>CM041547.1:5010528-6335528 GCA_023238725.1 Scortum barcoo
CAAAGAAAATAAAGAACTTACTTGAATCAAAAGGATGACGCAAAGTCCATAATCATAGCATAACACTTTTCAGACTTTGAGTCACTGTTAACATCAGCCGCATTAACAAGTTCTGCCTTTTAAGTTTTCAACATGTTTATTTTGTTGGCAAACATCTAGCACTTCTTAATGTGCTCACACAAGCAAACACACACATATATCCACATATGGTATGTATCCACATCTCACTCCTGCTCTTTCTTGCAGGATCCAGAGCCAGAGCCCTGAGTCTGAGATGGATAACTATGCGTCATTCATCAGCGAGGCTCTGGAGAAAACCAAGTGTCGGGAGTGTGTGCCATCCTGGGAGGAGATCCAGATGCTGATGAGCCGACAGGAGATGCTGTGCACTGTGCACTATCCTGGCCCCGGATCCTGCCAGCTCTACATCAGCTCACACACTACCGCCAATGAGGTTCGGGCACATTTGTCTGTATTCTACGTCATAGCACATTTTTTTCTCATTCTTTCAGCTTCTCACGTGTTCCTGTTTAAAGCTTCCTGGCCTAATTTTGAGCCCGGTGATATTACTAAGCCATGATAATCACAGGAAAAGCATTTCTTTATCCTCTCTTTTCACTCTTAAAGCTTAACCATTTGTGTGTCTCTCTTCCCAACAATCTCCCCCTTTGCCCCTCCCCAGGTGGTTCGAAGGATGCAGGAGAAGCTCAGCCTGCAAGATAGCAAAAACACGTTTGCACTGTATGAGCAAAATGCACTGTGGGAGCAGCCAATCACGGGCGGCGCTCTGATCGCAGACATCCTGACCAGGTTCGAAAAGCACACGTCAGTCGTCACCCTGTAAAACAGAACAGACAGACACTTGAGAGGAAGTCAGACACAATGAAAACCAAGCAGAGAGACACGCTATCAAAACATCTTGTCTAAGTCACCAGGAATCTGAGCTATTCGTCACCCGTTAGATGAATGCGAACAGAGCGGTGGGTTGTATATTTATCTTCATCAGTCCAACCAGGCCAAACGTTATCCAGTATCCTTGATAACTTGTGACCTTGTCTGGTCTGGTTGGTCGAATGTGACACCCTGCTGGGAAACTGGACTTGTGTCACTATTTCTGTAGCGAAGCCAGCCACTGGAAAGCCAAGGTGAAGCTGATGTCATTTGGTTGGCGAAAGTCTCGAATGAAACGATAAGGAATCCAGCTGGAATAAAAAGGATCTGTGTTTTTTTTTTTTTTTTCTTTTTTTTCTTTTTTTTTTTTTTTTTAAACAAGCGTGGGCGGCCATGTCCTCGCAGTGCTGAGTGACAGGGTAAACTAAACATGAAACTCAGCAAACCTCCAAGTTACTAAACAACAATATCACACATTGTGGAGGCGAAGTCTTGTAAAATATTAACATCTAGGCTTAAGGTTCTTGGTATACCATTTGTATGTTAGTACATTTGTTCACTCTTCCGGCTTTGTAACCCTTTCTGTCCCTCTTCTGTGCAGCCTCTCCACCAAAGAGGCAGAGTCTAAATCCCAGTGGAAGCTCTGTTTCAAGCTCTACTGCCTGTTGGACGCTGACAGCATATCAGTGGACAGCATTGAGTATCTCCTCCTATTTGAGCAGGTAATGAAGCAGAACACAACTCCTCAAAGGGCAGAGTCCTCCTGTGAGAGTGTCTTTGTTGTGAGTGACCATTTCAGGGCTGATAATGACATATAATTTATTGTCCTGCAGTGATTCATTCCTCGTATTTCATTGGATTATTATGTTTTTGCCTAACAATCATTAATGTCTCACGGCCTGTGATTGCAATAAAACACGGCGCATAAAAAGCATGACTAAGAGCACTGGCTGTAGTGCAGAGAGGGCAAAAGGCAGCCAGCACTGGCTTCATTAGAACATTTTTCCTGTGGACTCCCATAAAAGAGTTATGGGACAAAATAAAACAGGGTGGGGTAGAAAGGATCAATGGCAGGACTGAGGCTATTACTGACAAATTGTACCTTCTTTTCACCGTGTTCTGTCTCTCCCCGTTTGCCCTGGTTTTGCTGCAGTGCCATGAGATGGTGGTGCGAGGCCAGCTGCCAGCCTGTGAAGAGGACCTGCAGGCCTTAGCCGCTCTGAGGCTTCAGTGTCTGCTGGGTGACTTCAGCACACACGCCCCCTGCCCGCCGCTGGATGAGCTTTTCCCGGGTCACATGCTGGAAGCTCGAGTCGTCATGTCCCTTTCTGCAACGCAAGCCCTGCCCCCCTGTCAGGTGGCAGCTCAGGGCTGCCCCATGGCGACATGGCAGCGCTTCCCCACGGGGCTCCTGGCAGGGACGCTGTGGAGCCACACGGCCACGGCGGCGCACAAGCAGAAGGTGGAGCAGGACATGCGCCTACGGAGTCGACTGAAGGAGGAAGCGGCCGCCGTCATGGGATCCATTTTGGAGCGTTGGAAAGGTCTGGCCGGCTACAGTTGCAGGGACAGTATGGCTGCCTACCTCACAATTGCACGCCAGTGGTCGGGCTTTGGATGCACTCTTTATGAAGTGGACTTTTATATTGTGAGTATTGTGAGATCACTCCTTAGTTTTATTGTTGGAGTTGAAAAAAGGTTTTACTTCCTCAGTGCTTAGGGGTCCCTCAGACTCTTGAGGTAAATGAAAGGAAAACTGTGAGCTGTTCTGACGTCTGCTTATCTCCTCCTCTCTCCAGAGTTCGACGGGGAGTTTTTCCCAGAAGTTGTGGTTGGGAGTTGCTGCTACATCTGTGTCTCTGTATCGGCAGGGAGAGGCAGAGGCCTTGGAGTCCTTCCCTTATGGACAGATCTGTTCCTACGGCGTGTCTGATAGCAACACCTTCAAGATCACAGCTGGGGATCGGGATCTGCTATTTGAAACCACCAAGGTATAGTGGCTCACACCCCAGGTTAGCGTATACAGGCTGAGGAAGAAAATCTCTTACTACTGGAGTTGTTCCTTCACTGTAGTGAAGACTCAGGTTGTGCAGGGCCCAGTGGCCTTATCACCATGCACTGTTCCGCAGAGTAAGTGAAAGAAGCACGCTGTCTGCCCATGATACCCCACCCACCCCCCCCTCCGGCTCTCTGACCCACTTTAAAAACACTCATTAATTTGGTCTAAATAGAGAGCACACAACCTGCCCCTGCTCTCCAACCGATGCTAACCACTAAAAGTCTAACTTCCTGGCATTAAATGGCAACTGGGGGTGAGTTTTATTGCAGTGGTTAGATTAAAATATTAGGCAACATTTCTCAGAAACATGGATGTTCTTCCAAACAGGAACTTTTTTTTTTTTTTCAAAAGAGAACAAATCTTGCCTTTCACTGGGCAGATTTGCTTGCATCTTCCCACACGGAACAAAAAATCCCTCTGTGATCTCTCACGGGGCACAAAAGTGGCTTTTATTTATTTATTGGACGCGCAGGCGAAAAGTACAACCCAGAAAGGCTCCTACTTTTATGAACTTATGGCCCCACACTGCTCTGACATGAATATGCAGGGTTTTGAGCTACTGGGCAGGAAGGAAGAGAGAGTGCAGATTTGCAGGGGGTGATTATGGTTAGGCCTAGAGTTAAGAGTGAGGGCAAGATTAGCTGCTGATTCAAGGGTTGCATTAAAGTTGAAGAGTAGGTGTAGTTTGAAGCTCGGAGACTTTAGCCGGTGCTCTCACACACCATGTTTAGGCAAGCATTTGTGGAACTGCAGCAAGGGTAATGGTCATGGTGGCTTAAGGTGGTTTGGTGGTCATGTCTACCAAGGTCAGGGTGACAGAGAGACAAATGAACTATTCCTCCGCTTCTTTCTGCAACAGCTGCTGAACAAAATATGTCAAAGTGATGAAATATCCACACACATAAGTTTTTTTTTTTTTCTTTAATGGGCTCTGATCGAGGGTGTGTGTGTCCTCCAGAAGCTGCCAAACAACATCATCCTCTGCTTCTGGAGGATCCAGTACTTCTAGCAGCTGAATGACATCATCCCTCTCCACCCTCCTGTGACAGTGCCAGACAGACACTAAGACTGCCACCAATCTGACTCCTCTCTCTCTCTCTCTCTCTCTCTCTCTGTCACAGCTGACTGAGATCATGCAGCTGATGAATGCGTATTTCAGTGCCATCCGTCGCCAGCGAGGGAAAGGGGAAGATGTGGACATCACCATAGCTGAAAGCACAGAGATGGGATTCCATCACCTGGCCTCCACGCAGACACCCACCCTCTTGGAGCTGCCCTCGCACCCCGTTTGACAAGGGACCCATACCCGGACACCCCCAGCCCCCACCGCCCTCCTCCACGTGGCCCCTAGGAGGCCCAGCCCCAGTCCTCAGGACACCACGCCTCCTCCACTGGGAACGGCACGGCAGCCAAAACAAAGAGAGGGCTGTTTTCACTCCCCATCCGTGAAAATAAACCCTTGCTGAGCTTTCCAGCTGAAGGAGCTGGCTGATGGAGGAGGAGAAGGAGAAGGAGGAGGGGACAGGAAGGCGAGGGGTTCTGTTTTGCAAGTGAGGCCAGAAACCCACAGAAACCAATGAGGTTGCTGATGAGCTGTCACACACCCTCCACCCCATCCTGTCACGCAAACCACCTCTGTTACCCTACATGGCAGCACCCCCTCACTTCACCCCAACCTCACTCCACACACGCACCCACCCCCTCCACCCCTCGACAATGTGAGACGTTGGCGTGAGCCTCGCTACATCAGGGAGAGATCGCATCAGAAGAGTTAGGACTTATGGTACCAATAAGCTGTGGTACTCCCCTTGTGAAGGTATGGCTTAGAGTGAAAACACTACTCTCTCTCTCTCTCTCTCTCTCTCTCTCTCTCTCCTTTCTCTCGAAGTGTGCCATATTTGTATTGCCTTTCCTAGAAGGCAGTCGTCCCTCATGCACTGCTGGAATAGTGTTGAGAACATTCAGTAACACACACACACGCACACACCCTTTCCAGTCTTTGGCTCTCTCTTTCTTTTTTCTCTCTCTTTCCTTCACATACACACTCGCTCTCTCACGTGCCCTTACGCTGACACGTTCATCAGAGACAGTCAGTTTTCTTAAGGTCCCCGCCAGGCTTGCGTTACCTGGAACTGTTGATGCAGTGAGCCATGTGAACTTGGAACTGGAAACAGATGTTGAACTCTGTCACAAAGTCATTTTAGCTGCCATGGCCATATAGACTCTTACCTATGGGACTGTGTGTGATGTATGTATGCGTGTGTGTATAAGTATGCGTGGGTGTGAGCGTGTGCGTCTATTTGATCAAAAAAACCATTTCCTGGATGACACATTCAGGATCTGAGTTAATTGTGTTTCAAACCAAGGGGTTTTGGAGCTGTTTCTATGATGTTTTTCACCAAATGGTCTCATGCGTCCTTTGTTGTGCTGCTTGTCTTGGCTGTAATCCTTGACACGAAACTTGGTTAACACTGATTGGATAATTTTGCTTATGTCAGTTCCTAATGCAGCTCTACTCTGCTGAAAATAACAGGTGCTTCTCTGTTTATTATATTATTACTATTATTAGTATTTACTATGTAATATATATATATATATATATATATATATATATATATATATATATATATATATATATATATATATATATATATATATATATATATATATATATATATATATATATATATATATATATATATATATATATATATGTATGTAATGGAAGAAATTAAGTACCCAAACACCACCCCCAGTAAGAGATTTGTATAATTTTAAAAATGACACATTATTTTGAAGATTCAAGATTTTTATTGTCATGTACACAACCATTACATACACAGTCTTAAATCTCAGGCTAACTTCAACAACATTAAAAAATATACATAAAGAAAATCAATATTTACCATCCTTCCCTTACTGTGTAAACAAACCTTTTTATTCAGCTGTTGGATGCTTTTGTAGTGTTATTTATGCAAACCTTCCTATTTTTTTTACTGTTTTTTTATGTCTTAAATGCAGACCCAGATGTGTTTTGATATAAGGTTAACCAAAATCCATAAATGCTTTTGGTTATGCTCCTTAGAGCAGTTCAGATGTGTAAATCCTGTGTAGCTCCTTCTTTGTGTTCACTGTTTGAGTGTTCTTCTTGTGAAGCCAAAGTTTCGCCAAGTCATGGATTTGAGCATGGACCAAAGATGTGTTTTTTTTTTTTTTTTAAATAACCTTTTCTAACAAGAAATGATCCCAAAGCAGACAGATCCTCCCATTTTTATCTGTTTTCACATTTACTTCTTTTACTAAATGTTAGACAAATATGAAGACATCCTGTTGTATACATTGTACTTTATTTTAATGTAGTAGGTGTCCTTTGTAACTATAATTTTAGCGTACTGTCACAGTCCCCATGCAATAACCAACCTCGACTTAAATCCTCTCACCATGAAAGGCCTTGACGAGTCATTGCACAGTCAGCCCCGTCTCCTGCTCAGAAGCAGGTCTTTGCTTTTTCTACTGCAGCTGCAGGCAGCTCTGAGCTACATATATGAAAAGAAAAGAAAAAAAAATCTAACTGCGGATGTTGTTGCTTTGTATTAAGCTTGTTTGTATGCTGCATGGTACCTTTTTATGTAATGTGTGTATAGTTAATTGCACTATTGTTTGTTTTTAACTAACTTGGAAGTGCAATAAAAACTATAAATACTGTATGTAATTAATAAAAAACAGCACCATTTTACCATATTTCAGTCTTTGGTACTGTTGTTCAGCCTTGCTGCTCACTTCCTTTGTTTCATTATCAGAAAATGTGCTTTCTTGTGCCTCGACTAGTGAAGCAGTGTAAGACTATTGTTTTCAACCAGGCACATTTTATAAAAGGCTGAAGTTTGGCGCCAGCAGCGGAGCTGAGAGCCTTACCTCCCCCGAAGCTTTTCTGGTTAAAAACAATAGCTGGTTGAGCAAGCGTTGCTAAGTGCCTTTACGTTCCCCTGTGGTAATGAGCCTTAACTGAGTCTGACGAATGGCCACCAGTAAACTGCAGCTCCAGGTGAGGAAAGAAATGGTGTTTTACCATTTTGCAGATTTGACTAATGGAAAGTAAAATGACCTTTACGGAAAACCAACCAAGTGTGCCGTCAGATAACACAAACACATTTCAAATACAACATAATAGAAAATGTGTTTATTTATCATTTAAAACAGGTCCAACAAGCAAAGAAACATGAAACAGTATTCATTTTAGACGAACCAGCAGTTCTTTAAAGTATATTTACAGGCACGGAGATGTTAAAATGAGACCCATCCTTGTACAAACTGTTAATTACTCTATTGTAGGTGACAAATGCTGTTGTAATGTCAATATATGGTAAGTACTTCAAAATCACTTTTGGCTCAAGCCCAACTTCAAGTTGACATTCTTGTTGGTCATGTTCAGCCATACTAAATGAACAATGTGTGTCAGCAGACAGATGGTACAAAGCACCATGTCAGACCTGCATTAACCATCATGCAACACATTCTGTCAATCCTACTCCCTCCTCCCATTACTCAAGGCAATCGTTTCATAGGTGGTGGATGTTTTACTGTGAATCAACTGCACAAAAACTTAACTACTGTACTCAGTATAAAAATAGACCAAAACAGACAACAGGTTGCTGAAACAAAAGAGGCTTCAGGGAAGAAAAGCTGAGTTTAGGAGAAAAGGAAAAAAAAAAAAAAAAAAACTATTAACAGACATTTATAGTTTGTTTTGTACAACACATACTGAGGTTTTCTGCAAACAATTGCAGGAAAGAAGTACTTTTCCTTTCACTTCACTGCACTATAAAGTTAGGTTTGCTTTATTTAAACTAAATTTCTAAAGGATGTGGTGCAGTCCAGAAAAAAAAATTTATCCTTTCACTTTTTTAATTTAACATTGAGTGTTAACACTCATCCATCAGTCTCTTTTGAGACACAAACACACTATACATGCTATAACAAGCCAATAAATATGTTTTTCAGAGAAGCATCTATAGCCGAATACCTGTCTATTTTAGGATACAAAAAAAATTGAGAAGTGAAGAAGGGACCTCAGTTAAATAAACTAGCTAAGCGTATGTATGTATGCTCACTGGGGTCTGGTTGGGACAAAAAGTCTGTTTACTGGTCTTGCGTGCCCCAGGAAATGTAGTCAGGCCGAGTGGCCGCGCTGTACTCGTCTACCAGCTGCTGGACCACCTCACGAGAGTTGTCCAGCTCATCAAAGTTGTCCTTGAATATGTCCTCTTTGCGGAACTGCTCCAGGAAGGCTTCGCGCTTACGCAGTTTGTCATACTGCCGGCACGTCCGCTCAAATAGCTGTGGGACAGCAACAACAAAGAGAACATCAAAACCAAATCCAGTCTGAAAGGGGAATAAGTTCCAGGTTCTTATTGTGACTTCTGTTTCGTTTTTAAAATGTCATGAGAAAGGAAAATGAAATCTATGACTTCACTGAAACTTTCCTTGGATGACTGTAATTTCCCCTTATTTAAATTCAAGACCTAGACCTAGAGATAATAAGAAAAATGTTCAATCTTGGCTCTGTAATGTGACTGAAAATGCTTTCTCAATCATCTCAGATTAAGTAATTTAATGATGTCACAGGATCACATTTCCCTCAACTTTCACAGCTCATGTTTTAAATCAGCAAAAGGGTGAAAGAAACATCTACAGTTTCAGGGAATTGTCTAGTTTGGCAGGACGACGGATTCAAAACCTAATTTTTGTGGAATTCCCCTCCAACTGCTGCTGCTGCCGCTCAGCTTCAGTTTTACAACAATACATACCCTCAAGTACTGACTCAGAACAAACACAGACACGGCGCTCTACTGCATGTAGACACACACGCAACAGAGGAGAATGTAACTGAACAGGCTGAGGTAACAACACTAAGATGAGCACTTACAGAGGAGATACTTGTGTGGTTGGCCATCATCAGGCCGCTGACTCGGTGGGCCGAGGGCAGGTACGGGGACTTCCTGGACAACGCCACCTGGATGCTGGCGGGACCCCAGGGAATGAAACTGGCAAGTTTACGTTCCCGGATCCTTTGGAGGCTTTTGTGCACCTAAAGAAGAGTCAATTGAAATAAGTCTGAATGCTCTCCGAACACGTTAAGACATTAATAGGTATACATTTATAATACTAGCACCTCTTACACATGCTGTGCACTCGTACCTGCGTGGGGTCCACTTCTCCCTGGATGATGTTAAGGATGGCGATGTAGCAGTGGCTCGGCTGCCTCTCCCTTCCTGTGGAGACCATCACATTCTTGGGTTGCAGAAGCCTCCTCATCACATCCAGAACTGTGGTTTTTCTCACACTGGCGACCTGAAAGATGGCGTGTTCAGTATTTAAAAAATTAACTATTTGCAAGAATATAAGGAATTATTTTGCACTGTATTACTTTATTGTATTCTGTACTGTATTCTGTACTGTATTCTGTACTACTGAGAAGACTACAAACTGTATTACTTTCCAATATTGATGTAAACTCACCGACTGGTCAGTAGTAAGTGGTGTGTACCCTGTCATGAGGAAGTGGAGGCGGGGTGTTGGGATGAGAGATGCAATCAGGCCGATGAGGTCGTTGTTCATATAGCCTGGGTAGCGCAGCGTGGTCGTGCTGGCAGACATGATGGTGGAAACCTGTGTGCATGAAGGTTTAATTAGTCTGCAACCTGGTACAGGCTTAGTTCTTTATTACTTATGTTTCTTTGATGATAGCTGGCAACGTTAGCTGACTTGAGTTGTGTCCCGTAAACTATGATGTGAACAGTTACACCGTGCATGTGCACCTGTTGCGGTTTACGAGAGCGAAGTATCTGCAGGTGGCTAACGTGCTCCGGCTATCTCATAGTGATTTTAACGCTACCATCTACAAGAGGGACAGACAAAAACACCCTGCAAACTGATCTGAACATTCGATTTGTGTTTGTTGGCAAACCTTTATCTGCTTATTAGAACAAGACTGAAAAGTGAGTCAGGCTAATGTCACACAAACAGGAGATGAATGAGTGAATTAGTGAGTTTCAGCTCTCTGTGCTGACATTGATTTCTAAACTGGATGCCTGTTCTCTAACAAGTTGAGCTAACTAATATTGACAGTCCACAGCTGTAGGAGATGAACTGCAAATCTAAATCTAAAAAAAAACATGAGGTTTCAATCGTGTATTAAACTCATGCTTAGAACGTCAAGCTTAAAAAAAAAAAATTGAGATTTTATTTCTTAGCCATATCGACCAGCCCTAAAAAGGAGTGCTACACAAATTCACGTCAAACCAGCTGACATGCCATTTGGAAAGAACCGTGTGCAACTCGTTTTTAAGAGAGCAGAAATCCAGTCTGACGTGCAACGGACTCGCCAAACTAGTTTGCGAATCCTGTAATTTTTGTTACGTTCGACACGTGCGTAGTACAGTCTGTCGTTTGCCTTTGTTTAAACACAGCCAGGTAGACGCTGCAATCTACGCCTGTAACTAAAACCTGCTGAGTGACAAACTGAGAAAGCAACTGGAGGAGGATTGTGAAGGAGGACTGCGATGTCTCTCACTCACCAGCTGATTGATCTGGGAGAACGAGGGGTTCTGGATGTGCAGCCTGTCTGTGGCGATGCGATTCAGGGCCGTGTTATCCAACACCACCTGATAAACAACACACACAGATGGCAGGCAATTATCAGACAAATGAAGAGAAAACAGAAAAGAGGAGATTCCCCCCCAGTGCAACAACACAGTGAAATCAATACACAACGTTAAAGAGTGAGAGGGTTTCGGAGTAATGACGCACTCAAGGAACCTCTTTAGGAGCAACACAGTGTGCTGTTGTTAGGAGAGCTACACAAAAGACACACTGTACGGTTGCAACAGGGGGACCAATTCTTGGGCAGATTCTATTAGCTCTCCGGCTAATTTAATCAACGTGAGGGCCTTATGCAAGACCCCGGAGGAAGTAGGTATTAGAGGGGAAACACCATTAGACCATCAGAGCATCTCAGACTAATACAATCACCAATTTAAGACAGAGATTTATTACATTCGATTTGTAATGCCTTAATGCTGGCACTGCAGTTTTCTTCTTTATTAGTCTGGTACAGAAGCGCTGGTGAAGGCCTAAAAAGTGCGACTTTACACAAGAGAACCGACAGAAGTGAAAACATAAGATCACATCTGTCGCATGGTTTAACAAATTAGGATGGTGGATTTTTAAAACTGAAGACAAGTTGCATGACTTTAAGAGACAACTGGGTAGTGAAATTATTGTGGTGAGGTAACAACCTGTCTTCATATTTGTGATTATGATTTGTTTTTTGGCGACGGACTCCTCTAATTGCTTAAAAACAACCTTCAACGAGCCTTGCCAAAAGCAGTCCAGTGCCGTGAGGATTTCTGTTAATGTTTTTCATGGCACTGTGACTACAGTGTGTAATAAGCCTGTGAGACTTAATCAGACTTTATCCATGGACGAATTTCACGTCTTTGATGTCGTAACGCAATTTGACATGTGTACTAGCAATGACATGCTGTGTTTTGACCCGTGCCATTTACGTCAGAACACACGAGGCCAAATTTATTTAACAGTCTGACATCACATCGAACTTTTATTGGCAATCTGACTGACCGCTTTTTTAATAAAATTATTTTCGTTTCCTGTTTCAGCTCATTGAACGTAGGACAGTTTAGCTACCGTGTTGTGTTTTTGACTTTGGTTTGTCCAGTTGCCACAATTACAAGCTAACTAAGGCTTGTAAAATTTTGAAAAAAAAATCATATTTAAGCCATAATATGAGGTTATTTATTGCTGTGGCTGCGCTGAGAAGCAAAGACAGCAAAGGGATTAATCAACATCCACTCATGAGTGCCGCTGCTCACCACGCAGTCTGCGTTCTGGGTGAGCCTCTTGAGCGTGAGCAGCGAGTTGTACGGCTGGACGACCACGTCACTCATCTCGTCCTGGTTTGGGAAAACAGAGTAAGTCTGCACCAGCTTCTTTGGGTACCTGGAGATCAGAAAATAGATTATTCACACGAAAGAGGCTGAGTGAAAAAGATCTGGCTGCTCAGTCGCGGACAGAAAGTTTGCATGTGTGTTTGTGGACCTGTCATTGAGTTTCTCCAGTAGGTAGGATCCCAGTCCTGAGCCTGTCCCCCCAGCAATGGAGTGACACAGGACAAATCCCTACAAAAGACAAAGGGTTACTTATTGCAGCTGCAGCATGTGCCACGTGTGTGTAAAGCTCAAACTCCACTGATGCAGAAAGCTGAATGTGTGTGGGTGAGCAAATGCCTCTCTTCCTAGGCAGTTATATAAATGGGAGTGCAGCCCCACCTCGCAAATAGGCTCCCTCACCCCCCAAGACAGCCCTGTAATACCTGCCTTCTACGCTCGCCCGGCTATTATCACCAGACATTCTGCACGCCACACCCTGCCAACATACACATGCCCACGGCGGCTCGGCCCACCTTCCTATCCAACGCACACGAGCGCACACACTAAATAATAATGTGGGGTCATAATGTGAATGAGTTACAGAAATTGCAGACCTTAGAGGGGAAATGCGAATGTTATTTCATGGGAGGCGGGCAGCTGCAGAAAGTTCACCAAAGGAGTTAAGAATAATAGCAAAGCACGGCTGGGGCTTTGCTAGTTTCACGATGATCAGCACCGATTTATCACAGTTTGAATCAAGTCACTTAATTTCTGTATGCATTTCACCACAACAAAGATACAAGAGTCTGGCCGAAAGAGAACTCATGTTTGAGCGCAATCGAGTATTCACACAGTGGGTGGATTACTGAACAGGCCTAAAGGGGCAGAAAGGGGAGCGGGTCAACTCAGCTTCACCTGCAAAATGTCAGTGAAAGAGGCGCAACACAATCACAAAGAGCTGCGACACAACCACAGACAAACACAAAACAACTGCTAAAAGACACAATATGACAACAAAACCAAATGAGAAGACTACAAACAGAAAAAGAGACACAAAACACCACACAAAAGAGATTCCACAAGGAGACAAAAGGTGACCACAAAAAAGACATAAAACAACAAAAATCAGACTCTTTCAGCTCTGCTTCTGCATAGGTGGAGTGGAGTGTCGAATACCTCCAGGATTTATACAAAATTTCCTCTATTTCTTTTGATATTTTTCTCCCACGTTTGAGGTTCAAGCTCCAGTTGCAAGTTGCTCCAGAGTGGGGTAAAAGGGCAGGCTGACTGTAATTATGTATCATTTCTATACACGTCAATATCACATTACTTTTTAAATCAGTTTTTAAAACTCCACACAGCCGCAGAACCCGATCGCTCCCGGCCCAGGGGACGGTCAGTATGTGATAAATGGCAGACTTGCCTCCAGGCTGTCGCTGCCATCTGCCTCACGGTCAATGATGTCAAAGATGTCTTCTTGGATTTTTTTGCCCTAGAGGGGGAGGAGAAAAACAAAAGGCAGAGCAGAATTTTAGACGCATTAAACTTTGGAGAAGAGAAGCAAGTCATTTTCCAGTGATTCACCTGTGAATATCCACTCGCCCAGTTGTTCCCAGCACCTCCGCCGTGCTCAGAGAGGTAGATGTTCTCTGGGTTGTACAGGTTTGCGTAAGGCGAGTTGAGGATGGAGTGAATCACCCTCGGCTCCAGATCCAGGAGGACGGCGCGGGGAATGTAGTGCTCATCGTCAGCCTGCAGAGTTTTTTTTTATGAACAACAAGAGGTCAGAGGGTGATGCTGCACAAAGTCTGCAGGTTACTTCAGTTTTACGCTACAAGCTCTCCACCTTGTGGCACAAAATGTTGTTGCACTTCTGCGCACAAACATCAATAGCAGTGAAGACAGTGGATGGATGATGTGCAGGAAAGGTAGGCCTGTTGTAACTGAGACAAAGAGAGATAAAGGAGTGTAGCAGGTACCTGATAGAAGAACACGTCCTTTCTGTCAGTCCCCTCTGTTGCAAACTCCTCAACAATCCCCTCTGGGCTGATGCCATGCTCTGCACACAGCTGCTTCCAAAACTCAAAACCGACTGCAAAACAGAGGGCCAGGTTAGCAGCACGATAACGTCAGGGCAGTAATAAACAGATTTTTACTGGGATTTAATGACAATAATCGCACTATAATGATGCCGAGACAACTTCATCATGATGCAGATTTGTGAAAAGTCTGAACTGATACTTTGTCATGTCTGTCCGCAAGACGACACCCAAACTAGTTTTAAAATGTTTGTTTTCCGAATGAAGTTTCGGGCTCTCCATACTCAGGAGACTGATCGTGCAAACTAAACGTTATTAGAAAGTAAACACGTAAACCTGCAGCGCCATCTGAATGTCTAAAGACTTAAACTTATTTACAGTGAATGGACTGTATTAGTCACAGCACAGCTAAGTGATGTTATGCTGCTACACTCGGCTAACTTCAGTGTTTCTGGGTGTGAAACAGGGAGGCAGCATCATGAGCTCTCACGTACTTTGATTTCCGCACTGCCCCAGCTGAAGGGTTATAATTTCCCGCGGCATGTTGGGTCTCCAGCGGCTCCTCGTTTATCCAGCCCGCTAATAAAACACCCCGAAGTGGCCCGCAGCTCAACCCGCTGCTCCGACGGCCCGCTGCTTCCCGCTTGGCGTTTTTCTTCTTTGTGATGGCGGCCTGAACACCGACACGAGAGGACCGCAGCGCCCCCTACTGCACCGGAGGACGTCATAAAAGCTGAATAATAGCACGTTTACAAAAGAAAGTCGGGAGAAGATGTGCAAATTCCTCGTTTATACAAGAAAAAAACATGTAAATGTCACGAAGGAGACCCCTTTAATCTCTATGGCGTTTGCTGCCCGCGGTGTTTATTCTATTTTATTATGAATGTCTTAACCGGAAGTAGTGGTATGCTGTTATTTCCGACTTCATGTAAGAGAAAAGGATTTAAGAAGTGTTTACTGCCATCTAGTGGCCGAATTGCGTTACTGCACCTCTAATAATAATAATAATAATAATAATAATACATTTTATTTAAAGCGCCTTTCAGGGCACCCTAAGGACGCTGTACAATAAAGAAAAGAGAAAGTTAAACAGCACTAAAAGTTCAGAATAAAAAACAACAAAATTAAAAAGGTAAACAACACAATTAAAAAACCATCACATAAAAGATAGTGTGGTGAGGGAGTGATGCAAAGCATGGTTACATCTGTATGTTTTCACAGTTTAATTTATGAATCTGAATCAAAATCAGCTTTATAAATCAAGTATGCGGACAAATACAAGAATATCACCCCAGTTTTTATAACATCCATTAATGTACATACACAGAAATGGAGATACATACAATTTAAAACAAGGACAACAGCTCAACAAGATAAACTTAAACATAAACTACAAGGTACAGGTGTTAATAAATGTAAAAGCATATACTGTTAATATATTTGGGAAAAATAAATAATAACAATAACAACTGTAACATTTGGACAGTGAGACAGTAGTGCAATGGATGCTGAAATAATTTCATTATATTATTATCTCATTTTTATTTATAAATAACTAATTATTTTTAATTAGTGGTACATTTTGGCTTTATTTGACAGTGACAGTACAGATGCAGACAGATATACTTACATAGATATATAAGATATATTACAGATATATTTATATAGAAAGAGACTTTATGTGGATATAATAGATGTCATTATGATGTATGCAGCCTCACCTGTAGGTCACCTGGATGTCCTGAAAGTTTTACTTTTAAAAAAGTCCACCTAGAGAGTAAATGGAAATATTTTATAATCTTGCTTGAGTACACACAGCCCCTCTCGTACAATATATTCAGACTTTAGAAACAGTTTATATCATGCTAAAGGATCATGGAAGAAAACACTTTCTGACCTGACAAAAACACAATTAATACTTTTTAAGCCATCATTATTTATTTTATTTACATCCGTGTGTTTTCTGCCATCATAGAAATTATAACTGAATTAAATTAGTCAAGTTAGACATTAGGGCACTTCCGGTTAAATAATTCAAAATAAAAGTCTTACTATGGACTGTAGTTACACACTGTCGCCACCGGAGGGCAGTGTAGACACATCATAAACACTTCTTTCTTGTAACTTTAGCACCAAGTAGAGGAAACCTAGAGGTAGAGGTACATTTACATACAGGTCACAGTCTAATTGACATGGCTTTCAAGCTTCTAATTAAAGACATGTATAGAAATAAAAAAACATACACAAATTATGTTTAACCTGCTGATTTATTTTACGAAGAGCTTCAGAGCAACACAAACATCCGCACTGCCCCTGAACGCAGCATGACACGGGCTCTCTGATTGGTCGGCGGTGAGCTCGGAAAAACAGGTGACGCCATATTGAGTCCGCTCGGAGGAAACAGACGGAGCTGCAGTCCCACAAAAATGACAAAATAGTGAGTGTCATGTCATTTTAACGCGTTTTAATCGCTGTTTTTAATAACGTGGCTGCCTTTGATGCGGGGAGGAGTTTGTTCCCGGACGCTGACGCGATGTTCCGGGCCGGCTGAGCCTCGTTATCCGCGTTTTCTCCTTCACCAAAGCTGTGTGTGTTTTATTTATTTATTTATTATTTATTATTTATTTACCTGTTCCCACTTTTACTCTGCAGGCTTCCTCCAAACTCACACACACACACGGACACATGGCGCACACCGGGCCGATGGAAGATGAGTTTGTGCGGGACCCCTCCGCCGTGCAGGAGCCGGGGGTCTCTGCCTGCGGAGTCGGCCGAGCTCCACCACCGAGAGAGACGGGCAGGTCCGGGCCGTCAAAGTGGCCCTGCAGACCCGGCTGGGGCCCTACGAGCCGGTGCTGACCTACCTGCAGGCCGTGCTGGTGTGGGAGAGACCCTGGCACTGTGTGCTCCTCTACGCTGTGGTCAACGTGGTGTTTTGGTGAGACTTTTTTTTTATTTTTCATCATCAGCAGAGGAGGAGGTGACTGAGAGCAGCTGGTGCTTTCCTTTTTTTTTTTCTTTGCACAATGCAAATGTTTCACCTGTCAAGTCAAGACAGCACAGATGGCAGCCTGGTGGGACTATTAATAGACACACTGTGCAGACACTTGTATCTTAACGCTTGTGTGGCTCCTGACTGATCTGAGGTGCATTTTATTATGCTGCTGCTTGAAGTTGCAATTTGCAAAAATCCACAGATGCAACTGAGCATAAAGCATGTGTCAGTGAATAGCAGCATCAGGTGTAATTATCTCCACTTAGTCTTAACATTAGGTCAGCCTTAAATTTAGAAAATGCATAAAATCACTCGCTTGACATTCAGAGGAAATCAGCAGGAGAGAGTTTAGCTAAATGAGGTGACCTTGTTTTTGTTGCAGGGTGAGATTCACTGACCTGGGACACGGAGAGGGAGAGCCGGGCTTGTGGAGCTCAGGCATTCAGCCTTTATTCGATTAGACCACTGGGCATGTTAGGCCGCTCGTCCTGTGTCCCTTTTTACTCGTGCTTCAGCAAACACGGGCTAGTTTCTGCCCAAAGAGATGCTTTTGTAATCTACACTAACGCCTTGAACAGTAGGTCACAGGTTGTCCTGATTTTCCCTCTTAAAGCACCAAATGGGAAAAGGATATAGTGCACAGATACACTTAAATCCCACCACACAACAAAATGCATCTTTAAAAAGTGCTGCAGAGTTCAAGCATTTGTCGACGGGTTTGTTTTATTGTGTTGCATTAAACTGAAGTGCAAGTGTACACGTTGCATGTCCCCTTGTCATGTGACGTACAACAAGCACAACTTTTACTTTTGCATGTTGTGTTTTTTATTTAACCGTAGCTACTAATTGCACTGTCACCACAAACACTAACACATCTCATCCTGCCAACAAATTCTTTGTTGGGTTAATCTCTAGCTGCTGATTGGCAGAATGCTGTAACATTGTTGTCCTGAATACTTTTTTTTTTTTTTTTTAAAGTCTTGTGACCCAAAAGTGGAGCAACGGTTTGGGAATTTAGTTGTTGTTAAGTGAAATCAGTTTGTGTGAAAGTGAACAACACTGCTTCAGAGATGGAAACCACATGAAACAACACTTATTATATCACACTTAGTTCTTCTGACATCTGTCTTAAATTGTATTTTGTTGTGGTTGTATTTGACAGATAGAAAGAAGAATAAATGAAACAGTCTGTAGCTTTTTCCATTGTTAATGATTTGTCACCTCTGTGTTTTATTTACATTACAGCAGAGAGATCAGTATTAAAGAACCTAATACTCTTATCCTTTATTCTCCTCTCTCATGGTTAATTTCTGTATAATAACTCATGAGATGTTGGGAGAAGTTCCTCTTTTCTTAGCTCTGACTAAAGAAATTAGTCATTCCCCACTAGAGGCTTTTGTGGTTTCATGCAATCTCTACTAAACTGTTGAATTGTGTAACTGTTTATTGTTTGCTCCTGGAGTATTACAGGAGCCGTCTGTTCATGTGTTTGCTCTGCTTTTCCTCCCCTCCAGGTTCTTCGCCCTGACCTCGCTGCGCCTGCTGTTCCTGCTGGCTGCTGGTCTGGCTGTGGTTGTCTGTGTTGATACCTGGAGAAATACGATCTTGCCAAAGATTAGAGGTGCTGCTAGTTGCTTTTTATGGGGGCTCTTTATCTCTCTCTACCAGACCCTCTCTACTTTCTCCTTACTTACCCCCTGGACTGTCTTTTCCCTCTTAACGTGCATGATACTTTAGATCATTCCCCGGCTTAGCAATTGCAACAAATTTACTTTGTCAGACTAGATATGTCATCAGTCAGCAGCCCTACACTCTGGACCCTGCAAGTGATTTGTATTACCTCTGCAACCGTTATCTCCTATACCAGGTTTTTGAACTTGTTACATACTAAGTGTCCAAAGTCCTGAAGAGATCAAAGAGTGCCGATGAGCTCAAAATGAAAGTGCAGCACAGTTTTGGCTGCTTTTTATGTCCTGTACCCTCAGTTTATGTAACATCACTGTGCATTACGGCGTGAAATGTTTCTTTAACTTAAGGTTTCTCTCTCTCTCTCTCTCTCTCTCTCCACAGTCAGAAACATGGATGAGAGGTTTGTAATGCACCCACGAGCCATATTCACCTTTTTAAAGATAGAAAGCAGATAAAGGTGTTTATAATATTCTCTTTGTTGTTTTCCAGCTGGGGTCTGGTGCAGCCTGGCATCCTCAGCGTGCCTGAGCTGTGCCACCACATGGCCGAGGCGTGGGTCAGCGCAACAGTTCTCACATCCAGCATGGTTCAGTACAAACGGCACAACCCTGGCAAGGTGAGGAGCACACACAGTATTTTATAAGATGCATATTAAATGTCAAACAATGTAGAAAACAGTCAGGCAGAAATCAAATTCAGTCTCATTATTCTCAAACTAGACATCATAAATAATTCCATATTATAATTAAAATAACAAAGACTGAATGTGAGAGTGTTATCCTGTCCTGTTGTGGTTGTAAGTATTGGATAGCAAAGCTGACTTTACTCCTTGTGTGTTGTCGCTCTGCCAGTTTTGCATCCTGATCTGTGGCGTCTTCAGCTGCTTGGCCGTGGTTGGACGCTACGTTCCTGGACTGGTGCTGTCCTACTCTGCTCGTGAGTCCCAGAAGTTTAGCCAGTCCTAACTACAGATCCAAGCTCCTTTGTGGGATCACTTTGGGAGGGAAACTCATCGTGACTGGTCCTATTAAAAATACATGGGTGGTGAAACCAGATCTGTGGGGCCCCAGCACCCAGAGCCTCGCCTGTGAGGTGATTAAAGCCAGGATGAGACACACAAGGAAGGAGGGAAAGGAGCCAGGTAGAAAGCTAAGGAGGTCAGACAGAGACTGGGCTAATCTCCTCACCGCCAACCAGTGTAGGCTGGAGAGCCGCGGGGGGGCTCCGCTCTGACGTCTGAAACAATCCACAGCAGCTTGTTCTCTCCACGTTAACTCCCTGCTGTCTGCGGCCAGTGCAGGCTTGTGTCTGCTTACAGTGATGAGAGTCATTTAGAAACACAAACATTTTTTTTCTTTCTTCTCACGTGTACTAAACAACCCCAGCAGGATTTCCTCCTCTTTTATAATAACTTGTATTCTTTATCTCTTCTCCAGTGTTGGCGACTCTGCTGGCCCCTCTGGGAGCGTATCACAGGGTGTGTCAGCACATGAGCGTGAAGCTGGAGCCAGTCCTGCAGCGGCTGGACTTCAGCATTCATGGATACATGATGTCAAAGCCTATTGATAATCAATGTAAGTATTACACTTTGTATTGACTCTTTTAAAATCAGACGGGGCGGTAGTAAAGGTTGATGCTTTAGTTCCCTCTGCTGCCGCCACAGCACATGATGTTGGTTTCAGTTGATAAATTACAAAACTTTATATCTTTCAAAACTGAAAGATATAAAGTTTATAGTTATATTTGACAAAGAAAAGCAGCACATTTGAAAAGCTTTAACCTAAGATTTTTTGGCATTTTATAATTTTGTTTTTAAAATTACGTAGAAGATGAATAGATTATCAAAATGATCAACTAATTTAGTCAACTAGTTTCATACTAAATTTTAGCAGAAATTGACTGGTTATTATTGTTTAGCCACATCACAGACTGTCTCTGCATCCATATTGTATACTGTGTGTACTTTACATCTGATATGAATTAGTGGGAGCTTTCCCTCCTCTTTCTTTAAAGACCACCTCCAGTGTAGTAATCATTTCTGTATTCTGCTCTGCAGTCCTGCGAAGGCCTATCCATGCATCCTCGGGTGAAGCCAGCGACAGTGAGGAGGAGCTGGCTGCTTTCTGCCCTACAGTAAGTCTGTTTAACATCCAAAGTGTCTCTATATTTGGTTTATTTATTTCTATATTATTTATTTATTTATGAAGATGTTCTAACTTATTGTTCTGTTGCCAAAATTCACAAATAGTCAGGCCTGGCTTACAGTCTTTTTATAATTGGGGACATCAGATCTAAAATTTGTCTGCCAATATAGTTTTTTTTTTCTGTGTGAAAGTTTTTCTTCACATTGTGCTCTCACATAGTAATTATGACAACACGCCGCACTTAAAACACCTTAATCCAAGCGGTACTTTATCTTTCACTGTTGATGTGTGTGTGCAGAGATATGTGTAGGCTTGTGTGCTTTAAATGTCTTTACAGTCAACGGCTCTGATGTGTATTATGGAGTCTCAGTATCTGTGCCAAATAGTTTATTCTCTGAGAAAATGGACGTCTAATTTAAATAAAGCATCCTCTCAGTGGGGGAGGTGAAAGTTAATATGAAGATAAAACATTCAGTACATAACGATGGCTTTTTACGTCAGCAGTGTTGGTTACAGTAGCACATCTGAGCCACTTCCCGTTGAGGTTAAGAGCTTTTTATGACGTGCTGAGACTTTAACCTTAATGTGTGCATGGTGAAACCTGCAGAAAGTATGAGAGCAAACTGAGAAAATAAAGCTGAGCGGTTGAACAGAGGAAGTTTGCAGGCCTTTTATGTAAGAGTGAAAGAGTGAAAGTCTCTAAAAAAGATTTTTGACACAACTCAAAACAAAAAATATTTAACCATTTTCAATCTGCTTTCTTTCCTAGTTTGATGATGCTGTAGTTGCGAAGGAGCTTGCACTGACTGACTCGGAGCACTCTGATGCCGAGGTGTCCTACACTGATAATGGAACATTTAACCTGTCACGTGGTCAGACCCCGCTCACAGAGGGCTCTGAGGGTGAGTACGCAGCCTTTTTCTTTCTTTTCCTTCATTTTCTGATTTGTTTCCGTCCCCTCAACGTGTCCTTGTCTGTGCTTTGGTCAGATCTTGACAGACACAGTGACGCTGAGGAGTCCTTTGCTCAAGACCTCCCAGACTTCCCCTCCATAAACCCTGATGCCACTTTGATGGATGATGATGATGACACCAGCATAGGTCTGCCAAGTCTGGCAATGTCTGGGCTTGCTAGTCACCGGGCTTCAGTGCTGGACGTAGATGCTCATCTGGACTCGGATCAAGAGGATCTGGATGCAGAACTTTCTCTCAGCGGCCTGCCACCTGCCTCTGATTTCACCGGAGACTTAGCTGGAGTCATCGCCAGCAACATGATCCAGGCGGCGCTGGCCGGGGCGCTGCAACCTCGGCCTCCTGCTGGCCAGCGCAGAGAAGGCCCCCCGAGGGCCGGGGCCCATCGAAGCTACCGCAAGCAGTCCAGCTCCGAGCTGGACACAGACTTGGACGGGGAGGACTTTGAAATGCTGGATCAGTCTGAACTGAACCAGATGGATCCCTTTGGAGGAGGGAGTAGTAGACGGGGGGAGAGCCAGGGGTCTACCTTTTTGTCTAGCCTGCTGGGTAAACCACAGTAAGCTGAGTGCGTGAGAGTGAGTGTGTATCGGCAGCGAACATGTTGATGAGTGTGTGTCTGGAGATTTTAGGTTCCAGCAGCCCTGCTTCTGATTGGCATCAGTTTATCACTGTGAAGTACTTTATTTTTTTCTATCTTTTCTGACTCTTTTCTCCCATACATTGAAACCCTGATCATTGAGAAAACTTTTACTTTGTAGGCTGAGCAATAGAACATACAACAAGAATAAAACAGATTTAGACATTAAATAAACCAGCATTATTGAGCCTTGTTGCACCCGTAAGTTACAAGGGTATTGTTGGGGGCTATAAATAAAGAACAGCAGTGCCCATAAAATCTTTTCTACTCGGAGGTCTACGCATACAGGGCTATTTAACATGGGACCAAATATGACATTCCTGTTGGTTAAGCTGAGCCGTGTTGCTTTGACGACGACATTATAGGACAGAATTACGTTTCTTTAGTTATTGGAAATGTTTTCCATCACATTTTGTTTCAAGTAACACGTGGCTACGATCTGTTAGGAGACGACTTATTTAATGTTACAGGTTTAAAGAGTAATTTACATTTTTTAAACATGTCAGCAGTCGTGGATTCCCTCGTATAAAAGTTTCAGTTGTTTCTTTGTATGATTTTCTTTACTTTTTTCCTTTTCTGCTACCAAACGTATGAAAACATTTTCATGCATTTTTTGGGAGCTTATTTTTATTCTCATAAAATGTCACATTACAGTCTTAAGATATTTGACCCGGAGGAAGACTTGATGTTGTTTGCTGTTCATTGTATTTATGAACTTGTACTCCAGGGTGAGGTTAGCTTCACTTTCTATGTGAGTAATTTCAGAATAATTTTCATTTTCCTGCCCTTTTCATCAGCCGAATTACATATTGTGTCCATGTTTAATACCTTGAAAGAGCCCTCAGCTTTGTGTGTGTTTCTTTTTCAAAAGTAATATTCAGATTTCTTACCATCTTTGTATTTTATGTAGCTGACAGTCACGCTGAAGTTTTTAAGAGAAAAATCAAATATTCTTCAATTTATGGATCCTTTACTATCTTAATGGGGAAATGTGTTTACATGACAATTGGGTATATAAAGTTATCCTTATATCCATTTTTTTTAAAAAGGTGTTAGTATGTAAAGGTTTTGCTGCTAAGCCTGATTTCCTTTTAATGGACAAACCACATCAGTATGTCAAAACCTAACAGTGGAAATGGCACTTAAAACTTAAATGAGCCACAGTTGAGATTTAATAAAATGCATATATATATCTATATCAAAGAGTTTAAAAAATGCTGGGGTTTTAATAGATGAAAACACATTGCTCTCTTTAATTGAGTTATTTTGAGAGAAAAATCATAGCTGCAAAGGATTTAGCACAATAGGAAAAAAAAAACTGCTGGATCCACATTCATG
Source organism: Scortum barcoo (assembly GCA_023238725.1). NCBI lineage: Eukaryota > Metazoa > Chordata > Actinopteri > Centrarchiformes > Terapontidae > Scortum > Scortum barcoo. Next base: position 5,034,243 of record CM041547.1, read on the forward strand.
GAGGTGAAGTTGGAAAAAAGTGCACTGACAGGAAATCGCTGAGATTTTGATGCTAAAAAAAGAGGAGGAGGAAAGTTGGGCTCGGTTGAGGCTCGGTTTTGACGCCTCAGGTAACCCGAATGTTGCTCATTGCTGCTCCATGAAGAGTCAGTTCCTCAGTATGAGTGATCTGTAGTCACTTTCATAATGTAATGTGCATAGTAGTGTATTTTCTTCTCTGTAACTGGTTTTGATATGTTTTGATGTGCAAATCGTATTGAATAAAATAAAAAATGTTTGCAATTAAGTCCGTTTCAGCTGTTATTTCATGCAACAGGAGGCGAAAGATGTAGAGTAATTAGATGAAGCTTTTTCTAAAGACTCTGATTTAAGACAAAAATCAAAAAATCTTTTGCTCTGAAGCTTTGGAACAACTTCCCAAAGGAAATGATTCACTCTTAAACATTTACAGTATATGTGATACTCTTTCTATCATTAACATGCCGGACCCATTATCCAGTGATGGAAGAAGTACTCATTTTGATGTTAGTACTCAGATCTAACATCAAAATATATTAATCTGATATATTTAAATAACAAAAAGTAAAAGTACTCATTATGCAGAGTGGCCCATTTGAGAAGGATCGACTCTAATTTATAATGTATTAATGTGCATCACTTTAATGTTGCAAATGGTAGAAGTAGGAGTACTCCTATCTATATATAATCTGTCTATCTAATCTACAAAGTAACTGAAGGTATCAATAAAATACAATATTTGCCTCTGAAATGTGGTGAAAGCAAACTATAAAGTGGCATAAAATGGAAAAAATGTGTGTGTGTGTGTGTGTTTTCTATTGCTATACAGATTGTATTTGTTTGAATTTATTATATTTCCAACACAAGTTAATAAAAAAATATTTTTATCTAAATGTTTTAGATCTGAGATCAGACAAAATGATTGACCACTTACTTTTTCTGAATATCTCAAACTTAAGTAAAAACAAAACAAAACAAAAAAAGCCAAAGAGCCAAAGTTTTGAACAACAAGTAAATAGTTTAGACAAAATAAATGGAGGTTTAATTGCGTTGTTAATATGCAGAAATAAAATTCTTTTTCAGATAAAGCTCATGCTCGTGGTTTGCCAACTCCACTCTCACAGAGCAGGGCGGATATTTCTACACGCGTGACGCATCTCACAGACACAAACGATCTTTTCAGTGACGCATATTTCGCGCGAAACTCGGTTTGTCAAACTCAAGCGAAGTCGAAGAAAAAAATGAGTAAAAAAGACAACGGTAAGAATTAGCTTTATGTCAACTTGTTCTTATGTTGGTGACAAAGACGCTGAGGTGTCTGACACTCGTATCGAGCGACTGACGGCCGTGAGATTTGTTTGTTTGAAAGTTTAACCAGGAAGCTAACGGCTAACGTTAGCTAAACACACACGCCTACAAACAAACAGCGAACTAGCTGAAGGCTCTCAAACCACTTTTACAACATGATAGATTTACTTTAAAGCACAATATGTATCATATAACATTATAATATATGTAATATGATCATTGTTTACCATTGATGAAAGTATCTTAAACAAATAATCAAACATAGACGTATAGAGAACAGTAGGATGGTTAATGGCATCATCAGGGATTAGATAAAGATTAGAAAAGACCTTCATAATCTTAGCTGTGTATGAGATTTATCATGTATAATCTTGTGCTGTGGTATCTTATGTGTTGTCCTCCACAGGCGCCGCAGTCATCCTCGCCTATCTGAATGAGAAAAACAGGCCCTACAGTGCTCAGGATGTCTTTTCTAATCTGCAAAAACAGCATGGACTGGGCAAAACGGTGAGATTAACAATCATCCACAACAGAAAAATGTTACGCCCTTGTGTGTGTAGCCTATGATTAATAATTGCTGATGGCATGTTTGCGTCCATCAGGCAGTGGTCAAAGCCATGGAGCTGCTGGCACTTGAGGGGAAGATAAAGGAGAAAATATATGGCAAGCAGAAGATTTATTTCGCTGATCAGGTCAGTCTGTTTATATGTGGAAACTTAACACATGCACACTTCTATTTATGACCATCTTGTGTGTTTCAGTAGAAACTGATTGCTGCGAATCCTCCTCACAGGCTCAGTTCAAAGACGTGAACGATGCAGACCTGAAAGCCATGGACAGTCAGATCTCAGAGCTCAGTGCAGAGGTGCAGTCCCTCAACCAGATCTGCAGACAGCTGGATGCAGGTGATACACCATTAATCTCTGAAATTCTTCATTATACCAAGAGATTAGTACTTTGCACTGTTGTAGGCCTCTGCATGTTGCTGTTTTGCACAAGACACCTCTAAACCTAAGTGTTTTTGTTGCTCTGCATTTTTCTTTGAAAGGGGATTTTGGGTACGTGCATGATTGTGTAATCTCCATTAACAGAGCTGAAGGAGCTCAACAGCTCCCTGACAACAGAGGAAATGATGTCAGAGATCCAAGAGCTGAAAGCAGAGTGTTGTGGGTACAGAGCACGTCTGGAAAAGATAAAGTCGGCCACGAATCACATCACACCAGAGGAGAAGGAGAAGGTTATCAATACAGTTATACTTTCTGATTACCATAAACTATCTTAGTGGATATTACTGCTGTAATTGTTTTTCCTCATTTGCTGTACAGTATTGTAAAACATTGCTCATAAAATTTTAATTTCCAGGTTTACAAAGAGAGGGACGTTTACGTGAAAGAGTGGAAAAAGAGGAAGAGATTGGTAATGTATAAAGAGCTGCAATGATTAGTAGATTAATAGATCTTCGTCCTGTTAGCATTACAAAGAGTAGATGAAAAGGAGATAAGACGGGAGGAAAGTTTTTGTCGCTGAAATCTTAAACTTTGATGTGTTTTGTGTCTCTCAGGCTTCAGACATGATGAATGCAATCCTGGAAGGTTATCCTAAGAGCAAAAAGGAGTTCCTGGTGAGTGAGAGAAACCCATTAAATGCACTTTCACAAACTAAACCTGTGTTTTTGTTCACAGCACTAATGAATAATATACCTGGTGCTGCTCTCACAGGATGAAGTCGGAGTGGAGACTGATGAGGACCATAAAGTGGTTGTTCCGAGTACTTGAAAGAACAAGAAAATGCTTGTTCATCCACTTCATCACTGTAAGCCTGTGCAGTGCTTAGTTAAGAATATAGATTACACATCAGAGCGGTCCGATACAACAGCACATTCTTTATTTATAGCCTTTCTTTTGAACAAACAGCACATCTTTAATAAAAGTTGAATGGAAAAAAAAACTTTTCTAATTGAAATTATATCTGTACAAAAGTATCTGTCATTTGAGAGGCACTAACACTAAATCACATCATTAAACAGCACTGAGATCCTCGTCACCTCATAGGGAACATTTTTTTTTCTCCCTTTTTAAAGCCATAAAACCAATCCTGAGCCCATGATGAAAATGTCAACAGATTATTCATTACAGCTTACAAGAGCTGTACTTTCTTTGTTGTTCCTCCACATCAGATGTTCCAAGTCCATATTGCTGCCATTTTCTTTTAAATTGCACATAAAGGAGCCACAATAGGTAATGCACGGGCAGTTTTTGGTGACCTTCAGGTATTATGAGGGGTTGTCCTATTTCTTTCCTTTGTTAATCATCCTTTGTACTGTTTCTTCTCACTATTACGGCCGAGTTAACAAATGTTCCTGTCAGTTACGTTTGATGCCGAAGTGCTAACAGTATTTCTCCAACAAAAGAAGCAAACTCATCTCTTCCTTTACTGTCCTGAAACATTAAAGAGATTTTACAGGATTATAAACTGCAGAGATGGAGCCCGGCTATATGATTTGTTTTTTTTTTTCAGATGTTGTCTTACACGCTTTATTTTCATTTTCTTTAGGGAAAATTAAACAAGATTGGCATTTGACTTTTATTTCTCAGTTTTCTTTACAAAGGTTGACATCACTCTTTGGATGGTGATATAAAGTAGATGGCTTTTATAAAAAGAAATTAAAGCAACAAGACATGGTCAAAAATCAGTGTTTCCCAGCGATTAAAGCAACAACAGTAAAGCAACTTTTTGTTATCAAACAGATTAGCCAAGTGCATGACAGATTTTACTTACTCAGAAATAGGAAAAAAAACTGTCAAAGACATCACAAAACTTCGCTTCATATCTTATGTTTAAAAAAAATTAAAGTATAAAAGAAAAGACAGCAGCTGAAAATCTCTGTGCATGGTTCTCATCTGGAACTTGTGCCTTGTGGAGGTTTCAGTGACAGAAAATTTTCCATTTAAGGGTGAACGGTGAAAATTAACAAGTGCTGCTGATCACGGCACCATTTGCAATGAACTCTTACTGCTCATAAAAGCCACTGAAAAGTCATTTATTTAAAAAAAAATGTTATTGAAGAGTAAACTGCAACTTGAAAATCTAAATCAACACTTTGAATTAAACATCACCTCCCAAATAAACACACATGTATAACTACAACTGAATAAATGCATGGACTTTAACATTTAACATAATGTGCGATGTAGCTTCATTATTGTCATATAAGTATATATGTATATAAAAAAATTATGTATAATCTGAGACTTATGCTGGCTACATTGCACAGCTCATCCATGAGATTTCAGCTAATTAACACAGCTGAAGTAATGAAAACCCTTTTTGTCACAAGAAAAGGTAGAAGAGTTTGTTTTAATCAAACCTCTGATAAAAAGCTTAAGTACTCCTGATAGCACAGTTTGGAGAAATGACCGTTACCCTGCAGTAGTACAGTAGCGGAGTATTTTCCATTGTGTGCTACGGTTCAGGAGTGGCAATGCTCGTGGCAAAACTCATAATCGTGTGCACTGAAGCTGAGGAGCCCTTTGGACCATCTTTAGGGTGCAGGGTTACGCTTAATGTAATGCAGGGGAGGGTGTAGGCTCTTTACATTTTTAAAAATCACCCTTCTCTCCTTTTCTATTAGGTTGATAAGTAAGCATATAAGCAGAATGAACACGTTCGATCGATCGATCAATAAACTCAATCTGCAAGAGGAATCTTGGTTTTGATTTATCTCAACAAGGTCAACATTTACTGCTGTGACTCCACCTGCACTCTCCTGTCTACCCAACACATACATTCATTTGCAAACTCTGTTATTTTCTACTTCTGAGCTTGTGTTTTTCCTCCTTCTCTTAGCAGAACCATAGTAATAAATACAAACAGTCAGCAGAGGCTCAGCTCAGCTATCTGTGTGTATGCATGCTTAAAGATAGTGATCCATCTTAAAAGTGTAAATGCTCCAATACAACCTTTCATCTCTGCCGGTAGTGTGAGCTGAGGTAATCCAATTGCAGCCAGGGGAGTCACTGATGAGCTGAAGTGAGTGTAAATACTGCGGCGAGGCCTGAGGCTGATTGGAGATTTTACTCCACCCTGAGAGGCCCAAAGTCAATTTCTGAGAGTTCAGTCCAGAGCTTTCACTCAATCAGTAAAGCTGACCATTCAGCTGCCGGAGCACTCCGATGACAAACTCCCTCAGCGTCTGGGAGAGAACAGAAGAAACACACACACACTAGATTTACCTCAACATTAACAAATCAATACTAACGATTTTTACTCCACCTGCTTGGCTGTACACGGTGCATCAAAAATATTGCTCACCTGTGGCTTACAGTGCTCCTCAATCCAGCTGAAAACACATGCGGAGAGTTCTTGGAAGCTGCTCATTGACACAGAGTTGCTGAAAGACTGGAACAAGGAGTCCATGATGCTCTGAAAGATGTTGAACTTGACCTGGTCAGACACCTGATCCTCTCCCTGCTGTGGGTTGTTCTGGTGGGCCTTCACAATGTGCTCATAGTTCCTGTTAAGAAAGACAATTTCCGTTCACTTGCAAAACATACAATTTAATTAAAAGCCATGGCTGCTTAAGCAATGATTAACTTGAATCACTGATCCATACACTACATGAACTGGCTTACCTACACAGCATAGTCCCAATAAAATTCCTGACGCAGCATTTAAACCTTTTTTTTAAGGATATTTTGCTCCAGTTCCTGATTTCAGATCTGATAGTACCTTTACTTTCTGCTCTGTCAGGGCTGCTATCAAAGCATTTTAAATTCCAAAGTTATTTTTCCCGCAGATCAGCATTTCTTTATCTGTTTCGATAAAGAATGAGTTGGGAGGTTTTAGTTCTGCAACACTTGGGACTTGAGTAAATTATAGGGAAAAAGCTTGTCTGCACTTACGTTTTCATGATCTTCAGTGCCATCACTTCTTTCCTCAGCACAGAAACTTCCTCCTCTTGCTTCTTCTTTTCTTTATGAAGGAAATGGATGTAGTCTATTGCTGCAAAAAAATAAATACAAAAATGTATCAGTCAGGGGTTTCTTCACTCAACAGAGATTTAAGTTTCCATTTTTAAGAGGTGTTGTCCCTCCACACCCATTTCACATACACCAAAATGTTACTACTTCCTCCTTTTCCCTTTGTAAAGATATCTAAGTAGACTAAATTATATGAATAATAATAATTTGTTCCCATATTTTTATCATCTCAGGTGACCTGAGCATGGTATTTATGTCTGTGCACTTTGTTCTTTTCCATTATTGTCTTTTTTCATTTTTTCATGTGTCAATGCTGAAAGTTGCTCGACACTGCCGACTTGCCCCATAAGTGATAGTGAGATGTCAAATTACGTATTAAACACTATTTCAAATATATACATACATCCTGAAATAAAATCACATCTTACTTTTCTGCAGTACAGTAGCCTTGCTGATCTTCTGTGCTCCCACTGCAAATTCAGACTGCTGCTGGCAGGTTGGTACTATGGACTGAAGGTCATCATAGCCTTTCTAAAGGTTAAAAACCAAATAAAGAAATGTTACTGATAACAACTGAACAAACGGAAATAAAAAAACATAACTATAAAACAAGGTGTGTGTGGTGTGTCTAAAGTAAATAACAGAGCTACATCTGATTTGCAGTCTATTGTTGCCTCACCTTGATAGCATCCCTTCGCTTCTGCTCAGCCTGCGTGTGCGCTTGCCTCCGTCGATCTTTGTACGAGTCTTTATATGATGTCTCATGTCTGTAATCACTGTCTTCATCATCTATTCAAGAATAAATTAAAATTCAGAATAACAGTTAACTGTGACAGAGAAAACCAGTTGGCATACTGACAAACATATTTCTCTAAAAGCAAAAAAAAAAGGGACCTGTCAAACTTTGGTGAGTAAAAAACAAGGTATTTTTTTTCAGAAACTGGACTTTTTAGTTACCCAGATAGACGACAAATTTAAAGATTTACTTAAATGTATAACCCTGGTATGAGTCTTGAGTCTGTTTATTTTTTTCATTACATTAATGCAGCCAACGCTCGACCATCTTTCATCTCAGCAGGATTCAGAAAATCTAATTCATACTTCAATCAAGTTCTGCGGACAGAGTCTGAATAAAAGCTTCAACAATGAAACACTCTTTAATTTTATTAAACATACAATTATACCATATATACTCTTCTTAGTGGATTTTAAAGTGTCTAAAGGAATTACCATCCCTTTTATATCCTATAGACACACAGAGAAGTTAACTATGTGCCCTGCGATCTGGACTGTGCATTACTGAAAATGCAAAATAAGCTTTTACTTTAAATTACAGGTGACACACAAATAAAGTATATTATTCTTAGAAATGCCATTTAAAAATATTTCAGTCATTCATAGTGAGGCACAAACATCCACAGTCAAAATGTAGCACAAATTTTCTCTTCAGCACTGTCATATTCTCCTCTGCTGCCAGCAAAATACCTGTATTTGGTACTGAAGAGGCACTTGTCGACCCGATGCTGTTTGCCCTGGACACAACTGTACCCTTTCTGGCAGTGTCAGCGAAGAAACCTAGAAGAGCAAGACAGAGTACATCAAGGACATTTCACTGCAAGACCAGAAATAGACTGACATGCTCATCCCAGAGACCAGAAACACAAGGAGACCATCACACAGCCTAAATATCAAATGACGCGACAAACAACCGGATATGAACCGACTGAATACTCACTAGGGTCAAAGCCGCTGTCGCTGAAAGCACCGTCTGTCTGCCGAGCCATCACCAGAGAACAGAAAGATGGGGGGAAAAAGGAGAAAATAGAGGCTTAGAGACTGGGACACTGAGGGGGAAATTGTGCTGCCCAAAATACATGTACAATACATCAAGAGCTTCAGCAGCCTGCCTGATGAGACAGTCTGAACCCCCACTGAGCATTGCCCTGATTTGTCCAATTCAAGTGTGCAGGGAGGGTAAAGTGCTGCATCAAAATTAGTACTTCAAATCAAACACCCACTGTTTGATTTAGGGCACCACAACACAGGAGTTACTTTCCCACAGGTGGCTTCAATTTTGATTAAAAGGAGCAAGACCCTGAACAAAATAAATAAAGAAATAAATAAAAAAAATAGGTCATATTTCAACACGTGACCAAAGGTTTCACTTTCTCTACCTACAACACAATAAAACCTATAACAAAAAGGTTATTTCAAAAGCTTTATTTAGACATGAGAAAGATTGGGAAGTGCCTTTTCAGTGACATCAGATCATAATAATTTACACAACTGCAGTTAAGTGGGTTTCCATATTATATATTATTATCATAGTGAGATGATGATTGTACGCCAACGCAAGGAAAGGTTGCTCAATACAAGGAAAAACAAGGGGAAATGGACTAAGTCATTTCCTTTTGACAAAGATACAACTTTTTTTTACATTTGTGATTACTTGATGTTGAATTTTTAACGCACAAATAGTGAATTTACTGCACTTTTCTTACAGACTATTAGATAAACCTGCACTTCAACTTCACACTGATGCTTGTCATGAAATAAAAACAACAAGAACTGAAAAAACAAAGGTTATTTTAGATGTATGCAGGTCTATTTTCAGAAACTCCAGCTGCCTTTTTTCAGGAGGTTTTGTTTACTTAGCTAGCTTTGTGACGTTGGGAAACGTCACTTAGCCACCGTTAGCCGTCGAGCTAACAAAGCCCTGCTCCTCCATAACGCTTGCAAAACTTACAACTTTAAACAAAACACTGGTTGCCACTTCTCACCGCTGTCACAAGGCAGTCATATGAATCAATATAATAAAAAGCTGACATTACCAAACATTAGTTTCTTACTTTCCAATGATCCTCCGGCGACGTTGTCGGGTCCGTCATTTTGGAACACGATAACGCTGCGTTCATGTGCTTCTAGTAAATTTCAAGACTTCTTCAAAAAGCTGAGGAAAACTGCTCTTCTTCTCTCAAATCACCAAATAAAGTTTTTATTCATACCTCTCGCAGATCCAGTTGTATCAGGGATAAACGCTCTGGTAAATCGTGTACCCTTCAATTCAATATCTTGAATGATAAAACAAGCTATATGTTCTGATGTCGAAGATCACAAGTTAAAAAATTCCGAGGGGACAGCGAATGCAGCTGTCATGCAGCCACGATGCAGCCGATGTGCATGCAGTAGTTGGCTTCAAACACAGAGGGGCGCTGTTGGACAATCCTCCCCAGTTTGTCACTCAGGATGTTACCTGGCTGCCAAATCAACCTGACCTGACCATTAAGGACAAAGACCAAAATAAATGTTACCCCAGGCTCATGCACATTAAGCTTTATTCAAGAATGAATGGCTCTGGTCTAGTGAAGTTATGGTAAAACAGGACAACGCCTCCTTTGCTTGTTGGTACATTTTACACCTACACCTGGCAAGTTTCCTTCCTTGGACAGTTTTGTTTTCTTTCCTTCCTGCACTACCTTATCACATGCATCATTCAATTGCTTCATGCATGGTGCGCCTTAACCGTTGTCATGTTTATCTTCCACCCTGTCCTCCACCCCAGGTTCTGTTGCTGTCATGCACAGGAAGTTACTCTTCTGCTTTTTAGCTTTTGTGGTTTCTGTCTGTGTTACAGAGTGTGTCACACTCCCCTCTCCTTCCTCTCGTAGGCAGCCCTCTGTGCTCAGTCACCAGAGGCACTCTTGGTCAACTAGTATAGAGAATACTGAGTGACACGAAGGTGCGTCTTTTGAAAGAGCCCAAGAGGCCCCAAGAAGGACTTTTTTTTATCTTGTAGACTTGTAGACAGAAGAGGGACACGTTGATGAGAGTACAGACATGAGGACGGACTATCTTCTTTCATCATCCACCCTGTCCTCAGGACCGAGGCAGATTCAGTAGATCAGAGGCTTGATGGTTCTCTCCCTGAAGGCCCGAAGACGTGATCTGATTTAAGCCTGGGGTTTCTTGTCATTTGGAGTGATCAACTTTTGTCACTGTTTTGGAATACACTGATTTCTCAGAAGAAAGGGTTTGCATAAAGCTTTACTCCTGGATTATTTGTGGAGATTAGTGATGGGGAATGCGGCTGCTGGGGGCTTGGAGCAGGACCCGACTGAGGGCCGAGAGGCCAGGAACTCAGTTGGGGGAGCTTCAGGAATGAGTGACCCCACTCCAACCTTGCAGAAGAAGCAGCCAGCTCCCCCAAAACTGCCCATGCCCCCAGAGGATGAGCTGGAGGAGCGCTTCAATGTGGTGCTGGTGAGTGGCTGCACGGGAGACAAGAAGGCTCACACCCATACTGCACAGGAAAACAAAGATTATGCACATGGTGGCCAGCTATGGTTTTATGGTAGGGAGGCTACAAAGACTGGGAGAGTTATGTAGTCACATATGATTCACAGGCACAGAAAAAAATCACATTTAGTTCATCAGCTATTTAAAATTCTTTTAAAAAGCAAGTGCCCTGTTTTAAACGCTTAAGAATTGTGACTGATATATGCCACCAAATAACAGTTTAAGCTAAATACAGACTGCATGTGACGTCAGCTTTTCCATTAGTAGTTTAGTAGTTTCATAATCTTATCGAATATCTAAAGGCCCAATTGTCTGGTGGGCACAAATAACTGTACTTATCAAAATACCTACTTTAAATGTGATCTTGAAAAAGAGTAATTTGATTTGTCATTCTGCCCAACAGTACTTGCACACAGGTCATCAGTAATTGTTCTTTCAAATTTGGGATATCGCAGTAAAAACAATGTCATCAAATGTCCTCAACATGTTGCCAGGTTCAGCAAACTGCTTCTTTCCTTCACCATTAGATTTGAACATGTCAGACAAGGAACAGGGTGATTAGAGCATGCTCAGGCAGCTGGCCCCAAGGGGAAGTTGAGTAACACATTTACATGAGCGAGACCATAAGACCGGAAAGCAACTGTTTCACCATTCTGTCAACAGTCATACAGCAAGTTGGAAAACAAAATGATGACAGCATTTGAGGAATTATTAAGAATAACTCATCGAAACCTATTCCTTACTATGTGGAAGCACTTAAATCTGATTATTTTTGCTACATGTTTGTAGTGGGAAAAAAACTATTAATTACAAAAATACTCTCAAGTTAAAAATTTGATTTGATTAGGCTGGTGTAAAACATGTTAATGAGGAAACCAAAAGCTCAAAGAGTGAGCTAAAGACAAACAAGGCTTTAAACTTTCATGTCATTCTGACATCCTGCAGTTGTCTCCAATAAGATCAACAAGGAACTTGATTTAAATGGTAAATAGACTCGTACTTACATGGCACGGCCACTCAAAGTGTTTCACAATACATCCCATTCACACACTGATGGCAGAGGCAACCATGCAAGGTTAATGATCTAATTCTAACTCATTCACAAACGCACAGATGGCTCCTTCGGGAACAATTTGGGGTTCAGTAGTTTGCCTCCTCCCTCAACTCCCAAGGCCGCTTCAACATGCAGACTGCAGAAGCCGGGGATTGAACTGCTTACCTTCTCTCTCTCTCCAGAGCAACAGGCGGCCTAAATAAACATTTTGTTTTACACTTTGTTTCAAGTTTAAAGTGGCTCCATTTACCATATGGTTCTAGCTTTGCTCACAGATGGAGAAAATAGAATATCGCATCTTTAAATGTATAATGTGTATAAATAGTGAACAAACAGACACTAAAATACTAGATATTTATCTAAATCTTTAGCCAGTTTCCTTCAAGCAGTCATCATAAACTAACAACAGCAATCTTAAAGACATTTCTTTCACAGAGTGCAAAAATGTAAACGAATATTAGATATTCACTTAGGGACTTGTTGTTTAATGAAACTTTTATTCACTTTAGATAGAAGCAAGACTCTTTTTTTCACGTGTGACTATTTCTCTTATGTTGAAATTTCTTCTGAGAATGGAAATGTCATCATACAAGAAGACATGAGGATGTACAACGATTTGAGGGTTAACTGTCTGATCATATCTAGGGTATGGTCAGATTCTGCTCAGTCGGAAAACAAAGGTGGTGTGTGCTATTTCATGCCCTTAAACATCATCAGCATGAAAGTATGACCTCACTTCCTCTTTCCACACATTACTTCCAATGTTAACTTTAGAGAAATGCCATTCTGTATCTTCCTTAACTGTGAAAGTTCAGACTTTAATGTTACTACATCACTGCATTGTTTTTAAAGTCACAGTACGTCGTGTAGCCTCATTCAAGCGAACATGCGCACAAATTTTTAATTGACTTTTTCACAGTTTTTTTAGTAAGTGTACCATAAAACCCACAATGAAACCCCTCCCTTACCCCACCAAGGATGAGGCTCCAACCCCCCCAGAGGCAAAGCAACAGGCTCTTTCCGTTTTTGCTTCTCTTTTTTTGAATGTGTGAAAAAAGAAACTACAAACGACTACTCCAACGTACACACGGCAGATTCAATATCAACGCCCAGTGTTAACCAAAATGATTTTTGTTGCCAGTAAATCGTCTCCGTGTTTCGAGTCTTGGGTCAGGTGCAGAACTGGTGGGAGGGCTGGTTTAGATGTGCAGAAATCATAATTTCTCATCATCAAATCATTCAGCTCTTCAAGCGATTTGAACAGGATGATAACCTTTATATCAGGAATTAGACTCAAAGTGAAACAGTACTTTTTGGGCACCAATATGCCAACTCCTTAGGTGGGTGAGTCAACCTGCCACACAGTTGAGGTGGTGGGGGGTTTCTGATCAGTGTAAAAAATTTCCATACAGATGAAAGGATTATATTATGTACAGTTTGTGGTGGAAAGACATGTAATAATGTTGAGATAACAAATCTAATCTTGCTAGAAAGTCTCTATAAACATTAAAAACATTCAAATTCAAGTGATAAAAATAAATAAGGACATAAACCAACAGTTTTAATGTTTTAATGGGTAGTGGTGAAATGATCTTTCTTAATGTTATATGTACCTTGTTTTTTAATGTACATTTTAATTTTTATCAAAGATTACAATGTAGTTTCAAATGTACACATCATCTCCACAGCTCAGTAATTTCTTTGTTATGACCAATAATATTTCTCTGGGGTACATGGTACCAGCTAACAACCATCAATACATACATGTAAACACTGAGTCATCTTTGCTTCCGGTGAATAGGTAACGCCCTTATGCTTTTACACGGAAACTGCATTTGTGGTTTGATAGATTTAAATATTGTCGCATAAGCAGGAAAGATTAAAAAATTAAAGCCTGTACATTTGATACTGAATGATGGCATATAGGAAGATCCTGAAGTGTGAGATTGCAGCTTCTTTTTTTTACCAATAGTCATATTTCCTCATCTCATCTTGCATCAGATTCTTGAAACAATCTCTCTCTTTTGCTTTCTCCTCCAGAGCTACATGAACTTGCCTCCAGATAAACTGAAGCTGTTGAGTCAGTACGACAATGAAAAGAAGTGGGAATTAGTCTGTGATCAGGTAAGATAATTTTTTTATTAATGATAAGCTGGTAAACCTCAACACACATCTTTAAACTGAGCAGGATTCTTGGGCCTCTGGACAGAGTTGACACAAAGTACATAAACACCCAAAATGGATCTGTGGTAAAGAGCAGAGTGCAGAGTGAACACCGTGCTGCACAGTTTCTGTGGTTGCCAATGATAAAAGCGTCGGCATGGAAACAGAGAGTGGTTTGTGTCTGTTGTGTTTACTAGAACAGGCAATAATAGCTTCAGGCTCTGCACACTGGTAAATGTGTCTCCAGTCCAGTCGTCTTTCAGTGTTGTTCATAAAATTAACTCAGTCAGAAGCTACTTTTGATTCACTTTCACTCTGTGAATTCGTCTTCCCCAGGAGCGTTTCCAGGTGAAGAGCCCCCCATCCACTTACCTGGCTAAGATCAAGAGCTTTTACCAGGATCAAGGCGGGGTGTCTCGCAGGGTCAGTGTAAAGCATCACTTCCCCTTCATATTTGACACATCTTTAATTTTCTGTCTGACTCAGTGATGTCTTCTGCCTCTTTAGCTGAAGAAACGGATTCAGGATGCCACCCAGGTTCTTAAAGATTTGGAGATATCCCTTCGCACCAATCACATTGGGTAAGCATGTTAAAATGGCTGTGGGCCCTGCTTTATTTTTATTTGATCATTTGACATGATATGAAATGTGATATTATGTTACATAACCATGCTTTAAGTCTGATCTGAGTGCAGAATCTGTGATATGTAATAAAAAAAGATATTTCTCTGTTAGTTAGTTTCACTCGTCATTCTTTATTTTTTTGTAGATGGGCCCAGGAGTTTCTAAATGAGGAGAACAATGGTTTGAATGTTCTGGTCGAGTACCTGTCCCATGCACAAAGCGATGTCTCGTGAGTACCAGCAGGGTGTGAAAATCCTCTTAGAAACTGATGCTGCTCTTACAGTGAAGTCGTTTATCACCATGGATGTTTACTTTTTATGAACTCTTTAGATTTGATGTGGAGGCTGTTGAAAATGGTGGCACCCTGTCAGACAGAGGAAAACCAGCAGAGAGGTCAATGGAAGACTTGACCAAGGGCTCCAGCAGCTCTCAGTCACATGGGATGACAAGAGCTGCACGTGCACTGACTGTAAGGTAAGAGGCTCAAGACATGACAGATTATGTAGAGGTACAGCATCTGTGAGAAACAGACCCAGAGATGTTCTACAAATAAAAAAATACACAATACACAATATACAATCATATGTATATTTATGTGCACCCATCACACGTCATGAATTCTTATTAAAGAGGAACTTTCATTTTATATAGTTGCACAGGTAGTTTTTAAATAGAATCACACAAAGGAGAAGTGGTGTTATGCTGGCATATTGTCGTGCCACAGAGGAGGCCGGATACCATGTTATTTTCTGAAAAGTGCTGGACTGTGTCAAACTAAACCTAATCTTTTTTCTTCTGAGAATCAACATTGTTGTTTTGCTTATTTAGATCCAAATATCCTGCATCTTAATGTATATAAATACTTTTGCAAATAGTGACTGCCCTGATTTATCAACCATCCACAACAAATAAACACTGCAGCAGGCTAAATGTCTTTATGAGTTCATCAATATGCCTTTGTTGTTAATCGTATAGCTCTCTTATTTAGCTTTCATTCTTATTAAATTTCATGACCGTCTTATGGGTAGACAGCAGATCCCCTTGAAACTGAGACATACCAACTGTGACAAATGCCTGAATTTATCACACTCTCATTCATTCGCATCTTTGCTGAGTATTTTATTCTTTATTTTCCTGCCAGATGTCCAAAGCTATGCTGGGGGTCTTGTTATATATGGCTAACTTCTGACTTTTGCCAACCATTTGCAAATTCAGCAGCTTCTCCTCTCTTGGAGCATTTATTCATGTGTCCATACACCTGTTATCCCTCTACAGAATAAGCTCCACTCTGGTGAACAAGATGCATAAGAGGCTCCATTCATCCTACCAGAGAGATGATATACATGTGTGCATAATGTGCCTGCGAGCCATCATGAACTACCAGGTACAGCCTTAACGTACTCCATTATGGTGTAAAAACTGTACATCATAAAAATGTGTTTTCTCAGTAAGTTGAAAAAAATTCCACTTTACAACAGTGCTGTCTTAATTTAAAGTCTTGTTTTTTTTTGCGATGTAACTCAAGACACTTTTGCGTCTTTTAATACCTCAGCTATTTATGCTTTTCCTCTGCTTTCAGTCTGGTTTTAACCAAGTGATGACACATCCGCGCTGCGTGAATGAGATCACCCTCAGTCTCAACAGCAGAAATCCCAGGTGAGTGCATTCATGTGTGCGACGAAGTGCGTGTTACCTGCCTGCCTGTATCCATATCTAACCCCTCCTATGCTGCGACAGGACCAAAGCCCTGGTGTTGGAGTTGCTGGCTGCCGTGTGTCTTGTCAGAGGAGGACATGACATCATTCTCTCTGCTTTTGACAACTTTAAAGATGTGAGATGAAATTTTTTGTTAGCAATTTCACCATTTTGCAGTGGCCTCATTTGACTTTGCTCGTTCAGTCATACTATTGCTCCAGACGTCCTCTCTTTGATTAGTCATCTTGTGACTAACACAGTCCGCCCCTCACATGCACTCCAGTCATATATTTAGCACATGTGGAAAAGTCGTGTGTGTGTAATTATACACACAAAAACAGTGCAACAATTAAAATGCTCATATTCAAGTAAGTTTCTATTTTTTTTTAGGTGAGCAAAGAAAAGAACCGCTTTGAGAAGTTGATGGAGTACTTCATCAATGATGACAGCAACATTGACTTCATGGTACGCCCACAGATTTTCTGCCTACTAGAGACTGATTGTTTAACAAATGATGGTACTTATAAGGTGCTTATGGATGCTAATGATCTAACTGTCCTTGCGTCTGTCTCCAGGTGGCTTCGATGCAGTTCATAAACATTGTGGTCCATTCAGTGGAGAACATGAACTTCCGTGTTCATCTACAATATGAGTTCACTCACCTTGGATTAGACAAGTATCTGGAGGTGAGTATGGATAAGAAACCTGTGGTTTATAAGTGGTGCCTGCAGGTCAGTCATCAGTAAGACAGAAAAAAAAAGTTAAAGCTGTGATTGTTTTCTAATTACACATCTATATCATGCATATTATACATTATGATATATTCCTGTAATACATCATTACTGTATGTGTTTTGGTGTTAGCGTATGAAGTCAACAGAGAGTGAGAAGCTGCAGGTCCAGATCCAGGCCTACTTGGACAATGTGTTAGATGTAGGAGCCCTGCTTGAGGATGCTGAGAACCGAGGAGGGGTCCTGGACCATGTTGACAAACTGCAAGAGCACAACATGCAGGTCAGATGCAAATGCAAGAAAAATATGAATCTCTGTGAACAAAAAGAGGCTTTGTGATGTTCAAGCACTGTTTTTCTGTGTTTCAGCTGAGTGCCCAGCTCCAGGAAATTGAGGATCAGACTACAGAAAGAATAACTCAACTTGAGACTCAGCTTATGCAGGCCACCAAGGAGGTTGAGCTGCTCAAAGTAAGCCTTGCTTCATGATATGTGCAATGTTAAATAAGACTAATTAGCAAAGCAAGATGTGGCATTTTCCCATTCATTAAAATAAAGTCACAGGAGTGGCAGTTCAGTTCATTTTAATAATCTTGATATTTGAGTAAAATGTAATAGTATTTGCACTTGTTAAAGAAAGCTGAAAATTACTTAGCATTTTAGCAATATTACCAGCTTTGGTCAGTCGGTTAGTTCAGGATGAAAAATCTCAACAATGATTTTGGTGATCCCTTGACTTCTGGACATCCAGCACATTTATGAGTTTAGACATTTAGTTTAAATTATAGCTTAGCTGTGTTTCTGTATCTTTGTTTGTGTCTAATAGGAAAGCCTGCGAGAGAGTCCTGCTCCAAGGTTAGTGCCTTGCAGCACAGGGAACGAGAGCGGGAGCTAGACAGGGAGAGAGAAAAGGACAGGGAGCGCCTCAGCACTTCCACCTCCTCAGACAACTTCCAGAGCTGGAACAGAAGATCCAGGAGCTGCAGGACAAGGGGCTGATCCGACTGGGACGCAGTGCCTCAGGAGGTCTGGACATCCAGGTTGTGCCTGTGACTGTGGTCGAATATGTCCCAGCCCCGGCCTCGGCCGCCCAGCCCAGTGCTCAGGAATCTGTCGGTGGTTCTGCTGTCCCACAGTCCAGCCTTCCTGCCTCTACCCCTGCTCCTCCTCCACCTCCCCCCCCTCCTCCTGGTGTTCCAGGCCAGGCTGCCTCTGCTCCTCCGCCGCCACCTCCACCTCCTCCTCCACCAGGAGGTTGTGGTGCTGTGCCCCCACCTCCTCCTCCTCCCCTACCCGGTGCTGGACCCCCACCTCCACCTCCCCCACCTGGTGCTGGACCCCCACCTCCACCTCCCCCGCCTGGAGCTGGACCCCCACCTCCACCTCCCCCGCCTGGTGGTGGACCCCCACCCCCTCCAGGAGCACCAAATACTCAATCTGGTAAGGAGGCTGACAAATGAATCTTAAAAGTAATGCAAACAATTGGTAGCAATGGAACAATTGAGTTCTTATTTGTTTGATCATCCCTCTTTTTTTCTGTTTCCTCAGGGCTCAAGTCCAAAAAGGCCATTCAGACCAAGTACAGGATGCCGTTGTTAAACTGGCAGCCCTTAAATCCAAACCAAGTGACCGGCACCGTCTTCAACGAACTGGATGACGAGCAGGTCTTAGGGGTAAGATCTTTTTTCACTTGCACTGAATAGTTTAGTCTCTTATAAAACCACAGTTTGAAAATGCTTTTTTATTTATTTATTTTTTTTATCCTGACTTTCTAAGCTTCTTCTCTCTGCCTCTCATTCTGTCTTCATCAGGAGTTAAACATGGACATATTTGAGGAACAGTTTAAGACTAAGGCCCAGGGTAATTCAGCAGACCTGACTGTTATCAAGAAGAAGATGGTCCAGAAGGCCCCAAGCAAGACTACCTTGATTGACGCCAACAAGGCCAAGAATCTGGCCATCACTTTACGCAAGGGGGGAATGAAGCCCGCTGCCATCTGCACCGCCATAGAGACGTATGTGTTTGATGGAAGATCTGTTGCATTATTTATATTTCTATCTGCATTATTTTATACTACTATCCTCCATCCTCTCTCTCATACACTAATTGGTATGACTTTCACTGCTCCTTTGTACAGGTATGACCAGAAGTCTCTGTCCATAGACTTCCTGGAATTAATCGAGCCCTTCATACCATCAGATTTTGAGATGAAGCTACTGCTTAACTATGAGAAGGACGGCCGCTCACTGGAGGAGCTGACTGATGAGGACCAATTTGTGTTACGCTTTGGGAAGATTCCTCGCCTGAAGCAGCGAATAAACACTCTCACATTCATGGGCAACTTCCCGGAGACTGTCAAACGCCTTCAGCCGGTCAGTTTGTCAAATGCATTGTAACTTGGACTGAAAGAGACTGAGATTTAATCTTTTAAATAGATGTACTGACTTTGTTTTGACTTTGTTCACAGCAACTGAACTCCCTCATTGCTGCATCCATGTCCATAAAATCTTCAAACAAACTAAAAAAGATCTTAGAAGTAAGTAAAAGAGAATTCAACATGCTGATGTAGCCTTCAAATACGTAATTTTGCATAAGGCATGTTATGTGTTCTCCTTCAGATTGTTCTGGCGTTTGGCAACTACATGAACAGCAGCAAGAGGGGAGCAGTGTACGGCTTTCGGCTGCAGAGTCTGGACCTTGTAAGTAGACTGTGTTTTGTATTTTTTGCTCTGTCAGTTTAAAGAAACTTTTTGAATGTATAGAAGGAATAATATATTCTTTCTTTTACGAATCAGAATTATTGCCATGAGCAACATAATGAACGTTTGCTCAATTTGGTACACTCATGCTTTTAACCATTGGAGCCTTATTATGTTGGCTAATGTTTTAAACCTTAGATATTTAACTGTAACTGCATAAGTTGTGATTAGTTGTGATTTAATAAAATTTTGATAACTAAATCAACTTTGTCAATATCTATACTCCTCAGCTGTTGGAGACCAAGTCGACTGATCGCTCGCAGACGTTACTTCACTTCATTGCCTCTATCATCCAAGAAAAATACCCAGACTTGGCCAACTTCCACTCTGAGCTTCACTTTGTAGACAAGGCAGCCCTTGGTATTTTCACACAAACAGTGGGGCCGACCGGTTATGTAGCTTGTTATTTAAATTGGGAGCGGTACTAAACTCATTTCTGTTTCTTCCCTAGTATCACTGGACAGCATTATTCAGAGTATCCGCTCATTAGAGCGAGGAATGGAAATGACCAAGAAGGAATTCCTGGTGCAGGATGACAGCCCGGTGTTGAAGGAATTCATCAAAACCAACAGTGAACATCTGGAATCTTTGATCAAAGACAGCAAGACAGCTCAGGTTAGCCTGCAATTCATGTCAAATTTACACATAACTCTGCCTTATTTCATGCCTTTAGACATATAGTTCATGTTGTTGTCTGACTCTGCCCCCTGTCTGTCTTCAGGAGGCATACTGCGCTGTGGTCGAGTATTTCGGAGAGAACCCCAAAACGACACAGCCTTCTGCGTTTTTCCCAACATTTGGACGCTTGATAAGGTCCTATAAGGTGAGGATGTGAGGTGCACCTCTGGTGTTTATCCATTACAGTTGTTGCATTATTTGTTAATCCTTTTTCCCTTGACTGAACACAGACAGCGCAGCAAGAGATTGTGCAGAAAAAGAAAATGGAGAGTGAGCAAAGTGAGCAAAAACAGTCATCCTCTCCAAGCAAGGCTGGGGCACAAAAGGTAAGAAATGAAACATCCACTCTCAGATCTGTATGAACTCGAATAATTTTTCTAATGGACTAGATGTCATTTAAAAGGTACAGTTCTCAGTAATACTTACTGCATAATCCATCATCTAAAGTAAATTTGTGACTAAATCTTACAACACATAAACTCTTTAAGGGGTAGGAAATTCAAAATGTACTTTGATTTTAAGTGTTTTAATCTTTACTTCTGCAAGGGCCCTATGATGCCTAAGATGCCCCAGATGGATCTGATAGCTGAGCTGAAGAAGAGGCAGGTGAAACCACAGGTGCGTGAGGGGAAGGACGGCGCCCTGGAGGACATCATCACAGGTACGATAATATGCTGCTTCCTGGAGGAGTCAGATCGTGATAAGAATGGTAAGAATGTGTGCTGCATGTTTGATGTTGACGTGCTGTTGAAATTTGCCTGTCTTTGCCTCAGATTTGAGGAACACACCATACAGGAGGACAGATGTGCGTCGGCCAGCACAGCGTCAGGACACTTGAGCCTCTTTTGGTCCAAAATGGTTTTTTTTACAAATGTAACAGGAATTACACTCAAGAATACAGAACCAAATGTTCTGTACATACAGTATATGAAAATATATAATTTGCCATATGGCCCTTGTGTATTTGTGTCAACATTGTGTGAATTTGCTGTGTAAATAGAAATTACGTTTTGATATTTTTAACTCAACAGTCTATCAATTTGATTCTAAATCTTCCTAAAAAACAATCCTATTATTCATCCATTAAGTAATAAATAAAATCATGATGTTATTTTAAAATAAACCTATTTCTTAACCATTGTATCTTTCTTTGTATTTCTTCCACAACCTGACACATAATGCAACTTCCACAGTTTGTGTCCACATTTTCTGTTGCTAAAGACAATGACTCATTTCCTGACAAGACAAGACAAGACAAACAAATCATTATAAAACAGATCAGACATCGCCACTGTACAAGAGAGCTGCACTTTATTGGACACACAATCACAGCAAATTATGTACAAAATAAGGACAGGTTCAACTGCCCACTGTCTTCCTCACAGGAAAAACACACACATTTCTCACAGAATATCATGGCATCCACACTGATAAATTAGGATCTCCAGTATCAGTAGGCTTTTAAATTTATATATCATTATATTATAGATCTATTTTCTGTATTATTTTTGTTCTTATATCACACTACTCTACAAATGGGAGAATCACTCTGTGGAAAGAGTACACCATCACTGGTGACTTCTCTGGTGGGGGTGCGTTCAAGCATCCTGAATCCTTCTAGACATTCATCACTCTCTGCCACTACTGTTGTCTTCATCATCACATAACATCACAGTAAGACTGAACATGCCTGTGCCACAGATACCAAAATAATGTCTTGCTCTTCATGTTTATAAATCCCTAACATAGAACCACTTTTCTCTTTCTCTCTTTCTCATCTTTTTGAGAAAACATGTAGACAACTTTTTTTTTTTTGACTGCACCGTGCGATTGCTTGAGACTATACATGCATTGTTTTGTATATACCTTTGTACCCATCATCATAGTTTATTAATAAAACATCTTCTTTTGGACATAACAATTTGTTGAACTCGCTAGGAATGACTCGGCCTATTTACAAGTCAATTTTGTTTTTCTACTTTTGATGCCAAGATTTTTGAACATCCACACATTCATGTAAAAATCTCATATACATACTATAGAATGTAGATTCATTATAAAAAAAAGAGGCAACGGCAATGGCAAAGAAAGAGATAAAACTTTAAATTCACAACTTTAAGTCCACATAATTCCCTTACTGATCCATCTTGGTGGTTTTAACAACTTCTGTGGTTTAGCCTAACTGCTACTTAAAGCCGCTCGGTGAGCAAACTAGGACTGAGTGAGCAACACATGTGCTTCCACCTGCTGTAATGATTAAGAGTCTGCTGTTTCTGAACGCCTTTACACTATCCACATTCACATTTCTACCATTCCTGCTCACATGCAAAAAGGGAAAATTAAAGCCATGTAACTTACTTTTGTCAAAGCAGCAAGGCTCTATACGAAGCCCTTAGCTCCATAAAATGACCTTTAACAGTAGTTATCCCAATATTTTTTATTGTGACCATCTCCAACACACTAAAACCAGCTGAATCACAATAACACGATGAGGGGTGAAACCAAAAGGTGCAGAAAACAACCCTCTAAAACAAAATAACTGTAGCAAAATAAGCCCCTAAGCACAGGCACTGGTCCAGCCCCTCACACCTCAATAGTGACCCTTCACATAGGGAGGCAAAGGTGCAGGCGAGCCGGACAAGCGTTTTCAGGGACAAGCTTTTCATAAATCAGACTTACATAAAATCTAACTCAGTGTTTGTAAAGAAAATCCTAGATTTTAAAAATGAACTTCAGTGTATATTACAGAGGCTAACTGTTATCTATACAGATATTTTTTAAACAAATATAAAAATGTTCTGCGTATGAATAAATAATCTCAGTGTGAAATGTAATATCTCTGTCAATGAATTAAAAAAGAAAAATCTGTACAAAATGGTCACTAATATATAAAACTGAAGAGATGATGACATTTTACAGTATATAATTGAATCTAGGCCTATATATATATCACACTTTTCTTCACAATTATAATATCTTACACAAACATCTCACTTAGATATATTTATATATGTAAATTTCTTCTATGTTTGATTTCAAGTTTGCATGAGTTTTTCTGATTGCCAGGGGCATCCACTGTGAGTGTCTTCGACATGCCCTCTAAGCCTCCAGCCATGTTGAAATCACAGCCCACTAACACTTGTCTTGAAAAAATCATCCCAGAGAGCACTGTCACGCAATTCTGGGAGGTTTCATCTCAGACTTCACTTGGGGAGAGCAGCCAAGCATGAATACTTCCTCCCCAGCGCTCACCAGACGCAAATGCAGCAAATTTAACTCGGAGAGTTATGGATTTGAGTATGGAACAGCATGAGTAAGTGAATTTCTTTCATTTGACTTCACTCAATATGAAACCCAGGGCTTGAACCTGCCTGGCAGAGCTACAGAGCACCCAGGGTGAGGCTTAATTCGCTGTGCTGTGAGCTTGCAGTTTTGCACAATGTTAGAGCTTGGGGAGTGTTTAGTCAAATGCCACCGCTGCAACCTGACGCACTCTCCATTTCAATTGCTGTTTTCTTTTTTCCACAGAAAAATGGGGACAAGCCAATTCTTGCAGCTTCTTCTTTGGGTAAAAGTGTTATTCTATCATTGCTGCTGATCTAATACTGTAATACATGATCAACTGGGAATTTCTGGCAAGAACAAAGTCTTAGAGGCACTGGGGAAAATGCAGTAACAGGTCCTTGCAGATGAGCAGGCAGGATTTCTCAGACGCAGAGAGCACTGCCTCGGTAAAAATTGCAAGAGTGTTAATTACATATTGCACACTCTGTTACTGTTCAGAACTGAGACCCATCAAACTTCATTCTGACATAGCTTCAACTGAGTGGTTTTTATTTCAAAGACGCCCCACACCAAAGACAAAGCAAAGTGAAAGGGGCAGGGAAAGAACAGCCATTTAATGACTCTCTGACTGTTAAACCCACTCTCTCATCTCTTTGGGTCTTTTATATCACAAGCACTGTGGATGGAGACAAGGCAAGTCAAAGCCAGCCTTATTAAAGTAGCCTTCAAACACATGTCCCCCAAACTAATCCCCTCTCCTCAAGCTGCCTACTCTTTAACACAAACCCCTTTGCACGTTTTAATCTCAGTGCCACAAAAAATCAATTTCACACAGTCAGTCTAGTGAACGACTGTGTCTATGACTGTCCGTTCAACCTCATCACCTCCCCAGTGGGCAGCCTTAAGGCAATAAAAACAGGACAGGGAGCTTCAAAATGGTTCCTTGTGCAGGGTTTACACTTAGGAATCACTGGCAGGCCCTTGATGTACTTTAAATAATGAAAACTTCACCTACTGACATTAAGGCACACCAAAGGCCTAACATTCATTTATGTTTCATGTTTCAACATGCAAGTAATAAAACCAAATGAGGCAACAGCAATACTGGTAATCTAACAGTATTTTAAATATGCAGGGATATTTTTTTTCTCTCTTAAAGAAATATTTGTTGCTTTGTGCTTGTCATGTTGTTAACTAGAGTCATGTTGTTAATTAGAAAAAGGGTCGTGTGTTTGAGAGGAAACTGTGCTTAAATATGTGATGATTAACATTCTTCGTCCCTCAAACACAACACAAGAGTTGAAACAGTGTCAGACACGTTGAAGTGCGGTCGATCAATTGCAGCGAATGAAACATTTTGTTCTTGTTCAAAGAAGTTATATTTTACACTAGGAAACTTTGGAGTCTGCTTCCCAGAAGAGTACCTTTGAAGTTCTAAAGAAAGAAGTGTCCCAAAAAAACTACTTAATCTGTCACTCTGTAGTTGAGAGTTTCTTAAAGGATGAAATCATGTTGTGGTTGATATGGCACATTTTGCCAGAGGGCTCTTTATCAGAGTTGTGACAGATGTGACTTTAAAATGAATCATTGCACAAGATTTGCTGAAACAAAAAATTAGTAGACTCTGTGTTTCTGCGAACAGCTTGGCTTTACAAGTGCATGTGTGGGAGAATGTGTGTATTATTCATCAGTGTGAGTGCTTGAGTCTTTGGGTGGGGTTTTGATGTCAGGTGCTGAAATGCCAGAGCGACCTGTAAGATGCTACTGTGGAAACACCCTGATTGTCATAATTAAACTAGTTAATACACATATACAGAAATTCAACATTAGTATACAACTCACCATTTGAATTTTCCCTTCTGTTTGTGAAACTGTATCTCTTGGTTCCATTTTGAATAGAAATGTGCTGTTATAAGACTGCTTCCTACAATGTGCTTTTGTTTTGAAAATGAACTTTTTAAATTTAATTTTTTCTTGAAAATTATTTTTTTTCAAGAATTCCTTTTGTAGGGATGCATTTAAATATTCAAACAATGTGACATGAAATCAAATTAGACTGTCAGACAGTGGAATGTACAAAGCGCAGGTCAAATTTCGGGGAGTGGGGATGATCATGTAAACTCTTTACACAGTGTGTACAAATGGAGGGGAAAATATAGCACCAGTTCAGAGTTTAAAACACATATGATGCACAAAAATCCATGGCCTTTTGACACAAAACAGCTTGAAACCACAATCATCACCTTGACCTACTTGAGATTTTTTTTTTCACATTCTGCCAGGTGATGCAGGTAAGTGAGAGCAATATTATCCTGAACACACACAACTACTGGACTCACTTGTGATTATTGCAGCTCTATCTTCTAAGATAAAAGTCACAGTCTAGAAATGATGTCTACTCCACTAACAACCCATTGAGTGTAGGTATATATGAGACTGCTACTGTCAGTAAATCCACTCAGACCACATCAGCTTATAACAGGCAGCTGGTATGAGGGGAGGCCCATTTGTGCGCTCGCTATCTGGCAAACTGGTGGTATGACTGCGTGGGAGAATGGCAGAGGAACTGTGGGATCAGATCAGAGTAGGAAACTTGTCCAAGAAGAAGATTGTGATTCCATTTACAGTAACGGTACCGCTTGCCATGGAAATATGAAGCATACTGGAGTGAGGCCAAAGGTAGAGAGGAAAAACAAGAAGAAGAAAAAGGTAAAAAGTCCTAAAAGAAAATATATATCTAAAAAAATGCTGGAATTTTCTATAATGTAGCTGTTTTCTCTTTATGGTTCGTAATGTGATGGTGCTTGAATTCTCCCATGTCCCTCATCTTCCTCTTCATCACTGGGAGTTGTCAGGGCTGAGGTCCTTATTCACAGGCTCGCTGCCAACCTCCTTGTAGCTGCTTAGGCCGGAGCTTTCAAAGCTACAACCGCTGCGCTTGAGAACCGCAGGAGTGGGGTTAAGGGAGCACAAAGGGGTGGGAGAAGAGGGAGACAGGGAAGGAGTCGGGGTGGTGGACGAAGAGGAAGCGGAGGAGGAGGTAGCAGTGGGAGTAGGGGACGGTGACTGGCTGCTGGGCAGAGGCAAGGAGGAGGCTCGCTGCTCACGTAGAAGGCGGTGATGACGGAGGGTGGAGGAGAGGAGCAGGGCCTCTGCGCTCAGGCCGGAGGCAGACAGGCTTGCCAGCAGGGCCTTCGCTTGGCTGGAGGAGGCTGTCAGGGAAGGCATTGCTCCCTCCTGGGGGTACTTCCTCAGGCCAGGGGCAAACGCTACTGCTGGAGAGGGCACTCGGCCTGAGAAAATGCCCGTTTTGATACCAGAGAGGTATGGCTCAATACTGCCTCTGCTGCTGTTGGTCCCCAAGGCCTTCAGGTAGAGTAGGGACACAGAAGACAGGAAGGGGGGAGGGGAGGTTTTCAGCGATCAAAGGGGAAATCATGAAAAAATGAAAGTCTTAAAATTGTCTGGGCACTGTCCCCTGCAGCACCTCTTACCATTACAGTCAAACATGCCCGTGCATGCATGCTTGCACACACACACACTCACACACACATACACACTCACACATATCCACACATGCACACCAATTTGGGTTCAGTGACGATTTTGGAGTATACACTGGAAAGAAGCTGATAAAGTAAAAGGAGCAGATGGATGTGTGTAGCTCTCTAGTCAGGGGAACAGGAGGAGGAGGAAGCTGAAGAGGCTGGACACGGACAGGTCGCTCACTGCTGCAGGGTCACAGGTACAGTAGGTGGGGCAGGCCGGGGGGGTGCAGGGCGGCACGGGTTCACACAGGGTGACGGGGTGGGTGAGGTTGGCCGCAGGAACAAGAAGAAACGTGTCGTGGAGGGGTAAGGGGTGGGGAGAGGGTGAGGAAAAGGAAACAGAACAAAAGACAAACACAGGAGATTGTTACTCAGGTTGATATCAGCATGTGTGATGCAAGCCAAGAGACAGGCTGCAATTTACACATGATGACCAAACCACTGATGAACACACCTTCTGTCATAGGGTGACAATGCAAATTATGCTGGTGTAGTCCGCCTCTATTTTGACACTTTTAATGATGTTTACTCATTAAAAAATGCAAAATATTATGATGGACAGAGCATCACACGTCCTCCGCCCTTGTGTGCCCTGCTAGATGCTAGAATGAGTCATTAGATGGCACTGTTTCCACAGCATGAAACTTTTGGGTATCACATTCACCACATATATTTCTCTCTTTTGCAGTTAGAGCTAAGGTAAATGCATCTGACAGAAACAGTTTGTAAGTTTTATGTGCAGGGAACAGAGCAAGTAAAATACCCCAGAGAGACGGCAGGCTGAGCTAAGAGCATGAGTGTGTTTTAAAGAGCCGAACGTGGCTTTTTTAGTTTAGGGAGTTTTATTTACATTTTTCATAAGAAGCAACAGGAGGAAAGTTTCTGCAGCGGCTCTAAAAGTTTTAAAAGGTGTTTGTTTAGAGATTATGGGGATTAGTTCTGCATGAAAGGAGAGCAGGTGTGCTAGTCTAGACTGCGCTTCTGGGAGGCTTTCACCTGCTCTGTTGCAGTTCCAGAGCCTGTGCTGCCAACCGTCCCCAGAGAGCAGGGCTGTTCCTTCTGCTTCAGGACCTCCTCTCAAGCCTGGCCGACACATTTATTCTGGTCTGTGAGTGCGGCAGAGCGGCCGCCCTTCATCTCACACACTCAGAGCTTCCTGCCAAACGGCAGTCTCCCTAGATAGGTCTTCACTTCCTTCCACCTCATGCCCAGTACCTTTAACTAGCCTGTTTTACCACCAGAAGTAATGGGAGGCCAAACGGGAAATGGAAATAGGGTTTTGCAGCGTGAAAGTGATTCACATTGTCATGCCCTCCTTGATCTGTGCCAAAGCTAACGGGGAGAAATTGTGGCTTTGAACTGTCTGTTCTTATCCGGCACATTGATTTGAAGGATCCTCATGACTGGAATGCTCTAATACCTCTGAGTAAAGTTTTAGTGTGCAGACATCTCCAGCACAGAGCACCATCAGAAAGGCTCTGTTAATTTTAACACCTGCAATTAACACACACAGATAACACCAGGGCCAACAAAAGAACCCTTGATCACTGAACATTAATGCCTCTTTTTTTTTTTTCTCCAATGATTAAGTCTATTTAGATCACATTATTTGCAGGACAGCAGCCAGCAGGGCTAACCCTTACAATGTGATTGGCCACTTCAGGTGCTACTTAAAAATCCCAAATTATTATCAGCTGAACAGCACAATGTTCATTCAGCCAGCAAAAAATGTAAAAAATCATTTGAAGTTGGCAGTGCTAAACGCAGGATCCACATAAAACCCAAAAGTGATTGCGGCGCATCTTGTTTTATCTGATTGCAGATGGTACATCGTGATGTCTTAAAAATGTTTAACTGTCCCCCCAGCTGGCTTTCATGACATGTTAATGTGCACCAGCTGCCTTACATCTGAACTAGTGGGAAATTTCATTGTAACTCTGTGGAATATGCTGCTGATGGTAAAGGTATTAATATATCTAGATCCATTCAAGTATTAGCTGGAGATGTAAGGTAGTAGACCTCTGAGAGACTTTGAAGTGGTGTGCTCATTCTTTGAGTTTGTGCCCTTTTCAAAAAGCCCTAGAAATGTCAATTATCACTTGGCCGGAGGAAACAAAAGAGAACAATAATGGGAGCTGGGAGGAGGGTAAAAGTTTGATGTCACGTGTAAGAAATTATGTCCAGGAAGGGTTTAAGAGAAGAGACACCTTTACCTTCATCTGTGGGCCGAGAAGAGAGGCAACCCAAGGTGGGCACGTCTGATTGTCAGAACAACAGTATCAGTCAGAAGTGTAATCAGCACTCTTTGAGTTTGAGAGTGAAATGAAGGTGAGGGGAAGCACTGTGGTGTCTAAAAGAGATCATGTTTAGGCTCAGTACTAAGGTGTAAAAATTTGGATCCTAAAAATAGATGACTGTGATGGGTTTGAAACATTCTGTACAAATATATTCTTCAAAAATAACCTGCTTATGTTTTAGTTGAAGTTACCAGAACGCTCATATTCTACTTTTTGTGACTTTAATTAGGATTTTGTGCACAATGTCAGTGATGAGTTAAAAAAAACACCAGGTGAAGTGAACATAGAGTCAGCGAAAGTTGTTAATCAGCTCTTAAAGGCTGTATGCAAGTGAGCCTGGCCACCTTGATAATATAATGAGATGTGCTCCAGATAATCAGTGTGTTTTTCCAGCATAGTTATTGCTCAGCTGTTTCATTACACTGAATTAAAAATGGTTTAGTGGACAGATTTTGCTACATCCACCTGTAAGCGTAATTGTCAGGTTCTGTAGTGTTTTCTTAGTTTGACATTAAAAGCATCAGTATTCTCACCAAGACAAAGTTATTTTAAATCTAACAGCCTGTAGAAACCAATAACACAACTCTAGATTCTCAGCATTGTGCTTTGTTAAGGTTTAAAAGTAGGCTGTTTTCCACCAAGGTCATATCATTGTACACGGCAATGTAGTGTTAACAGAGTTTGTACTTTAACTTTTAATGGAAACCCAGAGTGTTCAATATTAAATAAATTAAAAAAGACATAAGTTAGTTGTGTAAAATGTATAAATGTACTAAATAATTGAGGAAATTATTATTCACTCAACTTATTACTAACTTATTATTCAACTCATTTTGGACATTTTCATTTCAAAATGCTCTTTATCAGTGGCGTTGTCACACCTTTCAGCCAATCACATACTCCCTACCGCTACCTCATCCGACTGGAGAATTGGCGCCACCTACTGCTTGTCTTGATGAACGAACCCCTTATTATCACATAATGGTAGTGGACCATTACAAGGATTAATTTCATTTTCTTCTGCCAATTTTGCTCAAAATCCAGGTAACATTTGCCCACCTACACCTGGATGAAAACCTAGCTACTGTGTCATCACCTTGATGCTGAGTTAATAATCCAAGCTCACAACGCTATCTAGATAGTCAGTGAGCTAGGTAGGTATGACCATTGGGGAAAATGTCATTATTACAAATGAAAACTGTAAAGATAAAAATGTCTATCATGAAATAAGACCCATACAGTTCTATTGTTATGAAAATTACAACATGAAATATAATTGCATATTATTATCATATATGTGTTTTCACAAGTCATTCACGTGAATATGAATTATTTCATTATTATTTCTTCATTGAATTTTGAATTTTGTTTGCTATATTAATGTTCTGAATGTTATATGCAGAAGCTCTAAGCAGTAATAACGAGTCTAATATGACCACATTTGTTGGCACTCTTTCCTAACGAACATCTTGTTCTTGTTTTTGTGTGGGAAAAACCTCTTCAAACCTCAGTTCCACAAAAAGCACTTTCTGACAATTGTGAAAACTGCTGTTTATTCTTTTGTTGTAGGTCAGCTGGTTCTTTGTCTCTTTTTGTTCTCCGTCATGCAGTTATGGTATGTTGCCACCCTAAACGGCTTGGCACCGACATCCCACGCTGACAATTAGCTTTGAGTGTCCACTGTCCCTGTCACACATGCGGCATCGTCTCACTGTGACTTTTTTTGAACATATTGTGGACAAAAAGAACGTGCTATGTGTGAGTGTCACACTGAAATAATGGGATTAATTTTGCTTTCATTACACAAGCGTAGAAATCAACTCTGCCTCCAAATCACAGGGAATGAGAGAGACTGATGGGGAAAGAGTGAAAAGGAGAAAGGGGCAGCGTGTCTAAATTACAGAGTACAGCAAGCGGAAGAAGGAAAAAGGCATAAAGAAGAGGAAACGTGAAAGACTTAATAGTGGGGAAAGAGAACTGTCCTCTTCATATTGAATTTATCTGTGATTGCCAGTGGCTCAAGAGGCGATTATTCTATGGCACTGCAGAGATTCCTCCCAATCTTCTCTCAGTCTGAGGCAACCAAAGCCTCATTACTCTCCCCATCTCTCACATCTCTCTCTCTCTGCCTAACATATTCATTTCTCTGCAATCTTCAAGACTGAATTTGTGTCTGAATGCTCTGTTAAATTCTGTAGGGAATGGAGGTTTAGGTTCACTTCACTGCTCCTGTTATTTTTCAAATTACATTGACATTAGGCTTTTTTTTTCCCTGTGCACTGGCATGGTGCAAAAATCTTCTCTTGGCTTTATTGGACGGACATGCTTCAGCAGTTCAATTTCCTCTCCTCTAAGCCATCTAGCATCCTTATGTCCAGTCCTTTACATTATTTTATAATGCCAAAATGCTCTCAAATTAAAACCAGAAAAAAGATGTTGAGTTGGCTATCAGGCAAAGGTATAACAGCAAATATACTAAAAGAGACCTCAGCAGAGTTTGCAAGTTTTGTGAAATTAAACAAGCCTCTTACAATTAAATATAATAGCCTCCACACCTCAATTATATATTTTTGTAGGTAATGCACAATACAAAGTAAAGGTATTTTATAACTTTTAATGGGTTTAGATGCTATAATTAGAAATAGCTTAAGACTTTCAGGTATAAAAGACACAGTTCAGATAATTAAAGGGCTAATCCTGCACCACAGTAACCTGTTTCACACACGTCTCCCTGATGGACAAAAAGCCTGCAGAGGATCCCTTGATCTATTTCAACAAACCCATTATACTGAGTCTGTCACAAAAAAAAGCGACTCAAAGAATTAATGACCATTAGCTAAACTGGTTTTAAATTCAGTTAATCATGGCCACTGTCTTTCAAAACCCCCCGAAAATGAAGTGAATGTATTTTAAAATGACACTTTGTGTGAAACATAAGCTGAAGAGTGGAGCATTTTGGGGACATGCAGTGGTTCTGTGAGGCAAGGAGAGGACTAAGTGGGGGTGAAAAGTGATGGTAAAAGCCAGTTTATGCTTGATCTCGTGTAAAATACTATGGTGGCTTTTTATCTGTAAGCTTGCAGAGGTTTGTGTGCAGACATTCTTGCTGAAGGTGTGTGAAAGTGCCACCACCTTTATAACAAATCATGTTTTCATATCGAGAACAAGGTCATTATATTTGCCTGTACTTGTGTATAAACAAACACACAACAAAAAAAAAACACTCTTCCTCATCCAAGGAGTTTTCTGTCCCATCTTTCTTGATTTATAGCAGGCACAGATCATTGCCTCTCTTTGACCCAGTTTCAGATGGCACTGTAAAATGTTATATTTTTTTATAATGATCTTCACTTTTATGATTTCAACAGCCCTAGTCTGTGCAAGCCTTTTTTTAAATAGTTGATCTTGGGTTATGGCCTTGGCTGCCACCACCACAAAGGCCGACTAATACTGAGAGTGTCTGGAAAGTACCGTACAGTCCGTCTGCACAGGTGCTGCAAGATCAAGCCGGTATTGGCCCTGACGGTGCCAAATGAGGTATAAAGGCGCCTTTACCTGCTGCTGGCCCTGGCTCTTCAGGAACTCCTCTCTTTTGCCACTTTTAGTCTTGTCTGTGCTGTTTTGCTGCAGGTGCTTCAGTTTGGAGGCAGCTGAAGATTGGAGAACTTTACCAGAACTATTCCCTCCCTGAGAAGAGAGGAGAGAGGAGGAGATGGGAGGAGAGAAAAGGAGAGGAGAAGTGTGAACACACACACACATATAATTTCATTTCTCCTTGTCAGTGCCTTTAGTTTACGCCTCAGACGCACATCAAGTCTGCACAGAGTTTGCTTTGAGTAAGCAAGTCTGTCTCCTGAGACCAATGAGGTTTTTAGGATCAGGGCTTGTAGCTGATATAACCGAAACATCCACTTCACAGAGTTTCACCATCTATCAGTAGAAAATGACACAGACGAGAATATAGAAATGCAACATCAAAACTGGCGTTGCGTAGCCTAGCCTCACCACAGGATCCACGAGACAGTGTGCTTAATGATCTTTCCCGCTGAGCTGACTGTCTCTAATATGCACAAAAACAAATACACGTTCAGTCAAATTTCTCAAATTTCTATCCAACTGTGCCTCCTCTGCACACAGAGACATTTAGCTGAAAGCAAAACTAATAAAACATTAACCGTTGTTACTACTACAGTAATTCAAAGAAAAGAAAACTGGAAGCTGCCTCTCATCTGTCTAAGACCATGCTACTCTTGATATGAAGCTGAATTTTGAAATGCAGACATAAAATATACGGCATATTTAATGCTTGATGAATACTTTCCCTTGATTCTGAATACTTTCCCTAATCTAATATGCTAATTAATGAATCTGAACTTGAGAGTGATTTTGCAGTGGGTCTTGAGAGTAGATTTTTTGTCAGTGTGAATTTGGTGAGTACGTGAGCAAACGATGGACACGAGACGGAAGAAGGGTTCATGTTGAAATGACGAACGTGGTTGAGGTTGGAGTGATGAAATAATGCGTGGAGACTTTGTAATCCTCAGCCATGCCCACGGGAATGCTCCCTGGCTCTACATCAGAGGGCTGAAACTCGCCATGACGGTGTGACTGTCAAGCCCTGCCTTAAGTGGGAGGCTACATTCAGAGCAACGGGGAGCACTACGCGAGCTGTCAAGGCGCCTCAGTGAAGTGGCAGCTGACACAGGAACGCAATAAGTCTTTTGAATGCTCTAATCTTTTGTTGTGTTAGGGTCAACTGGAGGTGAGTTGAAAGCAGGCTACTCGCAATGTCTGGTAATAGAGTTCAACATGCGGCCATTAGCTATTAACAAGAAGTGTATTAGAAGTGATGTTTGGCTTTGGTATAGGAGATATGGTAGATGTCTCTCCTAATTCCATCCTAGTAGTGATCTTGATGATATAGTTGTGCACATTTTTCCCCTTTTTTGCTTGTATTTTGTGTTTTTTTGCATGCATTCTTATTTTTTCAAATAACATTTTGCTGGTATTTTTTGTACCTGGACTATTCATTGATTAAAAAAAAATTCCGAGGGAAAGACAGTTCAAGACAGATCAAAGATGAGAAGCAAGATTCATTTCATAGAGATGAAGGGTAAAGACTAGAAAGAGAAGATGAAATTACACAAATTTGTATTATCTCTGCATTTATTTTTCATTGCCTTGTTTGGTGTAACAGAAAGAGAAATCAGCTAGATTTATAGACAGAAAACAGATGGCAGCACATATCAATAAAGAAACAATTAACAACTACGTGCTCAGCAGGATAGCCGCTCCACCAATAATCACAGAACAGACAAGGAGGGTGGAAGTCTGCTGCCTGTCCCCTATTACATATTTTCGATTTCAAATACAATTAGATGCCAATTTAGTCAGGGAGCAGACATCAGAAGCTTCAAAGTGAAGGTCCAGCCGTCACCCAGAGAGAAGCAGTGAAGAAAGAAAATAGAGCATGCTGCTTCAGAGCAGGAATCTGAACAGCAGGTATAAATAATGAACCTGGATCGATGCTGTGCTCAAAGGCGACGGCTTCGGTGGGACTGGTGGCTTCTTGGTCTCTGAGGTCAGACTGCCTGTCATCTGTTCAGGACTGTTTCTGCTGGTTGTCTCAACGTAGAGCTGGTCTACAGTTGGATGGCCACTGATCTCTATCAAGGTGTTCTCCAGCTCTCGAATTGTCTCCTCCAAGCTGTCAAGCCTCCTGTAGGTGCTGCGTCGGATATCTTCTCTTGTTTTCCCAGTGTTTGCTGAATTCTGCTGTACCTCAGTCTTAACTTCAGTGTTTTTCTGAAATGTCAATATCCTGTCCCCTGTTTCTATCCCTCTCCTCAGAGCCACCATCAGAGAGCTCTGTTGGCCCATGGGGGAGGAAGATTTTATTCTGGGCTTGGGCACTGGCTTGGATGACTCCAAAAGGGAATGCATAAGCATGTAGGCCCCTGTGACTGTTTTTTCCTCTCTGAGGAGCACTAGGAGAGGCCGCTCACTCAGCTGGACCTCAGAAACTTCTTTAGTCTGCTGTGACATGGTCAGAATCTGCAGAGCTTCTCCTGTAGTCCTGCTGAGCTCCTGGGCCTCAAGGGGAGTCACCACCCTCAGCTCCTGCTCTGTCAACAGGAGGGCAACTCCCTGTTTTAACTCCATATCCTCTTGAGGCTGAGGAGGGCTTCCAAATGAGTTGCTTTCTGTTGAAATTTGAGTCTGGTTGACAGTGTGGTGACCAGTCAAATCTTGTGATGGACTCTCCTCTACAGGATCATTTGCTAAATCTCTGACAGGATCCTCTGCTGCAGTGGGCGAAGCTGGCAAACACTCTGTCAAAACGATGTTGGGGACAGGAGACAAGTGCCTTCCCTACAAACGAGGAAAGCACTTGAGGTTTTCATTTAAACACAGTCTTAGCTTCAGTACAGTCCAGCAACTTGTTGTGTGAAATCACTGCATAATCAGACAAACAACCATGTGACTAAAAACAAGAGAAAAGAGAGCGATTTTATCAACTTGTATGTAATGTATGTCTAGATAGCATCCTGTCAGCATATCAGTATGTAAATATATGTGTCTTTACTCTTGCTGCCTGTGTGGTCTGTCCCATACAGCTCCCTGTGAAGTTGAGAGCAGTCCAGTAAGGCAAAGCTGGACAGCTGTTTCACACAGTATTCAGGTTTTTACAGCTGGCCATACATGCTAACTGGCTTTCACACACACAAAATCACCACCTCCAACTGTGAACCCACAGCAGAAAACACTCTTACCTTCATGCGGTTGTGAAGGGCTGTAACAGATGTGTAACACTTGTGCCAAGGATGCATCTTGAAACAAACTGAGGGATTGTTTCTCCATAATACTGTGGTATATCATTTTATACGAAGTTAAGCCTGCACTAATCAACAATATCAATGTCCATATTAAGTCGAATATGAAGAGTAAAGAATATGAAAATGAAGAGTAATGTTAGAAGGATGCCAAAATAACAGAAATGTGCCATCCAATTCTGCATATTTCACGGCCATAACACCTAGTTATGTAAGTACGTTATGATCGAGGCTCAAAGCTCTCATGAACATAAGCAGATTTTCAGGAAAAAAAATGTTAAAACTCTGTACACTACGTGCCAA
This sequence comes from Scortum barcoo, assembly GCA_023238725.1. NCBI lineage: Eukaryota > Metazoa > Chordata > Actinopteri > Centrarchiformes > Terapontidae > Scortum > Scortum barcoo. The sequence continues at coordinate 5,070,813 of CM041547.1, forward strand.
TCAACAAAAGACAACTAGCTCATGACGACAGGTGTGCTCCAAACTTGAGGTGCAGATACTTTTTCTTAGGTTTTAGGAAAGATCAAACCAGAGCTAAAAGAGAGGGAATACTGATCTTACATTCATGAGATAACTCCAACTGAATGCTAATGTTCACCTTGTCTGCTGAATGTGTAAATAATCAACAGTTAAAAGTTTACCTGTTTGCCATAACAACTTTAAACATGTAGGGCGGTGATATGGTGGTGGCTATGTATGTCAGCTGATTAATGCAACTTTAATTTCAAATCTTATGTGTACAAATGATCACACAATCAAATACTTATATTTAGCAATTAGTGTTAAGACATGGTTACAGCCTCCAAACCAAATATTAAGCCACATGATGCATTAATAACAGGCTGGTGTGAAAATAAGGCTTCGTTTTGGTGTATTCTGCATATTTGTGGTTGGGATTATTTAAAACACAGCATGCGTACGCATTAATAATTGGTGATATTAGTTTCATTTCAACTTGAAGAGCTGGGAGGAGTGCACAAGTGGATGTGGCTGGAGGCTGAGCAGTAACTGGTGGTTTCTGTGTGTGGAAGAGGAGTGGATAGGAATAGAGACAGCGGCTTAAGAGAGCAGCAATCCACAGCACTAAGGGTCAGCCAGAGTGTTACCTCAGTGCCTGGGGCCTCGGAGGCCCACAGGTCCAGTCTGCAGGGGGGTAAACTTTTCCTGGTGCGAGGGCTAATGGGAAGGGAAAGGGGAGGGGGAAGAGCGAGCCTGATTGGGGCTCTCTCAAACAGCTGGGAAGGGAAAAGGATGTTCAAAAGCTGTAATGAGTTGTAGGATAAAAACACAACAGCGACTGAATAATCAACATCAGTTTTTGTTGACTCTGCATTCCATCAAATTTCAGTCCATCTCAAACACAGTCCAAGCAGCCATCAGGGTCCATCTGTCGGGCTATGATCTGTGAGCCCTGGGTGACGGTGTGCGTGATTGAGCAGTATGTGATCTTTGGGCTCTCCCAGTGCCAGGGGCAAGGGGACATATGGCACCTGCTGGTTGAACATGTGGTAATGATGGTGAGCATGTCTGCTTGTGAGTATGAGTGTGCGCAAAAGCCAGTGTGGGCTTAACATAAATAATGAAAAGACTGGGGTTTCCCCTCTCGCTGAACAACAGCCTATTGGTGAGATAATCAAGTTAACACACAACCCATGTTTTAGTTTACCTCCAATTCAGCAGCAATTTTCTCCTCCTCTCCTTCCTCCTTGTCCCCGGAGGCAAGTGTGGGGGGTGTAGATGCAGGCCGAGGGTTTTCAGACACAGCCCTCCTCAGTTTAACATGAGGTTTCTGGAGTTCAGCCTCTTCGGATTCAGACTTCTACGATCACAAACACAAAAAAAGGATATCTGAAACCAGTCTCCAAAGCTTGCAGGAAACATTTTATTGACAAGCACACAAGGTTTTGATCTCACAATAATGTTCTTTACATCTACAAAAAAACAGATTAGCACCAATTAAAACCTTAATTAAAACCTTTGTCCATTTATCCTCAATTATATGATGCTTGAAAATTTTCTGCTTACCTTTATACTTTTTCCAGGGATGAGGGGCTCCCCGCTGCGGGTGGTTATGCCTGGAGAAGATGGGAAACTGCGTCTAGGAGGTGGAGGAGGAGGAGACTTGGAGGGTTTCTCTGTGCGATACCGTGGTACTGTCAGCTCATCTGGAAAAAGAAGTAATTCAGGCATCTTGAAAAGGGAGTCATAAGTTTACAGTGATGTGAGGCATTTGAAAGCTTTATATTATATATGGTGCTTTAAACCTGTTTTACACATTGAATACTATGTCGAATGACTTATTCCATTTATAAAACTAAAGAACTTTCTTAAAAGTCAATTTAAATGTTTCTCATGTTTTTCAGGACTTGTGAAATAATTTCTAAACTAACTGGATTAATTTAAAAATGCACGATGGTTACCCTGATAATAAAGCAGTTTTTTCTGACAAGGATGCATTATAATGAAGAAGACTGAAGCACTGAACTCTCCATCTTACCGGAGCCACGCCTGGATCCTCCCTCTTTCCCAGAAAGCTTGTGTTGGGGCTTGTTAGCGCGGTGCTCTGGGGTTGCTGCCACATTTTGGGGGGTCTGAGAGGATGGAGTGTTGGACGAGGGCTTGATCTGCTTGGCAGCAAAGTCCAGGTCTGGAATAGCTTTCATTAACTCAGCCTGGGTCTCCTCCAGCAATCGGTTGATGTCTTGGGCGCTGTACTGGGTCAAACTGGCCCGCTTCTCCTCCCAGTCCCGCTCTGCTGCCTGTGAAGTGGAGAGATGGATCTAAGACACAACCCATGTCGTGTTGCAGTACTAGTGTAAATATGTTATGCTATGATTTCCATTGCAGACTGCAGATGGTGAGAAGAAGAGAAGAAAAAGATGAGAAACAGCAAAAAATAATTCTTACCAGTCGGACCTCCACGGACAAAGCTTTGTCAGCAGCAGCACGGCGTTCCAGCTCCTCCAGGGCTTTGCCCTTGTGAGGAACAGGAGGATGATTGTCCTTGTGAGGGCCGGACGGATTCCCGTGGCCACGGCTGAGATTGGAGTGTGGGCTCCAGTTGGACAGGCTGTTGCCTCCTCCAAGGTCATTGATGGTGAGTGGTGGGCTGGTGGGGATGTCAAAGTCTGAAAACTTTCGCAAGTCGTTGTTGTGCTTTGATGAAGGACTAGAGAAGTCCTCCTGCTTCTTCCACACACCCTCATTCGCTTGTCTGGTAAGACATGGAGGATGAATTCATTAATCAGCTCTGTGAAATATAACTGAAACATGAATAATCCATGACTTGAAGTGAAGAAAATTGTTCCTGAATGCCAAAAACATCCAAAACACTTGAAACACCGTGAAGGACGTAAAACTTCCACCAGTACAAAATAATTCTCCATTTCTCTTTTATCCACAGAGATGAAAACTAATTCTGTGAGCTCTTTTGATCAGTGAGGTGAATTTAGTCAGAAAGTGAGGTGCTTTTTAGGCTGATTAAGAGATAGATGCCAGAATGCTGAAGGGCACATTTTAAAAGTCCAAGTCCACACTCATCAAAGCATTTAAATGTCTTTATTCATGTGACTGAAAAGATCATTCATAAGGATGTCACCCAGGATGTCAAGTGGTCACATACTAGCTAATTGAATGCATGCTTCAGGACAATTTTTTTCTTACATAAAATAGGATTTTAAATGATGTCAGTGTTAATTTTAAGAGCTTTATCTTAAAACAAAAAATGTTTAATGGTGGAAATTTTCTCAATCAACAGCAATATCTGATCAATTTTCCTTGTTTCAAAGCCTGACTATCCAGCACATTTTATTAAAATCTATAAGGTTTTGCTGACAAAGGGTGGAGACATAATCTCTTTGGCAGGGGTACAAATGGAAGAGCCTTCATAGAATTGATTACAAATAGTATTTGTGTCAGCTAATGTAGGATTTTTTTTTTACTGCAAGTGTCTCTGTGTAATAATTTATAGGACAAATGCATTCCCACAGTATTCAACACAAACTGTCTTTCTTGAATTGTCACATAAAGCATGAAGGTACTGATGTACTGTTGGTCTCAGTTGGAGCAGGTTCATACTTGCGCATGGTGGCGAGGGTGTCAGTTATGGTCTTGCAGCGTTTTAACAGGGCATCAAGCCTGTGTGGCTCTTCTTTCAGGAATTTAACGGCCTCCACCTCCACCCTGAGCACCACCCGCATCTTACTCTGCAGGCCCGGGAACTGATCTGTAGGAGAAAAACAAGGAGTAAGACAGGAAGCAAACCATGTTCCTACAAACAAACCAATTCTACTTCTCAAAGACGTGGAAGGCCTTTTGTGGCGATCAAATGACGCATTTTTAACCACTGTACATGGTCAAGGAGTTCATTAAGACAATGAGCAATCTAGGACTAGGCTGTGGGTGACTAATAGATAATCAGTGCCTTGGTGAGTAATTAGTGTATTATAAACTGTCTGCCTGAGTAAAAGACTGTTTTCTGTTTTGTGCCTGTGCGCAGAATGTGAAATGTGCCAGCATGACTCACTTTTCAGTTCTGTGAGTGTTTCTCCCAGCTTTCTCAGAACAGTGGCCTTCTCCTCCAGCTCCTGCACTGTCACCAGCTTGTGGTTGACAGACGACTCCTTCTGGATCTCCTCCACTGACTTCTCCAGGTCGCTGAGATGGAAACGACAGAAGGATGAACACCAGGGTTTCCTCTGCTACACTTAGATTTTACTGAATATTTATCACACAATTATGTTGTTTTAGTCTTGGTAAAACTTCTGCCAATAAACTGTCTCCCAATCAACTAGCAGTTAGATCAACAGCCCTGGACAGCTGAACCGGAGGAGTATAGACAGGTCTTAAAAGTTTCATGCAACAACTGAGGCAGAAAATGGAACAAAGACTCTATACAAATGTGAGTTTGTTCACCTCTAATGTTGAGTGTGTCTGATCTGGTTGTATTTATGTCATAAATCTGCCTTAAGTTATGTAATGAATCGAAGTTCCATTTATAATTAACCAAAATAAATTGGCCATTAGCTGGGCTGAATAACAGACATTGATTAGCAGAGATCATCTAACAGTTCAACCAATTAGTCTGCAATCAAAATGTCGCTCAGAGTGAGCTTCAGGAATTATTACCAGAGTGAACGTTTCCACATATGAGGCAGAGGCAAGTTATCTGATTATTAAATCTCAAGGTAGCTCTCTGTTCTGGTTTTGCAGTCACTTCAATTAGTTGCAGGATCGTCTCATACCTCAGATCTTAATAAGCATCTTGCTCAATGCCGGGCTTAATTACAGCTACAATTTCATCCTATCACTGTGTCACCCTTTGAGTCATTGAATTATAAAACAGATATGAACTTTGTCATGTTTGAAGCAATTATGAAATATGTGACAAAAAATCTTTAACCAGATAAGTGTCAACTTATATAAAAAAACTCACCAAGCAACAAATCACCCATATAGGTACTGGGGAAGAATTTCAAATGCACATATTTTTCTTAGATTATTAGTGATTTAAAAAAAAGAGTAGGTTTCTATAATCACTGTCTGGTATTTTTACTTAATATTCAGTCTGCTACTGTTACTGACTGGAGCTGCTGGATGATGAGCTCCTCCTCGTTGAGGTACTTGAGTCTCTCCTCCTCCACCAGGAGGCGCTGTCTCTGCAGAGGATCCTCCTGCTTCCTCAGGGCGTCGGCCACGCGCACGTTCAGCTCAGCTTCAGTCCGCTTCAACAGAGTTCGCACCGAATCCTGGTTCTCCAGCTGCGCACACACACACACCCACAGAGTGTTACAGATAACATACATATATTGCTCTTACTCCAGAAGGGCGTGTTGTACATTCAGCGAGTATTTGGAAATGAATTGTATCAATGTTGGCCTCAAAAGCCTCACGAGAATAACTTGTTGAAGTTGTTAAATCTGCTATCGCTGCGATAGTAGCTTAACAACCAGACAATGAGGAGGAGAACTGCAGTTGCCTAAGGCTTTTCAAAACACACTTCTGTGATTTGCAGCAACTGCACATTTAGTTTTGAGAGGACAAGCTGTGGCCTCTTCTTTTCCAGAACAATCTTATCAGCCTTGTTATGCCAGAGGAACATTTTGTTCTATCGACTGTGTTTTTCAGTCGTTGCTTGTGAGTTTTTCACTTGCAAAATACAGCGAGTGGCTCTTCAAACCACCCTCTGTGGTGTGTGTATCTGCACATGCATATAATATTTTCCCCGACACAGAAAGTCGGGATGCCCTGAGGAGAACGAAGGAGGTCCACAACAGAAGCACTGAGCGTGAACTCAGCTCCTTCTCAGTGTTATGAATGGAATATTCTACAGGACAACTGCATGTAATACAACTCCCTGTGATTAAAGCACCTGGTAAGCAAGAAAAATTAATAATTGATCAGCCTTATGTTCCAGGAAGTGAATCAAGACAACAATATCACTAACATTCAAAATTGCACAGTATTCTCCAATGTACTGCCAATAATGATGATGTAGCTACAGAGGACCAAACAGAGGGAATAAGACAATATTTACAAAAATATTATTATTTCCAAAAAAATTAATTAAAAAAATATTTGCGCTGTGCCTCCTTTCTCCCTGTTGCCTGTCTCTCCTGCATGCTCGCTCTGTATAATTCATGAGCCACATGTAAAATTTACGCATCGCCCTGGGCAACAATGTGGGTCCAGCTGCAGAGGTCACACTTGGGCACACATACAGGTAAACGGCAAAGTGTCCTCTCTGGGTACAGCACAGCCTCGGCTGCTTGGCTCTCTGTCTCACTGCTTAGGCAGCTGAAGAAGCCCTTGTGACTGCTGTCAGGGAACAACAACAAATAAAAACACTGCATCTATCATCTGTCTCCTCCATTACTTCTCCTCTCTCTTTTCCCCTGCAAGAGACTTGAGTCCTCTCCTCTGCCACTGAAAGCATTCAACTCATCATCTCTGAGTGACTACTCCTACAGTAACCATGGCATCATTTCCATCAGAGATAAACAGAATAAATGAGGACCTCATCTCTATGCGTCTAGTAACTCTTCCTTGTGGCATTTCATGTGATTTTGTATTCATAGTGTAAAATACCATGCAACATGAACTGAGCTTTTATCTTTCACATATTCAATTTCATTATCAAAGATATAATGCCCTCAATGTGTCGTGCAGTACAGCTATGTGAACCTGCAGGTGTTATTTACTGTAGGTACAGTATTGAAATGAAGATCAAATAAACATCAGAACCACTGCTCCTGCATACTCACTGAGATACTGTATGGTGTACGCTCTGCGCTGTAAAAATGTTAGATAATGATTGCATGAGAAAAATAGAAAAAATGAAAATACTTGAGACAATTATAGCTGTTTTCTACAACTACACACAGTAATGTGATCTTATATTTCGTGAGGCTCGTATGCCAACAGTGAGAAAGGAGGGACCTTGTGAGGAATTGCTCTTAGTATATCATTCAGATGAATCAGTATTATGCCACTTGAGTCACTGAAAATGACTGGATTCATCTCAACCTGCTGGCACAGAAACAGTCCCAGTTAATCTGGATACTGAACCTGCAGTTAACTGTTCTTTTCTACTGGGAAAAGTAGAAAATAATTAATGACTCAAAGTTAATCCAGTGTATATGGATGAACAGTGGTATTTTAGCTGTCGTACAGAACTGCACACACAAAAAGAATAAAGCAGGCATTCAAGTGTGGATTTTCTGTAGGTACTCCAGCTTCCTCCCACAGTCCAAAGACATCTAGGTCAGGTTATTTGGTGATGCTAAATTGCCCAAGGTGTGAGAATGAGTGGTTTGTCCGTTCCTATATGTCAGCTCTGTGAATGACTATGCAACCTGCCTCTCGCTCAATGTCAGCTGGAACTGGCTGCAGCCCTCCAGCAACACTCTAATGGTAAGCAGTATAGATAATGGATGAATGGATTTAAAAACGAAGAAATAAAACTCTTCTGTATCCAAGTCATCTTCTGCATCCAAAAATCAGCATGGATAGATACCACTAATGGTAAATAAGAAGCACGAGGGAAATTAACTTTCTTGATGGATATACTTCATACCTGTGTCTTGCGTAGCTGGGTGAGCTGCTTGCGCAGGTCAGTGGCATTTTGCTGCAGACCGTGCAGGTGGAGCTGCATCTGCAAGCGGCCGACGCTGTTCACCTGGGTTATGTTAGAAGGTGGCGGTGGCATCAGAGCTAGAGGTGCCGACGGTGTGTGAGCTGCCAATCACAGAGCAGGACACAGGGGGGTCAGCAGGAGGTCATTGGGAAACAAATTGGTTAGTTTGCTGGGCTGTGTTCCGATGAGATTTGCAGTCAACCAGCATCACACACAGTATAAACAATGACACACACGCAGCATAAAGGCCCAAAGAAATATACATATATAGAAAATCTGAGCACACTCACACACTGAAACAAATACAGTGTGTGAATACAAAAAAAGTGCCATATTCACAAAACTCTAATAACCCACTGGGAGAAACGTGTGCTCATGCGATTAGTAACCCATATAGATGTGCAATTAGTCTATTAAGAAGTGACACACAGGGGGATAACCATGTTCTTATCTTAACACAGGGCTTTGTGAGTATGGCCATTGACTCTCCAGCTATTGTTACACACACGTGCCTCCAGAACACACACACTCTCATACACATTTACAAAGGAGTGCCTATTCTGTGACGAAGCAACCCTCTGAAATACCCAAAGGAAAAACCAAGCAGAAATTCAAAAAGTAGAGACAGAGAAAGGAAGGGAGGGCAGGGGGGTCCGCCCTTTGGGAAACCAACCAGGAGGAAAACATGAGGATAGACACCGCCAGCTACACCCAGCTGTACCCAGCAACACCACACATCCATACAGAGAGCAGAGAGCCAGGAGAGATGTCTGGTAGGAGAAATAAAAAGGGCGGTAGAGTAGGAGATGGCAACTACCTTTCTGCTTCAGCCGTCCAGCTGGAATATAGAAAGAGTGAGCCAGTTACCAAGAAATTAATGAGAGTGTTAGAGAGACAAAAAGGGAGAGGAAAGTCTTAAAAGTTCATTTTTACAGAATGATGATCCTGGAGAGCATTTTTACAGACTACAGCAGAGAAAATGACTCCGGTGATGGGTTAGTCTTTTGGCAGAGTGTCAGTTTGTGAGGAAGCTTCAAAACACCACTGTGTCCTTGCACTGGCCCTATGAAGGTCTATCCACAGAAAAGGTTTGTTTTTGCCAAAACGGCGCCACAAAATTATGACCCAGGGAGAACAAAGAACTGAAACATGCATGAGAGTAATAAAAGAAAATCATGAGGGTAAAGGGTTTTATTCATAAATGCTTTTATTCACACAAAGCAATTCCTGTATATCATTTACATTTACATTTAGTCATACAATTCTGATTTCTGTGTATCCAGAACAGAGACAGTCAAAAGCAAAAAAATATACCTTCCAAATATTTAAAAGCTGTTTCTTATTACCTCACTGAGGAGGTTATGTTCACAGTCTTGAATGTTTGTTTGTTTGTTTAACACCTTTCAACAGCTCAAAGCTGTTAGAAGGTATATTTTTTCATTTTTGACAGAACTTCGCCAGCATCCATCTGGCTTCCTGTGCTTATTAAGGCTAAAACCTTCTCCAAATTGAACAAATTGATTAAATGAATTTAATTTTCTCATCTGGGTAAGTATGAAAATACTCAAGTGTCTTTCACAGGCACTGGGCCATTCCTTTAAAGTTTTACAATGTCCAATAATTCTATAAAGTGGATTTTTACCTATATCAGTGTTTTGAAATGGCAAATTGTTTCGATTGTGGTTTCAAATTGAATTATCCGACTTCTGTAGTTGGAGAAAGATAGTGAAAAAGAAACAAAAAAGAGAAAAGAAAGCGAGAGAGAGAGAGATGGATAGTTGAAAGCTTGCATAACTGTAGTTGTAGAGTGAATTCCCAGGTAACCTGTTTGGTTTGGTTAAAAGTCTCCGCTGTGAACTAAACAACCAGAAAGAAATGGCATGAAAAGAGGATCTTGGTCTGCTGCAAGCAAATGCTGGTGTGGTTCATTTGTGGTCTGAAAGCAAACAAACCCAACACAGAATTCTTTGATACTATTTATGTGATTTTATCATGATCTCAAAAGCTGAACTAATATTGTCCAGCCATCCACCTGCTGATTTTGAACTCATCAGGAAGTGATATTAAGTGGGTTATGAAAATTATGAAAATTATTTGGTAACTATTGTAATATGTATGCCTGTCCACACAAATGTAAAACTGTGGTGTGTTGTCTATGTATCCTACTCAATGTACTTTAGTCATCTGAATAAATTTAGTCCATTAAAAGGTGTGTGAAATAGCAATCACACATTAATATTGTGGTATAAGTTGACTCTTTTTCATCCTGTCTCTACCTGTTTGTCATCGTTCATAACTTACAGTCAATTTACAATCTAATAATACTAATAATGTTCATTATAAGTAATTTCTTCATTAGCTTTTTGTGACACTAGAGAATGTAATTAAACAGATAAGATTTAAAGTGTATTAATGTGCGCCATGACTAGATCTGGTTTCCTCATGGTGGTCCTGATGATGCAAGATGACAGTCAGAAGTTCATCATCCAACACTGCTGATTTGTGTTCATTATTCTTGGTAAATTACGGTGCATTGTTTTTGGGAAAATGAAACAGTGAAGGAAATTTGACGCAGAGTTTAGCAACAAGAAGTGAGTCACGGTTTAGTACACAGGTCACGATTATGCTGCTGTACTCACTTCCAGTGGCGGAGCCATCGCTGTTGGTTTCGGTCTTCTCGCTGGAAGAGAAAGGTAATGGCCGTGAGAACTCCGTCCCTTGGTCCGGAGGGCAGCCCGCCATCATGCAGAGACGCAGCAGGCCGCATCTGAGGATCAACGGCCACAGGGCAAGGCAATTACAGTGCTAACGCTAACAGCACTACTACTGGACACTATCATTTCATTAACAAGTTATCTTCTTGTTAATGAGCCCCTACTGTGTTCATGAAGCTGAAGTTTCATGATAACAATGTTGATTGTAAATGAGGAATTCTACTGAAAAGCTATCTTACACATCTCTATGTATCAATGCATAAATCAATAGCACCGTGCCCTGTAGCTAATGTTTAGTGCTCTGTACTTGTGCTGTGCTCACACAAAGTAATGTGCTTCACTGCTACACTTCACTGCTATGGAGCTGATAATGGTTCAGATAATAGTCTGCTGCTGTTCCTGTCGATAATGCTGCCTACGTGTCTGAGCAGAAGCTGTATCTGTGAGTTTTAGAGGGTTAATGGGGTATAATGGAGAGTCTTACGTGCTGTCACTGTCTGGTGCTCTGGTCAGCACACTCTGGACCAGGCCAGTGAGGCTGGCGATCTGCTTCTCCATTGCCTCCATGCGCTCCAGACGATGATCCCTGCAAAAATAAATGCCAAGGATATGTAATCAAATGCTGGAGACACTAAAGCAGACATAAATAACATACATAAAAACTTTTGCTGCATAAATATAATATAGAAGCCAGCTTTAGAAGTACCTTAAACTTCTTTGTTCTTAGTTTCTTTGTGAAATTAAACATTTCAATCCACTTATCAAGTAGATCACAATCAAATGTTAAGTGGAAAGAAACCACATAAAAATTAGACCAGTTTAAGACATTTAAAATTCTGTGATTACAATCATGTGAATGTCGTTTGATCTAACTTGATATGGGTGGAGGAGAGCAAAAATCTGATTTGGTCATGGAAATCATGTTCCAACATAGATCTGCCCAACAAAACAGACAAAACACAATTACACTGAGCTTTAATGGTAAATAACCAGCATTTCTTTACATTTTGTCAGATAATATTGCATTCGTGTAGTATTCGTGATTTTCAAAAAAGCTTTCAGGATTTTCTTGCGGTACAACATATCTTAATGAAATTCACCTCACACACTCTGACCTCTGAATACTGACCTGCTGATGTCAGAGTCTTGTCCAGTCACTGACGACCCAAAGGCAGGCGTGGCCCTGCCACCCTCCCCGGGCCCAGCTGTCAGACACAGAGGCTCTGAACTGGAGCTGGGCCTCGACTTTGGGCTGTCCACAAATACAGAAGAGGAGGCAGAGTCCTTTCGGAAGGTCTGCCTGACAGGCGAGGCTCTGCTGGGTGAGCTAGAATATGAGTCCCTGTCCCTCAGCTGCATGTCAGGGATTTTCTGTGGGGATGAGGGTGGCATACGGAAACCCATGCCCAGCGTGGCTGAGGAGTAGGTGTCAGAGTAGAGTGAACCTCCAGGCTTGTACAGGGAGTCCTCCAGGTCTCCTTGAAGAGCAGCAGCTGAGTAGGTGCTGAGTGAGCGCACAGAGCCACGGCGGTACAGGCCACTGGATACAGGGAAGCTAAAGGGGTCTCCGATGGTGGCTAACGACTGGGTGGAGGCAATGCTGAGGCGGCCCTCGTGCATCAGAGTGTAGGGATCTGCATATAGACTCTCATTCTTCATCAACGCCATGTTTTTTGCAGAAACTTCTTCATCAGGTTTAACGTCGCGGCGCTCCAGGATGGCGCTGGGCGAGGGCGACAGGCCCGCGTTGGCACTGTGGCCGGCAGAGGGATGGTGGGGATGTCGGGGCTGTTCATGCTGACCATGGGACCCCGTGAAGGATGGCGGACGTCCCCCGCTGTAGGAGAGGCGTGAACGGGATGGAGAGCCAGAGGAACCCGAGGCCGTTGAGGAGGGGAGCGTGTTCAGGCGGCGGGTAGGGGAGGAGTCACGAGAGGAGTACACCATCTCCCTCTGAAATGAACAAACAGGGATGAGGGTTACCATGGAGACCTAAGGATGAGAGCACTGTTTCCCCTGTGACAGTCTGACATGAAGACAACTGAGATCTAACTGACACTATACAGACTGTCACCCTCTCGAGATGCTAAAAGATGATGAATTTCTCTGAGGACCAATTATCTGTCAAACTGAAGAATGCAGTATCTAAACTTTGTTGCTGGTTGTTTTTTTTATTAGACCAATGAAAATGTGAAGGAATCTGAAATCTGAAAATATGTACTTATTCTATTTGACAGAGTGGTAACAAAATGCAGGAGACAAAGCTAGTCGTTAGCTTTTAGAAAGACTGAATATATCTGTCCACCATTTCTGACTTTTTTCTTTTCCTCCACTTGCCTTTCTTTGTAGCACATTACAACATCGTTAAACATGCCCTGTCTCTGTTTTCCTCCTGTTGTGATTGCTCTGATTTCTGCAGCCAAATACTCCGTTCTCCCTTGTCATATAACTACTATTGTTCGTCCCTGCATTTTGTTCTTTTCATTTGCTTCTCAGTGTCTTAGCTAACCTTGTCATGCGGCGCAATGCAATATACAGAAAATAGTGGAGCGTAACAAAGGATTTTGTGCTGCTCAGCATTTATGCCCGGGGACAAATTCATATACGTACTGTATATTCACATAGCTGTATGAGGTGGTCTGATTTGGACAAACTGTACAAACACAACTTAACCAAGTGACAAAACAGATCAAAACACAGCTCAAGCTTTAAGTTGCTCCACAAGACAGCACTGGACACGTAACATCCACAAGAGCAATCAAATGGCAAAAGACTTGTTAAAATGAAGCCATGGTTCTGCTTCCAACAGTTTAAAAGAAGCGAAGGGCTTTATGTCTCCCGCTGTGAAAGATGATGAGTAACTTTCGTGGTTTTGCCCAATAAAAGTGTTGCTTGAAATTGCGCCTTCTAGATTTCTTGGTTTCAAACTCAGTTTGACGTGTGTTAAAATATATATGTGTAAGTGCTCGTCAGCTGTCTTTTACCTTTTTCTTGTATACACATGCACAAACAAGCATGTAAGTATGCACAAATACATACACATAATACATAAACATAAAGCACTGTTTCTGCACACACAATATACACAGGCATAACTGACATTCTTCACTGTCTTTTTGCATGGTTAATAGCAGTTGTATTCTCAGTATTGTGTGAATAATGCAGATGGTAAGCAGGATTTTGTATAAAATAATTAAAAAAAAAGGTCTCCCTCTGGCTTCCTTGATCTTCACTGAAGCAGAAATAGCTTTGGATGTTAAAATATGCTCATTTCACAGAGGAACATTGTTCTCTGGTGTCTGCACAGCAACAGATGGCCTACTTGAAGATAAGAAAATACATTTCCAGGGGGAATACCTGTTAAATTACTAACCCTACATATACCGCAACAAAAATTCCCATGAAATACAAAACACACAATTGTCGAGGCACAGAGTTGTAGCATTTCTCACTGATGACACAGTTGTCAAACATCAGACTAGGAATAGGTCAGACAGCACACTTTCTCTAGAATAACCCAGTTAGCCCTCTTCACCTCCCCACTCCCCTAGCTCCTTTCTCCTCACCCTCAGGTCTCCGTTGGCCAGGTGAGCAGCAGCAGGGTAGGAAGCATAGATGGGCTCTTTGCGGTAAATCTTGATGATGCTGCGGTCTTGGATATCTCGGACGTCCTCCAGCTCATAGAAGACGTTGCGTGCCTCGTCCTTGATCAAGATGGCCGTGTTGGGTGACTTCAGCATACCTGCTGTCAACTTCTGAGGGAACATGTGCACGATGAGAGCGTGCAGCGTGTCCAGGCTGCTCAGCTCATGGGTGATGTGCACCCGACGTGTCTCATCTCCGTACTGCAGGAACAGCACGCCTAAAAGAGAGTGAGGAAGAGATGATTGAGTTAGAGTGCAATGGGTTTAAGGGATGGAAAGAATTGCTAGCAGATAAATTCTCTCAAATCTTGTAGCATTTTTTCCCCATTTTGACAGATGCTGTGTTGTCAGTAATGATCAATGTTCCATATTTTGGTATTCAAGATCCAGATAATGATTTTTAGCATCAGATATTATCATGAAAAAATCATTCAGTTCTTTCTTTCTATATGTGGAGATAAGACTGTGGTAGCTGTGTGACACAGCTAAGGTGCAACGGTGCCACGGCAGTTTGAAAATAAAGCTTTTACTTCCTATCAATAATCAAATAGTAATAATGGATATTAAAGGTGATATATACGACATTCAGAACCAGTAGATATCGCAGTTGAGCACAGCATCTGAGACCCAAACAAAAAAAAAAACACGTATAAATAGTGGTTGCAAATATTTAACTTGAGAGTGCATTGCAGGGCTTTGCAGAGCAGCCCAGTGGAGGGACAGAGACCTCCTCAACGACCCACAGCTGCAGAGCGCTGGGAGCTTTGGAGGAGAGAGCCACGCCGGATTCTGCTCTGATCCAGAGTCGTTTACCAGCCAAAGGAGAGCTCAGAGTTTTTTGGTTTTTAATTTTGGGATTAAAAAGCGGACCTATTTTCACTCTCGCTTCTCAAGCTGTCTGCCGCAGTGAGCCACAGAGGTGCCGACCTCCACTGTGGGGATGTAATTAGCCTATCTTTGTCTATATTGACTGCTGACTAGAGGGGAAATGTACAGAGGAGAGGGGAGAAAGGACTGGAGAAAAAGACAGAGCAGGACTCTCTGGTGAGTGCTGAGTTTGAGTCAGACACAGCAGTGCCTGCCACTGCTTGCTAGTTATCCTGCTCACGCTTACTACTAGCTGGATGGTTGTGAATGCCTTCAGCTGAATTCTTTGAACTTTGCTCTACCATCTCGCTTTTACAATGCTGTGTGGGAGGTTGCTCCCTTAGTCTCTTTTCCATTGTGGTGTGGAGTCACGTGCGCTAGCACATGACCGTCCTGTCTTCAAAACAAACAGAAGATTGAAACAGAAACATTTGAGCCTCAGATCAGGATGCTATTACCCCAATAGATCTTTACATGACGTAAGTTGTTTGCTTCTATATTAATATTCTGAATGTCGTATTTAGAACCTTTAAATTAAAAATAGCCCCGCTTTGTGGAACACTTTGTCAGATGCTGCAACCCTTGATTTTATAGGTAAAAATGACGCTGATGCCTGACTAACCTGAATATTCATCTTCATACACCGTGGGACAAACAAAAAGAACAAACAAAGCAAAGAAAGACCAGTGATTAAAAGTCAAGCAAAATAAGTGAGATATTGCAGACGAGTTGGGGAGAGAAGAAAACAAAGAGAGTGGTTAGTAAAGAAACATGGAGAGGAGAGACTGGCAGCTTTGCTGTTCTAATGCCATCTGAACTCATCAGTCACTTAAGTTTTACAGCCACTTTTTTATCTCATTGCACCCGATGAGTCACCACACCTTGGTCTTTATGAGTCTGGATCATCCTGACATTCCCAAGTCCCCAAGGCCCTTTTATTGTAAGCCTGTCCTCGACTCTGCTGTTTACTTAGTTGCATAAAAACCTTCACTTGTTTGATCACACATTTTGTCTGGATATATTAAGACTATGTAAGACTATGTTTTCTGTCTACACTGAAAAAAGATCAGCTTCTCATGAGTATTGTTTGTATCTGCTTCTTGTCTTCCCATTGTCTAGTTCTCTGTAGCAGAGCATGGCAGAGTTATGGCAAATGAAATAAGAGTATAACACTTCCTCCCATTTCCTGTAAGCAAAGCGGATCATATCACCAGCTACATGAGGTAAACAGACAGTTTCAAATCTGCCTTGAGTCCGACCAACATGTTGTGACAGAGCCTGCCAGCAGCGCTTTGGATCTTAACCTGGAGATCGTAGCTTATTCTGGCTGGCAGAGCGGGACAGCGGCAGGCTCTGGCGAAATCGGTTCATCCGGTTGAACCCGAGGGGGATGTCGGCTTCTGACATGGTCTCCAGGGATTCAGCGGAGGCAAAGGAGAGCTTGGCGGCCTGGTCGGCAAGCCCAGACTGAGTAGACTGGGAATGCCGTGGACTGCGGCTCTGTAGGGGAATAGGACACACATAGGCACACAATCATTAACTGAGAGGTGAAATCAAGGCGGAGAAAATGGATTAGACAGGGCCAATGGAGTAAGACCAACCAGAGAAGAGACAGTGAGCACACAATGAGACATCACACAATGAAGCACATAACAAGATTAACAAGACCTTGACAATGGTTTTGCTACCAGCCATTCACTAATAATTTACTAGCGTCACACTATCTGACACACTTGAATGCTGCAGCAGCAAAACACAATAAAGTTGTTCTCAAATGACACAGCACTCCAGGGCATCAGCCTTCACGAATCACCTATGGTGGGTAAAGAACTAAATTAAGCTGGAAATTGTGCTCCAGCTTAGCATAAGTTATGCCATGTTTGCTCGACTCTGCGCACCTCCCACATGCCCTCATCCAAACTCTTGTCCATGTGCTGCTACGAACTTCAAACAAGGGCTTGTGGGATGGGAGGAGAAACTCATGCAAATCCTGGGCTGTCACTGTGGGTTTATCGTGCTGGCCTATGCCCAGGCATCTCTCGTTGAAAGACTGTTAGTGCAGCTGGGGCTGAGCTCACTGAACTGGCTCCCTGATCCCCCACCGCTGCAGCGTCTCCTCCAGCTCAGAGGCTGCTGTAATGAGCTCCCAGAATGCTGTCTGCTGATTGTTTGGATGGAAAAGGCAGACACATCCTTAGCCACAGTACAGTAGCTGTGTCTCTCTGCTCCTCCTTGCACCATGAACACAACACTTCTCGCCCCTTTCCGAGGATTTCCTTTTCTCCCTTTTCTGCCTGAGTCAAACTGCAGCATGGATCTACCGTGGCTTTCATTAATGTAGTATTTAATTAATGTGAAAGTCTAACAGAAGCGACACAGAGGGCTGTCTCTGTGCCTATTGACTCTCAGCAGAACTACACAGAACACACTAATACATCCCATTATGATTTTGTTAATTGGGCAATATGACAGGAAGCCCTAAAGCACAGTAAACTAAGGCTGCATCCAGAGTTTACTTTCATACAATTTTTTTCAATTGATTCATTAACTGATTAAAAAAAAAGCATAAACTGTAAAATAAATAAATCCTATCTTTATTTCCCACAACCAATGTAGGCATCTTCAAAATGCTTGTTTTGGCAGTTATTCAGTTTACGACGATATAAATCAGACTAAGATTAAACTAAGATGGTGAGAATCAGCATGTTGTCATTGTGAGCGTCATAGCATTTAGCTGAGAGCACCACGGTGCCTCAGTAGAGCCTCACAGAGCATTGTTGTTGATCAATGAGCTAATCAATTAACCGTTTCCCATTTATCATACAGTTCAGTAATTGTTGCTGATTAAACTTCTAATAAACAAATTTTTTAGCGCACTAAATGCGCTGTGGTCTTTTAAATTAACTGATATGTTATCACACATGTTTACAAACCAAGTTACAAACCCCCCCATCAGGAATGAGAGGCGGAACAATCCTTTTTATAATGTACGCTCCTTCTGTCACTACTATACATAATTCAGTCACACACAAACACACACACAGAATTATAGTGGTGGTGTCCTGTGATAGTGGTGGCAGACAGTGTCTGAGCACGCAGAGGGATGGTGATGCTGACAGATAACCCCCACCATGTTTTCTAATAGGGTCATTTATCTAAACTGTGACCACACTGAACAAAAATACAACGAACAGCAGCACAGAGGGACGGCACGTACTGCAGTGTGTCATTTTCTGGCCAGCTACAATGAGATATAAAAGAAAGTTAGATATAGCCTAACACTACAGGATATATATCAAGGGTTGAGTAGCATTTCATCAATTTAGTACCAAATGTTCTTAATGAATTAGTCTCACTGAATCCCTTATTTTTATTTTGTTTGTATAAATACATTAACTTCATATTTAGAGATATAATTTGATACTTTGGGAAGGATGCTTATAAGCTTTATAAGAGTTAGAAAACTAAATCCATACCACTCTAGTGTCTTTACAGAAAAGATAATGAAACAGCCAAAAGCAGCAATTGAGCTTAGCTTTGCACTGGAAGCAGGGGGGACCAGCTAGGTTGGCTCTGTAAATACATTTAAAAAACAAAAAAATTCCCTGGCTCCGAGAAGCCATCAAGAAACCCAGGTAAGAAATAATCCGACCCATAACCCACCATCAATCTGAGTGTAATTTTAAAACTATTTGGGCTCTTTTTGTAAAGATTAAATAAACAAAATGTGAATTTCAAAAATGTCAAATTGTTTGTGGTAAAACTAAAATCTTGCTTAATAGTCTTTGGACTACATATTTACCCCCCTTCCTGCTTAATGCGAGTGATAAAAGATTTCACAAGATATTTGTTAAATTCTGAACGAAGCCAGGTATTTAACCAACTTGGAAGAAGATCTGTAGTGAAACCATCTGCCTGAGCCCAACCCTACTGCTCAAGAGAAGTGATACCCAGGAATAGATTTAATATAGAAATGCAATAACATCCCTCAGTATGATTGGCAGTGGCTGAAAAGACCACCATGTCTGAAACATGTCAAAGGAGTTTTTCTCTTTTTTTGTCTCTTCAGCAAAGAAAGAAACACAGAGCAACTCTGTCACTCTACTAGTGCATGTGAGAGTATTATTTCAAGGCTAAATAACCTAGTTGGAGCTTCCTATGAAAAGGAAAAGGAAATTGAGAATAAGGTGTTGCATGACTGAGCTCAGCTCTCACAGTGTCTGCAGACTCAAAGTTTAAAGTTCTGATCTGGCAGAAAAAGAAAAAAATGAATCAGTGTGAGGAATGTAAGTACTACACTCGCAACAACAGCTATGAATGTGCTGCTTAATAAGACAATGTTACCCCAGCAAATGTATGTATGTATGTATGTCTGTAGGCTTACCGCAGCTGTCATTCTATGTTCATAGTCAACATGCCTTGTTAGAACAGGCTCAAAACATTGACTTCCATATTGGTGGTTTATGTGAAATGAAAACTGAAAATGTATTGCTGCAGTGATTTTTGCATTGTAAATATTATACATGAATACACCATCTGGTCATGCATCTGGTACTTCTAGACATGCCAGTGTTATACAAAGGAAAGGAAACTGGTCCTACCTCCTTCTTAATTTCCTTTACAATGTTTTCTCATACCCTCCCACCAGCTCAACCTTTTCTTTGCGAGTGATCCAGACTTTTTCCAACAGCACTCAATTACTGTCGAGAACTCTACACTGTTATAAGGGCATGGCGGAAAAGAGGAACAAGAGGAACAGGATGATCTTACACGGAACAGAAGCGAATGAAGTGGAAAGCCAGACACGGCAGCCTGACAACAGACCTCAGGCTACAAACTGCATTAAACTCAATGCAACATCCCACCATGTTGCTTCTCGTTTCGCATGCTTGCACACATAGGCAAGAGCGTATTCAGACACAAATACACACACACATTAGATGCTCTGTTTTAAGGTAAAGTGATGGTGGCCTAGGTATATGACTTTTAACGTTTGGCATATAGTAAGAGTGTGGATGCTTTTTACACAGTTAAATGTAAATGCATCTGTCTAAAAGCTGTAAAGTCATGTTCTAAGAAGTATGAATTTTACCTACAAATCTGACCAGCACTGTTCTGATTAAGCCAGATTTTATCCCTCAAATGGTTGCCTCGACAAATTTTAGCATAAGTTTGAATTTCTGCCACTTCATTTGTCGCTGGAAGTGCAGTTTAGTTGGGTCACAAGGCTTAATTAATTGCCTGAGCCATCAACACACTGGATTTCTGCCATGTCAGAAATTTTGGTTGGCTGACTTACAGTTTGAGTTTGAGTTTGAACTTGATTTTCCCACATGGCTGCAATCAAAAGATCTGTTATAAACTGCCTTAGTTTTAATATCACCATTTCATACTCTCATTTAAAACTGCTATGATATAAAATCGAACTTCAAGACAGATCATCACTTCATATTTTTATTTTTCTTCTTGATTACTTTCCCTTCATAGCATGACTGCACAAAGTAATACTGCCTTTCTCATTTTTGTCATTATGTTGAGGATGTGGTTGTCTCATTTGAATCAATTTTTGGGATTGTCACTGAAAAAAACTTACCCCCATGTTTATGTTCAGTATGAGTGCCCACACTATATACGATATTAACAGAAATACAGTGCGTGTCCAGGTTATGTTAAGGTAGATTTAACCTGTAAAATTTCTATCATTGGTCATTCTTGCACAGACAACAAGCTGAAGAGCAAGAGTGGACTCGGTGGTGGCCCTGTGTTAAAAGAAAAAGCAGCAAAAGTGCCCTTTTGGATGCCCCAGTGGTAGATCCCTAGGGCAGCCCAATGTGCAAGACAACGTGAAAAAGTGCCCTCTAAAGTGCCCTTCTACTGGACAAAACGTTATGAAGTGCCCTCTAGGGTGTCCTTCCAGTTGACAAAATGTGGTAAAGTGCCCTCTAATGTGCCCTTCTTGTGGATAAGACCTGGTAAAATGCCCTCTAGGGTGCCTTTTTCAGTAGAGAAAATCTAGTACAGTGCCAAATACTGCAACGCATACAGTTGGTTCCCTTTCTGTTTTTTTGCCCCTGCCCCTCAAACAGTCTGAGTCCGCCACTGTGATGAACTATGGATGAAAACAATGCCTTAAAAGCATACTAGCAAGACTGTGCTTTGGTGATAGGTGTTATCTATAAGCATTAAATACTGAAGTCCGGAAGAAAAATAAACCACATAATTGCTGCTGCTAATCTCCTCTTTCTCATCTTTTTCCTGAATCTGATAATTTCCTTGGTAAGTGATATGACTCTCTCCTGGACAAGAGCAAAGAGAGAATTAACCAGAAATGTCCAAGACAGTTTGATGTGTGTGAAATGACAATGAACTGTTTGGCTCCTGAGTACCACCTGAGAGACAGGTGTTAAATGGGTAATATCACAACCCTGACACCTTTACTGCGACTGTTACATTATTTTTTCCTCTTTCCTCCAGCTTTTTTTTTTCTTCTCCTAATGATATCTTTCTCTTACTCAAAAGCTTGTGTCTGTCTTTGCCTCCAGGTGCCTGTCTTACTTTTTATCCCCTGTCACTCATTTGTCCTCTCCCACCACTCCCAAAGCTTACCTCTGATTCTTGCTGAGCTGCTTAATGTCAACATATCTGCCTCCACCTGCATCTCTAGTGGCAGAGGCCAAAGCCATATCCAGGTGCCATGCTGTTGTTGCTGCCTGCATTTGAGGATTTTGAGCCTTCTACACTACAACTTCTTTTTTTTAGACACACAAAGTTCATTTTTAGAAAATGGAGAGAGAAAACAGCTCCCTAAAATCGATCCATCTCTCACACCCGTTTGTCTCTACTTGCTCTTCCCCCACGATCATCATTTCTGTCCATCTATTCCAACTCTCAGGCCAATCTTCTGCCTGGACACACAATCCCCAACCCCCAACACCCCTAGAGTCCTGTCTCTTTATAATACCAGGAGTCATCAATGCATGGAACAAATTGCTTTGGCAAATTGCTTTGAATTGTGTGTCGATGCAATTGGTTTTCTCAGAGGAAGAGGGAGAAAAATGGCGTTTTCTTCCAGAGGGGGGATGATGGCTGATATTTCTGGCAGTGATTTTCTTGATTTCTGATAGAGGAACAGTAGCCTGAAAACATGGCGAGAAGTTACATGTTCCAAACAAATTATTTATATGTATACATACAACTGTGCATTGTTTCATGTCCAAATCTTATAATTGTTGTTAATATAATTTGCGTGCATGTGTGTATGCAAAGGGTGTGTGTTCCATACACTACTTGACATACTGTACATCTTTTTTGTCCATGGGTAAAAAAAATTTTGTAGTGCAGTCCTGGTGGTAGTTTCATTTAGTGTTTATTTTCAGCAGGCAAGCGAATCCAGGGAGAGAGTCACGCTTAGATTAGAGCTGGTGGGATGAGGGAGTAGGACGGGGCTTTCAGAAGCTTTAGTGCAAAATGAAGAAAATTGAGCAGGATGAGGTGTCAACATAAAAGGTGTCAACAACAGAGTGTGTGTTGAAAGCAAATAGCTTCAGATCGGTTGCCACATGGGCTATTCTGGTGGTTTCATTCTACATTTTATTACTGCTGCAGCACCTTGTGGGGCTAATAAATTATTCTGTCTCTGTTCAGTGATTAAACTACCACACTTGATGCATTTTTCACCTGCTGCAAAGCAAAATCAAGTGATTAACAGAACAGCAACTTACTGTACAAAGACAAGCAAGACACCTAAAAAAACAACAAAGAACATTTAAATTAATCTGCGACTATTTCGATAATTAGCGCCTTCAGTCAATTTTGACGCAAAAACTCACTTTCTGGTTACAGCTAGTGAAATGTGAAATTGTGAATATTTTCTGCGGTTCTCGTGTTCTCGTTCTCTTGTAAACTGAATATAGATACATACATATAATACATGTATGTATCTGTGAAATCACGATGAGCATTTTTTTAGTCATTTTTTATATTTTACGGACCAAGCGATTAATCGTATAGTAAAATAATCAATAGTAAAATAATCAATAAATGCAGCTATGCTATTTTTAAGCTCATTTCAACATTTTTCAGTGATACTGGAAACACATTTCTCCAGGTCTAATTATTTTATCATCAGATCAAACATCAGAATTTGTTTGATGTTTTCCTTTTTATACTGACAGACGTACAATATTTTGCAAACCACCTGAATGTCCAGCGGTGTTAAAATCGTTTGGCTGTGTAGATTTATAACAGATTTATGTGACATACGGGGAACTAAATTCTATTTACACTCTTGTTTGCGGTTAAAGTACTTGTGGGAGTGAGCGATAAATTGCTTAGCCTTCCCCATGGGTCAGGGCATATGGCTATTGATATTCAGTGACATTTCCACCCTGCCCAAATGACATTGTGAGCAGGGATTCGGGGGAAGACTATACAGCTGATAAGCTCTGGGCTCTTCGCTCACACACACACACACTCACACATCAATATGTTCTTTAACTTGCTCTGTTTAGCACACCTCCCCGTCTGCCTCTGTGAGGTGTAATGCCACTACAAAGTGATACAGGTAATGATGCATATCAGCTAACAAATAGGTTTAAACTCTTTAAATTCAACATAAGTGATAAACACTTTCAATAAGTCTCCATGCTGGCCTGCAATATATACAACCAATATTTCCTCTATGCAACCTGTGGATAATACACATTCAGCAGCCCAGCCATGACTCAAGCCTCTGTGCTAACGTCAAAGCATTATTTCAGTAATGCCTCAGCGGCATGTCTGAAATGTCTTCTTAATGTCTCAGTCAGTCTGAGTAATACTTTAGCAAGGTCACATGGCTTCTAGCCATTAATGCCAGCTGACTGAGGTATCATAAATCCCGAGAGAATCGTCTTCTGCAGATTAAATGGAGCTGGAGAAGTTTAAGCTGTCGCCACCCCTGACACCTCTGCTTCCAGTGCCCTATGGCCCACACACACACCACAACCACATACACACACACACACAGGCATATATACACACATACACACACACACATGCTGCCCGAAGAGCTGAGAGATGCCAAGTGAGCTGGGTGTTGCATGAGCCAGACAACCAAGTGCTGAAGCCCGAGGAGTCTGACGTGATCCCACATCACAGAACACACAAAGACATTTCTCTCTCTTTCACACACACACACACACACAAACACAATGGACAAGAGAATAACAAACCCACAAGGACACTTAGACACGCAGCACTGACCTTAAAGCTCCAGTAGTTGGGCTGTTGCTGTGGAGTTCATAAAGACAAAAGAGGGAAAAGGGGAGACAGACAGAAAATAGTTAGATACTTACTTCTCCAATAATAACCGAATAATAAGTTCAATGATTGAAAAAAAAAAAAACTATTGTAAAAAAATGCTGCATAGAACAAGCTGGACTGGAGAGGAGAAACAGTCTGAATGCAGGCCTTTCACAGAAAAACTAATGCATCTTTCCCAAAGAACATTATCAGTTGCATTTCCTAAATTGTTTTTTTTTGCAGTGTAAGACAGGCTATTTATGACTTATGAAACTCATTAATATTGTTGACAGCTTCATCTAATGCGACTATGTAAACCACAATCATTAAGTTTGATTGGTGTTAATGCAGGGGGTGGCTGTGTTTTGCAGCCGCCAGGTTGCTGCGCACCTGAAACAAAACTGCGCTGCTGGCTGTAAGCGGTGAAGGGGAGGAAATGAAAAGAGTGAAATCAAATCAAACAGCGACGCACTCTGTTGTTCCGACTTTGGCCTCTCTCCCAGACTTCTCCACCACAGGCAAGCAACCGCTCTGTTTCCTCCTCATTCTCTCCTGTCTCTTTGGCTGTCGATCTACCTGCCGTGCCCTTTTCTGAACTTGCCACCTCACCTGCTTATTTTTACCAGCCCATGCTGTATCTCTCCTCTGTCCATTTGTTCTCCCTGCTGCTCTGCCGTATAGGAAAAGGTGCTCGCATGTTGGTCAAAAGCCAAGTCAAAACCAGGCCAAGCCACTGATGACCTAGAAATACCTCAAAATGACATGGAGAATTAAAAAAAGAAATAAAAAAGGCTGTGCGGCGTTCATGAATTTTAATTCTAATCTAAACTCTTATTCTAGTTCTTATTCTTATCTGCAGGCAATTTTCAGTCCATTCAGCCTCCCATCTACAAGACCAACATTACTCTCCTGGCACAGGGAGGGATAAAAAAGTGACAGACGAGTTTTGATTATGATAGCTGGTGGTTTTTCATTATCAGCCTTCCATTTTAATACTGTCTCAACAAAAGCCTAGATTATTTCAGTAAACATGAGCATCACAGGGAAGCGTTTCCAACTGATTGTTACCTTATTGTAATCTAATATTTCACTTAATGTTCCCCCATTAGGCCCTGATGCCATTCCCTGACAGTCTCTTTGACTTAATGCTCTTGTCTTGCTCTCTATTTCTTTCTCCCATTTCTTTATGCATTGTGGTGCAATGTCTTGCTTGGCTTTGAAACAATATTAAGTGTTATAATTGCACTAAAGACCTAATGTTTTCTGGTCAAGAGGCCAGGTCTCTCAATTATCTAGTCTTTGAACTCTACTGGAGTGACTGTGAAGGCCAAAGCATATGATTCACATCACTTTAATACTCATCAAACCATTAGGTGAACCCCCCTCTGCTTAGTATGGATATGTATGAGCACATATTAGGACACAGTATTACTGCATGTCTACACAGGAGGTCTTTCAGCCACGATGTCTTCCATCTCACATGCCAATTTAGTATGCATACTGGCACCTTAAACATAACTGCTTTTCTTAGTTCCCCAGTGTGAACTTCAGTGAACTACACACACTGCTAATAATTAATAATGGTAGTATTAGTAGAGTAATAGTATGGAAATGGGGCACTGCATATTCATGGTATAATAATAAAAGGGGTTCCACACAACAGAAAAAGTTAAATTAACACTTAACTGAAACAGAAAACTGAACATG
This sequence comes from Scortum barcoo, assembly GCA_023238725.1. Taxonomy (NCBI): domain Eukaryota; kingdom Metazoa; phylum Chordata; class Actinopteri; order Centrarchiformes; family Terapontidae; genus Scortum; species Scortum barcoo. The sequence continues at coordinate 5,096,720 of CM041547.1, forward strand.
ACGTACATTATGACCTGCATTCCTAAAGGTAGTAGTTATTCCAAGGGATTTCATTGTGTATATTTCTCTATGTGACTGCTCTTCATAGTTTTACATGTTAAAAAAACAGTGCATATATCTGCAGCACCTTGCCTCACTGGCACTGATACAAGTGGGACTCTCAGTATCATATGGAGCATAATCTCAACCCACGCTTACTTTTCTTCCCCATAGCATATGAATTTCTGCTAACATATGTCAAAGCAATTATTATTAGAAACAACTCTTTGATGTGACGCTGAGGATAATTTCTATCTCCTAGCTAGTTTTTCTGAAGTTGTTTCTTTTTTAATATCATAGTCAAGTGTAAACCATGTATGTCTTAAGTTGGAAGTCTTTTTCCATTATGTGTTAATATAATAATATAATATATTAATAATAATAATATAATAATAAAATATAATAATAATAATAAAAAAACATCTTGATAAAGAACCTGATGATCTCAAATGCATTATCACAAAGCTTAAAGCAAGTTTTTCTCAAGACAAGCTAATTCTCAGTCAGACAGAGGTCATGGGTAAAGTGAGTCACTTTCAGGGATAAGATAATATGTGAGGTCTTCTCTGGCCTTGACTACCTGATCATATGTCAGTCATTTATTCTGTGTAGCCAGCCAGTGAAGCATCGTCCTTGACAATCTGTTGAACTGACAGCGGCTCAGGGGCACCATTGGTGCATCATAAATAATTGCTGTTCACTTGTTCAGACAACGTTAATGATTTTATTTTCCCACAAAGCTAAATGACTCTGAGGGCTGGCATTAATGGTGCAGAAGTGATTTGTGGTCTTGTGTGTCTGTCTCTGCCAGTGTTTCTGTGTTTGTTGCTTTAATGAGGCTTACTCACACTTCTCAGGTAAAGTAAACACATTCATTCTCCACCGCCTCGTGTTGTGTTAACCGTTGCCTGAGCTGACAGCTGCAGATACACTGAACTTGGACTTTGAGTTGCAAATAATGCACTGAGTGGGTGTGGGACCAAACTTGAGAAGGCCTATTTCAGTGTATGTTACTCCCCTTTAATAATTCTCCCCCCTGACAATCGTCATTGAAATCAACGTATTTCTTCTGTACAGAAATTACAGTCTTTATCACACCAACTCGTTCAGCCATAACCCCAGATGAGAAATGAAACTCTCGACTGAGGCTCTAGTACTTAGCTCAAATGTACATCTTGTCATTTTTAACCTCCTGTTGAATTAAATATCCTGTGAACCCCAAGAAGACAGTTTTACGGCCGTACAATTGATGTCAGATTAAACTTGAGGTTAAATGTATTCCTGACTGCTGAGCGGAGATGCCCATCTATACATTTACCCACAGGCGTGCATGTGCACTGGCCACAGAGCTCCAACAGAAGGACGTAGCCTGGCAGAGTGGAGCGCTGCATTACCTGACCTGCATGTAAAGCAGGCTGCACTCACACCACCCCTCCTCCACCCCCATCTCTTTCTCATGTCGTCATCCTCTCTGCACCCCCGCCCCCCAACTCAATCATTCTTACTCTTTCCCTCTCAGTCCTCCTCTGGTCTAGTTTGGTGTCTTAGCGTTACCGCAGCCTCGCTCCCTCGTCTCTCTCTCTCTCTCTGTTTTTAAAAACTCCTGCAGTTAATTAATGCTCACCAAAACAGATACTCTGTGCACAGTTTGCTGTATTTGTCCACTCAGCCTTCGTCTAGCCTGCTGAGCATACGCACACCGTCACCACAACAACCATAACAAACACAACAGGCGTGGAATATAATCCCAGCTGGCACATCCTCCCCCCCAAACACACACGCACACCTCTGTACAACAGCCTCCGGCTTCCAGTTTCAACCTTCCAGTCCCATCTCACCTGCAGGGCACCTGTGCCTGTCCACCACTCCAGTCATCCCAGGCTGTCCGTCAGGTGCAGCGAATCCTCATGTCGTTTTTGCCCGTCTCTCCCTCCCTCAGCTTCTCTAACCCTCCCTCAATCTCCCTCTCCCTCCCTCTCCCTTTTCTCTCTCTCTCTCTCTCTGTCTTGCTCTCCAGTAGCACATGCGGCGGAAACTCTTTATTTAATTCATTACAACACCAGCCGATTAACTCCTTCGCAGATGGGCGGCTGGCTCCTGCTGGTGCTGGCTAATTGAGCAGCGGGCTTCTTGACTGGCTGCTGCGCTCCCCTCCAGCTCCTCCCCCCCTCCCTCCCTCCTTCCTTGCTGTCCATGCTCCGCACATCCCCGAGATGACAAGGAATCCTGGGCTCTGCTGCTTCCTCCCCCGTGCAGTGAAAATGCCCTGTCACTTTAGGATCTGTCCACTCTCCAGGCTGCTGTTTAAATTTTTGTCTGCCTTTTTCTCTCCCCTCTTGTCGTCACTATTGTACAATTCCTCCCTCTTTGCACAACCTGACCTTTGCAATGCGATATCCCTTCTTGCCATTTATGGGAGAGGTTGCCATGGCAACTATGGACTCCACCTGTCTTTCACCCGCCCACCCTCGCTCACTTGCTCTCTCTCCCTTTCATTTTCTCCCCTCTCCCCAGTGTTTTTCTGTCACGTCATTACACTGAATTTAACCTTTTTTTAATAAACACACAGCAGTGGTGCTTACACAAAAAGAGCGTGCGCTTGTGTACTGCACAGTATGTGCGTGTGTGTAAGTGAGGTAGAAAATAGCTAAAGAAAGCTGTTGAGGCTGTGAAACTGGTAGTTTAAAGCTCAATTTGGAGGGGAAGAAGATTTGATGAAAAGACAAACATCGAAGCGGGAACATTATCTCCAAGTGTTCAGTGACGTGCAGGAGCATGCACACGTTCAGTATGTTTATGTGTGTGTCCTGACAATCTTGGCTGAGACAGTTTAATGACGACCTCTGATAAAACAAATACAAAAACCACCTGGCAGCTCTCCATTATATATTTTTTTCTTCCATCAGTAATTTCAATGAGAACAATGTGCAGTATTGTGCTGCTTTCACTCTTGTTGATATCTGGCAAGAGACTTTTTATTGCCAGATGATATGTATGATTTCACCTAAACTATGAAATGTATACGTGAAGGGCCTTTCTGTCTCTACATATAATGTTTCTGTCATCAAATTGACAGTATTGATCAGTTTGACTGCCAAAAGAAACATATTCTGAGAAGCAAATGAAGAGAGCACATGAAATAGATTAATCAATAAATGATCAGTAATTTGACAATGATATTGGGATGATTTACTGTCAGATACAATTCTTTTCAAGGGTAAGTACCTCATGGGAGGCAGTGAACTGCGTACCTGTTCTCGTGCAGACCGCTCTGACGTACCCCTCATGCTGGCGTGGGAGGGTGAGGGCGATGGTGGATTGTGGTGTGGGCTGTGGTGCGGATGCTGCAGCTGCTGCTGCTGCTGGTACTTGCTCTTCAGGTGATCCATGAAGGCATCCCTCTTGCGTTCCATGTCAGCCTTGTGCAGGTTGGTCAAGGCCTCCAGGCTCTGGGCAGCGCTGACAGTGTGGCGGTGCTCCGACGTGTGCACCAGGCCCACATTGGAGAAGCGCCGAGCACTGTTCCCCAGCGTCCGGTACTCTCTTGGATATTCCAAGTCATCTGTCGAGATCATGTGACTGCCACCACGCTCGGGATCTGAGGGACGAGGCAAGAAGGGGGGAAGGGAGGATGAAGGGGAGAAAGAAAAGTAGGAAGGGGTGGAAGAAAGTGGTGAATCACCACCCACACAAACATGCAGAAAGATTTCAGGGAGGAAACATACATACACACAGAGCAGGCACACATAGGTGGAAACAAATGGAGCAGAGAGAAGCAAGTGGAAAAAAAGCACAGAAGAGGAGGAGAGAAAAAGAGAGAGGGGGAGAGAGAGAAAGATATGGGATGGGATGTTAGACTATTTGCCACCAGGACGGAGCGGTTCCTCGCAGAATTATTGATTTCAAGTTCTGAAGGGAAGAAAAATGAGAAAAGTAAAATACTTCTGCAACAGATCAAAGGAAAAAGCTCACACTGAATTTGTTTTTGCTGGATATTCCATTGTGATATGCCTGCTTGTTATCTTAAGTGGCTTTCATTGTTTTCTTAGGAAACAGAAAAAACAAAATATTGAAAACTGAGGTGATTGAAAGTCAAGAGGGAACATGAAGGAACACTTCTTTCATATCCGTCCATGTTCTTGCTCTTTCTCACCCACTCATATCCATCTATCTGAGCTTTCTCTCCATCCCTTGACACCCTCTGCCACTTTCTCTGCATATTCTCACTGTCTCTTGTCTGGAGGTTACTGATTCTGCTGTCCGTTTTTAAGGAGGCGCATCACTCTGACAGCCCTTGGCCTTTTATCAGTGCTCTAACTGACAGACAACCCAGCCCAAGGTGGAAGGCACACAGGAAGGGAAGGGAGACAGCTGGGAGGAGACGGCATGGTTACACAAAAAATATGTGACTGGAAAAAACGAATGAACTTAAAGCGTGATAAACGAGCAGGGAGCCATTCGCCCGGTGAGTTACCTTGCTTAGGAAAACAGGCCCCGGCGTTGGCTAGAAGAGAAACATGCCAAGGATTAATTTGTTTGTTTGTGCACAGACGTGCAAGCAAACACACCAGGACACCATCACATGACCATCAGAAAAGAGCTATCGTGAAGTGATAGCACTTTCTCTGAATTACAATTAGTTAATGCATTATATATGCATTATAAGGTATTCATAAGGGTTAACACATGGGGAAATGGTTCACTATGAATACTAATAGTGTCTTACAATAACCTGCAGAATGGTAAATGAATATTGTATATCATGCATTTTTACACAGAAATAGTTCACAGATAATATTTCCTAAAATCAGTCAATCAATGTATTGTATTCATATTTGACATAAAAAGTGCTGAGACTTAATAAGGCTGAATGAAGTGGACCATCTGTATATTAAAGGTTCATCAGCAGCATTAGGATGAGCTGAGCTAGTAAGCAGCAAAGGGAGACACCTCGGGGCAGGAGGAGCAACAAATGGACTGCAAATGAACAGAGGAAGAGAAGAGGAAGCCAGCCAGATGGAGACCCAGCAGAGCCACAACGCTCTCCAGCAGACAAACCTCAAGCCCGTTAAGGGCAGAAGGTCTGCGATCACTCAAACACAGCTGCAATCAAACTGCGTGCTCCTTGTAAACCGATTTCTCACGCTATTCATTCCCAGAGAGATACGGCGCTCAAGTGTGATCAGCTGTTTCAACACCATGCCCTTACATCCTCTCCATTATGAAGTGCTGATAAACTGAACAGGGGTGAGGTGAAATGGACTGACCTCCTGGCTAATAGCATTAGCATTGAGCTCTCCGCTGCGCACCAAGGCCGCTGGCCATATTCATCTGGCCCCATCGCAGCCTCCCAGATCTCTGGTTTACACTTCATTAGGCTGGAGCTTATTGTAGATCAGCTAACAAGGACCTGACTCAAGGGCCTCATTACAATGGATTGCAAAGCTGGGCCTATGTACTATGGCTTATTATTGTGACTGAGCATCCGCAACGACAGTGAAAAGCTGAGTAGGCTATGCTGCTTCAAGACAATATAATGCTGTGAAGAGTATGAAACACACAGTAGCGCTAACATTTATAGGTATCAATTTAAGAAAGTCCTAAAAGAAGTTAAAATCATACATAGTTAATGGCTTGCAAACACCAGCCACTCTCTGCATCTTTTCAACTCTGATTTGGAACACGTCCCAAAACTTTCCAAAGTGTAGATAGTGAATATACTTTCCAAAGTTGTATACAAAGCCCTCATCTTGAACACAGCGGGAGTAAAAGTTGTGTGGGCAGGAGAGTAAGAATAGAAAATGGGAACAGGTTATTCATCTTTACTTTCGTCATTCACAGCCAATATATTTCCACATAAGCTGGCAGACAATAACCCTGACAGCCAAAACAATCTGTGCAAGCCCCCGCAATGCCAGCATCATTTAAACCTACATAAAAGAGCCTTGATGGGGTGGATTTCTGGTGAACAGTTTATCACAAAAAAGCAATGTCTGTCAGCAAGTCTGAGTCTGCAACAGACCAAATTGCAACTACAAAGACTCAGAGCCTCCAGCAAAAGTTGCAGCCTGTTGGTCAATGAAAAAATAGAGGACCTGAATGACAACGGGAGCGATCAGAAGCGATAAGATCTGTGAGCCCAGCCAATGAGGCCTGTGCTGCACTGCAAGATGGAAAGCACAGTCTAGAGCATTAACCTGCCTAAATAAAAAGAGCCTACTGCAGTGGGCATTGAGAGATAAGACAAGACAAACAGGCCAGGGGAAAATCACCTGCACAGAGAAAAAGATACTGCAGAGCAACATGAACTAACAAAAAAACTATTTCTAACAAGCAAAAAAGGCTGATTAACCTCATGTGGTCTTTCTCTGGGTTTCTGCAAAATGAAAGCCTCAAACCACCTTCCATCAAAGCAGGGCTGGTCAACAGGTTAAGGATGATCCGTAAGAAAGATGACAAACTTAATTAACAGCCATTGTCCCTCACAATTATTATAATCTGGACGCATTTGCATCCGTCTGCAATCTGCATTTCACTGAGCCATATTTTCAACTTTTCACTTTTTGAGTCACCAGTCTCTGCCGCCTTCAGTAGGTTATTTATATATGTAGCGAAAATTCAATCCGTGACATGAGGCATTTGCCTACCCACCCACAGCAACTATCTACACACATACATAATAATATTCTGTATCCCCACAGCCAAATCCTGGACCACATACTTCCAAAGAGAACTGTGTTTTTTTTTTCCCCTCTACAGTCACCTGCTGAACCGGACTTTCAACTCAGGAAAAGAAGCTTCTGCTCATCGTATGCATGAACATAAGGTATGGAGAATCAGGAGTGGGGAAGGAGAAGTGTATTGGTGTGCTTTGATGGGTTTGGAAGAGACAGGTGGTGTAGCTTTATATTTTGGGCATGTTAAACAAGTGGGTCAGAGGGAGTGGAGAGTGTAAGAGAGGCTTCAAGTTACACAGAATGATAAAAAAGCTGCAGACTCCACATATGCAAACAGAGCTCTGGATTCCTTAATAGCTGAATCAAAATTCACAGGTACTTCAAACACTTTGACTCCATACTTGTTACTATTGTTATATTGCAGCCACAGCTTGAGGCTACACGAGTTACTCCTGTATGTATTGATGCTGTAATGGAAAAGAAATGTAAATATTATTAAGACGATGCAAATGTGCATATAGTGTTGTGACATAAAAAGGAAAATTGGCTAGAAAACATCACATTAACTGCATTTAAAGTCCTCTGTGGCTGTACCTGACAATTATTTTCATTACCAGTTATTCTACACGTTGTTTTACTCCATTAAAGCTCCAGTTGGAGATTCTCTTACCGACTGAAAGTGTTCTTATATTGGAAACTGGAGCGAGTACACGTTCCAGCTCCCTGCTCCTTTTAATTCGGCACGCACCAACTCACCTCCAAAGCCCTTCCTCGCAGTATTGCTCGGTCTAAGTCTTCCTTTTTAACTCGTTTTTCTTCATTGATTTTCTTCTGTTTACTTATGTTTCATGTAATGTGATGTTTTGTTGTCATTTGGTTATTTGGTTGTTGTTGATCTGCCATTACATCCTCTCATAATTAGCATATGTGGAGCAGAGCCTGTGCAGGAGCAGCGACTGAAGCTCTGTCAGATCAGACTCTCTGTATATGTACTGATTGGTTGTTTTGACGTGGGCACGGTGGATCCTTGTCAAATGTCCTCAGAGACAGCAGACCCAGAAGAGTCTTTTCACAGATTATCTGTCTTATGCACTCCACTCAGGACTTACTGACAGTTTTAGCAAATATAACTAAATGTCATTTTAAATTAGTTACCTTGATCTACTTTAATCAATTAATTATTTGGTCTGAAAATGTCAAAAATGTCAGAACACAGTGAAAATTACTTGTTATATAATCCCAGAGCCCAAGGTAATGTCTCCATTTTTTAAGGACACCTTTTTTTCATTGTTTTAAACCAAATCTACACCATTAAAGATGATCAAAACACTCTTTCTATCGAACACCTCATTGATCACATTAGTTCAACTAGTTTCCCAGACACCAGACAGTTTCTGAGGGCTTCAAAATGTTAATAACTGTGCTTACTGTTCGTTTACTATTTAAAAGAAGCTCTATGAATACTGTCTGTCTTACCACTTCTGCACATACAAGGTCTTGACTGCACACTGTCAGAGATCAGGGAATGTAAGTGTTGTTAGTGAATAGATAAAGACGGTAATACACTGAAAAAACTAATTGCCACTCTGAAACAGACCTCTTCGTCCACATCATTGCGTCAAGACACCTTTAAAGTGTGTTTACACTTCAGATGTGTTGGTTTTAGTGATCTAGGTGATAGCAACGAATGTATTTATTTTAATCATTTTACCAGACAAATTTTGTATTAATGAATGTGCCGAAGCCTGCCACCACATTCCTAAAGAAAGTGTAAAAAGTGTAAAATGATGTGTTTAGTAATGCCAATACAATACATACTGTTTTTTTATTTAGTTGATTAAGTTGATTAAGAGTCTTAAGTCTGCTCAAATGCACTTTTTAATACATTCACTGAGGATAGACATAAAGAAAATATATGTATTTATTCATATATATTTAAAAAAGAAGGTTTTTTGGTTCCAGCAGCCCTGCTTCTGATTGGCATCAGTTTATCACTGTGAAGTACTTTATTTTTTTCTATCTTTTCAGCCTTCAGCCTGAGGATTGTTTATCCAATAACTTCTTAGAAGTCTATTTTTTTAATACTTTTCTTCAGTCCTTTGTCTTATTCATATCAGATTACCATGCAGTAACCTGTAAGGTTTCATTGCTTATTACAATAAAGAATTCAATCATCTATCCTTTTAATTATCTGTCTGTGCTGTCAAAAAGTTTTGATTATTATTATTCTTGTGACTACTCTTTTGTTCTTCTATGTTGAATCCTGCTATAAAAAAAAGGCCAGTTTAAAAAAAAAAAATTCTCTGACAGTGCAGTGTCCTCCCTAGAAGGTCTGTCGTTATGCAGATGGTTGGGGAAGGCAAGGAGAGCTCTTCCCTTGGATACACAGCCTAATTTACTGCAAGCATGGCAGGGCTCCTTGTGGGATGCCGGCTGTGACAGCACAGGGCGGATAGACCAGCTGAATATTAACAAGAGAGGAAGGAGTCAAAGAGGCAAAATCGAGTAGAGGAAGGCAAAAACAGCAACCTGCGAATCCAGCGCGTCTATTAGGGCTGCTGGCAAAAGGAAACAAGCCAATCAGCACAGCCTACAGCTGTTGGCAATTGTAACTCCGTTCGCTCTAGTGGGAACAGTTAAGACAAATAACTAGAAGGAGAGAGGGGCATGGCAGGATTAAATATAACCTTCTGAGAAACCACCAGTCGAGCAGATAAGACTCTGCAGGTCACAACTCAAGAACCAACCAAGAGGCTGCAATTCCACATGTACTAAACCTTGAAATGACAGCTGTGGGCAATATTACCCAGAGCCATATGATGATAATTAGAAAGCCTGTAAGGTTAACATACCGAAAGAAGCTCATGTGCTGGCTCTCTATATCATGCCATTCCAACAATGACCATCCCTGCTAGATAATTACTAATCCTGTAGAAAGAATAAGTGACTGGCATGTGACTCTCATCTTGTTTACCGCAAGCTGTCACACAAACCTTGAAATCTATTACCGCAGGTATATAGAGGCAGACATTTGGATTTCAATGAATAGCCATGAAAAAAAAGTGACTTTGAACTTAAAAAAGGAACTTTCGTTTCCATCTCTCTTATCTCCCTCTTTTACCGTTCTCACCAGTTATGCTTGCTCTTCACTTAAAATGATGATGCTGCGGGTGTAAAGACACATAACCCAGCAGGCATGTGCACTTTGCTTTTTTCTCTCCATTAAGGTAATCTCTGAAAGCTTCGATGCACTGCTGCGCCAGGAGAGGAGAATTAAAAGGGGTGAAACTGACAGATGGGCAGCGAGAGCAAGCCATCAGAAGAAGGTCAGCCTTCGTGTCTGTACAGCTGGACGTAGTAACAGGCCGAGACAATCAGAAGGCTCCAGGCTGCTTCACGTAAAACTGACAGAGACAACTGCAATCTGTTGCTCCGCACAAGGTGACAGGAACGCCCTCTTGATCATTAAAAGATGTATAATAAGAAGTGACGTGCCCATCTTTTCACCTATTGCTCTCTTCTATTTATCCATCATCTGCCTCTCACCCACTCACCAACCCTCCCACATCCAAACTTAGTTTCTCTGGGCAACGCTGGGGAATACTGCGGAGGCAGCCGAGATGAAATTGCAGCAGTGGAGTGGATTCAGCTAAGGCACCTGTTAATACACAATGGCACGCACTTGGACAATTAGAGCATGCTACAGCTCCACAGCAACACCCCTGGGGCCGACGGGAGCTGAGAGCAACAAATGTGTGTGTATTCAAGAGGAGGATAAATGCAAGAGATGATATATAAATGTGACAGAGAGAGAGAGAGAAATGGTGGGGAAGGGGGGAGGAGGTAGTAAGCATAATGCACCTCTTTGTTTCACTTGTCATCCCCGGTAAAAGCCGGCTGTCTTTTTTGGGAATAACAGCAGGCCAGCAGGAGGTGAAAGAGGCTCTTAATTACAGCCTGTTGTTGAACCAGGTCACTCAGCACACTACTGCCACTGGGTGTGAAGAAGAAGACACTCCAGCCACACCTCATTACATCAGTGCTGCTCAGTTTACCTCACTGGGGAGGCAGATGCTACCTTCAATAGGATGCTAGATGGAGACAGGCAGGGTTAACACAGTTTAAGAGATGGTGGATGGAAAATAAGATGTTTGGAGAGCCCGCAAACAGAGTGACTTCAAAGAGAGGCCCCTACACACTACTAAACTATGGTGTGATCTGGAAAATGGCTAACAGTAATCATTATAGACTAAAACCACCGAGTATTAAAAGACCAACATTTCTGGAATAATACATGGAGGAAGGACTGGAAAATGAAAACTGAAGTGCAATTTTTTTTTAGATTTTACCCACTTTCTCATTCAGTTTCAGTTTCTCACCATTGGTCCAAATGCTGCTAATAATATAAAGGCATAAACAAAAGCGGGGGCGTTACACATTGTGAGTTTGAATGACAGAGGCAGCAGACTCCAGGCCTGAGTCATCACAACATCACAACAAGGCTGTTGCTGACAATACAACCACATATAGGGCATGAAAGTAGCTCGGCACAAACAGAAGGTAGCGTACAAATGTGCAGACCAGTTAAATATTTCCTGAGCTACTTGCACAAGCAAATGGCCATGCATTATTATCATTGTTAATTTGATATCTCATTGATCACCCCAGGGCATTTTTCTTCCTGCCTGACACTGCCCACATGGAGATCAGACTACAGTGTCAGTTACAGCCTCTGGTGCTGGTTAGTTATTAAGCATCAACAGGGCAGATGTGTGTTAAATCTAATTCAAGGGCTATTTCGCTATACATCAGTGTCGTTTTATCTGCAATATTACTGTAAGCACTGTTGCAGAGTGAAATGAAGCAAGACTGAAGAAACAGCAGCAGGAGGGTTACCACAGACCACACCTGGTTTGAAAGATGAGATGCTGCATTTATTTATGTCTATCTTATTTCGAATGCACCACTTTAAACCTAAACTGGACTTGTTGCCTTTTCATATCCCTCCCAAAAAAAGACACAGTGTAACACACAGAAACAACAACATTTAGCCACAAAGCAAGACTGCAAACATAAAAATCTATCCGTATGTGTTAAATTCATCCAGCAGCTGTCGGAGATGGAGGTACGACTTCAATAGAAGTGCCTAGTGTGCTTTCAAGCTAATCTCAATGGATTCAGCAGAGCAGCACGATGCAGCGCACTGCTGAGCCAGCGGGCCAAGTGATGAAAGCAGCAACAAAACAAAGCATAAAAGACTGATTTTGCAGTTGAGGAACACCGTCACCTGTGGTACCATCAAACTGTTTTTTTTCTAAATGAACACACTAAACTGACAACCACGGACTGCGTTTTATGAATAGACACTTTCTTTAAGACATTTCTCTTGATTTAAAGCAAATTCATAATTATTAATTATGTATTTTAAATAACTGTAAAATATAAAAATCTACATCTTCATCTACATCTTATATTTTTCCTTTCACAATAGGAACCTCGATATACAGTAGACAAATAAAACGTACACTGAATAGCATTCAGAAGACCTATTACTTTATTCTTACCAAACAACACAGAGTAACTCCCAACAAGCACCTGATTATTATAATAAAATAATTTAATAATTTGACTTCAGTAGAGAGAGGGGACAGAGGCAGAATTAAAGGGTTATCATGAAGACTCTCATGAATCAGAATCTGCTGGGTTTTTTTTATCTTGCTCACACATTGCTGCATACCTCCCTCTGAAAACACATGGAAAGCACTGCTTGCACCCACTTGAAAGGAAAGATGTGCGCACATTAAAGGCATTGTGTCTACAGTACTGCTCCGCCTCACCTGACAGACAGGGGGAGCCACAGTCGATAAAAAAAATAAAAAGCGTGCTGCAAAACTCTCAGGTGGAGGTCACTGGTAATTGAGATACCCCTGTGATGGCTGCCAAGGATTGCATACTAAATTACTCAGGTCTAATAGGTCATTATCTGTCCCATAAGCACGGTAAAATTAACAGCACAGCACATGCCTACCTGCACACACACACACACAAACATGCACACACACGCACAAAGACATCCAGATTCATGTTGGCGCATAAAATGCTGCAACGCACCCACTAACTGAAATACGACCGATGGGATGAAATTTGGTCGAGCAGCTTAAGCAGCAAAGAAAATCTTGAGACATAAATGGAAGATTTAAGAAGCCTTCTCTATCTGAGCTGATACACAGAGCGCCTGCATATTCATGAGATGAGCAGGGTTATTATGAAGGAGGGGGCAAAGCCAGAAGAAGAAGGCGCTAAGGGAGTTATAAATCTTTGTGTTTGTTTGGGCTTTTTGCAGGTACAGTAGGACTGTGTCGCAGTGTGTCTTGCCCGAAATACATACTGTATGAAAAAAAAATGCTGTAAAAAGTAATTAACTACTTATCACTAATCTATAAGTGATGAACCCACTGAGAATTATCACCCAACTCTGCAGCTCTGTGGTGCTTCTTAGACATTTTTAGTTCATCGTTTTAGTTTTACGATCTCCAAATTTTTTGTAATGGTTCAGTCTCATCATTAGCATTCTTTTTTTTTAACATCCTTTGAAATGATTGCTTATATTTCTCCTTTTCTCCTGGACCATTTGATTACATATTGGGCATTTGCAGGAGCAGTTAAAAGAAATCAATTGTTAAGCAGAGTTCAGCGACAGGTAATTCGTCAGCAGAAGCAAACTAAATGGGCAAGGGGCAGGTGGGCAAAAAAGGTTGCAGCCAGGAGCAGGGAGGCAGGAACAGGAACGCTTCGACTGGGTATTACATCAGATAATCTGGCATATGACTGGAGGAAGAGTGCTGGTATAAATGCATGAGAGAGATAATGAGGTGAATAGGGAATCCTGGTGAATGTGGGGACCAGATGACTCTGAAAGGCAGGAAGATAGTGAGGGCAACCATTGGGCAAGTGGGGAAAGGAGTGAATCTGAAATATTGCAAAATGACTGAATGGAAATAGCGGAAATTCATCTGCCACCCAAAAAAAAATATTAATGCAGCTTTAAAAGTACCCAGTGGAGACTTAGTAGCACTATGGAGCAATATTTTTAAGAGTGGGTCCCCTTTTTGTTTGCCTTGTGCACTAATAGACATCCTAGGCAATGGTTTCATATTATTCTACTGATCCACACTACAGGTAGCAATAACCCACCAAAAACAAGTACAAAAGGCAGAGAAGAGGAGGGCTGCTGGCAGTGAAACATGGATGGAGACAGTGTCCAATCAGCTATAAAAGTGTTTGAAAACGTATGAAGAAACTTCTTTTTTTAGTGGAACTCAAGGTTACACAGTATGTGGTTTGGTGGGTAAAAATCTATTTACAAAAAAACTCCACAGGGACAACTTTGAGTAAAATCACAAACACCTTGATAGTAATATCACCAAAAAGCTAAATTAAGATCAATCAAGATCAATACATCTAATAAAATAAAAAATTTTAGGTCACTTTTAAGCAAATAACTTTAAGTGTGAAGAGTGTGAAAAGCATTTAAGAGCATTCTTGAAGGTGTTGCTGTGAAAGAATATATAATGTAGTATAATGTAGTAATATGGTAAAAATATCAGTTTCAAAATATAATAAAACAAAACCTAATTACAAACAGGAGTGCTTACACAAAGTACAAAATCGAAGAAATATATTTACTTGCAGTAAAACAGTATTTCTTGTTACTGTACATCACAGGCTTCAGGTTCATTAAGTCGGCTCTGAGCAGGTCAGGACCTCTTACTCTTTCTCGCCTCCTGAGGCCAACATGCTGACAGCATCAGGCTGATTATACAACAGCCTTCTGCAGGAAAGTTGCCAAGACTGTCGGTAGAAAACTAGCAGTGTCAAAACTTCTAGCCTGTATACAGGAGAGTGAGAGCGAGGATGTTTCTTTTAAATACACTACGGGAAATAACTTTCATGTTGTAAATCTAAAATGCTCCTCCGGGCAAAACCAGCAGGTACATAATGAGAAGAGGTGTGAAATAAAGGAGACGTAATATGAGAAAAGCAGGCTTGTGTACAGGATGGAAACATTAAGTGTTTTTCTTTCAGTGTGATTAGACAGGGTATATAATAGATTATATAAATTACAGCACTATCAAGAGCTGTTAAGAAGTTACAAAGAAAATCAGACTGAAGGTTTAAGATGGCACAGACAAAACAATTCTTACGATATGGTCGCATTACAACTAAAATACGCCTTTCAATAACAACTGAACTGTGAGGTTGTCAGATCTGCGAGACCAAACAATGATCTTAACGTTTAGAGGCTGACTGCCAACACTGGAGAGCTTACTCAACTTTGGAATTTATATTTATATTTTATTTACTACTGAATTAACCTCCTTAATTGGCAGCTTCCACTGCCAAAGAGACGGTAGTAGAAAAGCAAGGTAACTGCAAACAGCATCTACTGTTTTTGTTGTTGTTCTTGTATCTAATTAAGCATTTAAGCCCCAAAACAAGATTATTAGAATTCTAATATCATTTCAGTGGAGTGAAAGCCAAAACCAGATTTGTGCTGCTAAGATTGGGAGCCTAAGGTTTCCTAATGATCATGTAATGATGTGTAATTTGCAGTAAATCTTGTCATCGCTGCTTGTTAAATAAGGGGATATCAGGTGTTGGAGCAGCACTGTTAAGGTTACTTCATTTACGGGGCAGGATTACTGAGCTGGCTCTGACATGTAGCTTGTTGCCTCCACTCCCGGCAGACCTGCTGCCAAACCTCTTGTAGCATTAGCGGGCTGCCATTCTCATTTCAGACAGAGCCAACAGGCTAGCCTAACAAGCACTCTCCCACAGGAGCACATCTGTTGTCAGATTAGTTAGGCTCTGGCCATGGGTTATCAATCAAAGAGGTGAATTACATTACATACTGAAATTCATTCATCACTTACATCAGCTGATTAAATGATTTACATGAACAGATGTAGGCAGGAGCAGGTGGAGAGGTGCCGAAAGACGCAGGGAATGTTAAAGAGAGGACATATTCGGCTCTGTGAGCCAAAGAGAAGACACTGAGGCAATGAAACTGTGAAAAATGAGTTTGGAGTTCATCTTCTTGTGTTCATCTGTTGTGACAAAAGCTCGGCTGGCATCGACTTTGGCTGCATTTCACTCAGCAGCATTTTCATTGAATGGATTTATCACATTTGCAAGTGTCATTCTTCTTTCTATGATATTGTATCTAAGTGCTAGTCTGGATATATTTGACTTTTAAAACACCTTAAATCTATAGTTGCTGGTGATGACAGCTTTGGTAGCTGACTAATAGGCATTCAGAGTCTTTTTGTGGTGCGTTTGTTGGTGACAGGTGTGCAGAGGTAGCTGGGTTCCAGGTGATAAGCACTTAAAACTATGCAGCACCAGCTGAGGCCTCATAAACAAGGCCAAACATGCGGGCCTCAGGGAGCGTGGCAAAGGTTAAACTGAAGAGCACAAATTGGGAAGATACTTGGTGAAAACACAAAGGATGAATAGCCTCAAAACAAGTCTAAAACTCCTAGAACAACATCACTCCTTTAGCACAGTTGTCCTTATCAGTGCAATGTTTTTTGACCCCTGGAAAAGAAGCCAGGTTCATACAATTAATCTCTTTGGTCTGCTACCTGGAGGGAGACAAGTACAGTCACAGAAGCACTGATTTACTTTAAATAATGAGAATAACAGGAGCAATTTTCCTCTTCGACGGGAATTACCCTGACAGTTAAATTGGAATGCTACTGCCAGAACTTTTTTAATTAAAAGAGCAAGAGGCAACAAATTACCTCCAAGAAACTGAGAAAAGAAATAAAGGGGATCAATCAAAACAACTACTCATTAGCTGAGACAAGTATGACAGTGTCTGTCACCAGAGATCAGTCGCCTTGGCAACAGGTCAGCTTCTCCAAAACGCTGTCTGCAGCTTGCTAGAAAAATACCACCCACCCACCCAACCACACACAGTCACGCACGTGCATGCACACACATTTGTCTGACAAGCATACAGTGTGAGGCCGCCTGTTGGTGAGAGAAACAGCCAGTGACAGATGTGGTACAAGCAGGGAAGCAGAGATTACAAGTTGTCAAGTCAACATGGCACAGATCTGTGTTATGATGCTGATAGTCATGTGTCACACTACAAACTGCTCTCTGTCAACTGGATTCAGAAAAATGATAAATGAGGAATCAGAGGATAGGAGGAAGGTGGCGGATTTTCCTAAGGCTGCCTCGAAGGAAAAAAACTTGTACTGTAAAGAGCTGTGAAGTTAACAGAATCAAAATTAAACTCCGCTCTTTTATCATCAGATCACATCTTGAAATCCTTCTCTTTTCTGTTAACACTAAACCCTGATCTAACAGGACAGTGAGATCAGAAAATACACGCGTTACAAAGAGTGTCACAAATACAAAGACGGCATCTGTATTTGAAGTAAAGTGAAGACTGTGACACAGATCTAAGATAAAATCCCATAACAAGCATTGCAGACTGTTTGGGAGGGTGTGGGGGGGGGGGGGTTGTCACGCCTCTTATGATCTCCGAACGAACGGATGGGAGATGAGTGGCACACAGCAGTCCCTAGTGGGGCGTTACAGTAATTGCTTGTTTCACCAGTCCCAGAGGATGTCACGTCAGCTGCAGAGGAGCTCGTCAAAAGCCCGCAAAACAGCAACTCTACCTTCTGCCTCACATCTCGCCTTCATCTTCTGCTGCCTGCCTGTCAGTCACAGGGGAGAGGGCAAGAAAATGCCACGACCTGCCAGACAATATGTTACTGTTGTCTTTAGTGTGTGGCCCTATGCAGAGTCAGAATACCAGCCACTCAAAATAAAAATTATATGATCGTAATTGTTATATTACTGAGAAGTATGGTGAATGAAAAGATTGCATCATGTGTGTTTTGCAGTTTTTTATGGTATGTCTGAATTGAAGATCTATAACTTTGCACCCTGCATGAAACTGTGAAACTGTTACGGGCGATTGATTTATTTTCAAGAACACTTTGCAGTGTAATATTTATGACGCTCAATACGCACTGATGATGTAAAAGGAAAAATGATCAGTTGATGTTTGTAAGTAGCTTGTTTGGGGGCATCTGGAACACATTTCCCATGATAAAGAATTGCTTCTTCTGCAGCTAGCATATCTGTTATTCAATTTCACTTACAGCCTTGTGCTGCGATAATGGCACACTGCATTTTCTGCATCCTCTGCCCTTGTTCTGTGTCCTTGTGCTTTTAAAATATCTAATGTGCTGTTTGCGGAGCCTTGACCTTGCAGAAGTAAGTTCTCCATCCTACTTATCCATCATGTCCCTGCCTCTTATGTTCATCACCGACTGACTTTCTATACACTACATTAGTCCAGATACTAATGGCCATGCAGTAACATATGCCACGGTGTGTGTGTCTATGTTTGGGTGCAGGTTTTTCCATTCACTCCTCACACGTCGATTGATTTGTGCACATGCATCAAGGGTATCGGCTGCTTCAAGTCAACACTGTGTTCTCCCCCTCCTCCTCCTCCTCTCTGTCATGCCTCTTTCCTTCTCTATCTCTTGTCTACACCGGTGCTGCATGTGTTTTGAGCGTCTCATTTGGGATGGCATGCAGGGGGATAAAGGGGCGGGGCAGCCGTGCAGATGGATGCGTGGGTTTCTATGGTGATGTACTGTAGGTGAGCGGGGAAGAGCAGCCAGTTGGCACGAAAGAAGGAGGAGGAGATGACGAGTTAGACGTTAACAAGCTGTCACTGCCAACACAACACAGCGCCCACTGCAACAAACAGAAACAGCAGAGACATCCCCCTGACAAGCCTGGTGTTATAAACAACCAAACAGCCATACACTCTGTTCCACCCACAGAGGAGAGGTACAAACCGCAGGTCAGACTTGGACAAGACGAATAAGAAAGAATAGAGAGGAAAATGAAACATATCTGTGTATCAAAAGAGGTTTTTTGCTTTAAATCGCAGTTTTACTTGGTGAGCAGCACCAGCAACAGCAGCAAAGTTTCTGTCCCCTTCCAGACTAACCTTGATGTCTCAGCTCCCTCCCAAATGGCTTACCACAGCAGGACGAGGATTAGCGAATGTTGCTACCACCGCTTCAAACCTTCCCTTCAAACTGCAGCAGTCAAAATCGATCAAACCAAAAAAGAGGGAAGCTCAGATGTGTCCTGCGATGATTTGGCTCCTTTGCTTTGTTTCTGACTTCAGTGATGTTGTCAGGGAATCAGAAAAAGATATAACACAAGCTTCCCCTTTCGCTTGGTTCATTTATCTTTACAGGAGACCCATAAAAGCATTCAAACAGAAGCTGCACTTTTTCATCCTATAATTAATAAATGACGTGTCACTTTCAATCTCTAAATGCTACGATCAAAAATATCTCCCACAGAGTTCATGTTAGTGTATTTTTAGTGACATACTGTATTGTATGTTGGGATCAATTGCTGCAAGGCTTTGATGAAGACACGCTAACATTTCTTAGTCACTGATACTCAGAGGACCAACTAACATTTTCCCAAATTAAAATGACATTTATGATAAGTCTGACTGGATGTCTTCCTTCAATCTTCAGGCCTCATGCTGCCAATCACATCCACAGGACAGCTGTCTCTCCAGACACACAGACATAGACTGGCTATAACGCCTCAGGAACTGGAGCAGGACTGCTGTGAGGAATGGAAAGGAGCCTATGGCACTTTAACAAGTGAGAGTACGGCAGCATTTAATTTAAATAAAGACATCAAATGTCTCTATTTCAGTGGTAGTTCCTCCCCTTTCTTCTTGACACCTGCTGGCTGAATGAAACTGAAATCTGACAATTGTAAAGTGTTCTGCCCCAGAGCCCCAGAGCACTTGGCAGAGCAGCCCATGGCTAATCCGGTGAGCACTAGCACTGACTCACAACTAGCTGAGAGACAGAGAGAGATTGAGATTGACAGAGAGGGAGACTGAGAGACAATGGCAGCCACTAAAAGAGAGAGGCTAAGAACAGAGGTGGATGACACTTCGACGGTCACAGACAAAAATGGGGATACAGAGGCTGGCAGAAAGAGGTTGGTTAAGAGAAGACAAACTGATGGTTTAAGGAGAGTGTTGGAGACCAAGTGAGAACCGGAGGAGGAGCAGGGAGAAGTGGGGCAGACGGATGTTTGGACTGAGCGAAATGGGGTGAGAGGGAAAAAAAAAAACTTAAGGAAGAAGTTGGCATTAGGGCCGAGGGCCGGATGAGTGATGGGCGAAGAGGGAGCAGAGTGGAGGAAGCCGGTGTGTGCAAGGTGTCCTCCAAATCCATTTGTCACCCAGAGACTCATTAGTGTTTGTGAGTGGGCGTCTGGTTATAAATAGGCTCTGAAGCGTGTGTTTGACAGGAGGGAGTCTAGGATTTGATGGCAGGACATTAATCTCACCAGAGAACTCCCGGAAGACAGACGGATTGACAAACAGACGGATCTCCCAAAAGTAGGTGCACTATATTATCGCTCAGCAACCCCTGTCGGCTGTCTCTCTCACTTCAGCCTGATGCAGACCTGATACTTACGCCAAAATGACCTTGAGTGATCCTTTAAAAAAAAAAAGTCTGTTTCTGACTTTTCAAAAGCAAAACCTCTCTCAATTCGGTTTTATCATCCCCCGCTTCTTTTTGGCCGCCTTCCTCTTTGCGCTCTGACTGTAGAGCTCTTCATGCTTCGCTAGACGCTTTTGAGATATTTCCTGTTCCCGCTTAAAAGCTTGTCAGTCACTCACGGCATGTTCTCCAGCTTCTTTGTCTCTCTTGCTCTGCTCTTATTTCCATTTTTCTTACAGCCCATAAATATACCACTCACACTGCCTTTAATTAGAAAAAACAAAACTCTAATCTCCCCCTCATCTCCAGCTGACATCTGGTTATATTCTGTTTCTGACCTGCTGTTCCTCTCACCCTCTGGCCAGTTGGAGCAGATGTGCACGAATGCTCCATCTTCTCCGTCTGTAGATGGCACCTCTAGCTACAGCTTTGCCCTAATGTCACCCCCCCTACCACCACCTCCTGTCACACACACTGACAACTATTTCATCTTCCACAAATCCAGTCTCCCTAAGCATGCGCACGGATCATCCAAAATCTACGTATCCCAGGTGGCCTCCCTCTGACCTCTGCAAGGCCCTTTGAGCCAGCTGCACTGTGGATCATCGTAACATAAAGCTGCTGCTGAATGAAGTGAATTAATGAAGGAGGCTCAGAGGCATGGCTCAACCATGAGCTAACACCAAGCTGCTTTAAACTGAAAGATCATTGCTAATGGTCCACTAGGTCCTCACTGCCACCTGGTCTAGTGATATTTGATTTCCCTTGGTAAGTGATATAATCCATTTAGATATAAAGATTTACAATTTTCCATACATTAAAAATACCAGTGAGAGAAATATTATGTATGCAACCATTACAATAGAAATAGTAACAAGTTAGGCTGCAGATCCAGTTGACAATGATCCTCAGTACACAAAGTGGCTATAGTTTATATTTTTATGTATATAAGAATACATCACACAACAATGTACCAATGGCAAAAAGGTTATAGGGACTTCAATTATGATTAATGATCATTTCATTATAAATGAATCTGTCTGTCTTTTTCTTGATTAATCAATTAATTGTTTGGTCCACAAAATAGTAAAAAATGTCGCTATTCCAAAGCCAAAGGGGACGTCCTCACATTTCTTCTTTTGTCCACAACCCAAAGATATTTAGTTTACAATCGAAATCAAAGAATAAGAATACTTTTTCTTTAAAAAATGACTCAAAACAATGATCAAAATAGTTGCAGATCAATTTAATAGTTGACAACTACTCGATTCATTACAATAATAATAATAATAATCATTGTGCCTCATAGTTTGTAGTGTAGAAAAAACGACTGCACACCACAAACATGACTCTAAATAAATGATAAATGATAATGTTGGTCTGTAACTGCTGGATGTGTAAATAGGTCCCTGGGTGCTAACAAGCTCATCATATCAACTAAAAAGTAATAACAGATCAATCCTGTGTTCATGTGTTTCTGCTTCCCGCAAGTGGCCAAAAAACAAAAAAAAAAAAGATATTAGATACTGCAAGTTTAAGTAATAAATTCAATAAATACAATATGTTTGGTTTTGTCAAATAACACAAAGTAAAGATGACTTTCACTCTCTAAGTTGAGTTCACTTGCTCCAGAGCAAGGAAAAAAAACATGACACAGTGTCAGATCTTGTGTTAAATCTAGTACTTTCATGTTCACACTGACTAATTCAAAACAAACCAAGAAGAGCAAACATGAAGTTATACAGATACAGCCTGCATCATTAATGCCACAGAGACCCATGCTGACTGACAACAAGTCATGGCATACTTTACAGCAGTTGATGTTTTAATTTATTCTCTCTGATCGTCAAGAAATAACTGAGTCTACAACTGGTCCTCATTTCATGAATAATGCCGAAGACATGACTGTGATTGTAAAAACATTAAGAACAACAAGTTCTGTTTTCACTGAACTAATGAACAAGTATGTCCCAGTATTGTATTTTTGAGTCTTCAGAGGACAGTATTTTGTTGATTTGAAAACATTTGGGGATTTGTGTGTGTTGCTGTATTTCTGAGAATGGAAAAACCTTTTTAGTTTTCATTATCAACGGTATCATACTGGATTATTTTATTTAAGGTTTCAGCGAAACAAATAATCTAAATTCTAATAATACCCTACATAAACAGGTTGGTTTTTTAGACACTGGAGATGGAGATTCAGATGTTAATCTTTTTTATGTGAAGTAATGTTCAGGAGCCTATAGCAAATAAATCCATGTGTGGGTTCATCGACACAGTTTTCCTGGACAGAAGAGTGAAAGAGCAAGTTTAAGCAAGTTCAAGCCTCACTATTGGCAAATATTAAACCTGGTGAAGCTTCCTTGAAAAAGACAGTCACTTCCAGTTTCAGTCACGTTCCTTTATAACCAACGCAGACCTCTGATCTTCTTGTGAAGCAACGGAAAAAAAGGTTGCTTAAAAAAGATCAATGAAGTCTTGTGTTTGTTGTGTCAGTTAGTGTAACTGCATTATGAAATTTACATCATTGTACATCATCATTACATTGTATCACCTCTACAGTACATTGATTTATGTTATCATCATGCATTAATGTGAACTTAGTGAAAGTTAAACAATTTTCAAAAACCCTGCAACGGCTGATAGATAAAAAATACAGCCTGAACATTCGTGGTGAGAACACATCCCCACAGAGCCGATGCCAGAGGTCGACTGTTCGTGTCGTGTCAGTGTGACTGCACAGGGAAAAGAAAATATATCAAAGGGAAACATCACTTTGAGGGTAAGATGGAACTCTCAGAAATACTGCCACAGCCCTTCATCATCATCTCCTCTCCCCCCTCTCTTCACGACCAATTTCACCCCCACATCTCGCTTCTCCTCTGCATGGTAGTGACAAACAGTGCAGATCCGGAGTTTCAAGTTCAGCCCTCGCCTGGAGTAAAGCGAGCGAGGCTGAGCAAAGATGCATCCTTTAAAGTAAATCTTTACTTGTTACCACACAAATAACGACCCTTTAGGCTTTGCACCGGCTTTATCTAAAGCAGTTTAGGAGCACTGAAATCATTCAGTTGATCATGAGAAAATGAATCACTGACATCAAGTCTGAATACATCACTTTGGGCACTGGAAAATCATCATGTGCATTTTGAGACATTTTATAGACTAATCAATTATCCATTTACTGTAAATAAATAATAGACTAATAATGAAAAGACTCATAAGCTACAGTATTACACTCAACATTTACTATAAGATCAAAGGAGAGAGGGAGGTAGTAGTAAAGTAAGATAGCCCCACAAACTTACCCCATCACATACACCTACATTCTGTCCATGATCCACATACAGAGCACGCATGAATTTACTCCACGCACGTAAGAAATCCCAGCACAAAAACAGGTGACAGCTCCTTACTATTGATCTCCCACTTCTTATTCTCCTGCTGTCTTGAATCCTCTAAACTCATTTTATGAAGAAAACAGAGTGTAGGTGTGTTTAGAAGAGGTGGATGAGGAAAGTCATTTATGCACGGAGAGTTTGGCTCGTTTTAATCTCTGAAGCTACTGCTTTGTTAAACGTGTGCACCTCTCAGTGTGTGTGTGTGTGTGTGTGTGTTAAAGGGTTTGGCTCCGTGAACCCTGCATCTTCCTGGCACTGATCCTAAACGCACACACAAGCACGCACACACACATTAACTTGCTATTCAGTGATGAGATCGAACTGAGGGCATGATGAATAAATAATGGTTTAAGCTCCGGAGGTTCACTTGACTAATTAACAAGGGAAAAAGATTCTTCTAGGGAAGCAACAATACAAGAGAGCGAGAGAAGGCCAAGTAGTAAATCAAGGATCACTGCACTGGCTTCATACACACAGATATGTGCACGCTTGAAATATACATGCACACTGCATGCACACACATACGCGTACATCCTAATTTGCTATTCAGTGCTGTGAAAGGAAAGACAAAAGAGGGGAGGAGAGGTGTTGGCCTCTATTGACTCAAAACCCTGCGGGCTAATGAGAACTCCAACACACAGGCGCACACAAAAACACCCATACACACACCCCATTACTGTCATATCGCATGTCGGAGTGTGAGGGTGTGAGCATCTCACCGAAGTCTGAGGTTATCATGAGAGAACATCTAGCGAGAGAAATCCCAGTCGCTTGTCAGTGTCCTTGTCGCTCTGTGAGCAACGTGGTCACCAGACAAAACACTCACACACGCACTTTTGCACACACACTGTCACTGAGGTCATTAGAGTGGTATAATTATGAAGAATAACCACTCTCGCTGGCCCAGCTGTCCTGCTAACATCATCCAGCTAGTTCCCCCAGATCACACACTGTCACTAAATATGAGCAGACAGCACAGGGACAGGGAAATGAAAATGAGGTATAGTTGGAAAAGGGAGTGGCAATACTGACTGACTGAGGGCTTTTATTTTGCCATGCTGACATCTCCTTGGAAACAGACATGTTCGATATACAGATAGCCCTCGCAGAGAAGCAAAAGAGTAAATCCAAATAAGCTTCAACAGCAAAAAAAAAAAAACAGTTTTGCTCTTGCAAACATGCAAATATGAATGAGCGTGGCAGCAGAAAAAGCAACAATTGAAATCAGATGAAGTAAAACTGACTGGCTACAAATGACTTAAAAAGTCCCACAGGGCGTGCGGGAAGCCATGACAGAGCGTGTGAAGAAGCTTGACATGAACGAGGCAGCGGCAGAGGCAGCTTGAGTCCTGGAGGAGCCACTGAGCTCCACAGCCTTTGAACATACAGGAGGCAAGCAGAAAGCAGACAGCAGAGCTACGTGACTCTCATGACAACAACCACAATCACAGAAATACACAAACACACTGTCACACACGTCCAGAGAGTCCCTCAGTGCCGCAGGTTATCAAGATTAAATGCCACGAGCATCCAAGCACGCGCCAACTAAAAAAGATACCTCAAAAACAAAGTGAGAGGGGTAAAGGAGAGAGAAAATGGAGTCAAAAGACAAAAAGACTGGGACATACAAGCGGGAAGAGGGGAGAGGGGACAGCTCCAAGCGCCCACCTGAGGGTTTCCCAGCATTCTCCATCCGTGCTCCTTTCAGCCCTCTAACCCTTACTCTCTTTTTTCGTCTGGGTCACTCCATCCCTCCACCCATCTCCTCACTTATCCCCGGCCGTCGCCACTTCACTGGGACGCTGGCTTAGGCGAAATATTGTGTTAAAAAAAAAAAAAAATCAAAGAGAGGGAAGGCAGGGAGGGACAAAACAATTGTGAAAGAGGTGGGAGAGAGGAGGAGTATGGGAAGAAACACAGCGAGAGAGAGAGAGAGAGAGAGAGATACAGAAAGCAGGGGAGTGAGAGAGAGAGAGAAGTGAGGCTGCCAGTTCTGAACATTGTCTCTTTTCTCTCTTTCTGTTTGTGTGTCCCTGGCTGTCTGTCTTGCTGGCTCTCTGGCTTTTCTCTCTCCACCTCTCTCTCTCTCTCTCGCGCTCTCTCTCTCCATTTCCCTCATTATGTCCATCCGAGTGGTCGTGCCAAGCTAGCAGGGCGGCAAAAAACATGGCTCTCTGTGGCCTTAAAACACCTTGCAGACTGGCCACCTCCTGCTGGCCACTGACTGTGGACCTGGACCTGTGTACGCTGGTTGTGTGCCGGAGGCCGAGGATTGGGCAGGTGTGTGTGTGTGTGTTTGACTGTCATGTCAGCCAGCCAGAGCAGCAGATTACTGACGCTCCGCTGGCACGTCCCACTTCATCCTTCTCTCCTGTCACCCCGGCAACACCTCCGCTCCCTGCCCACTTCCCCCTGTCCTCCGCTCATCATCCTCCCCTCCTCCCCTTTCTCCGCCATCTGCCTCCCCTTCTCCCTCCCCACCAACTTCCTTCCTTTTCTCGACATAACCCAAGAAAGTGTGTTTAAATCTAATTTCGTCCGTCTCTGAAATCTATAACAGGAGCGCAAACTCCACACAGCCCACAGGGATAGTAAAGATTGTCAATCTCTTCATCTTGATCCGCTTTAATAAAAAGAGCCCCATCAAAGGGATGTATATACACACACGGCCCCCAGGGTGCCTGAAGATAGCCAATCACAGGCTTGGGAGGCGAGAGGAGCGGCGCTGTAATTAACACAGCCTGGGCCCGGGCTTAGGTCCATGTCAACAATCCGCAAAGCTCAGAAACCCCACTGACCAACAACCACGGTTAAAATCAGAGGTGTGTGAAAGGCAAAGGCTTTGCTTCCTGCTCCTCCGAGATAGCGATGATTTTATTTAACACGTTAGATTCAGTCCAGACCTGCACCTTCATAAAAAGCAGGGAGAGGTCAAGGCAGCCCTCAAGGTAAAGACTCCCTACAGAAAGCATCACAGGGAACGAATTCTGCAGTGAGAGAGGATCAGTTTTGAGTGAGTGTGTGTGAGAGGGTGTGTGGGTGTGTGTTTCTCTGTGTGTGGGGCTCAATTTATATTTAATGCCTAACTGTGGCTTTTTGATTGCTGAATATTTGCCATATTAAAATATAGTAAAATGGTGACATTCTACTGCTATAGCTTTTATATAGTGTAAACGTCATTAACTAATTAGCTAGTTTTTAGTTACTATTTGCTTAGAATAATTCATCTGAACAAAAAAACACACACACACAGAAGTAGTGAAATGAAATGCCACTGTGTTCTACATTAAAGGCATGCCCTGTGGAGAAGTTCTGATTTCATTCAGTGTTACTCATCACAACACATTAACACATTGTGTGACTCCCTGCGGCCTGATAAAAATGTTGAATGCATTTCTCTTATCATAAACATTTGAAATGCTGATATTTTAACTATTTTGAGTATCTTTGCCTCATTATTAACTATACTGACTTCTAACTTTGTGTCTTTGGATGATACTAGTGGTCAAAAACTCAAAACCCTCAATGTGGAGTGGATGCACAGCTGCACGTTCATGAAAAAATGATAATGAGGGTCATTTCAGACTTCTCACAGTCCCTCTGAAAAAATACAATACAATTAATTTCTTCCGCTGTCATCAAAACTGTCAAGAGCTGCAGTCTTGAACACAGCTTGAATGTGTGTAATTGTGAGACAAAGGCCCACCCACCACCTCCTCTGTACAGCAGACTTGAAGAGCAGCGGATGACACCCACAGATATCTTACTCTATGCAGAGCTACACCTGCTGAGTGGTGCAAGGTTAACAATAGCCACATAGGGCTTGACAACTGCTGAACATGCAGCTTTACTCCCCACAGACTTCACACACATGCACTCTCACACACACACATACATTCATCCCTTATATGCATTTACTCCATATCAGCCTATTTCACATGTATGTGTCATGTGGGATACATGTGTTCACTGTCTATGTTCATGCCTGTGTGGATAAGTGACACAAATGCTGTTAAGCTTACGCACGGAGCGTATGCCTCGCAAGGACAAGTAAACAACAAGCACACAAAACAGCTTATCCTCTACCTTTGAAAAACAAGCCTCTAACCACCAAGCAATTTAGCACCTACAAATACATACAGATGAGATATAAATGGCTCACTGTGTCCTCTTTGACCTTTTAATTATTCTGATTTGTGTACAGAGCAAGCGTGCCGTAATTGCATTAGCATCTCTGCTGGTTTACTTAGTGTTCCAGAGGAGGGAATTGCGATTCAGCAAGCAGATAGGATAACACTCCTTTCTTTTTGTGTACTCTAAATGATCTACTGTGAGTGTGTGTGGCTGCGTGTGTGTGCCTGTGTGGCTGCCGTAAATCATCTGAGATTTATTAGCTCAGTTACCACTACTCAAACCCTCTGACGTGCAATTATGCTCTATCAGCAAATAAATGATTTGGCCATTACAGGCCATAATTGGTTATGGAACAAAGGGTACAATATATTGTCCGTCTCTTTGCAGCTGTTTAACACTCAGTCCTGCTCTTTACCGCTTGTATTACCGGAAAGCTCGACTTGCCCCCTGTTTGCCCCCTCTTCCTATTTCCCACTTCCTCTTCTCGTTCCTCTGAGCATTTCCCCAGAGAGGACCACTGCTCCTTCTTTCCCTTTATCTTTAGAGCGAGGCATCTGGAAAACAGGGTCTGTCTCCGCCTCTCTCCATCACACTCAATCATCCCGATGTTTATTCAGCTCTCCGCCCTTCTTACCGTCCCTCCACCTCCCTTTCCTTTCCCTCCTTCTGTCCCACCCGTCTTCCTCTCCATGCTTACTTTGTCTCAGCTCTTAACCGCAGCATCGCTTATCGCAGTCCTGCATCTTTCCATTTCTGTCTATCGCTCTCCAATTGTTTTCTCCCCCACCATCTTGCCTCAGCTTGACACCTTTTCCACTTACATTTCTCCTCTGCCTCAGTGAGTTTTTATCCTGGAGGACACTATACCATTTGTATTGTATAAGGATGGAGGATACATAGGCGAACCTGTGCATACACCCGTCTAAAACTATACAATACCTCTAAAACACAAGATGTAGGAAAGCTTGTAAGCTTCGGTATGTACATCCATTTCTACAGGATTGTAGCTGTGAGTTGTTCCTACTGAGGGGCAAAGACAGAAAGAACAGGAGACAAAAACTACTCAATTGCTCAATTTGAATCGCTCAATACACAAACATGAAGGAATTTTCACACTGGGTTTATTTATTTAAGTCAAATGAGTCAAAAAGAGTTCAAATGTTTCCCATCCTACTAACCTCACTGCTCTGCTTTGCACTTGGTGGTGTATACCAACAGATAACAATATACACTTTTTGACACATACATAAAACAAGCATCAGTCTTTAACCGCCCTCCTTGCTCATTATTCTGTGCTCTCATGTCAGATAGATATTTTATCTCTCATTTTCCTTCAAACAATACAAGCTCTAGTGGCCAATTTGTCACATATCTTGTATATAATTTCATATTTAGATTATGTCAAACTATATATTGTGATGTATGCTAGTGACATTTCTGGAAAAACAACTGAGAATCTGTTAATAACCATATGGAGATGATTCAGCGAATTAAATACCTGACAAATAAATGTGCTTTATCATATTTATGCAAAAAAAAAAAAAATCCAATATCTAAAAGGTCCCATATTGCCATAAAGCAGTTTGGCTCATTGACTTGCAATATTGCAGCATCTCATAATACTCCCAGGGACAATTAAGCTACCACAGCATAAACGCTATAGAAAAATCTACTATAGACAAGTTCATATTGTTTCATTGTAAATATGATAATATTACATATAATATACTACACAAAATACAAAAACGCCACATGAATTTGCACATTTCTTCCTTTTGATGTATAAATAGTCTTCTGAATGTACACCAGCTATACCACAGCTCTCTGGAAACACCTCATTCAGGTGGTTTACAGGTCTACAGTTTGTCAAATCGATTACTACTCCAAGAATGAGATTAAACTCCCAGTGTGACAGGGTCTGTAACCGAGAAAGAGTGAAGTCAGCATCGGTAAACTGGTTGTTGGAGGAAAAGATGAGATGAAACACCTATCAGAAGTGGGCGAGGGTGACTGGCGTTTAGCTATGGGATAAGCAGAAGGAAATCGGCCTGCTGCCTAGAATTGCTCCCATACTGCGGCTAATCAACGCCGCCCTGTTCCAGTTCAACAACCTCTATGCTACCGTCTTCAGCTGGAGCATCCTGAGACGAGACAGAGGGGGAGAGTGACTGTGAGAGAGAGAGAGACTGTGATGACAACCCAACAAAAACAAGTGTGACCTTTTGGGCCAGATCTTATTCTGACACATCACGAAAACAGTCTGTCCCACACAGAAATACAGAGTTGGTGGAAAAGAGGGATAAAGCTAGTATCTCTGTGTGAGAGGGTGGCTGAGGAAGAAGCACCTGTCTCATTATACCCCGCCTTGACCACACAGGACGACTCTCCACCCTGCAGGGCCTGAGCCGCGCTGCAGATAAGAAGAGGCCAGAAGAAAGTGTTGAGCCGATAACAACTGGTCTTAGGGAAACGCAGACACTGACAAAATGGAAGAGCTCGACAGAAGGCAAGGGGAAAGAGAGTTAAGAGAGCTGAGAGAGAGAGAAAGGATTTGCTGAGTAAATGGCTGCGAGCTAATCATGAGGCTAACAGTAATGGATAGGCAGGGCTGTCCAGATTGCCTCATTTAAGGACACTTGAATATCGTTTAGGTAATCTCTCTGACGCACTCACAATGGATGTGAGTCGTGGAGACAGAGTGGTCTGTGCCGAGACAAATGACAAAGGCCAATAGTTTTTCCTACTTTCTTGTACGATGTAGGAAGTCACGAAACAAAAACTTCCACCTTTGTGTTGCGCTGTTCTCTGCAACAGTAGTCAAAGCGTCCGGGATGCGTAGCTCTGCGCCCGGGTAGTTGGGGAAAAGAGCGCTTTAAAAAATACTGTAGCTTGATGCATCTCTGGGTGAGCTGACAGGGAGTGAAGGCAGTGTACAAAATCAGAAGAAACTAGAAAGTATGAGACCAGAGTTTTGCCCTCCTTTGATCCTCAGTTGGAGGCAAACCACGAGGAAGAACATCGACGACCACGGGCAACCTTTTTCTTGATTTTCACACATACACCTAACCATCCACACACACAAAATCCCATTATCATTGCCTTAGGTATGGCCTTTACACTCTGCTACACTTTCAAGCTGAGGCCCCCTCTCTGTCAGCACTAACTTCTTTTGTTTCTGTTCTCTCAATGACTTTGTCCCTCTTCTATATTTTCCACTAATCAGTTTTTTATGTCTCCTCATCCTTGACAGCATCTAGGTTTTGTATCTACCCTCCTTCCCTCAGCAGCTCTCAGAGGATCCCTCCAAGGTGTTGTTGACTGTACTGTGGGCCACACTGCAGTAATCCAATGTTATTGGGGGTGCTATAATTCAGTTTTATGTGATCAGGAGCCCCACAGCCCTGGCTGCTGCACCTCATGACAAACGACCCGAGTCAGACATGGCATCAATGAGTCAGCCACTCTGACAGGCTGTAATGGGAGCAACTTTTAAAACCTTTTGTATTTCTGACTTTTCCAGGCTGGGTGTTGAATGTGTGTCAGTCAGTGTTCGTCGCTGTGTGGGTGAGTTTCTCCATCAGCAAAGAGTTGGCGCTGCAGAGTAACATTAACATTAAATGCGATCAGTCCGCCAGGAATCCAAAACAGACAGCAGAGCCATGTTGGGACGTTAGCTTTTAAAACACGACAATGTAGGACCGCAAGTGAATCACAGCGCTGTCTGTTTATTCTGCTCTCACTGTGGGAAACTGTGGGAAATACCCGACAGATTTTCCTCTCACTTAACTGAGGGCCTCTGCAACAGCACACACCAAAGTGAAATGAAGCAAGATATTTGAATGCTGCTTGTTATTCCTCGCTCTTGTACTAAGCTATGGGTAGAAAGGTCCTCGTTTTTGTTTATTATCATTTCCTAGCCTCATGAACCATTCTTTTAAAGGCAAGCAAACAGCAGTTGTTAGGAGATTTGGAGAAACCCATTGTGCTTATACCACTTCTAAACATCCGAAGCACATCATTTGATTCTAGGTGCATCACCGAAAGAATCAATATGAGACAACCTTAAGTTCCCCCTGTTTGTTTCAGTTTGTCATTTTAGAAGAATTTTCTGGAGAGACAATAAAGTCCGGTCATGGTGTTCTGCAGCAGAGAGAAGAGTTAACTTATTTTAAATACATACAAAACTAAATGTGTATCCCACAAACAAATTTATATGATTAAGGCTTACTGATATTAGTTTTAGAAACTACCAAGACAATGATCACATTTTAAACATTCACTTCCTTGTCATATCTCCACACAACAAAATTTTGTCCCAAGTTTCCTATTGCAAGAGGACCCACCACCACCACAGTTTACAATAATCCTCTTGCAACGCTGAAAAAAATATTCCACTAATAGAAAGTGAAAAGGGAGAAAATGAGCTGCTGATTATGCAGCAGACTCCCTCTAAGTAACTGAAAAACAAACTGTTAAACTAAGGAGTGTTTGCAAAGCAATGGTATTTTAAAAATACAATGTTCACAGGGTTTTGTGTGATTGACTTCTTTATGCAGTGTTTGCCAGATTTTAAACTGTAAAATAAACACTAATAATTTTTAGGATGTTATTCTTAGAGCCAAAAGGAGAAATAAATTCCCCGTATAAAGGTACAGAAACCTTATATACCACATACAAAAGGACTCCAGTCCGCCATTGTTACATAGGCTTCCAAATATGGACAGGATTTTACGTTAATCATGTTGCTGTATACGTCAGCAGTCCTGTGTAGCTGCCCTCTCAAGGTCTATCCATCAATCCTCCATCCCAGATGACCCCCCAGTGCTATGACGAGGGGAAGGGCAGTCTTCATCCTTCAGAAACCAACTAAATGCTTGAATATGGGACGATCGCTCAGATAGAGTCGTCATTGTGTTTTTTTTTTACAATTATTACAGCGGGGATGAGATAAAGCTTCTCTTTGCAGTTTACTGAGAGAGATGAATTATCCATATTTGTCACAAATCCTGAACAATACTCCAAAGATGCATTAAAGTTTATTAATTATGTAGATTTTGTTGCACAAAGAACTAAAACACTCTGATCCACATTAGCATCAATGAGATTGGACGAGAAAAAAAAACGGGATGCAGTGCTCTGTGACATCCTAAGCAGCTTTTTAGAGACTAGAGAAGAGTGCGCAAGGGCCCCCGGCACAGTGGACGAATTAACATTCAGCACTGGAGAACACTAAGACTCAGTCAGGTCTGAAGGAGATCCAAAGAGAGTAGGCCGGCTCTTTCAACGGGGGAGCTGGACAGGACTGTGTGACATATCGATCGGCTATTGGCTACGCAGTACTGCACTGTGGGCTCCATCACTGTCACGGCTACACTCTGTCACTCCCTCTTTTCAGCTGTTAATTTGTGGTACTCCGGATCTTAACATTCTGCCCTACACTCTGCCAGCCATCACATTCAAGAGAGGACCACTACATCAAACCTCTGCTATGACGACAGGAATTTTAACAACTCACGAGGAGGAGGGTGGCACAGCTCAAGTCCACGCTAATGCTTTTGTGCATGAATGTGTGTATCTTAACGTACACCTTCTCCATACTGTAGGTCTGAAATCTGTCCTTCTATGTTGCCCTCCATCCACTTCTCATAATGTCATACTTAAACACATTCATCCTTGCATTAGCCTACACCCTGATATTGATGTGCTGCATTATAGTATTAATAAATCCAGAGTGGCAAATTATGAGCGCTTCCTATTTAAGAGGCTTTCCGGCTCTGGCAACTGTTGTACTCAACCTTATCAGTGCAAATCCAGACGTCCTTGTAAGGGAAAAAAACAAGGTTCCTGCTAACAATAAGATACCAGAAGACAGTTTTATATTTTAAAAGTTTCTGTTCAGTTTTGGATAATCTGTGTGCAGAGAAAGAGAGTGTATCAGTAATGAATCCACTAATTGGCTCTGTAATTGGCTGCAGTTAGAGACATCTGTATCAAACAGCAAGTCAAAATATCAGCAGTAATGAGCTTCTGTATCTGTAAAAATGTAACACTGCATATGAGAGGATCGAGGTTATCACAGGGAGGCAAGGAGAGGGAGAGGATGACATAATAAAAGGGGAGAAATGTGTAATGGTGGCGAAATGGGCAAAAATACAAAAGGGCATAAAACTGAACCACCACTTGTGTACTTTTTATAAAAGCAGGGGGCAGAAATGTCTGTTTTATGGACGTTATTGGAGGGTTGCTCTCTCAGCTCAATGGGGCAGCCACAGGCCGTCTAGGGGCTTTGATGAAATTTAATTTGGGCTCTTCATTCCTGGCTCTGTGTCAACCATCAAGACACAATACAACACAGAACACAGAACAGTGCATCAACAACACTTGAGCCAGTTTCACTAAAACATATATTGGATACAGAGGCAAAAAAAAAGCCTCTAAAATAGGCTATGACAACCAGGCAATTATTGTTCAAAAATGAGATGTTTTTAAATTAATTTAATCTTGTATGCCCAATTTGTTATCTCAATCAACGCAGCCGGATCTATAATTAAATTAGCTCTAAAACATTCAGCTCTTTAATCATATTTCTTAATCAATGGCTTAATGATAACTGTCAACACTCGTATTGTGTTGACCATATTGTACCACAACAGAGACTTTAGATGTCACACAGGGAAAAGCTAATGATTGCTCAGGTAGTCCAAATAGACTGATTCAAGTCACAGCTGTATCTGATGAAGTGCCCTTGAGTTACAAACCTAAATTGTACTGACTCCAGATCTGCTAAAACCAGCAGCCTAAATATTTTCCTCTTAACAAAAATGCACACACTTAGTACACACACTGATGCTGGGCTTACACCAAACGATTTTCACAGTCCCAGACTAAAAACTGAAAGTCTTTAGTAAATCTTAAGAGTTTTACTGGAGTCACAGTGCGCTCCCGTCATCACAATCGTTAAGTTTAAGGTGGTAATCTGCGCTGTTTTATTATCAGTCTTTTCCTAGTCTTGGGCTTGTACGATAATATCAAACGTGTTTGATATTATCGCAAGTCACAGTGACGTAACACAATCAACAACCAATAGATGAGCTCTGACAAAAGCGGAAACAGGAAACCTGACAGTCAGAACAAGAACAAAAAAACAAAAAAACAAACCACTGCACACACTAGAGCAGCTGTAGCCAAAAGCTGCTTCTCCTCCATTTTGTAAGTTTCTACTAAGAGCATGATGGGAAAAAATTGCAATGGTGGGAAAAAAAAATGCTAAAAGAATCTAGTTGTAGTCTTGTAAATAGTGACCCTGCAAGATTCACAGTCTTTGTAAAATCTCTGAGACTGGGCTATGACTAAAAACTCTAAACACTTGTCTTTAGATGTGAGCAGGTGTGAGCTGATAGGTTTTCCAAGAGTCTTTTCCAAATCTTTTCAAAGTCTTCTGATGTATGGGTAGCGTAAGGCAGATCATGACAGTGTCAGTTGTTTCAGCAAATTCCCAAAACAAATCATTTGCATTTAAATGACAATAAGGCCTCTAGCTGCTGTAGTACAACCAGGATGTTAGATAAAAAAATTATACAAAGAAATATCAAAAAATGACAGAAGAAGAAAAAATGTAGGTATTTAGGTAGTCAGAAATTAGATTAAGCTAGTCTACATGCAACCACTTGCTTTGAGGACAGGGACAGTTTTGAAAAACAGCTATTAATACAGCATCTCTGACTTATACACAGAGTGTGTGTGTGTGTGTGTGTGTGTGTGTGTGTGTGTGTGTGTTGGTGTGGACTGGCAGGTCAGGTCTGCTATTGCAGAAAGCCATGAGTGTGGGCGGAGAGTCTGTCTCTTGAGCTTGTGACTGGCTGTAAGTACAGCCATCTGGGAGAGAAATCTGCATAGCCTCACTGCAGCAGAGTGCAGCTTGCAATTAGGAACTGACAAAAAGTTTTTCAGATTTCAATGCTGCAGTTTTTACAGTAACAAAATGGGCTTAATCCAAAACAGCAATCTTCAGCTGGAAAAACTGGATGCTCCTTTCTCTGCAGCCTTTACAGTGCCCTCTGATGGCTACAGAGAGTCGGATAAAGATGTTCTGCACGGGAGACCTAACAGGTTCACCTGATCTGCTCTACAGTGGATTTGGCAGACCAATTGGACTGGCAGGGTTAAAAGCCAAAGCCAAATATTATCATTACAACTGCTGTCAAGTTGCTAATTTGTTTTGGCAGACATGAAAACTACTGTGATTCATAATTAAAGGTAAAAAGCAATGTTTTTATGATTAGGTCCCCATTTTGTTTGTTTGTGACACACACGGACATGCAGGCAGATGAACGGTTTTACATTATAAACAATGGCGGTAGCATGTTTAGAAACACAACAATGTGCCAAGAGGAAGACTTAAAAACTTGTATGCATGGATATTGTATACATGCATGTTTGTTAAAGCTCAAGGATACACAGAATGCATTTTGGTGAGTAATACTAAATATGAAGAGACACTGTTTACAAAGGACTTTTGAGCACAGCATTTCATCTGTTGATGGCTTTAGCATCACACAAGATGTTTATGGGATACATAATTATATTATCAGAATGTCGTACATCCGTTATCTAGCTGTGGTAATCGTGTTTAAATTGTTCTGTTGACTGTGTGGCACGGCTTTGGCAGATCAGGAAATATGAAATTGTATAGTCTTATTGAAAAGAGGAGTGCTGAGCCTTCCCCATCTTCCCCATCAACAATCTCTGCTGTCCCCATCTGAAACATGTACAACAAAGCAGGAGATGCATGAACTATAACATCCCCAGGTAGAGTCCGATCAGAGGTCCTTGTTGTGTCCCTTTCTCATACTTAAAATTGCCCAAAAACATACTTTCTTCTTTCTTCATAAATGTCACTATTAAATTCAGTTTCCGCTAATTATTATTATTAATTAATTAGCATAAAAAGCCCAAGAAATACACAGCTCCACAGCAATCCTTAGCCTCCTGTCACCTGATGTGGATTAATTCCAGGTTGTTTAGAAAAAGACATTGTTACTGCATCGGGAACTTGAGTTGAGGTATCGGAATCAGCACCAGGAGAGGTAAAGTCAGTGCACCCCTATTAAACACTGTGACGCAGGAGGTATTAAACATCAGCTTTCATTGTAGCACTCCTTGACTTATTTAGTTCATATTTGCAAATGCATACACACACACTCACATACACAGCCTCATGCACTGTTGCACAAAAGCATACATCA
Source organism: Scortum barcoo (assembly GCA_023238725.1). NCBI lineage: Eukaryota > Metazoa > Chordata > Actinopteri > Centrarchiformes > Terapontidae > Scortum > Scortum barcoo. Next base: position 5,133,805 of record CM041547.1, read on the forward strand.
CAGATATAATTGCAGTTTTGTTTTTTCTTAAGAAACATTTCTTAGCTCTCAGATCTGTTATGTCCCAAGGGATTTCTAAAGCCACTGCCTCTGCTACAAATAACTTCACATACATTGGTCATGATGTTGATCTCTAAGTGTTGTGAAAGCGAACACACTTGTTTTATACAGATACACAGCTGAAGCATACCAACCTGTTATTCTTCAACAGCAACGCAAACTAAAGCAAACTCCCCTGTTAACAGGTGGGTACAGAACAAGTAATCCTGGCCTCTGTCAAGGGAGATGTGTGGATTTATTACTTTAAGCCTGAGAGATCAAGAGGAACTCCCAGCCTTTACCAAAAACCCTGCTTTCAGCCATAGCCTAGCCCTGGAATAGAGGTAATCATTTGCACTCCTTAAGCCTAACCACCCATAGTGCCTCTGTGCAGCTTAAGATAGGCACTGGTGTTTAAAAAGGCTAAATGCATTTATAAATGATGTTTGTTTTGCTAAACAAACCTCTGTGTTACCCGTCCAAACTGAGACAACAAAGAGGATTATCTGTCATACATTCTGTATGACAAACCGAAAGACCCTAGAAAAACTGAAAATCAACTTTACTGTGCTTCAACATTAGCCATTTTTTGGAGCAGATTGGGGGATGATTAGTCTGTTTGAAGATGAAAATGGGGGCACGGAAAATTGTGATTCTCACACCGGTTGCAAGGTTGCAGAAAAGGTCATGTTTTTCTACCGCACCACTATCATGACACTTTAATGTGAACAAATCTCCGGCCATCTAGACCTTCAGCAAGTCAGATTTAATGGACTTCAATCAAATGCTGCTATCTATCGTGGTTAATCCTCCTCTCTGGTGCCGAGATTCCTCATCTGTCTCCATAAACTCCATTGGTCTCTACAGGACTCTGCTGAACCCTGATAGGCTCATTCATCTGACTGAATATCAAATAGGAGATCTGCTCCCAAGAAGCCATAGAGCTGACACCTAAGAGATTCATGCATGTGATTATGCCATCCTCAGGAGCATGGAAGTACACAACAACAGTGAGTGTCTAAGTGAGAGTGTGTGTTTTGACCTGGAACCCTAAAGCAGGTATAATCAACTCCAATTGTTCAGGTCACAGGAAACGCTTGACATTTGCTTTGTTTGTCTCTTCTACCTCACTGCACATCAGTGTCACTGGCAGAACAAATTAGGGAGCATGCAGAGTGTGCTGAGTGTTAATAATGACTGAGCGATGGAAATAGAGGCAATGGTAAAAAAGCGAGACATTTACCATGGTTGAAAAGAGAAAAAACTCAAACATGAATGTGACAGATTTGAGAAATTAAAAAAGGATAAAGATGTGAACGGTGAGGGAAAGAATCGAGGGAGAGGCGAGGCGAGGTCTGAGCGCGACCCCTGTCATCTGTTGACAGTCTAGAAATAGAGTGGGGGTGCACGCCCTTGTCATCTCAACATCACGGTGATGAGAGCCCGTGTAGTGAACCACAGAATCACGACAAGTCAAGGCTATTAGAGTGAGAATTGGACAAATGAGAGGCTGCACTTGCTAAACCCTAAGAAGACCCGGTTTCCAAAATGAAAGAAAACCAAGACATCGTACACTCATCGCCTTACTGACACCCGTGGTGCAGTGCTGTGATCTTATTATGTGCGTGCATGTCTGCATTTTCTTCTCTGCTTTCAGGGATGTGTGAGTGTGAATGTGTCGAAGGGAGGCAGGACCAGACACCCAAGAGGGAGGGGGACATCCAATCCTGTTGCCCTGCCAGAGGGAGAACAGGAGGAAAGCACTCTTGTCCTCGTTCGCTCAATCAACCCCTCCTCTCCACCCTCCCAGCACTTTCCAGCTCTTGGCCTTTCCCTTTTGTGTGTCTGAGTGGTGATAATGGCAGACTGTCCGTCACGCAAGGTCTGACCCAGATTTGCTCGGTGAGGGGAAGGACGGTGAGTAGAGTGATGGGTATATCTCAGCTCCCCACTCATGGGACCCATCACTCCCAATCAGAACTGCTAGCCTCCAAGACGAGGTTCAGCAGGAGGGAGCAAAGCCAAAAGGCGCAGTCTATCCAGCATCTTCAGCCTGTGCTACTGCGGGCGAAAAGTCCTACTGGAGTGAGACGCAAACCAGCAGCAACCAGCTCATTAGGCTTGTAACCCACGGTGGGGTGCTGACTTATTCATAGCCAGTTCCACGGAATAAAATCCACTGAGACGCAGTTAACTTGCGTAACTGGTGTGTAGACCCCAGTCAAAGTTGATCCTGGATCAAAAATGCCAACCTCTACGCCAATCAGAGAGAATTTCCCTTTGCCCTGCCCACACCTTGCTGCATAGATACGGTTACCAAGGAAGGCAAAAAGGAGCATGGAGAGCGGCGGCGCTGAGAGAAGGCGATGGGGAGGAGGATGGATGGCACATAAGGCTGTAATGCTTATTAAATACCAGAAAAGAAAATGATTGGAGGGAAATTGAAAGAATGGAGACCACATTTAGACCCAATGGTGCAGCGAATAAATGTTATGATTGAATCTAAGGTGGTGCAAGAGCAAAGGCCACATTGTTATGTGGATAAAAAGGTGTTATCGTCTGGGAGGTGGCCATTTTGGGACGTCTAAACTGCAGCTTTTGTCAGGCTCAGCACTACATTGTTAGACTGGGATTAACTTTCGTGAATCATTTCCCTGGACAGGGATAAATTTTTAAAATGACTTTAACCTTCACAAGGAGGTAAAAAAAAACATCAATTCCCAAAAGAATGATCCCTTAATGTACCCTTTCCAAACATCCTGTTTCAACAGAAAATTCATCAAGTTGAGAAGAAATATACCATATAATTTGGCTTTTGATATTAACAGCTGGTTGACCAAAATTAGAGGATTTTTTCCTGCCAATTAATATCTGCACAGGCAATTTCATGGCAATCCATCCAATACTTGTCGAAATATTTCAATATGGATCAGACTGAACGGACAGACCAATTGACTCATTGACTGACTGACACTGCCGTTCCTGCAGCCTCATTGCCAGCATGGATAAAAATAGTGTGAATAAAGAGATGGTGTTGTCTTGAGCAGTGACTCTGACACAGCAGTTCACCATCACACGGCCACTTAACAGGGATTAACAGTTTAGTCATTAGAGTAATGCAGGAAATGGTGCAGAGAACGCAGGTGATGAGGAAGATTAGTGCCTAAAGAAAAACACTGTTCAGGACAAAGACGCCATGTTTACTCACAATTAGGAAGTTTTAGTCGACCCAACAGACATCTAATCTGACCTGACTGTGGCTGTAATCATGGACAGAGTTATGCAGTTTAATTCAGATTAGTCAAAGTCTAATTTGGATATGAGAAAACGTACGCAGGTGGTGGATAAACAAACATCAAAAGGACGCAACATTAAAGCGTATGAATCCCACTTACAAAATGCAGCTGCAAAGACAAAGTAATGCCACGTGGAATACCAATTAGAAGTATGATCAAGGTCTGAGCAGATCTAAACAGCACCAAAACAGATTCCCTCTTTTTTCATCGCTCAAGGAACTGAAAACTCTCCACATGGAACAAAGGTCCAACATCACTACACCTCCAGTAAAGGACTTGTTTGAGGATTCAGTCTGTTCTCAAGATAGAGGAAGGTCGTCTTTCTTTCATGATCTTCAGATTATAAAAGGAGTTTCCATGGTTTTGTCCATCACTTATGTGGCACACAAAATTGTATTTATGAGCCATTACCGACCATAATATCCATCGCCATGTATAGTACAGAATTTATTTAAAGCCTAGAGTAAAGTGCTTTTATTTTTTCACTTACTTTTCAATTTGTCCTTCAAAATTAACACCAGCATATATTATGATGAGGACATGAGCTACAGAACTATCATTCAATGCAGGAAAAGGTCTGTCTCTTCCTCTCTCTTGTTCAGTTTCAATGCTCTCTGTCACGGAGGTACAGACACCATGCCCCCCCACACACACACACCCCCGCCCCTTTCTGTGTCCTTCATATGTCCTTGCGTGACAGTGCAACTGCAGTGTGCTTCACCGTTTCCGTGGGAGGTATCTCTGGGATCCCAGTGTGTGGGAGAGGACTTCTGCATGGCTCCCCACCTATCTGTCGCTTATCTCAATCATGCACACTCCTGCCACCCCTCCCACTGTCTCCCAAATCTCTCTTTCTGCTGTCACACGCAGCAAAATATCACTCTTTCATTTAGCTCTGCCCAGCTTCACTTTGTTTTGCGAACAAAGGGCCATTTCTCAGTCTGTCACCCAGATGATGATTGACAGGGAATTGAGGCATTTGTTGCCTTAATTCCTCTCAAATCCTTTTGGAAAATGAATTCTGCCTGCGTAGAGAACAGGCCACAGCTGCATTTGACGCCTTAGCATTGCTTTGTCATGGAAATTAGGGTTTTTACATCAATATGAAAAGTGCTGTCTTCTTAGAGGCAGGTAGGTTATTCAGGTTAATGTGACAAAAACCTGTTTCCACTCTCAACATATCCTCTCACATCAACTTTTTCAACTACACTAATTGCAGTGAATTAAAATCCTTTCATTTTAAATATCCAAGGCTGTGGATATAAGCTGCTAAAAGTGCAGGATGTAATTCTGACGCTCAAGTAATCAAGGTTGATAATCACGACTAATAATTGTCAGAATAACCATCTAACAAAATCACCAGGACTATCACACACAAACAGGTGCAACACACATATACACACTCGGACTTTCTCCATCACAGCTCATAGCTGCAGAGGATTTCTCCTGATTGAGAGTGCTATAGTGCCAGAACTAATTAACACAGATTGATTGTCTTGCTGCAGAGGTGGAAGTCATTACCATCAGATTTCCATGTGTATGCAGAATATAGTGGTTACACTCTAGCAGATGTTCGCTGTGTGCCTGCACTGTGGGTGAGCCTAATTCACATATATTCCAATCATATTGAGAAATGTGACATCAACGCTGCTGCTGATCATAAAGAGATGCAGAGACGATGTGACATTTGCTCCTGACATTTTGTCTTTCCTTCCTACCTACTTGTAAGCATTTTCACATTTCTTATTATGAGTGTGGTGGGAGATACAATAGTTGCCTTACAATTGCATCTCATTTTTCATCCCAATATCTGACTCTTTACTTTGGCCAGTGTTTTTTTTTTTTAGCTTCAAAGTCTTTTGAACATTCTGAATGGGATGGAGCAGCTAATTACCTTCCTTGCCTGTACAATCCTGGCCTTTGAAAGAGAGGGAGGCAAGTGATTACTTTAAAAGGGAAAGGAGGAAAACAGGAAGTTGTTCATCCCCTTCCCACTCCTTCTCCGATGATCAATCGCAACTCCGATTTCTACAGCATCTCCTCTGTTCGGCCCCGCTAAGGACTCACTTATTCTTGTGGACATCAAATGAGCTCCATCGCACCCACAGAAAATCTGCCAGAGCTTAAAAGACCACAGCAAATTTACACACACAAAAAAAACACAGCAATGACAGAGACAGAGAGGGTTATGAATGCAGGAGCAAAGAGAATCCAAAAGCGAAAACTGTTTCACACTTCTGTGTGAAATGTTCTCTCAGGCTCCACTTGGCAGACAAAGTAGGCCTAAATGATTTATGAGAGGCAACAAAGCTTGCCAGTTGTTTGTTTTAGATAAATGCTACACAAAGCAAAAACTAACAAACCTGATGATAGCAAACAAAGAAAGGTGAAAGTTTTTGGCCCAAAAAAAAAAGCACCTAGTTTTCCCGAAATCCACATTGCCATTTCAGGAGCGGCCCAAAAGGTCAAACCTGGAGGATGTGCAAACCTTGGCTCAAATAGAGGTTTCTGTAAAACTACAATAGACTTTAAAAGGCAGCTTTTGATTTTAAGTACAGCGGATCCCTGCTTACCTCCTGCGGCGGGATCCATCCGTCCCAGCACTAACACCTGGCCGACTGCCCGCCCATCAGGTATGAACACCTGGTAGTCCTCAGCACACATTGCCTCCCCCTCCACTGCCAGCAAACACCCTCTATCCATCCGCTCAACCTGCACAACTTTGCTCAGCGCAAAGCAAAACCTCTATAGCTGACTGACTAATGCATCACAGTACTGTACCGCGCTGTACTGTAATCCACTGTACCGAAACTGTACAACACTCCTTCTTCTCCCACAGTAACATCACGCATCAGTGATCATGTTTATAGGAGACACTGAAGTTATGTTAGAGTATAGCAAAATAGGGTGGCTGACAGATTACACAGTGAGCACACACAATAGAAGAGCTCCACTAACAGCACCTCTTACACTTGTTTTCTTTTTCGCACACTTTTTCGCACACACACACACACACACACACACACACGTCACTATATATTCTTTCAACATCTGCACTCTTCATCAGTGGCGTGCTTATTCACAGTCAGGATTGGAAACGAGCGCTCAGGGCGGCAGAAGCACTTCCCTTCTCCTTTCCTCTGCACTCTCTCTCCATCTCTCTCTTTCTCCCTCCCTTGATCTGCCCCTCTTTCCATCTTTCTCTTTCTCTCTGTCTGAAAGGTTTCTGTGAAAGGCCCGAGATGAAAGGCTGCCCTCAATGGGAGCGTGATTGCAGAGACAGCGCTGGCGGCCCAAGGTGCTACCAGAATTGCTCACTCAGAGTCGCTCCACCCTACAAAGATGCGCGCTGCCATTGTCCACAGTTTGTGCTTATGCGACATCGGAGGGATGCTCGGTTTTTTCACAAGGATTTATATTCCAGCGGCGTGCAGGCAGGATTTGTACACAGGAAATCACAAAAATGTGAGTGTCATATCATATGGAGATGATGTAATGTGCAATGACACATACTGGATAAACACTCCCTCACGTACCAACCACAGACAGTAAAATGTAGATACACCTACTACATTATAGCTGCTGCAAAAATGAATTAGTTTCAGCAATTGACACAAAGTCAAGCATGCACATATACACACACGTTTGTACATGACGAACGGCTTTTCTGATCTGCTAATCTAATAGCAAAAGGGCTGGGGACTAGTGCCGAGCTCAGCCGGCCGGACACAAATGTCTGCTTATGTAAAATTGAGTCCTTGGAGAGAAAGCAGGACAAACCAAACGATGGGCACCAGACTGACAAAACTGCCAAGAGGATGAGATTTATCGTCTGAAAACAGCCAGAACCCCAGACACTAAAAGGCTATATCCACCCTCTCTCTCTCTCTGTGGTGACTGTAAAAGTTCTTGAAAAATAAAGGATGACTTGAGCTTTTGTGAGTTTGAAATTGATGCGAGGGGCACTGTGATCTGCGTCTAAAGAGCTGCAGATGTCAAGAGTTCAGACACTGGATATTGTGTTTGGTACTTTGGAACAAGACTGATAATGGCAGGATTATCACAGATAACAACCAGATTATGACAGAAATGTATTGGAAACAACCATTTCACTTTCTGTTATTATTAGATCTGAGGCTGAGGGTGTTATAGCTGTAAAGAGTCACTTTTTCAGACACACAGGGACTAAAGCAATCAGAAACTCCACAGTGCTAAATCATACCACACAAGTGGTGCTCTTCAACTTCATGTGAGCAGTCTGGCTCTGGGTTTTCTCTGAATTTTTAAAGCAGAAGTAGGTAACCTGTATAAAAATAACTTTTTGAAATATTTGCTAAAACTGTCCTGGCAGTAGTAGTATACGAGACAGAAAACGTGTGAAGGTGAAAAAATCAGGCTCCTCTGGCTCCACCTGCTGCCCCTACGGCCATTTGCAAGAATCCACCGCACCTGAATAAAAAACAACCAATCAGACCCCGTGGAGTATCTGATGGAGTGTCAATCCCTCCTTTGCCAACAGCAGATTACAAGACAAAGACAAGTAAAAGGAAGAAGACCAGTAAAGAAAAGGTAAAAAGAAAGAATCAGATTGAATGACTCTGCAGGGAGGGGCTTTGGAGGCGAACTGGAGCACAACATTGACAGAGAGGGAGAGAGCTGGAAGTTGAGCTCTTTCAAATTTTCAAATTGGGTCCACTCTCTTGTCAATCCTACCGACTGTAAGATGAAAACTCAACTGTAAAAAGAAAATACCGTAAAGCAAAGGTTTAATTATGTCCTTTAGTCGTATAACAGAACCGCACAGAAGGGCAGAGAGCTCTCCTCAGTACGTCTTGTTTATAATTATAGCACACTGTTGTCTCTGCTATAATAAGCGAGGCAGCGGATCGATAATGCAGAGTGATGTTGCTGTAATGTAACCACAAACCTAATTTTCTTCCAGCATCAGGCTGAATACAGAAAGTTGAAATCTGCCAAAGATGCTACAGTGAAGGTGATTAAAATCCACTGAATGTGACTGTAATGAATTCACTGGCCAGATTTACAACACGTGTGTTTCTGCCATTGTAGCCTGTAGTGAATTCAATTTCCAGGGGCCAGTGACAGGCGATAAGAGAAACAAGCACTGAAATATCCCCGGCTCTGCTGATGCTACGACGCATATGCATAAAATGGCTACAGCGGAAGAATCCTGTCAAATCTACAGAGAGACAGACAATTACCCCTCTTAATCCCAAAGATAATATGCAAACACACAGGCACATAGACATAACCCCTAAACCTATCCATATATTTGAGAGGAAACAGAGGATTTGCAGCCCAATTCTGCCAAATGCCTCTCTCATCTCCTATCCATCACAAAATTGCCTCTTTTTCAGCTTCAGTCCAATTAAAGTGATTATGTGTCAGAGAAGGAAGCGTAATATGATGATTATGATAATGACAGTGGAAACCAGACGTGGCTCTTTGTGAGTGAGGCACAGGTGCAAAGCTAGACCCCGGCAGCTTTATCCCGAGCTGAGGATTTGACACACAAGAGCCTCGAATATTTCACCGCACGGGACAACGAGACGGGAGATAAAAGCCGACCCCTGAACTCCCAGAGACAGCGATACAAGCTCCATGTGGAAAGGAGATACAGGTGACACAGCCCAATATCTCTTAATTGCTCTTGGGCTGATTTACAGCAGAAGCTGTGGGAACCAGCAGCTTCTACTTAACTGGTCTGTAGGGTTTGAACAGTGCCTGGAATTCATTATAATGGTTGACTGGTGTGATATTAATTCAAGCAAAGCTAAGAAAGGTAACAGTAACAGTAGGGAAGGTTGCCGGTGTAATCAGCATCAGATAAAATCAGCTGCTGTGGTCTTAGTGGCTAATAATGATTTATATAAAATGTCAAAAATGTCATTCTAAAATTCCCATCATAGTTGCTTTGACCCAAATATAACACCTTGACCTTGCTTGTTTAATTCGAGCGATAGTCCCAGAGTGATACTGTCAGTGTCCTCTGGTGAACAAACTACGTTATGGTGACGTGGTTTGTAAATTTTCTCAAAAAACATTTCTGTCCTGCAATTCGTCGTCACTTACCAGGTAACGTATTCACAAAGTAAAGTGATAAAACATTTCTGTCAATTGACTAACTCATCGACGTGTGTTGACACTTCAAAAAAGTGACATAAATTATGTGAAATAAAAAAAAACCCTGAAGCATCTCCTTTGTTTCTGCCTCACTGATTCTCTTACCTAAAATACTGTGTACAAACAGTTTGTTTCCTGCCGCATATGTCACGCGCCATAACTACCTACAGTCTCCATCTTGCAGTGCTGGCAACCTGGTGATTACTTATCCTGGCTTAAAGCAGTAAATAGCACATTATAGGTACTCTTGGCTCTAATCTCAATTCAAGTAACTGTATCGACAGCCATTTTAAACTCCATTAGTCCACTGTTGAATTTCCGCATTTCCAAACTGTTTAATATACATGGATTTCCAAGGCACCCTGGAATCAATCACTGGGATATTTTCTTCTCCATTTAAAGACTCTGTTGAGATTTCAGTGGATTCTGCTGCTACGGTGAAAAGTCACGCAGGGCCTGTGGGCTCCAGACTGTGACACCAGTGAGGCCAGCACTCAGAGGGCATCCTGTCAGGCGGGCAGCACGCAGAGATTAGGCATTTTTGCGATGTATGAATAGGACGGATCCAAGCGAGGACGTGGAAAAGGAACAAAAGGCCACAATAAAGCCCTGCGTGTCCCTGAACTCATGCGTCAAACACCCACCAACGGAGCAGAGGGAAGAGAAATCAATACCGACTCATGCTATGCCCAGGCAGTATCAGGTATATTCGACCGTGAAGACAAAACAAGAAAAGAAGAGACAGAGAGCAGAGGAGGGGGAGATGAGGAGAGGAAGAGAGCGATGAGGCACACTTTGAAGGCCAACTCTGCCGCTATTGTTATTAGATGGCTCCCGAGCTTGCATCCACAGCACAACACTGATGTTCTTTCTACTGTGACCTTTTTCTGTTAGATCTAGTTGTACTCTCTTCCCAAACAACTCATCTATTGTCGAGCGGCTGCAGGAATGATTAATCTGTTTCAATCTGGTCCTCATATTGCTTTCAATCATGTAGGCATTGTGCAAGTGTCATAAATTACCATAACAACACACAAAGTTAGAAAGGTTAAATTAAGTCTGGAACAAATAGGATATTAAGAACTTGTGCATCAGTTGGCATTTTCCACGAAGCTTCTGTTAATCGGGAGCCAAGAGAGCGAGATGTGCAGGTGACCAACACCCCCAAGGGCTGAGTGACACCTAAAGGGCACAGCTTGGCTTCTCCCAGACATCTGCAGCATGTCTCATTAGTATTCAGCTATGAATCATTCAAACACAGCCGGCTGTCATTATCAGCAGAAGAAGGGGACGCACACCGACACACACTCACACTTGGGGGCATGTACAAAAAAATAAGGCAGAAAATCCTCAGACAAAAATCTGCACAAATATGGAGGAAAAGTGTACGCTGCAGAGCAATTTTTCTCCATTTCATATCATCGTAAACTGAATATTTTTTTGGATGTTCGGCAGGTGGTTGGACAACCAAGTGTGAAGACGTCTCCTAGGGCTCTGGGATATTGAAATGGACATCTTTTGTTATTTTCTAACATTTTAGAGACACAGCGATTCATATAAAAATAATTACTTTTTAAATCAATTATGGGAGGAACTGTCATCACCTGTCTTTTTTTATTCAACCAACAGTACAAAATCCAAAGGTATTGAATTTACTATGCTGGAGAAATACGAAAAGGCAGCAAATCTATAGGTTTTTGTTTGACTTAAGTAATTCATGACTTTCATAAGGAATTCATGATTTCTGTCAAAAGAGTAGTTGATTCATTGACTAACCACTGAAGCTCTGATCTTCAGATGTCTTGTTTTAGCCATCCAACAGTCTAAAATCATAAAGACATTTGCTTTACTGTCATTGAAGATTAAGAAAACCAGCAAATATTTACCTAGAACAAGCTGGAACCAGTGAACACTTTTTGCTTGACACTTTTGCTTGATATAGTTGTGCTAACAGTCTACTAGTTACATGTTGCTTTACAATAAAAAACAAATTAATAAAAGAAAATAAAATCCAAAACATAGGATATGAAACAATATGAAATACTTTAAGTTATTGCAACAGATACCGTAAGATAAAAGTGTTTTTTGAGAAGATATTAATTGACTAGCGACTAATCATTGCAGTGTTACTTACAGTCCTAGTCGTCGATGTAATACGTGCTGAATAAGACTTTTATGTCTGTGCAGGCATTAAAACACTGGAGTGCAACGAAGAAACATGCAAAACACACACAAAAAGCTCTGTCTTTGCATGTGCAAGGTGAGACCTCTCTCCTAAAGAAACCCATTTGCATGCTGTGCAAAAACTGTTTGTGGTTAACGTGCTTACACACCAAACCGGGACAGACTGCTAATGCAGGAAGGATCAACTTCAAATAAAGATACTCCTCCCATCTCTCTTCATTTTTCAGGGCGCACATGCTGAGCAGAGATGGAAAACTACAAAGGCACAACAACTTTGTGTCCTCGACATTTCACCGCCATACTTGGCATCGATTATCTGTAGCTTTGTGCTGTGACAAACAACAGGATGGTCAATGATAACCCAGTGAGCTACAACGTATTTGTCAATTTGTTCTGGACTCAGCTAGGAGTCAGTATTTATTAAGCACATCACATTTAATAGACATTAGATCTACTGAGGGCTCAATTCACTTGAAACAATACAATAACAAATGCTACACAGATTGTTTACATGCCAATGCACTGTAAGTCAACCAAATAGTTTTACTGCTGCTTTATGACATATAGTGTAATACAAACACAAACACACATGGACTGTATATGTTGATGTCAACATGAATGCACATTATTGTCTCTTCTCTCACAGCAACTCTCCAAACTGTATCTGTGGTTGATTGTATGGACTCCAAATGTGGTTTCACTGTTCTCAAGCTGCACTTGAAGGTGAGAAAGAAACAAAGTAAGCAGTTGTGCAATTTCAAAGACAACACTGGGGAAGACACAAAGCAATAAGGAGAAGTCCACAGTGGCTTCAGCAACTTTTTTTCCTGACATTTTCCACAGCTGTTAAACTGTATGTCCTAATAAAAAACAGTAAAATGCTAATGAAGCTTTGTCTCAAGGTGAGTGTCAGTAGAACTTATGAGAGCAGAGGAAATGAGTGATTGATGTTGGTAAAAGGAGCTGATGCCACATTGTCTGTTTAACCTGAACAGGCATCAGATAAGGGTGGGGAAGAAATCTTATAGGGAATAAATGTATAATAATACCTGATACAATAATCTTCATAAACCCTATGACTTGTCTCTGACGCCACCTACATTTAGAAATGACCTTTCTGCATGGATGGATTACTGAACGGGCCCACCAGACATGGGCCGTGGGAACCTGTAAAGTAGTGACACAAAAACAGATGCAAAACAGGCAAAGACATAAAACAACTAATAACTTGGCCAGTCACCTCATTGCAAATATATACGCTTCATATAATATATAACATATAATTGGTGTTTCCCTCAAATATCCTTCACTAGTGGGGCTCTAAAAACAACCATAAAGAGACACAAATTGAACTCAACAGGCAGAGCTAGCTCTTGTGTAGCAGGGGCGGGGGGGGGGGGTTACATGTCTGTGTCCAGGGGCTCGTTGTCTCATAATCCATCCATGCATCCCTGGCATTATTTAACTCAATGAACAAATATCATGGAGGTCTGAATGACAGGCAGAAACCCATCTGTGTACGCTCCTCCATCTTCAGAGCATCTGTTTGGCAGTGGGCTGGGCGCAATAAGCCCCCCTGCCAAACCTCGGAGCCTCTCACTGCAGCTCTGCAGCCGTCGATGCATTCCTGCTGCCATCTAGAAAGCGGAGCTGATATTTTACTGTGATGGCCTTTGGCATCCCGGTGTGCCAAGAGGAAGGACAGAAAGCTGCAACACTGGACAAATACACAGCCCCCAGTTCCCGGCCAAGCAAAAACACATCTGCCAAACCAAAAGGATGCAGGCTGAAGGAGACACACTGCCACACCCATCTCTCTGCAGAGACTAAAATAATACAGCTGAAGAAACACTAAAACCTTGCACCTGAACTAACTACACAAAAACAAAATAAAGGGATGCAAATACACACATACACATGCATTTTAGCGATAAACATGCACATGGGCATGTACCAAGAAAGACACCGTTTATAAGGTCAGGATTGCTGCACTTTTCTTGCTGGACAATCAGTGGTTTGATGTATGGCTGGGCGATATGGCATGCATGCGCAATGAAGTTAATGTAATGTTTATCGGAATGAAAGAACTGGTAAGTGGGGTCATTAGGGATGTGGACGCATTTATCACATCAGAGATAGCATGAATCTACGATGCCTGAGACTGTGAAGGTGTGCTTTTCAGGGGACAAACTCCAGCGAGCACGCAAGAAAATGCAGAAGAGCAGGAGGACCTGCAGGAGAGCAGGTGTGAGCTCATGTGTACATGCGATGTTATGTATTCAGTCAGTGAGTAAAGCTTAATTGTTATACAGAGTCCAGCATGTGCACAGGTGTAACAAAGCCAACGTGCCTGATTACAAAGATTTTTCAAATATATACTGTATCTAGCATTTAAACAGCATTTAACCCCAGAGACTCTCTTCTCATAATCACGTTGCCCCTCCTTGCTGCCAGTCTGCTTCCTTACCGCACCTCCAGAGTCTAAACAACCGTCTCTCTGAGCCTCTTGTTTCCTAGTAACTGTGGGAGAAATGTAGGGTTGGTGAACAGAGAGGCTTTTCTAATCGTCAGCGTCTGTGTCCATGCATGCATTGATTCCCAAATGATGCCGTGTGTACGTGTGTATGCATATGATTTTTGATGCACGATTGTCTACGGTGACCCGGGTATACACACTCGGTTGCCAGTTTGTTGTGTAACGTCACATTAGTACACACATATCTGAAGCTAATGCAATCTAGTGCTGCAATAAATTCCACCCTCATAAAGGTTATAATGTTCCGTTTAGCTTGGAACTGTAATAAAGAGGTGTTGATTCAATTTTATGGTCATTTTGGCAGCCACACTCATGGTGCTGTTTGTGAATTATACCGTGTTAAAGGAGTGAGAAGTGTTACTAATATTTTGTCCACCAAATTTATATCAATAAGGCTAGACTAATTTTAGAAACACCTCCCCTCCACAGCACCATAAAAAACATCCTCCAACGCCTCTCGAAAACAGCCTCTTACTACCAAATATTCACCGGCTCGTGCTTCTCAAATGTGAGCTTGCTGCTTTTTTCAGTTTTATATAATTGTAAATTGAATAACTTTGGGCATAACTGGGCTTTGGACTGTTGGTTGGGTAACACAACCACTGTTTTAGATCAAATGATTAATCACAAAAGTAAAAAAACAAAATAAGACAGAAACCAAACTCATACAAAGGAACACGACCACACCACGGCAACCTTCAAATGTCCTTGTTATAACTCCTACAGGCTGAGCTCGGGCTTTGGCAGTGATTACCTCTGTGTGCAGTCCTCAGCAGAGCTCTAGTTATCGAGCAAGGTCAAACATTAGAAGGCGGCGCCTCACTGAAATTATAACCAGTGACTGACTAACTACCACCATCAGCAACAACAATGCACAAAAACCAGACAAAACACATCCAGTAATACTCAGTAGAGCCATTTTCCTCCTTCTCTTTCTTGCCCTCTGCTCACAACAGTCAGAAAGTCAATCCATCCTCACGGTAACTTTCTTGCTTGTCATGTATTTCTGTTGCACACTGGCTATGTTTCAAAAATGCCAATGTCATGCACTATGTTAGAGCCCTCGCCTTCCCATTAATGCCTCAGGCTGAGGAGATGGATGCTGCCCAGCAAATCGATTAGGGGACACGAAACAGCGTTGGATGAACCAGAGGGATACAGGTCTGCCTCGGAGGAAAACAGAGTTGACCTTTTCACACTCACTGCTCTAAACGCGCGTGGCAGCGAAGTTTGGGCTCATCCGCGGATTTCATGTGTTTATAACGGTGGTCCCTGCTTCAGAAAAATCCATCTTTTAAGCTCGGCTGGACTGCCGGATAATGCAAGTCCGTATCTGCTTCCCAGCCAGTTACAAATCATTACATGTATATTAGTGGGCAATAACGTGGGAATTGGTTTCCTCGTCAGAAGGGTAGCTCCTAGTGGGGAAAATGAGGAAGGAAATGAGAAGTGATGCAGGATTCAGCCGCACAGACTTGGGCAATGGCATGGAGAAGCACGGCACAAAATACACACATACAGACATGTTGAAACAAATGTGCGATTTAAGAGATTTAGACTAGCTGACAGTGAAGGAGGTTTAAATGTTGACTGGCATGGCAAAGATGGAAATCTAAATTGCAGCCAAGCCCCGAGGCGGTGCAGACATATTTGATGCTTCAATTCGCAAAGTGATGCTAAATCTCTCGTTATAGTTTGATAAATCAACCTTTAGCCTGAACGTAGAGTGTCACACGGAAATGAAGGGCAAAGAGGGAGATGGTGAAGGAGTCTATTGAGACAGAGACCAGAATGAGATGAGGGATATTTGGATCCAGTCAGGAGCAGAAGGAGGCTAATCTGCCCAAAATCATCAGAGCCTGAGCTGCCTGCTTTGTATTCCTGCCGGAGCATCTTAGAAGTGAAAATCAGAAGTGATGGAGAGAAGGAGGAGGAGAACGTAGGAGGAAACGGTCTGAGGGAGAAGAAACAAGACTATTACTGCCTCTTCTCGCACCTCGCTAACAACACCATCTTTATTTCCTCTAATTCTCCCCTGCTCTTTCTTCTGGGGAAGTTTTAGGGAACAACTCTCTCCCTCTTTCAGGTTTCTCAGTTGCCTCACAGTTCGGCACCCTTTGTGAAGTAACACAGACATCAGAAATGAGTCTTTAGCCCAGAGGTATCTGAAACGTAAGCTAAATCAGGCTCTCCCCGACATGAAATACACACCAACCGGGAGCTGTCATGTTTATAAGTGATTCAGTTCAACCCTCTCTGAACCCTTTCAAGCATTCAGCTGTCTTTAAATGTTTAATAATGACCACAAAACATGTCCACGTAACAAAACACAACCTTGCGGGAAGGAGAACAGCGCAACTTGATCTTCACCTCCTATGTTTAGACTGAACACTGTACTGTGCAGGGAGGAAGCAGATGTATTTGAATCTGACACCTCGTGCCCCATTTCTACTGAATATTAAAAGCAGAGTGTATGCATGCTGCTATTTCAGGTGCGGCAAAAAACACCAGGTGAGACTCAAACAGATGTTATACCTCTTTGTTCCACAAAACGAGATAACATTTGGTTCTGGGAGTGAGAATGTTGTACTAATAGGTATGAGAGCATGGAGGAAGAAGCGTCCTGCTAAACGAGGCATTTCTTTTTGCAGCTTATGAGGTGAAAATAACTTCAAAAACAACATAAAACTTATATTATGATGTGTTCTGTAATGACTAAGAAGACACAGATGAGCAGCCACCTTAATCTCAAAACAAACCCAAACCTTTAAAAAAAACTTTTTGTGTCCACATTTTATAGGTACACCCATAAAATCTAAGCCAATCCACTTAAACAGCTCGGACTTAAATTCCTTCACCTTTTCAAAGATAATAATGTTCAGTTTTGTTTCACATGTCTCAGTTTCTGTGTGGGGACAGTGTAGCCAGCAGCCAGTATAGCTTGGCATAAAGACTAGACCCCTAAAAAATGGTTTCACACTTCACTTTTACTGAAATTACATGCGCACACGTCCCCACCAGCGTGTTTTTTTAAGTTGGATGTCTAAATTCAGCAAAAGTACACAGTGTGAACATAAATGAGTTAGATGTCGCCATCCTGAAAATACTGACAGTGGGACTAATATGCATGCTGTCAATCATCTCTGTCCTGATTGCCACAGGCTGGGCTGGTAGGGGAGGGAGAGGAGAGAATTACCTAAATTTACAAAAATGAAAATGGTGTCATTATCTGCTCTGGCTCACACGCCAGTTAAGCCTTTACTGAAGCAGTTTTTACTTCTTGTGCAGAAAAAAAATATCTGAAAAGGGCAAACTGTGAACATTAATCACAACAGAAAATAACCGTTCTGGAGTCAAACATCTGCTTTTCTGCCTACCAGTATGACTATTTACCTCATTATCCCCTATATTTTCACAAATTGATCTGTACTGTACCAACTGCCACTAAAAGAGAAAACAGATTCTGCCTTCAAATAATGTTTGGAAGTATTGCAATTACTGGTAGGTTACATTTTAAGCGACTAATAAACTGTCAAATTGCCAACAAATGGAAATGGAAAATTTTGCATCCTCAATATACTGAAGATGTGCATGTAGTGACATTTTACTCAGCACATACAAAACCACTTACAAATGTGGATGTTTCTCTCTACTTTCTCCTGCTGCAGCACAAAGTAGCTCTGTGCCCCCCCACCCCCCACCACCCTCTCAGATAGTCAGCAGAAAGCTACTCTTGATTTAGGGTCCATTTTGTTATGTCTCACTACAGAACACCTTAATACACGACAAGCTAGTTTTATGACTCACATGCTGCAGCTTTCAGGGGGCGCATTAGGGCAGCAAGACCTTTCCAACTGATCACTGAGGACCAACTAGAGCTTTGTGAAGAGGGAAAAAGCCGGCCCCCTGGACTCACAGTGCAATCGCTTCAGGATCACGTTATACAAGCTGCGATTGAGTCTTTTTTGTTTTTTTGGTCATTTTCTGTTCTTTTTTTTATCACCATGGACAGCAGTTGGAATAAAGTTTTATACTTTATTGCTGTTACAAAAAGTTGAAAGTGATCCAAGGCTATATATTCTTCCAACATGTTTTTGTGAGGATTGTTCCCTAACATCTTGTTATTATTTATAATTATGATGTTAACCTAAACTTAACCAAGTATTATAGAGGTAGGTTGGTATGACAGTGTATTTTCAGTGCAGACTCTACTGAATACTACAGGTAGCGGTGTCTCTATGATCCTATCGCTCTTCCGTGACTAAACCTTACTAGTTGTCATATTATATTGTCATATTATATTATATTTATATTTACACAGATCTAAAATGAAACTGACAGAACTGTCGGACTGAGAGAAAAAGACGCAATTACCTAGCTGTCTGTTACTTCAGCACCACGGACAGCGCCAAGGATTTCTCACCAGACAGCATAGGGCCAAAGATTCAAACTGGTGCAAGCCTCTGTCAGATAAACAATCAATGAGCCTGGCAGACTGGATAACATGTTCAACTAAACAACCCCTCTGTCTCTGCACTCTCTCTGCAACTGGGGGTAGAGAGGGGCGATGGCGAAGTTAACAAGAAGATGCATGTTGGTCATTTTGCCAACAAGATGGAATGGCACCCAACCTCATCCCACCTCAAATCCCCAACTGAGCCTAACCAAGCCTTAACCAACAGAAAAATGATGTAGCGCCCCGAAGGCAGCGCCGCGACAGAAAATGCTTTTTTGTGTTGTTCTTGAGGACACTGTACTGACAAACAACATATTTTGATGAACTAATCCAAAGCAGATTGTGGATTAGACAATTCTGAGACTTCAACTCAGATGATACTGTACAGTGCTTTCTTTTTCACAAATGAAAAATCTTAATACTTCACTGCAAGGAACTCACTGGACTACCTTTTTTATGTACCACAAGTCTGCAGCATGCCCTGACTGAATGAATGTTGTGATAAAATGTGATACTGATTAATTTTTGAATTGTATTTAATGTGGATTAGTCACCAAATGACCACTAACCAAAATCCCCAACTTTTATTATTTCATCTTAAATGCCACCTACCATCTCAATCTGTTGCATAAAAATTGTGAGCATATGGGCACAAGCAGCTGATGTCAAAATAACTACATGAAAAACAATGCCTAATATTCAAGTTCTTTTCCTTAATTAGAGGTTGAGTGATTTATACAAGCACGGCGTGTTTCGCTTATATAACTGGGCCTATATATTTTATTATTTTAGACAGATGGGAAAGTGGGAAAAATAACTTTAACATTTAACAGAGTGACCAGTGTACTTTCAGAGAACAGAAGGTCATAGGTCTCCTTAGCAACAGTAACTGCTCAATACCTCTTTTTTCTTTTCAATTTCCTCTGAAAAGGTCAAAATTAAATCAAACTCCCGCAGGAACTACTAGAGGCTGAAAAATAAAGTTTACTGGTTTAACACATCATCAAATCAGTCTTTCACAAAACGAGAATTTAAATGGACAGCTCACACTATTCTGTTCAACACTGTCCACAGATATCAAACTCTGCCCTGCACATAATTGTGGCATGGAAACCAGGACCTTTGATAAATGTATGTAATATATAACGTCCTGAATCATTAATGACCACTGCAGCTGTGAGAATCTCATCATATTGGCCAGAAACCACTGGAGTAAAAGCACAAGCCATTCACAAATATTAAACATGTCTTCCAGAGAAGTCCAACAATGGGTGAATGAGATGTTAAGACAGCCCCAGCTCTGTAATAATAATTTTTTCATTGAACAATTATATTCTATTGTACATATTTGCACACATGCATGTGGGTGCACATATGTGAGCTCAAGCCCTGGTGCATTTACAACTTGCTGTGACAAGGACGCTGCGTGAAGCAAACCTAACATAAGGACCGGCTTGCTGGTTTGGACAGAGAAGTCTGGCGTTTTCCCCATCACACAATCATTATGTGCTCAGCCCCTTTTATACACAAGGGGCTGTACACCAGAATGTTCTTGGACTCTGTATATCATGTTAATATTTTGTTCAGCAGATTTACTTTAACATCAGTACAACTCCAGCAACACTATTCCCAGCAGGGTCAATTACTTCGGAAATGCCCTCAAAACATGCAGCTCCTCTGCCATAAAACATTGCATCATCATCAGCCAATCACAAGGCGGCATTCATGGGGCTTTGTGTGGCACAGACCTAGGGAATAAGCAGGTGCGTAAGTACAAAACAATGACTCCACAAGCACACTGAGATCCACTGCTGTCAATAACAGATGCGTAAAAGCTTTGATCAGCTGCGGTTTTGATATTAGACAAACATCTCTGCCAAAAACACTTATTACTCCTGATCTGATCCGTGCTTCAACAAAGGCAAGGATATAACCTGCTTCGATTGAGGTTGTGTCCTTGCATGTTAGATAAATATCTGGCAGGCAGATGATGACATGACCCTGTACAGTCCACCTGCCTATTGCTTTCAATATTGTCCTCTGAAATGAAAAGATGGTAAACAGACCAGCAGAGCTCAGCTGGTTTTAAAACTTAATCTATCATCCCATCAGAGAAGCATTTATCTGATTATTTTCCTGAATGCAATCTTTTCTGTAGTTTGTATAAGTACTATGATATAAATATGAATTATCAATGTCAAACCAAAATATGATTGAACTCACTGAACAAAGGCTACAACGATTTATCCCCCTTCATCCCTACTCCAGTATCCACAGTATTGAGTGTGACATGTTTCCAACATGTCTGCGCCAATTTAAAGACAAAATCCTCCACATATCTATGATCAATTTCTAATATATCAGAGAATATACAGCAGCTAAGAGGTTATCACATTACCTCATACTTTCAGTCTTGTTCCACATGGTACTGATTGAGTTTATAACCACCAAACCACAGCATGTCACCATACAAATACATCCTCTTCTTCACCACATATCATCTACAGCCATCTACAATGTTTATGTCTTTGCCGGCGTTCTCCGTTCATACAGTAAACATGAGTTCAACAGCAGCATCTCGCTCACTGCAGGCCCCTCCCAGACACAGTTCTGGCTTTGCCTCGCTAGAGAGGATCAGCAGATAGACCGACATGAGTGTTGACATAAACCTCAGCTGAACATACTAGGTATAACATGGAGGCATAAAGCTACCAGGATCTCCCGTCTCCGCACAATGGCAACGTTATGATAAGCATGAGCTCTCCAGCAGGCTAATACTGGGCTTAATGCTTGACTCTGCTTAATCTATTCTTTACCGTTTAGCCTAGCAGTGTGAACTGGTACAAGTCTAATGGGCTTATACAGATGCTCCTATTTGTCGTAGCAGGCTGTGGTTAAACAGTGACCACCAAATGCAAATTGTATACATCTTTACTGGCCAACTGGGCAAAGCTAAGCTTGATCTAGCAAACTGCTGGCTCGCTGGTGGCCTGAATGCACAGCCCAGACATAAGCGTGGCTTTTGGACAGTTGTTCTTGGCTGCATTAAATTAAATTAGTATTCTGAATTGCCACCAACAGCAATGTTAATCCTGATATTGCAGGTTCATAAAGCTAGAAATATTATGTTTTAGTGTATTAATAAAAACTGTTGTCCTTCTATCGAAAAGAAAGTCATTGATTTAACATTCAGCTGACAAAATTTTCTGTTTTTTGAAGAAAAGAGACACCCGTGGCTCAGTATTCAGCCTAATCCATGTCAGTCTCTCTAAGATAGACACCGGCTACAGACAGAACTCCAAGGACACGCTTTACAGTGATAAAGCAAAACATCCAATAGACACACAGACCTCTGGGCTGGTGCAAAAGGTCTCTTGACACTGCAGCTTGTGTCTGCCTTTACCTGAGCTTCAAACCAATTTCCGCCGCGTTTAAAGAGACCGATAAGAGTGTCTAACAAGATAATTCAAATATCAACTTGGAGAAATGAGAGATGAAACCTTCCAAAGGTCATCCGGCGAAGAAAAAGCAAAACTCGGCACCCCAAAAAAACTGTCCAGACAAGTTGAGGGCATCAATATTCTACACCAAACACATGTGAGAAGAAGCTCACAAGCAAACAGGTTTAAGGATCTGCTTGCTATTCCACTGCTGAGCCCTTGCAATCATCCAAGTAATGACCTGATTTAGACACTCATCACTGTTAAAGATAATTATGTTGCTGCTATTCCCCGCAGGACCTCAGCATCGCAACTTACCTGTCCATCTATGTGCCAGCCCTCTTTTCGTCTTTTGCTCTTTCAAACTTCCTTTCATTCTTTCCCCGTCTTTCATGTCCTCTATTCTCTTGTCTCGCCCCCCTTCTCCCCACTAGCTACCAGACTGTCCCTGGGTGAGAGGCAAGCAAGGGATGAAGGGGAGGGGAGGAAGGAAGGAGGGAGAAATAGGTGAGGGAGATGGAGGAGTTAGGGAGGGAAATTCGCCCCTTTCCTTCACACTGTTTGCCTCTACATTCACACTCCCCCTTTCCTGAAATGCAGGTGGCACACATGGACACGGATGCAAATACACAGCCTCCTGCATGCAGAAATGTAGTATATGCAAATACACACATGAAAGTACATATTTATGCCTCTCAGCGGGACAACTTCAGTTCATTTTCAAGCACAGCATTTTCAGGCTGCAAAGCATGCAACTGGTATTTTACCAAAGGGGTTGTAAAGGAGTGTGAGATAGAGACATGAAAAAACTGAAAGAAAAAGAGAGAGAGAGAGAGAGCAGATACTAGAGGCCCAGTGAGAATAGAAAGAGCATCACATGAAGGAGTTGACCCACCCGATCATCCATTTACAGTACCATCCCCCATCCTCTCAGGGCTGAGCTGCCTGGTCCCCTCATTGAGCGATCATCACATCCACCAGTTCATTTATTTGTTGTGTTAACATCTGTTTCTTCTTATTGTACACACACCCTTCCCAAAGCACTTCACTTCCCAGAGGTTGTCCATGTGGTTGACCACCACTCCAACACACACAATCACACTTTGCATCTAACTACACACTTCACACACACACATACACACCCACCAGCACCACCTGCTTCACTGATGGTACTCCTGCACTCCACCAGCCCCCCCCTCCTCCACCCTCCCTCCCATTTCTTTCCTGATGCTTCCCACAAACGGTGCCTCCACCCAGTGTTACCCAGCTCCTCACCCCCCAACCTAACACCCATAAACCGATGCTACCTGGCAGCATCACACCCCCAAAGCGACCCCACCCCCCTGTTTCCACAGAGTGACAGCTGCTTGGCCCGCACGACGCGCAGAATCAAACAGATACCTGCAACACAAAGTGTGCATGGAGATAAAGGTTGACATGCCTTGGGATGGTGCATTGCCCATGCTGCGACACGGACCGCTGCAGCTGAGAAGTGATCGCGTTTCCTGTTCTCCCCCCCCCCTCCTCTTCTTCACTCCTTTTTTTTTTTTCTTCCTCCTCCTCCTCCTCCTCCTCCTCCTCGCCTCGCAGCTCTTCAAAAAGCGCCTGGGTCTCTCCTTCCTTCGCGCCTTGGTCCCCGCGCTCCTATTCGCTCCTCTCCTTCCGCCGTCCTCCTTCCCTTTGTCTCGCTGATTCTCTCTCCTCTCTCTCCCTCTCTCTCTCTCCGCTGGATCCTCCTCCGCGAGATGGCAGCGGTCCAGACGGCAACTGCGCGTGTGTGACTGCGATCGAGCACGTGTGTGTGTGTGTATAGGCTGTGTGTGTGAGGGGAGGGAGAGCCATGTGTGTGTGAGCGTGTGTGTGTGTGTGTGAGGGAGTGTGTGGGAGAGCCTGAGTGTGTGTGGAGGGGAGCGTGTGTGTGTGTGTGTGGGGAGGGAGAGCCTGAGCGTGTGTGTGTGTGTGTGTGTGTGTGTGTGAGAGAGAGAGAGAGAGAGAGAGAGGGGCGTACTCTTCAGCAGCAGTGTGAGCCTTTGGAGACTGAGCATGCCGGTGCAGGGATGCTCAGCACCTTGCAAAGAATGAGGCACAAATTTTGCCCATGATAAATTCACACTCCCTCACCCACTCTCTCTCTCACTTTGCTCGCCTTATTTCCTCCCCTATTACACGTTATATCTCTACTTCTCTCTCTCTCTCTCTTTCCCTCTCTTAAAGACACAGGCTGCACGCTGCATTGCTGCACGCCTTGGGCACATCTCATGATATGGTAATATAAAGGGGAGTCCAGGGACACGGTCCTGTGTTTGGGGTTCAGCAGCTGAGCTAGCAGAGGGGGGTGGAGAGATGCTTGAAGCGTCTACTGTACCAGGAGTGAGTGTGAGTTGGAGGGGAAGGGGGGTTGGGGGGTGCTGGTGGTGATGCGAGGAGAAGAGAGAGAGAGCGGAAGGGAGACACAAGAGTGAACACTTGAAATATCCCCCAGTGGCAACAGCAGCTAATGATGAAGCCGTGTTGGGCCCGAGGCCAGGTTGTAAAGGATTGGCATGGCAACCAGAGAGCAGTGGCAGGTGAGGATGACGAGAGGGACGCCACAGGAGGGCGGCCTCAGCATCTCTCAGGCCTGCGGCTCCGCTCCGCTGGATGTTTGTTTGCAAGCATAAATTATTGCTCTTTTGAATCTTCTCACACTCAGTCACCGACAATCACAGCCCCCAGAAGTAGGGCAAAGTCCAGCCTTATGTTGGATATACTGAATAACGTCCTTGAAACATAATGGGGAAAAATCTATACTGAAATCAATCATGTATGATACTGCATGTATGATATCTTATAGAGGACAAAAAAAGGACAAAAAAACAGCTACAAGTAGCTGAAGGGAGCAGATGGATGGAGTGAAATCGAGGACACAAAGTGAAGACTGTGCAAACTGTCCGGTGTTGTGGATGAGAGAGCAGTGCTGTCAAACAGAGAGAGGCTTCAGCTGCTAATGGATGCTGATGAATTAAGAAAGTAAGAGAGGGTAAGAGGGGAAGAGAGTAAAATGCCAGGAGATGGAGAGATAAAAGAGGATGGAGGGCCATGATGAGAGTAATGAATAATGTATGGTCGGGCTGCACACGACTTACACAGCACACTGGCCTGTCCGTTATGTCCAGCTGGCTCACAGGCTCGGGGAGAAAATACATCAGCTTGTCAGCTGGCGCCTGTCCACCTGAGCTAAAAGCAAGCTGACAAAACCCTGCAACAGCACAACTTTGTACATTATTTTTTCAAGTTAGGGGACGGAAAGTTTAAAAGACTCTTTTCCAAATGTCAGTGTCTGCTAAAGGATATGCAAACAGAAACATCCTTTATGAGTGCCATGAAATTTGGCAAGCACACATAAAAAACAGGTGGGATGCACAAAAAAACATGATTTTTCACGCCTCAACAGCAATGGATGTCCAATCTTAAACCAAATAATCAGGAAAATAAGAGGTAATTCTGATCTTCTGTTTTTACACAAATGTCACTGTGTGTCACAGATATAATATTAGATGTAAATTGAATCTTGAAAAATCATCTGAGACTACAAGTAAACAAGTACTGTTAATGTTTATATGCAGAGGAACAAGGCCACGCTAATGTACAACATGCTTAACGACACGGTGAAGGACCTAAATTAAAGCGGTGTTGTTCTGGGTGGTGATGCTGAAAATGATGTTACCCAGCAGGGGTCTGTTGCTATTTATAGCAAACGATCCCATATTGAGATTAGAACATTTTCTAAATCAGATTAGTTTTAAAGAGGCAACAAGTAAGATTTTACTTCCCCAAAAGCACAAAATGACATGTCTGCAGGGGGCTGATAGGCCACCTGCAGACATAGGTAGGTGTAGGTGATCAGTACCTTAATTACATCACAGGTGTTATAGTTGTCTGGTTCAGAGGCAGAGGCCATGCTAGACACTTAAAATTAGTAACTTTATAGATATTTGATTACATTTATATTTGCACTGAAATATCTGTCCAGGATAGATCCCATTATTTGAAATCAAACTATCTTTATCTATCTATCTATCTAATCTATCTATCTATCTATCTATCTATCTATCTATCTATCTATCTATCTATCTATCTATCTATCTATCTATCTTACACCAGCTTCTCTGCAGAAATATAGCACTCAGTTGCAGTCACAGTTGAAGGAAGCCTTCTGCTTGAGGCTGCCTTGTTAACCTTTTAAAGCACATCCTCAGAAGGATCTCTCACAGAGACCAATGGTGCCTTCAGGTGGTCCTAGTCAGCTTGAAATAGGGATGTGCTAATCATGTTTTTCTCGCCTTTTAATGTTGAGTGTTTTCTGATAAATGAGTCCGATATAGCAGCATAGGATGTGCAATGTTGATTAACGTCCGGACAATGAAAAACAAGGCCTTCTGGTTTTAGCACCTTATTCTTTACTACAGAGACGACAGATACATTCAGTCAAAATAAAATACGTCTTAATTTATCCTGATACAGATACTTAGGGATGGTATGGTTAATAAAAATGCAAGAATATAAAATGAATTTATCTGCAATGTGCAGCTATTAATACCAAAAGCAAGCTGCTAACAGGAATAATTTTTATCTGTTTCATCCCTGGCCGTCATTATTTACATTCGGCTGTGGCTTTTTCATGGGTCCATTTCACATGATATACCGTATGTTGACACAGAATATCTCACACTGAGCGTGTCCCCTTGGCAGGTAATATATATGCCATTTTTAAATTTGATTACCCCTTATATACCACTGCTCTGTGGCTGTATTTCATGTTGTATACCTGTGTACATCTAGTAAACAAACACACATAAAGCTGCTGCAGTACATCTAATGGCTTATCAGCTCAAGGACGTTGTAGTTGTCATATTGGGATCATTGCAATGATCTGCATCATTCATGACACAGCTTACCATGTTACCGTCTGAATACTGGAGATTTTTTGCGCAGAAAACTCATTGCAGAGGTGCAACTTGCTGAGTAAGTATCCCTATGGAGTTGATGAGCAGGCTCTGCCATTGTTTTCTATTAAAATTACATCTGCTGTTTTATTGTTGGCTCTGGAACCGACCATATTGCAACGTGAATTATCCAGGCGCTCGATATAAAAATGATTTGGCCTTTTTTAGATATCATTTCACAAATCTAAATTCACAGTTCTTGAAAGAAATTTCCGATTGTCCCAAAGGAGTTAGAGGAACCCAGTTTGTCCTAGTTGTCCTCCTTCTCTCCCTCCATCTCAGCTGTGTGAGCTCATCGACCCAGAAACCCTTCAGCCCATTCTGTGGCACAATAGATCTGCCTTCGCTTCAGTGGAAACTGGCCATCTGAGGTTATTAAAGGGGGGCAGGGGGGCTGGGGAGGAATGTCAATGTCGGTGTGACGTGGATGCAAGAAGACAAGACAACCTGGACAGGCAGGAGGCAGAGGTGTTCTTACTGTTTATGAGAAAAGGTAACCGTCATAACACATTAATCATCTTTCAGCCTTCCCTTCACAACATGCAAAAACACTCCACATGCACACACATGCACTTTTGCACATAGTTGTTTATGTCTCATTGTAACCTTCAGAACACTCTCCAATGACACTGTACATTCACAGCTAGTAGTGCGGCAAGTAGCATCCTCTGGGCACAAGGAGGACAGGTAAGAGGTCACGTACAGGCCTGAATGTCCAAAATGATGGATACCACTCCTCTTCATGTCCGTTAAATCTGAACCACACAGTGAACCAAGACTGGTCCAATTATATGGCAAACATTTATCATCTTATCATTTTAAAGTTTGCTGAAATCCAGCAGTGTTATTGCCTCTAAAGCACTTATGCCACTTTGTCCAGTGGAAACAATAGAGAAAAATGTTTATTGGAACCAATGAGCCACTTTCAGTTGGCCAAGTCACAAAGAACGATAATAAATGCCGGCTAAAAACTGCATTAGATACAGAGCCTGACACCAGCTATTATGTGGAATCTATTATGTTTGGGTCACTCGTCGACTATCATTGGTGTGTGTGGAGGGGAGGAGATACGGTGGCAGCTCCTTATACTGTATGTGAGGAGTGGGCATCAGCTGCCCATTAAGATTGATGTGAAGTCAGAAAACCACCTGAGGCGCAGCAGCAGGCTACGACACATCAGCCATGCAGAATGAGAATCATCCCATTCAAGGAATTTGACTCTCCGGAGGCTCTAAATGTTCTCACACAAAGTATAAATATAAACTATAAATATAAATTATATTAATAAGGCCAAATCAATGATAGAAAAGCTTAACAAAGATAAGCAAACATAAAAACACAATTATTAATAAGCTGAAAAGTTGACACAGGTACAAATGGTGCTGAAAGTATTGCATTAGTGGTGTAATAAGTTACTTAAATACCTAATGTGGGTGGTATGCACAGTATATACAACCAGCTTGAATTCCTATTTGACACAGCAGTGTCAGTAATACTTACATGTTATGGCACAATATGCATGTTAACTGTAATTTACAGTATTTGATTTGCTTTACATCTGATGTGTTGGTGTTACAGGGTTATTGCACAAGAGCTGTTTTGTCACATTACATAAATGATTTCCCTGCTCGTGGGTGTGATGGCATGTGAGAAACCACAATGACCTGAATCTGCTGTATGTATGACAAAGAAATAACACTGTGAGATTATAGTTAACAGAATATAAGAAGACTTCAGGGTGCTGGGGTTGTTCATACTGTTTTTAAATCAATAAAATCATACACTTTTAATAGTTTACTGATGTATTTCCATTTACTTTGAGGGCATTTACTATAGAGGGAAATTTTGTGCTTGCAACTCAGTTGCATTCACTTTGCGTCTGCAGTCACTGGTTGCAGATTAAGATTTCATAATAAAAACTGATTAGTTTATAAAATTGGAAATTAGAATTGGAGTTGAAGCTGGAGAATTGCCCCCTTCAGAATCATATTATTGGATTTTAAATATAGCTGCACTAATGTGATAATGTGGGGGGAATTGTAACTACTTAATACTAAAAGGTAGTTCTATCTATAATACTGCATCCAGATGTATTAGTTGACTACATTTTGTATTAGTAATCTGAATCTGCAAAGCAACTACTTACATAAAAATGTAATGGAGTAAAAATTAAACTATTTGCCTCCAAAATGTGGGCGAGTAAATGAGAATAAAATGGAAATACTCAAGTAAAGTGCCTCAAAATTGTACTTAAATACAGTACTGCAGCAAATGTGCTCAGTTACTTTCCTTGCACGAGGAAGACATCAACATGTGAACCACCAACCCTGTACACTCCCAAGTCGAATCAATATGTTTGTTCATATATTAAACCTTAACAAGGCATAAAAAGGAAACGTATGGTAAAATGAAATTTATATGTTATGTACAAATATTAACACATCCAATGAGTCCAAACTAATACAATACAATGCTGAATACCTTTATCTTTTTACGTTTTTCACACATAGCAGACATCTCTCCTCAACTGTAACACTGCAGATTCAGCGGTGTTATGAAATCAAAGAGTTCTTGGCCTCAGCATTAGTCCACCGCCAATCAATTGGACAAATTCGATGTTTCCATGGCAATGTAAAAGGCTGGAGATGACTTGTCTTTATAGAAAGGTACAGTAACTGGTGAACTCTGTTTCCTTTGGTGTGTGTGTGGGTGGATGGACAGGATTTAAAATACCAGCCCAGCCACAGGCTCACTGCTGAGCACCTTCTGTGACTTCTGTGCGCCAAGAAGTGCAAGTGACCATTAATGTTACACATGCATGCATAGAAAATGTAGAAAGAAAATGTTGTAGTGCATAGAAAAGATTTTCCTGCATTGTTGGAAGATAGTAACACAGCACTAAACAGGACCACATATTTATTTTAACACACATAAAATACTGAGTTTACAGCCTTTTATGCTATTTGTATTGCTAATAATTCACATCAGACAATATCGATATCCTTTAATCCCCAAAGGTTCATGACTGATGATCAGAGACAAACAATGGTGTGTGAAGGTCATCAGTGGTGGAAGAGGCACACAGATCCTTTATTTAAGTAAGTAAAATGTAAAATGTACTGAAAGTGCCAGTTTTAAGAGGTAGTTCAATCAAACAGGTCCTAGAGGCACAGTGAGATGATTAGTGTGTTAATAAAGAAGAAAAATATACATTTATGAAACAAATTTGTATGAACTTGTTTTTTACTTTTCACCAGTATTTCTTGAATATTTTCTTTAATCTCCTTTTGTTGAAATAAAGGATCATTTCACCTCTTTTTTATATTTGAATTAAACCATCTCAGAAGCTTGAGGGGAAATCTTGCTTTGATACTATGAAAAAAAGGCCAATGAGATGCAGTTTTTTTTGTGAACGATCACAAGTCAGAAGTAATCTTTAATATTGTAATATTGAGTTTTACAAGCTCATCTGATGTTTATATATATATATATATATATATATATATATATATATATATATATATATATATAAAATCATAAACTGACAGGAAACTAGTAACTAAAGCTGTCAAATAAATGTAGTCGAGTAAAAACACCCTTTGCCTCTGAAATGTTGAGCAGAAATACAAATGAACAATGTCAGTGCAAAGAGGGATGCTGAAGAGTTGACATCGTGGTTGGAAGAAGAAGAGGTTAATGTGCTGAGAAACTACAGTGTGATGTTCACACATCAAGGTGAGATTTAGTGGATCCACAGAGAGCCGCTGCCAAAGGTCAAAGTCTAGCGCAGTGTGATTCTTCACATCCTATTAGAATTATTTCAGGTCATTTCAGCTTTCTTTGATAGTCACCGAGGTAGATTCATGGCAAGAAAGGTAATGATTTACTTGAGAGTAGATGGCAAATGTGTTGAACCAGTGCAAGTGATTCAGATTTGCGGTGCCATAAGAGGATGATAATAACCTTAGCTCAGCCTCAATTACAAAGCGAGATCTTCCACATAAAATTAATACCGCATAAGGTCATCAAGCATCTTGTAACTCCAGTGCAAAGGACAACCTGCAGCTGCTGCAAGGTGAGACATGATGTGTCTACAAGGATGAGATCACAGGCTACCCTCCGTTCAATTAAAGAGCCTTAGCAGAAAAGTAGAGCTGCATCCCCATCCCTCTGCATCCCAGCATGGGCGCTCCCTGTATCACAGCCCATGTCTTGTCTCCTGCTCTGCCTTTCCATGTCTACTCAGTCGCTCTCTATAAATACATAAGGTGCTGTTTCCAAGGTAACAACTCTATGGAGAATTGGCCACCTGAAATCTAGATGGAGCGGAAAAGGAGTGTGAACGGTGGTCTACAGGCTGTTTCGATTGTCATTAAAAGGCCCTCATCTTCACTGCGAACGTCATCGCTGATCCTTGGGACTATCATTGACCCAATACGTCAGCCTGCACGCTGGGTCGTGGACCTGTGAGAAAGAGGCATGTCCAAAAATGGCTCCCTTTAATTTTAATGTAAAAATTTGTGTTTGGTGTTTAATCTGTAGCTGGGTGGGTCATAAATCCCTTAACCCTGGCCCAAAAACACTGTAATATTCCTGTGTGCAGGATCCACCAGGGTACAGGTGCTGCAGCCCAGAGCTGATCTCTCTTATGGTGCACTCTGAATCCATTGGGACTTAACAGATTTTATCACACATGTTGCTAAACTGCACATCTTTAATTCATTATGAGCATGACGCTACAGAAAACAACGATATGATCTGTATTGGTAATAACCATGTCAATTAAGAGTTGTTTTAATTTCAGTTTTCTGGTGTGGAGATCAGTCTGCTCAAGAGGTTCATACCTGCGTCAAGGCAGACATGATAGTACATTAACACTTCCGGTGAATACTTTTTCCTCTTTTGATTGCTTTATTTTGAAAGTATATGCCAGTCGTTTTTAGTCAGGTCTTTTCTGCAGTTTACCTGAGTGTTTTTAATAATGAGTGATCACTGCCCTCCAGTGGTCACAGTCAGGAAATGCAACATCACATTAATGTCCATTATATGTCTATTTTTCACATTTTTTTCAAATTCATTAATCTATTTTCAAATTCCAAAGCCCTGTTTAGGTATTAGCTTGAAGTTCAGGTGAGTGCTGCTTCAGTGAGTGAACAATATCACTGAAGCTTTAGGCCATTCAAATAAAGGAGCATGTCCTGGATGATGAATAGTTAGTTAGGGTGAAAAGACTGATGGTGGAACTATTATTTAAACAAACCTCCTCTGACCAGTTGTAACAACACAAAAAAAAGCATTTGTAACTCATACAGATGTGTCATCGGACTCATAGTCATTACTAAAGCTGCAGTGAAAGAACATGGTGTGTGTACTGTTACTGGAAGAACAGGCTTTAGGGCCTTCTGTCATACTTTTATCATATCATGCTTCGCTATTATAAAATATAATTCGGTAAAAAAGAATGTTTTACCTCTGAATTGATGGGGTATTGAGTGTAGATTAAAAAGGGGAAAAATGTCTAAGCCATTTGATACAAAGGCTTACACACAGGGCTGTTGCAAACACCAGTGTGATCCAAGATAATCACTCATCACTGGCATGTTTTTCTTATGTTGACTTTACCCAAAATTATGTTTAAATGACTAAACTACAGAGGAATTTGAAGGATTATATTCATCAGACATCCATATCCAATTTTATTATACTGAAATTCATTCTGAAGTTGTTCCAACAGAAAGGCCAATAAAGAAGACATACAATAGAGATCTCTTTATTATAATACATTTATCAGATGTTACAAGATGAGTTTAAAAAAGCGTAAAAGGTCATTAAGAAATACATATGCACATACCTTGTCATTTGTACAGAAACGATCTTGTAAATTAAAGCCTCACATCTGAACAAAGGTAGGTGGATGATGCAAAGTTAAAATACATTTTATTACAGATTATATACATTTGTATTTCTTGCCGTATATCAGATCATGTCATTTATCTTATGGACTATGGAAAACCCAAAAAGAAGTCGAACAGAAGTCGAACCACCTAGATGTCCAGTTGTAGAAAAAGAAAAATGGAAACAAGTTTTCCTTTTGAAGTCAGTGTGATATTTTGACCCTTGAGTCATCTACACTCAGTAAAGGGTGTGGACAGTTCAAGACTGGTTTCCTAATAATGGCAGAAGCCTTCGGGATTAAAGGATGTGTGAGAAACTGTTGTGTTGCTGGGTTAACTGGTGCGACATTCCTACTTGCACATTTTAACATTATGCTGGTGTAGAGCATTAGGAAAGAATATTGTACATGAGTTCTTTGCAAAGGATGGTGGACAAACCGATGTCTTTACATAGGTCTGAGTTGTGCAAGCTGATAAGGTCATGGTGGGACATGATGTAAATAACTCCAGGGGGAAGCACCCTGGCTACGTGCAGGAAAAAAACCATAAAGCCTGAAGCACTGAGGAAGCATTTACAGTGATGATTCATATAGTAGTCCAGAGCAAACACTTCCAATTCAACTGTACCGACTATGAAAGAACTGGCTGTTTGTTCAAGAGCATGTGTGTCCTCTGGAGAACACAAGAGGCGGCCTCACACTCTGCAGGCAAACCCAAAACTGAACTAAACACAACAAGCCCTTTCTGAATGCAACCAATTGGTCCCAATAACATTTTACTCAAAACACTGCACACCCGGCACGTCAGCTCAAGCTTAAGTACACCAGGTTGTGCCCGCATCAACAGTAACATTAAAAAAAAAAAAAACAAAAAAAAAACAAACATAAAGGCAATAGAAGAGAAAACAGACCCAAACCCAAAGACCTACACACACAAGAAAATAAGACAATCAGTCAATATAAAGCCAAAAGTGGGAGCAACTCTAAAAAGGCCTCACTGTTCCAGTGGACAGGATGTAGCAGAAACCCACACGGCACCCCAAGGATACACATCCACCAAAGATGCTGCAGCTACACTAAACATACCTCCATCTATGTAAACATAAAAAAATTTATTGCATTTTCTAGACCCAGCCAGGATCTTTTAATCCTGTGTGTAAAACACAAGGCCCCATGAAAAGAAATATCAGGGGCATAACCAGGAGAGGGATAACTTTCAGAGATGGGACAGAATCAAATTTAAAAACTGAAGAAACTATTAAACAAATGGGGAAACTTAGTACAGCCACAGTACTGAGTAAGATTAACTGAAACTACAGTATACAGAACTGAGGATTCAAACATAAATTCTGGAATATTAAACCATAAGAGAGAATCCCTTCGTATTCAGTGTCCACAGCAGCAAAACTCAAACCTGTGAAGCAATCTGGGATCTCAAATATTTTATTGTATAAAACATAACATAGATTACACTGGTATTCTGCATGGCTTCTCAGGGTGAATACAAAAAAGGCTTTAATGTCATGAATAGATGTTAAAACTAAATTATCGTAATGGTCGCAGATGACACAGGACATGACATCCTGTGTCACTGTTTTGTGGAGACCAGTGCCCTTGGATGTGCTGACACTGGAGAGATCAGGTGGCTTGAGAGTTAACTGAGAGTTAACTGGCAAGGCACAGCTGGGCTGCTCCCACTCAGCTCACACACGCACACACACTCTCATCCAAAAATATTTGTCTGAACACACTCATACAGTACACACATGCAGGGGAGCACTGGCCAAAGGTCTAATGCTTCAGATGAAAGAAGAAAGGAGAGGAAAGATTGAGACCCAGACCAGTGCAGTCTCCCTGCAGACAGAGATGACAGACAGGAGGTGAAGTGATGAATCATTTTGCGTTCTTCAGCTGGCACGAAAGCCAGTCGAGACCCTCATAGAGACCGTCTCCACTAGTGGCGCACGTAGCCTGGATATACCAGTTACGTTTATGCAGGGTGTGCAGGCTCAGGTTATTAGTGATCTCAGCTGCATTCATGGCATTGGGCAGGTCCTGAAGTGGCAGAAAACACAACATTTAATTCATGAGAAGAGAAGGAGAAAAAAAAAAAACAATTAACATTCCCTGTCAAGACTGACACATATCACTTATTTAAGGGCACTTATAATCACCAACTGCTTCATTAATATTAGCAGAGTTCTCCTAAAAGGACAATGACACAAATTCACCTGTTTGTTGGCAAACACAAGCAGTACAGCATCCCTCAGCTCATCCTCTGCCAGCATTCGCATTAGCTCCTCTTTTGCCTCACCAATTCGCTCTCTGTCGTTACTGTCCACTACAAAGATAAGGCCTGAAAATGGAAACAGGGTGAGGGTTGTATGAAGGAAATGATAGTCGCAATATGTAAAAGGAGATATAACGGACAGTGGGATAATGCTTGTACACCCGATTGAGTGTCTCAC
Source organism: Scortum barcoo (assembly GCA_023238725.1). NCBI lineage: Eukaryota > Metazoa > Chordata > Actinopteri > Centrarchiformes > Terapontidae > Scortum > Scortum barcoo. The sequence continues at coordinate 5,169,246 of CM041547.1, forward strand.
CTTGTGTGTTTTGGAAGTAATGCCTCCAGAGTGGCCTGATCTTGTCCTGACCGCCGACATCCCACACTGTGAAACTGATGTTTTTGTATTCTACGGTCTCAACATTAAAACCTGTGGATGAAGGTAAAAACAAAGAGGTAGAGATAAAAAAACATCTGAGTCATCACACTGCGTGGTATTTGTACCAATGCTAAAATATCAGTAACTGTGGGTGTTAAAACTGTGAATGTCTCATGAAAATGCAGGAGGGGACTCACCGATGGTAGGGATGGTGGTAACAATTTCTCCCAGTTTGAGCTTGTACAGGATGGTGGTCTTTCCGGCAGCATCCAGTCCTACCATCAGGATCCTCATCTCTTTCTTGCCAAACAGCCCTTTAAATATGCTAGAAAAGGCCCCCATCTTGGCTCCCCTGCAGAGTGACAAGCAATAATGAGTGGTAAGGTCTCTACAAGTATGGATAACACACTATAAAATAAATCTACCACTTGTTTATCTACTGCAGTTTATGACAACCATGTTCTTAGACCTTTAGAGAAACACAGAGGCAGCTTTAAACCACTGGATATACAGTTGTTTTCAGGCTGGACGTGTAAATATTGCATGTTACTGTGCATAATCTAAATAAATTCAAAAGGTAATGAAAAATCTATTGTATTCCTACTTTCTAAACAGAACACCTTTGGCACACCTGAGTGCAAACAGCAGGTAAAATACTGTAGTAATATTACCAACGCCCCCACCTGAATCCACCCGAATTTTAAAATTTAACACTGTGTGACGTGGGGAAATTCACAGATTTCACAGAGAGGCATCTCTGATCTCTTCATTGGTTTAGTGTTGTCAAAAAATTAAAGATCTTACAAATTCAAGTACTCTGAAGGAGATCTAAACCGTTCATCCTGGTGGTGGTATCATGACAAAGCTTGCTTCCAAAACTTTGTTTCTTCTCTCCCATTTATGTTTTTAGATATCCAAAGAAAAAAGGTTACATCTATGTGTGGAAAGTCATTAACTAAAGCAGAATATATTACACAAACAAATCAATATTAGAATTTCCTAAATCACTTTATACTGGCGAGGTATAAATGAAATGTATCCAGCTCTATCCTCCCACATTATAAGACACTGAAGACTGAAGGCTCATGATCACCTGTAAACCACCTAAGACAAAACACAGCCAATCATGTGCCAGCTGAAGCAAACGGTCTAACACAACGGCTACAAAACAAAAAGGGCCTAGCTCGTCTATTAACGGTCAATACACTGTGATCGAGCGAGGAGTACTCTGAGGTGGATTACACCTGAGGCTCAAGACTATAAGAGGGGCTCCCATCGCCCACTAGCTCTTTGAAAGGCAAATTTTTAAAAAAAAAATTTTTTAAAAGGTCAGAGACGGTAAAAAGCAGAAAAAGAAACAAGATCACTGAAACTCTTACAGGTAACACAATACTTGTAAGCAGAAAATGACATCTGAACTAACCAAGAAAAAAAATGAAGTCATCATTTGGCAACAGTTCAAATCTTCCTAATGTTGCCTCACACTCCAACTAACAGCAGCATAACCATGAGACATGGAAACTATTTATCTACTTGCTAAAAAAAAAAAAAACACTGCTATTATGGTGATAATCAATTAATCCTTTAACTAAGTAATCAGGAAAAAAATGCCAAAAAGTTTATTCCATTAATTTTATATCACTGATAATAGAATAGTTACATAATTGAATTTATACTCAGTGGGCACCTTATTAGCTATACCTGTACAATGTAATCCAATCCAATACAACAGCTACACCATAACTTTTTTTAAGTTTTTTTTAAGAATTTTGTTGACTTTGTCTGAAATGCGTCAATTCAATTGCATGTTTTAACACTGACGTCAAAGCTAAAGGTGGTGTTGCAAATTATTTTCGTCTTCCCCATTCACAAAGAAAAAGGGGAATGACCCGAATATTAGAAATACCTCTAAATATGATGCAGTCCACTACAGCAGCACCACAAATTATGACCTCAGTGCTAAAATACAGAAGTTGAATTTGCACATTCCAAACAAAGTTAAGAAAAACTGAACATTTTTAAACATGGAAACTGAATTTCTAGCAGAGCTGTTATATTGAACTGCATTACACAACAATGACAGCATAATTAAGCTTAATTAAGCCTGACAAATGACTGAAAACAATCGATGCTTATGTTGCAGAAGTATGTCATTTAAAACAGTAGAATTAATACCATAAGTAATGTCTCTACAGGTAATATGTAATATAGTACTTCAACTAACGAGGGTGGTAATTAAAAGTTAATTATACATCCCGTGTTTCTTTGACAATGCTCTTTTGAATAAACAGGAATAGCCGGTTCATCAACAAGACACGACGTATTACACAAGGTTTTTCGTTGGGATGATATTAAAAGATTAGATTTGCTAAGTAAATATCAACATATGTAGTGGGCAAAATAAAATAAAATGCGCATGTTGTGTTTTGATCTAAAGCTCATCAGCTGAACTAAACTCAAGTTTGTCACTCAACTCACCGCCCATAAATCAAAATGACAACTTATTTAATATAATCTTGCTTTATTAATATTATTTCTATATACGTGTTGACGCTGTTTATTAACTGATATCAAAATGTGGCGTCTAGTTTTGTTAGTAAGTTAACCTCCGGGATTGTTTGAGAGTTAGTCAGAAAGCAGGAAGAGGAGTTCACTCGAAGCTCCTTAATGTTAGCTCGCAAGGCTAACTATGTTTTACGAGTCAAGGACTGACATTAACGAAACTGCACAAATAAAGAAAAACACACACAAACAAATAATTTGCTGTCTTAAATATTTGCTGGTTGTTGTTTAGGATGAGTGTATATTAAGAGATGTGAAAAAAAACTTATTTCAAACAGAGTCACGCTAAGGAAGCGGCTAACGATTTTTTTCCCTAAGTTACAGAAATTAACGCACAACGACTTCACAGCTGCTCTGTTTTCAGTCTGCCACCCTTATTTAAAATAAGATCACACCCGAGACATAACGTGAAAGATGAAAGTTTTCAAATAAAGTCGGTACCTTTGCGGCTGCTTCCCGATCTTTCGTCGCTGCTTCTGCTCGACAACAAAATGGCGTCTTCCGGCGTCGACGTCTTCTTCGCTGTCGTCATCAGCTCTCCTCGTCTTCTTCTTCTTCTTCTTCTTCTTCTTCTTCTTCGTTTTTAAGGCGGTTGCGAACTTTGATGCTGCACGTTGACGCCACCCAAATGTGTGGAGTGTGCTTGGATTAAAAAAAAAACAAATACCGTTTTCAATCAGCATAGTTCTTCAAACAGTGTCAACACAAACATAAACTCCATAGGCATTACAAGTAAATAATAGATAAATAATTGGTCACTGTGTGGGAAAAGATCCATGGGATAAAAACAAAAACAACATAAGAGAAGAGGCCTAGATATACTTTTATGTCTTGTCATATTATCAGATCATAAACCATTATGGGGCAGATTACATCCATCACACAAGCAAGCATTATTATGGTTTACTGAACTTTAAACTCTAATTAATAACAGTGTCCCGAGTATGTGCATCATAAGTACTTAGTTGGTAAATTACAAAATATTTACACTGTAATCTAAAGCATCTTTCCTCATCTGGACTTTGGTGGATGGACAGTCATAGGTCATAGGTTTTTTGGGATTTTGAAAGACCATTCCTGCCCACTGATGGACACCATGGTAGAAGAAATTAGACCTATTTTTCTCAATGTTGTGAGCAAAAGTCTGATGCCAGTCTAACTAGTGTGACCAGTAGCACGTTGTACCACAGTACTGCATTCTGTCAGTGAACAATATCACTAAACAATGAAAGCTGCAACAATTAGTTGATTGTCAGTAAAAAAAAAAATTTGCAACTATTTTAATAATCAATTATTCATTAAATAACATTTTAAAGCAAAAATAGCCAATCTTCTGGTTCCAATTTTCGGAGACATGAGGATTTGCTGATTTTGTCTGTTTGATATGATAATTAACTAATAAACTGAATATCTTTGGCTCTTAGTTGTATTTGAAGATGTCACCTTTGGCTTAAAGAAGTTTTAATGGGAATTTCTCACCATTTTCTGACATTTAATTGGTGAAATGATAAATCAAGAATATCATCTGCAGATTAACCAAAGATGAATAGTATTTAATATAGTGACAAACATGGTGTATTCTTAATTTTACATCTCCTTGGCTTTGGTCTTACTGTGGTCACCCTTTAGAAAGTTTAACTGCATAAAATCCACCCATGTTCCCAAACTGAATGTCTATATAGAATCCACTAGATGGGGCTCCATCCATGTTTGGAAGAACTTGATGTGTACTTTGATTGGAAGAACAGGCTTTAGGGCCTTTAATAATATACTGTATGTTTGTGTCCTTTAATTTAAGTGACTTCATGGATCATTCATAGGGTTCCCTTGAATGCTAAATGTTGTGCTTTAATTTGTTTTCAATATATGTGGACTTATGCAGCTTAATCACAATGATTATCATAATAATTGATATGTCTAAAATGGGAAATCCTCTTTTTGCTTCCTCTTCTTCATGGTTATGGATCAAAATGTTGGTCTAGGACACTTCAGGATGGATGTACGCTGCCCTTGTGGGTTAAACTTGGGGTCTAGTGGAGCATCAGCCTCTGATCGTGAAACCGCCATGCTATTTTTAAAGATGCAGATGAGCCTTTAATTTGTAAGAGTATTGATCAGATGCAAAAATAAAGTATGAAAGGAAAATGTTGGTGGATACTTGAGGAGTTGAGACAGACTGACCACAAATAAAAACTTATGGCATCAAAGAAATTGATTTATTAAAGTGGGTTTTCCATAAAAAAAACGTGCTCCATTTGAGGTTTAATTCCAGTGAACATCTAAGTGATAGGCAGGTGGATTCGGCACTTCTGTGCTGCAGCAGGTAAACTCAGTCATTTTGCAGCTCCCACCACTTGGGTGGCGGTACAGTGGGAGGGAACATACAGTAAATATTGAGAGAATCCAATGAGGGTGCAGTAAAATGATGCCCCCTCCTCCAATCACCCCCCATCCTCCCAAAAGGGCCCTGCCTCCCAGCGGACCAACTGGGCCTGGTGCACCGGATTGAAAGTCTGTGTGCATGTGGTGCCGCTTAAAGAGGTGCGCCGATCAGACGGCACAGACTTTCTCCGTTGAAGAATCAGCGAGATGAAGAGCAGCGCCCACCCGGCACCATGCGCTCCAGGCTCCCACGGACCGCCTGCCTACTGCGACTCATTGCACTCTGCATCCTTCTCTCGCACACTGCAGCTTACTTTGGGTCAGCCACTTTCTTTTTTTTTTTTTACTTCTGCTCATCAAATTTAACTGGTCGCCTCTGATGTTTTAATCTTTAGCAGAGAGTCGATAACAACGACTTTGTGCCAAATTACGCACGCGTAATTGCGCACAAACTTCTGCAGCAAATTGTGATCGTGTTGTTCAAAACCTATGAACTTTTGGGAACTGTCATGCGTATTTTTTGCAACAAACCATATTCATCACCAGTGGAGATTTAAGATGTATCTCAACCAAATAAATCTTCATTATTTGGCTATTTTTTACGTGTTTTTTTCCTCACGGATTTATTGAATTACCTTCCGTTTTTCTTGTATATGTTTTTCTATTTTATCAGGAAAACTAGAATTAATCCCCAATTTCTTCGTTTAAATTAAAGAAAATTTTTAAAACAAAGAAACTACAGCATGCAACTTTTTCACTGTCACGTATTTTCATTAGGTCAAATAACAATGGCAGTAATAGAAAAAATATTCGTATTTATCGTAATAATATCTATAGTATATAGTTTATATCAAAGTTGCAAAGATGCATATCATTATTCGGATACTTAAAATGCACCTCACCAGAATTTCTAACGTGCTTTTTCTTTTCACTCCAAGGCTGACAGGTCGGGAACCTTTGGTGTTTCTACCGGGTCCGTTTTCCAACGAGCCTCCGACGGGAAAGGCCCACCTGAAGCAGTGCGAGCAGATGACTCTGACCAGGCGGCAGAAGAGGCTGTGCCGCCGGGAGCCCGGTTTGGCCGAGACGCTGCGGGAGTCGGTGCGCCTCAGCCTGCTGGAGTGTCGGTATCAGTTCAGGAGTGAGCGCTGGAACTGCAGCCTGGACGGCCGGGGCAGCCTCCTGAAGAGAGGTGAGCCTGTAGTTTCAACAACACTTTACAGTTTTAGCTCTTATTGCTCTTATTTTTTTAAATCTTTATTTGTCTCAATCCTTGTTTATATCAGACAGGTGCACAGCTCTTATCTCCACTACTTACTTAAATTACATGCAGTATATTTTACATAAAATCATCTGTCCCGTTAAAGTCTCTCTAAATAAAACACATCAGCGTGCAAGGCTTTGATGCTGATCTAAAAAAAATATCTGCAGCAAAAGTAGAGAGAGAGAGAAAAAAAGACAGGATAAGAAAATTGTTTATCTCCAGTGGAGCTCTTGCAAAAGTTTGGGCCACCTCTGGAGACAGTAATTAAACATTATTCTAGTCTAACTCTAATAAAATCTTCTTACTGACAGTTTTAATCAACGGTTTGACTCAGAAGCATGTCAGCACAGATTCCTACAGGGATGTGATCAAATGTATAATGTAATGTAATGTAAGTATAAAGTTACCAGTTTTTCAAATGTACATTTTTTAATATAAAATAATAATTAATAATAATAATAATAATTATCAAAGAAAATAGTTTTGGAATTAATGCCATTTAATATATTATGCCCATCTCTTAAACAATAAAATGCACACACAATAGTTTTTAGTTGTTTTTTTTGTTTGTTTGTTTGTTTGTTTTGTTGTTGTTTGCTGTCTGTTGAACTTTAAAGTTAGATATGAATTGATCTTTTTCCTTACTGCATCACTGATTTTACAACACAGAAATTACATTTAACTACTTCTGGTGTTTCACCGTGCTGCATGTGGAAGAGTTGTGTCACAGTGACTGTGCAGTATCTTATTTAAAGTCATTCTTGTGTACTACTTCATTCTTGTAATACGAATACATTTGTGAAAATGACACTAGATGACACTTTTAAAATTAGTTCTCTTTTACTTTGTGCTGTTTAAGCTGTTCTGCACAGTCCCTTCCTGTGATACAAACCCTGACAAACTACTTTTTCCATGACCCGATACAACCATTGATTAGCTATGGAAAAAAAAAAAAAGATATGTCCGTTCTAAATCACCATATTGCATTTAGCTCAAGTCCCCTGCGGGTCTGCTGTGCACAGAAAGTGCTTCCAGGCTTTATGCATATGGATATCAGTGTGTGGGAGAACATGAACAGGTCAGCATGGAGGTAATGAGGGAGTAGAAAGCCAAGAAATGTGGTGTGGTGGAGAGTGCTCAAGCCCTGTGGTTATTTTTATCCCGGGAAAGCGCCCATTCCCAGAGGAAAAGGGTGGCATGATTACCCACTTTCATCTGGGAAAATCCTTCCTAGTCAAAATAATAATTAATTGGATCAAAATATACCCTGGTGATGGCTCTGGGTGAAGCAAATAACAGTGCGTAACCAACGGAAGAGGTCAGAGGAGGAATTATGACACAAGAAAACTTGCAGAATAATGCTGAGGTCGGAGTAAACCATGACAACGCAGTGAGCTCTTTATAAACATTTTGGCTCAAAGGCTTAGTCAATGGCACAAAAGACATTTTGATGAATGTAAACTATGAATGAATCCCTTAAGCTATGCACAACTTCCTCTTAGAAGTTGTGGCACAAACGGGCCTTGTGTTCAAATCCCTGTAAACTCAGCTCTTTAAATCCACCCAAGATAAAAACAAACAGATGTAGATTTTTAATTTTTACATGTTATTCCACCTCCTCTGATGTCTTTTGCATCTATCCTAGCAATCAAGGAGACTGCCTTCCTGCTGGCGGTGTCCTCTGCAGCGCTGACCCATGCACTCGCCAAAGCGTGCAGCTCGGGCCGGATGGAGAGGTGCACGTGTGACGACTCCCCCGGCATCCAGCACCGAGAAGCATGGCAGTGGGGGGTCTGTGGTGACAACCTGAAATACAGCACCAAGTTTCTCAAGAAGTTCCTCGGCCAGAAGAGGGTCAGCAAGGACCTGAGGGCTCAGGTTGACACCCACAACATCAACGTCGGAATTCGGGTGAGTGTGAACAAATAAACCCAAACGAGGGGGGAGAAATATTACATCAAATGTGCCTCGGCGATGTCCCTTTATGGCGAGGTTGCCTCCCAAGCCCGAGGCGCAGCAAAAATCACCTGTACCTAAGCCACACGCTCAATTAGCTGGTCTGCAATTTTACATGACAATTATACCTCTGCCACACTCCCGCACCATCAGAGGACACAGAATCGTGATCCTCACCTGCATATTTTTCGCAGTGCCAGCCAGATAAACACCCCTCTTATTTGCTGCCGTCGTCGGCCTTGGTGGATAACACAGAGGCGGAGGGTGAGGCCGTGCAGTGGGGAGACAAGACGGCTGTAGGATGGTTGGAGCCAGGTGTTCTCAGGCATGATAAAGCTTGCTGTGCGGGCCGACAGAAAATTAAAGGTCTCATGTCGGAGGGAACGATTATAACCGTGGCCTCTTTTTAATATACGAGCGAGCATTTTTTTCCACTTACTGGATGCTCTTCATAAATCCAGCTAATGTTCATAACCACCACTGTGCGGCTCTGAAATAGCAGGCCCCGGGGTCCTACTCCTGTAGCTCACACCTAGACAGAGCCAGAGATGGTGGAGACAAAAAGGGAAAAAAAACACAACAGGAAGAGCCAACGATCTTATCTCATCTTTTGTCAGCTAAATGTTTTCCTCACTTTACACCAATGTGGCCGAGAAGAGACTGTGTGTTAACAAAAACATGAAGTAGATGGGCCCCCCCCCCCCTAACATCTCTCAGTAATGGGGGTAATGCTGAAGCCCCTGAGGGGTTCATACCTGCAAAGGGAGGAATTGAGCAAAACTTTTCAACCCACAAGTACCCTCTGGCTCCCTCTCGAAGACCTGTCTTTGGCCCCTACCATAGACAGCAGCTCCCAGGCTGAGTGATCGCGCTCTCATCACTGACCATCGAGCTCAGTGAACTATTAACCTAAATCAGGGGCACCGTGGTGAACCGCTACTACATATTCTTTTGGCACTTCTTGCGCAGAAATTCTTATCAATGTTTTCCAAGAGCAGGCATGTACAAAGAACAGGGTGGAGAGATTCCACTGTCTGCACTGTTTGTCACCTATGCCTCGGGCTTCGGCAAAGAGAGACAGCAGAGTAGCAGACAGAGCCAGTTTCAACACATTGGGAAAAAACTTTTTTTGCAAGAGCTGTCCAAGTGAGAAATGTGAGGTGAATGAAATACGACGTGCCGAACAGTCCCCCTCAATCCATTATGTCAAAATTTTTGACGGAGGTGGGCTAAAGGCTCCCCATTTCGCAAACCACCACCCCTAACCCCTACCCACCCTACAGGAAACTATCTCACTCTGTCCAGATAGACCTCCCAGATAAGAGGTCAGGTAATGAATCAAACTGAAGGAACTGACATCTCTCCCTGTTTTCCCTCCCTTGCTTTTTTTTTCTCCTCCAATCTCAGGCGGTGAAGAGCGGGCTGAAAACAACCTGCAAGTGTCACGGCGTCTCCGGCTCTTGTGCCGTACGGACTTGCTGGAAGCAGCTCTCTCCCTTCCACGACACTGGACGGCTGCTTAAGTATCGATATGACACCGCCGTGCGAGTGCTGAGTGTCACCAACGCAGCCACCGGTGAGACAGAGCTGGCTGGCCAACGCCGCCACGGACAGAGCCTTCGCACTACTGACCTGGTCTACATGGAAGACTCCCCCAGCTTCTGCAGACCCTCCCGCTACTCTCCGGGTACAGGCGGACGCTCCTGCGCCAAAGACACCAGCTGTCAGAGTCTGTGCTGCGGACGTGGTTATAACACAGCCATGCGCCTCACCAGCCTGTCCTGCCACTGCCAGGTACGCTGGTGCTGCCACGTGGAGTGTCAGACATGTGTGAGAGAGGAGGAGGTGTATACCTGCAAAAACGCATAAACACATAATGAAATAGAGGACATATAGGTTAAAAAAGAAAACAAAAGAGTGATCCACTCAGTCAGTCGGAAAATGTGAGAGAGACAAAGAGTTCATCGCTGATCTGACGTGGCTGCACTATAAACTCCTACAGACAGTTGTCCTGCATGTTATTTGGGGAGGAGTGTACACTTGTAACGTTGTAATATTTGCTAATCCTCACCGATTTGATATGCAGCAGCTTACTGTAGGCGAGGAAGTTTTCAAACTGCTCTGCTTCTCTCTCGCTGGATGCACTGAAAACGCCACTCTTCTGGGACGCAGGGAAACCGAGCTCTTAAAAACAGGTACTGGACTGGACCGGGCGTCAGCGGCAGTACGACATCAAACCCCCATCTGCAGGGGAGCTCTGACAGTGACTTTGTTGTGTTGTATAAATGCATTTGGCCCCTTCCACTTGACTATTTATTATATCAGTCATTGTGTCTGTTGTACTGCTGCTTTATGCTAAAAACCTTCTTGTAATCGAGTGTCGCCACTGAGGCTGAAATGGCCTTAAAAGGAATCCACCTGTCTGTCTTTCTGTCTGCTGTGTACTGTTTTCTGCTGTGGAGAGATGTTAGGAGTTCATTTCATTAAAAAAGCACTTAAGTTGCTCTTGCTACATATGATAAAAGTGTATATAATCCTAAAAAACTGTTTAGGTCTAAATATATGTTTGAATAGAATCACTGGAAGCTTTGAGGGGTGGTTGATGCCACTGATATACATTTTAACTACATGCATTAACAGGGTTATTGTGTAAAGAAACAAGCTGGGTTTCAGTTGCTCTTATGGAAATGTCTATGGAAATCTCTACATGTAGCCTAATGTGCGCTCGGCAGAACAAAGGGAAATACCAGGGGTAATAGCGAGGGAAACACCAAACACTGTCTTTGAAAAACAAAGAATGAAAAACACTTAATTTCTGAACATACCATCTCATAGTTCTTCGGTTTATAGAAGCACACAGTACGCTATACTTTGAAGTTTAAAATTGCCTGACTGAACCGCTTGGTCTTCAAAGTCTAATTTAGCCACATCTTTGTTCTAAAGGCCTTTGAAGTGGGTTTAATCATGCTCCCTATTTTCCCAAATTGCTAATCAAAGAAAATCACAGTGCTTACCCCCGTACCCTAACATCCAAGACAACTCTTATGTGTCCATGTGTGCAGGTCAAAAGTGCACGTCGGACCCAAAAGATCTACTTTACTGGCCAGTTTATGTTTCGTTGGAGAGATTCTGAACTGTATATATTACATGAATATGACTCATGTCAGGGCCCCAGGTGTGTATGACAATGTGGAATCGTAATTTTCTACCTCACTTCATCTTTTGGCAAATATCAGCAAGATTTATGAGCTATGCAGAGTTATGTCCTAACCTTTATTTTTAAGATCATATTTTAGATTTGTACTGTTCTTTTTGCATCTGGTAATATATGTCTCCATATTTCAAAAGTAAATGTTCCTCTATTTGTTTTTAATCTTGTTGCATTACATTCTTATTTAAAATAAATAAGATTAATAAATGGACACGCGTTTGTAAGAGCCGTGTGTGTGTGTATTTGTTGTGTCTCGTTCAGTTGCCGGAGGCAGTCGCCCTCAACAGAGCTCTCACACACACGCATGCACACTCCACACGCAAGCGGGAAGCGAGCGCGGTATACCTGCCTGAAACTCGCTGACCTGCATCTATCAAGCAAAACCACTTCCTGCTGATACTGCCCTGCCCTCCTTTTCATTTCAAAGGACTGTGGTCTCGCTGCATCACCCTCAACCGCCCAGTTAATCAGGCAAGGGGGTGGGTGGCTGGGCGGAGGGCACGCTTACAGGTGTTGTGCCTCCAGCCAGCATGCCAGCCACACTGACAATCATAATGACGACAATGACAAAGATGATGACTCAGAGGAATGCCGAGCAATGCTGCAGAGCGTGTGACCCCCCGACTCACCAGTAGAAAGCAACTTTCAGCTGAGGGCGGGAGCAGTTTACGCGCTATTATCCCTGAATCATAACTTTTTCCACTCATTTGCAAGACATCAGTGATCCTAGAGCACACAGAGAGCTATTGTACGAGGTATTTACAGTGTGTGCTCTGCTGCTTTTGATGTTGCTCTCTAATTACTATGATTATACATTATTATTCCTTATTAGAACATCAACCAGAGACCCCAAGTATTGCAGTGAATTATAAGACGACTTCAAAATGACTACGTTTTTATCACAGGGTTAATTGCCTTAAAAATCTCTATAATGGATATATGGTGTAATAAAATTATCTCTCAGTGCGATGAGAGTATGCACGCCTTGAGGGCAAGAATCACCCATTTTTAAAATCACTTTTTAATGAGAATATTACTTGACCATAAGACAAAGGGTAAATAAGTATGAGTAAAAGTTTTCCTTGTGTAAAAGTAAGAATCATTGTAACTGCATAAAAGTATGCTTCCTGAAACCTTTTCTTTCTACATCTATTTTGATATAAAAAATAGTCAATCGTGTATAGATAAAATGCTTTAACGTAATCTTTGCTTTAGATTTCTAAAATGCAGCATTTTCTCCAGTACTAAAACTGTAATATTTCCAGAATGAAAACCACGTATCTCCAAATTTGCTGATTTCTTAGTTTTGTAGATAAACTGGCAGATTATGTGTTCCCCTATGGGCTGAGAAAATTCTCCTTACTTCCAAAGCCAAAAAACACCATGTCAAAACCAACTGAAAAACCCACTGCTATAGAGCTGAAAACAGGCCTGTTTTTGAGATACATGGTCTGCACTGGACAGCAACAGCATGTCTGTCTAATAACAGCATTATATTACCACCATAAACCTTTTCTTGTATCCCTCACTTTAATATTAATTCCCCCCCCACAAAATAAAGTTCAGTTTAGTGATAATACATAAATGCTTCAGCCGTCTTCCTGATGCCTGAGTTCAGATAAGTTCATATCTTGAGACTACTGACTCACTATATTAACTCCTCATATTATAATATTGCGGATCAATATTTAACTTCACTCAACATGAATGCTTTTTTAAAAAAGCTGTGTCCTTCTCGGCAGAGCTGTGGGATATGTAACGAGACAGAGGAGTGTGTCACAGAGAGCAGGGTGGACCAGAGTTGAGATACTGAGATATAAAGGAAAAAGATGAGGATGGAGGGATGAGAAGGGATAGTTTGTGGCCCCAGGAGGCCTATCCCCTGCTGCTGCTGTTGTTGTTTTATAATGAACTCCTAAAGCCTTCATTTCCCTCACTGCCCTGAGTGGAGGGGGTGCAGCGATGGGGGCTGCTGAGTCCACAGCCGGATTCGCACGCACAAGCCCCGAGGGTGGCTGCTTTGAGCAGGGTGGGGGGTTGGACAGAGCAGGGGTGCAATATGCGAGCTCCTGTGTGTGTTTGAAACAGTCCTGACAGGAGACAGGTGAGGGCAGAAAGGTTTTTGCATATGTGTGTGTGTGTGTGGGTGTATATAGTTGCCATGTGCACACCTGCGGTCACTTCAGTGGGAGTGATATGTGAGTGTCTGTTTGTAGTCAGGTTTTCCTGTGCGGGTGTGGGCTACAGCCGGCTTGCAGTATGCTGGAGCTGCTGGGGCTTCTGTCTGTCACCCCAAGACACTGAATGACATAGATAATGTAGGGTGACGCTGGTGGTAACACTATCTCTTGTGTCTGCATGGGCCTGGTTCAGGTAAAGGTTACTATGACGGGCTTGGCTGCAGCAGTGCTCTGATAGATGAAGATGAATTGGCACACCAGGGCGCGGGCATTTTTTTGAGATATGTATTATATTTGTGTCGCTTAGCAAAAAGATATTATCCAACGCTACTTACATAGCTTTCAGGTTTATACATCACTCATTTCTGTAAGAACAGCAGATGTTAACTGAAGCGTGGAAGGCTCGGTAGATACTTTGCTCAAGGACACAAAGCGCAGCGCCGTCCTGTAATCGGAACCTCTAATCCCCAGGTCAAACATCTAAACCCTGCGAGACTTCCGCCTCCGAAGAGAAGGTGCTTAGATAGCATCAGCACCGGGCCTAATCCCCACACCCTGATGCGGTGCAGAGGGAAAATGAAATGATGAAGAGGATGAGGTGAGGAATGGATTTGGTGCAGAAAAGAGGGGAAAAGAGAGAGAGAGAGAGAGAGAGAGAGCAGAGTTGTGAGTTGTACGGAATACGGCATGGGGTAGGAATTTGGAATGTGAAATGACTAATGCAATTGCTCAACCCACAACAGGGAACATGCACTGCCTAGAGCTATGACAAGGCTGAGTGCATTCTTCTATATGGGGGGGCCTAACTGAGACTGGGGTGGATTGGGATGGTGCCTGAGTTCCTCACAATGGGTGATGAGACCCATGGGTGTAGAGAAGGTGTATACACGTGTGATGGTCAATTAAGCAGGCAGCAAGGTTGAAATAATGCATTTTCACCTGAGGACAAAGGGAAAAATATATGTCATTAGTAGTAGCCAGTATGAAAAGTGAGACAAAAAAGAAGGATTCTTTTTGAACAGAGTGACTTAATTTCTTATAGAATAAATTACTTTTTATTCATGTTCTCTGTTTCAGAAGCATCCTGTAGTTTCCTCCATCATCTAGCCTCTCAAACGTGGAGAGCAGGCGATGTGACACTCCCTGCCTGAAACACAGAGCCTTCCTCCTCATCCTCTAGAGCTGAAATTATTCATCAAATCCATCTAAAAAAAAGTTCATTAGCATGTATTCTAATAAACTGTTAATTTAAAGCAAGATGCCAGTTCTTCTTCTTAAAAAATACTCATATCTACTGGTGTTCTTTGTCTTTTATGACATTTAAAGAAATGTAATTCGTTTTATGACTGTTGGTCAAACAAATCAAGCTGTTTGAATATGTCAACATGGAAATTGTTGTGGGGATTTTTAGTAACATGGCTCTGGAGGGACAGCGACGTTGGCCCGTTCCGGTTGAACAGCCCATCAATTTGGTCCCAACTGAAATATCTGATGGACTGCCATGAAATTTTGTACAGACATTACTGGCTCCCAGCAGACTTGTTCTTATGATTTTGGTGGCTTTGCCTCAACCATCATCATCAGATGAAAATGTTAATTTGTCAAACACTCTGGTTACCTGCACAATATAAATATTGCCTGCAGCATAGATACCTGCAAATTTAGTTATTAAATTATTATTATTTGTTGTTAAATGTGATATTCCCATCAGCAAGACAAAGCATAGAAAATAGGGCAGGGTGCTGCACAAATAGTGCCAGTGAATCAATTTCACACACTGGTACATACTGGTATCCCCCCTTGACTGGTCCACTGGGAGCCCCCCCCACGCTGGGAAGCTCATGGGGGAGGATATTCCCATGTCATTTCACAGGAACACCTGCAGAGCTAGCAGAAGGGTTTACATTGCAGCCTCTATGATAGGACATGATAAGACCTCATGCACCTTCATAACTGACTCCCCATGCTCAATACGATATACTCCTCTGCTTTTCTCTCAGCTGCACGCAAACACACACACACTCACACACAAACACACTGACCTCCATTACAACCAAAACAAAACTTTCCCAGATCAACAATGTCCAATGGAGGAAAACACAGATAAAGGGCAGAGCTATGTGTTCTCTCAATCAGCAACATGTCAAAAAAATAAGTCTGGAATGTCACCTATGATTATTTGTAATACCCACAGCTACACAATCTTTTTCATGAACACTCCTACATATTAAATCACAGTTATTAAGGGATTCAGATACACAATAATGTGCCATCAGAATCTGTTATCTTTTGAGCTCTGTGAACCGCACTCTCCGGCTAACTGACACATACGACTCCATCATGAGAGTGCGGTTGAGAGCGAGTGCATGACTGTGGGTGGGAAGCTGTCAGGCAGGGGAAGCCCAGCGCGGCGCTCCGTGCCATGTTGCTGTTTGTGTTCCCATCCTGGCTGAGCCGTCATCCAACCGCAGGGGTGGACAGCATCTCTCATCCTGAGAGGTCTGGGTGTCACAGGTGGTATGGCCACAGGGCTGCGTGAGTGTCTGACAGCTGTATGATCGCTGTGCTCTTTAAGGTCAGACTAAATAAAACAGGGACGGAGAACAGAAGAGGCTGATCACCTTCTCTTATTAGGAAAGGCACTTTCTCCACCGCAGAGAGGGGCAAGTAAGGTGAAAGGACCAGTTGCCAGTAATAAACTGTACATTGTAAATACTTAGACTACTTATTCAGTCGTTTTTTGTGTCTTTGTGGTTATTTTGAGTCTTTTGTGTTTGTTTTGCATCTCCTTGTGGTCATTTGAGTCTCTTTGTAGTCGTTTTGAGTCTCTATAATCCTTTTGCATATATTCATGTTCATTTTGCATCTCTTTGTAGCTGTTTTGTTTCTCTTTGTAGTTGTTTTGCTTTAACTGAGTCACTTCAAAAAGAGATTCTGATGCTACCAACCGCCTTTAAACATACTCCGGTGGGTAGGGGGTTCCACTACTGGCCCCACCTCTGGACCCCTTTCCCACCAGAACCCACTGAGACACCGGGAGCTTATGAGTTTCTGCTGTCATCTCTGACAGGCCCTCATTTGCTTTCATTCAGCGTCTCATCACGGCTTCAAAGACTAGTGGATCATCTCCCTCGGGGGGAGTGAGAAGATCAGCGTGCCTTCAAAAAATGACTGGTATCCAAAAATTGCTGACCCAAGGCGATTTTGCTCCTCATAATTGGCTTCTTCACTCTGTCTGTCTTGGGCAATCATTGGAGAGTTATGATGTATTATATTGCCTGGAAAACATCATTAAATTTGTTGTGTAGAAGTGATTCAATAACATATCATTTTCTCTTGATGAACAGAGGAGTGTTATTGAGGGGGGTAGTCACGGAGCACATTGAGTGCTTTCTTCCTCTACCAAACAATAAGTCAAATTTATTTATTCAAATTTCAAATTTATTTATTTAAAGCCCAAAATCACAAACATTGTTTGCCTGTCCTTAGACCCTCGAACCGAGTCAGGAAAAACTTCAAAAAACCCTTTATGGGAAAAAGAAGAAAGTCTGCTTCCATGTTGTCTCATCGGGACAGGGAGACTGATCCAGTGCTAAATTTTGTTTGGTTAAAGCTGGAGCCCCCAAAGGAGCAAAGGCCGACACCAGGAAACAGAATTGACAATCCAGTGAGGCAACCACGCAGACAAATAAATATAAATACATGCACTTTCTTTAAACAACACCAGTGGTGGAAAAATAACTACAGACATCTATTTTACTTGACTATGAAGCATTTTATGATTCTATACATCTCAGAGGAAAATATTATACTTTACACTTCTTCTGCAAATGGGACCTAGGAGGTAATAACTGGACATAACCCTAACAAAACTATGGTCGTGACATTTGTGCATCAGACTAGGTGTAACCACACGAGATCTCTCGGTCAGTCGGAGTGGCGTGATCGTGCTCCACACCTGGAGTCTGGATTCCAGTTTGTGCCCGTGGTGCTCAGGTGTGGAGGAAAACCAGTAAGCCCATCTCATCCTTTCCTCGGGGCTAAAAGATAAAGGACAGACGGCAAGAACCCCACGACCTTGAGCGAGCGAGACAGAGGGGTAAATGTGCCTCATGTACTGTTTAGAAATGGTTTGAGGGGGGCCTTATTTCTTTCTTTCTCTTTTCCAAGCAACAGGTTAAAGCTGCACACATCCATCCACTGCCCTGGGGATGTGTTATGACAACCAAAAATGGTGAACAGCGAGAGCAAGAAGTGGCATGAACAGATCTCAGGGTTTCTGACATGTGGGGGTGGGTGAAAAGGACCTCTGTTGAGAAGTGTCTAGCCTGAAGATACAACCATCAACTCAAGTACCATCAGGCAGCTGCGGAAAACTGTCTGGGCCGATTTCTGATTGCTGCTCTGAATGAGGTAAACAAATACAGCTATCACTGGCAAACGGCAGCTTGTAACAGCTCACTGCACTATTTAGGTTAAAGGATGCTTGCGTTTGCTTTACTCACTCATGGTCTCATTGGTTCTCCCCTCCCAGTTTAGCAGACAGCACGGTGATGGAGGGCTGGTGCAAGGTGATTGAGATGTGGTTTTGTTAAGGCGCCAGGCAGCGCCCCGGGATGATTTTCCTCCCACTAAATCATCAAGGAACTATTGTGAAATGTTTCTGGGAAGCTTGTTCTGGGAAGTCCAATCATGCCACTTTCACACAGTACTCCGTGACAGTCAGTCTGTGACGTGAACATTCACAAACAACCTGTCTCCTTCCTCAGACATCCCCTCTGTAGCGGTGTGTGACTTGAGATCTCACTTCACTATGAATAGGATTGATATCATTAGTTCTGGTGTCTCTGGCTGCAGGCGAGGAGGAAGCCTCTGGATGGACAGACAGCAATACTCTGACGCCTATCTGTGGAAAAAGAGGATAGTCTAATTAGACTGAATCAGGGTGAGCTGACAAAAGATAGCCTCGGGACATGTTTCAGAGTCTTTCCTGTCACATGTCTACATGTCAACAGATTTTGCTATATGCTCTCACAGTTTGGCTGGGGAGAGGATCTCTGCTATCATACCTGTTAACCACAACATCAAATATAATGGAAAATATTGCCTGCAGCATAGATTTAAATTTGGGAAGTTTAGCATCAATTGAATAACCTGAGCTGAAATGCTGACTTGTACATTGTGGGCTGTTGTGAACCATTACTGTGGATTCTGCATGACATTCAGTGTAACATTTGGTGTCCTGTCATCTTAGTGTTGCATCACAGCGTTTAAGATTTTAAACCAAAAAATGAAAACTGATAAAGTTAAATAAACTATGAATCTGCATTAGGTGTCTTACCAGTTTGTCTCCTGCTTAACACTAGGTGGTGTTTTGTCAGCTTTAATTGATTCGTTAATTGAGGAAAAACATATTACACGCGTATAATCAAAAAAAGGACACTCACTAGTGGATTAACAACAGATAATAAACCTTGTAATCGAATTTATTTGACCAAAATAAAAAATAATTGAAATAATAGCAGTTACTGAAAGAAAAGCTAATGCACATGTCTGCAATTATATTTACTTACTGTTTACTTATATTATCTTACTGTTGTTATTATTATTTCTTTTTAATACGTATGTATAAATATAATAACAGTATGTATCTCTATATTCTTTTATATATATTTATGGCTTATTTGTACAACATGGTGGTAAATGTTAATGTTTTTTTTATTTCTAACTCTTGTCCTTGCTTTAAGGTGTATGTATCTCTATTTCTGTGTACTTACAGAGAGAATAGTGTAAAAACCAGAGTTAAATTCATTGTATGTGTCCACACCTTCCCATTAAACCTGATTCTGATTCTGAAAAGTCGCGGCAGAGTGAGCACTCTTCATTTTTCCCCCCTCTCAGGTGACGCAGCAGAACTTCCGCTTTCCTACTTCCGTACACAAACGCTCGGCTGATGACGTGTACGCTCTAGTACCGTTAGCTAGCTAGCTAGCTCAACCAAAGGTGAAAGAGGTGTAAAAATAAAGTAAAAACGAAAGGAAAGAACGCGTTTCAACACACCGCGGAAGATGGAGACGCTCTACCATCAGACGAATAAGTAAGTGTGCCTGTCCCTATGTGGAAATTGAGCAGATAACAACTACAGCTAACCGCTAACTTTAGTCGCACACTTCATATCAACGTGATTATTGAGTCATTAACAATCCTCACACAGCGGCTCGTTGAAGTTCTTAAATGCTCTAAGATTCAACCCAAGGTCGTATGTTGGCGACATGTGTTGGTTCCCATTCAGTAACATCATGTTTGTTCTGGATTAGACAAATCCAGGAGGTTCAGTCTCTCATGGGAAACCTGGAGAAGACGGATCGACAGTCTGTACACTGTGAGTATTGAGCTGGACTGACATGACTGCTCTGTTGATGGCTGTTGATGGCTCCACTTTTATGCACTTTCCTTTGAATGGTCCCTTAATTTCTATTCAGCGTAGATCTCTTGTTATGGCTGCCTTGATATAATGGCAGGAGGAGGATAGGAGGGGGGGGGTTGATTGGGCAGGCACCAACCACAGAAAACAATCAGTTCTGAGCCAGGCTGGTGCCAGCACAGGAAGAAGCGGGGTGGGTGCAGTGACAGAAGCTGGGAGGGCTTCTTCCAGATAACGGTGGGAGCCAGGCAGTAGAAAAGTCTCTCCCTCCTCCCCTTCCCAAATTATGACATCAACTTTCGTTTTAACCCGGGGGGGGGTAGCATGTTAAGTCACCACGCTTACTAATGAGACTAATGAGAGAGGGTCTTTGAACAGAAAATTGCCAGAAAAATTGGAATAAACACCCACAGTCTCAGCAACCTGAACAATTGTGTTATTATTTAACAAGGGTGCATTTCCACCTGATCATTTGGAACAGATCCAAAACAGAAATGTGATGTAGGAGATGCTTCCTTCCTGTGATTATACCTTGTTTATTTTTCGTTTTCCGTTCTCTCATCATTCAAGTGTTAGAGAATGAACTGCAGGCTCGAATCGACCAGATCTTCAATCACTTAGAACGCCTTGAGATCCTGGCCAGCAAGGAACCACCAAACCGCCGCCAGAACGCCAAATTGTGAGTTTGGAGTGAGTCAATTGATGGTAACCCTAAAGCCCCAGAGCTGGCAGGGAGAGCCATATCTCATAAAGTCACAAGAGGGGATGGGAGGGCGCAGAAGATGAGACCGGCAGTCCCGTCCTGCCCTGTGGCGACGTGGCTCTATGAAAACATTTCCTCCGAGGCCCCGTCATCACCAGCATTCCTGCTGCATTGGGCAAAGATTCATTTCTGAGCTGGCTAAACAGGCCTTAGGGGACACAGTACGTCCCATCCCACAGCACTCCTCTGATCTTAGTAGAGCTCCAGTGGGGCCTGAGTGAAGCTGAGGGGCGGTGAGAGATGCTTTATGTTGACAGCAGGAGATCTCAAGGAAAAGAACTGTTCTCATTAATCAGAACCATTATGAAGAGTTAGCATTAAATGTGCTCCAGTGATGCATACAATATAATAAATAAATACAGAATATTTAGCAGAGTTTTATAGAGCGCTCTTGTCCACTCTATAAGTACATAAGTTGAATCAATAGTTTTCTTTGCTTTCCCTCAGGCGAGTGGATCAGCTTAAATATGATGTCCAACACCTTCGGACCGCCTTGCAAAATTTCCAGCACCGACGCTATGCCAGAGAGGCCCAGGAGAGGGAGAGGGAGGAACTCATGAGCCGCACCTTTACGACCAATGTAAGCCAGATGCACCTTGGGAAATAAAATGTATAATACTGTAGTCAGTGATTTTGATATTTATTGGGCATGAATCCAGCAGTCAGAGGTCAAAGTCTCGGGTTGAGTTTGCTCAGACTCTTTGTCTGTTTCCTCAGGAGCATACAAATGTCTCAAATAATGTGGAAATTAAAAAATTGTTTGTTCTCGCTCAATAGGACACAGATACCTCCATCCCCATAGATGAGACCCTACAGTTAAACTCCAGCTTGCACAACGCACACAGAGGCATGGACGACCTCCTGGGCAGCGGCAGTGGCATCCTCAACGGTCTCAGAGATCAAAGATCCACACTGAAGGTGTGTGCATAGGATTTAATACAACATTTTAACTGTAACTGTAACATTTTATTTGGTTTTCTGGAGAAAGAAACTAGTATAGAAAGCGAGATTCCCTGGAAAGATATGTTAAAAATGACATTCCCTGACCAGTTTCTGGTGTCCATATTGATCACAATAGTCTCATTGTTAGAGTGTACATGCTCAGCTAGAGGGTGAGTCTGTGTTTCCAGGGAGGAGATGGTCTTCCTGGTTTTGCTTTAAGCCTCCTCTTATCAGGGTGTGTCGGCTGATCAGCACTCACAGCCTGGTTGTCTAGCCATGAGAAACTTCTGACGGAGCGGCGCGTCAGGGAGGGTGTTGGCACTCAGCCTCTCCCAAAATCAGATGAATTATTGTAGATAATAACAATGTTGTCATGTATTCTTGAATTTTCCAAAACACTGCAAGTGTGTACGGCTGTCGTAGCCTGATTCAACACACGCTGTCATTACTGTTCATGTGAGTGTGGCTGTTTTGGCTCTATACAGGGGACCCATAAGAAGATGCTGGACGTGGCCAACATGTTGGGGCTGTCCAACACAGTGATGAGACTGATAGAAAGGAGAGCCACCCAAGATAAGTTCATCATGATTGGAGGCATGCTGCTGACCTGCGTCTTCATGTTCCTGGTGATCAGATACCTGGGCTGACCAGCATCCTTCCACAACGGCGACTTTTGATCAGTCGTGGACATTTCTGCAGCACCATCATCTCTCATGATATGAAATGTGGCAGAGCTGAATTTTTAACATCAGGTTTAAGTAATTTTCTATAAATTGTGCCATTATAGTTTGTTTTCCACCATTCTAATTATTTTGGGCAACTGCAAAGTGGGAAGGTTGAAGAAGACCTCAATAACAAACAGTATTTTATTCCACTTGAAGCCCCAAGAGAACATTGGAGTCTGTTAGGTCTGCTGCCTTTCTCAGATTATTGCCAGACATCTATAAAGTCTTTTTATCAAAACCACTCTGAAACTGTAAATGACTTTTGACTTTACTCAAATAGCTTTTTAAAAATACTTCAAACTGATCTTTATACTCAACTTGCTTTTGCCTCCAATGAAAAGCTGTTTTAGTTTTGCTCCTTAATCTGTCAGTAATGCTGTCTGTCATTCAGTCATTAAGCATGGTTCATAGAGAGGTAGAAATACTAGGGTGGAAATACTCATAATGCTCCATGTTTCATTAACAATGCAACTTCAAAATACTCCCTAGGAAATCTTTTGTTTTATGTTATGTATGTGAAGCTAACGTATTACACCGGAGATTAAGGTGGTAAAAAGGATGTTAAAAAGACAATGGAAGCAGCAATTATTTTGTAATTGTGATATACTTTCTCTTGGATTTATGCTCGGGTCTAGTCTCACTATGTGAGTGATCTAATTGTTAATAGAATAAAACGTCTCATTTCCTTATTATATGTCTTCATCAGTTGTCTCTGCTGGTAACAGGAGCAAAGTTCACTTAAAGATGATTTTTTTTGTTGATAACTCTGATAAGAGCTTTCCTTTTCAGTGCAAACTGTTAATGGTTGCTAAGGATGTGCGTGCTGCTGCCACAAGTCTTCTAGTATTCTAAGGAACTACAGCGCCATCTAATGTTTTCTTTCTGACAATGACCTGCAGTCTTTGCTCAGCAGTCCCAGATGAAATGATGCGGCAGTTAGATGATTACATGCATACCTGTGAATTTCATGAACCCTACATATTATGGAAAAAGACACATGAACTCAAGATTTTATTTGCTGAAACAGTAAGTTTTTAAAAAATACAGAGTTGCTACTGTTTGACAGATCACCATCCTTTGCCATCCCGGCCAGCCTTAGTCAGGGTAATTTAGAAACAACCTTGATAAAATACATACGTGTCCATCTTCCATTCATCTCGTCATCCTGCTTTTTCCAATGCCAGTCTCAAACCTCTACAATGTTAATAGGTTAATCTACAGCAGTTTTATTTACAAAATTACACAAAAGCAAAAACAGCCCTTCTCTTGAAGAGCATTTTGGAAAATAATTTAAAAACAGAAAAATACAATTATTGCAGTATACTACAATCTTATTGTTACATGATGCAAACGCACCATCTCGATGTACAGATTTCAGTGCAATTCATTCAGGTGTACCCTCACCACAGGGAACATGACTCAGAGCATCAGGGATGTTTAAACCCCCCACATCACATTTCCCCTCGCTTACAGAGGGGGTTCCTATGTGACAATGTCATACCGATTTGGACACCATAGCTGTAATTTCACATGGTCATCATTGGTGGGATTCTTCACATTACACACTGATATATGTACAACTTACTGCATTACAATGATCCAATAGAGAGCAAGTAGTCATGAGAAACAGAGAGTATCAGTAAGAGAGACTTACTGATTCAGAGAGTATCAGTAATTATGAAATAGTCCATTTCTGAAGGTTACATTACAGAATCAAAGTTGTTCTCTAGAACAAAACCACTTATCCTTCTAACATTATTCTGCTTATAGCTTCAGCCATTATGTCTCACTGACTGCCAACATTAGCAAAAACCATGAGAATAATATTTTTATATGGGAAAAAACCCACCTCCAGTGGTTTCTTTGACTTCCGAAAACAAACAGGTGTTGTTAATACCTCAAAGCTGGGATATAAACCAGTGTCTTGAGGAAGTCTCTTTAAATCTACACTTTCGTTTAAAAAAAAACAAAACAGGGCAAAACATGAAAAAAAAAAAAACCCTCAAATGAGCCAGGAGAAAATGTTAGTGTCACTTGTCAGCCCAGCACAGGCAGAACCACTTTGTGGCTAACACTCGCTGCACTGTGTAGGCCAGTAAAATGGTGGTTTATTGACAGCTTCCTGTCTCACTGCCCGCATGATGTTACAAAGACTTCATCTAAGTCTTTCTTCCAGTGGTTGGGTGCTGTGACTACACTCCTTCACTTGCAACATTACTCAAGAGCCATGATTAGGTGGGTGCTGGAGGTCCTGCCCTGAGAAGATTGGGTGTAGCAGCGGGTGGAGTTGGAGAGCTGCTGCTGCAGCTGCCTGTGAAGGCCGGGGTGTGAAGAGTGTTGGGTAGAGGGCTGTATGTGGTACATGGTGGAGAGCTAAGGGGGTGTGGTGTAGTGCAGAGGCTGGGATAATATGTATGGGCTGACCAGAGAGGAAGGCTGTTGGATGGGCAGGAATCAGCCCAGCATGTCCAAGTGAGTGTCCCAGAGAATGACCGAGGGAGGGGCCCAAATGAGACAACGAGATGGGGGTGAGGTGGTGCTGGGGAATGTGGTGTACCTGGGCTAACTGGGCGTGTGCAGGATGTGGGTGGTGGGGATGCGCTGGGTGGATGCCCATGGCTGCAGCAGTGGCAGCATGGTGCTGCAGGATGGCATGTTGCACCGTGGTGATTGATGTGCCGGAAGCTACAGACACAGTGGGCTGCTGAATGTGGATCTGCTGCAGGGCTGGAGGTGGGGGAGCTGGGGCCAAGTTGGCAGCAGCTGCAGCGGCGGCGGCAGCTGCTGCAGCAGCAGACGGAAACGTCTTCACCTGCTTGGCTAAAAGTTGCTGCTGGATGTGTTGCTGAGCAGCCTGTTGCAGCTTGCTGTATTTCTCCATCTCCTCTGGTGTGAACGTAATGGGCTGACTCTCCAAAGGAGCCAGTCCATCCTCCTCTGCCTCCATGCCATCCTCCTCCAGGCTGGGTGGTGGGTAAGCAGGGTAGGCATGCATTGGTGGCTGCTGCTGCATCTCTGGCATGAGGGACTCCATCATGGGGTTCTGAGAAGGATCCTGGCCTGGTTCTCCTTGGTACTGGGGTAACATAATGGAAGGCTCCTGTTCAAACAACGGCCGGGGTTCCTGAAGTACCTGGGCTTCTATAGCGGGGTGTTGTGTCTCATCTTGCACCACTGTGCTCTGTGGGGCCTCTTCAACCTTCTGAACTGGTGGAGCTGGAGGTGGTGGCGGAGGAGGAAACTCCCGTATAGGCTCTACTAGGATAACCTCCCCCTCAGCCTCAGAGCTCTTCCCTGCTCCTGATTTCTCACCCTCGTCGGGCCTGGTTAGGGGAATCACTGGTTTCTTCCCCGCCTGCAGCTTACCAAAAAGCGGCAGCATGGCTTTGTTTCCCAGGGTTGGGGGTAGTTTGGGACCAAAGTAGCCCTGCGGTGGGTCCTTAATCTTAATCTTTGTTCCAGTGGCAGAATCATCAGAGCTTTTTTTAGACTGAACCTTCTCCAGGAGCTGGCGTGCAGTAAGGGTATTTTTCTGTTCTCCTGCATCTCGGGACCCTCCTGGCCTCAGAGCCTGTGAGCTGGATGAATGAGTGTTGCGGTTAAGGCCTCTTGATGAAGATGAACGTGGAGACTGGGAGCGGTAGATGCGAGAGCGGTTGAAGTCTCTGCGTTGTGTGTCACTGTCCCCTCGGCCCCTGGCACCTCGTCGGCGAGGGGAGCCTTTGGTGGAGCTGGAGGAGCGGCTGGCAGAGCTGTGGCTGCGGCTGTAGCTGCGCCTCCAGGATCTTGCACTGGTGCTGCGGCTCCAGCTACTGGAGCTCCTTGAACTGCTCCGATGGTGCCGCCGGTGCCTCTTCCTGCGGCTGTAGCTGCGTGAACGTGAGCGGGAGTCTTCTGAGGAGGAAGAGGAGTACTGATGTCTCCTGGATCGTCTATGTCCACGGCTTCCCCTTCGTTCATACTCAGAGTCTGAGGATCGCTTGGAGTGCCTCCGCCTGCGACCCTCTGTGCTGTAGTCACTGTAGCTGTCAGAGTAGCTGCGGCTATGGTGGCTGTAAGCGCTGCTGCCTGCTGAGGACCGCTCAGAGCTACTGGAGTAAGAGTGACTACGGGAGGTTTGGCCACGATGGCGTCGACGACTGCTGCCCCGTCTCTCCCCCCGTCTGGAAGAACGACTGCAGGACCGCCGTGATTCCTCACTATGATGGCGGCGTTGTTCGCGAGGACTTGACCTATGATGACGTGAGCGCTGAGTGTTTGAGCCCCCTTCTTCCTCGCTCTCGCTGCTGGGGGGTCTACCAGGACCAGGACTCTTTTTGGCTGAGGTGGAGCAGGAAGCACTTTGAGGTGCACTGGAGTCGGTCTTTTGTCGCTTGGTGCCACTGTGCTCCTCTGAGGAGTTGCCCTTGTCAGTGCCTTTTGCAGTTCCTCCTTCCTCTGTTCCAGACTTGCAAGGCACTTCCTTAGTTGAACGTTTCCTCTTCCCCGTTTCTGCTCCTGTATTTCCTGTAGCCCCTCCTCCTCCAGCTGTCAGCTCAACAGAGGAGGTGACAGCTTTATCTTCTGACTTTGGTTTTGCCTTTTCCTTTTCATCACCTGTTGCCTCATCTTGATCTGGAGCCTTGTTTTTGCTCTTCTTTCGTTTATGTTTTTTCTTCTTTTTGGGCTTCTCTTGCATTACACTAGTCTCCCCCTCCGCATCTTCTTTTGCTCCTTTTTCTTTTCCTTTGCGTTTTGAGTGCTTTGAAGACTTCTTATGCTTCTTCTTTTTCTTTTTCTTCTTGGCACTACTGCTACCAGTTGCAGGCTTTTGCTCATCACCTTCTGATTGGCCTGGCTCTCCCTTCATCGTTGTCTTTTCTTTGTCAGTGCTGGTCCCCGGCTTAGTAGTTGTTTCTACTTTCAGCTGTTGAGGTAGCCATTTCTTGTCCTTTGTCTTCAGATTCTTCACAAGTCTTAGGGGACTTTGCTGCTTTCCCACCACGCACTCCTTTGTTGCGGGACAGCTTGAAGTCAAAATAGAGAGGATTACAGCTGTAAGACAGGGAGGGTTGAGCTTTTGTAAATTCGAGGAGCTCAGAGGGCCACTGCAGTGTAGTGCTCTCGTCTTTGCTCAGAACTGGGAAGAAGGGACCTGTGGGAATTTTAGGACCCAAGTTTGAATCCAAAGTCTCCTGTGTGCTCTCTGCTTTTTGAGTAGGAGATGTGGGTAAGATGGAAGCTGTTTCTGCACATGAAGAGACTTCCTCCGTCTTCACTTTTGGTGATGGAGGAGCTGGCTCTGGGTCAGGGGTTGCAGTGACGCTATCTTGTTCTTTTTCAGTCTTGCACTCTATAACGTTGGGCTCAGTCTGTTCAGAACTATCCTCATCCTTTTTCCCCTCATCGTGCCCCTCTTCCTCGTCCTCCTCTTCTTTGCTCTGAGTCTGATCAGAGGCCTTCATAAACAGCAAAAACTGGAAGTGAGGCTTTACCCGACAGTGAGCTGGAGGTACGTAGTGATAGTACTGGGGCTCCTGTCCAGCATATCCTTCCTCTTTTTTCATCATCATCTTCAGTTTGTTGAGAGTGGAAGCTAGAGAGCCTCCGTCATCAGGCTGCTGCACTTCTTCCGTCCCAGCCACACTACCGCCCTCTCCTCCTTCACCTCCTACTGATCCTCCCTTAGGGCTGTCTGTACTGCCAGATGTCTCCTCCTGCCCACCAGGCTTTTCTCCCTCCTGGCCTTCCTCTTCCTCCATAGCCTCTTCTCCATGATCAGCAAACACTGCCGCTGCTGTCTCCAGCTTTACTGGGGCTTTCTTTGCAAAAGAGAAGGACACACTGACTTTAGATGCACCACTAGGGGTTGGGGAGGAGGCGCTGTTCTTCCCCAGAGAGAAGCTGATGGTTGGACCAGCCTTTGGAGAAGCCTGCCCACTTTTATCTGTGAGTGATCCTTCAAGGGCAGCTTCTGTCAAAGCAGTGCTCTCAGGTATCATGTTGTCACTGTCTTCTGCCTTCTCTCCATCCACAGCCACTGTGGTAGTTTTGAACATGGGCCCACTTCCTGGAGTACTGAAACACAAAATCATGATAACAATTTGATGTAGGAATAAATGTTTCCAGCTGATAACAATAGACATACTTGCAGTGATATCTAAATTTCAAAATTTTATCCTACTTTTAACCTACTTCAGTTACAACAGAAATGCAATTGTACTACCAGCAGAGGGCACTCCAGGTATAAATTCTTACCGGTCCTGTTGTTTCCTCAGTTCAGCCAGCTCATGCAATCGACGCAACATCTTTTCTTGCTTTTTTCCATCTTTTCGGGAACGGGATGACACATTACGAGCAAACTCCCTCTGCTTCAGCTCTTTAAGCCTCTGCAAGACAGTGAGAAACAAAGAACATCAAGATCTCTTCTCTTGAAGAAAAAAAAACACTTCCCTTTTTTGGCAGCTGCTGCATTTTTTTAAAACGTGAAACAGATCTTCAATAAGATTGTAAAAATTGATCACAAGTACCTGCTTGTGAGCGTGGTCGTAAGAGTTAATGTGGTTGTCAAACTCCTGGTGTTTGGTGTACTGCTTGTCACATAGCTCACAGTAGAAATTGGCTCTCAGGTCTTCCAGAGCCTTTGCAATAGCTTTCTCCTTTTCCATCTGGTCCTGTTGTTCATGGGAAATACAGAAAGGAATAAGTGAATGAATCTAACAGTGTTCAAAGAGTCCTAGTAACTATAACTGTTAATGTTTTAAACATATTAATCGCAGCAGCCCTACTCATAAAAGGTTATAGAACCAAAACTAATTATTAGAATGATACAAGGCAGAAGGGCCTCACCTTGTATTTTTGCCGCAGTTCTTCTGTGTCCTCCTTCTCCACTTCGAGCACTCTTCTCTTCTCTGTGGCGTCCTCTGCATAGTCCAGCTGAAAAGGACAGACACAGCAGTTACAGCACTCGCACAAAACACTCCCGAATCAAAGAGAGCAGCCCAAATTCATCTCATCTGCCATGTGTTTCATACACTGTGTGGACAAGTGGTTGTGCTGTTGGCACATCTGGGCCACAAGAGCTATGACTGGTCAGTTTGTGTTACTTGTTTTTGATGCTGACAGATTAAGGTCTAACTCAAATCACATCAAGTCATCCCATTTTGCAGTTTTAGGTATTAATGTGTTTTTTAAATGTAGTGCTTACACTTTCATATTAATAAAAGGAGGACCCCTGGGGAAATATCACAAATATCACATATGCTCCTTCTCCTCTTGGCCAGCTGGAAGGATACTTAAGACTAAGAACCACACCAGCATCTAACCAGATAGAAATGAGATTTGCAGGTATGGTCACATGCTGTTTAATGTGCTGCAGCTGACCAGCTTATTAGCCATTTAGCCTAAAAAGTGACATTGACAGTGCACTTTTCCCCAATGAATGTTTTTTTTCATGGCTCGATCAACAAGCTAAGGTGCAGAACAAGACCTGTGTTCACATGTGCAAATTAGATAAGGAGATTTTTGGAGAAAGCTCATGTGGATTGTTGTTGCTTAAAGTTTGTGGCTCTTTTTTTGTGTTGCTGGCTGCAATCTGGTCATCTGCTTGGTCTGTAATAAAACCCCAAAGTTACAGCTTTATGCTAGATTTGATACCAGAATGGTATCCCAGAAAATTTATCAAAACTAGGGGGGCAATATGAAATTTAATAAAATATCTATGTAAAATACAAATTTCTCCCTTTTGGCTTCTGTTTTTCCCCTCAAAGGGAGCACACAGAAAAAGAAATTTACAGAGCACAGACAAAATCTCAATTGGACTTTAGCAGTAAAAAAGACATGATGGATTGTAGGAACATGTCAGTCTCAAAGCATAAATCCTCCTTATGGTGGATGAATGATATTTAGCCAAAACTGTGAAGGTCAGGTGCAATTTTAAAAACATTAGTGGCATTCTGCAAGCAGAAGATGAGAAGCAACTGCAACTGCCCTGAGGCAACCAGTGTTACTGTTTAATGTCTGTCTAACTCAAAGGTGTTGGGAGTCAAGAACAGACATTTTGACAAACCACTTTTGTGTGTGTGCACAGGATCACTGTCAGCTGAAGCAACCGTCACAAAAACATTAGTACAGGATCATGTAGTATGTCAGTGTTTGCTGTAGCATTGTCCCCTTCAGTGGAGATAATGGACCTGATCCATACCATAAATCTTTCTCTACTGAGCTACTTTGCATTTGGCACCTACTCGCTCATTCAGGTAGTGTTCTTTTGGCATCTGCTGCTGTCAGATTTGTCTGTCAGACTGCCAGTTGGTGAAGCGTGATTGATAACTTCAGAGAATGTTTTCACTGCTCAACAGTCCGATGCTGCTGTGCTTTACAGAGCTCTAGCCGAAACTTGGCAACGTGCGTGGCGCTATTTGGCTCACATATGGGTTTTTTCTAACATGGAAATGGATTTGAAGCACTAAATGATTCTTCCAGAGACTGTCGGGAGGTCATCAGTGAGCGTTGAAAATGAGGACAGTTTTTTTTTTTGTGGCTCTAGTAGGGTAGAAATGTGACAAACATCTTCTATCTCAGTAGCCTGCTGAAAGCCACTGAGCTCTTGAACACTGGATTAATAATGACCAATGTTAATAAGCCAGGTTGTGTTGTGTTTCCTCTCTATTTTTTTATACCTTTCAGCAATGGTTGTTATTCAAATATCTTTATTTTGTTGCAGTTATATAAGGTGATGAATGCTCAACAAAGTGGTCTTGTCCAGTATCAAAATAACTAGATATCTCAAAGAGCCTGAGGTGACAGGTGGACAAACTCAGTGTGTTGTGACATTGACTACTATGTCCTCGTTAAGAACATTTAAATAAGTGATCGGGGTAAAATAAACAGCATCTTACCTCCATCTCCATTCTTCCCATCCCCATGACATCATATTTGAGGATGATGGGCACAGGGTCGGTGCGTCCTGAGGGGAAAGAGACAGAGAGAGGACTAGGTGAGTTTCTGAGACTCAGACAGAGGGCCAGCTCGGAGACAGCCTGCTTTTAGAGCATAGGGTGCTGGGGTTAGAGAATTTTGCCTTGAAGTGCAAAGAGACCAGAAAGCTACAGTGAACCAAACACCAGCCATTCTCACAGCTTACTGCAGTCACCAAGTAGAGACCAATTTATCTACATTCGACCTAGTCATTGATTTGCATTATTAATGAGTCAAATTAGCTGCAATTATTGTGTTTCTCGTGGAGTCAAGGGCTTTGGGATTGTTCAGCACGGTCTTCCAAGATAAACTCGAAACAAGACTGTCAGCTTTCAGCCAATCTGTCTTTATATCTTTTCAGTGCACCACCCAAAACCCCTCCTCCACCCACTCATTGCTGCAGTCCTGTTAAACCAGAATGCCAAGTTTATCAAGGACGCTACAGCTTGAGGGACTGTGTGGTTGGTGTGTGTGTGTGTATAGGGAGTTGCAACAGGCCTGCGCAGCTGCTGCCCCTGCTCACTGAACACCACTGCGACATCCTCCATGAGGGGAACAAAGCCTCCCAATATTATCTAAGGCCTATTGCATCATGTTTTCCTGAAATGTCTGCAGGCTGGCTGACCTTTGCAAGCCCCTTTCACTGTCCCGAGGTCCAAATCTGTTCCCTTGTCCCAGGCCCCCTGCCCCATCACAACTGGAGCTAGAAAAATTACTTTCCTCTGTCTACTTAAACTATGTTACGTAAGCTGTGAAAAGAGCTAGATCGGAAGGAAATTAACTGTAGAAAAATAAACAAACCAAAGACAACCAAAAAACAGAATGAAACATTAAAGATACAAAATATATCAAAATCAAAACTACTTTGGAGATTGACACAGAATTGCTTAATCCACTCATAATCAGCCAAACAAAGCAGAGAGAAAGACAGAGTAAAATTAAAAAAGGACACAAGCACTGAACTACAGCAGAGTGACGTCACAGGCCAGGTATCGCCATGGTGACAGTGCAAGGGATGGGGATACTTACCTGGTAAAACATGGGTATGGGTAGGAGGAGAAGGAAGGGGAGGACAGACAGACAGATAGACAGGGGAATCTCAACACAAAAGGCATAAAAAGAATTTGGACTAGTCTGCTGCTCCTGTTGCCAGCCAGATATAATAATCAATCTTACTGATAGTGATTATCAATTCGGTTTGGTTTCAGTTTTTTTTCCTCCTATATATTTAAGTTGAATCATTTTTTTATGTATACCATTGGGCATATGGAATATCTACAAGCATTGTGCTTGGAAATATGCAGTCAGGTTCAATGTTGTGATATCTACAGTAGTGCAGATAGTTTAAATTTCCTATAGATCTGACTAAAACTTAAGTGTTTTCTCTAATTTTCCACAGCCTTGCCAAAGCAATACTTTGAGCCACCAAGAGCCCAAAGACAACATGTATAGTATATTAAATATTAATGCATTTGAAGACTTTTAACTGTGAATTTAATGTCAAATGGAACTATTTTTGGCACATTCTTACCTTTCTAGACAGAGGAAGGTAAGAACATTATCTGATGTAAATATCTGTGTCAATCCTGTGCTTTCCTTGAGTAATTTAGTCATCACAGCCCAATGACATTTTAATTCTGAAATCATAGATGCATGGGCATTCTGACATATAATGGCCTGCCTGGACTCTCAGTCCCACTGCAGTGTCCGGCAGCTGGATGGAGAACCTAACTCTGATTGAATGATTGTAGAGGCCTTACTCCACTGAGGAGGTGGGAGGAGGAGACTGACTGTGTAATATCTTGATCACAAGACTATCTACTGATAAACATGTGTGTTCACGCTCTCTGCCCAACTGTGGTAGAGAAATGAAACCAAAAAAGGGGGGAATTGGTCTGTTAGCCAGCCACTGCAGTGGTCTGTCTGAAATGAGTCACAAAGCCAGGCCCAGAATTAAAGATTAATGAACGATTACAGTCATTACCAAACTATCACCAATCTTGAAACACAGTGACAATACTTCCACATTACCCATTCCAGTGGAAAAGAAAGGGACCAGACAAAAACAATGTGCATCTAAATCACAGGGTGTGAATCACAAGGTTTAAAAAAACTGAAAACAAACAAAATGACAATGTTCTAAGAGTAATACATATGCATGATAATATACAAGCAGCAGAATGAGGACTATTACAGAGAGAATTGAAAGCCTATGTAGCATTGGTGCTCTGATGAGAGGAAAACAAAAAAATGGGAGAAATTAAAACAAAATATAAAAAACAATTCAATTGGGGGATAAAATAACATTTACCACTAAGTTTACCATCAGCACAACATGGGCAGGATCAAATCGCTGTAAAAAAGAAACACCAATTGGTTAAGCAGGAAGATTGAGGCACATAGAGAAGGGAGGGTGGGGTTGGGAGTGTGGTTGCGGGGTGTAGGGGGGGGGGTTATTACCAGAGGGGCATCAGTGTATCACCCCCCCACCCCCCTCATCCCTTTCACTCAGGGCTAGGTGCTTACAGGGATTTCCTCTCACCACTCTCTCCCAACCACTCGTCCCAGTCCCCAGGCCCCTAGCCTGGCATCATCTTGCTTTCTCAACCAGAATAAGCCCCAAAAATACCAAACTACCACCCTTTAAAAAGTACACCACAGGTCCTGTATCCCTGTATCAGTAAAAACCCAATAAACCTTCACTTTTTGCCTTTCGCAGAGCAGAACAATTAGAAATCCCATTAGATAAGTACTTTTGAAGGAGCGGTACTGGGTGAGGGAACAAACTACTGATGGCATATTAACTCCGACAGGTAAAGAAAAAAAGGAACGATATTGCCTGACAAAAGTCGTGAATCAAACATAACATCTACTTTTGGAGTGTCTGGTACAGGCAAATAATTTGCCACCCCCCCTCCCCCCTTTCTTTTAAACATGTTGTCAAATATCTACTCAGATATGACAGATGCCTCTAGGGACGACCACCATTTCCCCCCTTTGAGCTTTTTGCCTCGCAGACGCTTGTCAGCCCAGTTAGCAAATCTCCCTGAGATTTTCTCATTTCTTCGCTAGCTTACAGCCAGCAAGCTTGTTTTGGGATGTGCTTAACCCCGGAACAAGTGAACACATGACACATAAAATGTACCTGAGGAAAGAGCCGGGCAAGGCTTTGAGCAGTGCTTAGAGCGGGTTGCTACACAGCAGCAGTTTTACCAAAGTCGACTTAAAAATGTGAACTGTGCACCCGTCTGGTGTGTTACATTTCACTCTGTCGTGTGAAAGGAGTCTTTCAGTGTATTACCTCCAACACTGCTTAAAGCCCCAGGTGAGTGTGACAGTTTGAGGCAGGCAGGAGTGCACCGCTGGGACAAACATGCTGTGCAGGAGGGGCAAAGAAACGGGGGGAGGACGGGAGCATGTAACCATAGGGACAGAGACATTCAGGGTGTAGAGGGGTGGTGAGGTTTTCCCTGTAAGTTGACTCTATGGCCCGATCAGTAACAGACACACACTGCAGCACACACACACACACACACACACACACACACACACACACACCTCAGTCTCACATGATGACCACACACATACACACAAGTTTCAAAGATTTGGAGGTAGAAACAGGCAAACAAGCAGAGGGGGGAAAACTCGTCTACTCTGCAAGCCATTCAAAGTCTGAGCCGTGGTTACAGCCAATCAGATACCCGACAGCAGCAACGGAAACTCAAAGAGGAAAAAAAAATCTAACGTACGTGGAGATGATGATTCTAAGGGATGTGATGGAATCATGGCTTCCTAAATCTATCTTGATTTCAAATGGATTTTTGTTCTTTGTTCAAATCAAAGCACTTTACTCTTGTGCAGATTGTAATACAGGTTTAGTGATTATGAAGCAGAGAGGAGGAAGCTGACAGAGGCCATTAGCCTACGGTACACTGTAAAAGGGGTGTTACATTGAGGTCAACTGCAGAGTGGGAGAAAGAAAACACACCACACACACACACACATACTGACATACAGAGGGGATCCAACAAACCTTACCTAAAAAGGGGCAAAAAGGACAAAAGAAGAATAAGAACAAAGTCAATACAGTGAAAAACTTAAAAAGGGGACACAATGCTTTCACTTCAAAATTCAAAAAACCTTCTCTTCTGACGAGGAAGACAGGAAAGGAGAGGAAGATTATAATGATTATCCAGCAGACTTCAATGTGATGCAGGGGTGCAATAGTGTTGTAAGCCTACTCCTAAGTGCATTAGCAAATTTAAGCAGAGATAGTGGGCTCTGACAATGGGCCATTAATTCCTACACAACTGGACACACTTTGCCGCAGTCTCATCTGCCCACAAAGCAGGATGCTTACATAACCACACATCAGTGGTGCCAGCGGCAAAAACAAGAGCACAGTCAGCCCCTGCAACTCGTCCTCTCCTCCACACAAAGCACACATCCTTATCACATCAAATAGATAGCTATTCGGCTGTTCAAGGCCAGATGGAAATAAACAACGATGGACACCAAATGCTAAGTTCAGAAATTACTGATGTGCTGTTACTCTCCATACACTTGTCAGGCTGCCCAGAATGAGGCAGCTTCCTGATCTACTCTGGTCTCTGGCCACGATCAAGGCCGAGAATACCTATGAGACAACGCAGGGAATTGAGGCCATATATGTACACGAACAAGAGGTGCTAAGGTGGCCATGACATGGCTCAACAGCCAGTCATCGGACCTGCATGTCCCTGGGAGCTCACCAATACAGATGTTTAGCATTTAATGTCTACATGTCAGACCACAAAATATCGTGGCTCTTCATAAACAAAATCTGACCAGATATAAACAAAAGATACACGTCATTAACGGCAATATTTGCCTGTAAGATTATATCCACAAACACAACGCTAAACCAACACCATGATGGTATTCTTCCTTTTCCCTTTTTGGTCAGAAAACAACAAATTAATCACCGCAACCATCATCTGGTGACGTAAGGACACACACAGCCTGGTTACTCTGCAGAGTATCAGCAGCAATGAATGAGTGTGTACACACGACTTAAGGTTTTAATGGTCAAGAACACAATTCAGGTGTTCTCAGTGGCGTCATTTTCTGCCTTCATGGTCATTTAACTGCACAGACAACTAAAAATCTCAGAACTAGAAATACAAAGATGACATGGACTTTTCAATGATTAATGATATATATATATATATATATATATATATATATATATATATATATATATATATATATATATATATATATGTGTGTGTGTGTGTGTGTGTGTGTGTGTGTGTGTGTGTGTGTGTGTGTAAGCGCTGCCTAAAAAAAAAAAAAAATCAAATTAGGCAGTACAATTCTGAACACAGATAACTTGTATCTGTTGATTTATGTGACTTACTTGCTTTTCTAGTTTTGCATAAATATATGTCCATGTATAAGGCTTTAACTTGTCTGTCCTTTGGCCGTGTGCTGGAGACTCCATTTTGCAGAAATGACTTGTGTTTCTCATTAAAATGCTGATTTTGAACACATGTTACTGCTGGGCTTACAGGGCGGGAAATGCAATTGAGCAATAAAGAGGAATGACAGGGACGGAAATGACTGCATGAGAGTTACAGAAATGAAACAGGTGGATTTGAGGTTAAAATAATATGGACCGAGGATAGAAAAAAACGCAGTGGAGGAGGTGGGGTAAACTAAATGCCAGAAATTATGTGACTACAGCAGCAGACTGCAAGGAGTCATTGGGCTGCCAGTGATGGCACCACTCACGGACAAGCTATACATCATCCTCTTTGGAGAAAGTGCAGGGAAGGGCGAGGCTATGAAGTTAAGAAAGTAAGAAATGTGAAGAGAGTAAAGACACTGATGAGGGGAGGTGGGGGTGAACAGGAAGTGGCTCAGCAGAAACATGTCAGGGCTCTGCACCACTGCCTCTGAGCCAATGAGCCTATGAGCACAGCAGGGCTGAGCTAATGAAGTGCTGACGTTAGGCAATACCAACCCACACACTCAGCTCCGTTCAGCCCGCTCCTTCTTACAGCAAGTCAATATCAACTAGGCCATCCAATTACAGCTGTCTCCAGAAAGTAAACCTCTTTAATGCAGTTTTCTAGTTGAAAGCTTTCTACATCTTGAGGAATTAATTTAATATGCAGAGCTTATGGAGCATTTTTGGGGTATAGATTTCACTTCTCTGAAGAGACAACAATCCTCGAAGTTCAATTAAAAGGGAAAACTTCTCGTGCTAACATGATGTTAATAGATTGATAGTAAATGAATGGGGTGAATGTTATACAGACTGTAGAGATCTATACTGACATTGCAGGTCTAGTAAAACTTTATCACGCAGTCTGAACAGACTCTCAAATCAAGGCCATCCAGTGTACCTTGGTAATTGGGTCTAATTTACAGGAACAGGAAATACAACTAACCAAGACGAGGCTGAAGAAAAGTCTTGTGTTTTGTCTGTTAATTCAAGTGTTTAACACTGCAGCTGAGACGCTGTTGTTTACTGGTTTGTGTCTCCAGAGTCAACAATGTGATCCTTGATTTCACTTAAGCATCATTCAAATGAGACACAACATTTAGCTATTGTAACCAAGACATAAACCCGACAATGTAGGCTGATGAGAGGATGTTTGTTTTTAACCAGGAGTTCAGGACAAGATCTGGCAAAGGTACAAGACTTATTTACTGGCACATCAGCAATCCATGAGTCCACAACCACTCTCTCGAAGCTGGTTGGCTAAAACAACTGGACGTGAGCAAACTGCATCCAATTAAACTGTGATTTTGAAAGGGGGAAAAGTCTACTTTAATCTGAATTGCTTTAAACTAAATCCATCCTTGGATGACAAATAAACACTTCACTTCCACCTCCCAACCCCCGGGGTCTCTGCTGTCAGTTGTAATCCATTTACAAGGTCTCTGAAACGTTCTCCTCCTTCTTCAAGTTCGAGGGAAGAGCACGACAAGAGCGAAAGGAACAACTGGAATGAGGTTTGTTTGCATAAAAATCCATTTTACCCAGACGTTTGTTTAAATAAAAATCCATTTTACCCAGAAACAGACAAAAAGGGAGAGATCAGAGAAAGAATGAGAAGAGAAAAGGAAATTTGCTGATATAAAAAAACCTGGAAATGTGAGGGGAAAGAAAATGACAGAGGGCAGTGGCCCAGTACCACCAGCACACATTGAACATAAGTGTACAGAGGTATAAATCCTTACCCTGCATGGTTTTGCCAAGGCCTTGCCCCAACTTCCAGCCATGTTTCTGAAGCAGCCGGTGCCCGATGTTATCCTAGCAGAGAGAAGAGAGGAGAAAAAAACCAAAAATATTCCAATAATAAGAGAAGCTTTTCCCCGTGGGCACTGGTCAAAAAACAAACAAACAAACAAACAAAACAAAATAAAACACTTCGATCACGCTATCATCATCAGCACAACCACCACCACTATCACCATCATCATTATCGTCATCCACATCACCTACAGCGTGTAACATCAGTGTCTTCCAGCACAAGGAGTGGTAAGATTGGGGGGTGGGAGGGAAGGGGGAATAGAGGGTGGGAGACTGAGAGCAAGGGTAGGTTTTCCACTACGATGAATACATGAGGCTATGTGTAGCCTGTAAACTACAGGACACCTTCCTACAGTAGGAGTGCAGTTTAAAAACCTTTTCTAAAAAGGCGAATTGGGCATGAGCATTTGTTGTTGTTTTTCTTTGTTTTTTTTTTTGGGATGATCAAAAGGTAACACATCAAGTCACATCCACTAACTGAGAAGTTAAGAGGAGGAGGAAGGAGAGGGCAATATATGTATCACACGCATACATATATGAACCACTACAGAGCAAGATCTTAGTACACAAAGAAAAGTGACACAGAACAGGTATGGAAATCTTGCATTAACAAAACGAAGACCAGAAACTCCAAGCTTGCTGTGATTCTGTAACCATGACAAGGGGAGCACCATGAAACATATGCAGCTGTCACAAAAAAAAATATAGCAAGAGGAAGAGACAGAAGTGGAGCTAGTGGGCCTTGGATTACCATTACAAGGCCCAGGGTGGACAGAATATGCACGTGTGAGGGGGTATGTGGGTGTGCAGGTGAAGAGAGGGAGACATTGTGTGCATGTAGCCCCTTTAAATATACTAGAAATGGA
The DNA here is from genome assembly GCA_023238725.1 of Scortum barcoo. NCBI lineage: Eukaryota > Metazoa > Chordata > Actinopteri > Centrarchiformes > Terapontidae > Scortum > Scortum barcoo. The sequence continues at coordinate 5,208,842 of CM041547.1, forward strand.
TGATGTGCATGTTTTTGCACACATCCAGCATATCTGGTCTGTTATCAATGGCCTGATCCCAACGATGTTCACACTTTTGATTTTAAACCATTATTAAACATAAATTAATGCTTTTAGCATGCCTCCATTTTGCATCATTACAGTTCATAACTAGAAAACATACTTTACATACTAGGAACTACAAGGAAAGTTTTTGCAGAACTGTATTGATAGTGGCATAAGAAACTGAGAGGCATTTTTTCCGCTGTGGACCACAAAATTGTGCCACAGCAGTGAGGTCATCCACTTTTAAGTATTCATTTACCACTCGTCTTGACTGTTATGACTGCTATGACGTGTGGACAAGATCAGGCAACTGATAATGAACCAAAGAGGCTGGAGAAGAGTGCAAGGACATACACAACAGGAATTCCTAGCACACTCTAGGGCCAAATGTGCATGTCTGAGACCGTTATATCACTAGTATGGGTCAGCAAGAAAACAAAAACATTAAGTGAAATGCAAGACTGTCCCACCACTACACACTACAGTACATCCTCAAGCACAAATAAACAGGAAACAATGAGATTTCTTGATAAGCAGTGTTTTTTTCTGTTGTGATTATAACTATTCCAAGCTTGTCTAACATTCACCAGAGTGCTGCATTCTACCAAAAGAAAAAAAACCATACAAACCAAACAAAAAGGATATTTATAATCACAAGGAGATTGACATCAACTTTCACAAACAGAAAGTGAAGGTGTTGGAACAAAACAGCATGCAGCTTTTTGTTAAAGATCTTTTAACAAAAAGGATCGTCGGTGTTAGTAGCGCACTGTGAATGGTACACATACAGAGGGGTGGGGCGGGCTGGGGGTGGAGGGCGGTTTAACAAAACTCCAACAGCGTTAGTCTCAGGTGGATCAGGCACAGAGAGGAAGGTGATGGCTCAACAGGGCTCAATTAGTTCTCTTTGACAAAAGAAAAAAAGGTCGGGAAAGGGGGCAGAACAGAGCAGGCTGAGCCATGGTGGGGGTGAGTTTCTAGGGTGGTGGAGGTGAGCTGGGCTTGTATGCGTTAGTGCATGTGAAGGGGAGTGGTAGTCATACACACAGCACACACTGCATCTCCGCCCACGAGGTCTCATTCGAGATACATTTTGTGTAATCTTATTGTCAACTACGGTTGGTATTTCAGAGCAAACTGTTGCCTTCCTTTGCCCTGTTTAATATTTATGGAGGAAAAAAGTATACGAGTTGTAGAAACTGTAAAATGCCACTTGAATATTACGATGACGGAATAAATAAATGCAAAACATCTGGTTGACATTCGCCTCTAATACCCAAGAGGCTGAACTGTTTCGCTTCCTGTTTCTGTTAAAGTTCTGTGTTTTTTTCCCTCCGTTTCATGGATGTATGAGCTGTGCTTACTCTCTGTGACTGTCAGATACCCTCCGCTGTGGGGTGAGATAAGAGAGAAATCTGTGCTGGGCCTCACATGGTGGATAGAGAGCTGGAGATGGCCCGTCTGTATTATAACTAGGACATTAAAGGCTTCATTAAGATGCTTTGGCTGTGTATAAGATGTCCCTTCCCTGCTGTTCCTGGACATATCACAAGATACAGAATTGGAGGCTGTATAGCTGATAAGAGTGTGCTGCCTCCTCCCTGGTGGACAACATGTCCCCTGACTTCATTGTGTAGGAAAACACTGCAGAATTTGCTGCAGTGAACGCCTCCCCTCCAACCGACATTGGGAATGCTTCTGTCCCTTACTGCAGTATTATGGTGCAGTAACGGTCTACACATGAACATTTATATTGATTTGGAGGATTAGCTGATCTATGAGGCTTGGGGCAAGTAGGAAAATAAAATGCTCCCTAAACTAGCTCCCTACGAAATACTCTCGCTCCGTCTCTACACAATCCCTGATGGCTATTTGTTTACTTTTCATCACAAAAGGAAGGCTTACGATATCTTTAAACCTCTGAAAGCTGGAACATGTTTCCTCTTAGAAACCTCTTTTTTAATCTAAGTGAGATTAAAAAAAAAAAAAAAAACACAGGAAGGGCAGGTTGGATGAGGCACCAGTCGCAACTGCTGACACCAATAAAGAGATTAGTTCAAAATGGGCTCAGCAAAGGTTAGAGGGCGGAGATGAGGAGCAGACTGCGTGTTGAACAACAGATGAGTGCACCAAAAGAATAGACAGACAGACGGATGAAAGCAACGACGGCGAGTCCAACAGCAGTGCAAGTGGAGTGAAGGCATTTCCATACGAACCTGGCTTTAAAATACTGGGCTGTCAAAAAAACAGTCACACGTGACACAACGTAAGAAACCGGCCAAACGCTTTCAACTGCAATTCTGCTAGCTTCTGTAGTTCTTACAAATGCAAATCTCTCTCTGCTTTTAAACAAACATAATACTGTATACAAACAGAAAAGGTAGGCATGTCAATAAATCCACCAACTGTCTGTTAATACAGGAGAAAGAAAAATAGAAAAATGTTAACCAAACAAAAGAGATCTACAAGAGGGGGTGTTTTTTTGAGTGTGTGCACTGTGCTTTCATCGGCACAGTGCATGGCAAAAGATGTGGGTAAGGGAAGTGATATGCAGGGGACCCCACCTAGAGACCTCAGAGTATTTAGGAATCTTACTGCGTCTGTCTATGCAGCCATTTATAGGTGTACAGTACAGGTGGTGTGTTTGTGTGTCTCTGTCTGGTATAATAAATTGCTCTGGTTCAGATTACCGAGGAGGATGTAAGACGTAACAGGCACATTAATCCAAGAAAGTGACAAAACCGACATTAACCCAAACCACTTATCTTATGTTTTCCTTGGATGACTGATCTCAACAACAGACCTGAGATTTTGCATGTTCTAAAAAGAAAACTAAGACAGACCCTTCAGGGACATGTCTGGGAAAAAGTGGGCTGCTGCAGCTACTCGTCCTCTCTTCTCGTGTCCCTGAGGAATGTCTTTTGGAAAGTGCTGGCAGTGGACAGAGCCGGATGTCTGCTGCTCATCATAAACTCTTGTAACTCCCCTTGTGTTTGGTGCTCTGTACATTCCTAGTCAGTTCCAGCTACTACAGGTGTGACCAAATGGAAACAAACGGTGCAACTAAGTGCACCAAGAGCCAAATGACTAAAACATTACACCCCAGTAAGTGAAGGTAAATGTAGATATGTCAGATGGGGGTAAGAATTGATGGGGAAGTGATGGGGAAATTACTTTAAATGTTTAAATGCAATAATTTAAAATACATACTTACCTGATAATTCTATAGACCCAAATTCATCAACCAGACATTTATCATTAAAAAGTTTGAGGGGGGTCTCCAATGTCTTTTAACAGAAATGATAAGACTTGCATTCCCACTGAGTTTGTGATCGGACTGTTTTACAGACAAATGCATCTGTTGTGTTTTGGTTGTTGTTTTTTCCAGTGGATTGCTGACTTTAAACGTTTGGAGGGCCTCAGCAATGACCATGAACCCACCATTCCTGCCGCTCATTGGGTTAAGACTGATGCTAAATAAAGAGCATGCAGTGTTGTATGTGGGTCAGAATTGGGTTTGACCTCTTCCTTGTGTTTCTTCATGCCCACTAGCTGACAGATGTATAACAGTTAACAGCTGTGTCAAATAATGTCTGCTTATAATGTAAAAAATTACACTTCCTATTATCAAAGTCCTGATGGGGCTTAGTAAGTGGGATAGTTAATGATGACTACAACTTGGATAAAAAGAAATACATGTGTTTCTTAGACTTTTTGGTGTGTATGTGTGGTTTCTCTGGCTCTGAGGCTGCCCGCTGCATATCGCTCTGGGACAGGGTCAGGTAAAGGGAGGAGGGTAAGTTGGAGGGACTGGGAGGGGCAGGAGACGTGGGAGAAATGAGTTTGGGAGGAAAACTGTAGTAGTGATTAAGACAAGAGTGTTGAGGAAAAAAAAATAGTACTGAATGCTACCAAGTTAACACATGCAATGCAAAAACAATGTTAGAGAGAAAGAGCAAAGACCAAAGGGGAAAGACAGAAAGAGAAAAAAGATCCCAATAAAGTACCACAGACCTCTAGCTGCCTATAAATCACACACAATAAGTGGCAGGGGAGGAGCCCCGAGAAGCCGGGCCGAAGCATTCACTAACAGCTCCAAGATTTAACATTTGTGGGCAACTGCCAGAAATCCTACCACCTTAGATGTTTGTACTATGGAGGCAGGGACAGATCTGTGAACTTAAAAATATGGTTACATACTGTATGTGTACATGGAGTCTATTTTGACGCTAAACAGGTGTAGACAAAATTCTCCTCGTCTTCTGTTGATATTTTAACAGATGGTGTGAGGCAAATGGCTGGTATGTTGGTACATTTTGCCTTTTGGTGAAAATGCACCTGATGTAAATACTAATCCTCTATAATGATCTGCAGGATTAATAGCTTTAATTGGTGGCAAACTTTCATGGTTACTTGCCTGTGGATAAAAAAAGTCTGCCACCTTCTTCTTTGGGCATGTACTTTCCAAAGAGAATACGTCAGGTGTGCAAGTATTTTTATTGGTGACTAAGTGACAGCTGGTGGCACCTCTGATGTGGGTGTTTTTTTTCCCCCCACGGACGTGTGAAGAACTGTGTGATGCTGCAGCACGGCCCTCAGCGCCCCTCCACAAATAATAGCGCAGGAGCACATGAGCCACTCAAGGCAGGTGAGCAGGCCACCTCTCTCCCTTTCTTTTCGCCCTCTCCACCACCCACGCACAGTGGGATGTTTGTGTGCCTGTTAAAAAGTACGTCATCCATAAAAGCAGGATATAAAATTTTAATGTTCTTGGTTCACTAGAGTCTAGCTACGGAAAACACATGTTCTGGCAACAAATATGATCATACAGTGTGAGAAACGAGGGGAAAAAGTGTGTAAATGGCGTTTGTCCTTTCAAGCAGGAAATATACATATCCCCATGGCCAGACAGCTCATTTCATTTATGTAAACAAGGGGTAGATCTTTTTAATGCCTGGAAAGATTATTCATATGACTCATATGATTTATGCCCTTCAGGATATAAATCTAAATAGTTTACAGTATCTGATTGTTTCCTAACAAGCCATTATTTCTGTATTATTGTTATTATGTCCTTTTATTTATGATACTAAGAGCTGACATACTTTGACTTGTTTTATCATGGTTTAAATATCCAATTGCTTTATGCTGCAAAATAGTGAAGCCAATACTTTATTCTTTTTTTAAGTTAAGTTTTAAAAGTTTAATAAAAAACAAAAACATTATTATTTTCTTTAATGGTTTGATCATAATTAACATGATTGCAACTGATTAAAGAAACTGTAAAAGAAAATGTGCATGTCTGTTAGTTTACATCAGTATCCATCACATCCGTTTCAGGATGGAAAACAACTACATCATCATTATTTTGATCTATACCTGGTTGCTGATCCTGTCTGATTGGCTCACAAAGCATATCCACAATGTTGAGGAGAGGTGACCTGACAGTGTGTGCATAAGAGGAGTTTGGGCCTGCTCACCACAGTGCTTCAGAGACAGAGGAGGGGATGGAGAGAGTGGGAAAGACAGAAAGAAGAGAGCTGCCTGCGCTATTATCTATGTGCCTCTTCAGCGAAAAATGCAGTCCCAGTTGCACAAGCACCATGCCAGCACAGAATGACAGAGGGTACTGTACACCGAATCACTGTGTAGTAGGGAGGGAGCAAGAGAGGTAGAGAGAGAATAGATGTAGAGTGTGATAGTAGTGAAACAGAGAGAGAGACAGTCAGAGAAGCGTTACAAGGACCCTAAAGATAGGAGTAAGAAAGCAGAGCGTGCAAATACAAACCGGGTCATTGCTGCTTAGCTAATAGGGGCCAATTCGCTGCAGGAGAGAAATGTCGAACACCCCAAGTTGTGTACAATAAGATAACTGTCCTATAGACACAAACACTATACACTAACACATAAATTCTAAAGCTACATAGAAACACACTCACTCAAACACAAATGTAGCCATTCACACCATCTAATGTGCGCTCTCTTGTTTGCTAAATGGAGTGGAATAAGCACTGACAAACTTTGCATTAAGTTTTTATTAGAGCCACTGAAAAATATACACTTGTAAACTCGACCTAATCAGGCTGTTTTAAAAAATACATCTTCACTGCAACATGTGTTTATTCTGTTTGTTCTAGATTAAGAGGGTTTCATTTATGATTACCTCCCTTTGAATACATTTGCATCACAGAGTGGCTGAATAGATAAATGACCAATGGATCATAAATATAAGAAAATTGCGGGGCTCTGCATAGAAACCTCACTCCAAAGGAGCTTTATTCAGTGTCCAGGAGAAAATTAGGTTATTACCATATGCCGAATTTCCTCTGAATTACTTTAAAATGGATGAACAGCTAGACTACTTAGAAAAACAGCCACTAATGGCAGTGCTTTATCCACTCCATGCTTTCAGAGTCATCTCATCTCATAGTGCTAAGATGACTAACAATGGCTAATGGGAGACTGATACAAAAATCAAATGTTTATCTGTAAGCTCTAAATAAAACAAGAACATCTAGCATATACATCATCATTTTAACTGTCACAGGAAATGGAGTAGGCAGAGGACATGGGAAGTGGGAGGGACTTTAAGGGGTATTAATGGACATGAGACATATGACTCTACAGGTTAGGTGGCAAGTGTGTTCAAGAAAACACTGGATGCATCTACATGGACAGAATGAATGGAGTCAAAAGGTGTGTTTCTTATTCCTCCCTGGACCAATCATCCACTCTCACAGCTGGTCCAATGGTGCGGGATGATGAGATGCAGCCTTACCGATTCGATGGGCTTGTCCAGGGACGCCTGCTCCAGCTCCAACTGGCCCTCTTCATACTGGTCAAAGTGATTCCCACCCTGAGTGACACACATTTAAAAGCTTATTTTAGAAATATATAATTAGGTCCTCTTTGATTGATGGTAGAGCTGAAACCCTTTATCCCTTTATTATGAAACCTCTATTGATAGAAAAATAATCTAATACTTTTGTGATAACCAACTACTTGGAATAACAGAATAATTAAAACAACTCTGGGATTAGAATAAGAAAAATCCTGGGTTCCTACATACAGCTGCTTTTCTCTGCTTTATGTAATACTAAACAGAATATTTGAGTATTTTAAGTATTGGTTGGACAAAACAAGCAATCAGAAGATATCAGATAATGTAAAAATCATTTTTCACCATTTGCTGATATTTATTGATTGATAAAATAATAAACAGATTAATACGCAATGAAAATAATCATCAGCTGCATCCATAATTGGTACCGATTGCTGAAAGAGTTTCTCAGATACAATCCATCACTGAACACCCATTTCTGCCATCAAAAGAAACATTAAAAATAAGATGACTGAGTTCATTCTCCATCTGTGTGTTGTCATAACAATGAGACAGTGCTGTGCAAGGATGCGTGTCTACTGCCTGTCATCTTGACTGAATAATCGTCAATCACACACACTGAGTAAGAGTGGAAAACACTGTAGCAGCTATATTATCCACAGAACAAGATAGTGTGATCATCTTGAGCCAAACTCAGTAACTCAACCAGTGCAGGATTGACTGAACTTTGTGAGAACCATCAACCGATGATAAGATGCTTTTCTTTTGTCAGCCAATACATCTTTAAAGTGGATGTGTGTGTTTTATCTTGGCCAATTTATAAGAATTATATAGAGAAACATCTCCATTAAGTGCAGCATAGATACTACAAACCATGCACCTGAGGAAAAAAGTGAACACTGCAGGTATATGTCACGACTAGAAATACGTGACTGCCCCTTTGTTGCATATTAGCCACTCACAACCATCACATTTTCCAGTTATGTTAATTCAAAATAGCCTTCAAATATATTAGAACTTAGATTTCAACAAGCAAATTATTTCATTCATTCAAAGCCATGGTCGAAAATGTACTCGACCGAGTTTAATTCAGTCTCTTTATTTCCTGGTAAATTTATTCCAGCAGTGAAGACTTCCTCCCCAAGCTATTTGTTGTCCGCATTTGCATAGCTTTACTTATACAAATGGGGCATTTATGTTTAGGTCCACTGCTCTGGGTGGGACAGAGCGTGAGTAATGTGCTTGCTACCCGAACCAAAAGGAGTGTGTTTACAGAGCGGTTTCTGCCCTGAGACAGATGGCTTCCTCTCTTTAGCAGCAGAGGAGAGAGGAAGGTCATGTTTGTGAGTCTGCTTTCTCCTGACCTTCACACAAGCAGAAAACTGAAAGATTCCAAAAATAGTTGATGGTTTTATATTATTTACGAGTTACTTTCAGCTAGCAGCAATACAACATGTGTAGATACCAAAAATCTAATGCAGATACCCAAAATACAATATGCTGAGGTTTTACTTTCCCTTTTCATTTCCATTTGGGGGGGTGGAAGATGGAAAATGCACAGTTGGATATTTACTTTGGCTTTCATTGAGGATTTCTCACATTGGGCAATCACCTACAGAACTGTACCGCACACCTTTACTGTTAAAATGCTTTGGCTGGGCCTTTTAAGAAGCTTTACCCCTCATATTTCCTGGAGGAATCTGGTTTTGCAGAGATAAGCAACTGCACAAATCATCCCACAATAATGGGGTGATTTGATACCACACTGGCAGTCATTAATTCAGATGAAATAGGACCCCTCATCAGCATGAGTGAAGCTGGGGATTATGAGGAGGGGAGATGCAGAGGAATGGCAAAGGACTCGTTCATGAACAAATTGGTGGCTCCCTGCTCCTCCCATCTCTCCTCCTCCTGACTGTCTGCTCAGACCACTTAATGTGTAATCAGCACAGCCCCTATCTACGACAAAGACTTTTTATTTTCATTGCTGCTTGCTTCCTCATCGTGCTGACTCTCATGTACAAACACCACAGCGATGCCGCATAGGAATGATCTTCACTTTGTTTACTGACGTACATTACAAGAGTAAATTTACAGTTGTTGTACAGTGAAACGGATGCTCCATACCACAGAAGGAAATGAGAGAGCTTCTGCAGGCATGCTCTGTGGACGCTCATAAATGGCCTGATGCATTTCTGCAACTCAAGATTGGCCGCATGCTACAACAATGTGAATCAATCAATATCAATAGAGCGGACTGAGCCGTTGGACTGGTCGTGCTGTAGATATGAGGTAGACCATCTGAGGGTGTTTCCTGCACTGTGTTGCTCGGCAGCAGGGTTTACTCCACGGAGTAAGAGACAAACTTTCTGAATACTGAGCATATGAATGCCTTCCCAGCAGATCTCACACACAGAGCTTCACTGTGCTGAGCTGGAGCTGCCCTCAACAGACTCATTGAGACCACACAGCATTTCACTTCACACTGACAAAATAACAGAATACTGAGTTCCCACTGGAACCAACACAGTGGATACAGAGGGAAAAAAAAACACACAGGCCATTTTGCAAACTCTTTCTTATACACATGCTTAAACTTGTATTGTATCAAAACATGTCTGATACTGTCACTATTTCACACAAGTGCTACAGCAAATGGCTGACTACCTTCTAAAACAGCCACAGCAATTGTAAAAAAGTTAAAACAGTTCCCAATCTCTACCATAAGGTAACCCACTAAGCCTTCAAATCAAGTCAGTGCGTCACTTGTTTTACTGTCCTTGTTTAAAAACACTTTTTTTAAATAGGGGTATAAATGATAGAGCAAAATGCTGTCAGCAAATTTTAAGGAAGAGTGGCTGGGTTGTTGGTTTTCAAATTATTAATCTAAGCCCTTTCTCTGAACCTTAACACCACTGTTGATACGCCAACTCTCCTCCTCCTCCTCCTCCTTCACAAATCACTGGAGAAAGAAGCACACAAGGTCACACAGATGAGAAAACACAGCAGTGTTCTCCAGATGGGCACCAAATTTGATCACCAAATACCTTTACTATGTGATAATTATCTTCACATTCATAGTAATGAATATGTTCATATGAAAACATGAAAGCACAGACTTTCTAATTGGTCAGTGTAAAATATAATCCCAAAACTCTTGATGGAGGCTTGAGGCTGGTTTTATTTGAGAAAAAACTAATTACTGCAAATATTAACAAGCGAAGGAATTAACACATCAGCTTGCCTTGTTCTGCAGCAGAACAAAACTTACTTGTACTTCTAGTTGGTACGTTGTGCCATAACAATTATGTCAGCGAATTAAAAACCTGTTAGATGGCTTAAAAAGACGAATGAACACAAAGAACAAATGATGCTGGGTAAAGCAGGAAGATTACAATGTCGTCTGAGGAATTCGACAGAAAACACGTGATGAATGACTGCTGTGAAAAAAAAAACAGCCACTGCAAATATGGATTTTATCTTATTTTGCTGGGTCGTCAGCAGTTTATGTGTTTGGCTTTTACTGGGTGCGGTCTTAGATCACAGATAGGCAAGTGAGAGACCAACAGCTCATACATGGGTTGTGAAATTCAGCAAGTCAAACTGATGTCATGTACCCAAAACAACTGTCATAAACATGCAGTAAGGGCAGATTTATTAAGGTATTAATAAATAACTTCAAACAAAACAAGACACATTTTCTACCATCTTAATGTGAAAGATTATGATATATTTAACTCCCATTATTGAAACATACAAAAGCAAGTGAATAAATCTCGATTGGGCAACAAAAACATGGTGTTGGTGAAATGGTGTTAGTTTTATTAAAAAGGAAAAATATAATAGTTAAAGACGGTTTTATTAGAAGAAAACAAGCAAAAGAGTGGCCAAGGACATGGTATTTATCTGAAATACATATATCTATGCCCCACTGTTGTACTCAATGCGTCTTCAAAATTGCAAGCAAGCAAGCAAAATAATGTATAATCATTACATTACTAGGCCTACATATAGCTGGCTGTAACTAGGTTAATTTCAAGATGCTATTTTAATGTCTGATTTATCCTTGTTGTCAAAATGATACAGCCATTTCTTGCTAAAGCTACAGCTCCCCAATGTGCGTACGCGTTAGCTTCCTGCTAGCTGTCCATCGTTAGCATATGTCGATAAACAAGCAGTCCACCCAAGGTCACTAAAAAGCTATTTAGACTTCGGGGTTTATTTTACTGTTGTGTGGTGTGCTTTACTATCACGGCCCGAGATATGAGTCAAATACAGCACAACACTGAGCCGTGAGGGAAGTTATATCCAAAAGAGCTGCAGTGTTCAGTAGCGTTAGCATGGCTAGCTTGCAGTGCTAGCCCGAAATGCACGATGCAGTTTGTGCTAATTCTTCGCTTTCCGGGGTGTTTTATTCCGTATTTATGTGCTAAATGAAGATTCTAGATGTGGTGGGAAAATATATTCACATATGTAGCATGCATTACCTGGAAATCACGCTCTTCGTTGAACCTAGAAAATCTGTCGGCCATTTTCTGAACACAGCAGCAGCTTGTCTGCTCGCTCCGTGAGTCCGACAGAAGAAATGTGCGGATGATGCGCACTTCAGGGACGATTCACTGTTTGCGAGCTGACCTTTCACAACTCTCTCCCCAACAATATGTTACACTGTCACCACCGGGGATTTAGTTAAGCTTTAATAATACTATCACGTCTGTAGTCAACGTGTATGCCCTGAGATTATGTGTGTATTTTTAGCAGATTTCATTTTACGCAAAGGTTACTGCAAAAGCATGTGCTGGTATTACAATGAGAGAGGAGATTAACACATTAACTTGTTCTGCAACGAGATGAAACCTGGTTACACATTTACTTGTACTTCCAGTTTATATGTTTTGCAAAAACAAATATGTGATGGCTATTTCATGTTTTATGCAAAGGTTTGTTTGTATTTTTGTTTTGTTTTTGTTTTTTTGCAGTCTTGCTCTGTTGAGAAAGTTGGATTTCTTTCAGTAAAATAATTGATGTAGGCAACTTCCCAGGGGCCCCAGACACCAAAGGGGCCCCAAAAGTACTTAAACTCTCAGACTCAGTGCTAAGTAGGTTATCACATACAAGGAATTTGTCTTTGCATGTTGATCCATGACAAATAAACAGTCAGTATAATTAATAGAAGGAAAATCTGAAAACAATTACTGCAGAGTCAGAGGCTCAGATTAAAATAAGTGAAAATATCGTAACATAAAGATTAAGACAATATGTTCGACATGGCTGTTATTTAAATGAAATAGCTGTACAGAATTATTCAGGAAGGTAAAAAATATTTGCCAAGAATTTGCAAAAGTTTACAGTATTTTAAGTCAGTTGACGAATAAGGATCATTTGCAATGTGCAAAAATAAAGGTGTCCAAAAGATGTGCGTTAATGTAATGCATTGAGTTTGCACCAGTAAAGTGTAATATGAACTGATGCAGGTCCTGTATTATTAATAACTGTGTAGTCCCGTCTTGTAGAGGTGCAATGTTTAAAAATCTGGTTTTAATTCCTGTATTATTTGAGTTCATGCTCACATGTGGAACATTTCTGAGTTACTCAGATTACTACAGACCAAATGACACTTTGAAGACCTGGAAATTACCTTATATTCTGTCATTTTATTTATTTGATATTATTTAGGGGCCATGTGCAATATTATACATCAATGTTGTTCTTCAGAAATTGTGCCTGTGTCTCTGGTCACATAATGAAGCTCACTTGTGTTGCATTCACTATATGTCATGGTACTTGACAGATTACAGATTGAGCATGGAAAGTCGAGAGAGGGGAAACAGCAACAGACTAATCCAGTCATGAATGTAAGCATCATAATCAATAGGATATAGTAATTTATGCTAACTATTTCTGGATGATAAGAATTTTGCTGTAACATTTCTAACATACATTTCTCCAGTACTGAGGATGTATTTGCTTGTTTTGTTCATCAATCCTTTCTCTACGCCAAATAAGTTAAAAAGTGCCTAATCAAATAGATATCAGAGATTGATTCCCTGTAGAATCATACATAATTTTATAAGTAGACCTATATGTTGTATATTTCAGCATTTAGAATATGTCATTTAACAGTTGAACTGATGCAAAAAACTTCCACATTATGACACAATTGTCTGTTTTGTGTACTATACCAAATGTTACTTTCTGAACTACCTACCTGATTTTCTCATCTGTTTAGATGATAGTGGCTTTGTGTACAAGTAAATTCACATTTCAGACATAAAAAATGTTCCAAATTCATGTTTTCTCATTTAATGCTCCAAACAAATGCTCGCCAGGAGCCAAAGGCAGAGTGAAATTCACTGTTCTGCTTGTTTGGTTCAAACAAAATACTTCCATGGTTTGCTCTGAGAATCTCTTGGCTTTGGTGTCGCGGCAGAAAGATTTCCAGGGATTTTACTTGGTATTGAAAAAGGGAAATTACCAGATCATCAATATCTTCTTTGGCTTCCATTCATGCATGAAACACATTCAGACCTTCCAACACATTTTTGGATGAAGCTGTTTAATCGACTCACAGAACGTCCAAACTGATGTAAGAAACAGACATGTATTTTAGTTCAGTGTTAATGCCACTGTGTTGTCAGTACTGATGGACTAACCAAGCAAAGGCAGTTTAAAACCATGCATGTTATAAATTTTTGTTTAAATTTTTGGAATTACTTTCCAAGAAGTGATCATTGGCTGCTCCCCTAAAACACAGCATATTACAGACTTATCAAAAGTTGTACTAATGTGACATTTGAAATGCCCATTACATTTTCAACATCCCTTAACATTTTGTTCATATCCTACTTCAAAATAAAAGGATATGAACATCAGTATTGAGTTCAACAGTGATTGACATGTTTGTAAATTGACTATAAGGGACACTAATTGTTAGGCTAATTAATTAAAATCTTTTATAATGTAATTACCTTATACTGCACACCAGGCAGGCTATGTTACAACATAGACAATAATGCTGAAGCAGGAAAAGGTTTTAGTCAGTAGTTTATGACTCCATCTTGTGGCAAAGGTGTGTCAATACAAACAACTGTATTTAAAAGGGGTATGTACTGTATTTCTAAATAAAAATGATTGTCAACACAGCCCTGTAAAACCTTTGGGAAAGTATCATTTTATTTATATCAAGCAATCAAGCCACACCAGTAACATTGAAGGTAAACAGGAGAATGGTATTTGATTTAAAAGAACAAATAACAAAGACTTAAAGAATGATACACAAACAAAAAGTAGAAATTTAGCATGGGACTAAAGAGGGTGTTAGTGTACTTTATTACATTGTTGTTCCCTGAAAAGTCACTTCAGTTTTCACACTCATAAGGGCCATTTCCTGTTCTGCTTCTTCAGGAAATCATCAAATTAAAAACAGACGCACACAGGAAGTACAGAATTTCAACTTCAAATTAAAACTATTGCAATTACAAGAAATGCACAAATATTACTAGAGCTCAACGAGCAATAAAACCCACCAAAACTACGAATAAATAATTATAACAGCATCATCTATACTTTGTTTCATGGCATTTTGAGTGGCATTATTGTAAAATTAAGGGATCATAATGTATACTTTGAAATGATTAAGAAACGGAAGCCGTTGTAGCTCGACTGATTTGATCACCATCAGCCGACGCCTTCAAATCGCTCGGTAAGTGAAGACATTACTGTATATTTATAACGAAATTGTTCTTTTAACGACACATTTTTTCTGACATGAGTCTTTTCTACTCTTATTTCAAACAAGCGGCCTTTGGGTTTTACGTGAAATGTCGGTGAATGTGGCGAAAGGGGAGTTATTAATGTCATAGAGCACGTACACACACACTCCCTCATGAGAAAAAAAAAAGAAGAAAACAGCTAATGTGAAATACATGTCGTGTTTTTATGGTTATATTTAACCAGATAATATCTAAAAATAAACAGTAAAAAGTCGCCTGGTGTTACGGTAACTCCAGCAGCACAGGTCACCAAACTTTTTCTAAACCACATACACACACACGCTTGTTGAAGACAGATGTATGTGATTAAAAAAGCTCTTGTACTCATGCTTGTACTTTTGGCTGT
The DNA here is from genome assembly GCA_023238725.1 of Scortum barcoo. Classification (NCBI taxonomy): domain Eukaryota; kingdom Metazoa; phylum Chordata; class Actinopteri; order Centrarchiformes; family Terapontidae; genus Scortum; species Scortum barcoo. The sequence goes on from CM041547.1 coordinate 5,223,846, forward strand.
CAGAGGTGAAAGAAGTACTTTTTGGTGTCTTTTAATAAAGTCAAAGTAGAAATACCACAATGTAAAAAGTTTTTACTGAAGGTAAAGTACTAAACTATAAAATACTCATCATGCAGAAAGGCCCATTTCAGAATAATGTATATTATTTTAATGTTAATTACAGATGCATTAATGTGTACATCACTTTAATTTTGAGGTTGAAAGTAATTATAATTGCTTTATATACTTCTGGGTAGCTTGTGAATCTTACTAAGGGATCAATAAAGTCTTATTTTAACCTAAAATAACACATAATAATTTTGATTATATTTTGTTTTATTTATTTGAATCTGCAAATGAACTAATAACAATTATAGGTAGGAAATAAATGGGGTGGAGTAAAGTACAAATACCTCAAAGTTGTACTCAAGCACTTGAGTAAATGTACTTAAGTGACTATTTACTGTTGTTGGATGCTTTTTTGTAATAGTAGTCTTATGACAGGTCTGCTTTTTTTAAGAAAAAGAATTGGAGATATAATCTCAAAATACTTATAATAAACATATAACAAATATGTCAGTGGATGCACATTCATTCACAAGTAATAGGCTACATAAGAAAATAAGAGAAATATGTGTTTATCTTTTTAACCTCACTGATTACTAATTGTTATGCTATTATATTCATTTCATGTTGTCTAGTATTTATGTATTTGATGTTATGCCATTATCGGCTATTATCTGCCTGATTGACATTTTAAAAAGTAAGCCATTTTGAGCTCGTATCTACCAGATTTATTCATTTACATTAGTCACCCTTGACAGGTACTGTATGTTGAGTCCAAGCTCGGCTGCTTCTCCTCACTGCACAAATACATGCCGGTCCATTCTTGGCCCTGAGTCAGACTCCTGGCCTGCATTTACAGCTAAGCAGCCCTGGCCTGGGTCCATCATTGAATGAGAAACCAATGGTGTCCTGTCAGTGTGAATGTCCTTTCTCTTTTCCCTCTGCAACGTAGAAAAAAAATGTAGAAAAGACATTGTGTAATCAGTTTACTTCATACAAAGTAGGGTGGCACTCCTGTACACTTCTACACTGCAAAACAGAACTATAATGGATTATCATGTAGTTGTCAAAGTTATGTGTTGATCACAAGGTTGCAACCAATGACTGTTTTCATTATCAATTAATCTGCAGATTATATTATGAATACATCACTTCATCTTTTAATCTACAAACTGGAAGAAAATAGTGAAAAATGGTCATTATAATTTACCAAAGTTCTTGTTTTATCAGACCAACACTTTAAAACCCAAACACCCATATCGGAGAGAGAAAAGCAGCAATGTGAAAAAAACTGGGATTATATTCTCTCCTACATTTTCTTACCTAATCCAGATTTAAATCAGATGAATGAGGCTGTGCAGAAAATGCTGCCAACAGATGACTACAAAAGAACTGTGCACCCACGGAGTCAAGTTTATTGTTATTTACTCTATCAACACCTATTTCTTCATTGCAGATAACAGGGATGAAGTAACAGGAAAAAAGGGAAGTGATTAGAAATGAATAGCGTGAGGGGAAGTTCAAGTCATAGCATGCATATGGTCTCTTCAAATGCTCTGCACATGTAGTGTCTTGGACCAGGACATTTTCCTGAGAAGCAGCCGGCGTCTCCCTTAAGGAATACTTGGCTGTGTGTATTCTGTGGCCGACTTCAGGTTGAGTCCCTTTTCTCTGTCCTTACTAAAGGCTTTGGAATTTCATTAATCTGCGTGGGTGTACAGCAGAAGTCGGCTCAATATAGCCACCGACTGGATGTAGAGTTTAGTTCAGGATTTCTCTGCAAAACTAGATTACAATGGCTTGTACCACTTCATATTTAAGAGTTAAGGTTACTGAGTGTGTTTGTCAGGAGTTTATTAGGTTTAAATGTGCAGTCTCAAGTAATCCAATGCAGCAATGCATAATAACGCCTATATCTGCAAAGTTTAGATGCTCAGGTCCTGTTTACACTGTAAGAGAGCAATACATTCAGCTTGATTGTGAATTTTAGGGCAGCACATATGTTTGCATTGTATTTCATTTATGACTGAAACAATTAATTGATTATTCGAGTGACAAAAAAGTAATCATTTTGATAGTCAATAAAGTGCCTACTAATTGTTTTTTTCCTTGCAACTTGCTGCTTTTCTGAGCTTTTGATTGTTAGTCAGACAAGACAAGCAAATTGCAGACATAACTTTGGGCTTTAAGAAATTGTGATGCTTTTTTTTCTGTCCTGATGTTTTATAAACCAAGTTAGAGCTGTAACTAATGTTGTGGGTTAATTTATATGTTGCTTTCTCAGTTAATTGCTTAATCATTTAGTCTTTACTTTGCAATGCCAGTATATGGCAAAAAAACGCTCATCACAGTTTTCTGCAGCTCAAGGTGATGTCTTTTCAAATGTATTGAAAACTGGAAAATATTCACATTTGAAGCTTAAACCAGTTAAATTTAGCCCTTTTTTTGCTTAAAAATTCACTCAGTTGATTAATCAATCATCAGAATGGTTTCAGATGAATTTTTAACTGACTGATCATTTCAGGTCTAGAGCAACAGGTAAATTCAGAAGATATCATGGTTAATAAAGTTGTATGTTTTTCCAACGTATTGTTGCAACAACAGTAAACAGTTCTCTGTACACTGAGGAGGCTGTAAGCAACTTGCATTTAGCTTTTTGTTCGTGTTTCACAGCGGAGTCTCACAAGTGGTATTCTGAATTTCCTGTTTTCTGTAGCGGTTTTTATATGAGTAAGTTGTTTTGCTGCTGAAAAGAAAAGCAAGTGAGATTATTTCAGATAGATACAGGAGACGCCTAACCTTTTTGTGACTGTCCGCTTGCTCCAAATTCTCTTGGCAAATATTTTCTGTAAGATCCTCAAAATACTAGATTGTCACAGTTTGACAGGCGGAAGTTTGGTGTGTAAAGAAAACTCTGCTTTGTTGATGATGTTAGTTTTTAACATATAGTGGAGAGTGTGTGTGGGTGTGTGACATGTGACACACTCATATACATTCGCTGTCTATAGGGCACATGCTGATTAAGATAACAGCGCACATGAAAGGTCACAAAACCCTTTACATTTCATTGAGTATTGTGCGTAGAAGGTCAGAACACCACCCAAAGTTATAGAGTCACATTTAACAAAATGCACAGAGCAGTGTGACAGCTCTGTAGTGTGTTTGACTCAATCAGCAAAAATTTATTCTGCTTTTACTCTCACGCTATGCTGCAATGATCACATCCATGATTAAAAAACTTGAGTGTATCTCAGTAGGTAGAGGCCACAGAGAGCGTATGTTCTGCTTTTGTCAGTCTATAGTTCACAGTCGATCATCAAAAGCATAACCAAACATGTTATCCTTTAATCTAGTCAGAGGGAAGATCAAGTAAGCCAGCCTTGTTGGAGGCAGCAGAGGGAGGGGGGAATATGGGGAAGTGGAGATGCATTTCCCATAAGTCATTGTCAGCCAGCTCCTCCCCCCAGTTTGGCCAAGAGCCAGAGCAGAGAGCAGCCAGCGCGAGAGCAGCCAGCGCGAGAGAGCAGCGCCTGAGCTGAGACGTTACAGAGAATCAGAGCATGAAGGACGAGGCGGACAAACACAGAGCCTGCTGTTACTAATGTAGTCTTTCAGAGCGGACACACAGGAGAGAGATAGCAGTTCAGACTGGCATCCATCGGTACGTCTCCACACTTCTCTGGCCTCACACATACACAGAGTTGTTTTTGTGGTTGTGTTTATTGCAGCGGGGGTTTTCTCTATTTCCTTTCCAAGTAAATTCATTGGGGTGTGGTGTTGCGCCCTGCTTTCAGGACCGGTGCAGCGTCTTGAGAAGGAAGTGACAGTTGAATTGCTTTGTTCAAGATAATCTTGCAGTGCATGAAGTTGGCACACAAGGTAATGGCGGTATTAAACTTGAATGGCTCGCTGCAACTGATCTAGTTGAGCAGTGTTGAGATAAAAGGAGCGTGTCCGAGTGTGCTGATTTTTCATGATTATAATGTCCAAGACATCAATCATATAAATCTTTGTTGGAAATTCAGCTCGACCATGCCTAACGCTCTGTAGTTTATTTCCTCTGACTGAAACAGCCTACTTTAACAGTTCCAACTGTCACAACAAGGCCAGGGTTGAGTTTCCTGTCTCCTCTGCCCACCGCAAACTTTCACAGTTTCAGTTTATTTCTAATCAAGTGATCCTGACCATACTTGGCAGAGTCAAACATGTTAAACTTTAAACAAGCTATGAAGAAGCAGGTTAATATGTGCTTAACTGCAGCACAAAGCCTGCCATTGTTTCACTGAGGTATGTTTGCATATTTCTGTTGACACAAGTAAACATCTCATCTTAAGTTGAGTCAGATATGTATGAGCTCCTGTGCTTGCTTGATTACAACAGTTGATCCTGTAGATGATTATAAGAGTTACTCAAACCTTAACTTGAAAATAACATCCACATTTGGTTATCACTGTCCAGTTTTTCCTCTTTTTAGACACCATCATTCGCCCATTAGCAGATGCAGATATTAGGAAAGAGTCCTTTGTTACATTTGGGGAAGCGGTTTTCGGAAGCACAAACTTCACAACAGTTATAAAGGTCATTCTCTAATAGTGACGGGCAGCAGCCATGTGATTTACTGTACCAGCATGCAGATGCAGTAACCTGTGCTGGATCACAGAGGTTCAACTAAATCAGTTTAATGTAATAATCAATTCAAAGTGAAACTTGTAAAGGACACTGAATGTATTCCAATTGCATTTTCACCGTCCAATATAAAATATTATTGACTAGAACTGCTGTGATTAGTCAATTCATGGAAAACTAAGCAGTTATTTTTAAGTCAAAATGCTACACATTTTCTGGTTCTAGTCTCTCAAATGTCATATATGATCAACTAAATATCTTTGGGTTCTGGACTGGATAAAACCTGAAATTTGAAAACATCCTCTTGAACTTTTTTGAACAGACAAATCACAAAATACTGCAACGTCGCACTATTATAACCTTGTTTTCAATTTTAAAAGTCTCAATAGTTAAGTCTCAATAGCAAACTCAACTACAGACACGTTTGATCAGCTTCTTTCTCAGAGAAATTGAGGGTTTTGCAAAAAAGACCACAGTTTCAAAAAAGAGCCACGTAGAGGTTCAGGCGCTTATGCTCAGTTGTTATTACAAATCTTACTTATTATTAGACATTAACATCTAATTTGTAATTTGTTTGTTCTCGTTCCAGACCCAGCCGATAAAATGGCGGTGAGGCAAAGGATTTTCAACTCAACATCACCCTTCTCCGGGTCACCCCAGGCTGAGCTGAAGGGGTCATACCCATCCTGCTCAGCCGCAGAACAGGAGACGGAGGAGGAGGAAGAGGAGGGAAAGGACAGCAAAATGGGCTACATAGACCCTTCAAGCCCACTGATAAATAAACTCCTGACACATGGGACTGCAGAGCAAGTGGGAGAAATGCCACTGAAGACCTCAACTTTTGTTGCCCAAGCTGAATGTGGGTCCTTTTTGATTGTTTTTTTTTTTTAAATAAATTGAACAATTGTACATGGGCAGATGATTTAACATTAGCACTGTGTTCTCTCAGGTGAAGCCCAGGACTCCCAAGAATTTAGTCCGTCCGGTGTTGAACGTTCCTTTGTTCCCTGTTTCATCAGGTATAACATTATCTTACCAACACTGCTTCTGGCTTTGACAGTTCATTCATTTGTTTAAAGAGGTCATACAAAAATGTTTAATATCATGTCTGGAATTTACATTTTTGCTGTACTTCTGCTTCAGTCTGTCCTCGGAGCACAACAATGTCGCGTGCCCAACCACGGCCTCCGTCCAGGAACCAAGCGGCTCAACAGCACAGCTCACCCCAAGAAAGAGGACCAGGAAGAGACAGAAGCGCAAGGGGAAGAAAAAACTGGAAAAGAAGAAGGAGAAGCAGCGACACAGACATCGAATGCCTTCTGGAGTCCCCGAACAGGAGAGTGGAAGGTCTCTGGTGCAGATCCTGGTAAGAACTGTTTTTACACAACTGAAAGCTCTTGCAGTGTTTTCCTTGTGAGTCATCTTCCAGAATAAATTGACACATTGTTTGTCAGTTGGTGGCTTGACTTCCAGACATTCCTGTGTAAACATTAGCTTTTCCTGTGTTGTGGAAGTGAATCACTGTATTCAGACAACGCTGCCTCTCATGTCCTTGGACGTTCAGCCCCTGAGCAAACTCACCTGAGAATGTAACCATTGTGTAGTCTGATCAACCATACTTTCTGCTTATCTCTCGTAGGAGGAGTCGAGCAGTGACCTCAGTACTTCCTGCTGTAGCAGCATTGAAAGCTCAGAAGAGCAGGACAGAGGGCCTTCTCTCTACAGCGGACAGGTCTACAACACAGGCTCCAGCTGGAGAAACCGGGTCTGCGGCTCCCTCTCCAGTCTTCATTCCTATGGGCAGGACAGTGACTCAGACTCCCTCAGCAGTCAGGGAGACTATTCGCTGGCCCTTGCTGGCCTCAGGGGCAGCGTCAGTCAGGGGGACTGGTGCTTCACAGCATCCTTTTTCAAAGATGTGGAGTTGGATGCAAGAGAAGAGGAAGATGAGCTCTCAGCAACTGATTCTGTCAGCAATGAAGGAATCATCTTTTACAATGAAGTACGTTCTACTTTATGTCAGTCTACTTCCTGCTTTGGTTTAAAATGTGGTTCATCCAAACTAACTTGCTTTCCCTCTTTCTCTTATCAGAATATCAAGCCTGTGGACTCTGAATACAAAGAAGGGAGCGAGTATGTCCTCTCACAGTTCATCAATGAAGGCTCCTATGGTGAAGTATACAGTGCTCAAGATGTCAACACAGGCTTCAGATTTGCTGTCAAAAAGGTAACGCAGAGAATACCACCCTCTTTTGTTGTTTTTCTGCTGCCTTTTTTTAAAAGTGCGATCTGATAGCTGAGTCTTTTGTTCCATCGTCTCTTCACAGATCCCCCTGAAGAGGTTCAGCAGTGAGGAGGTGGGTGCGTGGAGTGCCCTCCGATCTCCTCGTGTGGTGGAACTCTTTGGAGTGGTCAGAGAGGGGCCTAATGTCATCCTCCTCATGGACCACAAATCTGGTAAACAAGCCTCACTTCTGCCTTTCTCACACACACAACACATTCTGTCAGCACTCACTGCTGCTTTCTGAGATTGAGGGTGAGGCCGGAAATTAATGGGTGAGATGTGATGAATTAAGTGCAAACACATGCACAGAAGGTGCAACATGAGGGTAATGAAGATTGCAGAAACACTGATTTGACTGGTATGAAGATGTAGAAGTGGGTGGTTCTGGGATTCCAGAAATGACTGTTGAGCTTCCTTTAAGTGTTAGAGTTCAAATTATACCAAACATGTGTGATGGGAGATGCCTGCTTGATAAATACAATGACACATCTCACACTTTTCCTTTGTCATCAAATTCCAGAGGGAATAGCTGAATAGTTGAATTAGTAAACATTAAACATTGTCCTTATCCTGGTCTGGACTTGTCTCTTATTTCAGGCTCCCTGAGCCAGCTGATAGCGGAGCGTGGACGGCTGCCAGAGGACCTGAGTCTCCACTACCACTCTCAAGTCTTAACAGCGCTGGAGTACTTAGTGAAGAAAAAAGTGGCTCATCTAGATATCAAAGGTATGTTGTAGAGAGGAACGTTTTGCCAATTTCTTTTCCACCTATTTACAACTGTTGAACTAATGATCAATTCTCATCAGAGTTATACTAAAAAGTCAAACCATGTATGATGAAAACCGATTTGACCTCTTAAATTTGTCCATAAGCCACCAAATTATAACATCTAAACACTAAATAAGATGGTTCCAAAAGTTTTAAAAGACCTGTTCTGTAGTACTTCTGTTTCAACGAATCAACTCAATTTAATGTCAAATGAACCAGTATCAGACGTTTATTCAAGATAATAATATTAAGAGCTTAAGAGAAATGCAACAAGAGCAAAGTAAGACGTAGATTTTGTGGATGAAAAACTAAATGTTATCTCTTTATTGTCTGCAACCTAAGAATGGATACTAACCTTCATGTGTCCTCCTTTGATATTGCCATTTGTTGATCTTGTAAAAGTGTTCTTATAAAGTTCACTGCTACTAGAGTGGGGAATTATCCTAAATATGAATGTTAATGTTAAGATTTAAAAAGTGATTACACCAAAACACAGACATCAGATATTGGCATCGGCCCATAAACACTTTCATAAGCAGTAATAACAGTAAAACTAAATGCGTCAGCTTTATTTTTACTTGTTGTTGTACCAAGTGGAAAACAAAAAACATGCAGCGAGTAAGTCAGATTTCTAATTAGTTCTCATCAGAGATTTTGTGTCTTTGTGCAGCTGTTGTGTGGAACACAAGTGTCATAGATACAGACTAGATTTTGATCCTCAGCACCTGTGTTGTGAAACCAGACTACAGACCACAGAGAAGACGACGGGCTGGGAATTTCCCACAGTGTGACTCACCGCTGCTCTTTAGAAACAGCGCATGTGCACAGAATCAGGAGAGCAAGAAAGAAAAGGGAGAACGAAACAGTGAGGGGGGATGGGACGAGGAGCAGGAAGTAGTCAGCGAGAGAAGTTAGAGAAAATGAGTACAAAGACTGAAGGAAGACAGAACATGAAAATGACGTCAAAAGAAGTTTTAAAAAGAAGGAACGAGAAAAACAGAAAGGGAACTGAGTTGGAGGAAGAACAAAAAAAACAGACTTGAGCTGGAGGACAAACAGAAAGATTGTGGTTTTGCAGCTCAGGCGCCACCTGGTGTCTGTCAGGAGAAGCAAGGCTATAACACCAGATCTCTCTATCTGATGCCTGTTTGTGACCAGACTCCACAGTGATTCCACATTAAAGTGATTTCTACAACAGCTGTCCCTCAGTGACTTCATATTCCCTTCTTATTTTGCTCCTTTGTCTGTAGGCTGTTTTGTGTCTGTACAGCTGCCCTGTCTCTAATTATGTCATCTATAAACTACACACCACGAGCCATGGAAATCAACAAAGTGCCATTGAGTTCACTGAGCAGTGTCAAGATTAATGCAGTGGATTGTTGACTCTGCTTGTTTCCCCCACAGCTGAGAATGTGGTGCTGTCGGAGGACGGTAGAGACACCTTCCTGTGTGACTTTGGACACGCAGAGAGACTCGACAATCAGGGACAGAGCCTGAGTGGATCTAGAGGTAAATACTGTGTAACTCCAGCAAATCAGTTAAGAGTAATTTATCCTCTTCTATGCCTTAATTCACTGTTTTCCCAATGTAATTCAATGCAGATCTGAAGGGCTCAGAGACCCACATGGCCCCTGAGATTGTAAAAGGGGAACCCCGCGGAGCCAAAGCAGATGTGTGGAGCAGCTGCTGTATGTTACTGCACATGCTCAATGGGTGCCAACCTTGGACACGATACTACACCTGTAGGCTTTACCTGAAGGTATACCTCGCAGTGACGCCTCACTCTGTTGTTCCTCCTCAGATGTTCAGTCTGCTCCTCACAGCTCTCACATCAGGCTTTGACCGAGTCCCTGTTTTCTGTGATGGTTACAGATTGCTAATGAGCCCCCGCCTGTGAGAGAGATCCCACCTGACTGTAGCCCTCTCACGGCTGAAGTGATAAAGGTGGGCCTTCAGAAGGACCCAGCCAAGAGAGCATCAGCATCTGACCTCAAAGAAAAAACTGCCACAGCTCTGAAAGAAGGTAACTAGTGAAGTGAAAACAAAACAATTAAGCAAATTATGAATAATTTGGTTACTCTGCTTTTCTTAATCCCTTACAATAGAGCCCCAATAACTTTCACCTGTAATCTGGCCTTAGTATATATGAGAAACTGAGGGAAAATTAAGTGAATTAAAGTTTCAGTAGTAATCAAATATCATCATGTACAGTTTGCAAAGACTTATTTTAAGTATAAATTAGCAGTTTAAAACTTGTGTATTATGTTTGTGTGATCACAGTGGGAGGACTCACCAGCCCAGTGACGGGACCCTACACAGAGCCCGTGTATATTGCAGACAAACCTCCAGACTCCCTGCAACTCATCAACAGCAGCGTAGACTATGATGAGGATGCATATCAAGACTCCGTTGAGGAAGTGATCACTGCAGGAAGGAAGGCTAAGGAACTGGATGGTGACACTGAAGGGACGGAGGCTGATTCTAACGAGTCTAAACGAGGGTCACCTTTCTGTCCACAAACGCTGATCTCTGAGCCAAACCACAAGAGTGGCAAAATGACTGATTGTGAACTACGTAAACTGGAGCATGGTAAGATTACTCTCTGTATTCTGCTCATTTTGGGGAGGGGGTGAAATGTTTGAGCTGTACTCACTGTTTTCCTTCTTGTTTGCAGATTTCTACCTGAGCAGCCTCTCCCAGCTTCGTTCTGCTGAGAAGATCTTGTCTTGTCTCAGCAGTGAGCCTTATTCCAACTGGGAACTGGACAAAAAGGTGGAGTACATCTCCTAATTATCAGTCAAAGGTCACATATATCCATTTTGGCTAAAGAATTAACAGACCTACTGTTTGGCTTATGTTCCTTTTTTTTAAATTCCAGGACTCTGGCCGCTGGTCTCTGAGCCCAGGAGACGACTTCAGCTCTGGTGTCTTCTCTTATAACAGCCAGCCAGATGTAAACGATTTCAGCATGGATTTGCTGGGTTACACACAGCATCCACCACCCTGCTGTTTTGAAGGTGAGATAAAGTGCCAGCACCTCTCTTATTATCCTGTTTCACATTGTATCATTGTGATATCATTTGTAAATCTCTCTGCTCTGCGATTGGCACAGGGGTGGATGTCTGCATCAGGGACTTCAACAGGAAAAGCATCCGAATCAGAGAGATGCGTCGGGTGAAGGTGGGCCACATTGCCACTGGAATCAGTGATCAGGTGAGGGTCAGCAGCCTTACATGCTCATGTGTCAAGGCAGCTATTCCTATTAGGGTTAAGGGTGAGATTACACTTTGTTTAATGCTCCTGTGTGTCTCCTTTTCAGATCTCTGAGAGGGTTTTCACCTTGGAGACCCAGCAGGGACAGCAGGTTGCTCATGATGAGGAGGTGCAAGAGTCTGGTCTGGAGCTCTGCTGTGTTCCTGCTCCGGACTTCAGCTCTGCCTGGAGGTGGAGGATCAGAGACGGAGTGCTGGAGACGAGATAGAGCCTGCGCCTCTCATTTTATGGGCCACAGTGTCACCTTTGCTGTTACACGTGATCTTCTGTTAAATTGTCTCAAAGTGCGAGGACCATGCTTTCATTAAACATCAATCTACCAGAGCTGCCTTTTTACAAAAACATGCTGTTGTGTTGTGCATGTTTTGAATTATATAATGGGCAGCTGTTGTGTAGCTTTTTGTTCTCTTAAGTGCTCATTACTCTGTCAAAGCAATGAGCTTTCTTAACCACTGTGATTACATGTTGCGCCTTTTCCTGTTGCATGTTTACATCGAGTCATTAAACAGAATGTGAAACTGTCTACTGTGTGATGCATTATTGATCTCACTTATTCACAGTCAGAAATACCATTGTGATTTATTAGTTCACAGTTCTACACATTGACTACATTTCTCCTGCTGACCTGATGTGACCACTTCAGCTTCTTGTGGGTTTCTGGGTTAGAACAGTCTAAAATATCAAACAATTTCATCAATCAGAAACAGAACCAAACTTTAGAGACTTAGTTTGTAGAAAAAAGTAGAACTTTTTAAATAAAACCTACATAACTAATTTTCCCATCATTTCTCCCAGACTTATTTTTAAATAATGAAACAAATGGGGGACTTTTCTCAAGTGCTGATGTGTCTCTAGCAAGTTAGCAAAACAACTTTTATTCTTATTGTTTGCTGCACAACAACTTCCCTTGGGACGAATAAATATCTTAAAACATACAACAGATACCAATGAGCTTGCACACTCACAAGAAGAAAATAATTCTTTGGTCATTCAATAATATCTCAGAATATCTCAATTAAACTAATTAAAAATGGATTTAATGTACAATCATGTTTTCACTTTGGTGTCTCCTTTAAGATTCTGTGTTTGTTAGTGATAATGAATTGTCCAATGAAAGATTACTCTAAAAGTGACCAATCAGAAGTAATAAATATCCAGTCTACTTAAGAACTGTTTCATCCAATAGATTTCATTATAGTCAAGTTGAAGTGGCTCACAGGTAGGGAGGCAGGTGTTTAAATCCCAATAACAAGCCCGATTGGACGATCTCAATGCTAATCAGCCTTACTGGCTAATTCAAATTGCGACCTGCCTCCTGTTTCCAGTTTTCAACTGAAAGGAGCAACAACAACTTCCCAGCAGGGGGCGCTCCTTCGCTTGACCCCGCTGTCCACATACATCATTCTGTACGGTGAAGCTCCAAGCATTTTTTTAGTGTAAGGGAACTTTGAGTTATATTGAATGCAAAAAACTATGAGATATAAACAATCCAATAAATCACACACAGCATACGTTGTGCACAGGTGAGTCTATAAGAGTCTCTACTCTTGAACTGAAACTAATCCAACACAGTGCTCTCCAAGGTATCCTCTTGTGTCAGGGGAATCCTGAGTTTGTATCCTCTAGAAAGCCACAGCTCAGCTTTTTGTCTCCAAGAATGAATTCTGTGCTGACTACAGCTGCTCAGATAAGACGGATCTGTCTCACAGTAGCTCAAGGTCAGAGGAAGGAATTCACAGCCCCATATCAGACACTGCGGCAGATACTTTGGCATCTCTTAGTCTTTGTGTCCCAAAAACAACAGGATAACAAGACTCTCTTTCAGGATATCCCTCAGAAATGAGGTGGTGCCTCACTGTGTACACTTCTTAAGCTTAATCTTTATTCTCCTTGATCAAGCTTCAATAAATACTTCAGCAGACAACATCCTGGAGTCAAATTCAAATTCAAATTTATTTATTTAGAGCCCAAAATCACAAACATTGTTTGCCTCGGAGGGCTTTACAATCTGTACAGTTGTGACACCCTCTGTCCTTAGACCCTCGAACCGAGTCAGGAAAAACTTCAAAAAACCCTTTATGGGAAAAAGAAGAAACCTGAGGAAGAGCCACAGATGAGGGATCCCTCTCCACTGGGACGGACAGACGTGCAATAGATGCCACATGTACAGAGAGAACATCATCAATCATATTATGGAATTATACATGAGTCGTAATAAACTGTAGCTATACTGAGTTCATTGGTTTAGTCCATGTGTGAAGGTATCACAGGTAATGGAAATGAGTCTGTGAGTCCAGGTGCATCTCTAGATGTCCTCATATGGAGCTCTGGGCCACTCGACCTTCTCTCCACAAGCACAGACACAGATCATGTCCCCACCAGGCCAGTGAACCTCAGACAGATGGACCACAACCAGAATCAGTGAGGAACCTGCAAGACTGGAGAGAACAAAGAGGACCGGGGCTCCGGCAGTAACATGCACTTTACAGGACATAAGAGTATTCACATTAACCGTTTTGACACTTTAGCCAATTTAACTACTTTAACCAGTTTAGCCACTTTAACCAGTTTCTAAAAGTGACTCCAGTTTGCACTACTACCATAATATGAGTAAAGGAGGCAGAGGAAGAGGGAGAGGTGCCCGGATGCATCATGGGAGCCCCCCGGCAGTCTAAACCTATAGCAGCATAACTAAGGGCGAGCCTGTGCCCACCCTAACTATAAGCTTTATCAAAAAGGAAGGTTTTAAGTCTATTCTTAAACACTGACACTGTGTCTGCCTCTCGGACCCAGACTGGGAGCTGGTTCCAGAGAACAGGGGCCTGATAGCTGAAGGCTCTGCCCCCTAGACTACTTCTGGAAACCCTGGGAACTACAAGTAAGCCTGCGTTTTGGGAGCGCAGCACTCTAGTCGGATTGATAAGGAGTTATCAATTCATTAAGATATGATGGTGCCAGACCATGCAGAGCCTTATATGTGAGGAGAAGGATTTTAAAATCCACTCTAAATTTTACAGGGAGCCAATGCAGAGAAGCCAATACTGGAGTAATATGGTCTCTTTTCCTGGTTTTAGTCAGCACCCGAGCAGCGGCATTCTGGACCAGCTGTAGAGTCTTTAACGACTTGTTTGGGCAGCCTGATAAAAGTGAATTACAATAATCCAGCCTGGAAGAGACAAATGCATGGACTAATTTTTCAGCATCGCTTTGGGACAAAAAGTGCCGAATTTTTGCGATGTTGCGCAGGTGGTAAAAAGCAGACCTTGAAATATGCTTAATATGGGTGTCAAAGGACATATCCTGATCAAATAAAACCCAGAGGTTCCTTACAGTGGTGCCGGAGGCCCAGTTAATGCCATCCAACAAGGCTATCATAGGAGAAAGCGTGTTCCTCAGGTGTTTCGGACCTAATAGGATCACTTCAGTTTTATCTGAGTTCAACAACAGGAAATTTCTGGTCATCCAAGCCTTTATATCTTTAAGGCAGGCATGGAGTTTCAGGAGCTGATCAGTTTTGTGTGGCTCCACTGATAAATATAATTGGGTGTCATCAGCATAACAATGGAAATCTATGGAGTGCCTCCTGATGATATTGCCAAGGGGCAGCATATACAAAATAAACAGAATTGGACCAAGCACTGAACCTTGTGGAACTCCATGACAGACTTTAGTATGCACAGAGGATTCATTATTAATATGGACAAACTGAGACCGATCTGATAAGTATGATCTGAACCAGTTTAATGCAGACCCTTTAATACCAAGCAGTTTTTCCATTCTCAGCAACAGGATGTGATGGTCAACTGTATCAAAGGCAGCACTGAGGTCTAACAGGACAAGTACAGACAGAAGCCCTCTATCTGATGCTGTCAACAGGTCATTAGTGACTTTCACAAGTGCTGTTTCTGTGCTATGGTGAGCTCTAAATCCTGACTGAAAAACTTCAAAAAGACTATTACTGTGGAGATAATTACATAACTGGCTGGCAACGGCTTTCTCTAGAATCTTAGACAAAGTCCTGAAATGTCTTCACTCTTGAGATAACCAGCTCCACACACACTCATTATGCACTTACGATGGACTTAATTCCACCAAGCTTCAAGCATAGACTTCATAGACTTCTGGTTACAACATCTTTATTTTTTCTTATTTTTATTGTGAGAATGGATAATAGGGATATTATGACTGAAACATACTTGGAAATTTGGTCTGGTATGTAAAGTGTGATAGTATAAATCGTTTTCCTTTTATATTTATCCCAGGCATGGAATGAATTGCATTGTTTAATATATAATGCAATGCACAAAAAAGTATAAATGTGTAAATAGAAACATTACAAAAAAATAAATTAAAAGTTTTAACAAATTAATCAATTTCCAAAACTATAGATACAAATCATTCGACAATCTTGTCCACAATGTTTCTCTATCTAAATTTTTAAAGACTTAATTGACAAAGTTATAGGAAATCTGAAATTAATCACAAAACAGGGTTTAAGACTGGTAGAAAATGAAGATATGTGTGTGATATTTTCCCAAGAGACAGTTATTTCTATCGAAATAATTATTCCTGGGCAAGGAAGCTTGCAAAAAATGTAATGTAGAGATATATTGTGTTGTAATGTCAGCCAAATTAAAACTATAGAAAATTATAAACAGAAATGGGCAGAGGTCCCTCACATGTGCCTGAGTTGTGTAGCTGTGCCACCTATGGAGTAGGACTGTGTTTATATTTGGGTTGACCTCATCTGGATCTGTTTGACATGCATGGTGATGTGCTGTAATTTCCCCATCCGTACTATTTTACACCTTCTGCACCTTGTAATATCTGCACACCCACTGCCAAAAGTATCATCTGTATTTTATTGTGACATGACAATAAAGTCTGAATTCCTAAAGTCTATTTTCATTAAGTTTTTGCTCTTGTTTGTTATGTTTGTAGTGTCTTAAAAGCGTATGGCAGCTTTACTTTTTGGTTCATTATATATATATAAAAATTATGTTACATTTCTTTACATTAACGTACTTATAAATTCAAATAACAACATACTTCCTGTTTTTAAAAGTATTATTTTATTAACCAATGCCTTTATTTTGGAAATGCCACCCGGAAGTCGTGTGTATTCTGCTGGACTTGTCGGATCTTCGGCTCGCAACGAGCAATGCAACTCTTTGTTAAGTAAAGTGGGGAGAAACCTTGCTCTAAATCCAGATTAGTCTCATTAAATGGTTTGTACCGCCACCCCTGCTGATTTTGTCTCTCGTAAGTTAAAGTAAGCGGCCGGACTCTGCTGGCAAGACTACTTATTTCGTAGTTGGCTACCGCTAGCGTGTTAGCTGCCCGGGACGACAGCTGCAGCTCGGGGGGGAGGATGTCGCTTCACGGCAAGAGAAAAGAAATCTACAAATACGAGGCTCCATGGACGGTGTACGCCATGAACTGGAGCGTCCGTCCGGACAAACGCTTTCGTCTGGCCCTGGGGAGCTTCGTGGAGGAGTACAACAACAAGGTGCGCAGTGTGGCGGGGGCCATTCATCAGCTAGCAAAGATGGAAACCCCCAGTCAGGCAGCCAGTGTTAGCACTAGTTGTCCTGCACTACATGACAACGTTTGGTTTGTGTGTGTGTGTTTTAATGCACATAAACATTGATAAAGCACCAAATGTCCCAGTGCTGAATAATCTGAAAGTCTGTTTGTGTGAGTTTAATGGTAACACTGACTTTACCTCTTACCATACGACTTTTAAACTCCTCTTGACAGCACCTTCTTCATATTGGCACCTATCAATATTTGCACCGTGCTTCCCCATCAGTATGCCTATTTGTATTATTTTTCTACATCCTATTGTACATATCCATACATGTTCATACATGTGGGGGCAGAGTCATAATATTAGAAACATCTCTCAGTACAGCAAAACACCACCAACCACAACATCATAAAAGTTTACTTGATTGCATCTGATTTTACCTACATAAATCAACATGTAGCCTGTATTTATTTTCTTACAAAGTAACACAAACATAGTATTATATTTCTGTCTATACTCTATATTTTTTTATTTATTTTGATTTTCTATTTTATCTTGTGTACCATCTTCTATTCCTATATGTTCAATTTTTCAACTTTTTCTTTTATTTCTGCATATTTTAAGCATTGTAAGAAGGAGACAGTGACTCCTGAATGTCATTTCCAACGACTGCTCCATGTAATTTTGTGCACATGGCAAATAATAACTTTAATATCTTTAATCATATATATCTAAAGCTGTTTCTAACCCCTGCAAAGAGTCTTTTCTTTGCTTGTCTTGGGAATAACAGGAAATGTATTTGCTCCCGATCAGGTTCAGCTGGTGGGTCTGGAGGAGGAGAGCTCAGAGTTTGTCTGCAGAAACACGTTTGACCACCCGTACCCGACCACCAAGATCATGTGGATCCCAGACACCAAAGGAGTGTACCCGGACCTGCTGGCCACCAGCGGGGATTACTTACGCATCTGGAGGGTACGATGTTTCCAGTGTGGTGATAAATTTGCATGCATTTATGCTTGTCATATCCCATTTAAATTTCAGATCCTGCTAACAAGTATTGGTCGTGCAGCTAAAGCTTCGTATGTCTTGTTCCTTTGTGTCAAAGAGCTAACTTGTTGTCCAGAAACTATTAAAAACCCATCAGTGTGCCACACTGTTCCTCTGTGTTACATGAACGTGAGCACTCAAGTTTATTTCAGGAAATCCCACGTACACCATCCTGCTGCTCACCACAGCGCCAAATATGTGCTAATACACGGCTGGAAATAGTTTCCAACAAGCTCTCTCTTTACTCCTTTTTAAAAAGGTTTGTTTAAAGCTGCAGCACAGAACCATTTAAGTAACATAAAAACATATTTGCAACCTGTCTTTTAAACATTTTCATCTTTAGTAGCTATCAGTGACCCTGCTAGGGCCACAAGCAGTATAGGGTTTAAGTCAAGTATCAAGTAAGGGTTAAGTATTGAGAGTTGGACTAACACATTGTTACAATATTATTAAAATATTAACCCTGCACGTCCCTTTCAACTACAGCAGTCCATAGGTACACTTCAAGAGATTAAAAAAAAGAAATCCGTATCAGTCAAACTCAATTATAATACAACCACAAGATGGTCAGTGCTTTGTGGGCAAAAACGGTTTGGTTATTGGCCAGCTTGCAGCTGCAAAATGGTCACACTGACTTTAATATAGTGCTGGCTTTATGAAGCTAAATTCGTCTGAATTTATTACACAGGTCAGCGACACAGAAACGCGCCTTGAATGTTTGCTGAATAACAACAAGAACTCTGACTTCTGTGCCCCCCTCACCTCCTTCGACTGGAATGAAGTTGATCCCAATCTGCTGGGTAAGACATCTGCTCTATGATGAATAGTAAGGAGGCTATAAATTAGACTTAGTTTCTTTTTCATTTGAATACTTAAACATGTTGAATCATTCTGCAGGCACGTCCAGCATTGACACCACCTGCACCATCTGGGGGTTGGAGACCGGTCAAGTGTTGGGACGAGTTAACTTGGTGTCTGGACATGTAAAGACCCAGCTGATCGCTCATGACAAAGAGGTCTGTGTGCTCCTGTGCTGTAAAACGAAGACCTGTGTGGTTGTTTATGCATCCTAAAAGGACATTATGTGTTTGTACAGGTGTATGACATTGCATTCAGCCGCGCAGGAGGTGGACGAGATATGTTTGCCTCTGTGGGAGCCGATGGATCTGTCCGCATGTTTGACCTCCGGCACCTGGAGCACAGCACCATCATCTATGAAGACCCCCAGCACCACCCGCTGCTCCGCCTCTGCTGGAACAAGCAAGACCCCAACTACTTAGCCACAATGGCCATGGACGGCATGGAGGTCAGTTTACTCTGGATTCTTTAGCCTTGTTCCTGTCAACCTTTTCAGCCAAAACACGCCAAACCAAAGAAACCTCCAATTCTCCTCCAAATCCTCCATTCTTACGGATACTTTATTACTGTGTCACATTAATATTTCATTCAAAAACGTGGTCATTTTAATGGAATTAACTGTAAGAGCGAGCGTTTCCTCCTGTCTGTAGCATTAATATTTCTGTGTGACAGGTGGTCATCCTGGATGTACGTGTGCCTTGCACTCCGGTAGCTCGGCTGAACAACCATCGGGCTTGTGTCAACGGCATCGCCTGGGCCCCTCACTCCTCATGTCACATCTGCACGGCAGGTAAAGGCACCTTTAGATCGTAGGATAATATCAATCTTACAAGTTCATCACGTCACTCCTAGTCTTGTGTAATAAAGTCTTGGTGTGTCTGACTGTACAATATCAACATTGGGGCATGTAAGATTATGCAACAGATTTAGATCACTTGTATTTTGAAGTGACAGTAATGACTTCTCATGTCACTCAATCTGTAATACATGAACCAAGCCAAGCCTGTCTTCGGTTGCCAGAGCTCTCAGTCAGCCATCGATAGTCACAGGTTTTACAGGGTTTATGGTTTTGAGGAGTTTCTCCCACAGTTGCTAACTTTTGTCAGGCCAGATTCAGAGCAAAGTGACCTCAAGTCTTAACTTTATGTGTAATTAGATGCCTCAGTCTGAAACCTCTCTCTTATTGTCTTCTTTCCTCAGCCGATGACCACCAGGCTCTGATCTGGGATATTCAGCAGATGCCACGAGCCATTGAGGATCCCATCCTGGCTTACACTGCTGAAGGGGAGATAAACAACGTGCAGTGGGCCTCCACGCAGCCAGACTGGATCGCCATCTGCTATAACAATTGCCTGGAGATCCTGCGTGTCTGAAGCCACGGACACTTCGATGAAGAAGACGACTATGGAGTGTTGTTTCAGATTTGGACTTAATTTTTAGTCCTCATCCTTCTGCTGTCAAGACGGGATGAGGTCATGAGTGAACTTTCTGAAGTGTTTGGAGTCTCACACACCTACAGTACTCCACAATAACTTGGTTTACATTTTATCTGATCTCTTTCTTCCATTGTTCTTCTATTAAATGTGTTTAAGCTCTTATTTATTTTTGCTCACTTGGTAGTGTTCAGCATCTGCACAGCAGCTGCAAGAAGCTTTGAACTTGTCTATGAAAATCAGATTTTTATACTTGGTGTGATTTCAGCCAGCTGTGAGATTATCATGAAGGGTTTAGATGTTGCGTGTTTCATCTGTTTTGATTTGCAAAGATTGATACAAACTTCTGTAGGTGGCAGAAGATGACCTTTCTAATAATCCCTTTGTAGGAGTGTGTCGTAGCCTTCTTGTGGACTCAAAAGATCAGTACTTTATAGTCTTGTTCACCCCTGTGGCAGTTTAAGCTGTTAAATCTTTCACATGGCTGTGTGTCCAGTATCCTCACTCCAGATGATTGTACAGAGGCTCAAATTGTGACCTGTGCATTTTTTTTTTTTTTTTAAACCTGAGGGGGATTCATGTTGTCACTGGACTGGAGTCTGTCATCATACGGTGTGTATTAGTTTGGCTAATGATGCTGTGAGGCAGCCATGTACAGAAACACTCAGAACCTACCAGAGCAATGTTGTCCAGCCTTTTTAACTCCCTAGTTATTCTCCTCTTCTTTATTTGTAGAAGATCGTGCTCGAACAGCTACATTTTCTTTGTGTTTAGAGTGAGTTGTGAAACGGGAGGAGAGTGAAACAACTTTCTGTGTCAGCCTCCCTTTTTGTTGTTTTCAATTATTAAAGGCTCATGTCCTTGTAGCATGCCATTACAAGGCAAAATGTACATACATATAAATATATCAACTTAAAGATGTTGGTAAGCCAGGTGTTCATGTTGTAGCTTTTTCATAAAGTTTATTATTGAATTTGCTCTAATAAATTGTATTCCTCCATGTCCTAGGAACAAATTGCCAGTGTGTCGCTTTGTTTTGTGAAGTTGCAATTCATTTAGAGATCATACTGAACCGTCCTCAGTTTTGTTACATCTCTATGGAGGAGAACAATAACTTAAGTATGAAATAAATAAATGCACGTGGACAGAAATGTTCAAATAGATTCAAGACATGTCTGCATCCATGTTAAGATTAACATAGATACAGACCAGCTTCATGTACATTACATTTAGTCATTATAGCTTTATTTATGCGTGCAATCAATATTATTCATTTATTCTTGGGTCATTTTAACAAGTATAAAGATCAGGTAGGGGGCACCCAGATTTGAACTGGGGACCCTTTGATCTGCAGTCAAATGCTCTACCACTGAGCTATACCCCCTGCTGGCAGAGTATGCCACAGGTGTTAGATTGTTTTTATTCACTAGCCAGTGTTTACCACTGATCACATCTAAAGCCCCTCTATTAGAATTGAAAATAACAAGGTATAAATCCTGCACTTAACATCTTACTAAAAAGTACAGGTGTATGACATCTTGAGATTTAAATACTGGTACATCAATAGACGAGCAGCAATTTACTGCTGTAGCTGGTTGAGACGGAACCAAGTTTAATACATTTAATTTAAATACAGTCAGCTAATTATAAATCTGTGGGGCTGTGAGAAGAGAAATGGACAGGAAAGAAGATAAAATCTCACACTTAGCTGATTTCATTCATTTTTTAAAAAATATTTTCTAATCATTGCTTTTTTTGTAAAACACTGGATCTAATTTTACCCCTTTGTCCCTCACAGTTATTTGAATGAAATGATCAAAGATGTTTGGAGGGGAAATCCAAGGTTGTTGGCACACCAGTCTGGCATTTTCAGGGGACGATGCATCAGGTTAAACTTCCACTGCAATAAGTTTATTAATCAATCAATCAATTTAACACTGGATACCGCCGCTAAATACATTTCCAGTCGTCCAAGAAAGCCCATCAATTCAATCAGTCATAGTCGCAGTGTACATTCACAGAGAGTTTATGTGTTCGTACATTTGGTGTTGCAGCTGGTATGCCAGTGCTTTCCTGAGTAAACTGGAAGAGAAAATCACTTTGGACTCAAAGCGTAACTCTGCAGTGTGTCTTTAATCTAAAAAAAGATAAATAACAGGAATTTGTGCTTCAAGAATTATAAATGCTTAAAAAGTCATTACATTCACCTCATGGTTGGAACTGTGAAATCATCTTAACAAAGGACTCATTGAGGCGACGTCTTTGTGATTGACAGCTAACCATCCACTGCACTTGTCACTCCATTGACGTAAAACAGCCTTCTACAGTTTTTACCTTTACCTGTTGAAGTATCACGGTCTATCCTCTGAATCAAAACGATTGGGGGAATAAGTCCTCTAATGTTGGCACTTACAGATAAAAGCATCACGTATATTATGAAACCATGTGGCCACTTTGAAAAGCGCATATAAACAGACAGAAACAGGAGGAACCGAGTACAGTCGTCGTGATCCAAACAAAACTGTAAGAGCTACGAGTAAATGTACAAGAACCTATGAAGTTTTTCTGTTCTGCTTGATTGTGTACATTTGAATACCTGCTCATGATCAAATGACATGCTTAATCAGTACTGTTGATTCATGTCAAAACGTCAGAACATGAAAGTATGAGATGAAAATGACCCTTTTTTTTTTAGGAGTGCCTCTCACCCACTGCACCACCATCTTTCACAGTGTACCAGACCGCTACAGTATGCCTTTTGATATTTTTTTCAACATACATCAGAACAACAATAGTGAGTCTCTAACTTAAAACACTCATAGTTATTACATATACTAGATGTTTCGCTCTTAATGTAAACGATACATCTCTAATGTAGGAAAATAAACTCAGCTCCAAGTAAATGATTACATTTCTCTAAGTCTAAATGTGCAATTGTTATACAAAGTGAATGCAGATAATTCTTCACATGTGAAACAACTTAGCAGTTCTTGACATTTCACCTTTCTTAAGGAAACCTTGGTTTGGGAGGCAGTCTGTGTAGCTTCAGATTCAGCGACTGCATGATCCATGTATATGTTTGTGTGTTTACTGTCAACTAATTCTTCACAATCTTCCCCCCCTTGCTGGGCAGGAATAATCTCTTCATTGAACAGGGCCTCGGGTGTTAAGGGAGCACAAAAGCACAGCAGCATGTGAGAGCGCCACAGAGTCTGTAAGAAACAGGAGGCACTCTGAACCCTCAGTGACGTGGAAGGCGAGGCATCCCACGCTCCTCAGCAGCATCTGAACCGGACGGAGGAGGTTTCAAGGGAGGAATAAGGAAGTAACAGAGTGGGGGTCATATGGCTGTCCCATCCAAAGGACCAGGCTTTGGGTGGTGTTGGTGATTGGGGTTCTAGCTGCCTGGTAAGACAGGGTCAGAGACATGCCTCTGGATCTCCTGCATCTCTGTGGAGGTCTCCAGGTGCTCAGGGAGGGAGGGGAAGCGCTGGCTGCCACATAGCAGTCCAGGAGGGCCTTGGGCCCCTGACAGTGTAGGGGGGATGAGGTCCACAGAGGGCAGACGTGGTGGGTCGGTCTCTGGTGACATGGACGGGGTGTCATCAGAGGCCACAGTGAGATGGATCCCGCTGGACAGGGAGTCCTTGGATTTGTGGTTGAAGTCAGAGTCTGGACTCTGGAAGGAGAGAGACAGATTAATTCTAACTCAGAGAGGAATGATTTGATGTGGGGCCCCTCCTCAATTCATGTGTTAATTTGCTACCACCTTTGCATCTGAAAGGCAAATATGAAGCTACCAACAATACATGAAGGGAAAACACAAATGTATTTGTCTCATTCAACAAAGAAAAGCTGCAAATAATTGCCATTACAAAGTTGGAACCAATGAATGTTTGACAGTTTTGTTAGGAGGAAAATAAATCTTCTGCTACATTTTCTGTAGTTTGACAAGTTGATTCATTGTTCCAGCTCTGATTTCCCTTTAAACTGATTCACACAGAAAGGAATAGTTTAACATTTATGGAAAATGAGCTTATTCTATTCTCATTTTACACTTCAGTTTTTGTAAATCTGATGAAGCACACTTTATATGACCAGCAAGCCATAGATACTGGTAGGTGGATTTTGTTACCTTTGGACTGTGCAAAAATAAATATATGTCAAACTATTTCTTTTATTTACTAATGAAAGAACTGACTGCTTTGGAAAAGGTTAAAATTACTTTATATCATTGTAATATTTCCCCTAATAATCCAGTAATGGATGACCACAGAGCAGCGAATAAATGTAAGCATGAACACCTGTAGGAGTGAGGCAGTGCTGTCGATCTGTACTGTCTGGATCGGGGTGACCGTGTGGATTGTGGGTGCTCCTGTGCTGTACAGGGTGGTGGGGTGAGGTGGGTGAGGTGGGTGAGGGCTGGGGGACACAGCGCTGTAGGCCGGAGGCACCGGGGCTATCTGCCTCTGCAGGAGCTGCAGGATCACGTTGATGTCTGCTGTCATGCGGGTCTCCAACCTTGGTAGGATAAAGAGAGAATTTATCTTCACGGTCAGTAAAACATTAAATTTGCATTTCATCTGCTTTTTCAAATATGTCCACTAGGTTTCTCTCTTGTTCTCTCTACTCTATCATCAGCTGTGAGCAGACAGGCAGACAAAAGGAAGCACGTACATGACTGACTGACTTCACATATAATTGTTCCAAATTTCTCTATCTCACCTGTGACCTTTTCTTATCTTTATTTTTCTCTTCTTTCTCCTCCCTCTTTCCTCCCTTTCTCTCATACTCACGCAGCTCACATTAACACTGAGCACACAACCAGCAGGGAAGTGAAATGCAAACACAGCTGGAGAGGAAGGGAGGAGCTGTGTGTAACCTGAAGGTAAACATTGGCCATGAATCACAATAAAAAAGTCACCATGTGTAAACTCTTCCATCAGGGGGTATAGCTCAGTGGTAGAGCATTTGACTGCAGATCAAGAGGTCCCCGGTTCAAATCCGGGTGCCCCCTCATGACCACCAACCTTTTCTGTCCTCATGTAAACCCACTCACCTGTTTAACTGGGACTGCAGGAGCTCCAGTCTGGACTCCAGCTCGCTGGGTCGATCCTCAGCGCAGGGCGGAGGGTGGAAGCTCGCCCTCGCTGACGACACTCGTCTCTGGCTCTCTGAGAACTGGCTGGCTCTGCGATCTGGCCAGTAACCGTACAGGCCTGACATGCTGATAGGAGGAGCTGCTGCTGTGAAGGAGGACAAAACACCTCTTTCAATTTATAAAACACTTTGTCGTCCGTTATTCAAGAAAATCATGCAATAGGAGGGTAAGGTAGACTATCTATCTATCTATCTCAAGCTTCAGTTTTCAGTTTTATTCCAATTTTGGTGTAGCTGCAATTTCCCATCTTGGGATTAAAAGTCTAGCTCTATCTATCTATCTATCTATCTATCTATCTATCTATCTATCTATCTATCTATCTATCTATCTATCTATCTATCTATCTATCTATACTAGTTTTACTAATTTAGTTAGTGCAGGCATCATTCTGGTAGTTTCTAATTTTATTCATCACTTGCGTGTTGCTCTTTGCAGACATTACTTTCACTTTTCTTCTTGTTATTTTCAGTTCTATTTGGAGGGTTGGAGTTTTTAAAGTATAGTTTTATAGCATATATATTTATATAGTAGTACGATTTAGGTGTTTTATATTAGAAAACTTTAATCTAAATATAGATTTAAAATATTTATTCATGTGACATGTGACAAGGAGCACAAGTGTGAAATATTACAGCTTAGTAAACCTTATTTGGCAGAAAAAGACCTGCAGGTGAAAGGTAAATTGGTACACCACTAAAATGTTTTAGGGCTCCATCTGTGAAGTGACTGTAGGTAGTCTTTACCCAAGTATGGTGGTCCTCCGAGATCTACAGGTGGTCCCATCCCTGCTGAGGGTCCACTGTGAGGTAGGAGGTTGACCACTGCTGGGGGGTAGTCTCTGGTGTCACCCCCGGGGGGGTACAGCTCCCCCTTACTGTGTCCCATCGGCTTCATTTCCTCGTCACTGGACTGTGAACAGATACTAGCGCTGCTGCAGAGGTCTTCCCAATGTGGACCCGCCATTGTGCCCCGGTGGTGGTTCACCATCGGACAGGACTGATCAGGGTAAGAGTCTTCACGGTCCATACCGTCTGTACAGATACAGATAAGGATTGACAAGGTGGAGTTTAGATGGAATAGAGATATGTACATGTACTTGTCAGACTTTGTTTCCACGCTCACCTGGTCTGTTTCGACGTCGCAGGGAGCTTCTCCGATGCCTTGACTGGCGGTAGCCACATTCAGAGTCTCTGCCTGGGGTTGGCTGGTTTATTCTATCTGCCTGATACATATCAGCTTCAGTAATTCAAAATAAACACCAGATCTCATACTGAAAAGATATATACATTCTTGGACTGTCTTACATAATTATATATATGTGAACTTTCTATAAAGAGTCTCTACCTGTATAAGATTGTAATAGTATGGCAGGAAATGATTGTGAGTTACTGAAATCAAAATCTACATCAAAGTCAGGCATCCACAAAAATACGAAAAAACAAAAAATAGACAGACATGGCAGGTATATCGGCAAAAGTATTTTTTTTTTACATTTTTAAGACAAAGTAGTTATGATTCCTTTAAGGTGCTCTGTGGAGTTTGCGGTCACATGTAGCGCTATAGTGCAATGTTGTGTTTTAAAGGTGGTGATATACCAGTAAAAGAGGAGAGGGAAAAGACTGCAAGCATATATTTAAAAAAAAGACAATTTAAAGCATTTTTATAAAGGCTGTGGAAATGTTTCATGAGGTAGAAAATTAATCTTGACCTGTATGTGAAGCCTGCAAGATACACACAAGATCCCAGTGTGAAATGATGAATGCATACAGTATTCTGTATGCATTCTACAGTATACTATTAAACCTATTTAAGTAGTCTCCATTCATTCGTGAAGTGAGGAAACTGGTTAGTTTTCTTAGGCCTTGAGACAAAAATACTACAGTTTAAACAAAAGGCATTGCTGTCAGGATGGTGTATCAATGCCCTCTGGTGGCACTCACATCTCTCAGGTTGAAGGTGATCTCCAGGTTGTTCCAGAACATGTCAGCGAAGTCGGGGTACATGTCCAGCACCTCCAGCAGGTCGTCTCTCAGGATCTTGTGAAGGTCACAGTAGGTCAAAGCCCTGACGTCAGCACTGGATTTACCTGGCCTCCCGTACAGACTGATGGGTTCACCAAAGATATCGTTCTTTCCTGCACAATTCGCAGCAAAAGGAGAGACCGGCATGGTTATTCAATGCACGTTTGAAAATTGTTTGCTGACAACATTTTGATGGATGTATCGGCTCCAAAGCAAGTGACAAACAAAGCACTAGAGTGACACTGATCCTCACTGGCACGGGCTGGTTTGGTTCCCTCAAACACAGCGTTGGCCCCATCGATGATCAATGGCAGTGTGGAATGAAAGTGGAGCTGTGCCCAAACACCTCTGGCAACACAACACACAGAGAAGTATGTGCGTATGTGCGTGGTGCAGTGTAAAGGCCAGAGTGAGCTGTGGCTCTGGCTTTAAGGCAAATTGTAATTTTTTTACAGCATTATGTTGTGATTAGAAAATTCAATGACTTTTTAATACTGTCTCTGCAATGAAAAATGAATCATTTTTGTGGTTTCATTGATTCAAATAATTAATGAGAAATGATTTGTTGATTATTTCAGCGAGAAAAGGAGAAACTATGCAGAACTTGCAGCTCACCTAGTATGGCCACCACCACATCATCCCTGAGGATTTCTATAGAGCCCCTGGAAATGAAGTAGAGCGCGGTTAGAATATCCCCACTGTGGACGAGAGTGTCGCCCGGCGGAGCGTGGGTGGTCTTGAATCGCATGGCCAGAGCTCGCAGGCAGCCTTTGTTGGCACCTCGAAAAGCTTTGCAGTTCTGCAGCAAAGTGCGGTTCAAATGGAGGCAGATGTCGGCCTGCAGACACTCAGGGAAGCCCTTTAAAACCTGCAGAACAACAGAGGGCATTCAGTGAATTCATTGCAAATAATCTCTCCTTTAATTTTTAATTTCCCCTTCGCTTGTCTTGTATCTTTAAAACACTGACATCTAAAAAAATGGAAAACGCTACATGAGTCTGAAAAGTGCATAAAAAAGAAAGTGGTGGGTACAAGAAGGAGAGCAATGTGTCAGATTGATTCAGGCAGGGCACAAATGACAGCGGCTGCAAGTGATTATCTATTCTCACATTGAATTGGCAGGCGCTAATGCTGCTCTCTGGCTGCATCATGCTCCGGTGCTGTTGGCAGCTCAAGCCCAAGCAGCGATATGACGCACATCATCACTAAAGATTCAGTCTCCCAACACAGCAGCACTCTACAGCACGTTTAATTGAGAAGGGGGCACCCAGATTTGAACTGGGGACCCCTTAATCTGCAGTGAAATGCTATCACTGAGCTATACCACCTATTAAAAACTATACCAGTTATGTATCTACATGGTAGTGTGTATGAATGGCAAAACATCTTTTAAGTAGAGGGAAAAAAAAGCTGACAGTGATAAAAGTTTGCTCTTTTAATTGTCTGATTTAAAAAACTTTCTCAAGATAAAAAACCTGCATTTGTGTTGAGTATAAGGTTACATGAGAGTTCATAATGGGAAAACTGGGTCACTGCAGCAGCAGAGAACAAGTCAAACAACCCATGTAGGTCAAACAGGAATATCTGAGGTAATGCTGCAAATGATGACAACAATTGGATGTATAAAAAGACAAACTAAAATGTTCTGAGCATGTTCTTTCAATGAGATATTTCAAGGATAACACAACAAATGCATATAAAGCACTGCAGTATCTATGTTCATGATGAATACACAAGTAAGTAAATGTTATCACTTTACATTTCAGACATTTATACACATTTATAGAGACATTCATGCAGAATTTAAACATGCATTTTTTTTCAGCTGAGTGGCCAGTATAGTGGTTTTGGTTTGGGATTATGTAGACAAAAGACACACATCAGTAGGAGAGGGGGCACCCAGATTTGAACTGGGGACCTCTTGATCTGCAGTCAAATGCTCTACCACTGAGCTATACCCCCTGACAAACACATAATTTGAGAACAAAAATATGATTATACAATTGAAAGTGAACTATCCAGTAAAAATGCCACCTTTTTAAACTTTCTAAATATCCACTTCACCCCAAGAAAAAATGTATTTTCAGCCATCACCCATCACCCTAATTTAAAGCTCCTGTAAGATAAAGCCCGAACATGTGTGTGTATGAATGTCTACATGACTTACAGCGTTCATGTCAATGCCGTTGGTGTAGGACCAGGCATGTTGGAAGTACTCCTCCAGCCTCTGTCTCAGGCCTCCTGGGATCTGGTGGAAACGGATGAACTCTTTGACCCGCAGCATCTGGGTGTGGTACCGGGCGGTGCCTGAGTACAGTCTCTGAATGATGGCCGACACGTTGCCAAAGATACTGGCGTACATCAGAGCTGCAGGAGACAGATAACAGAAATACTGTGGTAGGAACAGAATAAATGTACAGTTATGAAAACAGTTACTTCACTTGTACAACAACAGGTACCAACACACAATTAAAACTAATTTCTGCTTTTTCTGTTTTTAATAGTCCTTTGGCAACATGCTGATATAACTTTTGCAAAACAGATCATATTAATTTTACTAAATAAATCATCTGAACAATATTGAACTGACTGGTTAGTAAAAGTGGTAAGACTGTCATACTTGTATGCTGCCACTATTCAAAAGCAGTATGGGTGTTTAGTCATCATAATAATAACCATCATTGAACAAAGCTGTAAAAAAAGTTTTACAAAGATCTGCATTATTCGGTTTTTTAATTAATTTAATTGCTACAATTTTGGAAAAATTAAGGCCTGATTATAAGATTTGAGGAATCTGCTACACAGTATTTTCATGCGTGAACATAATGATGTGTCCGATTATGGTGCTAGTTCTGGTATGCATTTATTTTCCACCATAACAACATGTAACTCTATGAAAAACAAAGAACATTTCAATTTTATAGCATGAAATACAACCACTGAACCTTAAAAAGTCACTACAAAATATTGGTGAATGGCTGATCAGATCACAAAAAAACATCACAATCATGACTCAAAACCTTGGTGACTGAGTTTTTCACACTGATTCTGTATCTGTCTTGCACATGAAGATATACATTCACTTTAAAGTGGTGCCACTTTAAACCTTTTATTTGTTCTAGTTACCCCCTAAATGGTTCCTCATTTCAGACTCACTCCCACTCTACTCACAGCCAATGAGCATCACACAGATGGAGAAGATCTTCTCTGGGTTGGTGTTTGGTGAGACGTTCCCAAATCCCACACTGGTCAGGCTGCTGAAGGTGAAGTACAGGGCGGTAACGTACTTGTCCTTGATGGAGGGGCCCGAGTCTGCGTCGCTGTCATTGTATTGTTTACCAATCTGCTCGGCCAGGTTGTCCAGCCAGCCGATCTTCATGGCTCCGATGCGGGCAGAGCCTGTGCGCTCCACGTTGCCGATGGCATACCAAATACAGGCCAGCCAGTGAGCGATGAGGGCAAAGGTGCACATGAGGAGGAAAAGGACGGCTGCTCCATATTCTGAGTAACGGTCCAACTTCCTGGCCACTCGTACCAACCTCAGCAACCGGGCTGTTTTCAGCAAACCAATCAGAGTGGTAGTCTGAGGCTGAGAGAGGATAGACTTCATGTTAGGGATAATATCAAGCTTTAGTGCCAGTCTAAAATCAGCTGAAATCAGTGACATAATGGATTAATCATTGAGATTTAAACTGACTTTTTGCTGCAGATGAGAGTAAAGAAAAATCCAGTAGATCAGACAGTATGATGACCTGACACATTTCTGACACCCCACCACTTTTACATTTTTCACTTTTACACCACAAAACATTTTACAGTTTTATCTATCTGGGGAATTAAGAAACAACCAACCAACTGGGATCAATTCAGTGAACTATCCAAAGACTGAATATGGCTAATAACTTTCTAAAGGAGTTGTTGTATATCTGAAATCAACAACACTTCTGCAACGGCATGACCCAAATCCTTATTGCTTACTGCTATTATGTAATTTCATTATACCATAAAGTTGAACACTTGCCAGATTTAGACCTACACGTAATAAACACTACACGTCGTAAACACTACACGTCATAAACACTACACGTCATAAACACTACACGTCGTTTCAGCCAAGATAAAATCACAATTATATTGTTAAGATCTGACAACTACATTTCCCAAGAGGACAACTGGTAGTGGAGGTGGGATTTCAGCTTGGTCCACACCCACTGCTAACCCACTAAACACCAACAGACCTTTTCCACAGCAGACCTTTTGACATGCTGCAGCGAGAATGACAGGTGTAACTAATTTGACTAATGGCCGCATATAATTTAGCTTGCATGACCTTCAGAGATGCTTAAAGGGAACAGAGCCGTCATGAATGTTGTTTGTTATATTCAGAGACTTGTTTTATTGTTTTACAGTTTGTCTGCTGTGAAAAAGTACGTTTAGTTTTGTCAGACAACAGTGGGAGAAGTAAAATGTATGTATTGATGATGTAAGTCCACTGACATCCATCATCTCCCCTTTTTTCTCACCTCTTCAGACCCCGAGCGGAATATGAGCAGATCGAAGGGGATGGCGGCCACGATGTCGATGAGGAACCAGCCCTTGAAGTAGTGCTGTGCGATGCGCCCCGGGTGGCTGACCACCTCGTCGTTGTGGTTGACGTAGGTGGTCCTGAAGTTGATGAGGATGTCCACGATGAACATGACGTCCACCACCAGGTCCACCACGTTGAGCGGGTTGCAGGTGTAGCCGCAGGTTCTCCTCCGCTCCTCCTCCACCTCGTTGAGGAGGAAGGCGGCCGAGTACGGCGTGAAGATGGCGGTGTAGATGACCAGCAGCAGGATGACCCAGTCCCATACTGCTTTGAAGGGGCTATAGTGAAGGATGGTCCATTTGTGGATGCGTGGGGCCTGGAGTTTGTACTCTGGCAGCACGTCAGCACCGAGCGACAACACCTGAAGAGAGGCAGGAAAGAGAGGATGTTAATAATAGTGGAGGTAGAACAGTGGGATCCATACACAGTGGGATAGATTGTGCTTTACAGGGAAGCCACTTCATAGAGCATATATTTCAAATGGGAACAGGAGGTTTTTAGGAGGTTTGTCCATTTGTCCGTAGGGAGAAGAGGACATAAACTGTGCACATTGCTTTGACTTTAGCTATCACTATAAAGAGGAAGAGCAGGACACTAACATCCAAAAGGATAAAAGTGACTATACAACGAAAAGCTGAGATTTTTATTAAAAGATCAATATCATAAATTATCATTATCATCATCATTAACTAAATATAGCACTCATGGCCAGGTTTAAATTTTTAGGAGTTTAAATTTTTCAGCAGGTTTAATTCTTCAGATGAGGCTTAATATTCATACGCTGCGCTGTAATTCACCTTCCACTTTCACTTTGTGTGCTAACAGCTTAGTGCGGTTAATATTCTTTTACACTGAGTCGATGGTAAACAGGGAGGAAATCGTCCTTGTTAATGGTGTAGAACAGTTTCTTATTTCTATTTTACATTTAGTCTCCTACACAAAACAAGGCAAAATAGCTAAAAACTTTTAGGCTGCAAGAAGTAGGAAGTGTTGATGTCACTTGCAGTAGCTTGTCTTAAAGTAGATTAGAAATTGGTCTGAATTACAGACTGCATCGCCAAGTAAAGCCTCATGTGAACACTGAGACACAGCTTGCCCTTCTAATGGAAAGATATTAAAAATAAAAAATAAATCAAGAAGACGTGGGTTAAGCCAGAGCAAGCAAAACAAAGGAAGGTGTTCTCAACAAAACATGTCTGTCACTTCACTTGAAGTGAGGAACCAAAAATATCTTAATTAACTCTATATTGTGTGAATATTCACACAATAAAACAGCTGTTAATTCACGGCAGAGGAAGGTGCATACATAAATTAGTGGCTGCTGCGTACACTATGGGCTTGTTTGTGGACACTCAGTGTCAAAGCCAATCAGGCTTTAATGTAAAATGTTCTTTGCCTGAAGGTAAGTAACAACTCCCTCACCAAGTTTGACAGGAGAAAATGTCACAGGCATATCCACACTGACACTCACACACACTAAATGTTTAATGCAGCAAAAAGAACAGAGACAGTTTCAGACTTTAGTGAGGCAAAAAAGACCAATTTATAAATCCCCATCCGGTGTTTCCACCCATCTTGAGTGATTTGTCTGATTGCATTAACAAACAGGACACAAAACAATGAGCTAACAGTGAATAAGTCAGTAAAGCAATGAGTAGTAAGATCCCACTGACCGGTACGACAATTAAAGCCTCCATGTCCAGATTCTCATCCTGATGTCGATCACAGCAGAGTAGGACGCTCCTCCAAACCCTCTGCAGCCCTACCTGTCTGCTAGGTAGGGGCCACCTCCTCTCCTGCATCACTTTCTTGCAGAAAAGCCACAGGGCTTACCAAAAACCAACCTAACAGTGTCTGTGTATCTATGCGCTCTTCACAGGCACTTCATCAAGTCAAATCACTAACTGCTGTTTTTAAAGAGCCCACTGCAGCTTCACCTGCCTTTTGCACCATGTGATCCCCATTTTATCGAGACCATGTGACCCCCTCCTACTACATTCTGGTCAATTATGGACCAAAATAAGTGCCGGCATCGATTGGTTGCCATGCAGAGGAGTGATTTTAGTTAATTCTTGTTAATTGCAAGGTCATGACTCAGCATGGCCGATTTAATAGTCATTGCTGGTTATAAAATGCTCTCCTTTAACAAACTGTATATCCTATGTCTGATAACCATATATACACTGTGTGAAAATGCTCTTAGTGCATTGTTATTGTTCTCACAAACCCTCCAATGGTTAGCCCCTCATTTGCATTTTAATTTGCATAATTATGGTCATAGCCACCATGACAAAAGAAGCTGGACTTGTATGACAAGTATCTGCAGTTCCTCAGCAAACAAACGCTCACACAGAAACCACAAGTCCAGCATGGTGCCGGGTATTTATAGCCTCCAGTCCTTCGAAGAACAACCCCCCACAAAAAAATTCTGCATCTGTCCACTTTCCTAGCTTGGACGAAAACAGTGACCATAAATAATTTGCTTCTCAGGGACGACATACAGCATCAAAAAAGCTACTCAGTGTGTACTTGGCCATATTTGGTGAGCAAAAAAGCAACAAGGAAAAATGAAGAAAGAACTTCAACAAGGAAGAACCGAGCCTTGCACAGTTTTCCTTTAAGGCATTCAAGGTCCCTGAATGAGAGAGGCAATGTTTGCTTCTGCTCTTGCTCCATAAATCTTTTTTATGCCCGACAGAAAGTGCGTAGTATTTAGAAACACAGAGAATGAAAACCTTTGTGTGTCGGCAACTGACCACAGTGGCTGAACAGATGTGAAAAGACAACACAGTAATTAGAATGTAAACATATGAGCAAAAGTTCACTCATCCAAGAAATGTTAAGTTATTGATGTCTGTTTCATAATGACAACGAGAGAACAACCACCACCACCAGTTTGCACGCAACGGCCCTCTGACGCCTCTCTGACTTTGTGATTAACACTGCAAGTGCAACAGTTTACTGTGTGTACATTTTATCATAATGTACTGAAAAGATAGTTGAGGTGTGAAGTACAAGGGTAGCTTAAAGACTGAACAGAATATAAATCATGAAAGCCAGTGTGAAATATATGATATTGCTGCTTCTAGGGCACTAAAAGCAGAAAGTACAGCTTGGAAATGACAATCATAAAAACACATGATAGTGAAACAGTTTATGTGCTATGAAAACAAGAAAATCTCACTTTTATTCTTACTTTTTAAGAAAGTCCTTAACATGTAACTATTTCTTTCTTGCAAATTCAATTCATAAAGAACTTCATTAAACATAAAATGAAGCCAATGCATTCTCCTTATTCTGTCCTATTCCACTCCAAACACAAACACAACACCAATTTCTGCACTTAAAGCCACCAGGAGCAACTCAAAAGCAAAATAAGCTGAACACTGCACAAAATTTGTGAAAATATCTAAACAGGGTGATGGGACCATCTGATAGCAAAGTGACATGGCATCAGCTTAACCTGCTTTAAGCTGATGTTGATCACCTGTGGAGCTACAGAAGGTAAGCAGGCAGGTGGATGAAGGCAGAGAAGGGGAGGCAGAGGAGTGGACAGCACAGCAGCGTAAAACAAACAGGGAAGTGGAGCTGAAAAGGGAAGTTTGAGGAAGACACCGGGAAGCTTGAGAGACCCAGTAAGGCTGAGGTACTCACAGGCTGCAGTTTATGCTTGAAGCTCATGCCGCGCCACGGGGTAAACAGCAGGACAAGACTAGGAGACTGCAAGAGAGAGAGACGGGGAGAAGGCAACCTCTGCACATCCATCTGCACCTCCCTCCCTTCTGCTCCCTCGATCATCCTGCCCTCCTGTAGCCCTGCCCTCACCGCGGCATCCTCTTTCTGACATAGAAAAAATGATCTGGTGGCTCTATGAGTGACGGCATCTGCCTCCTCAGCTGGTGCTCAACAAGCAATGACAGCTGGATGAACTTATGATGTCACAGCTTTCAGTTCCTTGAGGACTCTGCTGTAGATTTTTCATTGTTGACTGCAGCCTTATTGTAAATCTGTATTAACATGCAATTCCTAGTTACTGAAATTGCAAATTATTGTGTTCATGTTGAGATAACTGAATATTTTACAATTCATGTTATAGTGTTTCTAGATGTTTTTTTAAAGTATTGTGAGTATTGTTTCAAAAAGAGGGAAATTAAATACATTGCACTTACATTTTTGCAAAGTACTATTGCTAATTAACTAACTGATTTATTTAAAATAAATTCATATCAACCCCTGACAAAGTGACCAAAAATATGTGAACAAATATTAACATAGTATATTAGAGGCGAGTCATGCTGTCACACTTGTAATGTCTAACATGTAATATTAACTCTTAAATAATGAGTTTGATCATTCAGCATGTTTATCATAAAACTTGTGTGTGAATATAAAATTTGTATTACACATCCACTTCAGCTGTGCACACAAACTCATGCCCATACATTTTTAATTGAACTCTGACACACAATCTTCCACAAACAAAATGTAAAATTCTGGTCAATTCAAACTGCATCCAGATTCCTTTGCAGCCTCCTGCATTAAGTTCATTTGAAGCAAAGCCAGGGGGCACCAAATAAACACGCTTCTGCTTTCCCAAAACACACACACACACACACACACACACACACACACACACACACACACACACACACACACACACACACACTCTCTCTCTACTGCTACACTGCACTGGGGTTTCTCTACAGTTACCAGTCTTTTACAAGCTGCTGTCTAATCAATCTCACTGTGTGCTTCATGTTATGCAGACAAATCGATGCGAGCAGAGATCAATGACAACCTTCATTTCCCTTTCTGTAAGGTGCCAATCGAAATCCAATTATAAAGGCAGCATGCCGAAAAGTTTTATTGTGTAACGAACACAACGGAACACAACCCAAAGAAAAGACACTGTATGCTTATAGATTTAGCTAGCAAACGCCATGATGATTCTTTAGAAAACTTGCACTGGGCACGGTTATTGACCCCTGCTGCAGCTTGTTCCCACGTGGCAGTATCAACGATTACTGTGACCTAAATCCTGACCTGCAGGGCTTGACCTCTGTCTGCAAGCCCACGACTATGATACCACTGCGGGTCAATTCCAGCTGTTTTAATGGGCCAAAATCTCAAACTGGCACCGGCATGAAGACGGCTAAAGGGGACTGCAGTGTAATTTAGAGGGCAATTGGAGGTTTGACAGATGCACAGAGAGCACGCCCGCTGCCCTCCACTTCCATTAGCATCAGAGGCCAAGGTCACTGGCAGCGCCAAGCCGCTCAATAGCCTCACAGCCGTAGCCCTTTTTTAACTCGGTTTCATAACTACATCTCACCGGGACCCTCTCTCGCCTCTCTCACAAAAGCTTCACGGTCTGTGATCCCCACACACACCTACACACTCTCCATATACAGTACCTCCTCACACATGCAACGATGAGTTCAACTCCCTCTGTCTCTATGCTGCCTAACTATCTTCTATACTGCCATTACATATAGCAGGTACAACAATAGCTCAGGCCGTGAATAAAACACTCTTATAACTAAATTTGACAGACTTATTTAAAACAAAAGCCTGTTTATATTCCTAAAGTGAGGAGTTCATTTGCAAAAACACTTTCAAAAGTGCAAAAAGACATGACTTAGGAAAATAAATATAAATGGAGATATTTGTTTTTGCAGATTAACCCTTTTAGTAGATTTGTGCAAACGGACAGGCAACCACCATGGAAGATGGGGAAAATATAACCACAGGATTTTAGTCCCCCTTTACTCAAACATGTGTTTTATTATTGATGCTTCACTTGGATGTTTGAGCTTCACTGTGCAGAATGATGTATGTGCACCAGAAAGCTGAATTCACCTTCATTTGCTGAAGGAGGAAAGTTTCTGAGCTCACCCTATTATAAGGTAAAGTCGCGAGCGTACATGCCAGTCATGCAAGTTATACAAGTGTGATGTGGAAACTTGAGCGACATGAACTCTGGTGTCCAGTAGTTTAACTTTTGAAATTGAAATATATGCATATTCATATATTCTGTACTTTGTGATGATATTTAATGAGATCCAAGATAATAAAATCTTTAAAATCTTGTTTTTTTTGTGGAAAAAAACATGAGACATGAATTATTATTCAAAGCGTAATCTAAGAGTAATCTTATATGTCTCAATAAATCCCTGGGGAGATTTTTAAAACATGCCCACTGAAAATCTAAAGAAATTCAATCACTCTACATATGGTGTCTAACCCAAAAACCCAAAACCCAAAGCATAACTTAATTGAATAGTATTTCACAGAATCTATTCTAAACACATCACACCAAACACGTACAAAATAAAATACTATGCTACACACTGAAAGTGTGGTATTGTGTTCCAAAAGTGGCCATATAATAAATCACTTTTATACAGTTTAATCTGTTTAAATGTCTAGTACCAAGATATGATACCATAAAATGAGCTGAAACTCATAATTGCCTTTAGATAGTTCATTTATGCAGTATATGTTATGAAACAGCTAGTGAAAAAAGTTGACTTGCACGCATAAAAGTGAAAATCAGCCCGAAAACAAAATTTAACGACACAGATCGGGACAAAATTGCTGTCAGGTGGACTACAGGTGGACTGTATGCGGTCAACAGGAGACATACCAGAGACAAATAGCTGTAATAACTTGATTTTACTTTCCAAAAGAAACATAATAAAGCAAACTGTACTGAGTGGACGAACACTCCTCTGCCATGCTTCAGAGGAACGCTCCCTTTTTATCCAAACTTGAGCATGACGTCAGCGGAGTCGAGTTAACGAGTTAAGTGTTCTGCCAGGCCTTTTAGGAGGCCTTCTGTTAGTCCAGTCAGTTTTTTTCCAGGGCCACAGAAGCCACGCTGCTTCCACATTGTGCACCGAGTCACAGCCGGCTGTCGATACTGCTCTCCCTCCTGGTGTGAAGGAGTGAGATCTCACCACCACCGAGGCAGCAACATTCAATCATAAAGCACTCACTCACTTCAAAATCTGGACCTATTCATAATAAATAGATAGTTGTGTGTTGTTGTGGTGGTTTATCAGTGCATTGTTAGTGCTGTATGTTATTTTTCCTTCATGTATGTAGGTTTTTATAAATGGAAAAAAACAAAAAAAAAAGACTGATACAGATGTAAAACCGCAGAGCACTTAATAAACTCAAATCTCCACCAAGTTTCTTTACATTTGTGATCATAATTTAAAAAAAAAAACATTTAGTCATTCCAAACTTAAAATGCACTTAGTGACAGTCCGTCATACTGAATGTCTGATTCAGCTGCTATTCTTTCTTGAAAATACCTAAATCCTATCTGGGCAACAATAATGAATTTAATTGACTCTATTATTCTGTATCTACAGCTTAAGTGAACGCAGTAATCTGAATTTGGTAGCATTTGCACATTGTGCTCAAACGCTGCAGCAGCTTACATCAGATCAAACAAACTTTCATGAATTTGGCGACCGAGTCCTTCAATCAGCACAGTCCACTAGGTTATTCCCCACATTTTCACCAAAAATCAGACCACGTCCCCGTTTTCCACCAAGTTGCACTCAAATCTGTTTACGGGTTTTTGAGGTATACTGTTAAATAATGAAACAGCAGCCAAACAAATAGATAAACTGGGCCAAAACCTCTTTGGCTCAGTCTGGTTGTAAAGAGAGTTGACTGACCTTTGTGGAAGCCCCTCAGATAAACTGGGTTAATGTGATGCACTGAGGAAGCCCCACAGTGTCTGACTGCCAGCTCTATCCTTGACCAGGCGAGGTAGAGCCAAATGTCATTTAACTTCGGTGTGTGTCAATTTTGTGCTATGTCTTCTTGAATGAATATCACTAATTTATGTAATAAGCAGCTTTTCATCCAACTTTTTACCTGCAAAATTTCTGAAGTAAATACTGTGGTTAGTAACATTTATCAAATAGTTCCTTTGTAGATTTTGATTTAATAATCAACTTAAGATAATAATATTACTTTGATATCAACATTATATTATATTTTTAGACACAGAGATAAACAAGTGTGCTTGATCTCAACAATACATTATCTCTTAGACATTAACTAAAGGCTTTTTAGAAAAAAAAATCAAAGTGTAGAGGTCTTCTTCCCAATTAGTGCTTTTACTTTTAATATCTGAATATTGGTAATCCTTATCTATTAGTGAAATTGAAATTGACATTGAAATTTTAACACCAGAAACTTTACTTGTATTGGAGTATTCGTCCATTGTGGATCTTCTTCCACTAGTGTGTGTGAGGCGACAGTGTACCACATTGTGCTCGGAGACACCGTGGTGTGACAACAGGTGGCGGATGAGTGTGTTCGGCTGCTGATGCCATAGATGTCACACCTCAGGTGAGATCATTCTTTCACACTTTCACCCTGTGACTGCAGATGTCTTTTAGCATCTTCAGTGAGCCAGACCCAAAAACCATTTATAGACGTCTTTGTCTGATCTGTATGCAAAGACAATGAATGAAGAGACGAGTGTGGGGAGATCGACTACATTTATGAATTCATCACACAGGACAACAGGAGAAGTAACATGATATGACTGATATAATTTCTTTTTACTGTGAACAACTAGGAAACAAAGCTATTGTGAAACATGTTTTGGTTTAATATGGTTTTTTCCATTGCACCTCCAGCCTTGATA
Source organism: Scortum barcoo (assembly GCA_023238725.1). Lineage (NCBI taxonomy): Eukaryota > Metazoa > Chordata > Actinopteri > Centrarchiformes > Terapontidae > Scortum > Scortum barcoo. Next base: position 5,264,154 of record CM041547.1, read on the forward strand.
GCTTTTCATCAAGCGCTCTTTAGTCCTTTTTGATTGCAGTCATTCAGTCATTCAGCTACAAGCAAGCTCACAGACGAGGCAAGTTATTTATAATATCGAAAATAAGTTTCCGAACACGCTAGCTATGACTTCAGAATGACTAAACAAGAACAAGGTGCAGAGAGAGCAAGAAAGATGTGGTTCATCATCTCTTTTTTCACTGAGATGGTAAAAGACCTGTCTTACCTGTGTGACCTGAGTGACCTTCTCTGTGACGTTCTGGGTTCGGTCTTTAATCTTGCTGGGTGCAATGATTTCAATCTCGGTGGGCGAAGGAGGCCTCATCCGGTCCGAGCCGAAGGTGAGAGTAACCTGAGGGATGCGGCCGATGGTCCGGTGTCTCATCAGGTCCGAGTCCGACGTCGAGTTCAGAGCACTGGGCTTCAGATCTGCAGCAGAAAGAGGCGATTAAGACTCATATTAAGGAAAATTATGAGTGGTAGTGAGCGGTGGAAAAAAGAAACAAGAACGAGAGAAACAAGAAATTAAATATTTGAAAATCAATTTTAATGAACATTTTTATGTTATTTCCTAAACTTCAACGGTTTGAAGGTCAAATCTTGACCAAATTAAAAACAACTACAGTAACTACTACAGTAAAAATGCTTTTAAGAGCAAAATATTTTGTTAATATTTCTTGCATTTCCCCTCAGCTTCAAAGACACAGATGGATATATAAATACAGTGAAAATGAAAGAAAATGTGACAGACAGTGAGAGGCCAGAGAATGATTGGAGCCTGTATCCTGTACAAAAAATATAATTTCCTCACAAAATATTTCCCCAGAGAGGATGGGGACATATGTGCAGGGATGTGCAATTTTGACACAACCACACACACACACACTCACACACACACACACACACACACACACACACACAGAGATGGATTGATTAGTGTGTCTGTGCTGGAATAACCATCAGGCAGCTACACGTGTTCAGAGTGATGCTCTCTGTGATATGGATGTTAGAGATCTGTGATCTTTGATCTTGTCTGACAGCAAAGAAAAGATTCTTTCTGTAATTATCAAAAATCTCTCATGAGCTGCTCGTAGTTTTTGTCATCATTTGACATCAGATTTTTTATATGACCAATTTCTAGTGTTGCAACAAATATTTCATCATAGCCATGGTAAATAATCTTTTATGACTGTCTGGCAGGTGTGTGTTAAGCTCATTTTACAGGAAAACTTGGGGTGTCATTGTGACTTTGGGGTTAAAATGTCAACAATGAACTGTGTCCATGGTTCAGTCCAGCTGGGGACCTTTGTTACATCACTGCCCCAAAAATTAAATGTAATACTAACTCAAACATAGTTTCAGTTAACATTTTGGCCACTTTTCTGTGTGAGCTTTACTAAATTATAGCAACAATGCTGTAGCTTCATCTTATATATAAACTCACTTTGAGTTGACCTGGTGTAGATTAAACTGGCCACAAAAAAACACTAAATGACACATTTATTCTTACAAAAATTTGCAACCAATGTGACCACAACAACCAAAAAACACGGATAATGTTGCATGTTGATGTAATCTGATTTAGAGTGATGAAGTTTTATATTTCTGTCGGAAGTTTAAATGGTTATAAGTGTTGAAATAAGTGTTTATAGTATACTAATATGATACAAACATGTAAAGTAAAGACTGTTTTACTCACAGATTGATAACCTACTGTCATAATTATACTACTAATTGTGTGTTTTAACTGTAAACTCCCTCTGAGTCTCTCACAGTGTTGCAGTCAGACACTCACTGCTGTTGATTCGAGGGTCTCCAGGTCGACTGTTCCATTCTGCCCTCATGCCGTCGATGTCATCCAGTGACGAGGCGCGTCGGAGGCTGCGGACGCTGTCCCGGGAGCAGCTCAGAGGCATTGCCCCCCTGGGGAAGGCGAGGCCGGGGTCCAGCCTGTCTGTCAGCAGGGAGCGCTGCTTGGTGGAGGGCTGGGCTGCAGGGGAGGGAGGGTCCAGGTCCTGTTCGATCAAAGCCTCTGTCTCAGACTGCATACAGCTTTCCTTGGACGGGATCCGAAACTCTTTGAGCGGGACTTCCTCGCTGTTTGGCTGTCAGTGACAGAGAGCCAAAGGTAATGTCTAGGGTGTACAAAAAATCTAAAAACTCACATGCAATGACTAATATCTGTTACTGGTTTTTCTACAATGTACTTGTGTTTTGGAAATCAGGGAAACCAAACATATAAGCACAAAGAAGATCTGCAACAGAGAAGAATGTTTCATCCGTGCCAAAAAGAGTCCCAGCTGTGAATTTGTGTCACATGTTTGGTGTATAGGTATGCATACTGCAGCGGAAGTGATTCATCAAAACAAAAGAAAAGTCTAAACAGAGGTAAGGCAAGACACTGAGAAAAGAAAGAACTCAACAATGTTAGATTTTCTTCCCTCTCACTGTCCTTTGGTGTTCAATGGGCTGAGAAATCAACTCTTGAATTCTCACTGCCATTTGAGGCAGCCAGCATGTGAAACTGCACTGTGCATATTTAATGGTTGTAATTTCATATGTGAAAAGCTTACACCAAAAGAGTCTGTCTCTAAACAATTTGCGTGCAGTGTTTTCTCTTTTATGCTCTACATGCATGAGTGATGCATTCTGGTCATAGTAGATATGTAGTAATGTTTTTTGTATAGATTACAGTACTCAATACTGCTAATACGCACAGAATGCAAGGCACGCATACACGCAACCATACTGCATTGCATGATCTGTTTGTGTGTGTGTGAGCTGTGAGTGTGTGTGCATCACCTCACCTGCAGGTAGTCCACCACCACTCCTTCAAACTGATCTTTGGAAAGTGAAGGTCGTCGCATGGACCGCAGCACCGGCAGCCTCATCTTCAACCTGCGATTCTGACCTGAAGGGGAAAACTATGTTATCAAAAATCCAACTAAATCTTCTACAAATTATGTTCCTATCAAAATATTCTAAATATGACATGTTTGGGAGACGCGTTCTGTTATTTGTTCTCTTTTTTCATTTTTGTTTCTTACTACATCAGACAGGGTTTTTCCTGAGAAGGTTTGTCAGTTTGTCCATGTCCGTAACTGGAAACTAAAACTATGGTTTATGTAGTAATAATTAATTGGCACAGATCGATTAATGTAAATCACTGAGGCAAAATAGTTACATATGACCATTAATAATTGACCGACTGCTGCAAAAATCACACATATCAGTTTATCTCAGAAACACAGAAGGACTCCCTAATCCTTAATATATGTTGTGCAGGCGAGTTAATAGAGAAGCGTTAAAGGCTTTACAGTAAATCCATCCTTGGGTGACTCTCTGCCTGAGGCCTGATTTCTTGAGGGAGCGATCAATCAGCTCTTGGAAGTCGAGGATGAACATGATAACGACGCCCTCCTCGTTTTTTACGGGGACGATATCCACCAGACACGGCCTGCAGGTTCCTTTGGACACAGAAAGATGGAGATAAATGCAGCAAACAGGGGGCACCTGGATTTGAACCGAGGACCTCTTGATCTGCAGTCAAATACTCTACCACTGAGCTATAGCCCCCACTCACAGACCTTTCCTGCCATCTGATCTTGTTTATGAGGTCGTGCTTTTATGGAAGGTCACAAGGGAGGGAACCATGGGAGGAGGGAGAGAGAGGGAGAGAAAGAACGAGAAAGAAAGAAATCGAGGGGGGGGGGGGGGGACAGAGTTCAAACACTAAAAGCTAAAAAAGGCTAAATGAGCAACAGTTCCGGCAGGTCTAACTTCACTCAGCAATCAGTGCGGTCTAAAAATAGAAACGGTGAAGAGAGCAGATCACACAAACACACACATACATGGGGACCATACGTCCACACACACACACACACACACACATACACACACACACTGAGTGCCTGCATTCAGTCCTATTCACACATCCACTCTAAGAAAACAGACAGGAATTTAGTCTGGAGGCAAAGGAAAAAAAAAAGAAATCAGCCTGTGAGAGTGGCCAGCTTGTCCTGAATCACATTGTATCTGCCTGTTTGAAATTTCTCTGCCTGTTCAGTCTGGGAGCGCAGTAGGAAGCAGGAGACAAAACAAATAGATGCTTAGTGGATTTGAGTTGGCATGCTGATCGCATTTCCATGACAACGGCTCTGTAGACTGCACGCCCCGTGCCCAAATGGCCAAAGTAACAAAAGACACGTGCGCACATGTACAGTGTGTCTTTGTACGTAAGATGACGGTGACTGTATTTGTGTTTATGGTGTGTTTGCCTCCGGCATGTGTTTCTGCCTCAGTGCCTCTGTGCAAGGGACGGATATCAAAAAGAGGAGTTAAAATGTTGAAGATGACTGAGACCTGTTCAGATGGTGGAAGGGTTAAGATTAAATCAGAGAGTCAAGAGGAAATTAATGTTTGAGAGGAGGGAACATTCAGTGAAATGCCACCGTATGAGCTGCAGATCAAAAAGTTAAAATGTTTGCTGTGTTATTTTTTCCACACAATTCTCTCATTACTCCTTTAATATCACCGTATCTAAGTCTCTACACTTTTCATTCCTTCTTGCTCTGTCATCTGTGTTGGCTATATTTTTGTTTGCCCGCAACTTTTCCAAAATCAAAGCTCTGCTCTGAAGATAAATACAGGTTGTGCCGAAAAGCATGAGACAGACTGTTGAGGAGGGATTAATGTTATACCGATAACAAGTACAGGAGAGGCAAAACAAACGCGCATCAATAAGAACAGGTTTTATGAAAAGATTAAGAATATGACGCTGAGTCCGCCTGCCTGGTCCCGCTGGGAAGGTGATTTAACGCAGGGAACACAATGTGAGACTTAAAGCCTGATTATAAAAGCCTGATTTTGCAATGATGACAGATTTGGAAAGTCCGTGGTGGTGAAAACTGCTAAAAACATGGCAGCTCACAGTGAACAGTCGCCGTGCATGGTGGTGTGAGATTAAGATCTTTTTGTTCCTGACCAACAGTGTTTTCCATGTTGGATTTTTCTGCAAAAATCTGAATGTAATTCTGTTTGAACTAATTAACAACACATGTAGGGTGACAATTCTTTAAAGAGTAAATCAGGATTTTAAAGCCATCTGCATGTTCCTGGAATAAAGCAGATTGTTTTGTTGCTCATATTAATTGTTAAGTAACTTCATCAATCATGACATTTGAGATCCCCGACTTTTCTTCTGGTGACTTAGAAAACTAAAAAAAAAAACACTTCACTGAATGTTCTCTCCTGTCAAATCTTAATTTCTTCTTGAATCTCCGACTTAACGTTGCCACCATTTGGCAGACTGAACTCTGCTCAGTTCTGCATCTCAGTCATCTGCAGCCTTCTTTTAATCTGTCCCCTGCACAGAGGCACTGAGGCAGAAACACGTGATGGGAGCACGCAAACATAGCAGGTCTCTGATGATTACAGTCACCCACCATAAACACAGACATATACTGTCTTCTTATACATATACAGACACACTGTACACATACACACATGTCTTTTGTTACTTCGGCCTCCCTTTCTAGCGTGTTAGCATGTAAACATTATCTTAGTACAGCCTTAAGAGCTGCTAGAATGACTTAGCCATGTTTATTAAAAGATCATCTACTATGAGTTATAGAAACATTAAGTGTAGTTGCCAGATATGTTTTCGGGACTATTTCAGACGAGTTAGCTTTGAATGCATCTGCTGTAAACTGAGCTGTATCTTTCATTGTCTCTTTATAAATTTAATTTAATCAATTTAATTTCCCTGTAAGGTCAGAATCAGTTTATGAATAACCTTAAAAAAATGTGTAAGATTTGGATAATTTCACATTTAGCCTTTTTATTTCCTCATTCATACAGGATATAGTCTTACCTTCCTTAGCGTAGTAGAGGATCTCCACTTTGCGCTCCTCAGAGCCAAGCAGGGCCTGTGCCAGCTGAGCCAGGGCGCTCTTCATGGTGCCGGGCCCCACCAGGAACTGGCAGGTACAGGGCTGCTGCATGATCTCCGCCCTGGCGAAACCGAACATCTGGCAGAAGCCTTCATTGCAGTAGATGATGCCACAGTTCTTCATCTGGGCGTTGGCGATCAGAAACTTGCGATCTGAACGGAGGACAATGTGTCATATTAAGTAAGTAGCAAGACATCCAAATGCAAATATGGCAGTTGTTGAAACTTTAAATATTTAATTATAAAGAGTAAACACTTCTTATGCAATATTTTGGGCCCTTTATGACAGAGGAAAGTCAAGTCACTCTGACTTTAGACTCTCAATTTGGATAACACATGCGTTAAAAGCGTGAGGAATGAAAGATTTGTCTTACAGAAAACTATCAAGATTGTGTTGGATACACATCGCTAAAGGTTTTTTCTCAAAAGGAGCTCACTAAAAGGATAAAGTTGGGAAAAAGTTTAGAGTTTTTTTAGCCAAACCATGTATCAGATTTTTAAATTATACATTTACATTGTTTGCACACTTAAGTGTTATTTTTTAACACTTTACCATTGGACAAACTTGTAATGCCATAAGAAATTATTGAGGGTGTCAGTGGATTGTTACTTTAAGCAGGATACGTTTAGTTGCTCTTACTTTTTGTCTTTTTGGACTTTTTATTTTGGATTAAACCGCTGCCTCATTCATGTGGGATAACAAAACTGAATTTCTGAAATTTTGGATCAAAATTGAGTTGTTGGTCACAAGAAACAGGAAGAAAGGAATCTGGAAACTTAGCTTTAGATATGACTGTCTCACCAGCAAGCGTTAAAGAGGCTGTATATACCAATTTAACTGTATTAATTTAGCATTTTTTTGTTGCCAGTGCATTAAAAGATTGACCGAACGAAAGGAAATAGTTCTTTCCTGACTTTCTTTTTTTGCTCTAACATCCTGTTGACTGATTTCTACATAAAGAACTTGAGAAAGTTTTGTGCACTTCTAAGTTACACAATATGTAGATATCTATGTATATTAACACTAAAATCTCTAATGTATTTATGGCTGATTAGGATGAGAACAGTGAGGCTGTTTAGCTGTATTATAGCCCTGCAAACTTTATTATAGCATGCTGTTTTATCTGAAATCATACATTTTTATAGAACGTTACTATTTATTATGGTAAAATAAATCTGGTCTTAATTCAGATTATTGTACTTAAAGCTTTGTTGGGTTTGTTTTCCACGCTTCACATTGTTCATTTTAATCAAGCACGATTAACTACAGGTGTTCAGGATCTTCTGTGTGGCTTTGTCCCACAGTCTGCTAAAGTAGGACTGGTGTTAATGAAGTCCACCTTTCCATTATGCTAATGTTATTAGCGTCACAAGTTCTCCCAGGGGACTGAAGAGCAGATGGGCTCTTCAGCGTAAGAGCCTCTGTGGCGTCACACCTGCTCTGAGGCAGCTTATGGCAGCCTGAAAGATTTTACCTGATGTCTTTAATTAAACTAGACTTGTCCACGTGTACCAATATTCTTATAGAAAGAATATTCTTATTATTGTCTGTTTTCTCCATTTAAGCAGCAAACTGTGTATATTCCCTCTGTATTTATTTATCTATCTGACTACGATCTTTTTCATGTTATTGCAGTGTTTCTGTGCAGAATTTATACCTAAATATATTTTCCCTGACACCAATTGGTTTTACTTTTTAATGTGCATATTAATTATCTTACATCTAATGAAGTGCTGTTAAGAAGTGGACTCTCATCTAAAATGAAAAAAGTTAAAAAGACCTTTTTTTAATGGCTTTCTCACCCACATTTTTATTTCCTTTGTTGCTTTTGGGGCAACTTACTGTATCTGTAATTTGTATTTCATTTGATGTATTTGATTTAATTTACTTTTTCTTAATCAGCAAGACTTATTGATTTTAAATGCTTTTATTTTGCCAATGGAAAGCACTTTGAATTGCCTCTGTTTTAAAATATTATACACAAATAAAGCCGCCTTGCATTGTCACAGCGATCCGACCACAATACTGTTTTTTCCTCTGATGTCAAACTTGTGACGCTGAGTATCTCAGAGTTCATCTGCACTCACTGTGTCAAAAAACATTGTGCAACATGCAAAGTGAATTAGGACACATTTGTTCGAAGGCCACTAATGGAGGAGTTCAATGAGCTGCATGAAAAGTACATACATATGCTCTGCAACCCCTGGCTGGCCCTTTTATTATGATGCAACTGGGTAAAACAGCTCTCCCTGTTTGCAGCCCACACAGACGAGAGGGGGGACTCTTCTCTCGGCCCCTCTCTTTAAAGTAAATGGTGAGCTCCTCTGGTGGTAAGCACATCCTGTCCGAAGTCATTATCTGGGGCTCAAAGCGGAAACTCTGATCGTCACACCGTTGCTAAGCAGCACCACTGTGGCACGTGCGCTCACCTGGTCGTGCGCATACGTGTGGCTGCGCGTGCACAAACAGACATACAGTAGAGGCATTGCATAATAGAGCTTTTCTAAAGGGAGCTACATAGATTCAAGCATTATTGGCCCCACATCCAATCAGAGTAGAACTGATTAGGAGTTGTCAGCAATCAGCTATTTCTCCATGCTTGATCCGTATCTGATCAGGATGTCAAGGTTAATTTCAGTCCTACACATCCAGCACACTGTGAGTGCTCCATGATGGCATACAAGTGGGCATGGAAAAGACTGAAAAGCATGCTATATATTGATTAAATAAGAAGTTTTATTGGAATTATACTAACAAAAGATGTAACTGACTGATGTGCAACGTGTAATGTACAAAATATGATCTTATGAGGCAATATGGGGATAAAAATGAACCCTATAGTTCAAAAGATCATCATCACTACCACTATCAGAGGCCTTTAAAAAAATAAATGTTTTCTTTCCAAATGTGTGAGCGGTGATCCCTCTTTGCAGCCGGTGGAACAAGCAAGCTAATGGAACATAATGCAAGACATCAGGTGAGCGCTCACAAACAAACACACATGCAGGTGCAGTAACCCTAAAACATAAAAGGAGCAGTGAGCGTGGGGGGGACTGTCAACATCACAGATCCAAACTAGATAGGATATTCCTGTGTCACATAAAGGGCATGTCAGTCTGTAGCTTGAAAGAGTCTAAATAAATCTGTACAGTGTAAGATACAGAGGGCTGTGACTGAAACTAAAATGGTGTGACTAACTTTAACAGATGAAAATAAAATAACATAAAATTGTGTTTTGGCACCAAAGTAAAGGTAAAGTTTTACTTACATTATTCATTAATGTACGTTCAACCCTTGTATTTTAATCATGCAGACATAAATATCTCCTGCTGGCCCATTATTACTGCATGTAGCTGATGGAAGTCTTTTTTACACATCTTTTTTTTTTGGCTGCCACCTCCATCAGATTAATTAAAAGCACTTAATATATATTACATCAGTGATCCAAGGTTGCTCTGTAGGATGTTTAAAAGTGATAAAATATGCACAATCTAAAGGTTTTTTTTTTCGTAATTTTGGGGATTTTGAAACTGCATCACATGGTCTTAAGTTAACTCATTTCAAGTGCACTTACTTTGCTCGTCGAATTTCCTGATGATGGTGTCCAGGTAGGTGTTCTGGAGCGCAACATGACCGCGTCTCACAGGCATTTTGGTGCTGAGAGACAAGACTTCTCCGACACATGAACCTTACTAGTTAAGAATAATAAAAAATAAATATACTGTGAAAAGCAATGCGTAACTGTGCGCATCCACTTCCAGGAGGAGCGTCAGGATCAGAGCTCTGGTGTCTCTCGGAGGCTTGACGGTGAGGGATGAGGAGCTGGAGGATGATGGAGAGGTGGTCCGGTTGCCAGGGCGATAGCAGATGCAGGATGTTGCGCGCTGATAATGTAAAGAAAAGTAGACTAAAATACTGCAAAAGCCACACGCAGCATCACTTGCACCTCTGAGAAAAAAAAGGGGAGGAAAGAAAACGAAATTAATGTTTTTTTTTTAGGGAGAAGAAGTTGGAAGCAAAATAAAAAATAAAAAGAAAAAATTCAGTTTGTTTTATAATCGCAGTTGTCCCTTTAAGTTTGGACAGTGCACGATGGGGATCGAGGTCCTGTTAAGCAGATTCCCTGGATCCGCTGCCCTCCTGTCCGCCCCCCCAGGCTCCGAGAGAGCGGCTGTCAGCAGTCAGCCCGAGTTAACCAGCAAAAGGAGGGAAGTAAAAATTGCAGGCTTTCAAAATAAAGTGCAAAACGAACGCGAAAGCCCGCACGCAATGATCACAAGTAGAGTCTCTCCAAAGAGGCTGACACAAGCTTTAGGAGTGATTTTTTTCTTCATCAAGTAAGCCTTTCCTAACTTGGGTGGCATAGTAGGGCAAAAATGAGTTTATTTTCATATTCCCAAAATTTGTTCACCCAAATCTAAAATCCTCAACAACCCCCAAGATGTTTATATTTTGTTATCATTTGTGCCCTCAAATCCTTGTTCCCTGAAATGTTTTTTCTGGCAAAATTGCCTTTATGTTACAGCTGCATCCCCACATTTCACAATATCATGAAATGTATAAGTCACAGTATCATCACAATATATGAAATTATGAATATTTAAACATAGATTGTTGTCATAGAGCTGTGAAATGTCTCAGATGTCCCCAAAATCCTCATTGTCCTCTAAGTTTGTGAGTGTATCCAAACAGACTGTAGTAAATGAAGGGATTATAGAAATAAAAGTGAGGGGCATGGATTTGCATGGATTATAAATTCTTGTATATCTCAGAATTTGGGTATTTTTCACAACTTACCTTGAACATAAGGTATTTCTCTATAACAGGAAGTATTGGAAGAAGTACTCAAATCTTTTCCTTAAGTAAAAGTTTCAATGCCACAATGTAGAAGTACAAGAAAAAGTTATGCACAACAGTAATAAAAGTATTGGCATTAAACTTAAAAAAATTAAAGTACTAAAAGTAAACGTAGTCACTGTGCAGTATGACCATTTCCAAACTAATATAAATTATGTTATATTATTGGATTAAAATATTTAATGCATTGATGTGTTTCCTCACTTTAATGCTGCAGAAGGTAACGTTGGAGCAAATTTGATTTTTCTTTTATATTCTACTGGGATCAGTAAAGTCCTCTATAAAAATACATTTATATTTTATTAATCTTTTACAATCTGCATCTACATCATCACCTGCAGTAGTAATGGCATAAGAATAAATTATTTTCCTCTGTAAGGTAGTGAAGTAAAAATACAAAGTATTTTACAATGAAAATCAAACATCAAAACTTTACTTAATTGCAGGGGTAAATGGAAGTAGTTGCCCTCAACCACTGATAAGGAGTTATTTTATTTTGAAATCCACGTCCTGATGGTATGTTTATCCTATTGTGCATGGCTTGACAGTGGTCTGACACTGACAGAGTACAGACCCTCATCAGTCTGCCCTGCTTCACTCCACATCACAAGTCTCTGGGCTCAAAATAGCAGCATCCCCTTGCTCTGTGGCTGCCATCACACTTGTGGTGTATTATATTAATCTATATGATAAGCTTTAAAATGGCACTCTTGTGTCGTATGGTTGTGTGTGTGGTGTCCTGTCCCCTTTAAATCTCTCGGAAAGGAAATATTTTCTATTTGTGTGCTGAAGCAGCTTCTATCAGTGTTTTTTAAACTGACCTTCAGTGGGACAAAAGGAAGCAGTGGGTTTTTAATACAGAGTGGGTCAACATTATGAATCACAATACACTGATTAGTTGGACAAGTGTCACTTGTGCAGAAACAGAGCTGTCAAAACAACAAAAAAATGTTCAAACAAAACATGGCTGTAAATCTGCTGTAAATATTGTGGCAGAGCTCGACATGTAAACTGTGTGGGACTCCAGCCACATGACCTGATCTACAGAAATAAAGATTTGCAGAATACAAAAATACTTGTAATTCAACTTTAATGAAGTGTATTTTCACCTTTCACCAACTTGTGTGTGTGAGTAAGACCTGAAGGACTCGAAACCCACTTTGACACTTTGCTGGCACGAGCTGCATATTCAGAGACAGAGCAGACGTTCAGGCCGTGTGTGTGTGTGTTTCAAAACACACACACACACACACACACACACACACACACACACACACACTGCACATTGTTAGTTTTGTTTAGGAAAAGCCGCCACAGAAGGGTTTCATTGACCAACCAGACTAAGTGACATTTATTGCTGAGTGGTGGTACGTACAGGTCAATCCCTACTGTACTTCTTTTTTTTCTCAGTATGTCTCCACACCACAGGCAACACTGACACAACACCTGTATTTATTTTATTTTACTCAAACAAAGATGCTTTTTTAGCTTTACAGAGCTCAGATGTAACTTATGATCGAAATAATTTGGGAGCCTCTGAGCTGGCGGGTTGGTGACCTGTACATCTAAGAAGTCATTGCTCCACTTTGTCCAGAGAAAAGCAGCTGTTATGAGTGTTAGTTCGCTGATACGCTGGTTCGAGCTGTACGGGGTGTTTGGAGATCAGAGGGTACGCGGCTTCGTGGTCCGGCAGACAGGCTGAGGTGGTTGCTCTGCGTTTCGTCTCAATGGCCGTGGTGAAACGAGGGCTAAAATTAACCAAGGAGCACACATGCCTTCCCATGACCCCTTGGTGTGAGAGCCAAGTAAGACAGGAATGTGCACTAAAGAGGGCAGCGAAAGACAAAGAGCACTGGATGATATATGTGAGTGTGTTGAACCTGCTGCAGCATCCTGCTGATTATTTCCCCAAAGACAGGCTGAAAAATCAAAAATTTAAGTTTTACTTTTATTACTCTCACCAAGGATGTTGTAATTTTGGTGCCATTTGTCTGTTTGTGTCTTTTTTAGTCATCGGCACGTCTCAAACTGGAAATTTGCATGGATGTTTTTTTGCTTGGATTCACATTAAGGTGATGATCTAGGAATATTTAAAATGCTTTTAAGATGGGACATTATGCAATATGTCCTTACTTTAATTAATAAATTATTCAGTTGATCCCTAAAATTTCAGCAAAAAGCCAGTCATTGTTTCCTGAAGCCTAAGGTGACATCTTCAAATAATTTGTTTTACCCAACCAGTCCAACACTAATATTTAGTTTACCGCCTGATAAGATGCAACAGAAGCTGCATATCCTAACAGCTGCAAAACAGCTGCCTGAAAACGTACACAAAAAGTGAATTGATTATCAAAAAATCAGCAGACAAATTTTCTATCGAATGATTAATCGACTCATTGTTTCAGCTCTTTTGATGCAGGTTCATGATCTGAGTCAAAAACAACCTGTACAGTCTTGTTGGTGGTTTGTGTTGTCCAGTATGCTGAAGATATTTTAGAAGCATCGACAGAATTTGTGAGGGCAGTAAGAAATGACTTCATTATCAATATTACTTTCACTATTTAGGGTATTTGCATCACGTCTGCACTTCCTGGAAATCCATGCTCGTGTATTTCATCTCAAGCGTTGGCATTTTCTAACGAGACTGGTGGACTGTGTGTATTCATATTTCCTATAGCGTACATGGCAGCCGTTGTCACCTCGCACTAGCTGTGGCCGGATAATGAGCTTAAAAAATGCCCATCTCTGTCACCTTTCTCCCGTTCCCTTCCCGGCCCTGTGGAACAGCTCCGGACGGTAAAGTGTTTCAGAGTCAGACGTCAGGGGCGAGCTGCCTGAGAGTTTTATCTGTCTGGAATTCCTTCGGCTCAGGGTCGCCTTCAGTTGCGGACCTGAGATCCTCCATTCCTCTGATAACGGTCGGGAAAAACAGAGGCATACTGTACTTTGCACACACTCAGACTCACATTTCAGTACGCACATAGGACACAACATCCCACAGAGGAAACAGGGAAGAGAATACTGAAGGACATCTACAGAGACATGGGTGCACTGAAGCTCAGAATTAAAAATATCAACAAAAGAAAACAACATAAAACCATAGCTGATCTTGGACTTCCATTTTGGGTCTCTAAAAGCGCTTGTAACTTTCATTTACACAAACATTTATTTTGGCAAACTGTAATCACGCTTCAATGAGTCTGTATGAGTGTTTTTTGACCATATTAAGAGGATTTCTGACATCATCATGCTTTCATTACTTTTCTCGTTAAATGTCTAAGCAGTGGATAAAATGCAGAGGAAAGAAAAAGAGGGGACACAATGTAATTTTTCAAAATGAGCACTACATCTGTTTGTTATCTGTTTTTATAAGTGCTATTTGTCTTCATGCGCCTATTCAACCTGAAGAGTCAATAGAAATTAACTCTAAATGAGACGTCATCTTTCTGCTTTGAAAGTCATTTTCAACTGTTCCAAAGTTTTTTTGCAGAGTAAATTATATAAATGCGACTTTAATCCTCAAAAACAGAGCAGTCACCACGCTGGACACTGACTACAACGACAGTGTCTTCACACAAGAGTGTTTTCAACCAGTTCCAAGCTTTCCTAATTAGGAGGAATTCAGTATTTGTTGTAGTGAAAGCAGCCAGTCAGACCCAGTAAGGCTCTTAAAAGGATGTGTTGTCGAAATGGTGTAACATGAGACTTCAACGAATAGGTTCATATAAGACAGCTTTTACTTTCTGTGATCATTCCACCTCTGTTAAAACCCTTTTTCCAGTGATAGTAATGACAATGCATGTCTTCCAGTGTTAAAGTAAAGTTCAGTGTTTGAAGTACAAAATTCCCTCTTTGTTTTTCCCAAGACAGTGTTTCCCTGCTGAGCAGCAGTGGACACATAACTCAGACTGCTGAAGCCTCGTGTTGGATTTGATTAAACTCTCTAATGAAATGTACAGAATAACGACTGTGATTTTTTTTCCCCTTCAATTATTTCAAAATGTCTTTAGAGAGTGATCACTGGATGTTCAGTGTGAACAGAAGGAATAATTAGGGCATTTAAAAACTGTTTAATTGTACATACGGGCCCCGAAAACTAAACCAAACAGCCATCCAAAATACCTACGAGGACATGACTTATTCAATTCCTAGATGACTTTTTAACTGATGAAGTGATAATATGTGGACTAAGCTTTTTGTAAACTTTAAGGTGTCTGACGGTTCAGTGCAGGTGTTTATCTGCATCCTAGGCAATGATATTTATGGCCACGGTTATCTCTCTGTCCAAATATACAGATACACTCATAATGAGCCGTGATATTACAGGAAGTGAACCCATCTGCTCAGCAGCACGGCCTGGCCGACAGGCAGAAACAATCAGTCAGGATGAATAGTGTCTGTCTCCTGCTGCAAGCTCTCTATTAATAAGTTAGCTGTCAGCATATATAACACTCATTTTAGTGACTAGAAAGCTGATATACTGTATGTATGTGTCCGTTTGTAATAACACAGTGATGAACATATGAGCTGATGGCTTGTTAAAAAGGACAAAAAAAGAGGAATCAACTCTAACAAACACAATCTTTTATTGTTGTTAAGTTAACATGACATCATAGCTTATTGGTCAGAGCTAATGTTATATTCACATCTGTGGAGGTTTCCTCAAAAAAGAAAAGCAGGATTCAGCTGCATCTTCATCTACAAGACACAGGAGTCAGAAATTCTATCTATGATCGACATAAAAAACACAACAAAACGAAAAACAGAGAGAATACAAGAGTGAGCTGCGTGTTATGAGGAGAAACGGGCTGAGCGACAGGGGTGGAAGTTGCGGAGGGGAGAAAGTGGGTGGCACATGGGAACACAAATTCGCAGCGTGTCCTTGGCGACGAGCGCGGCGACAGCCAGCTTCGGAGTGGAACCACTCTCATTAGTGGCAGAGCCTGTCATCACGGCTTCAGTCAGCAGGGCTCCCCACAAAGCGAGAGGCTTGGATTACAGTGTTTGTGCTGTGACGTCCGTCCATCCTCTCGCTCTCCTGTATCAGAGACTGCTGCAGGAACCGGCCTGTGAATCTGGAGGCTGGAGGCCAGAAGTCATGTCAGCTTCCAGACACCCCCCTCCACACCTCCACACCTCCCACCTGGCTGAGTCCTTTATCAACTCTGCAAGGCGAGTCGGCATGCCCTGACAAGTCCTGGTGTCAAAAAAGGATGATGTCTTATCAGGTTGTGTTCGAGAAGCAGGGGACATCGCCAGCTGGGTGTGTGATGAGTGGGTAGTGGATGGTGAAGAGCAGAAGTGGAGTGATGGAGGAAAGTTTAAACTCACACAAACTCAAAACGCACACACTCATGGTTGTTTAGTTTGGCTGATCAGTCCTCCCCTCGGAGCTGTGTAGGTTTATACAGACCTTTCTAAATCTCTTGTTAGTTTTGTTCCACCCGTCCATCAATGGGACATTTTTTATAAACAGTATTCATGTAACACCGCTGTAAAGGTTGCCATGGTCACTGCCCACTGAGTGGAAAGCATATAAACATTCAGTATCTGCCATTGGTGCAGCCACATGAACACAGCTAAAACGGGCTGCAAATGACTGTACAAAGACTGACACATTTAAACAGCCAGAGGTGAGACGGGAATGCGTTAATTGAAAACACCTGCCCAGGTATGCAAAATTGAGATTGAAGAATCAGTTAGAATCAATCAGGAGTGGTCGCTATAATAAATGAATAAAATGTAAAATAGCACCAGACAAGGGTTAAAAAACAGCCCGAAGTCTTTCTGTCTAAAGCTGCTCTAATATAAACACATCTCTCGTACCCCGCCTAAATCCAGTTCTGACCTCTGCAACTCCCTCTTGTACTTCCCTTGACACATTTCACGTACACATAACCACACGTCCACCTCCGCCACTCTACACATTAGCTGAACTCACTACGTTTCAAGACCTCGTCTATGGCAGCTAAAACGATGCTAAAAAAATCTGGTCAGTCCAAGTTAAAGTAAAACAAGTTACCAGTCATTTCCTGTTCACTGGATCAATCTACAAACCTTTTAAAAACTCACCTAAACCCATCTCAATTTCTTGGTGAAGAACAAAAGCTAAAACTTTGGAGTTTTAGGCAGAAACTCTAATGAGGGAGTCTAGGAGTGTTTAATGGTTATGTCATGGTTGTAGGGCAGTCAGCATATTAGCCTGCAGGTGATGATGAAAGAGGAGAAAAATTTAAATGATGATGAAGTGATGGCTCCGACGGGGCAGCTTTGGGATTTGAAAACACGTTGGAAAAAGGCTGTCAGAGTGGTTCAAAATCCTCAGATCGGGACTTGAGACAAGATGGGAGAGCCAGCCGTA
The DNA here is from genome assembly GCA_023238725.1 of Scortum barcoo. Classification (NCBI taxonomy): domain Eukaryota; kingdom Metazoa; phylum Chordata; class Actinopteri; order Centrarchiformes; family Terapontidae; genus Scortum; species Scortum barcoo. Next base: position 5,281,322 of record CM041547.1, read on the forward strand.
CAAAGCTTAAGGAAGATCTTTGTGCTCAGTTGTTGATTCCTTAATGATCTGCCAAGAAAAGGGAGATCAGAGTTAAAAATAGAAGAGAGGAGAAAGAACAAATCTCTGGTGAGTTCTGTGCAGCGTATGGCATCAGGTGCGCTGAGCGTCAGTCAGTGTGTGTGAAAACCTGCAGAAGGGTTCAACATTGCCCTCCAGAGGGAAATGGATGCAATGTTGCAGATTGGCCTGCTTCAGCGTGAGTGTGTTCAACTGTGCTGTTTTGTAAAAGGACGTACCTCCCCGTCTCTGGTCTCCACAGTTCGAACCAGGATGCTCCTCTTCACATGGGCCTCTGGGGTTTTAGTGTCCAGATTAGTTTCTAATCAGCCAATACAGGAAGGAAGAGGGGGGGTGTTTAGGTGCAAGAAATGCAAGTTTATCACCCTCTGTTCAAAGATGTTTAACTCTGTCACAAAGACCTGTTAGATAAAGTAAATGCAGCATATCTAAAGCGTAACAACACAAGAGTGACTCCACAAATAAATCACAAATGCAGCTGATGGTCCTGAATATTATAGGTGCAAAAAGCATATAAGATGCTAAGATAGGCATGAAGAAGGCCAGATAGGTATGATTTATAAACATTATCTTGCATTTCTTTTTGCTTGAGAATTGAGAGTAAAAAGGCTGACCTCTAAACTGCAGGTTGGAAAAGCTTTGAACTGGAATGGTGATCCTGGAGAAACAGAGATGAGACAGCTACAGTCACTGACAAACAGTCACATGTAAAAATTTCCCGCTTGTGTTGAACCTCACCTGCTCTCCTCTCCCTCCAGCAGCTTCCTGTAGGTGGCAATCTCGATATCCAGGGCCAGCTTGACATTGAGAAGGTCCTGGTACTCCTGCAGGTGTCTCGCCATCTCCTCCTTCAGTGCCTGGATCTCCTCCTCCAGATGGTGCACTGTATCCTGGTAACCGGTAGTCTCCATAGCGAAGCGGTCCTCCATCTCTCGGAGCTGGCGTTCCAGAGACTCGTTCTCAAAGAGAGGAGACAGACCAAGTATTGAACACCAGCATCTCATTAACAGACTGATTATCTTATTAAACGTGCTTAATCTATAACCACTTAATACTCCTACTTCTGTTATTTTATTACTACCACCACACTCACTATGACTGTTTTTGGTTCTCCTTCACGGGGATCTTGAAATAAAACAGCAAATGGTGATGGGGTTTAAAGCGAGCTTGGCAGTTTGCAGGTTGAAGGTGTTTACATCCATACAGGACAAACAGTGAAGGATCTCTTTAAATGTAGTTCCACAATTTGTGAACAGTGTGTAGAGACATCGGTGTTTGAACATTTGAACTAAGTTGTGTTACTCTTTCTATGGGTTAAATATTGTAAATGATTAGCTAAATTAATGTAATGTGATCATAATTGCTTTTACAAATGGTTCCAGCTAGTATTAGGCAAATGCTGGGAATACATTAACATGTCTGGTATTAAAATAGTGCACAATTTTCACTCTCATTAGCAGCAGCAAAAAAGTGGTACTGTGGCGTCAACCATCCTCATTTAAGCTCAACAACCTGAAGTAAACATATGTTTGCAGCGAACTCCTTTGATATAAACTATATTTTATGCCATTTGTGTAATTTTTGTTCACTCAAGTGGTAACTTAAGAGATTCGAATGCATGATTGTTTATCAGAAAGATTTATCAGGGTAGTTTGATTACAGCACCAAGCCAAGGTTTCCAGGGGCAAAACAGATGGCCAAGTCAGTCACATGACCTCAATTAGACTGAACATGTGTTTCACTTGCTGAAGAACAGACTGATGGCAAAAGGTCCCTGAAACAACCAAGAGGTGAAGCCGCAGGACAAGCCTACAAGGATCACCATGGAGCATCCGATAATGTATTTAACTATAATGCATTTAACTTTTCATTTTACTCCATGACTCCTGTGAAATTGGGAAATTATGTATAAAATGATGACATTTTATAACCTATTCGTACGATGTGGATATAAACATCCTTGAATTTAGCTCAGCCAACACAACAAAATGTGTCACTTCAAGTATAAGTTTCCTTGTAGAAAAGAATAAAATGCCCAGTTTTACACTAAATGTGCAATTAAAGAAGCTACATCATGCCCATCATATCAGAAATGGATTACACCAGAAAGTGTGTTTGTATTTTTCACACAGTGTTGTCTGTGGTTTAGTGGACTTACTGTCCCGCGGACAGCCTCAAGATCGCAGGTCACCGCTTGGATCTGACGCCGGTATTCATTGGCCTCCTGTTTGGCCTGACGCAGGGCTTCTGCATTTCGATTGGCTGCATCTGTCAGGTCAGCAAACTGTGTACAAAGACAGCCAAACAGCCTGTAAGCATGTGCGATGTCCTCTGCTGCATATCTCACAAGGAAAATTAAAGTTACATCTAGTGAAATCTGGAGGTGTAACGCTCTGCTTCTTAGTACCACACACTTCATAAAAGCTCTTCTCACCTTGGATCGGTACCACTCCTCGGTGTCCTGCATGTTTGAGGTGGCCATGGTTTCATACTGGACCCTGATGTCTCTCAGAGCAGCAGTCAGGTCTGGTTTGGATACATCCAGGTCAACATGCACCTGCTGGGCCATGATCTGCTCCTGTAACTCACGCACCTCCTGAAAGAGGGACATTCAAATGAGGCTGGTAAATGCAAATATAGTGATAGTTTATGTTTTCTTCTTTAACCTCTTTCATTCAGTTTGACTTTTACCTCTTCATGAGTCTTCTTCAGGAAGTTAATCTCATCCTGCAGGGCATCGATCTTCCTCTCCAACTGGACCCGATTTAGAGACGCCTCATCCACATCCTTTGCAAAGAGTGAGGCACATTGAGGAATGAAGGCGGACGGCCAGACCCACTGAATGTATAAATCATTTACATTATGAATTCAGAGACATTTCAATGAAATTACCTGTCTGAAGGCATTCAAATTGTTCTCTGCATCCTGTCGGAGGCCAGTCTCATCTTGCAACCTGAATGAGTCACAAAATGAGTGACAACTTGAAATAAAGAGCATTAACCATAAAAGAAATTGTATAATATTTGTTAACCTATAATTTAAAAGAGTTAAATGACTGCAACATCCAAATAAAAGTATTTGTTATATCTGTTAGGTACATTTGTTCTATTGAAGCAACATCCTAATAATTTCATACAAACATATATAAAATATAAATATAGCATAACATATTTTTTCATAAGATATGCTTCTTATTTTCAGTTTGCTCTTTGCCTGATAGTGTACAGTTTTCTGTAATTCAAATGAGACTTTCCTGTATAATAAGAGTCAAACTGTGAACTGAAAACCTATTTCAAGCATTTTGATCAGATTTTTACTGTGAGCTTCAGAGCTGCTCCCCGTACTTCAGGGGACGACCGGGGCTCAGCTGAAAGGGCAGATTACGCATCATTACACATTCACTTGAATCTAACAGCCAGAGGCCTTTCCCACGGGATGGAGTTCACACACACACACACACACACACACACACACACATTAAAGGTCTATGTGTGCACGCGCATAGCCTCACACGCAGACACACACACCCTGCAATCCATCTGCCATACGCACAGACGCAGGGAAACATAAACGCCCAGACGTGGGGTAACATCTGTACAGCTTCATGCAGATTTTGCTGAAAGGAGAGTTTTGAGAAAAGCAGCAGGAATCCCAAAAGTGACCTTTCACCCTCTCAGCCACGGCCATCACTATTCACTCTGAGTTCATTCAGGGGAGCAGCAGCTGCTCGCTAATCAAAGGTCAGAAAAGTGGCTGAAGTAGACTGTTCTATCCTCAGACACATGCAGTCGCTCATTTTTTTTTCTAAAAACTAATGACTAAATAAAATTATAGATGCATGCCACGCGCGCATCTTAAGAGAAAAAAGCTGGAAATGCAACTGCAGTGAATCAGTGTTTTAAAGTCACAGAGACAAGAGAACATCTGCCTGGCCGCCTGCTCCCTTTGTGATGAGCTGCCATTGTGTTTGCCTCATTCCTCCACACTCACTCAATAGCGACGAGGGGTTCAGTCAGGATCAAGTTTGTAAAGAGGGATCCAGGAGTAAAGCTCGGGCAGAGCACAGCGGTCTGCATTCCAACGAATGAGAGAACGACTGAATCTGCATATAAATGCCTTCGTAATTGAAGAAAGAAAAAACTCTCAGCTCTGCAACAAGTCTGTCTTATTTTGTTCTGAGGGACACAAAATCTTGGCAAGCTGAATTTAATATCTTTAATATCTCTATCTATTTAATAAAATCACAGCACAAGTAGTGCACAGCATCAAAGGCTTCTGTCTACATATTTGTGAGCAACTTTTGATAGTGAAAAATATCTTGGACACGATGTAATCCGAGTATTACTGTGAACCAAAGAGATGAACAGCAGCAGCAACAGAAAGAAACACAAGATGAAACAGAAATTTAGTGAGTAAAACCCCTAAAAGACAGAAGAACAGAGAGAAGCAATGAGTTTGGTGCACCTCCCCTCCATCTGTTATATATGTTTTTATTACTTAATTTAAAATTCAAACTTGATACCCTCTCTATGAGGATATCTATCAACATGTTTTTATACTTGTACTATTATTATTGTGCATGAAACTGTGCAGAATTTTTTTTACTTTCTAAACATCCCAAACGGTTTGACAGGTGCTTTAAATGTATTTCATCATCAGAAAGTACAAGTAGTGTGCAGAAATCAGCATTTTTGGCTCTTCCATTATACCTATGAGACCAGTCTTTTAAGAGTATAATGAAGACATAACAGGGTGGTGCTATGGTGAACCACCCCAACATGATCCTCCCACCCTGCTTCCTCCTACCTCTGCTTGAGCGTGGCCACATCTGCAGCCAGGTTGTCCCTCTCTATCTCCAGCCGAGCTTTGCCGGCGGTGAGACCGTCCACCTGCCGACGCAGCTCTCTCAGCTCCTCCTGGTAGATGTCTCCCAGGCGGCTGGGCTCCTTCCCCCTCAGCTGGTTCAGCTCCACCACCAGCACTTTGTTCTGTTGCTCCAACAGACGCACCTTCTCTATGTAGCTGGCAAAGCGGTCATTCAGGCCCATCATCTCCATCTTCTCGTTGGTACGCGTCTCCTTGTACTGGGCCTTCATCAGGGAGTCAGCTGAGAAGTCCAGCCGGTCCCCGGGGCTCCCCAGGAGCAGGGCCGTGTTGGTTGAGCCCAGGGAGATCCGGGAAATCGGGCTGGAGTGGGGGAGGTTTCGTGGGGTGCCATGCCAGGAGAGGCGGCTGGAGGAAATGTTTCCGATTCTGAGTGCGGTGCTGCTGGAGCCCTGGGGCCCGAAACGCTTCCTGTACGAGGACTGGACTCTCTGACTCTCCATGATGGGGAATGAAACTCAGTCAGGGCACAAATGGGGCTTTTATAGAGGCAGGCTAACCCCCCAAGTCCAAAGCAGAGAGGCCACAGGGTGCGGCAGAGAGAAGGGAGGGTGGCAGGCAGTGAATGGGACAAAGAGGGAGAGCGAAGGGGTGGTTTACATGACACTCAAAGAGCTGTGTGCCAGGGATTGTCTGTGCTCGTCCACTCAACTACAAATGTTTCTTGGCTTTCTCCTTCACTCCTCCTCTTCTCCCCGGCCTCTGACTCACTCTCTCTCTCACTCTTACTTGCACCCCTTTTTGTCTTTCTCCCTTTCCTTCTGTTCCAGCTGAATGAAAAGGAATGTGTGTGACAGGGTCTGGCAACCAATTCAACCTGACCACACATGCACCCTCAGAATTACAGAAACAGAGTTTGATCGAACAAAGGGACGGAGCTGCTGGGAAGAGGTCCTCACCCTCTAATCAGAGACAACAGCAAATTAACAGATGAAGCAGATAAATTAGACACAGAGAAAGCGTGAAATATTACATGTATCGGTGTGTTGTACATGTTAGACAATGTCCAGCATGTAAGCCTGCAAGAATTAGGGAATTACTCTTTGGGTCCCACTGTTCAAAACTAATAGATTTCAGAAGATAAATGTGTGGCTGCTCAACACACTGGCTTAAAGCTTTTTTTTCTTCCTGCTATGGATAATGTCAGTTGCCTACTTTTAAATGATTACATGTTGAATTTTGTAAACAAAACATTTGCTGTGCTGGAAACAAATTGTATTATTTGAGCAACAAGGGTCAATTTATATGCATATTATGTTACAAAATGTTAAACACTTATAATTAGAATATCATTCAAATAAGATAATAATTATATGTCACACTTATGACAGAATACAGAATAATGTGTTGATGTGAAATTTTACATGACATATGATGAAGTGTATTTGCACATAATGTGTTAAACAAACTTTAATTTCAATTTCACACAGAGAGGTCCTTACACAATATTAAGGATGCAGCACTTGGCGATACTCGATGGTTAGATTGTCAATAAAAAACAGCACCAGAGCCAGTGAGCAGGAACACATCAGTGATTTTAGCAAAAAAAAAAAAGTGTATTTTTAAAAATGATCTTGGCAACACGACAAAAGATCTTCACACATAATTGTACATCTAGAATTGGTTGTCTGTCATGCCGCAGGACCACATACAGACTTTTATTACAGCGGGGGTAGATTGTAGCCAAGGCTCCAGAGAGACTGTAGGACTCTGGGGTTTTCACTATGTTGGGCTCATTAGACGTCCTATTGGCTCCAAAGACAGATGGATGGTAGAAATGAGGAGGAGTGGGATGTCGGGAGGGGGGGAGCAGGGAGTGTAGACCTAATCTGAACTCCAGGAGGACTCACAGAAGCCGTGTTACAAAACCATTTTCATCCATTACCTTGACAACTGCAGGGCCGGCTATGTCGGTGTACTCCAGCTGATCTTTCCCTGACTTCTTTTTGAAGAGGATGTGATTCGGGGGAGATGAGATTGTGACTGAATGCACATTCTCCTTCCTTAAGTGTACATCCCTGAAGATAAGAAGAACTGCTTTGACATAAAATAATGTAAAGCAATGTAATTTTATTCTTAAAAAGACAATGCTTTATCTAATGCTACAAATTTACTAGCTTATTCACTACAATCACTGTATCGCCTGACCACATTTTAAAGTAGTGAGTGGTTGTCAGACTGAAAATATCAATAAATAGTGTTTTCAGTTTCATAATAAAGATTGAGAATAAACACCATGCTTAATACTACCCAGTTCATCCTGAAGAAAAGACAAAAAACTTTTATTTCCCATGTATTTAAACTTAATTTATTTTACTTTTTCATACTGTTCTCAAACTTCACATCACAAGAGCTGTCAGAAATGAATGGAAATCAATGGCTGAGAATTCCTAGTAGTGGGGAAATAGCAGGAAAAATGCATCCAAAAATATAAAACTGCAGAATGCGTTTGAAAAATTTCCAAAGGAAATTTGTGAAAAAGACTGAAAACTGTTGTATAATCATTTAACTGTGGCGTTTCTACAGGTAGTAAAACCAAAACAGCAGTGGGACATAAAGGACCTCTTTGTTACTGGGCCATAAAATCACAGGGAGTGGAAACCAGTGGTACTGGGAGACAGTAAATAAAGTCCTGTCTGACTCTACTATCTGGCCTCCGAGTGCTGTTGCTTTTAAGGAAGAAAAACAACAACACAGTGTCTTGAATTCCAATTGGTCTCCGTTAATAGAGGTTAAACGAGATGGCACACTGTAAGTCTGGCTGAGATTTGTTGATTTAAAAGGCTCCGTCACTAAGGAGTAATGTTTTGGTTGCATCATTAAGGTGACACCAATTGTTTCGGCCCTCTGGATTTTTTGGACAATCACGGCCGTTGCCTCAGATCTGGTCACTGAGGTAATATGTCCAGAAGATTAAACATCCACAGGGAGAGAAGAAAAGGGGGCGTTGCAGACCTCTCCCCCTTCCTCCCTCCCTGCCGCTGGAGTCTCTAACGGGCCAAGTCAAACAGCTGATTCATGTGTCCGACATGAGGAGACCATTTCATTTGCAGGACTTACAAGGAAAACGGGTGCGGGGCAGAATCTTAATGCTGCTGCACTCAGACTGATGTCAGGCCAAGGAAACACTGCTGCCAGATAAGTTTGACTGCGTAACACTCAACGCTTGCTTTGTGGTCTGGCATTTTACACACAGAATCCCTAGTGTGAACCTCTCCGCCATCATTCCTCAACCTCACTGATGGCTGAATGTACATGGCCACAAACCAAATTGAATTCTGACTAACAGGCTGGAAATACTACTGTCTCAGCCCCACCTTCATCACCGATCCAAGGCCCTGCATCCCAGACGGCTTGTAAATTAAGGGGCAGGTCTTAGTCTGGAATAGTAACTCTTGGTTCAGACATTGACTTACTAAGACACTCTTCAAACTTTGATTTGTTACCACAAATTCCAGGACTAAATTAAACAAGATTAATTTCACCCACCCTGTTAGTACTCATCACAGACAGTATGTTTTCACTGCAGCAGCCTAAAGGCTGCAAAACAAACTGGAACAAATCACAAAAAGCGTGTAATTATTAATATGCAGAAGTGAAAACAGTTGGTTGCAGAAAAAAGAACACATTCACAAAACCAGTTCAATTTTTTTTATTTTTTTTTATTTTAAGAAAAAACATTGAGAAACAGATGTTTGTCTGGTACCCAAACATGAAACAATCCTGTCAGTTCTTTAAAGGCAAGACAATGAGTTAGGAAACTACCAAATTTCAGCAAAATCATTAAACAGATTAAACTGACTTTGACAGTGTTCATACAAAGCTCCTTTTCTTGTACATCCTTGTGCTCAGAGATGGAAGAAACATTCAGATCCTTAAACTAAATGTACCAATACAACTACTAAAAGTACAAGTAAAAGTAAAAAAAGTTAAATTAAAAACTTTACTTAAGTAAAAATAGTGTAGTGTCATCAGCAAAGTGTACATTTTACTTGCTTTTACTATTTTTTATGCAAAATTACCTTAAATGCTGTATCATCATTAATACTGTACTATTACTGTTTTATTACTTCTGATGCATTGATATGTGAGCAGCATTTTAATGTCGTAATTGGTCAAGGTGGATTTAATTTGAACTGCTTTGATGTGTTTGGTAGTTTATTGATATCAATGACTGTTGTGTATGTGGAATAACTAAAGCTCTCAAATAAAGTAGGATGAAGTGGGATAAAAAGCACTACACTATCTGAAGATACAGATGTAAAAAGCAGCATAAAAAATGACAAAGGATCATGCCATTAGCCAAGCCTGCTGATCTTGGCTGCATCACTGATAACTTTGGACTTCTCAGGTGCATTTCTGAACCCTGAGACAAGACAGGTAAAAACAGCCCGGCTCAACTGCACCAACAAGGCTTCATGGGAATGAGCTGTGATGAAAATCAGGGGCTTAACTGGGACAGACAAGCCGGTTACTCAGCACCACTGGGCCCAAACAGAGCGCAGCCACAAAGAGGGCCGGTGGAGAGCCGGTTCAGACCCGAAGCTCCAGTCTGCCTGTCAGCAGGAATCCTGGGGCCCCAAATATACCACACACAGAGAACTGCATACCACACAAACACATCGCAAAACAAGAACAGCACTCGGATACAAACTCACAATGTAAATCGTTCAATCCATATGGAGAGTGATGGAGCATCCAACAGACTGACATTGCCATTCATGGAGCAACAAAAATCATATTCCACACTGAGGCAGCTGATAATTCATGTTTAACAGAAACCCACTGTGTCGATTCCAGGATAAAGCCAGTTCACTGACAAATAACATCTAAAGGTTAAAGAGCAACAGGGAGGGAGAGGAAAACAAAGGCATGCACACTGGCTTTGAATGTTAAACAGCTATCAGCTTCCTCTGTTGGGTATATTTTCTTTGCTTTCCAAGAAGCTTTCTACCAGGTAGAGAGGAAGTGATTCATTTGAAGACCAAAAATTTTTCTATATATGATATTAAAAATAAATAGAAAAATGACCAGAAAAATACTACAAATTACCTTATTATTTTTACTCTGCACCCTAAAATCTTGTTATCTACTGTAGCTGTGTTATCGGTTTTGAATGTTTCCTTGTGTACTGTGAGCAAACAGAGGGCAAACTAGAATGAATCAATTCATAAAGGCGATAAAAAACCAAACATGTCAAAAGCAATGCATCTCAGTGTCACGCCACTTCAAGAAAAAGACCCTTTGTTCGATACAATCTGTTTTCCCATCTCACAGCCAGACACGGTTGCAGAAATCCCTCCTTCCTGTGTCTGCCTCCTGTTTTTCCTGACATGAGGGGGGAAAAAAAGCAAAAACAGAGGAGGAAACAAAATGAGGCAGAAACAGAGAGAGAGAGAAGAAAAAGGAGTGCATCAATCAAGTAGCTTCTTACTGCCAACAATGAGCTCAGTCTCTTTTTTTCCTTTCATTTAGTGGACTCAGAGTTTGGACAAGCAACAATCACAGTTTTTAAAAACATTTTATTTGTTTTGGAGAGAGGGCATAGCATTGATATATATATATATATATATATATATATATATATATATATATATATATATATATATATATATATACACATATATGTATATATATATATATATATATATATATATATACACATATATGTATTTATATACACTGTCATTAAACATACTATTCTTTTCTTGCTGTAAAATAAATTTGATACATTAGACTTTGCACTGCAAGTCCTGTCATGGTACATAATCATACATTTACATATATAGATCTCTAAACAACTAGTTTGTATTCATTTGCTTACCACAGGGTTCTTTGTCTCGCTGTCTTTTCCTTAAAAACAAACACCAAAACATATTTTAGCTGCCTTTTTCACCTGTAGCAGCCCTGTAGAAAGTTCTCATTATTAGCGTTAAGGCAGCAGCAAGCTCTCTGCCCAGAAAATCCCTCAATACTGGACTCGTCATCTGAACCCTGGGATAAACAAAGTCGTCGTCTGGGTTGAAAAGCGAACTCTGAAATCCAGCGCTGGCTCTGATCCTGCTCGTCTTTGGCTTGCACACAACCTTTAATTACATTTCAGCAACACTGAAAAAAAAAAAAAAACTCCCAGCAGTTTCTTGTGTAAGCGAAGCCTTTAAAGGTTTCATTCATGAAACCACATCAAAAAAACAGCATGGCCAAAAACATGTAAAGTTTCCGTAAGCTATCGGGTAATACTGTCATCTAAATGTATAGCTAAGGATGTGTGGAAAGTTTCTTTGAGCTGGAACAAGAACCAGGTGGCCAGAGTTCGTTTTCCACCCATTTTTCATTTATAAACCCCAATTCTGTAATGTCTGCAAAACCAGCTGCTTTCAGTTATTTACTTTTCATGACACAAAGTCCTCAAAGTATCATAAGATTTGACACAGTCTAAATATAAAAAATATATTTATACATATATTTGCTTATAAAATCTAATTGGAATGGGCGTGGGGATATAAATAAAAATTAAACCATTTTCACATTTGAAGTTAAAAAAAAAAAATCAAATTTGGAAAAGAGAACAAACCCCCCACAACATTCATTTTACATAAAAGTGCATCTGATTTAAAACTGATTCTTAAGCTAAGGCTTCTAAGTCTGGGATGTTTGGGCCAGACACAAATGAAACAGTAAGATCTTAACGGATATAACATCCAAATTAAGGCATTTGTTTTTTTTAAATGATAGAAAAGATCATCTGCTTCACTTTCACATATAACTGATGCCAAGTCCATAGCATAATATTTCATCTGCTTCTCTTTTTTGGCACTTAGTCTGCTGAGGACACCTGTGACACTGAAGAGATACAGGAGAAGGAGGATGGCAGGTAGAAAAATAAATCATACTAATGTGAAAGGTAGGACAAGACTGGGAAGAGTAATTTTTAAAAAAAGAAGTCCACCCTCAGCTTCACCCACACAGTTACATGTCTTCCTTATTCTTTATAAGAGCAGATTATTCGATTCCCAGACTGTACTGAACTGCACTTTTTCTCTTGATTTTCCAGAAAGAATCTCTGCAGCCCAAGATAGCTTTACAGGTAATTGTGATAACGGTAGTGAAGGGCGAGCTTTACTTATTTAAAAAATAAGAGTCATATCTCTGACTTCAAACAAGTAGTAGCTTGCATAGCCCCAATGTGCATCTAAAATTACAATTAAGACACAGAGTTCAGAATTTGTTTCTCAAAAAACAACAAAAAAACACTCCCAGCTATCTTTAGATAACAAGGGTCTTCCCACTGCTTTGAAGGCATTTCCAGATTCCTCAAAAACTCTTCTAACCATCTGGATGAAAACATGCAGCATTCAGTTTTGTATTAAAAGTTATGCTGTATGAAAGTAAAAGTTAATATAAAAGAAACACCATTATAAACAGAATGATTGTTGACCAGTTTCCTTAATTGCGACTATTAATCCAAACAAAGATGGTGCCCGGAAATGCCTTTGCTTGATATGTATAATGTGAACCACATTAACCACATAAAAAATGTTTGCAATCAGTTACATTGGTGAATATCCTTTCATCCAAATAGTTAAAAGTTAGAGTCATTTTGGAAATACCCTCAGAATAGCAGTAAGTGTTGTTTAACGACCTTCCTGGTTTTTCAAAGATCACTGGGTAATTCCTTTTCAGAGAAACAGACGCTTGACTGTAATTCATAAAAGGCACAAACTGGGGCTTTCTTATGGGGCATCATGAGCTATCGAGCGTACGGTCAGAAGAGAAATGTGTGTATTCGGCTCTTATTATTCATCCATACCTGTAACATTACTAAGCCGTGTTAAATGCTGATATGATTCTGAAGGACTGAAAGCAAAGCGAGCCTCAGTCTGTTTTTAATACTGATGTTTTCAACAGATGAACATTGTTCTTCAATTCCAGTGTAGCTACTCTACACATATCTCCATGTGACATCACTTCATCTGTGTTTTACCGAATCCGCACAAAACATGCAGCTGCAAATGCAAAGTGCATCAGAAATAGCTTAAACACCTTTTAACAGAATTACAGTTTAAGGGCGGCATTATCTTTGTTTAAAATTAGAAAAAGAAGAGAACAATTCTGTCCTAATTAACACTGTTGTGCCCCAGTGGTGTTCAACATCCGCTGGGAACACTTGAGCTTTAGGTCTGCTGTAGCTTTAAAATGGGGCTCAGCTAAATTTGTACAAGTCAAACACTTTAGGGCTTCCTGGCATTTCTCACAACTGCCCAACAAGTGAATGTAAACACAGAAGAGGACGCTTTATGAAGACACAACTGGTGTATGACTTAAAACGATGCAGGGGTGCACAATGTGCGTGTTTGTATCTCAGAAGGATCGGCAGCCCACCAGATACTAAATCTGTGTTTTGTTTCCCCCTGGTGGTGACTGTTGTAAGTACTGGCATTGGTTTTCAAGGCATTGTTGATTGCTGTTGTTTGGATGGAGGCTTAAATGTTCTTGAAGCATCTGGATGGTGGCAGAGGCCCGGTGGGTTTAACAGACCGGGTCCATGTCCAGATTTCTGCCGTGGGCGAGTTTTCAAGGAAGCTACAGATACTGCTGAGGCTACTGTGCTGCTCTGTGGTTTGAAGTTCAGAAACCAGGCAGGTTTCAGCACAGAATCTGGGAGAAGGGATGTCTGAGCAGCTCCTCAGCACTGGGCCTGTGTTTGGCCTCCACAAAAATGCAGCTCATGAAGTCCCGCGCCTGGTCGGAGGTGTGAGAGGGCAGCAGTGGGTTGGTGGGCTGGGTGGCGATCTTGAATATGGCTGCCATGGCCTCATATTCGGCCCACGGAGGCTTTTCTGTCAGCATCTCCACCACCGTACAACCGAGGCTCCTGTAAAAGAAATGCAGGATTGTTTTTAGTTTAATCTGCAGATGCCACACATCATGTCTCCACATTAAGGATTTGAACAAATGTTTTGAGTGTAAACTTTCTCACTCACTGGCCTCTTCTACCTGTTTACGAGGTACAAGACCTCCTGGGAGCAGCACTCCCCCCCTCCGGTCTGCGCCGAGCACCAGGAACATACCAACCTCTGTTACGACCTGTCTGACTGGCCCTCAGCCAATCACATCACTCGCCTGGTAGGTCACCACCCAATCAGATTACATAAGGGAATGTTGTCTGCTCCGTGTGTGGGAGTACGGTAAGAACTTCCCTTTGAGATCACAGGGAGTTTGAAACTTTAAGAGTAAGACATGTCATGATGCCTTTTTTCACACTGAATGCCTCATCGCGCCAGCTCCTCGCGACATCTACTGAAAAATTATCTTGCTGAATGAATGTATTTCTACCCAGTCAACCTTCAACTCTATTTCCAACTAAATTATTTTTACTGGAAGAAATTTTGTAAAGGTGGTAAAAACACAAGCATTTCAGTCCAGCAGCTATATTCCCTTAAAGGAACAAATACCCCATTTTTAGACTAGATTATCAGCGTATAAACAGTAGTTCCTCTAAATCAAAAGTAATGAGTCTAAAAGAATCTATCTATTTGTCCACACTGCTCTACAGTTTGTAGTCGTATCCTTCCTGTCACTCTAACTACATGTCAATCTGTTTTAATCCACTATTAAGAAATCAGCATCTTATTATCAAACCTTAGAGGTCTGAGTTTGCTTAACAAAAGAAAAACATTTTTATGATTCTAGCAATAATTTAAATTAAGAAACCTTCTTAACTACTCATAATTCAGATCTCTAAAAAAACACAAAAATCTTATCTTGATAAATTCGGATCAAACTTTAAACGGCGCTGCTGTGTATCTCCCGGTCTCACCAGACGTCAGCCTTCCTGCCGTAGCCCTCTCCACTGATCACCTCCGGGCTCATCCAGTAGGGGGTGCCGGTCACAGAGCGGATGCCAGTGCCAGACATACAGATGGTCTGCAGCCTCTTGCTGGCACCGAAATCTCCAAGCTTCACGTTGCCTGCTGAATCCCGCAGGATGTTGGCACCTGAGAGCCAGATTCACATGCAACATGTAAATATTTTTTCTCACCCATCGCTGTCCGCACGCTGTGAAACACAAACATCTATATATCACAATGCTGTCCAAACATTTATCTAAAGTCTAAACTGTGTAATACCTTTGATGTCCCTGTGTACGATCATGTTGCTGTGCAGATAGGACATGCCCTCCAGGATCTGTCTTGTGTACTTCCGGGTCACATTTTCTGTCAGCGCCCCGTAGGCCTTTAGCTGGTCTTTGACTGAACCCTAATGGGAGGAAAACATGTGCTTTAAACTCTTGTCTGTCTGAAGACAGCAGTACAGCAACACACAAACTGTGAGCACATCCAGGGCTTAACACCACCGATCTACTCCATCACTGAAGGTCTGAACCGGGAACAACACGCTGCAACAAGCTAATGCAAAGTGCCTTTTTGACCAAGTAGTCCTAGAAACTAAGGAGTCTGAGGAACTAATGCCAAAAAACGAAATCAGAAGGTAAAATTTACTTTATCACATTGTGCAATTGATGTGGGAAAAAGACATGCAGAGGCGGAGAGGGAGATAAAAATGCCAGAAATGCAGAGATAAAACTAACGTTGACCTGCTCTGTGAAAAGTTATTTGTGGACCGCAGGACAGAAAAACTATCTGACCACTGACTGACTGCACAGCCTCAATGTTTCTTGCTTTTTCTTTTGCTTCTACTTCATCTTCCACTGTCTCTTTTTCTTGGTAGTTTTCAGATTTGTCTTGGCCGGACAGCTATGTCCCAAGATCCAAATCTGAAGCAAGGTTAGTGAGGTCAAAATGGAGTCCCTGAGTTCCCTAAGAAGCTCCCTGGAATCGTTTGTGCTGTTGAAAAGAGTCGTAAATATTTCACTTTGCAAACCTTGGGTATAATTCAGGTGGGAATAGAGGGAACACACTAAATCAGTTGAATGTCTATAATAATTTATATCAACTACTTAATATGGACCAAAATTATTAAATCATGGGAAGTGAATGTCTTAGTTGCCTGATATATTGATATATATGACATTACAGTTACTGACACTCACCCCCGGCATGTACTCCATGAAGATAGTGAGGGTCTTCTCATTGTGGTCCCTCAGACAGCCGTAGTACTGAACGATGCGCTCGTGATGAAGATTCTTCAAAAGCTGGATTTCACACTCCAAAGCGCTGACCTCCTGTGCAGAAAAACAATGTGAAATGTGGAAATTACACACTGAAAATACAAATGACTGCTCAGAAATTAAATATAAAAACATTTCTGAGGAATGCATCCTTGTTGATTCACTCGTTGTTGACTCACTTGTTGCTTTTTTATTTAGAAACAAAAAGTGTTCCTGGGTCATATCTGTTACCACTGATGACTAACAAATGTATCCGTAAACACAGGGATTAAAAAAAAACTGGGATTTATCACTGCATGCGGACTCTGCCAAAAGTGAAACCTAAAGCGGAGAGTAAATTAAAGCCAATAGCACAGTTCCCCAAAACAAGTTCCTGTGTTTACTTTAGAGAACGAGGCCACAACAGAGAGAGGCAGAGAGGGAAGTCAGAGGCGCACAAAGTAATCCCCAAGTCCCAGCATAGAAGCCGGTTTAATAGAAACAACAACTGATTCATTTCTGCCTCAAGCCGGGTGGGGGGGCATGGGAGATGTGAGGGTGTGATGGGAGGCCAAGGCAACGCTGACCCATCACCCCCTCGCCGCCACCTCCGCCGCTGCCCCCCCACAACACTCGGCTCCTTTCAGATACAGGAAGTGACAGTGCATGTTTTTTCTGTGGAAGACAGGAAAAGACATTAACATGGGGGAAGAGGGGGGTTGAGAGAGGAAAGTAATTGATTTTTTTTTTCCTGCAGGTTGATTATTTGTTAGTGTCAGTCCACAAAAATAAAGTTTCTGTGACTTAACTCTTGACCTATGAGCTAATGTGTTTTTTTTAAGATTGACTAATTCATTAACCAAAGTCTCAGCCAGTTATTCTAACTACCTGCGTTCCTGCATAACAGCCCGAACAGATAAAACAAACACGACATACTGTATGAGGTCATTCTTCCTATCATTAAGGCACCAAAATTAATCAACAAACCAGGTTAGATAATTTACAGAAGACTGTTATGTTACCATTCACAAGTTAATTTGTAAAAGTAAATAGGGCACGCGATTTCCTGACAAAGGAGCTGAATTTTTATGTGCAACCAGAGGTAGAAAAAAAAAAAAAAAGCAAAGCAAACAATGATTTTTATATCTGAAGCTGTAACTAGAGGTAGCATGCCCTCGACACCAGTGGAAAAAGAGAGAGAAAAGCGGCAGGCACGAGACAACCAAGCGTTGTGTGTCTGTGAAAACACAACAAGTGTCTGTGTTGGCGTCTCACCTTGCTGGTCTCAGGACTCCCAGGGTCAAACTGGACTTGCTTCGCAGCCAGTTCCCTCCCGGTGTCCACGTCGTAACACAGGTACGGTACCCGGCCAAACGCCCCCTGGCCCAGAAGCTTCCCCCGCCGCCATGTAACTGGAGCGCTGGGAGCTGAATGAAAACAAAAAAAACACACACTTTGGTCAGTGCTCTTACAGAATTAAAAGCATTATTCTCCTTTCTACCCTTCAAAAATGTCTTCAAAACAGTCTCCCTTCTGCATCCAGGCTTTGTGGTAAATGCAGACTTGGGTTTCAGTAGCAAATCTTACTGACCCACCTTTTAAATATTGTTAAAAATGTATTATTGTTAAATTTATTATATTGTTAAAAGTTAATTCTAGTTTGAACCCTTAATAAATGATTTCCAGCAGCTTTGATTGAGAAAAAAATCACAGCACTGGTATCACCCCACAATTTATCATCCATTTATTTCATCCTAACAAGAAAATGTATCTTCTGTTTAGAGATCAATGCTCACACTTATGGGCGACAGAACGATCTTGGGGACGGAGCCTGCCCTGAGCGTCGACCATCTGCCAGCTGCCCAGACTCTCTTCGCTGCCGTTGAGCGACCGGCGCGAGGGCACCAGGGTGAACAGGTTCCCCTGGGGGGCGACGAATTCGCGGAAACGTTCGGCGGCCTGGAGGAGAGCAGAAAAGAGGGCGGCTTAAGTTAGTATCACATGATGAACAGAAGAGATTAGGAGTGGGGGAGCACATAAATGATGAATGGAGATAAGATACTAATCGTCTTACCTTCACTGTGGTCCTTATGATGCAGTGAGACGTGGTATCTACGAGGATAGGTGCCTCCTTTCCCTGGTACCCTGTCATACACGTGATTCTCCTGGTCTGGAAGCAAATATCCAAAGGTCAAAGGTTAGCAGGATTATTCTATAAGTCAAGCACAGTTTAGCTCAGCTGCACACGGAGCTGCACACATTCATGTGAGCTACTTTATTACCTCTCCCTGGCAGCTTATAGATATTAACTTATTGTTCGTGTTGGCTTTCAGCTGTGTGTGAACTCAGCGGTCACTAACAAGCATTCACTGAGCATCAAGAGTACATTTCTTTATCAAATCAGTAATGTTTTACCATTAGCTTTTGAAAATCCTGAGCCGGACTGGTATTTATGTTCATGGTTGCTATTGAACTTTAATGCATTTCCCATAACTTGCAGCTAAAGTCAATAGAGGTAAAAGTGTCTGTCACAATGCTATATCCCACAGGATGTGAGTGTGCTGCTTTAACATATTACCCCCGGGTTAGTGGGAAGGTTAAAGGTTGGAAGGGGGCTTATCTTGTCGCGGCTCTCACCTGAGCACTCCTGACGATTATCAGGGTAACTCTTTGCTCTGTGCATGCGAGACTTCCTCATTGAGGGGCTGTTAGAGAAGAGAAAGAAGGAAGAAGAGTGAGAGACGTGGAGAGGCTTCCTTGGGTGCTGAGAGACTGTATTTCGGTGTTTACAAAGAACAGGTAATGGAAAAATAATAAAACATGTAATGAGTGGTGAGTTCCTGGCAGCCAGCATTAACCCTCACTGTTGCTTCTGAGAAGAGGAGGCAGAGTTTGTTCCTGACCTGTCTGAGTTGCTGTCTAGAGACTGACAGCTGCCAGAGACAGAGTTTTCTGCGCTGCTCCAGGGATCCAGCACCTGTACAGGACACAATGGAAAATGAAGGGTGTGTACATGTGCTTGTGTTCACATGTTTCAGAAAGAAAAATCCATCCTAAAACAGAATTTATACTTGATAAGTGAACCCATAAAACCAATGTTTTTCTCCAGAGGCTACACTGGCAACGTATTTGCAGAAATGGATGACACTGGGGAGTCAGTGAATGCTGTTTGACCATTTAATCCCAAACGTTTCACCATTTCTACCCAAAAATGTTTCTCAAACTCAGCCAATATACTTTAACAGAGACAAAAAAAACTTCCATTAAAACGTTAAACAGAAATGAAAAAAAAAGGTCTTGATTGAAGCTTTGAGGAAGAGTTGTTTATGTGATCAAATCTCAAAAAGTGTCTGATTATATTCGCAGCATATGATTTCTATTTTCAGGTGGATTTTCCCCTTTAATAGTGAAGCAATGACTCACATCGCTGGTCTCGGGGATGAACTCCCCCTCACTGTTTATGCTGGTGTATGAACCTTGGCGGGCAATCCTCTGCTGGCGTTCAGGCACGTAGCCAGGAGGCGGCGAGCTACGCCCCGTGTTCTGAGAACCTGGGATTAGACAGAAGTTACGAGCATAAAGTTAACATTAGATGTATGAAAAAGAAGAATTTAAAACAACATCTGAACTTTGAATGCATGATGTCAAAATGTCAGCAACTATGTGGTTTGAGGACATCAGATGATTATTATATAACACTGTTAAAACTGCTTTGTTTAATGGTTGACACTAACAGGCCCTGTTCATTTATGCACAAAGTAAACACACTCACACAACTCACACACATCCATGCAGTAACTTTTGTGAGACTATTGTCTTGACTTTTAAAAAATGAATATTATTTAGCAAGACCCTCTCTCACTCCTGTGCTTCAATGACAAATAAACAACAAATGAAAGTACTGATTGCATCCATTCAGTTTGTTTTTATGACATGTTGCTGTCCAGCTCTGAAGCCCTCCTGCAGCCACTACATCCCTGTGCTCCAGGAAAAAAAAAAACCTAAACCAGGCCACTGGTCCACCACACTAATAGCATTCTGTAATCTGATTGGCTGCCGTCCAGCAGGCATCGTCTAGTGATGGTGAACAGGAAAAGGAAGAGGACCCATTGCTAAAAGGGGAAGCCAAAGAAAGAACAGCCAGCGAGAGAGCGAGAGAGAAGGCGACAGACAGGGAAATCGAGGGAGTGAAAAAGAAGTAGCAACAGCACGACGACATGACAGCAACACATACTTGAATATTAATACAGTGTAAGGTTTCTGAGAAAAATAAGGTGTCTACATTTCCTCCTTTGTGGAACAGGATATGATTAGAGAGCTGAACTTTGAATGACAAGTTAAAGCAAGTACCAGTTGACAGGTGGCGCCCCCTGGGCTCGGAGGATTGGTACACGGTGCTCACGTCTCCAGTGGACTGAGACGACTTGATCCTCACCTGCTTACACAGCACGTGGTGGGAGGGGGAGGAGGCCTGGAGTTGGGAGAAGGAGGTTAGAACAGGAGGTTTAAATAAGGCTTCAATGCATGATCAAACAGTCGCTTCATGTCAACAAGTCACTTAGTGTGATGTAAATGTAATGAGGAAATTAGATTTTTCACAACCCGGCTCTACGGTGAAGAAATGGCAGTGGTGCAATGGTATGCTGGAAATGCACGCCCAGTCAGTGTGTGTGTGTGTGTGTGTGTGTGTGTGTGTGTGTGTGTGTATGTCTCACATTGCTGTGCTCCTGAGTGAGCAACAGGATCTTGATGCTCTTCATGTTGGAGCTTCGGTCCAGCAGGTCAATTGCCTTGTCCAGATCATCCTGATCTCGCAGAGGGATCGACAACTGTTGAGATACAAAAGACACAATCTACATGAACAAACAAAGCCCAATGCACAGACATACCAAGGCATTTGGGAACAGTTTAAAACATTAAAGTATTTTATCAAGATGCTCAATATGGAAATGTGCACATATACATACATAAATGCAGATATGTACAACAATTAAGACGATTGTGTGTAATTATTTCTGTACTAAATGACATTTTCTGTTTGAAATATGGATAAATACTGACATAAATAAACATGCATACACAATGTACACACACAGAAAATGAATCTGCACCAATCTGATGACTGATTTTACTGTTTACTCCATAATTCAAACAAATCAAATTCTTAAATTCCAGCTGAGGACAGAATGAGTGAGGAAACAGGAGGTGACACAACATAGCAGTCTCCATTTTACCTCATTGTTCATGTAATGCAGGTCTAGCTGCTGGCCAAAGACAGTCTTGACCTTCTGCTGGATTTCCTCAAATTGCACAGGCCGTCCAAACATCAGGATCCTACAAATAAAAAAAGAGCAAGAAATGAAAACAGACAGACAGATTGTGAGAGATCTGTATCTGCTTCTTAGGAAACATTTGAGTTACATGCAAAATTCGCACAAGCTGCTGTTTTTAGCATGTGCAGATTCCTCTAAGTACACCTTGCATATTTGTGGTTTGTGCTGGCGGCCACAGACTAACCACAGTCCTTTTCCCTTCCATTCTCCAGCTCAAATACCAGTGTTAATTAAGTCCTGGAGTGTGTGTTTGACTCTGAGATGTGCTCTTTCTCATGAACTGGAACATGTGACAAGAACAGCATGCCTGAGTGAGTGTGTTTATGTCTCTCTGTGCGGGTTTATGCTCTCTCTCACTTGCATATAGATGTATATATACGCAGTGTAGGTTTGCCTACACACACAACTCACCTCCTCTCTCCGGAGAACTCAAACTTTATCCTGACATCGTCCTGAGAGAAAAGAGAAACAGGAAGGTCAAAGAGTGGATAAAAAAGTTCATAAAAGTGTGAAAAAAAATGTAATTTTCCCCAAATATAAAAGTATTAAAGACTGACTTGTTTGACTGTCTTCACTTGTTACACAAAGAGGACATGTTACTCTATCCCTCCTCCATTACTACATCCAACCTACTTCCACTCATAACAAGTCCAAGCTGAGCCACTGAGGTGGGAAAATGGTGGAGACTATCTTTCCCAGAGGGACAATCTCTGGTTTTAAGCAAACACGACACCACACGAGTTGTCTACTTCGACTATTCTCTGTGGCGGCAGTGGTGTTAGAGAGCGAGGGTGGGTGGGCTACTGGCTACTTTTCCATACATTCAGAATATATTTTTAGAAAAGAAGTTGAAAAAAAAACGGATATAATACATTTCAGATGCAGCAGAGGCATAGTTGTGGGTGGCTATCTTGGGAATTCATCTGTCATTAGGTTAAATTAGCTAACTGTGTGGGTGGGGAGAAATAGTGTAAGAAATAAGAATAACCTGCATGGGTGATACCGTTTTTTATTATAGTGGCAGTGGTTTAAACTTTGAATGCTACGGCGGAAGGACATTATTATTTCAGCATCTGGGTGTGCTCTTAATTGACACTAAATCTAAATCTCACCCTGTGTGTTTGTTTGTTTTTCCTCACAGCTCCATACTGTTGACAGGAGACTGTCCACTAGGTTTATCACACTTCATCCTCACCATAAGTATTTTGGACCTTGAGCTACTGCATCTGCATTTTCCTTCTAAATCAACAGGCCCTCCTTTCCTTTACTTCAGACAGACACTTACAATAGAAACCGTGGCTGTTCATGGAGAAATCTGTGGGGTTGAACCTGGGCGATTTGGGTTTCAGAGTCTTTCAGGGTCTTGCTAAACACCTGGCTACTACCAGATCTACTTCAAGTCAACACTGCTGAAACCACTTCAAATGTGTCTAATTTAAGAGAAACTTTATCCTTTCAAACTTTTTGAAAATGTGTGTTTATTTGCGTGACCAAGATGTTTGCGCTACAGCTCAAAGTGAAATCAAAGGCTATTTGATTGATTCAGACTTATGTGAAGCCTGGATAATAAGAAAGGTATTACCCTGTCACTCAGCACCTTTTCCATTATTTCTGGGTTTAAAGCCTGTTTCATGACGGCTTGCAAACCATTTGTAGGCTTACGTCCTTCTGAAATGTTCGATCTGAGCTGACGCAGCCATACCGCACCTGTCTGTTGGCCTGGGCCGGCGTCTTGGGTTTGCCGCTGTCGTACGGCAACACAGGCTGGCGCCGCGTCATCTGGAAGGGCAACCAGGTCCTTCATTATAGAATGGAGAGCCTGCCTCTCATCTGAAGAGGATAATGGGTCGGGAAAAAAAATACACAATTAGGGTGTGTGGATTGGAAAATGGATGGCCTGTGTGTGCACATGTGACAGAAAGAGAGAGAGATATGAGCCCCTTGCACACTAAAAGGTGTGTGCAGACAATTAGTCAGTCGTTTTTAACTACAGCCATATGGAGACTATCCTGTGACAGGGTATTAAAGGCAGGGAAGGACTCTAGTGCTTTTGATATGCCTATTCCCATGTTTGATCTTAGGGCAAGCTCTGCCTTGGCTGGACAAGCTCACGAAGAGAAAATATTCTCCTTGTGTAGCTTGGATGGACATCATACAGCCCCGGGGCAGCGGAGAGAACCAGACCCCCATCTCCACAACGCCGAAAACCAATCCTTCACCCAACAGTGTCTGGAGCAGCAGCTCACACAGGCTTTGGCCTCAGGGATGGTGTTTGGGTGTGACTGTGTGTGTGTGTGTGTGTGTCTGCTTTTATCTCATGCTCTAAATGTCTGTCTAACATCAGAATATAGAGGACTTACTCATCGTGGCGACGTGTGCGTACGTGGTCCACAACACAGTCTCAGAATTCTTGTCTCCGCTGTGCCAACCCACCCACAGCCTGCAACGGGAAAAACATAAATCAGTTACTTATTAGAAAAGGCGTGTCATAACTGAGGTTGGCACTGTGTTTGAGGAGATGTTTTGCCTGGCAGGCGCAGCAGAAAGATGTGAATGGTTGAGTCAGACAGGAGATGACACATGACAAAGGTAATCGGCACAAATCTTGTTGGTATTCACACACTTGCTGGTAAGTACCTCATCCCGTAAAACATCACCTGTGTGGCAAACATTACTAAGCTGAGGAGGCTATAAGAAAAAGGGGATCATCACGGTATGACACCTAAAGGCTGGCATTTAAGTGGCTGCACCCTTATTACAGTATGTGGTGTGTAGCTTGTTAAATGACTTAATATAGTGTTTTTATGTGACACTAAACAGAGAGCCTAATTTCCATTTGCAGCACAAGCCCTTCTTCATGCATAATTCACTGCAGGCATGTAGAATAAAAAAAAGTAACCTGAGCCTGCAGAGCACAGACCTGAAGATTTCTCTGACTGAAGGCCTGAGTGAATGAAAAAGTGAGTAGAGCATGTGAGAGTGTGTGTTTTATCCATGAGAAAGAATGACAATTGGAAACGGCTGAAATTCAAGCTGCACTGGCAGCGATCTGTCTGGCACCGTTCATATGGGAAGAATGTTTTTTATGGGGAGTTTTCTGCCATTTTAATATCTACCAGCTTCAAACTTCTCTGATTGCACGAGCTGCAAAAACCCTGAACTGTAGCTGTGTTATAACTCCATTGTTGATGTTAACAGGGCAATATTATCTGCCCCGCTGAAGGCGTCAACAGCATTATAAACTGAGGCATTTCCTTCAATGGAGAGGGTTTCCCCCAAATTTCTACCAATAAACCACTGAATTTAAACTAATTCAACAAAGGAGAACACAAAAGGGCTCTTGTGTTCTTGTGACTTTGAGCTCCTTAAGGTACTTTTCACAGTTATAGTAGTTGATGGGTGAAAAAAGGTTTGTAAAGAAGATATGACTGACTTATTATTTTTAACAAAAGTGTAAAACAGGTAATAAAGACAACCAGTAAAAACGCTGACCTGCTGAAGCCGGGTATCTTCTGACTCCGAATTTGATCTGATATCTGAGCAAACATTTCAAATCTGTATCCCTCACTGCATGAAACTCCTGGAGGTGCTTTTTATGTAACTTGGCAGCTCATACTGACTGCATTAATGTAATAGACACTAATAAAAAAACGGTATATAATGTGGATCTGTCAAGTTTGGCAGACGCTAGATCCACTTAATCGGCACCGATACCAATCTGGATCCCTAATATTTATCATAAATATCACTGTTAGGGCACAACATATCTTTTAAGTGTGCCATGATGATAACTCCGTGTTTGGTGGGCGACGGATTAGCCTCTAAGTGATGTAAATTGCACTCCTCTATCCACCGTACGCAAAGCAAGCGTTTCACCTTGCCAAGAAAACTAGCCCATGTACATTTGTTGTGTGGTTTGGTGTCTGTTGAGCCTGAAGTACTAATGACAAGTTGAATTTACAATATTACTTTGACAAAAAAAGGATTAAAAAACAAAACAGGATGGCACCCACAAAAGAGTTAGTAACTGTCTTGCAGAGGGGAGATGTGTAGAAGCTGACTGAGAAGAAAACTTGGACGCGGGAAACAATTTTCTGCATAAGAAATAGGCAGCAGCGACACCCTAGGCAACTCACTGACTCTGTGGATTTCGGGTAATAATCACCCACAGGAATGCCGGGCATGTCCGTCTGTGGTCGACGGACCGTTGCCACGTTGCTTTCAAGCTTCCGCAACTTTCATGTTCCCCCTGCCAACAGCGTAAGTGCCAGGGACTTGTCCTTCAATGCTTCTGATTTCACGCTCATGCCATTTTATCCCATGCTAAATAACGTGGAGTTTATGAGCTGTGCAGTTCCACCCCACTACCTGCATGGACGTCCAGTCACTTCAGGACACTGAGCTATTATCTCCTCTCTACACACAAAATGTTCTCCAAAGAGCTGCTGGAACTGGAACCAGAGAGAAAAGGTCAGATTGTGCACCTCTCTGGGTCCTTGTCGTCAACAACACAACATCTAAACCCGGTGTCCACCCCCAGCCCCCCAGCTACCATCTTCTCCCTCCTGATTTGAATTACCTCCCAAGTGGAATGCAGAGAATTCAATGCAGAAGGAGGCTGCTGTCTACCAGTCCAGTCAGCTGTACCCGCTTTATTTTCCTTGTATCACATTTCCAGGACTAGGAGGATTTACATGGATTTTCCTCCCCCCCCCCACCCCCTCCTCTTCTCTGTCTGCTTGGAGAGGTGTTTAGTCTGAGGCTGTTTTTCCCAGCCACAGTTCTTACTTTGTCTCTGGCCAGTGATGCATCTGGACTCAGTGCTTCACGGCAAAATCTCCTGGCCCGGTGTCTCCTCTGTCTCAGGTGCACGTGTTCTCAGTTCAGAGAAACCCACCACATTTGAATATTGCAACGTCAACAAGTCACAAGTACTTGCCTTGGCTTAAGTTTCAAATGCTCTTTGTAGTGTTTCATCATTCATACTGCTCATTCTGCGTGTTGAGATAACAACATGTACAAGAAAAGAGGGCCTTCTGTAGTTCTTAATAAGCTTATACAGGGGTTAAACACAAAAAGGCAACTATCTTTTGTTATCGAGAGAGAAATTACAACCTATGACATTATTGCCAGATGAATTTATTTCAAATTTGCTAGATAAGTGCCTGTAATGTATTCAGATAAGAGCGAGATGCCTCCGCCTCATGGACCCTGGAGCTTAAGGTTACAGTGGCAGAAATAAAAATCTGGTAAGGTGAGGTGAGTCTGGTCAACTGAGAGACCAGTCAAATTTTCCACACAGCTCATTGAGATCCTCCAAAACAAGCATTTTGCAGCACAATGCCTCTCACTTTTACTTCATCCCACTGCGTTATAGAGGCAGGTGGTCACATGTTCACATAACAGATGAGCAGTTTATTTATTCAAAGGTTAGCTCTAACACAAAAGTATGGTGCTGGGCTTATACATCATGACACAAAATGTTGTAAAAAATTGCTTTGTTTCTAATTTCAGTCAGAAATCAATGTAAATTTGGTGAGTCAGATGGGAGATAATGTTTAGTAATACAGCTGGGAGACTTTGTCCCATGAGGGATAAGCATGGTTTTGATAACGAGTAATGAAAGTCAGAAATTGAACCACCTACTGAGGTAAGCACTGAAGCACAGGCACTTACACCACCTCACCAGATATGGACAAGTATTATGATGTGATATGATGATAACAATTATATTTATTTGCTTTCCTCTTGACACAAAACAATCACAAACACATCCAAGAGTTCACAGAGTACGGGACTAACATGAGTAATAATTTAATTAATAAAAGAAAGGACTCCCCGTATGTACAATCTTCATATTTTCTGTTGCTGTTGAAGGTTTGTTTTCATCACTAATCCTTGTAAACACAGCTGTTGAAATGGCCCTTATTTTGACGATCAACACAGATGTGCTGATTTTTCATGAGCCCATGAAACAGACCACAAATATCCCTCTATTTAATCGTAAGACAATTCCGGCAATCTCAGAATAAATTACCATCTGAAATTTCCCCTTTTTGCCGCCCTGAAGTTCAACACAGGCCGACTTACTGCACATCATTCCCATGATGCTTTGGGTACCAAAAGGGCTGCTGTTAGTCTCATTTACTATTCTGCATCGCTACATAAAAAACAAAATATCGCCTAAACTGGTCATTTTAAACTCAATGATGAACCCACACAAGCTTTTTCAAGCCATATTCTGCCCTTTTTAACATTGTGTATTCTGTTTGTGCTTGTTTTGTTAAATCATCTGGGGTTTTTGTTTTTTTTCTGTGCATCTGTAAACAGGATGGTGGGGAAAAAAGAGAGAGTGCCCTCAGCCAACAGAGCTGGTGTAAATAAAGGTTCATAAACTCAGGGAATGTGATTACACAGGGGATTTTTACAGTGTTTCCCATAAAAACAGGGTCATTTTTTCAAGCAGGGCTGCAGCACTGAGGACACTGAAGTCATGTCCTCTGTGTATTTTTTTATATTAAAAGGCTTTTTCAACTACAGCTGCAACAATTTATAAGATTTTTTAAGACTTCTTCCAGCGTTTTTGGACCCTCAAAGTATTTTAATTTGCCAACAAAACATGGATAAATGATTCAGGATTTGTCCACCTGAGTTAAAGAGATTAATGTTGGAATAAAAAACATTTTACACACTTTGTCTTTGTGACCTGAGTTGCATTGAGGGTGCTCATCACGCCTTTGCAGACTCAAGTATCCCCACAGGATACCTGTTAACCGCCCCCAGTGTCACGTGCACACATCTCACCTGTCGCCTTAACGACCCTCGTGCAGTCTCGCAGCGGAGAGATGACGCAGTAGGTCCGGCCGTCGCTCGCGTCCATCGGCGGCCCTCACACACACACCGGGGGGAGTGTGTGTGAGAGCGGGGGCGCCATGGCGGGGCCGACCCCCTCCACCCCCCTCCAGGTAACGATGTCTCCTCTTCTTCAACGGGAAATTAAAGCGTGCGCGCACACACACACACACAAACACAAAAATACTTTTCCAGGTGCGTAAAAAAAAAATCAGACAGAGAGTTTGACAGAAATGTTCCGATGGGGTAAAAAACACACAACCAAACGCTCTCCCGTGCTCCTCCTCGGTCTCGGATCTCTGGAAAACTTCACTTTCCAAAACATTTCCAGGAGGCCGCGCGCACGGAGCCGCGTGCCACGACGCGCGCAGGTAAAACTACCGAAACCAGGTGTGACGGGGCGCGTGCGGCGTGTGTGACATCCATCCGTGAGTCAGAAGAGAGAGAGAGAGAGAGAGAGAGAGAGAGAGAGACCCGAGATGATTTCCGTGATTTTGATTTTTACGGCCTCTCTCTCTTCCTGCTAACTTTGCAGATTTTCCTTCCCTGCGCCGACAGGCTGGAGTCCAAAATCCTCTAAACTGCAGAGATCTCCGCTTTTATGGCTGCATGTGACTGCATCTTATAAATATAATAAAAACACACACATAAGACTACACCGAGGCCTGTCTGTGGCCTGGGACAACAAAAACAGGGGGGTTTGGTTCAGTGCGCGACATGGTGGAGGTCAGACTTGCAGGGAAAAAAACTCACTAAAATGACAAAAGCAGGAAAAAAAAACATGCATGAGTTTATTTTATACTTGATCTGTCATGTCAGGCTGGATAAACTCCATCAGGTCTGGACTCCGCAGAGCTTCGGACTCCTGGAGACTTCATGTAAGATCCAAACTGACTTTTAGTGCCAAATAATGCTGATGGTGATCATAATAATAATAATAAAAAAGTCTTTTTCAAACAACAGTCACAAAGGTTTCTGCAGCCAAGTCACCTTTCCCGCAACCAAAACAAAGTGAGAAATAATCTTCGGCCGAATACGTCAAACTTCCTGACAGAAAGAAAGAAAAAAAAAACACATATCGCCACCGGAACCCGTTTTTACGCGTCCAACAAGTGGAGGAAACTGCGCTCCGGTGCGCGGTCCGTGCCTGCCAAACGCCTCATCCTCCGTCCTCCGTGCGTGTGTATTAACGGGGTTTATTCCCGGGGGAGCTGGAGGGGGTGTGGGGGGGGATTTCTGGTAACTAAACTATCTAAATGAGCTCCGTGCAGCCGCGGGGGCGCGCTGTCTCTCGGTCGAAGTCTCTCCGGCTGCGGGAGCGCGCAGGGGGAGGCGGAGTCATGGTGCCTTCAGGAGCACACGGAAAATCTCACTCTCTCTTTTTTTTTTTTTTTTGGACATCATTGCCATCCCACTGCTGCATCTCAACGCAGCAAACAGTGGTGAAAAAAGTATTAAGATCCTTCATTTACTGCTGTTACCACAGTTAAACTACAACTGTTAAAAATACTGTCAGTTCTGCATTGGAAATATTAAGTAAAGTGATGTAAATATGATGTTGGAAAATGTAGAGGAGGTAACATCTTTTAGGTATGAAAGTTGTTTTTTAGATGTTCAGTTTTTTTTTATGTTGTCTAAAGTTTAGATGCGAATGTAAACTTACATAAATGTTATTTGTGTTATTGGTTAAAAATGAACATGAACAATATATGCTACTACTGGAGTTGATTTTATCGTGGCTGAAAGATCGGAGGCAACTGTAACACTCTGACTTGTATTAAGTTGAATATTGTAGTCTTATTAAGAGAATATATCAGTTGTATTATTGATTACTGCTCAGATATTTATCATTTTAACAATTATACGACCACAATTGATGATTCTTTACATTCTGGGCTAATCTGTTGGTTATTTTTGGATTATTTTTGTAGATTCAGGTTTCACATAGGCTACAATATAATCAGTTTATAAAATATGATGCGTTATAATAAATTATACTACTAAAAATGTAGTTACAACAAGCCTTACAACAGGTGCCATCCTGCATCGTAAGAACTTTGATTCTTTAAGACATTTTGCTGATAATACCCATATACAAAAACATTTACATCCCTTGAGTAAATGGTTAACTACAGGTTTAACAGGGTATTTTTTAGTATTCCTGTTCCATTTTTAAAGAAAGTACTTCTTCTACAGCTATGATTATTTAAGACTGGTGCAAAAGCACACAAAAAACCTGATGCTATATCAAGTCACTAACATGGAGGCTTAAATCTTCAGTGTGTATGCTGTATTTTTAAACAGTCTTGCTGGTAACATTACACCTTAATACATTTAAAACACTTTACTATACAATAATAAAGGTTTTTGATATCATTAAGTCATTCACCTCCTGGGAATTCAGGGATTATGCCATCTTTACATCAATAAACACACTTAAAATCACTACATTAAATCAACACCAGCATTTTATTTTTTCTCCAAAAGCATGTAAAAAAGAAAAAAAAACAAGAAAGAAAATGCACAAAATGATTGTGTATATTGGCGTAGAAAGGGGGGGGGGGTGCTTCAATTTTAAAATGTTATACTTTCATACCACAACTAAGCAATAGAGAGAGAGAGAGAGAAGGGAGAATAGAGGAGAAAGACTGCATTCACAGTCCAAGCGTCCTTTTGCTGTAAGGCCACCTCAATCCACAGGTCAAGTTTTTAATACAGAATACATTTTCAAAGATGCATACATTTAAAATGTCTCGATGACAACAGCATTGGAAAGTAAGTCCACATCAAGTTTAGCACAAAAATGAAATGACTCACAGGTCTAACATTTTAAAACGTTACACTGCAATCATTCACCTGAGCCTCTTGGCACCAGTGTAAAATGTACCTTGTCTGCTCTGTTACACGTAAAAGTTGCAATTCACAGATTCTGCAGTTGTACCTTGGCGAACTGCTAACGGAGATTGACAAAGACAGCATTTCTAGATACAATACGCTTGATTTTAAAGCATTCTCAGGGATCCAGAGGACCATTTTAAAATGAAAAAAAAAAGGAAAATACAAAATATACATTGTCACACACAGTAGATGTATTGTACATAATATTATGTGGATAAAAAGTGGTTAGATAGGAGAAAATGGGTGCTGGTTGAGTGAAGTAATCCTATGTTAAAGAGTGGGGCTCTAGAGTAAGCAGGTTTATTTTTGAAAAGGCATGATCAGGATAGTTCTTTGTAAAGATCTGCGCACGCAAAAAAGGTCTCGTTTGAAAAAGCAATAAGGTCATTTATTTAATTCTAAGGCTTCTCTTTTGAAAAAGTAGCAAATATCCATCTGCTTGAATATAGCTTTCTATTCTGCACAGCATGCTCAAATTCACAGTAAACCTTCAGTCACAAAAAGTACTTTGTGTCATTCAAGTGTCAGTCAAGTCTCAGCGGTATTCAGACGTATTCTAAAATGAGTTATTTGAATGGCTTTAGACTCATTCTTTGTATAGAATGAAACATAGAGATGGAAATCTTGTCTAACTGGGTTAATTTTTCTTAGGTGTTGGAAGTAAATAAGATAAAAAGTGGCTCGAGTGCAGCAGCTGCACCGCAGGCCGAGGCAACATATTCCAAAACTTTGAATAAAAGGCTACGCTAAGTTCATGGGCAACTTATTTTTTCTTTCTCTAACACTAGATGCCACTGTCACACTCTCCCCAGCAGGGGGTGCTCTGCACTGGGTTTCGCATGCAGCATGCAGGAGCACATCAGGGGGGGCCAAACCTGTGATAAACCCTCGCTCAGACACCTACTGTAAGTTCACTATTAAGAAATAGGTCCAGGTGCTAAGATGCATTTAGCTAATAAGACAGGAGATGAGAACAGGAAGGCATTTATCTAAAAAGGAAACCTGTCCACACTTACTGAGAGGGCGCTGGTGGGGAACATAAATGATGGATGTTCAAGACACTGTGATTGGATCCGTCCTCGTCCCCGTAAAAAAAACTGTCCAGTTACATGAACACACTCAAATACAGCAGAGGAAAAACATCACCACAAGACAGCTACGACTGACAAGCGTGAAATGACAAAAGGAACAAAACTGTGCGAGTTCCTGGCAAGGCTTGAGCTCTCGTCCCGTCAACATCCTCATTTCTGACACAGAAACGTAATTGTAGTAATCAATTCAATCCGGCATTCACAGCTCCTCCGAAAAAGGTTTCATGCGACGGAGCGAGGGATGTTTACGAACGAGGCCTCAGTTTCCCTGTGATTATCAGCATCTTCGTCTGGTGATCGTGTGCGGTCGTTGTGTGCAAGACGAGAGTACAGCATGGTGGGGGATGATCACTAGTCACAAACTACGGCTCTATGTACAGATAGTATACAAAACACAATCTGAGAATTCCATTAAAATTTCAACCATAAACACACGGAGAGGATCAAACTTACGCCGTGACAGCAATCGAATCCAAACTCAGGAGCTTCTGAAAACTTAAAGTGATCTTGCTATGCGTCGATGAGACTAATAAAACCATTCACAACACAAACGATCGATACAGTCGTAAGATAAGGCTAGTAAGACCCAGTCATCCCAACATGCAAGGATAAGACTCAGAGTGGTCGATAAAATAAGAACAAACCATGGGATGAAGCGAACGACGATAAACTGAAGACACAAAAATTAAAAACGCGAGAGGTGAGCTGTTGCTGATGTGTGCGGTTATTTTACAGTACTCTGTACCCTGTTTGTTCCTCAAATATATGAAACCTGACAAAACTTGACATCAAAGTCACAATACTGAGGAATATTATTTTGATTTGTGTTGTTTAGTTAAAATGAGTGAAACTATGCAGTATTTTTTTTTTAAATCCTTGGGTGAAAACTGACCTGAGTGTATGCTCTACTGCAAAACATGGATGCTCTGTAACCCCTCTGATATGTTTGCCTGAGCATACCGTTTACTTATTCAAAAAAACCAAAAATAAAATAAAACGGGTGCAAATCATTAAAAAGAATAAGAGAAAGAAAAGTGATTATTATTATTATTATTATTATTATTATTATTACACTCCCCATACCAGAGAAGGCTTTTGGTCACAATCAACTACCAATTCCAAACAGGAAATTGGAAAATAAAATTAAGAAAACAGAGATATCAATAAAACCTAGACTCAAAATATATCCCCAGAGTAAATTTTTTAAGTGGTATGGATTAAGACTGGCCCCGTCATTTCCTAGCTGTTTGTGCATGTATCTGTTCTGTTGGCATTTAAAAAGCGAGTGAGCGCGTGGGTGATTCAACAGTGCCCCAGCGTATGAGGCATGTGTTCATCGTGATGTATCGGAGGTGTTAGGAGGAGGAAAAAGGAAGATGCCGGGCTGGGATGGGACACGGCCGCGGCATCATTACGCCGTCTTTGTTATATTCTCTGTATCCTTGGAGGCCCAGAGCTCTTTGTGCTGTTTGCGCCCGAAGCCCTCGTCGTAGTTGCCTTTGCTTTTGAACAGCTGCTGAAAGTGGGGTTTACAGTAAAATTCACCCTGAAGAGCCGCAAAGGTGCCAAGGCTGCAGAGGGAGGGGGAGAAATCAAACAGTTAAAGACAAACCAAAGGGAGAAGTAAACACACAGGAGAACAGTAACCTATATATAGTCACCTGAGTTTGGCGTTGCAGTGCTTGCAGCAGAAGCACGTTGAATGGAAGACCAGGTTGTTGGCAACCAATCTCTCCATCGGGTAGACCGTCTTCTCGCATGACGAACACACCTCCTTCTGGGTCTTGAAGCTGAAGGACTGAGCACATGAATACACAGATTTACCGACAGGCGCCCAAAACGGGTGGCGATCTAGGCCTCCGCGTCCTTAGCGAGATGAAAGGTGGCATTTACAAAAAGGCACAAAACGCAGGAAAGACTTCCTTTGCTCGTCTGCGAGATCAAAGGCTGATGAAAGCGAAGCGGGGCAGGAGTTGCACAGAGACAGAACAACAGAGAGAGAGAGAGCCATGAATGAGGGATGAGAAAGAAAAGGCAGACAGCGCATGTTTACCTTAGATCGCTGGACAGGTTTCTCTTCAGTGGTGTTCCTGGTCTCCTGGATAAGCAAAGAAAAACTGACTTTTAAACTAAAGATATCAAAATATGTGTAAAGACGCCTCTTATGCTTAACAAACGTGAGGTGAAATCTACAGTAGATATCTATCCTGCAACAGAGGAACCTCAAAAGTACGGAGGGAAAAAAACGCCACTGTATTTTTTTCCACTGTCCTCTGATTACCTTCACCAGTGTGTTAGTATTGTCAATCTGATCGCTCTTTCTCTCTGCCTCTTTCTGTTTGCTCCATCTGTTTCTTTGCACCCCTGGGAGAGGATCAGGTGCCTTCTGTCTGGTCATGTGAGCCGAGCTGTGGGACGCTCTGCACGGGGCTGCCCTCCACATAGCAGAACAGCTCAGGACCTGCCTTCCAGTTAGGAGACTTCACGGGGAAATATCACACAGAATCTCATACGGGAGAACAGGTTTCTCTGCAAAATGCCGTGACTGACACCTACTCTGCAAGTCTTTAGCTTCAGAATGATTCTGTGTTATTGCAACTGTGGTGTAATCCGTGCATGTAATGAGGCATTTCTCTCAGGCAACCCTATAATCATGGGTTTACTCTTTTAATTCTCTGGCTGCCATTTAACACAGGTCACCACATTTCCCTGCACTCACACTCTGGCTATAACTGTTTTTTTTGTTTGTCAGGTAATTACAGTTTAATTCACGAAGACACAAGGAACTGAAAGACCCCCCCCCCAGGCTCTCAGAGGGTTAAGATGAAAGAGCGAAGCCTGCAAGCTCGGAGGAAGTTGCACAGTAGTAATGATCTCCTCCTCTTGAGTATTGCAGCCGGTCTCCAGCAGCAACAAGCGTGGCCACATCTTTAAGCAGGGCTAGCAGGTAGTTCAAGTGGATAATAAAACAGACAGAGAGACATTCAGACGCGCACGCGGTAACTTCCTAGGAAAAGTCAGTGTGCTGGGAAGAAGGGCAGCCTCTGTGGAAAAGTCCACTGCAGACTTTGCTAAAACCCTGTTATGTAAGGCAGTTTGGCTGGAGCTGGAGGAAATGGTGGAGGTGGGTGGGTGTTTGGGGAGGTTGTGGGGGGTTCAAGGGCCTCTACCAGAGTTGCAAAGAGAAGGCAATCTTTGGCATCAGAGGCAACTGCTGATCTTCATTTTTTCAGGTCCATTACTCCGTGACTCGCAAAATTTCCTGCCTTGTGGGCAAAACAACAAATCAGCACTCAATCACAGTGACACAGATGACAACATAAAGTATGTGCATCCATCCCACTTGTGTGAAAATGGTGACCTGCTGACATGAGGTTGAGAGAAAAAAACAGGGGGCTCAGAGAAAAGTGGCTAAAATACCATCCGTTTGTGCAGAAATCTAACACAGTGCATGTCATTTTATGCCATGATATCTATATATGACAATCAAAGAACAACTGATTATACAGACTCAGGATATGCAAACTCTTCCTAATCTGTAAATCACTTGTGAATTTACCTGGAACAATTGGAGTGGCCCTCTTTGATAAGCAATCTAAACAGCATTTTTTTTCCTCAGTATTATAATTTGCATACTATTTTTGACCCTTTTGCTTTAATGCACCGTCAAACAACTGAGTAGGAGGAATGGCAAGGGTG
This sequence comes from Scortum barcoo, assembly GCA_023238725.1. Classification (NCBI taxonomy): domain Eukaryota; kingdom Metazoa; phylum Chordata; class Actinopteri; order Centrarchiformes; family Terapontidae; genus Scortum; species Scortum barcoo. The sequence goes on from CM041547.1 coordinate 5,317,249, forward strand.
TTGCCTACACTTGCGAGAACCGGATGCCGTGTTTCTGAAACGATTGGCTAATTAACATGCAGCTTCCTGTAGATGCAATCACATCCCCAACTGTCCGCCTTCTCCCTCGTCATCCCTGACTCCTTTCCAGCTCAGTTAATGGGTCGCTGCTACAACAAACAGATAGCTAACACGTAGCTGGTTATCTAGCAGGCTGCGCTCTAGACCACTTCCTGTTGCGGCAGTGCGACTGCTGAGCGAACATGACTTTGATCTTCTCAGAAATTATTTTAAAAGTGCAAAGTGCTCACAGTGCATTTGTAGAGAGGGTTTACTTCAGCGGGAGGCTGTGACGGCAGGCAAATAAGGTCAATAAGGGCTCTGTTTGTGCATATGAAATCATGAAATAATGAAGCCCAAAAAAGGAGAGCTGATCTGAGGCACTGAATTGCCAATGTTTTTTTGGGTAAAAGCAACGCAGCAGGACTAGTTACCATGTTAGGGGATAGGCATGCATTCCAATCACACATACACAGACATCCTGGAAGACTTCAGATTAGCCTGTGCCATCTTGTCTTCTTTTGCCTTATATGTACATGAGCCTCAATTGCCACCGAACGACTCGAATGTGGCAGGAAGTCGTCACGACACATGTGGCTTCTTCTGTCTCTCAGAGTCCCAACGGGGACAGCAGCAGCTCACTCAACTTTCATCCCAGTAAATGCCTCCTAACGGCCGCTTGGTCTGTAAGAACGTTTTAGCTGCTGTCAAGAAAACTGTGATTTCTGTTTTGAAGTGAACAATTCACAAATCAGCTCAAGAGATAACCAAATCCAAGGAGCGGCAGGAAACGGAGGCCCTTCGTGAGCACAGAACAAGGTGCTCAATGTAGACGCAGATAAAGGGGGTTTGTGGTGTGATGAATTAGCTCCGCTCTGCCCGACACTGTTTTAACTGAGGCAATTTGACATCCCAGCGTGCGAGAAGCCAGAGCCAGCTGGAGAGTTGTATCTTACCCAACAAAGACCACTTTCACACAAGCGGTGAAATCTCCTTGCAACCGAGGTCCAACTCTTACCTCAGAGGCCTTAAATCCCTCATACACCGAGCCCTCTGCTTCCATTTTGGAAAATCGCACCTGTCTGCCTATGCGTGTTTCTGTGTTCGTGCTGCAACCGCCCTGCAGCTTTTGTCAGCAGAGCGCCAGTTTTCCCCCCTTTCTCTTTGAATTTGTTTTAAAAACAAGCAGAGGTCGACGTGTCGGGAAATATTTATTCGCTTTCTTGCCAAAGGGTTAGATGAAAAGATCGATTCCGCTCTCTATAGCTATTTCCTGAAAAAAAAAACAGTGACATATAACCCCTCCATGAAATCATTTATACATTTTTGTACAGACTAAATAAACCAGATATAACTTGTTATTTAGTGAGTTGCTGGTTGGTGGATTTTGTTACTCTTTGACAGAGCAATGTGAGCCGCTGTCACCTAATCCTAGTCCTTTAAATTGGCATTCAGTAATGGGCTACTTAAGGATCTTCCTCTGAGAAACAAATATTTAAACCATTACTATCACAAATCCCGCTGTCTTTTACCCCCGGAGGCCACAGACCACCCATGTGACAGCAGAGTTTAAATGCCCCCTCGAGTTTGTCCTCATTCTTTCAAAATCAAGAAACGATGCAATGGGGACAGAATTTGAGGATGTGCTTAAGAAAGCATGCGACCTCAAAGTAATGTGTGCAAAGTCCTTTGCCGTTGTGGAAATCAAACGGGCGCCAAAACTGCAAACCATACACCCCCCCCCCCGGTCTAGATCTCGGCATTTACAAGAGCGACATGCTGACGTAAATCGCGGCCATGCAACAACTCTGAAAGAACATTATGACGCCGAAAGGTCACCATGTCTGCAAAGAGGTTTTTGCTCTTTTTCCTCTTTCTAGGGCTGACAGACACAACACAATTAGACAACCCCCCCCATCCAGTACCGGTTTCACACTTGATCATTACTGGAATCACACTGTGGTGCACGATTCACTGCAACAGGCCCCTAGAAGGGAAGGCAGGCGCTATGTTAACAAACGTCTTATGTCATTAATCCAAAAACAAGGCTCCCACTCTCTCTCTCTCTCCTTTCTTATTTTTAGAAACGTGATCACTGTTTAATCATTCGAGACGGCGGAGTGGAAAACAGCAGAACAAATGTGAAAGAACCTCGTCCTCCGAAACTCAACAAAAGCGCGCCCGTGAGCCCATCTGTCAGCCGTCAGGACGTTTAAACTAATCAGAACAAACAACATTTATAAGTCCAGTACCAGCAACGTAAACCTTTTGCTGCATCGCACTGCATGTTGCGCTTTCTGGACCCTGCGAGCCGTGGCAGCCGTCCAACAGCTGCTATATCGGCTGCATCAATAACTCTGAACGTGAAGAGACCGGTCAAGTTATGTGAGTATGTAAGACGTCTGGGAAGGAAAAAAAAACAACCTTTCATGTGATGAAAGTAAGTTGAACATAAGGTTTCGACACTTGACCGGCTGCGATGAGAAGCAGTCGCATCTTTCAGAGCGCAGATGGAGGTTCGCACCGCCGTTCTGCAGAGTAATCACATCTGGGAGCGTGTCAGGGCGTTTGTTCGGGCCACTGCTTCCCTTTTTCGGCTTCCTGTATGTAACGAGAAAGTGATGGGGCAGTTTTCTGTGTCTGAAGGGCCGCGGGTTATCGAATGTGTGCGTGTCTCTTTATCCAGCTGACAGACACTTGAATTTTCACTTCCTGTCTGTGGAGGCTCTTTAGGTCCAGATAAAAGCTTTAAAGGATTTATCCAAACACGCAGCTGTAATATGACAAGCACTTAAAAAAGCTTATGTGAGGACAGCAGAAAGAAAAAGGGCTGCAGCCACCAATTATTTCCATTATAACTCATTTACTAACCTTTTTTTAATTAATCCACTTATCATTTTGTATAATAAATGTCAAAAATAATGAAAAATGCCCATCACAATCCTCTAAACCCCAAGGTGATAAAAAAAATGTAGACAGGTGCTGGATCAAAAAACAAATTCAAGGCAAAAATGACTTGGAAAAAGGAACAATTTCTTGCAATATTCTTGCACTAATCATTTCTGAAAAAGAGGCCGCCCTTTCTGATAAGAGAAAACAACACTGAATGTTCCTCTTGTAGTTAGTGGTCAGCAACTTTTGTTCTCAGAGCTGTAAGTTTTACTCTTCAGTGTCTAACCACACTGAAAAAGCCCTCAGTTTCCTTTTGTTGCTGCTTTGAAGAAGCTGCCCGAGGGCACGATTAAAACTACTCAGCCCCTCTGATCATTTGTGTCAGAGATCAGTCTGAGTTAAATCGTGGTTCTGGACTATCTAATTAATAAAAATCAGATGCTAATAACTAAGTGAGGACAATTAAGTGTCTGTTCTTAAAGAAAAATTGTATTACATCCCTAATTTTTGTCCACTGATCCGAAACAAAACGGTGCTCAGCTCTGTGATGTTCATAAAAGCTAATGGTTGGCGCCGGTATGCTGCAGCACCCGGTCTGTTTATGTTTTCTTCTTGAAATTGCAAAGAGCAAGGCCAATGATGGCCTGTGGAAGAATGTGCCGAAGACCTGGAGCCTCTGTTGACTTGACAGAGTGAGAGGACACTTCCTCCTGCAACCCGAGGAGGGGCGGAGAAGAAACAGCCTTGAGTGCTTAAAACCGATCAGATGCTATCACAGACTGGAGAAGAGGGGAGACATTTCACAACCAAATTCTCCTCCAGGACTGGAATTCAGGATAACATGCCCTATCCCGCCTTCAAGAAAATCTCCCATGCAAATATCGGCTCTGTGATCGCAGAAAATTTCCATCGCACACCAAAGTCTCCTCAACTGCAGACTGAGACGATGACGGTCGAGGGACGGGGGAATTAATGTTTGAGACTTTTTCCTCCCAATAAAAAGGCATTAAGTTATTTCCCAAGATTAAATTTGGATTGTTTAAGTTACAGATTCCCACAGAGCCCTGCAGGCTTCAAAATGTGACTCCTCAAACATCCACTGTCGACCGATAACTGTGGGAAACCCTGCGTGTAGAGTCTTTCCGAACAAGCTGCCCTGACGTCCTTTCAAATCAGATAACCTGCGTTAGATCGGCACCGGCAGCCACGGAGATGCAAAGCAATGAGAGCACATTGTTGTTGGTCATACAGTTAATACTGCGAATATTCACGCAAAGGCAGAGAGCTGCTGATAAACGGGCAAAGGTGAGTGTGGACTCACGCTATGATCATGATGGCTATAAATAAAGGGCAATAAAAAGAAAATTACTGGCTTTGACTGGCACTGACAGTGATTTGCTGCTTTATTGGTGGTGCAGCTGAGCCTTTGTTGCAAGCCATATGACTGTGATCAGATTTTCAGCAGACTGCGCTGAACCGTGTCGCTAAAACGAAATAAATGAAACGAATCTAAGTGAGAGGAATGTGTTAAATCTTTGGCTCAATGCAGGTTTACAGAGTCAACAACTGAACAAGTTTATGGGGTTCATGAGGTTTGTGCGCCAAACTGGCAACCCAAATTTGTTCCTGACTGGAAAATGACGACTTCTTCGCACGACTGACTTGGCTTGTAGAGAACGTGACATTCAAGTGCTGCGATGCAAAAATGAAACTGGTACTTAAATGCTTTAAATCACACTGAGAAACATCAACACCTTTTCCAGGCCTGAAGAAAAAAGGCTTTATGTTCCTTTGTTCACTCAGTACACAATACATTTGACTGCATTTCTCTTCTTACCCTAAGTGTGATAAAATGAATGACTGGAAATGGGAAAGAGAGGGGCAGGTATGCAGACAACCATTTTTTTTGCCTGCAGCTCCAGCGCCTGGCGACCCATTTAATAGTGTTCTGCACATCTGACAGCAGGAAAACACCAACATATGGCACTTCTGAGATGCCCAACAAATCAGGTTTCTGTGCCGTTAATGGTAATTGTTTGACAGAGGAGCATATGGTCAAACTAAATAAACGTTATTAGTCCTCACTGGAGCTTTGTTCAGCGGGCTTTGTCCAAATCCGCATTATATGTTTTGTTCTTTGGACAAACAAATCGAACTGCAACAGCGGCCTCTCTCAAATCCACCAGAGCGCTGACGTACATCAGCCGGCGGAGCAGGGTGTCAATCTGAGCGAAATTACAGTCTGACGGTGGCAGCAAATGAAAATGACCATACACTCACTTAAGCCCCGTCGCCATATGCCAGGGCTGTAATGACAGGCCGCTGCAGATGTGGTGCACGGGACAGATAAAGCGTGGTTTTCACCAGACCGCAAAGCAGTCTGGTGAAAAGTGCTCGACAACACAAACACGGGCAGGATGTTTGTATAGAAAGAGAGAAGCACATGGTTTTCTTCTCCACCGAGTGTGAAGCTTTAATCTGAGGCTGATTCACGCGGCAGGTTTAATCCAGTCACTCGTCCGCTGACAGTTTCAGCAGCAGCAGGTGAGTTTATAAAGCTGCAAAGGACATTTATGTTCCCAAAAATGGGGTCCAGCTTCACATCATGTCCCAATTTTTTGTAATAAAGACGTTCAATGTTTTTTTATGTTTTTTGATTTTGTGTTGCACATTAAAGATCTTTACATGAGTGCACACCTGTAAACATCTAATTAAGGTGTTTGATCACTCTGTTGGTGCAGAGATGAGAGCAAAGCAATCAGAAACCTAAACACTATTATGATCGTGTAGATTGTAATATGAATAATGTAGATGTCAAGTAAAAGTGGACTCAAAACCAACGTATGAATGTTTCTCCATGAGATCAATACAGGTGCTGCACTCCTCCATCATAAAAAAAAGTCTAAATTAAAGGCTTTAAATGGATTTCCTGCTATTATTTATGCGCTTATTTTGTTTGTTTGTGGCCTGTGGGATTAAAAATCACTCGTAAAATCCCTAACTTCCCTGCCTGTGCTTACTGGCTTTAGTACAGACCTTTATGTAACACTCAGCAGGTTACATTAGGCCTGTTAGACAGACTGTGCTACCTGCAAAAAAAAGAGGATAAACAATAATAAACACTGTAATAAATAAATAACTAATAAACAGCTGCTCAAACAGGACAATCACACAATAAAACACCACATATCAACAGACTGATCAGCTGATGGGGAGGGATGTTTGATTGATTACGTGTTTGTAAGAAGATTATTTAAATCAGATGAGTGTTAAAGGTATTATTTAGGGGGGTTTAAATAAAAAATGGTTGATATTAATTAGCCTGCGAGGTGGCTAACTAAAAAAAAACACACGACGTGGAGAAACGACGACGGTTTGATATGAAATAAAAAAAAAATCAAATTAAAATTAAAAACCTCCTGTATTGATGCTGCAGCTGCATTTCTATTAATGCAGATTTCATGCAGCATAAAGCTTAAAACCTTTCGGACATCATCACCTCACACACACAAAAAGCAGCAGCAGCAGCAGAGGAGGAGGCTGCACACACACACACACACACACACACGGTGCAGGCGGCCGGGAAGAGCTCTCACCATCTGCGGTTCTGGGGTGCGTCGCGCCGGGCTGACAACGCGGAGTCTGCTCGCTCTCTGGCCGGAGGTCGGTGGGTGCGTGTCGCATTCACGGTCGCGACGGGAGGCTCTTTCTCGGACGGTGGCCCCGGTGCCGGTGTGCTGTGAGTTTCTGCTGCTCCGGTTCACGTCTCGGCTTTCAACAGACCGTTTTTTTTTTGAGGTGGGGGTGGTGATGATGGGGGGGGGGTGTTTTTTTCTTCTTCTTCAGCAGGATGTAGCGCGCTATTGGCTCTCATCTGCTCCTGACGCGTTCACGGGTCGTCGGACGAATCGCAACTGCGACCTGGACAAGGAAGCTACTGTCAGGATTTCACTTCAGTGATATCCGCCTCACTGAACCTTTATTTAAAGAGTGTTTGAAGTGGTTTGTTATTGTACATCACATAAGATAAGACATAATAAGATAAGATAAAATAAGATTATAGCATCAGATAAGAACTGATTAGATGAGATAAAATAAGCTTCATTCTCTAATAATAAGGTACAATATTTACATAGTGCCTTTTAAAAACAAAGTTTATAACGTTTGGCAGACAAGGCAAAAGCTTAGACAGCAATATAATAACAGAGAAGACAAAGGCAAGATAATCTACCTATCTAGGTAGATTATCTTGCCTTTGTCTTAGAAAGATAGATAGGTAGATAAACAGAAAAGATAGATAGATAGATAGATAGATAGATAGATAGATAGATAGATAGATAGATAGATAGATAGATAGATAGATAGATAGATAGATAGATAGATAGATAGATAGATATAGAAAACCAATCACTACAATAAAAAGATGTTAACAATGATAAAAAACAAGAAATTGTTGTGCAGAAGTTGCAGCACAAAGTGGGAAAGTGAGAAAGAGTGCCGTTTGGTTTTCATGTCTTTATCATATACCATAAATAAGCCTGACCATTACTATATTATCAACTTTTTATTCAAGTTTTTGCTGATTAAACAAACATCTCAAAAAGACTAGGATGGTGTAATCAGTGGTCAAAATAATAGTCATAAACAATAATAAATGGTAAAAGTCACCACACAACAATGCAAAACAGTCATTTAAGTGCAAATGTGTTATCAACTTCTCTTTTAATGTCATAAAAGAGAAATGTGTCTTGGGAGCACAAAAAAACATTAAACATACATGTACATCAGTGACAATATAACAAAATTGTTCATTAAATTGTTGATTGCTGCATACTGAGGATTTTGATGTTGTTGCTGGTCTACGTGGAGCTATTTTGAATTTCAGTCACCTGTTTTGTATGTAAGATCTCAAGTTTACTAGTAACTATAGTAACTATTTTAATATTACATTTCAGCAGAAGTATAAAATAACAGAAAATGGAAACAGGTGAGTGCAGTAGAAAGTATATTTACTCAAGTACTATACAATTTGAGTACCATTTTAAGGTACTTGTGGTTGCTTGAGTATTTTCATTTACTTAATAGTTAGTTAGTTCTATTATATTGCAATTCAGTGGAAAATACTGTACTATTTACTTTACTACACCATAAATTTGACCACAAGTCACTATTCTTCAGCTGCTATATACACATTTATAAAATCTGTGTTAATAACATAACATCATGAGGTAAAGTTAACGGGTTGTTTACTGCCCTCTAGTGGCCATAAGGGGGGAACAGCAACTCCACATTTATCTCGTCACTAGTAATATGATTCAATATTTTCAGTATTATAGTACATAATAAAAATAGCCCTATTGATAATGAGGTTTTAGTTCAGTTCAGTTTAATTTGTTTAAACTACAACTTCTGGTAAATATTTATTTTGCAATTCTGCACTAAAACCTAGTACTATATAGCATTTTGTGACAATATTACAATAGTGAACTATTATTATTTTATCAAGGAAAGGATTCCCCTCTTTTTTAAAAACGTCTTTTTTCTTGGTGATATGCTTCACATAAACGATTTGTGTTGAAGATGTATTTATGATTCATCTAAAGACTGAACTAGCCGCGTAGATGTGTTTGGTGGGTAAACAAGAGTCACACCTTGAGTCGTAGAAAGCAGATACAAAAGTAGATGCCAAAGGAGTCTTTTTAATCAAAACTTCACATTTTCCATGTGTGAATGGACACCTGAAATTTCCCTCATACAAACAAATGCATCTTCTTGAAAAACATCTTCAAAAGCATAGAGACTAAATGCCAAGGAAAGGCACTAAAACTTGAAAACAAGACACAAAGAGCCACACAGTTTTCTACACGAACACGTGACTGCAAAACCATCGCCGAGCGCCTTTCAAAATGAAACTGTTCTAAGAGTTAGCTTTTTATTTTAACATAATGCAAACACACAAACACACTTGGCAAAGATCCAAAATAAAGCGTCAGGTTTTGCAAGCACAGAAGCATGTTTGGAGCTCAGTGAGAGAAAACAAGACAACAACTGACACGTCCTAACTCTGAATTGTTTACAGACAGCAGGAATCATTACAGCTCTATTGCTTGATCCTATTGACTTACAATAACAACAGTCTTGATGGTATATGTACAGTGGCTGCCTCTGAGCTGCTTGTGTTGATCTGTCTGAAACACTCTGACCAAATCGTGAGGTCCTAACCAGCCTGACAGGAGCGGCAGAACCCTTTCACTCAGTCCACAAAAATCCCCCCTATGGTCCTGTGCTTGTGTCAGCCTCTGATATGCTCAGCTATCTGCCTACACAAGAGACAAGCTCATCATGGAGCAGTTGGTTGCACATATTATTCTACTGATGGTTTCTTTTTTTTTTTTTCCTTTAGTTATCCCACCTGCTCTTTCTACGTTTTGGTGGTTCAGGGACAGCAAAGGTATCATCTCCTCTGTCCCTCCCATCCCCACTCCCCCTGTCTCCCCCGTCCCTGTCGCTCCTTCGATCATCTCTGTCCCTCCGGCTGCCATCTCCGTTGCGGCTGTCGCTGTGGCGGCTGCTGCTGTAGCGGTCCCGGTCTCCGTGGCGGTCCCGATCTCTCTCTCCGTGGCGATCCCTGTCTCCGTGACGATCCTCTCCACCGTGGCGATCACCCCTGTCACCGTGGCGGTGGTAACCGTCTCCGTGGCGCCCCCGGTCCTCCCCGTGTCTGTCCCGTGAGTTGTCTCTCTGTGGAGGAGGTGCAGGTGGAGGGTAGCTGTGCTGTGAACTGGTTTGGCTGGGGGGCACTGAGCTCAGGGAGCCAGCACTGGTGAAGCCAGACATGGACAAGGTGGGCTGGGGCCGTTCTGAACCATTGGGGGCCTCTGTTGGAACAGAGCTCAGGCTGCCGGCGCTGGTCCAGCCTGACGAGCTGCTGGACTTGTTGCTGAGCTTTGGAGGGCCGCTGGACGCAGCCACGAAGTGGCTCTTATACTGAGCCTGGAAGAAAAGGACACATTGAGGAGAAGAGATTAACTGTCTGGGATGCAAAACAAGAAATCCTTAGTTTGTAAGTGATTCAAGATTTTTTTTTCTCTTCAACAAATACTACAGTATTTCCATCTGGTTAAAGACAACAGTAGACGAAACAGACATGTGCAGACTGATAATTAAGAAGGGAGAGTTCTACCTGAAAGGCTTGTTTCATCGCAGACATACGGTCTCCCATCGCCCCAGTAGCTGGTTTGCTGTAGCCTTCGTAGCTACTGGTGGATGACAACAAGCTGCTGCTGGTGGTGCTGCCGCTGCTACGCTCCTGCAAAGACAACAGAGTTACTCTCACGTCACTGAATTTCCTCCAAATATCACCACAAATCTCCTCATTCTGTAGAAATATCTTAACCACTGTTGACCTTTTAATGCTGTCAGAGGGTCACAACAGGTGTAGTTTCATACATTTTTTTGTCAATACTTGTTCATTGTTCATTTTTTCTGGTCCTGTTTCTCTATTCAGACTTTCTGGAAGGAAGTAGCAACAATCATCTAAAAAAACCTGGGTTATAGTGTCAGTTCAACATTCACATCGCTCTAACTAGGACATATCCCTGGTGGGCTGAGTAAAGATGATACCTACCTCCTAAAGATCTTCAGCAGCAAGTAAAACGACCATTACAAAATACTGACTTCAGAAAAACTGTCTCACTGCTGGGACAGTTTGTTAATATTGTTAAACACCTACATCTCCTAAAGCAGAAGAACTACTCCATACAAAGAATTGGGGGATAATTGTGTATATATTTAACCAATGAGACACATCTTTTATTATTATTTAAAATTATACACACTGTGCACATACTGTGTAAGATATCAAATTAAAAATTAGGCTAATCTGCCTTGATTTACTGAATATCCTATGACCTCATATTTGTTTGCTTTTACGTTTTTTGTTTCACATTAGCTTTTTATCCTTGTGTGAATATGTGAGAAAAGTTCAGAAATAAAATGAGTAAAACAAAGAAATTTGTTCATTTTATAGTGCATAATAATTACTATGATTATACCCACATTACAAAACTAACAAATAATCAGATTTACAGTGTTGTAATTAGTAACTCACAGAACTTTCAGCCCCCAGGCCTGGTCTTTCTCTGTAACCAAGACCACCTCCGCCAATATTCAGCCTCTTTCCTTTACCAGCCTTGAATCGAGATTTCCTGAACCAGGGATTCTGGGAGAAAATGTGCACAGAACAAAGTTAAAAACATTCACTCAAAAATTTACAGCTTTTAAAAAAAGTCTTTCTTTCTTCTTTAAAAAAAATCCATCACACCTGCATGGCTAAATCCATCAGCTCTTTAGAAACGGCTTGATTAGCTCCCTCCAGATTTCTCACAAGATCACCGGCGAACGTGGTGTCTTTGTTGGTGAGGAGCGTGTAAGCCACACCCTTCTCTCCGGCACGACCAGTTCGACCAATCCTGTGAGTGTGTGTGTCGATGTCTCGTGCTACGTCGTAGTTCACCACCGTGCGAATGGATGGGATGTCCAGACCACGTGCTGGGAGGAAACAAAAACAGGAGGTGGAAAAATGTTATACATTCAAACAGAAAGCAATAAAGAGGAGAGAAAGAAATGGGAAGTAGAAACTTGTGTACTCACCAGCTACATCAGTGGCCACCAGGACAGGCAAATTCTTTTTCTTGAAGTCGCTGATGACTTTGTTCCTCTCGCTCTGGTCCATGTCTCCGTGCAGGAGGCCCAGGCTGTAGCCCTCCTGGGTCAGGTTCGTCGCCAGCTCCTCGCAGTTCGCCTTCTTGGTGACGAAGATGAGGACCGAGCCGGATGAAGTAAACTCGACAAGCCGCCGGGTCAGCCAGCCCCATTTATCCGTCCCACTGGGCAGCAGCTCCACCACCTGGGTCACATCTTCATTGGCCTGGTCAAAGAGGAAGGTTGATTAAAACATGAGATCTGTTAAAGAGTGTGTTTTTATGAAAGTGTAAATACTCCATTCATCCATTATCAAGTCTAACTTTTACTTATTTTCCAGCATAGTAATAGTATTTAAGAATTTTGTAGCTACACCTCTCAAAAATGTTTTATGTGTTATGATGCATACCTCTCCTATGTCTCCCTGTACCACACGGATAGGGTCTACCAGGATGTCTCTGGCCAGCCTCTCTATCTTCTTTCGGAAAGTAGCACTAAAAAGAAGGGCTGTGAAGGAAATCATATAAAGAATCATTTAAAAAAAAAAAAAAAAACTTCTGTAAATGAAACGGTGTCTTAATACTTTAAGAAAGCTACTTACTCTGTCTGTCTGGGCGAACGTGGCTAGCAATAGATCTAACCTGATATTCTGCAAAGGAACAAACAAATTAGCTGCAGTGCACAAAACAGAGGAACAGGCTTATAGGTTTTTACAGCACTGAAAATGACAACCCACCAAAGCCCATATCAAACATGCGATCTGCCTCGTCAAACACCAGATATGTCACTCTCTGCAGGGATGTGGCCTTCTTTTTAACATGGTCAATCAGACGACCCTGTGAAAACACACAAACAGTGAATCTCAGATTTGTTACAGCAGCAGGGTGCAAATTTTCTTCTAAGGAGGCAGGTCAAAGACAAAAATTGATCTTCTCTTACTGGAGTGCACACCACAATCTCCGCTCCCTCCTGCAGAGCTTTTGCCTGCTCCCACATGCTGCCTCCTCCATAAACCGCCACAGAGCGCAAAGAGTAGGCTTTCCCAAAACGCTTACATTCTGCATGGATCTGGAAAATATTTAGAGTGACACACATTAGTGAACCAACTATAGCAAATATTCTCTTTATGTATATATGTATTAACAGAGTCTGACTCTGTCCCTTCCCATTTCTCACCTGCTGACAAAGCTCTCTGGTGGGACACACAATGACTGCGATGGGACCTTCTCCTGCTTCCAGTTCCTTTTGGTCCATGATGTGAACCAGCATGGGCCAAATAAAAGCTGCAGTTTTGCCACTGCCAGTTTTTGCAATACCAATCATGTCACGTCCAGAGAGAGCAATGGGCACACCCTAAAACCCAGTGTGAGAACAAAAACAACTGATTATTCATGAAATCATTAAAAACAATATAATTTAATTTATAATTATATTGCAACCTTTACCTGGCACTGAATCGGTGTGGGCTGGGTGTACTCAGACTTGCGGATTTGGTGCATTAGCTGCTCATCAAAGCTGAAGTGGGCAAAACTAGTACAAGGTTTTGGTGGGGCAGCACCAGATACCTGAAAAAGACACAGCAAGAAATAAAGCTTAAAATTGCATAGGGGCAAAAAACAAAAAATTACTGAATCAGAGTAATAATTACTACGATACCGCTGTCATTTCAGGTGTATAACATTTATATATTAGCCTACATAAATCCTGGACTTACCCTCAAGTTCAGTTTGTGCCTTAACTCAAACACCTGAGTTCCTGTCAGGTTAGTGAGCTCCTCGTGCTCATTGTAAAAGTTTTTCTCAAAGGGTGGGTAATCAATCTATAAAAAAAAAAAGACAAAACAATTGCAACAAAATCACTCATATTATACATATTAAAGTCAAGACAATACTTTTAAACTGTTTGTGCTCAATCAGAGTTGACAACTGTACCTCAGAGTGGTCGATGGGAGGCAGTGGCATAATGATTTTCTTGGTGGCAGGGGCAATTGGGTTCCCGTCGCTGTCATAGTCAATGTTTTCCTCCTCCTCTTCTTGGGTCAGCCCGGCTGTGGGATTCTCTGCCATGTAGCGGAAGTAGGCTTCCTGCAGAGAGCACAGCATGTCATGTGAAAAACTGAGCCGGCTTGCTGCTTACCACAGCGTAGTACCTGAAGAGACACTCAGCTTTATAAAAGGATAAATTACTGTTCACACTCTGATATCAATTAGTCTGTCACTGGCTCACATGAATCCACAATTAATCATGCTTTCCTGACACTTTCTAAATAACAAGAATAATCTACGCAAGAAAAACAACCCCCATCATAATGATCCTAAATGCATGGTCAGATAGAGAGGAAGGGGGGCATTTATAAGATTAGAGAGGGCAGATTAAGGGAGTGTTTGGTCTGGAGACCTCTCTGATCAACGGTGTAGTGGATGAAGAACTTTGGAGGGCTCACTCACTTGTTCATCTTCTTCTTCAATGTCATCACGAATACCCCTGAAATGACAAGCGGAGAAAAAAAAACTTCCCTGCGGCTCGTTCATACACCCAAGACAGCCCACATCCCAGTCTGACTAAGGTCACTGTGCTTACCTGGTGATATCTACTAAGCCAGCAAAAACATTGCTGGATGTGCAATACTTTGTGCCAGCCAGTAAAAAAATCTTGAGATACAATTTCTAGATTAACTTAAATTGCTGTTGGTAGTTAAGATATTTGTAAAAGCAATGAAATGTACAGGAGTTGATCACAAATTAACAGTACAATTATCCTAAATTATACTTTCACTCACAAAATATTAATTCAGTTGTGGGCATTTTTTCCCCTTCTGGTCAAATTTTAATTTAAGAACCTATATAAGGACCTTAGAAGTGACTAAAAATCAAACTAATAAAACACTAAGTACATTTAAGTCTTACTTGGCTGACTTTTTCTCCTTTTCCTTTTCCTCTAGTTTCCTCATGTCTTTAGCGGCCTGGTTCTGGAGGAGAAAAACAGTATTTGTTAGAGAAAACAGCAGATCAGGTGTTTGGATGGATGTTCTAGTTTGTTATTGGTGTCTGTTTCTGCTTAAGTGAAATTCTCTTCTCACCTCAACCTCTGCCATGAAGGCATCCAGTGGGTCATCTTCGCTGTCCGAGCCACCACCAGACTGCATTTGCTGTCGTGTGGGCGAGTTCTCAGCTGGGATGTACGGCAGATCCACATTGCTGCTGGACTCCTCTTCATCATCTTCAAAATATCTTGTCAAAACAAATACAGTTTTCTAATTATTCAATACAACAAATCACATTATATACTGAGGGGTTAAACTGAACATATATAATAAGAGTATTGAAGAGTAATACTCACGCATTTTCCTCATCAAAATTTGCTCGTTTTGTTCCTATTTTGTAGAATGATGGGAGCTGCTGGTTCTTCCCATATCCCCCACTCGATCCTGGTGGTCCAAATGATGTGTGAGATTTCTGGTTAAGGTTAGGCTCCTCTTTTTTCCCTGTGAGGGAGAAACCTCCAAACCCGAACCCTCGCTTCACACCTGGACCACCTTTGTTCCAGTTCATGGCTGTGCTGTGAAAACAAGAAGTGATACAAGCCTTTAAGTCTTAAAAATCCTTTTGTTATTACACCAGATTGTGTTTAAAAAAAATGTGGTATTCCTTCATCTGCCTTTGTTCTTTAATAAATGGTACTCCCGATAAGGTGTGACTCAGCAGGCTGAATTCAGCTTCCAATTTAGTTAACAAGGACCACTTATTACAGGGCTATTTTGGTAGATGGCGATGGTTTTACTAGAAATAAAACCGATTATGAGTCATAATGCCAAGTAGTAAATGTGTAGTCCTGACTGTCATTCACTTTTCGGGTTAAATTCAGATTTTTTATGGTTAGTTGCTTTATAAATAAACAAAATAACATTCACATATTTTTACTTTTATTGATGGAGACATCCGCAGCCACAGTAATGTTAGAGAGCATCTAATCAATATAACATATGCACAGCTAAATACAGACAGTAGACAAATTACAGGAAAACCTGAATAAAAGAGAAACATATCAAACACAGATACTTCTGAGCACCACAGCTCACTGAATGGTTTGAAGAATATGAAAATTATATGAATAAAATACTACAGCCTTCACAGTCACCAGATCGCCAAAAGGCAATGCTCTCCAACCACATCTCCATAAAACCAAATGATGACATAAGCCTGTATCTTCAGATCTCTTTGTGATATCTGTGGCTGTCTGATGGTATATGACCTTTTTATATTGTCTGGCTATGTTTGCATTTTTTTGCATCTGCTGTACTCAGGTCTTTCTTGCAAAACAGCTCCGGATCTCAATGATATTACCTGATATTGAAATAAAGGTGGTATATATAAATGAGGGAATATGTTGTGGAGGGATGGAGTCTCACAGACTTTGCAGAGAGCACTGAAGCTGCTTTAACTCCATTTTACAAATACTAATACTACTTCATGTTGATGTTTTTCTTTAACTTGTCTCCCATCTTAATATAAATATAATAACGTAATAATATATAACTGCAGATATAAAACATAAGCGGAATGTTGCAATAAGTACTCGCAATTCATAAGACATTTTCATTTAAGTCCAAAGAAACACGTAGGTTTGCAAAAAAACAAAAAAAGGAAGAATGCATAAATGTGTTATATTTTCAATTGAGTTCTATAAGGAGGGACTAACGCAGCCGCGTTAGCAGAAAGCTAACCACCCATCTGCAAAACACGACGGCAAAACGAATTGAAAATACAGCTTTTGAAATCCGGTTACTGGCTCGGGGCATTTTCTTTGCATCCCAGTGGTTTGTCAACAACACAATACTGAGCACGATATAAATAAAAACATTGCAGCAACATTAGCTCAAGGCCGCAAATGGAGGCCGCGACAGGGGGGTGTGTGGGGCTGGGCTCACTTTACCGCGACTGTGGTTTAGTTTGGTCGTCTTTCACAACAAAGCCGCAGTGAACGACAACCCTCTCAGTCGACTGGGTACTTATCTGGTGTATTAACAGAGGCTAACGCGGTGTATTTACCTGTTTCTGATGCCTGTAGAAGTCAGTCAGGTGTTTCTCGACGGAAACACTCGAGCGCTGCCTTCGTGACGTCACCACGCCTCCCCGCTTGGAGCGCCGTCACTCGCGCGCGACACGGCGCTCGAGAGAGGAGGCGTCGCAGAGAGCTGCCAAAAAAAACAAAACAAAAAACAACAACAACTAAGGAAATAAAACACCGCTACCCCGATCAGCATATAGGTAAGTTCATAAATGTAATTAAGTTAAATAAAATAAAATCCTCGTTGCTAAGTCACGGTAGCTAATGGTGCCCTTCGTCATGGCAACGCTAGCGAGGTGTTAGCAAGAACTGAGCTTGTTGTTTGTGCTCAGTTGGTACTTTCTCCTTCTCTTCAAATTACTTCGTCATTATATTCATTATATCTGTGTGTGTGCATTGTTTGTTTCAACCTCAAAGTCAGCATCACTCAAGCCAGCTCAAGCTACAGCTTTGCTTTACTATAAAAGCTTTAATAATCAATTTAATGGGTAATAACTTACATGCATATTACATTGATAATGCTTACCTAATCGATGCAAGTTAATATGTTTGGTTACGTTTGCACTGTGTAAGATGAGACATTACTTTATTCATCCTGAGGGACACTGTTGTGCAGCAGCTGCAGTGCAAAGTGTAAATCTAAAGCAGTGACAAAAATAAAGTATAAACGATGGTCAATAAGGTGCCAAACAAATGCACACAATGTCATAAATGTCACAGTTCAATGGCAGGTGTCATGCGTAAAAGTATTAACAGGTTAACATTGAGGTGCAGTATTGAGGAGTTAACAGTATGAGCCATAATAAATAAACAGGTTAAACAGTGGTGTGATGGTAAAGCAATCAAAATACAGAAGAACACAGGAAGTAAACTGGTTAAATATGGTGATAACATACATTAATGCCAAATGGTGAATGAGAAGGTGCAGGTCTGCATTTACAAAATGTCCAGATATAGTAGGATCACAGATATGATCGCAGATATGTGAGAGCGAAAACTGAAATTACAGTAAGTGTATATGGTTCATTTCAAAGTTTAATGGTTATGCTCTTGTCCACGAGTCAGAGATTTTTAAAATGGCAGTAATTTTAGAGAAAGAGAAGGTTAAAAGTGACAGCTGAGGCTGGAGACACCTCAGTTGTGCATCTCTCTGTTAGAGGTAGATGAGGTGTAAAGTGAAATCAAATCAGATCAAATAATAACTTTTATGGACCAACCACAAGTGAGACCAAATAAAGTGATCTTCCCTTTACAGTTTTTTCACTTGTCTTCACAGGTATCCCCTGGACGTGTTTTCTGTATTTCATATGTGACACACTCAAGAGGATCCATGTCTTTTCTTGTAAGTGTTTACCAGATACCTCCTTTTTTTTAGAAATCTGCTTACAAGGCCAGGAAAATGATTAAATATGATCCCAGAAGTAGGATTAAACCATAATGCAGGGATTCATATCTTTTTAATCAATATTTTCATTGAAATTTGTCTCTGGTCATGGAAATCAACCTATAATCATAGCTTCAATTGCAACCATGTATTGTTATCAGGATAAGACAGTAACTTACAGTTAGATTTAGAAAGTTCCTAGAAAAAAACAGCACGGCTTATAGACAAGAAATGTTGCTTGAAATTGCCAGGCTTTGTTAAAATTTTGATTTCTTGACTTTCTCTTCCACGTGAGAGACAGAAGTCTTTTGCAACTGAAAATTTGGTAGTCAACGTGAACCATCTTCATTCAAAAGCCTTAAATATGTTTGTGCTTCTGTGGAACATTTCCTTATTCTTGCTTGCATTTTTTCTCTTCTCCATGTCTGTCATTTACCCTCTTTGTCTGTCAGCGTTGGGTATCTGAGAAATTGAGTGTGGAGAGCCTGCGCGATTTGGAGTTATTTGGAGGTGAGGTCCAAGGCAAACTGAGATACAAGAAAAAGGGTTCAACATTCCCAAACCACTGCTCACACATTAGGCCCTTCATCAGCACAAACTGAAAACAACAGTCTGTTCTTGTTAAAGCTTTGCTCTGCTTCTCAGACATCATCCTTGAATTACAATTATGAAAGTTTCCATCCAGTCAATCAGTCATCTGTTATAAACGTTACTGCCTCATTGTTTCTGTTTGCTGCAATAATTTCAGAGGATGACACAAACAAAATCCCTCTTTAATTAATGTGTCTTGAGGGCATGTCACACAAAAAGTCTGTGCCATTTTATTTAATCCTTCTTGTGAATGTTTTAATCCTGTGTATAAAAATGTTTGTATTGTTTGTGGCTGTCAGATACTTTAATTTGCCTTTATACCTATATTTCACTTTATCCATTGTTTGGTAGTTTGTGTTATAAACCACATTTGCCTTACTGAGGAATAAAGTCTGAATTTAATCTTTGATTTTGGCACTTGTGATATATAAATAGAGAACTCAGTGTGGTGCCAAGCTTTAAGAGAGCAGTTAGGTTTGAGCCAGCATGAGCTAGTTTTCAAGCTTCACTGTTGGGCTTGTGTGCAATAATGAAATTAGTTTAAATGTGAGTGTTCCTGAGTTTGCAGGGTTCATAGCTTTTAAATTCCTAATGGACACTGTGATATCATGTTATTATCAAATAAGCCAGACTTCAGAGAGTTTGATATGCTTGGTTCAGCAGTAGCTGGGCGTCTTTATTTTGAACAAAATATCAGACGTGCCCACTCACATTTAATTTATCAGTACTTCACATATTTCTGTTACTTAATTATGTGCTGGAATACAGCAAAGTGGGATATTGGAGGAAAAAGCTGTCACTCATTTCAAGACTATTCCTATAGTATATATGCAACATTTTTGTCACAGTATGAAATATGAGTGGATAAATGTGATGTTGACAGTAGTTAATAGATGTGTTGGGCTTAGTTTTGCCATTGACATTTTGTGTAACAGCGCTCCAGACAGCTCATTGCAGGACTGACACAAAGACTGCCATAGCTAAACAAATGTTCACACAGTTGTAGGAAAAAAACCCCAAATGGCTGAAACCACGAATACCATAACTATTCAAACACAGATAGTGCGTCTCTAGAGGGTTCGGAGGTTTTTGAAGTATGTAATTATGTAATTAAGTAAATATGGGTCCTGTACTGATTAAAAAACAGTCTGCACAGTTCAGTGCTTTTACCATCCATGTTATTTTTTAAATAGACTGGAACAACTCTCTCTTGACTTTTTGCCAAAAAGACTTACTATCCAGAGGCTACATTCATCAACCTTGGCGGTAATTGGTATTCATAGTAATTCCCCACTGTGAATTGTTTTTTCTTTTACTGTGATATTGCCAGCAGTCACATTAAAACCTCAGATCGCATATGTTTTTGATAAGAAATATAAAGGTACTATAAAACTATATTGTATGTAAAAGTAGAGTGGAAAGGTCATTTTTAGGACTGTAGTTATATAAATGTCTTTCCATGCATCCCGAAGATTAGAACGGTGTGTTTGTGGCCGTGCATCAGTGCCAGGTTTCTTCTCATTAGTAATCAGTATACCTTTTGGCATCTTACTGAAGCTTTTGTGTATTATAGAAAGATTTTGAGGTGAATTATGCTTTTTTGCTTTGCAAGCTTTGCCTCATTTTCGTTCAGGCAGATAATTGCCCCATGTTGCATGTTTGTTCTCTTTTGGCTGTGCTGTGTTCCCATTGCCTTACATAACATATCTGAGTAGAACCTGCAGGGTTTAGCTGGATTGTTTTTCATTTTTTCATTTGCTTTGATCTTTTAAGTCTTTTATGCCAATATAAGCTCTCTACTACGGTGAGAATGAATTTTTGCAGTTGCAGTGCAATTTCACATTCGTTACATTCCCACAAGTTGTCATGAAAACTGTCTGTATTGATAATGATGCGTCACTTTGTGGGTGGTCTCCTGAAAGACGGAGCTGCTGGTTCAGATAAATCCTGTTAGTAACAGGGAAACCAGCGAAGCTCGTCTGTTAAGGTCTGCAGTCTGCTGCAAACTCCCACTACCAGATGCTGCACTTCCCAGTTCAAGAGCTGCTCTAAACATGGATCCTTCTCTTGTTTTGTGTGTCTGTGTACATGTCTTTATGTCATTGACGTGGTTTTTCTACCCCAGAGCAAGCTCAGGGACTCTCTCACAGGAAAGTAAGTGTGGTACTCCTGTCACTGCATCATCATCCCCCATTTGCCTTTTGTGTATGTGCGTGCATGCATGTGTATGTGCGCACAGAGATTTATATGTAGAGGAATCACCAACCCCCGAGGCTTTGCACATTTCTTTATGCATGAGTGTCTTGTTTATGACACATGCTGTACATGCTTATAGCTCAGTAGGACACCTCACCTCACTCATTTAGGGCTTCTGTTGGGGAAGACAGGGAAACGGTAGTCTACAGTCAAGCTTTTTCCTCTGAAAGAAAGAAAATAATCCTGTCATACAGATTACCAAAGTAGTCCTGTCTGAGTACTCAGTGTGCTGTTAACATGTCGTGCTTCCGGTAAATGCTTTGTTTTGGATTTTCGTGTCACCTCACTAAGAGTCTAATTTTTTCTAAGAACACTTTGTGTTGTGAGAGTTTGTGTTTTACACTGCCTGCCTGTGCTGACGGCTTGTTGTTGAGTCGATGGTGAACTGATAGTGTTACACTTTGATGTCAGCCGCTGTGTGTCCCTGTGGACTGTAGATGGATGGAGTTCCATGTGTTCAGCTTCTGCAATGCATGGCAACCCCTTCTGAATCTGATCATGGTGGCAGTTTGTGCAGTAACCCATGTGATTAGATCAACATTTACAGATGTTCCTTTAACTGACGGCTGCTGTCGCATGTTTGACTTCATGGCCAGTTTTAATGTGCAGTTTGTAAGGTTTCTGTTTGGTAAAGGGTATTGTTTGGCTTCACATCCAGAGAACTGTCATGTGGAACAACTTTTTGTTTTATGTCTTGGTTGTGCGTCTCTGATCTTGATCTTGAAGTCACCCGGTGCCCGTAGCATACAGTTATGCTGAAGGAAGTGCGCTGTTCTAATTCTGAATGTGCATCTTCATTCTGGTCACCATGGAAACAATACAGCTTGCTGCCATTTGCCTCCACAGCTTGCAGCTGCAATCTGTCCATTTCCATCATTTGAATGGCAATAAATTGATGGAATTCAGGAGTCCTCACTGCCAAGAGTCTTAACTTTTCTCTACATATATTTGTGATGCACAAATTTAAAAGAATTTTTAACTTAACACAAGTAGACATAGGCTGTGTGGGGCCCAGTTATTATATATTTATCTGATATTCTGTTTAACACAGTAATATTATTAAGGAAGTAGTAATTAGTATAATACTAACCACATATTGTGATTTTTATGGGCTATAAAAACAGGATGCATTGTTATGTTAAGTTGATCTATGGTTTAGAGTTCTATTGGAATATGTTGTCACTATCACTAAGCCTACAGTAGATACCTCTATTTACTTACTTTGCTGGTAATGGTTTGAGTGCCATTATGGATGATTAATGTCTTCCAAGTCCTTCTTTTTTCTTTGATTAGTGCCAGGAGTCATGGTAACACAGGTTGAGATAACACAGCCTGTCCTTTGGTGGTCTTTTGACAGTTTTCACACATATGACCAACCCTCAGGTCGTCACTAACAAGCTTTTTAACACATTTCCTGCACCGTAGCAAGTGACATCTGTGTCACAGCCCATCTTCATTTGCGCTGTTCCCTCCCCTCTAACTCCAGGCCCATGAGGACAGCCAGGAGAGTCTGACCTCCCTCCCACGTCGGGACACCATGGGCAGCTTCCTCCCTGACAGCAGCTGCTATGAGCTCCTCACCGTTATCGGTATGTAAAGGCAAAGACACACGTCTACTTGGCTGTTTGTATTCATTTCAACATACAAAAGTTTTCTTTGTTTTTTTATTAGCACTAAGCCACTAGAGGCTTTTTTTGGTTAAAGCGCCAGTACAGTTGCTAAATTATACACTTTGATTGGTATTTTACAAAATCCATGACACCATAAATACTCAAAAAACAAAGACTGTAGGATGCTTGTACAACAATGATGTATTTTGCTTAATGAATTCCTTTAGGCCGGGGCTTGGACGACTTGATGACGGTGAATCTGGCTCGATACAGACCCACTGGGGAACACGTTGCCATCCGACGGATTGACTTGGAGTCATGCACTAATGACATGGTTGCCTACCTGCAGGTCTGCATCAGCATTCGATCGCCTCACTCTGATTGATTCAGCTCTCCTGTAGTCTCTGTTTCTCTCCTATTAGTGCATAAAATTCCTCTCCTTTCATCTCATCCCTTCATCGGGACTACTTATGTAACCCCTGCGTCTGTGTTCTAATTAACTTCCCTGTCTTTACTGCTCACCCTCATGTGCCTAATTAGATTTGGAATAATCTTTTCCTCTCTGCCTGACGTCCTGATATAATAAGGTGTAATTTCCTTTTTTCTGCCTCTCAGGGTGAACTACATGTGTCAAAGTTGTTTCACCACCCCAGTATTTTACCGTACAAGAGCATTTTCATAGCTGAAAATGAGCTCTGGGTCATCACTCCCTTCATGGCTTATGGTAAGAAATACACTTCAACTGTCTCTGTGTGTTATACAAGCTATGTTAACTATGTGATAATAGAGGGCAACTTTCTCATCATGATTTTCTGATGGACTTTCAGGGTCAGCTAGAGATCTGATTTGTACACATTTCACTGATGGTATGAGTGAGCTGACCATCGCATACATTTTGCTGGGTATGCTCAAAGCTCTTGAATACATCCACCACATGGGATATGTGCACCGGTAAGATATGCTTCTTCACTAGGTTTTTAAAATCAGATGTCTTTTTATAGCACATATCATGTTCATGCAATAACCAAAATTATGGTACATGGACGCACTTATACAGTACCTTTCATTTACACACACAAATCCGGAACAATTTAACCTTTTAAT
This sequence comes from Scortum barcoo, assembly GCA_023238725.1. Classification (NCBI taxonomy): domain Eukaryota; kingdom Metazoa; phylum Chordata; class Actinopteri; order Centrarchiformes; family Terapontidae; genus Scortum; species Scortum barcoo. The sequence continues at coordinate 5,340,895 of CM041547.1, forward strand.
TAGAAGACGACTTGATCTACCTGCTAAGCCACAGCTGCCCACAAATTAACACAAAATATTTGGAAATTGTCAGAAAACATATTGAACGTTTCTCCTGGAATTGTCTAATATATATAGACACAGTATGTACACCATCATGGGACACTTAAACGCTCCTCTGAAAGCCAAAGTAACTAAATGTTATTAGTTTTAGGGGGGTGGAGGTGGTCTCATTGCATATGTTATAGATTGACACCATGAAGCTCCTTACAAGTGGATATTCAAGGAGTTTCTCTGGTAAACTTTGATAATAACAACAAACACACTAAAACAGTTATGTGGAATGTAAATGAAAAAGCTGTGTAAGCTGTTCATTATATCATTCATGGGCCTATACTCAGTGGGTTTTAGTAAATTGACAATATTGATAAACAAACATAATTCCAGTCTAACTGTTTTTTCAAGAGATCAGTGTGATATTCAGTTCCTTAACTGTCTTTGGCTGTGTGTAGAAGTGTGAAGGCCAGCCACGTGTTGATCTCAGCAGACGGACTGGTCTGCATGTCAGGCCTGCGGAGCATCTTCAGTCTGATCCGTCATGGCCAGAGGGCCAGAGTTGTCCACGACTTCCCCCAATACAGCGTCAAGGTGCTGCCCTGGCTCAGCCCTGAGGTGCTGCAGCAGGTACAGTACTACGTCCCTCCCCAGTCAAGCACTATATAGTACTGTGATAATACTCCCTCTGTCCCGGTCCACAAGTTTTGCAAATGCTCTTTCTGCAGCCAGAATTCAAGGGTAACATTCTCCATGCAAGAATTAGTGGTGAATTGAATTAAATTTCATATTTGAATTTTTTTTTCCAGAACCTGCAGGGCTATGACTCTCGGTCAGACATCTACAGCCTCGGCATCACAGCCTGTGAACTGGCAAATGGACATGTGCCCTTCAAAGACATGCCAGCTACACAGGTGAGAAGAGACCCATGAGTTCTCTACCTGATCTTCTTCATCACATTATCTGTTTGTAGCCTGTAATTATAAAGCGGGGTAAACAACTGAACAAGACCTTGAGTGATTGTAAGAACAATTTGTTTTACTATCAGTGTAAGCAGTTTCCTTGAAATGAAAGGATACATAAACTAACACACATCAACTTCACTTCCACAGATGCTGCTGGAGAAGCTAAATGGGACGGTGCCTTGTCTGCTGGACACGACCACTATCCCACCAGAGGAGCTGTCACTGAAACCATCTCGCTCTGGGGCTGACTCTGGGATCTGTGAGGGTCCGGGAGCTGGAGGTGTTCGCCACTCTAACGGAGAGCCCTCCTCCTCATCAGCAGGACACCCGTACAACCGGACGTTCTCCCCACACTTCCACGCCTTTGTCGAGCTGTGTCTACAGCGAGACCCTGAAAAGAGGTTGGCTTTTCTCCTCCTGCATGCTTAATAATTGTATCAGAAATGTTGTTGAAGTTTCAAGGTTTAAGACATTAATTTATTTCCTTTTGTTTTCCTTCAGACCGTCTGCCACCACTCTTACAGGTCACCCCTTCTTCAAACAGGTGTGTATGATACAAGGTTAATTCTTACATTAACTGTACATTTCCTACTATTTTATTATTTGTTACATTGGCTCTTGTTAGTAAGTAAAAAACAAATGATGTTTCTATCCTCTGTCTGCCTTAAAATCCTCACCCACACTATTCATGTTCCACTACTTTGAATATATATTTGGGGAGAATAAAAATATTAACTTTGTTAGTTTTGATGTGAAGAATACATAGAAATAGTGATATTTAAAGATTGTCTGCTGAATGTTATTTTTGTCCCTCTCAGATCAAACGCCGGCCCTCGGAGGCGCTGCCTGAGCTTCTGCGACCCGTGTCACCTATCACCAACTTCGAGAGCTCCCAGCCACAAGACTCTCCTTCTGGGCTAGCCAGTCTGGAGTCGGGTCTCAGCCACCTGGAGGTGGATGACTGGGACTTCTGACAGTGGAGGACTCGGTGGGGAGACACTCGTAGGATTCTGATGGGAAACTATCTGAGCCTACAGGATGAGATTTGTTTTTGTAAAGGTTCCCTTGTAAATATTTCAAAACTCAAACTAAAAGGTGTTGCTGTCCCCAGACAGAGGTTAAAAGCCAGCAGCCATCTTGCCTCTTTTTGATGTCTCTTGCACGCTTTTGTTCTCTAGATATGCAGACTTTTGCACTGCACTGATGGCCTCTCTTTATTTCACACACCCGTTTACAGATTGTACTCACAAATTACATGTCCCCTGGAGCCAAAACACAACTGGGCTCCTCTGTTTCACATGCTGTTGCTAGGTTTCAGAGGAGGGTCTATGGCTGTAGACGCAGCCTAAACTTAAAGATTCTCAACAAATGGATCAGTGGGAAGCTGCTACTAAATATTCAGAGGGGACACTCTACCTCTTGTTTGAACGTGGCCGCTTGATGTGGCCCATCTGCTCAGTGAGACCACCATACGGGCGAACACTGGCCCTCACAGTCAGCCATCTCTACACCAGATGGACGGTCCCAAAGGTCGACTAAATGAACAGCATGTAAACGCATTTCTTAGCTCTCTGCCTGTGTTACAGTGTAAGCTACATCTCACGCTTTACACGTCACTTTTGTTGCACAGAGGTTAAGCACAACATCTGTTTAGTTATTTCTTCAGAGCATAGAAGTATGTATTTCCTTGAACTTACTCTGGGTGTGATGTTACTTACGTCAAACGTGAATGTTACATTGGTGCTCGTTTTGTCTGCTTGTACATTTGAAAGTGAGGGCAAAGCAAAGAGTTGCAAATGTCAAACTTGACTTAACAATAAAAAAATGTTCACTTTAATGTTTTGACTTGATGTTACCACACAGTGAGGCGGTTAACTATAAAAAAGGTATTTTATTCCAAATGTACACAGACAAACACATAAGAGAAGGGCTGAAAAGGTTAGGGTGTTGCTAATCTTCCTCATCTGACGGTGGCTGGTCTGTTGCGGCTTTTTGTTTCTCCATCTTGGCCATCAGCTCTGGAAGGGAAGGGAAAATAGCAGAAAATAGCAGAAAAAAATAGACTGTATTCATCAAATTAACTTCTTAGAAGTAGTTTGTTCCTCCTTTTCAAAAGGTCTGATGAAAGAACATGCTTACCCTTCGCGGGGTTGAAGACACCGTTGGTTTGAGCGTTGCACACGTAGCAACGCTTGGACTTGCGATAATGCTGAAGAGCGCAGGCCTCGCAAAAATAGTGCCGGCACCTGGGAGATATTTGACTGGTTAACACATCGCAACTGGTAAACAAGCCTGAACACAGTGAAGACGCAGAGGAAAAGAGCCTCACTTTGTGATGATTGGATTCTTGAAGGACTCCCTGCAGATGAAGCACTTAAAGGGCATATCCTCCTCGTCACTGCTCACCTCGTAGTTCTCGTCTTCTAAATGAAAAACACAGTATTGTTAAGGAAATGTTTAATGCAGACACAAAATACTGACCTGAAATCATCCTCCTGAACGCACCATTGGCTCCGTATCTGCCCTCTTCCAGTTCCCTCTCAATCTGCCAGCCATGTTTGTAGTCTGATCTGTCGTGAAGGAACTTGCAGCTGTCTGATGGAAGAACACGAAGAAAACTTAAGTGGTCAAGGTGTTAAAAGGTTTTAATTAGATATTTAACAAATGATTACAGATACCAACCTCCAAAACCACAGAAACCAGTCTCCTTGTAGTCTTTGCAGATGTCCGGTTGGTAGTCCCACCTGACTGTGGCTCTCAGGTGTTCAGGGGCTCGGATCGGTCCTTTTCTAGTTAAAAAGTTGAGGGAAATTATGTGCATGAACAATAACTGACTAAACATTAGGATTCACAGGTGGAGAAATGTCTCATGAAAGCGTGTGATGAACGTGTCCCGCCTTCATGCTCACCTGACCATGCCAGAGGAAGCATTGCCCATGATGGTGTCTTTTGGCTTGATGAACTTTTGGTAGTTGTTGATGCCGCGGTAGATTTTATCGTCCTCTTTACCCGTCAGCTCCTGTTTAAATAGAGGGAAGGTTCAACTTAGCAATAATAAAATAGCAATACCTGGCAGGAAAACTGAGTGCATACTTAATATTTATATCTATTTATCAATATTTTTATCTAAGCAGATGCTATTTTTTGTATTTGTACGCTGAGCCTCTAGTATGCTGTTCCTGCATATTTAAGTAAAATATATTAAAATGGACAAAGAAATACTAAATTGTAGATTTTTATCATATAAAATCACATAATCTCCTACCTCTTGGATTTTCTGACTCCTCTCAAAAATGGCCTGAGCGTCCTTGTCTCTCTCCGTGTCCAGCTCATATGTGGCAGTTGCACCCATGTCCTCGGGTCCTTCTGGTTTCTTTGAGATTGAGAGAATAGCAAAGAGTGAGAGCCACATTTCCACATTATTTCCATCAGGCTAAGAGATTATGGCTTTACAACAACATACGAGACTGTGGATGCACAAAAGCAAACAATTAAATCATCAACACTCAGACAAACATGGACACTGATGGAAGACAAAATGTTTTGGCCCCGGAGCGGCTGAGAGGTTGCTTACTTTGCCCTTTAGTAAAACTTGCTGAACCAGGGGATTTAAACCACAGTACTTTATGGTTCTTACAAAACCGCAGAATATGAAAGAAAAGTCTCAACTCACTGCAGACCGTGTGGACTTGTAGGCAACAGTGATCTTCTTTTCTTCTTTTTCATTTTCACTTTCACTGGAAGATACAGCGTCTTTCTCCACCTTCTTTGTCTGGAAAGGGAGAAGATCAAGCTCAGGCTTAACTACCATTATCATTATTATCATCATCATCATCATTATTATTATTTTTAGGTTACCCTTTGAATCATGGGGTTGACTCGAACGTCTTTCTTTTCTTTCCTGACCACAGAGCTCTGGTCTTCATCACTGTTGCCATCTGCAAAAATAATAAGTTGCACTTAGTATTGCATTTTGTGTTGAGCCCAGAATCAGAATCAGGTTTATTGCCAAGCAGGTTTTTCCACATACATTGATTTTGCCATGTTATGTTGGTGCATAAGAGTAAAGAGAGCAAGTAGGAACATAAAGGTGAAAGCAAGACAGAATATAAAAAATATATTAGAGCATAAAGACATTATGACTGTTATTTAAATGAGAGAACAATAATGGTCAATTAATTTACTGTTCACAGCTGCCACTATTTATACGTATATATACTATTTTATATTTATATATATCTGCTTTACAATACTGTCAACATATGAGTAAACAAACGAACTCCTCCGGATTCCGAGGGAGCGTGAACTCAACACCACAGAGGGACCACTTCACGGACTTGTTTTCATATTTTCGTCGTTTTTATAACGTTTGTCTCTTGATCAGGTAAATATTATTGCCATTATCAAAGACAAAAATACAGTAAATAAATAAGTAAAGCCAACAGTTGTCATTTACTGTGAGCCAGTTCGTGTTTTCGGCATTTCAGCGTTGCCAGAAAATTAGAGACTCGTCATGAAAACTATTAGAAACGTGAGTTTAAACGAGTAATTACTACCTTTGTCGCTGTCGCTCGCTTTTCTCTTTCGTCCGGAGAACTTTTTAGTAGATTTTTTGAATAAAAAAGTGCAAGGGCCCGCTTTAGGCTGCTCCCCGGAGTCCGCCATCTTTAGTGGATAAACACCAGCATTCACCACAGCGCCCCCCAGAGTCCAGGAGGGAGTCAAACACCTGAATAACAGCTGATCACAATTAATTTATTCTAAAAACAAAATATATTCTGAATATTTATACATTAAATAAATCCTTAAATATACTTTTCTTACATAAATAATAATATAAGGTGTCCATTGTTATGTGATGACACCATATACGACACATATTACGACACTTCCATTGTACATAATGCAGTATATTATCCAGTACAGTATATAGTAATATAATTGCCAATAATAATGTTCAAAATTATGTGCATTTAATTTTTTGTCTTAGTTTATTTATTCTAATTTTCTAGTTTTTTTTTACTTATTTATCTGATTTATCTTTTATTTTATTCCAGCATTTACTTCTTACACACTTTACATTTGTTCCTCTAGAGTTTCCTGTTTTTAATTCTTATGCTGTTGCAATTTTGAGCAATATCTGGCACAATAAGTTCCTTCTGGATTAATGAAAGTTCTGTTTTGGCCTGTAGTGTATAGATCTTACCTTGTCTTACATTCTTTGCTATGCATGTAAGGTTATAATATCTTTTTGTATGTTCTCTCCTCCTCAGTTTTACTGAACAACGCAAAACAGTGCCGTATGACAAAAAAATGTGTTTATCTGTAAACAAAGAGTGTTTTTTTTGTGCTCCTCTGTGACAGTGATTGTTTGGGATGACTGAAAGATTTCCACAAAATTTATAAAATGGGAACTTGACTTTGATGACATTTCCCTAACAGACTATTATTATTATTATTATATTATTATTATTATTATTATTATTATTATTATTATTATATTTTGCCAAAGAAAAATAAACAAAGCTGTATTTGATGATATTTTTGAGGTTGTATTTGCATCCTGAAAGCTCAGTATTACGAGTATATAAAAGCAGGTGAAGGCATCATTCCCACTGGCCTCTCAGCTGTACCAAATGAATGACGTACTCTGAATCAAACAGGAAATGAAGTGGAAATAAAAGCACCCTCATTGGACAGTAAAGGCATTTACAGCCCAATAAATGGTGGTGGTTTTATTTAGAAAAGGTCCAACCGGAACATGCACATTTAATCTCCTCCACATTGATGCTGCTCTCCTCCTCATCCTCCTCCTCCAGCAGCATCCGTGGCTCCCCGCAGAGGACAGCGGGTGTTTGTAGGACACAGGGCCCGCGGAGGGAGGGGTCCTGGCCTGGGCACGGATCCCGAAGAGGCCCCGGGGCCGCCGCTGGATGGAGTCGGGCTGCATACAGACAGCAATGGCTATGGGTCTGACATCGAAAAAGGCGTCTGCTCGGAGCGTCGGCGTGGAGCGAAAAAACCTCATCACGGTCTGCAGGTACGGCCACATCACGACACCATCTGCAGAGGAGGGCATTTATTTATCCTGATACCTGGGGTTAAATGATGGGGGAATAGAGGCGAGATGTTGGGCACATTGGTAGAAAATGCTGGAGGATGAAGAGGAGGCACCTTCATATCCTGTCATCACATAATACCTGCAATATCCTCTTTATTCTCAGTGGGCTCCTCTCAGATTCTCATTCCTTGGGTGCATTTTGCTTTGACAGCCCTCTAAATATCATATGTTTAGTGTGACATCTATGCAGGAGCCCTCTAAAATGTCTCTCATGAGAAAGTCCCTTTTATTTTCTTTGAACAGGTTGAGACACCTGCTTGATTCCTGCCCGTACTGATAAATGCAGCCCTCCACAGTAAAGTGATGAGGACACCAGTGGGCCGATGTTGTTGAGAAGGGAGCTGGAGAGAAAATATATAACAACCAGCAGCAGGTTTTCCTTCTCCTCATCCTCCATCACAGTCAGGTTGAGTGCCTGAATGGGACAAGGGCATTTGGAGCAGTGCAAGGACTCCTCCTCCTCCACCCACCCCCCATCAGTGTCCCTCAGCCTCCACAGTACAGTGAGTGCTGATGGACTGTGATGTGCAGGCTTTATATGGCTCCCATAAATCACCGAGGTCAGGGCAGTGAGGAAGTTTGCAGCGCGTCTGTTTGCTCATGTGAATGCCGTCTCCTGGATTTAGTGTGGAGATGGTGAATAATGAAGCTTCTTTGCGTCACAGTGATGTCGTGTTGTCATTTTTATTCACTTGATTGACATTTAAGTCATCTGATGTGCATCTCAGTGTGATCTTGTCTTGTGACCTCCAATATAAATGAAGGAATGTCTACTCATAACCCCAAATCACAAATTGAGGCCTTAGTGTGGACACAACTCTACCAAAGAGTGACTTTATTCCTTTATTTGAATGTTTTTTAGAGGCCCGTTGGATGTGAATGTTATCAGTACTTACAAAGAAAAAGCAAAAATTTAGAGAAACTTGCTGCCTTATTTGTGTGCAGAGATTAATACATGATCCTTCTTCATAATTTTGTGGCCCTTTCAAGTTTATTTTGTGACCCTTCAGGTTGTCTGAAGTCTAATTTAGATTTATGTGAGCTTAAAATCTGTATATTTATTTCTATAATATTTCATAAAACTAATATGAAATCATACAACTAGCTTGTTCAGCACTTTAAAGGATATTATTGTAGTATTTCTATAAATATTCTTCTTGGGGCAGAACTACATCAGATGTACTCAAAAATAATATAATATAGTAATAATGATGGTGTCCCTCAGCAGTATATACATAAAATAAATATACATTCATTTTTACATTGATAATTGTACTTCTTAAATTGATTGATAAATATTCTTAAAGGGAAACTGAGTAGCTGTTATGCTTTGATATTATCTGCAGGTTAGATATTGAACTGCAAATAAACTGTGGTGCTCCAGAAAATACATATCCAATACTATTGGCTCTTTATTGTACATTTAATGTCTTAAATTATATTGTTGCTTTAAAACATCCCTGTCTTTGAAATTGGGACTGCAACTAAGAGTTATTTTCATTATTGATCAATCTGTTGATTAATTTTGTGATGAATGGAGTCCATAAAATGCCAAAAATTGTATATGTATTTTTATATTCTGTGATATCACCAGAGACTTGTAGGAAATTGCAGATTTACAGTGATACTTTTATGGAGCTCTCGTAAAATGTATCATAGCATTACTATGGGCTTTGAATTGCAAAGTGACTATAGTCATAAATTATACTGCAGACAAGGACGTAATTATTTGTGTAGAGTGAGCAGGCTTTCTGCCAAAGTGATGTCATACATCCACAGCCTACTGTACTCATTTCTCATACATTTTCTTTTTTGTCTTTGGCTTCATTCTCAGTGAATGTACATGAACTCTTCATAAATACCACCCAAAAAATTAAAAAAGACAACGTCCAGACTCTCAAATAGACACCAATCAAGCGTTTTTATTCCAGTACCTTCCAGTCCAAGGTCCTGTCTGCATTTTAGTTACACGTACAGTGAAGCCAAACACACAACATCACACAGAGCATGTCTGCAAAGAAAGAAAAGTTCTCACAATGGACTCACAACACAGAGAGATTAGCGTGGGCACAACAAGACTGTTGTTTTCGGTTCAGCCTGACCAAGACTAAGACCAGTTTAATCATTTAAGCATTTTAATGACCAACACACAGGACAAGACAGAAATAAATCTCAAACAGCTTTCCATCATTAATGCTCGCTACACTGTTTTCTTTCCTTTTCTTAATGAACGACACAACATTGATTAGGTTCAGATGGAGGGCAGCTCCGTGCAGACGTGTCTCTGTCGCTGTCAGATCTGCATCTCCTCATTCGTGATGTTTCTGACCCCCCTTTTTTTTTATGTTTTTCCGTTTTGATGCCGTTCTGGTCAGAGTTGATTCAAGTAGTCAAAGGTGGTTGTGTGTTTCGCTCGGTCTCGTTGAAGAGAGATCCAGAATCAGCAGCGGGCCTCTGGCTGTGCATTAAAGCAGGCTGGGCGTCATGTTGGTGCAGGATACAGGATCCAGGCTGCCTCCGCGGCTTGAACTGCTGCCTGGCTACAGTAGCTAAACTGACGTTAGTGCTAGATTAGTACACCGGGCCAAGCCTTTATTTTCCCCTAATACATGTGTGTATAGATAAAGTCTGACCTCTTATTCTCACTGTCATTTCATACACGTTTAAAGTACTTTCAGCACACACAGAGATTATTCTCAATTCCCAACAGTTCGGTGGATGAAGTTATGTTGTTTTTGTGGGACTTCACAGAAGGGGGCTGCTTCTGTTGAGGTTCACTTCTTGTATTCTGTGAAAGGTGTCTGTTACTAGGTAGGGTGGGGGGGATAACAAAGACAAACTGGCATCACAGTCCTTTTTAAAAGTGTATTTACGTGATCTGGCGTAATGTGGGCCACCAGTACCAGGCACAGGAACTTGCCTCGTGTCTGCTCAGTGCTTTGTTTACAGTGTCTATACTTAACAGAATGAACCTATTTTAATTAGAGACACATATGTACAGCAATAGACATTTGTGTATAGTAAAGAAAAACCTGATCAAACATTTGTACCACCACAGGGAACAGTTTCTGCATGAGGCCTCTGTCAGGGACTTCAAAATAAAGTTGTCAAAATTTAAAATAAAAAAAATAATAATAACAGACAGATATAATAAAGGAGACTGCTGTGGTCGGGTGAAAAAGTTGCACCTTAAAAAAATAGTAGAAGAATACTTGCTCATTTTTATAGTTTATCCAAATGTAAATATTCTTGTTTCAGCCTTCAGTCTGAAAATAAGTTTGATTTAAGCTGCTATCTTTTTTACTTGACAGCATCAGAAAATCCAAAGTTTCTTTGTCTTGGTGGCTTTGAGGAGACTTGCCGATATTTATCACGTCCACAGTGACAGCAGTGATCTACTGTATCGCTGTGTTGTTGCCACTGGCAACAGGTTTTATCTTAACATGGCAGGCCTGAGGCTTTCTGCAGTCGGAGGGAGTTTTCGTACAACTCCAGTTTATCTGAGCTGAAGTTTGACAAAATGGTGAAGATCAACCGTCATGGAGGCAATTTGTTTAAGAGGCCACATGTTGTACCGTATTGTTTAAAATGGACTGCTTTGTTGCTTTAGTCTGGCTAAGAGCTCTCATGCCGACGTCCGTGACTGGAGGAGCAGTGTTGCAGTGGACACGGCTGACCTAAGAAAACATAGATAAGATGAGTGAGACTTGACAGGTCTGATGTGTGGTGTTATCCCTGCAGCTGCTTCCTGTAAACAAAAGGAATGGGCGGGGGGCGTTGACGTGGTGCATCTTGGCTGAGATATGGGCTCTTCCAGGGCGTGGCTCGAGAGTGGAGAATAAAATGTTCTGTACTGTAGTAAACACAAGAAAATATTCATATCTCATGGACATGCTTCTGCAAATGGGTGGCTCTTTGTGGGTTTTTTTGTATTATTCTGAACAATAGTAAGGGATGCCACTTTCCACCTCTCTCTGTTCCATTTTTCAGAAATAATAGGACATCTGTACAAATCTTTGAATTGGCACGTCTGGAATAACATTTCAGTTTCTGTGCAGACCTATTTTGCATTTTTCCTGATTTCCAAAGCTTTTAAAACACTTTTTTTTTTTACCAACACCATCAAGTATGTGAAATTACAGCAGAAGTTTCTCCAGGTTCGACCAAACATGTCAGCATCGCTCGGCTACGGATGAGGCCTGCTCTCTCACCAGCAATTTCTCTGTGACATCCTTGTTATTCTTCATTTTACCCCCCCCTGTCAGGTTCAAACATCTGATTCACACTCTCAGCACTTCTCAGCCCAACACCCTCACTGTCCATCTTGTGCACTAATCCCTCTTCACCTCCTCTGACCATGAAACACTTTGCCTGGACGCTTATTCACAGAGGGGGCCGGCGAGAGAGAGAGACACACCCTGCTGTAGATGCATTTTTTATATCTTTTAATCTATTTGAATTTGGCCCAAATTATCATTCTTATATTAATATTCATAAAAGCACACGTCATTCTTTCTCTTTGCTGCTCGTGCCGATCCAGTACAGTACGGGACAGGACGTCTCCCCCCTCCCCGACAGTCCAGGATGATAAACACAGCACTGGCTGGTGTTACACAATGCTGCGGCCTGTGAGGAGTCCGCCTGTGTCATCTGATCCTGCTGGTTATGCCAAGACTAAAGAGAGAGAGAGAGACAGAAAGGGGAAGAGAAAGAGAAAGGAGTCAGGGAAATTTATGGGGGAGTAAGGAAAAAAGAAAAAAAAACAGAAAGCTAGGAGTTAATATGAAGCTTTGTGTATTTAGGTTAGGTGTCACTGCTGATAAATGTAGTTTTGGCTACCTCGGTGGTGCTGCGGATCAAATGCACTTGTGTAAGTACAGTAGAGGGGTGAGAGAGGAGAACAAGAGGGCATTTAAAAGAGAGCTGAGAGTGGGCTTGGCGGCGATCCAGGCCGAGTGAGAGGGGGCACAAAAGAAGCTTGTCAGAAGGCCCTGCAGTTGTTTTTCAGTGTCAAATCGTACCAAGAGCATGTTGCTATTCCACTCCATCCATTTGCATTTGAGGCACGCCAGCAATTCCCCTTCAGATCAAAGGACTTCAGTTAATTTACAATCGTCTGCTGTAATTTGCCTTTCGAGATAACACCGGGCACTTTATCTGGTCAGAGAGGCCCTTTGCAGCAGTTTGACTTTCTTCTGTTATGATTTTAAATGCTATCACATCAACAAAAGGGTTGCTTAGCCATTAATCACTTGCTCCCATACTGGGCCCTGGGAACCACCGGGGGCACTTGGTGGTTTTCCAAGGGCTTGGCACTCTGCATAATGAGGCATTGCTTGATTTCATCATTTTGATTTCATATCATCATTTCTCTGTCATCGGAAGTCTGCACAAATAAGCGATGTATGACAATATTTTTCACTACCCACTCTTCTTCTTTAGGTTTAAACAGAATAGTTCAACTTTCTGCAAAGTCAAATCTAAAAAACTTCTTTCCTGATGGGGCTGCTTGAGACAAAGTCATGTCAAGCAGCACCTGTGGTCTAATGCAAATCTCTTTTGGGGAAGTTAAATGTGACAGTGATTATGAAACTCTGCCCCAACCCAAAATATCTGTGTTTAATACAATTAGCATGCTCTCCCAAGTGGATTTCATTGCTAAAACAGATTTTGTGGGTGGGGTAAAGCACATACTTTCAGGAACCCTACCTAACACCCTTGAGCTCTGTTATATCTTCAAACCTGACTGAACCTTCTTAATCTTTGCAGATAACACTATGAGACAGAATTTAGATGCCACTGACCTGTTTCCTTGATAAATCCGGTACGACCAAACACAAGTCAGATGTCCAAAAGTAAATTTAATCCAGATTTTGCCCTCAGTTGGAATAGGCCCTGTGCAGATGCTGCTGTGGTGTCCACATGTTCCCTGTGATGGTGCCGTTTTCTTGTGACATTTTGGGCTGTTCCCCCCACCCCGCGATGAGGTTCCCTCTCATCTAAAGCGTCTTGCGTTTGGGGAAGAGGGCTTTCCGAAAAGAGGTGGTGGTGGAGCCTCTGCTGAAGGAGGCGCTGCCCAGGGAGATCTTGGTCTTTCCGCTGGTGATGGTGGAGGAGCCCAGAGATGTCGTGCTCCTGCCCCTGGTGATGGAGGAGCTCCCCATGGCCAGCTTGGTCTTTCCCCTCTTTATGCTGGTGTTGCCCAGTGTTAAGGCCGTCTTCCCCTCGGTGAAGCTGGTGTTGCCCATTGAGGAGAAGCTCGTCTTCCTGACCCAGATTCGACGGCAGGTTTCGGGGCTCACTCGACGCAAAGCATCGCACACTCATGCAGCACGCCCTGCTCTGCCCCTCAGGGGTAATAGTAACATCAGCCACAATCCAGAGCAGACCAGAATGCTAAGCGTGGATAGCACGACCCCCGTGTCGCATAATGCCTTCGTTGAGCTGATCAACGTGGGCTCTGGAAGGCCACATACCACCCATGTGTCCCTGTGAATGGACAGAGGCAGCCGTAGGTGGCCACAGCCTATCTGGGGGGACTGGGACAGTGGAGCGATTGTCCCATCTCCACGACGACACCGGACGGTTGAAGGACACATTGTTGTAAAGGGGGCTATCTGCAGTGACATCACTTTCTTCTGAGCCATTGTTCCCTATAGCCTCTGATTGTAAGACATAGCCTCTGTGTATGACGGTATACACCGTATGTGAAATGAGTTGCACGGTGTCAGATTTGATAAGAGAAAGGATGCGTGTGCTCATGTTCTCCACATGTACTCGAGGCTTTGATTGCACCTCTCCTGTGTTTGTGGGGTCCCTCCATTTAAAATATGGGTGTGGTTCCTTCAGTTTGTGTTTTTTTACACTTTGTCCTTTCTGAACTGTTTCTGATTTCCTCCATTTGTGTCAATTATACTGTAGAATATCTCAAATCTCTTTACAAAACAATCAAGCCAAGCAATGTTTAGACATGTTACTTTTATAAGCATTGTTACATCGACCAGATTTGACAGTTTGCCGTTTTAAAACTGTGTTTCCTGGTGTACATATGGCAGCATAGTTATGGAATTGCAGGCATACTAAAGAATATCAACCAATCTTATCAGCATGCACAAAGATACCACATTCATACCAAAGATGTAGACACATTGATGACTGTACATGCACAATATACAGGAGAATAGCGCTGATAAGAAACACTCTTTCGCTCCTGTGTCTCCACATACATCCCACACGGCTGTTTCACACCTTCCCTCCCTGCCAAGTAGACACACCATAAACCATCATGTCATCACTGTCACATTTGCATAACACGCTCAGCATGGCTTTGGAAAATCGCACCCTTCATTGCAAACCCATTAGATCTGCAACTCACTTAGCACTGAAACCACCTTTGTACTTTGTGCAAACAGGTAATGGATGATGTCATGCCACACTGACCCGCGAATCCCGACACACATTTATCACAAACATAGCAGCTCTTTTTTTTATTGACTCTTGATACTACTGACCTGCTAAAACTGAGCAGATAGAAATATCCTTGGGTTTTTAAGTGTGTGCAGGAATCATGTGTGAAAATCCCAGTAGATGTTGCTGTGCGTTTCTTTGCCCCTGATGAGAGTGGTTTTGACCACAGACACAGACTTGGTCCCATGGGTGAAGGTCAGAGTGGTGAGAGAGCTCGTGGTCTCTCCTCGTGTAACGGAGGTTGTGCCCACTGCTAAGCTGGTGTTTCCCAAAGTTATGGTGGTTCTGCTCCAGGAGATCGAGGATTTACCCCAGGAGATGGCGTACTTAGTCCTCAGGATCGAAACCCTGCCTTTGGTGAAGGAGGTCTTGCTTGATGAGAATGTGGTTTTCCACTCATTGTTAGAGTCTTTTTTGGACTGCTTGGCTGCTTTGGGTGTCTTAGCCCCGGCTTCAGGGGTCCTTTCCATTTAGGTGTTCCGGCGCTTGGACATCAAGGCTTTGCGGAAGGAGGTGGTTGTGGTTCCCCGGCTGAAGCTGGCCCGTCCTAGAGCCACAGTCGTCTTTTGCCTTTGGATGGTGGAGTCTCCCATGGAGGTGGTGGTCACTCCCCTGAAGATGGAGGAGTTGCCCAAGGAGACGGTAGTCTTTCCCCTGGCTATAGAGGTGTTTCCCACAGCCAGGGCAGTCTTGCCCTCGGTGATGCTAGTGTTGCCCATCGAAGCAGAGGCAGTCAGCCCGAGCCCGTGCCTGGATGACGGCTCCTAACATGCAAGCTGCATCGCTGCCTGTCGAGCAGCAGGATGTGCTTGAGGTCAAAAGCCAAACTAAAACTGCAATAGCGGCTGCCCTAAATAGATCAGACCACCATGTATAGATGAGGGGGAGGGAATTATTTGATCATTCTTTGATGCTGGCCGGTCCCTCAGAGAGACAAGACCCAAAGGGACCTGGAAGCACAGCACGCACAAAGGCTGAAAAGACAGGGGGTTAATTGTATTGTTTTCATGATAACACTGCCAAAGCACTGAAGGGGTACATTGTGTAGTACACAAGACAATTGGGGTGACCTCAGTATGATAAGATGGCGTGGTTCCCAAAAAAGAAAAAAACCCTCCTCCCCGCTATTGTTGCTGGGTTCAAATACAGTAGTACATTTGTCTGCTTGGGTACAGTACACGGCTGCATTGCATCGGCTTTTGCCGCACGCAACCAATTGAAAGTTCAAATCCTTCTACATAATGCAAAGAAGAATTTTTTTTATGTCATATTGTCTTGTGTTTTGCTGAATTCTCTCTCTCTTTGTGTGTGCTTCTATTTCAGATTCTCTGTAAAGACTCTTCTAGAAAAGTACACAGCAGAGCCCATAGATGACTCATCCGAGGAGTTTATTAACTTTGCCGCAATTTTAGAGCACATCCTCAGCCACCGCTTCAAAGGTAACACTGCAGGTAACATATAGTGCAGGAAAAGATGGAAAAAATCAGTTAAGTGATTTTGAATGTGAGACTGTAAAGAGTTGCATATCTAAGATTTGATATAAAACTGAAATAGAAATGTACTGCGTTGATAATACTGCAGTTATTAGCCATGGAAACAAAATGATAAAGCAAAAATGTACATATATTTAGCAGTACTGTTGCCGTGGTTGCATGCCTGTGTTTTAATTTTGGGCCAGGTTCAGGAAGCTGGTTCAGCTCAGATGGACAGCGCAGTTTCTGGGAGTATATCAGGCTGGCATGCAGCAAGGTGCAGAACAACTGCATCGCCAGCATCGAAAACATAGAGAACATCAGCACATCACGAGCCAAGGCAAGGACATTCGTATGCAGAGTTGTGTGCATGACTTCGTGTGCTTGTGTGTGTGGGGGGGATATTGCTAGAGAAAACAGCAAAGAAAGCCCTCTGTTCCTACTCACTTTTTACGCTGTCCTGCAGGGGCGTGCTTGGATTCGGGTGGCGCTGATGGAGAAACGTCTGTCTGAATACGTGTCCACTGCTCTGAGGGATACAAGAACAACCAGGTCAGATTATTGATTTAAAGGGACAGTAGAAGTAGTTAAAGGCACCTCTTTCTTTGCACCAGTCGTTAATATCGTTAATATGCTGCAGTAGAATCACTGTTGTATCAGCATTTATATTTGAAGGTTCAGAGATGATAAGCACCTCTTCACCTGACAGGAGGTTCTATGACGATGGAGCCATTATGCTGAGAGAGGAGGCCACAGTCCTGACTGGCATGCTGATTGGACTGAGTGCCATAGATTTCAGGTGAAGACATACACTGCGGACTCTGATATAGAGTGTTCATACACACACACACGCACACACACATATGTACCAGTATACAGTTATGTGGTTTGTATTTGTAAAGTATGTCAAGATCTTCCAAGCTTCCATACTACATTTCAATACTTTGATATTTACTGATAAGGTACACACTCTTCAGATTTGTGACATTAAAATAATTTTTTCAGTTATAAATGCAATTCTAAACCACAAAGTCACCTGCCTTCTTAAAAAGCAGTTTTTTGTCGCTGTTTCTGTGCAGTTTTTGCTTGAAGGGGGAGACTCTGGATGGTAAATCCCCAGCTGTGATTGACTATACCCCCTACCTGAAGTTCACTCAGAGGTGAGACTCATCCAGCTGATCCTGTCCCTCAACTTTCAGCATCACATTTGTGTTCAAATACTTCGCTACAACGCTGTTTCCTCTCTGTTGTGTAGCTATGACTACCTGAGCGATGAAGAAGACCGCCACAGTGTGGACAGCAGTAACAGCGAGGAGAGTGTCCCGGAGCATCCCTACATCCCCCTGGTGACCGACGAGGAGAGCTGGAGCAACAAGTGTCGCAAGATGGAGCAGAGGTTTAAGATCGTCTACGCCCAGAAGGTGACCCACAACATCTGCTGAGAACAAGTTAATGCTTTTTAAATTTTCGTTGCTCACTTTGGGATTCTTCACGTAAATCCCTGTCTCCTTACTTTCGCGTTGCAGGGTTACCTGGAGGAGCTGGTACGCCTGCGGGAGTCGCAGCTGAAGAACGTGGAGACGGAGAACAAATGTCTGAGAGCGAAGGTGGAGGAGCTGACGGTGCAGAGCCAGCAGGAGAAGAAGGAGCTGGAGGCCATCATACTCGAGCTGCAGGCACAACTGTGAGAAAGCACAAGAACACACACTTTTACTTTGTAATTTCCCTGATTAAAAAGCTCCAGTTATAAACGTGAGTTTCAGTCCTCCACACTAAAGATGCTGTTTGGATTACATTTATTTATTTCCTTCTCTTAAAGGCACACATTAACTTTAGTATTAAACAGTATGTGCACAATCAGCAGGGGTTAAAGTAAATGTTTAAGTTGGAGTTGTGTTATGTAACTTCATGTACTTTCATTTTCTCTATAAACGATGAAAATGAAACGAAAAATTTGATGCAGATGCATATATATGCATATATATCAGTATATTATGCAATACTTTTACTCTGACACATCTTATTTCAAGCATAAAAAAACATACCTAAAGGTGCAATCCTTGATGTTGCTTACCTTTGGTATTTTAAAACTCAGCTATAAACTGTGTTGACTTTGAGACTATGTTGTGAAATTTGGGGAACTGGCGGCTCTACTGTTTGCTGTAACAACATCAGAGAGTGTGTATTCAAGTAAGGCTGACATTAATGACTTCTGACTGAACTTCATAGACACAAAAATGTTGTTCATTGAAGTTCACAAGACATACATACCCTTTTACTGCCTCCCTCTGAGTTCAGGTACACATTTGCTTGTCTAAATTAAGTATCACTTCTGAATTTACGTATTTGTACTCTCTGTTTCATCCAGCTCAGCCCTCATGCCTTGTGATTCCTCCCATCTGGCTAAAGATCTTTCCATCCCGCTGGTCAACCAGTGGTCCACCATCACAAACAACCAGGGTGATGTCAAGCTTTTTCGCAGGTAAATTTCTAAATGTCTCTCTATTTTGTTTCTAATTGTTAAAATTGGTTTTTTCTGCAATACTATGATGATTGAATAAATAATTGCTTAAATATGCTGTTAATGTACAGGACATTGCTTCAGGCACTTGTGCTATCATGATGTTTTTGTCCATCCAGGAGGAGTTTCCACAGTTTGGAGCAACTCTCTGGTGAAGTCAGTCTGAACTCGGACTCCCAGAAGACCGACGGGAGACAGAACGGAGATGCTGCCTGGACTTCAGCTGGTAAAAGTACTTTCCACTACTGCCATATTCATCACAACTTATTAACTGCAGTATTTAAATGTGCAATAATTTGTAGTGTACTGTGATTCAGTTATTTCTTGTAGCACTTTTGCTTTCAGAGAAGTCAGTAATTTTATGCAATTCTTAATTAACTAACACCTCTTGAGTACATTTTAAATATAATATTGTATCACTGTATATAATCCAGAACACAATAATAAATTAACAATATTTCTGCTAGAGTGGGAACATATTTGTGATCTTTCCACTGCTGCATAAAAGCCTCTCAGAGGCAGCCACCCATGCACATGTGCATACTCACACAAAGGCAGGCTTGATGCCCGTTGGTTTGGTGTTTCATGTGGGCAGCCTGAACTATGCACAATCGTTTTTTTTATTGTGCTTTTTCTCTGTTTTGTCCCTGTAGGAAAAGACAACACTCCCTCCATGCTGGGTCTGTGTGGCTCTCTGGCCTCTTTACCGAGCTCCAAGTCCCTGGCCAGCCTCAAGTCCAGCGAGTGTTTGGTCAACATCAGCACTGAACCCAGCCCTGCGCTCTCTCCCAGCTAGGAGCAACAACAACAACAACAGAGATTTAACCCCCAGCCTGTCTGCCTGGTGATGCTGCGCCGACCCTGCTCAAAAACCCGACCAAAACCCTCGCTCCCACGATCCATCAGCAGCTCCATGAGAATACAACAGGAAAGTCATGACACCGTCTCTGGATTTTTGTACACATGAGAGGGAAGCCATCATGAAGCTGAAAGGATCCATCTCTTTTTTTTTGGTTTCTTCCTTTCTCCACGCCTTATCTGTTCCACTTCTCCTCTCACACTCTTCCATAACCACTTTGTACTTTCTGTGAATCCCTCCATCCACGATCGTGCAATTCCTCTGCATACTCCTGTCAGACCTTTTCCAAAGCATCCATTTATTTCCTTAAATTGTACTCCCATCTTGCTCCTTATTTGAATATCAGTATTCTTCCCATGACGTATGTATGTTTGTGCACCCTCGGCCTGTTTTTATTGAATTTTCTCGTCAAAATGTAACCAAAACAGCACTTGCAGCTCTTTGGATGCAGCCACTTGCAAAGAGAGATGTGATGATCATTTTAAGAGATACAGATTATCCGTATACAGTGGGGGATAGGTTTTCACAGGCTGTCCTCACAGTTGACATAGCACTGAGAAGTATGTTTTATGACTGTGACTGAATGGTTTTCTGGGGTGTTCCACCCCTGGACGTGCATATCATTTCTGCTTGAGTAATCAAACACTGTTTAAATCTGTGCAGCTATTTATTGATTATATCAAATCTTAAGCTACCACATTTGATCAGTTCTCATTTTATCCAACATAGCATTATACTCCTTTCACATGCATACATTGGATTATGTTTGTTGGGTTTGTGTTGCAATAAACTGCCTTTTTCCATTATATGTGTCTGTTTGTGTTGATCACAGCGTTGTATGAAGAGTAATTTGGGTTTTTTTGTAGAGGTGCGGAAAGATGATGCCAAAAGCACTGACTTTAAAAATATTTCCAAAGCAGCAGTCAGTGTGTCAGTGTTACAAGTGTGCTCTGGCTCCATCTTGTGGTTTAACATGATAAAGTTTATCATACTGAATAAATGACAAGAACACTCACTAATTCTTACAAACTGGGGGCCTAATAAAGAAGAACATGTGTATCTACATTAAAAAAGTAATCTTGTTCAAACCAACTAAGACAGGTTGGTCTGCATAAAATGATTCCTCCACATGGATCTTCAGATGATTGCAGCCAGAACATCTTAGTCAACCTGAAGATACCCATCCTGCACCTGTGAAGAAAGATAGGAGAATATCATAATAGTAAGCTTTTTAATGAAAGACCTCTTCAGTGTCAATTTCTTGCAAGTGTTGTTGCTGCTGATTGATCATGATCTTCCCTCTCACAGAAAATGATGTCTGCAGCGTGGATGCCATTTCGTCATTCACTCACAATTTCAGAGAGCACCACACCCGCCACACCCTCCACAGTCAGCAGAGCAGCAGATTGTGTGAGAAAACATTATCTGTGGAACCAAATTGTCTGCTGAATACAGAGTTTGTGTCACGTTCACACGCTCACCGGATGAATGTTTCCTCATTTTACAGATGATAGAGCTTACACCACGCTTGGTTGTTCTTTCAGGAGAACCACTGAAATACTCACCAGTGCACAAGAGCAGGTTATGACACTGGAGCCGCTGGAGCCCTGCGGCAAAGTTTCTGTGTATTGTTTCAAGAACATATTGTCGACAACATAAAGGCCACCTGCAGGGACATTTCTGTTGTCTGTGAGAGGTCGTGATGCTTCTGTTAAGGGCCTTACTGAGGTCTGGTGAGAGCATAAGTGTGTGGTATAACAGTGTGAAGACGTGGTGCAAAAACTGTTAAAGCCTTGTGCTCATTATGCAAACAGTATCTAAACAGCAAGACTTTATAGTTTGCGATTGTTTCTGGGGTTCATGTAGCTAAGTTATAACTATATACATAAGAATGTTACTGAGTAAAGTGTATGTGGTTTGTTTTATTGCCCTCATTATGGTTTATAAAATTAAGCTCTTTATGCATTGCATCAGAAATGTATATCTTTTTTATTATAATTGTAA
This sequence comes from Scortum barcoo, assembly GCA_023238725.1. NCBI lineage: Eukaryota > Metazoa > Chordata > Actinopteri > Centrarchiformes > Terapontidae > Scortum > Scortum barcoo. The sequence goes on from CM041547.1 coordinate 5,362,337, forward strand.
TTTAAACTATTTTTTGTAGAAAAGTAATGTTAATTGGACAAAAAAGACCCCTTAGGTTTAGTATCGGACTTAAAACAGTATTTTATGACATCAGTTTTACTTAAAAACCCAAGGAGAGTGCACGTATTATGTGTTTAGGTACTGAAATGATCTGTAGGGAGACTATATGAGTAATGACATGATCTCAAACTCAAAATTATAGTTGTAGTTTCTTCTTATTGAATGAAAAGCCTCTGATGGGTTTTAATGGGGATGTTTGGAGCCCCTCTGTAGTGACCTTTCGGGGTCCCTGGACCACACATTGGAGACCCCCCACCCACACACACACCCACCACACTCACACACACACACACACACACACACACACACACTCAGTGAATAGACCCAGGGCTTGCTGGACGCAGTGGAGGAGGGGGAAAAATCTGAACAAAGTGGATGGGAACTTTAAGTTTTTTTGTTTGTTTGTTTTGTTTTGTTTTTTTTTTTGGAGAGGGAGGTGTTGGAGAACAAGGAGGAGGGGGTGGGCGTTCCCTTTAGGTGACGGATGGCTGCGACGACCAATAGGAGCTCAGTAGTAGTACCCTCCCCCCGCAGTGGAAACACCACCACACGAGTGAGCTCACAGGTTGCGCTGTTGTGTTGTCATTTTGCAGAGGCGAGGAGACTCCAGCGGTGTGTGTGTGTCCCCTAACACACACACACACACACACACACACACACACACACACACCCAAAGTCAGACCGCTGCAGGAAGGATTCATGAGGATGCGTTAAAGTGATCAGCTGTTGCAACCAAAACAACAACAACAACATGGTCTTCATCACAAAGGAGAGCTCAGGCTGGGTGCCCGACCAGAGGCCCGATCCGAGTTTGGGATCCCCGCTGAGCATGAAGTGAATGTGGGGCAGAGGAGTTGGAGAGACCGACACGAAGAAAGCGGAGCAAAGCTGTGTGTGTGTGTAGTAGTAGTAGTAGTAGCAACAAGAGGAGGAGGAGGAGGAGGAGAAGTGGGGGATGTCGGGCAGAAGTGGAGAGGAGGAGCGCCTCGGGGGTGCAGCAGCAGCAGCAGCAACCCCAGCCTGCAGCCCCTCAGAGCCACAGTCCCCTACCAGCTCCACAGGGGCTCGGCTCTCCTCTGCAGGGAGGGCAAGACGGGTAAATGCACACACACACACACACCGAGGGAGGAGAAGGGGGGGTTAAATCTGCACCCACCTCCATGTGGTCCAGACCTGGAAAACTTTATCTGGTGTCATCATGATCTGCCTCAGACATTATGTTTCAAGGGTTTTGTACCATTTGGGTGTTTTTTTATCTTTATATTGTGTATTTTGTTTCTGATTCTGTTCATTTGTCTTTCTTTGACAGAGAATGCATCAGCAACTCCTTTGATAATCGATTAATCGCTCTCAGGAGCAATAAAAGTCCAAATATTTGCTTGTTCCAGCTTCTCTAGTGTGAACATCTGTTCCTTTTCTTTGTCATTCATCAGTAGAAATTCAATATTTTTAGGTTTTTGAATGCTTGTTGCACAAAAGGTTGTAGATTAATCGATAATGCAAAGAGTAGTTAGTTGGTGGCAGCCCTGAAGAAATGCATCTGTCCCAGAAAAGTGTTGATGAAGCCAGTTTTCATTTAATATGTTCTCACATTTGAACTCACATAGAAATGATTTCACTGATTGCTTAAATTGAGAAAAGCAGAAAAACGGTTTATTATTATTTAAAGGAAAAAGGCCGTGCCTCTCGTGCTACTCCAGGGAACACGCTGCTTCAGTTTGAGTAACTTTTTTACTTGATTTGTGGTCTAAAAAACACCATTTCAATGTGCTATGAGAAAGTTAAGTCAACAATGGAGGCTGCTAACCCTGAAACAAAACACTGTTCTCATAATGTTATTTGGACTCTCAGCCGCCCCTTTGCACTCTGACCTGTGGGATCTCGGCTGCATGCCTCATGCGAACACGGCCACAGCTTTTAAGGCGTCTTTGTTTTTGCTGTGGGTGTGTGTTGTTCTTCAACTGTATCCACGAAAGTCACATCTGCATGTAGCGCTGTTTGTTTATACGTCCTGTCTGCCCTGCAACTTATGACAACATACTTTGTGTGTGTGTGTGCGTCTGTGTGTGTTTTTGAGCTGGTTGTAGATATACCAGTAGCCTGCGGTGACTGTTGCCAGTGTAGTCAGATGGCTTTGCTCCAGGTCAAAGGCACAGTCCACACCTGCCAGAGATTACAAAGAGCTGCCAAAATGCACACACACACACACAAAACCCTGCACACTCCATGCTTATTGGTGGGGAGGAAGCCTGGGAGCAATTTATGCAAACTACTACCAGTGGTGTTAAAATACTGGTCTCTTAAAGATCATTTCATACACATACACGTCACATGCAGTGTTACTACGACCCAAGCACACAGAAAAGAGTTTTATAACTTCTCTAAGACATATGTTCACTGACCTAATGTGCTTTATTTCTGCTCCCAAAGCTGACAGGACCACGGCTCGCCCACCGAAACCCACCATCCGCCGGACTCTCTCCCTGGACGCCATCGTTGGACCCTATCTGCAGGGACAGTGGCCCAAAGAGGCAGAGAGCACGGCCGTTTCCTGCGTCAATGACAAAGCCACTCAGGTGAATATTAATACATCGCAACACTGTCAATTTAAACGTGATACCTCGGGGTAATGACTGGAATCAAACAAAACTGGGTGTAGATGATTGGCAGCCTGTTGCATTAGTGCTGCTGTAAGAACACCTCTCCCATAAAACCTGTTGCTTCGTGTTGCAGTAAAAAGCAGACAGGAGACCGAATGTTTCCTGCGCTCTGCGTCTTTTTATGTGTTTCTGTATTTCTTTGGAGGACAAGATATGTGATGTTGGCTCTGCAGGTGTCTGGTGGTTCCAGTTTGACACTGCTGGTGGAAAGCAGCCAACTGGAAATATTCGTTTTTTGTTCTTCTCTAAACTCCGCTGCTCTTCTCTCGCTTTCCCCCCTCGACTGTATCTGCTCTTAACTAGTGCACAAAGCCCCCGACGAACATCCCCATGCTCCGCGGCCTCGCTCCTGACACAGTTTAAACCCGGGCGAACCCCCTTCGCCTCCATTGTGAGGAACAAACCCCTCCTGACCTCATTATACAGACACCCCATCCCCCAGCGCTCTCCTGAACCACACACATGCACACCGCCACCCCACCCAGCACCTCTTTCTGCCATAGTTCCTCTGCATTACTTCAGATGATATAACTGATTGTTCGCTGCTGTTTCGGCACGCTGCACCTCAGTTTTCCTGCAAATCGTGTTAGACATTTACTCACTGTATTTCTGCAGTTTTTTTTTACATTATTAGATTAAAGTTTATTTATTACCCTGTCAGGCCAAACAGTTAACCAGTCCCACATGGGATTACAAGACACTACTATTTCTCCAACACCCAAAAAGTAATACCCGTAACACATATATAAACTCAAATGAAAAAACAATACTAACATATATTTTCAAATAACATATTTATGTAAAAAAATGCAAGTAAAATGTGCACCAACTAAGGATTATAAATGTAGTTAACCTTCTTTAACTATGTGTTACAGATGTGTGTATGTGTGTGAGCAAAATGACATTATGATAACCTTACAGTACAATGCAATCCACAAAAACCACAACCAACCACTGAACCAACACAGTCAGAACAAAATAAATGTGTGAGTTAATATTTATGTCGGGGGCTGTAGATTGCATTAAAATGTAAGTTGTTCATGTTTAATGCTGAAATAGTTAGTCAATCAATCAGGTAACTGATCAAAAGAAAATAATTGATAACTGAGTAAATGTATGAGGTGTTTAATGAGCAAAAATGCAGACAATTCTGTCAATGCCACATCATTGAATATCATTAGATATCTCTGGTGATCATCAAAATGTGCATTTTCCACTATTTGATGACATTGTGCAGATTAAGTCATCAATAAATTAGTCAAAAATAGAACAGACTAATTCATTTATATTGTATATAATCATTTTTTGCAGCCCTGTTCCTATTATTGTGGCCATATTTCAAACAGGAATCGAGTGGTACTTAATGAGTCGTCCAAACTAGAAACACTAGCCATGCCAGACCAAAGGCTCTACTACCTTTGAGTCTTTTTATAGGTTTGTGTCCCATGATCCCCCTGGTCATGTTTTGGATGATTGGGTTGGGGGGCTGTTGGCAGCTGTAACCCTACACCGATACGACTGTATGACTGACTCATACTGCGTTGACTTATTTAGCCAGGCGATGGACGGCGTTTGAGTCGAGGGCAAAAGATGGTATCGAGATTTTCCTGCAGGCAGCTATGGCGCCGTGGGATTTCTCTGAGCTGTGAGGCCGGCACATGAAGAACAGGTTGTGTTTTGGGGGGACAGAAGGCCACGACAGAGCCATACTGCCGGCAATGAGAACTAAAGGACGGTGTGTGTGATGTTGGCTGCCGTATGAATGGCATGGACGCCAGTGAGTGGATCGGATGGTTTGCGAGCCCCGAGAAGCAGTTGGCTCTGAGCTCGGAGGCGCCAGAACTGTGAGTGTCTGTGATCCTGCGGGTCGACTCCAGCCTGGGTTTCACCTGGTGAAGATGAACTGCCAGCCGTCTACTCCCAACCAACAGCCGGGAGCGGTCGACCAGGCTCCCTCTGGTAGAAGATCAAGAGTCAACGTGAAGAAATCGGTATGGTCACATTGGTGAAAGCAGCAGGCTATGGAGCTGTGACTGACAAAAGAAGAAGTGCAGAAAAAAGTCTCACTGCTGGCTGTTTGTTTTAGTTGTTTTTCCTCTACAGTATGTGACTTTGTGAATAACAGGTTTTTTTTCTTTTCATGCGGGAGTGTGTGTGTGTGTGTGAGTGAGTGAGTGCGCTGAGGTGTTAAATGCTCATATTTGCACTGTATTTATAGTCTTTACAATGATGTGGTTTGGATGTTTTCTCATGTGTGTGGAAGCGCGGCTGTTTTGCAGCTCAGGGTGGTTTTCTCGTCGCCTCCCCCTGTACAGCTGTTGTCGGGCAGGTGCGCAAGACAGCTGTGGAGCTCCGCTTTTGTGTCGTACTCTCAAGTTGTAGTGTTTGCCGGAGTTCTCTGGGAGGTTTTTTAGCAGTACATGTAAGCAGCCCCCAAAAGGTCAGCCCTGCAGTCAGCCTGAATTGCTGCCAAAAACAGGCCAGTTTCTGCCACAGCCCCCCAAAAAGGTTTGTCAGACAAACACCGGACTCTTTATTCACCACACTGTGATAATATTTTATTCAAAGACGCCGAGTTCTTGGGCGGAGGAGACCCGAGGAAGGAGGAGTGCGGGGGGACACAAGCGCTCAGCGTCGTGGGGCAGCGCAGAGCACCTGAGGGAGGCAAGTACTTCATTTCATCCTTACAGGAGCTCATTGATCACTTCTTCTGTTCCTCATTCCTCCTCACACCCTTTACCCTGCATGCCCCCGCCTCCACCCCCCACATCTCCCACTGATAGCATGAAACATTACAGCCCCTGGGGGGAAAGTGAGTAACTTCTCCCTTTTCAGAATGAATTGCAGTGACTCCTGAATCATTTTTCTCTCCACTCTGCCCTCAGGTGGCCAAGCTGAGGCACCAGTTGCAGAAGCGCTCACGCCATGCCCCTCCCTCGGCAGGATACGAGCTCCCCCACCACCCCCTGCCAGCAGGTCATGCAGCTGGCATCACCCAGGTAGCCCGTTGCTCTTTTGTCTTTTGACGACATGGGAGGTAAAAACTCACCGAGCAAAGTTTTCATGACTAACACTGATGCCAAACTGAGTTCCACGGGCAGACTAGGTGGAGCTTAGTAACAGGGATATAAAAAACACGGGTGCTTTTCTTAGGAGCTGCTGTCATCCAAGCTCCTGTGTTACTGACGTGCTGTCACAGAAAGACAATTTGAAACCAGCATATCATACGGTGCCAAAGGTGAAAAAAAAAAAAACCCTCATTAGTCACATTATTTGCAATCCTTAGTTGTTAGGTTATGAACAGCCATAGCAGGAAGAGTTCAGTGTCCATCCATGCTCAGCTTACTTTGGAGACGGTTTAACACTGACTGTTGACTTTTTACCTTTAAGCTTTCAGTCTCAGTTTGCATTTTCCTGAGTTTGACATTTTTTTCTGCAGACGATGCCCCTGATGCCGCTGAACAGACTCGCCCCACGGTTGCGACGAAGCGTTGAAGGCCTCAACTTGGAGCTGGAGGAGGTGTTTGTTTCTGAGAAACCCGACGATGAGCATGAGGTCAGACTGAGCTATGGTTACAACATAATGTTAATGTATAACTGCCTTCTCCGATAAAAGAGCCTATTCGTGTCTCAATTCCATGTATGTCACATTCCTTACCATGGTTCATAACAATGAATATGAAAATTCGAAAGCCAGGGAGGCCATGGCCATACATGGTTTTGTGACATCCTGGGGGCCTTATGGCAAAAAATAAACTTTGGGTCCCTGTAGAAACTATCAAGTACTGACAGAGCAAATCGAGCATCCTATGCATCCTATCCTACTCATACAATAACACAGTTTGATTTTCAGACCTAGTTTCCTCCTGAATATTTCAGATTTTGGACATCCCAGATGGACACAGGGCTCCTGTCCCTGCCCAGAGATGCAGCAGTGGCTCCCAGAGCGAGCCGTCCCCGGGCCCCCTGGATCCTTCCCTGCTCTCCCCTTCTCAGTCCCCCTGTCCTCTGGATCCATCACTCCTGTCGCCATTAAATTCCCCTTGTCCACTGAACCCGTCTCTGTTGTCTCCGTCACAGTCTCCCTGTCCTATGGGAGAGCCAGGTTAGGCGACATTTATTGTGATGTTCTTTTTAAACTGTATGCTGACAACAGATCCAGCCCTGTATGTTGTCCTTCTGTATATTTAAGGTATTATTAATGAAAGTTTGGATCTTTCTGTCCTTTTGTGCAGAGCTGGTGGACTGTGAGGCGGCACGTCCCTCACCGTCGACGTCGCTCCCTTCGTTTGCACTGGAGCCGCCTCTGCTGCAGCCCTGCTCCTCCTCACCTCGTCCCAGCAAAACCTGCTCCTTCCAGCGCGAGCCACCAGAGGGCTGCGAGCGAGTCCGGGTATGCGAGGAGGCAATGTAAGTTTTAACGCTTTTTAGACCACAACTTCATGCAGAGAGATCATATAGTCATGTTAGAATTTCCAAGTCGGTGTGGCTGGAAATACAGATGCTACAGAGGGGGAAATCATTAAAGCCCTGCAGAAAGCAGCAACCAGATTTTAAGTTATATCTAACTGGTTGTGTGGCATAGGTTGGCAGATGATCACTGTTAATATGTGAATGTATAATTTACATGATGTAAATTTCTGTAACTGCTGCTCATGGGTCTGCTGTCCATTTTAAATATCAGTTTTTCCAGCATGGGCACATACTATAATTGAAAATGATGAAGTTGATTAATTGATTGAAAAACAAAAGACAATGTATCTGTAACTGCTTTGGTGATATTCAAATCATTTATCAAATGAAAATGAAATGAAATTGCTGTTTTTCTTTGTTTAATGTAATTCTTTGAGTTGAATCTCTGTAGGCTGATTGCACAAAACAAGACACTAATCTGGAGATCATTTTATAGATTAAACAATTACATACTAAACCCTATGTTCTAGTAGTTCATAATCTAAAAGATAAAAATATATGCAGATGATTGTTAGTTGCAGACTTAATTGTTATAATGCTGTTATAAATGTGCAGCACCATAACATGCCCTTGATGATCCAGTTTCCTGGTATACATGCCGACTACTCTCTCCATCTCCTCACTCCCAGGTCTGCCCGTCAGGATGAGCCTCTCCTCCAGCCTTCCTGCCCTGACCCAAATAAAGTCAACTTCACCCCCCACGGAGGCTCCGCTTTCTGCCCCGTCAGTCTTCTGAAGCCCCTCCTGCCCTCCATGGACCTCCTCTTCCGCAGCCTGTCAGTGTCTCCAGTCACCGGCTGCCCAGGTCAGGCGTCTCCTACCAGGCACCTGGGCATGCAGTAGGTGGATATCTGAGCAGAGCATCTCAGGACTAAACAACACTGCACTGCCAGGACCTGCAGAAACTGGTTATGGTTCATAAGCAGGCTCTTCACTGCTGTAACTAATCGAAATGAGAGACTTTATCACTGTAAGCATTTCATCATACTTCGGATGAACTTTCACCCTAAAACTGTTGTTTTTGACGTTGTTCTTTTTGATAAAACTGAATTCTTTTAGTTAAGTGTCAGCAGTTCGGACAAAGACTGCAATCTGTTTTCATTTTTAATGTAAAAAAAGGGAATTCAGATAAAAAAATCCAAGCACTTAAAACACATGAATATTACTTACTATTCTTTACTATTGATGAATATCCTAGTAAAGCATTGTTATGTTTAGATGAACTTTCAGCTTCATTTGAGAAACTTAACTGATGAAAAACAACTTATTTGATGGGTGTGTTCCTGAAATTTTCATAAACTCTGTTGGTTGAAGTGAAATATTTTTGGCCTATAGTTTATGGTGGCCTACTTTTCTACAGATGTATTTCTAGGAAGATATATATTTTTGTATCTTTGTCAGGAAGCTGGTGATACTGTTTTTGTATTCACTAAAGAAACTGACTCGTATTTCAGTTTATACTTTGGTGATTTTAATGCAGGAATGGATGTTTTAGTAGCTTTAGTAACTTGAACCAAATTGTTGTGATTTTGCCAACTTTATAAGAATTTGAGCGAGTTTTTTTCATGAATCTGAGCCTCTTTGGACTCTGATATGCTCAATTTATGCAACACTGATAAAAGAAATGTTAAAAAATAATATGCAGACGTTAATGATTGATAAGCCATATTTGTCAGTCTGGAGTATGAACATTTTTTTTCATATTTTTCAGGGTGAAAGCAGTTAAAATGTTTAGTTTGCCGTTCCCTTTGTGAAGAAAATAAAATAACCAAACTCTGATGTGGAAAGACTTTATTTTTAGACCGTCATTCTTGTGGTTTTCCTCTTGTTGTTGTGTTCTCCTGTGACACGTGGATTTGAGGTTTTTAAATCTAAGCACCGCCTCTTTTCACCCAAATCTGCTTTCTGATTGGTCGAATGGGCTCCCCTTTGCCTGACATGGACCAATAAAATGAATCCACATGCAAGGACTACAAAAAGGTACGCGACGTTTCGAAAGAAGGACCTCGTATTTTTTTATTAGCTGCCCTTACAGATGCCATACAAAATAACGCAACAATAAATATTAATTTAATCAAGAATCATTCAAGTTTGTGGTAATATCTTTAATATTCAATAAATATGGTTAGACTAATCTCACCAGTGTGCACTTGCGTTTTAGATTTAATTTTCTGAATAAAATAAATAATTGAGACACCACTGAGGTCCTTCTACAACTCTCATTTTTGCGTCGCTGCTTCCTTTTTCCCGCCTACTAAATTATAGGGTTTTAATTTCTCAATGAAAACACGAGCTGACAACGCGTTTACTTTCACACAGCTGACGATGGGATGCTTCTGACTCCACGGCAGTTCCGCAGAGCACGTTTATACGCGGTCACGATGTTAAAAAACAGACAAATTACATGATTTCTGTGCAGCTAAGGATAAATTCAAGTTGCTTAGTGAGGACGCGAGCGCCATTTCCGGGCTCGTCACAGCGGCTATAGTGGAGCGGGACGTCGGTGTGCGAAGCACCGGGAGCGGAGCGGTGTCGGTTTCCATACCGGGACTGGGAGAGGACGGCATGGCTGCGGGGAAAGGAGTCGGGAAGGCGTCCTCGCCGTGGGACAACATGCGAATACGGTTCATCATTTGCTTCCTCGGAGTCTTCGTGTGTTACTTTTACTATGGGATCCTCCAGGAGACCATGTGAGTAACCGTGAACGGGGATTAAGCCTGAGATGTACCAAATTACATTTAGAAAACGGACAATTTAAAGCTTACCTGTTCTGTACCAAACTCCATTTAGAAAACTGGCAATTTAACACAAACGTGTTCCGTAACGCTGACCTGTGCGTACCAAACTCGATTAAGAAAACAACCAATTTAACTTACCTGTTCTGCACTGTGCTGCACCAAACTCCGTTAAAAAAGTCACAATTTAGCATAGATTTGTTCTGTAGTACTGTCCTGTTACTCACCAAACTCTACCTGCGTGTTGGCAGCCCAATAATCAAGCTTTATTTTAATTTGAGATGACTCCAATTAATACCACACACATCAAAACGGACTATTAACCCATGTAATACAATATTACTACTACAGAATATTTCAGGACACCATATCCAACATGCAGTGAAATTTATATCCCTTTTTGTTCACAGCCAAAGATGTAAATTCCAGCCACTGAGGCTGTGTAATGAGAACATGTCAATTTGTACATCTGTCCCCTTTGCTGTTGTAGCACTGTGGATTTACCTGCTGAGGGATTAATAAAGAATAATCTTATTTTATTGAAAGATGAGAATCGTCCAGTGTGGTCAAACTGTTTATTATGTAATTGCATGAAGTATGCATAGGAAACCTGACATTAAATCATTAGATTTTTTTAAAGAGTTTGGTTTGATACTCGTATTCATGTTAGAAAATACAAAGTGTTGGCCCTGAGCAGGTGGTTTCTATTTTTAGTTCACTAAAGGCACTGTGTCATTCTCCTCCCTAGATGGGCTAATGCACTTGCAACAAACACTCTCTCGTATTTAGGTATGTGTGATTAAATCTAACATTCAACTGTAAAGAAATCAAGGAATCATAAAGGTTGTTTGTGGTTTTCTAGAATAAGCAAATGAAGTAAGGGGAGCTCAGCCTCTATTACATTTCACATGCTGTGACATGACACACATGGTATGTTCTTGCCTAGTGTCAGTTGAGTAAGCAAAGAGCAGATCTGGTTTCAAAATGACAACTCGAAACATTCTCACTTAAGCAGAATTAACTGACTTTCATTATGTATAATTAAACTATATTAAGATTAATGCTTCCTTTGAGTTTTTGGTGACCATTGTCCATTCAGTCCTGCAAGAAAGCAACACTGCTGCTAAAAACAAATCTGTCCGCTACCATGCCACCCCGACAGCTGTAATTAAATGCATTTTTGCTTTGCTTTTCTGAGGGACCTCAGAGCTTAGAGACTCATGAAAGTGCTTCACTGTTTAACGTCAACATCTCAGTTTCAGCATTGTTTGTAATGTTTTTAAACCCAGCACTTTAGTTATTTCTCCTCCTTTTTTCAGCACTCGAGGCGACTATGGTCAGGGAGACCAAAAGGAGAAGTTCAGATTTGCACGGACATTGGTCCTCATCCAGTGTATCATCAGTGCTCTGTTTGCTAAGATCTGTGAGTATAGAGGAGACGCAACTAATAAAAGTGATTAACGCAAAAAAACAGACAAAATATATTTTTGAAGTCGTGAATCTGCAAGGTTGGACAGCTATGAATGAGATGTTAGCCTGACTGTAGCATTTGCAGTTGTGTACATTGATTCACATATCAGTAATCAAATTATTGTAAACGTGTCGTCTTGTTGATGCCTCTTAAAGATAATTCTTCCTCTCTATCACCAGTGATCCAGTTTTTCGAGGGCTCCAAGCCCGACCTCACCAAGAACTGGCTCTATGGTCTGTGTTCCCTCTCCTATCTTGGAGCCATGGTGTCCAGTAACTCTGCCCTCCAGTACGTCAACTATCCCACACAGGTGAGTCTTGGGTTGATTAACCTAATGGTTTTGGATTCATTTGTGTATCATTGATGCTTGGTGCTATTGTATCTTAAATGTATGTTTTTTGTCATGATAGGTGTTGGGTAAATCCTGCAAGCCCATACCAGGTAAATCTGATAATATCGCTTTAATTTAGCCTCCTGCTTTCTGCCTACATATCACCTGGACATTATAAATAATATTAAAACAGATCAAAAATAATGGTTACACGTATTGGCAGTGCGTGATTATGTGTGATTATATAATATATGCTACAAAATCTGAAAGACCACTGAGTTAATAAGAAACATAATTATCTGTTGCAGTCTCAATACATCTTATGCTCATTGCAAATAGTGCAGTTTAGAATTAACAGTCATTACAGTTGTACTAAAGGGGCCCACCCCTGTTTGAGTGACTCCTGCGAGTTTCAGCCCTCAGATATGGTGTGTGTCAATAATGACTAACACAGAAGCTGCCAGGTGTCATTCTGATGTAATGTGCTGATGTTCATACGTTCCCATGTGTATACGGTACTCGACAAACAAGAGAGATTCCGATATCTTTCTAAATTGATCGTGTCAAATGTGTGGAGTTCAGAGCATATGTGGCAGCTTACAGTCTGTTCTGTTTGTTCACGTTGGTTATATCTCGCCATGCGCTGCTTGGTTATCTCTTGTTACACATACAGAAACACACACACACTTTCACCGTCCACATTTTCCACTCTCAGGGGTGAAGGCCTGACATTATATCCAGGGTAGGATTAACCCTAACCCCCGAGAGATGTCACCCTGGTATTCACGGCTGAAAACCATCTATCATACTGTTGTTGTGTTGTTGCAGTGATGATCCTCGGTGTGACGATACTGAGGAAGAAGTACCCGCTGGCTAAGTACCTGTGTGTGCTGCTTATTGTGAGCGGTGTAGCTCTGTTCCTCTACAAACCCAACAAGAGCTCGGCCGTTGCAGACGACCACATTTTTGGGTTTGGTGAGATTCTGCTGGTGAGTTATTGTTGCTTTATGTTGCATCCATTTCTCTCTTATCCCATTTATTGCCTTGTATTGCTGATCTGTCTGTGTCGCCCTGCTATAACCATGGTTACCATGATATTTATGTGACATTTGCCTCATTACTCTGTGGCATGTTTCGCCATTTCATAGCTGGTGTCACTGACGTTGGACGGTTTGACCGGCGTGGCCCAGGACCACATGAGGGCCCGCTTCCAGACCAGTGCCAATCACATGATGCTGAACATCAACTTGTGGTCCACTCTGGTGCTGGGACTAGGTGAGTCAGCCGGCGCTCTCTGCCAAATTCCTGTCTCGCTGAATGCGTGCCGAGAAGTGCCAGGAGCACGGAGGATTTCATTCCAACCAAATCTGCACCATGCAGTTTCGCTGATTGGCACACCTGCAGCCAGAGAGGAGAAACTAATGAGTGAAATCACCTTGATATGGTTCGGTACTGCCAAAATACAGCAGAATGAAACAGAATCACTGGTGCACTGAAACACCCTGTTACAAAGATTTCCCAGAATAATTCTCAGAGAATGTGGAAATCAAAGGTTTAAATATTTGTTTGTACATTAATAACTTCTTGTAACACTAAATTCATTTATACAATACACTGCACAAACCAGGAATATGTTGCAAATTGTAATGTCATTATTAGTTTTGTCTTGATATGTATTGTCACAGTAAATTCATGGTCCTTAAGATGAATAGCTGGTGTGATGCAGCAGCTAATGACAATCTGAAAAGGTAAAAAAAAAAAAAAAAACAGTAACAGCTGCATTAGAGCCTCTTTAAGAAAAGGTGGAGTCTGTTCTCTCTGGAGCCAAAAACTCATTAATTCACTCAAAGCAAAGTGTTAAGCGTTATCTTTATAGATAAGGAGTCCTGTACCTCAAAGTGCTCAGTTCTGTGAGGAGGATGCTATAATATGCTGAAGAGTGAGGCCCATAAAACAAATGCAATATAACGAGGGGCTTTCTAAGGTTAGGCACTAATGGGCTCTCAGATAAAGATCAGAAGGTCAAAGCCTGTATGAGAACTAAGAGACTGTTATCATTCTTTTAACAAACTAATTGGCAGTGCCTGCTATCTGTTAGTAAGTGATGGGTGCCCTCATGCATATCTGCTTCCCGCTTTGACAGGTCATATTACACAGAAAAGGCTTTATTTGTTTTTCAAAGCCGCATTAAAAAGCATTCAGAGCTCCTCAGTTTTACTTTGTGAAAACTGCACATTCAGAAAGACACTCCTGCTGCCTTTACAGGAAATCTGCCTTCAGTAGCTTTGAAGTGCTGGTATTTCCCAAGATGCAAAGATATTCTTATACCTCCACTCCCACGAACCCACGACACCCCCATGGCAGGCTTCATCTCACTGTTGTTACCATATGACACCACTTGGTGGCGCTGTAAGCCCACAATATGAACACTGCGATGTGATTTTTCTCAGCATATCACTGCCAAGAATAAAGCAACTAAGGCAGAAAAAATGTGATGTTCAATCACTGAGTTGTCTTTGAAATGACATTAATATGATATACTTTTCCTTTTGACGCTTTCTTCCTCTCTGCTTTCAGCGGTGTTGTGGACAGGTGAGGTGTGGGAGTTCCTAAGTTTTACTGAACGCCACCCGAGCATCTTCTACAATATTCTTCTGTTTGGACTGACCAGTGCTTTAGGCCAGGTGGGTAAAAGGACTCGATGTATGCAGTGTATGAGATGATGGTTAATGTTGTGTTGCACCACTGGAAGAAATCCTTCACTAAAAGATGATGAGCCTCTGGAGAGTGTACATCCAAATCACATGACGTTTTTTTAAATTCCTTTACCAGACCTTCATCTTCATGACGGTGGTGTACTTCGGGCCTCTGACCTGCTCCATCGTCACCACCACCAGGAAGTTCTTCACCATCCTCGGCTCCGTCCTTCTGTTTGGCAACATTATGAGTACGATGCAGTGGGTTGGCACCATCTTGGTGTTCCTTGGTGAGAGTTAATCCTGCCTTTCATCAAAGATCCCGCTTTTTTTTTTTTTTTCCTTACTGCAGTGTATCACTTTAAAATTGGTGACAGACTGTAACATGAGCAAGCAAAGGCTCGGATAAAAAACATGGTTTAAGACTTTAACTGTAGCCTGAGAGTGTTAGTGAGTTACTGTTGTTTGACATAACAAACAATTAGAGCCAATTTAGGAATACTTCCCACTCAAAACACTTGGTAAATAATATATTAAGAGTGTAGCTGGAGGACAGTCAGTAAATTTAACACCGATAAAGTTAGAAGAGGTGCTGAAATATCTGTATTTTTAGTGTTTTTATTGATTAAATTAGAAATATTATTGGTTAAATTTGGAATGTAAAATAATTTGCCTAACAGCTTTCCCTTTCTCCTTAATCACATCTTTGTCTCTCTCACTCTAGGTCTTGGATTGGATGCTAAATTTGGAAAAACCCCCAAGAAGACAACACACTAAAACATCTGGAGCGCACCAGAAAAAGATAGAAACATTTCAAAACCAGTGACACTCAATAGCCAGTATCTTATTTTCTTAAGACATCCTGTACAGGCAAATTGTATGTGCCTATAATATGTTGAAGTATGGTCAGATTTTTAACTGTATTTAAAAGAGAATTCTAGCAATTTTCAACTCTAGCTTCTGTTGTGTACTGTTGATGTATTGAAGAGACATGTTTTACTTGGGATCAAGTCCTGAATGAACTGCGACGGGAGTCTTTTTCTGACCACAAGGTGCCACGCCTTTGTGGAGGAATTTGGACTGGCTGAAAGATACAAGCGGAAATATATTTTATTTAGACAAATGTTTCTGAAACCAGCTCACCTCTCTTAGACGGATATTGAACACAACAGGGCCCAAGAGAAATGTTTCCAGCATTTAACTCATGCACTTGCCACCAAATGAGGCCTGGTTTACAAATGGTCGCTTGAATATGTGTAATTATCACATATGTAGTTAATTTCTCTGCAAACAATTAGTCAAGTCTCATGTCATTTATAAAAACGGATGTATGTAGCCTGTGTTGTGTCCTGTCTCGCCGCTGAATTGTTTTTACTTTTATTTTCTACAAAGCTGAAAAAAAAATACATAAAGGGAAATTGTGATATTTCATGGTGATTTTCTTTTTGTTACACAGACTTATTGATCAGTTAGTTGAGATCTTTGCTTGGGAAATGGCTGTAAAATAGCCAACACTAATTGTTCAACACTCATTAATGCTAAAATGAACAATTACCACCAGAAACTCCTGCACTTGGTAGCCAACATGTCAAAATATATTATAAACTAAAAACGACTTAATTATGAGAAAGTTTAGATTTCTCTGAATGGAAAATAACTGCAACATGTAGTTTATTCAATGTTTTGATCTGTTTTTTAAAAAGCCATATCTGTGTTGGCTGCTTCAAATAATATTTAAACCCATTTTGATTGTGGGAATGCACCTAAGCACATTGGATTTATAATGATAGCAGCAGAATTGCAACAAATCAGCACCTCTGTCATTGACTCCCACATGTGAGGCACCTCAAAACTGATTTATTAAAGAGGATCATGAAAAAAAAGCAATAAAAGAGGTTAAATAATGATTACAGTTTACCGCTGGCTTAAACCTGATGATTAAAACTTAAATAATAAATAAC
The DNA here is from genome assembly GCA_023238725.1 of Scortum barcoo. Classification (NCBI taxonomy): domain Eukaryota; kingdom Metazoa; phylum Chordata; class Actinopteri; order Centrarchiformes; family Terapontidae; genus Scortum; species Scortum barcoo. The sequence goes on from CM041547.1 coordinate 5,378,724, forward strand.
ATTTTCTGTTGTTCCAATGAGTTCATTGCAAAAAGAGCAATTTTCTTTTGTTAGCTCAGTGAAATTGTCAAATTCAGGAAATAACCATTAAAGCAGATCCACCCAGACGGTACTAGTAAACTTAGGTTCATAAAATAAATGTTCTGTTGTTTCAGAAATAAGCTATTGTTATGATCTCGACCAAATCGATGTCTTAAAAAACTCTCCACTGAGGATTTTAAAGTGGACTCCCTTGACTTTTGGTGCAAATTGAAACTTGAACAATTAGTTTCTTAATTGTTGAGCTTAATCTCTGGAAAAATATTGAGTTTCTGTTTGATGAAATTGGATCTAGTTAATTGACCAAAGGCTTTCTGGATTGTGGTGTTGAGCAGTTTTTAACCGTCCATCCATTATCTATTGCTTATCCTCACAAAGGGTCGGGGGTGCGAATCCCAGCTTGCATTGGTTAATCGGTCAATCACAGGTCTGATGTATAGAGACAAACAACCAGGCAATTTTAGAGTCACAAATGAACCTAACCTGCATGTGTTTGGATTGTTGGAGGAAGCTAGAGGAGCCCACGCAGGCACAAGGAGAGCTGCAGACCTGGTTTCTATTTATTCTGACATTTTAATTAACTAAAGAAAATGAAACAAATGCAACATGAAGTTGACTTCAGACCGAATTATCAGATGTAATAACAGAGTAAAATACCCATATATTATTATGTTTTTGTAATGTACACTGTAGAGTGTGACATCTTGTTACTTAATTCATATTAATGTTTTTATTGCTGTTATTTTATTGTTATTATTGTTATTATTAATGGTAATTATTAATGGTAATTATTATTATTGGTTATTTTATTTTTATTGCTATTCACACAGCTTCTATGTTTAGGAAATAACCAGTAAAATGCTTCATTGAAGGTTTTAAAGTGGACTCCTTTATTTCAAGATTCAAGATTTTGTTGCCATGAGCGCAACAATTACATGGAGTAGTTGCTGGCAATGAAATTCTTGAGTCTCCCTAAAATAATGCTAAAAAAATTTAGAAAGAAACCACACAAACAGAAAACTAAATATAAAACTAAAAATAGATAATAAAGTGAAGTAATAGAATAATATATATAACTATATATAACTAAAGATAATATACAGTAGATCACAGATATATTGTTGGCCACGTGTGACTTTTGGTGCATTTGGAAATGTGAACAATTTTATTCTTAACTGTTCAGCTTTAAAAAAAAGTTTCTGTTTAATGAAATTAGATATAGTTAATTGACAAAAGCTTTCTGGATTGTGGTGTTGGGCAGTTTTAGAGGAGTGAGAGGATTAAAACCAAATGATGGAGGGAAACAGCGCCTCTTGGTGTCACATTGTGATACAGACAGTTAAGATTAAGGGCTTTTCTTGTCTTTATAAACAGTCAGTGGTTTAGATAGAAAAAAAATCTGTCATCTATCACTGATATTAATAAATTAAATCGACCTGACATCTATTTATGCCAATATTTTAATAAATAAAGGGAGTGCAAAATTAGGATAAGAGAGAAAAAACACATTTTATTATTTATATGTACATTTAGAGTGTAACATTTAATTAATTATATTTAATTTAATTTAATTAGTTATTTAATCAATATTCGTGTTTTTATTTGTTGTTGTTCTCTGGGTTGAAAACTTTTGTGTCTTCATCTTTGCCAGATTAAAAATACTTAATGGGAATAAACAGCTGTTCAGTGATGAAACCACACAAAAATACTCTACATTTATCACACTCAGTATGATAATAAATACTAAATAATGAAGAAATCCACATGATGCTTATAATAATTATTAATAGTGTGTTTTCTTCGTTGTCAGTCAGGCAGTGTGTCAAACATCCCATCAGTGTTTTCTCGGCCTTTTCTTCCGCAGATTAAATTGCGCACCATTTTTGGCTCGACAGTCTGTAATCCCGTTATTTCGGTACAAATTGGGATAAATCAACCCTTTGCCAGCGACAAAAATGTTCGCTATAGTCCGCAAACAGCTTAGGAGCCACCCAGCTGTAAGTATGACCCATTATAGTCGATAAATGCTCACGTTTGAGGGCTTTAAGTGGAATAAATGTTGATTTCTGCGGCTAACTTAGCTTAGCATGTGAGCTAATGCTGTTTGACTTTGAGCACGCCGAGTTCTGAGAGATTTTTTTCTGTTTTTAAAACGACCAGACTGTCCTTTTTATTGTTTTATTCTGTAATAAACGTACTTTAGTGCAATTTCCAGTGGCGGGTGTGTGTCTGTTAATCATTTTTTGGATCATGCTTTGGAGTCAAATCAGGTCACGACAAAAACAGACTGCAGGTAGTAGCAACTAGTTAGCTGGCTAGTTAGCATCAACCAGCAGCACTGAGAGATGTATGAGATGTTTACTGTCACTTAAACTTCATTTTTGTTGTTGTTTGTGTGCAGCTTTGTTATTTGACTCACCCTAGTTGGTTTATTGAAGAAGTGTTAGAAGAATTAAAGTAAAATAGTTGGTTTAAACTGTCTTATCTGAACATATGAAAGCTAAAGTCTGCAAGGGCAAATAGATCATGCTTGATGGTAAGGGGTTTTTAATATTAAATTAAACTTATATTTGACAGGAAATGTCCAGTTTTAAAGCTGCTATGCTCTGGTTACTTGTGCAGGGTTTTATTTACAGTAAATACAAGCTGACAGCAGTGTCTCTTTTTACTGATAATTTTCTGATTTATAGATAATTTTAACTTCTTAACAGGTAAAAAGAGCAGGAAAGAAGACTATAGAAATTGCCCAACTATTTTTATGAAAGTGTGTCTAACAAGTAAATCTTAGTCTGCGATCGTCTCTGGCAGATAGTTTAACAAACAGTTTAGGACCTTTTGCCTGTTTACATTTAATCTGATGAGGGTTTCTCACCTGTCTGTCACCTGCAGCTGATCCCACTTTTTATCTTCATCGGCGGCGGGGCGACCATGTCCTTGATGTACCTCGCTCGTCTGGGATTGAGAAACCCCGACGTCTGGTGAGGCCTCATGTTACTTCAGTGGAAACCTTCTTGTGCCTGTTTATTCAATTATCATTTTATTTTTCCCTTTTTGTGTTGTTGGTGGGATTAGATGTAATCTGCATCGATAAAGTGACAGATTTTTAGCTTTTGTAATGCAAGCAAATAGTACTTATGTATGAATATCTGTAATGTCACAGTCTGTTTATTAATCTTTCATAACGTGTGCCTATTTTTGTCCTCTGCAGTTGGGATCGCAAGAACAACCCTGAGCCCTGGAACAAGCTGGCCCCGACTGATCAGTACAAGGTGCGCCTCTAAATCGGGCTGTGTTTTGATTTTTCTGTATGCATGCCTGCGAGTGTCGGTGGTTGCACTCGAGGATCGTAGTATGGAAATGTGCCAGACCTGGTGCTGAGCCATGAATTATTCTGATTTGGATTAATCAAATTACATAATCTGGTTAACGCTGACTTGTAGTAACAAATCGAATGAAGTCATTAACTGCTCACACTTGATGAAAACTTTTCCAAGAGAAGGCAAGAAGGCAAATTAACTTCTGTTATTTCAAGACAAGTATTTTACTGATAAATCATTTGAGGTTTGATTCTTCAAGATGCAGAAAATGTATGCCCCACAAATTACTTTAAGTCATCTGATATAAGTTTTTCCTGTTAAGCCATTATGTGGACTGCATGTTTGTTTCTTCTTGAGCTAAATTTTGTTTGTTTTCTCAGTTTTTCACAGTTAACATGGACTACAGCAAGCTGAAGAAAGAGGGCCCTGACTTCTAAAGATCACATCTGCTGGACCAAAAGCACAAAGATGAGCTGATCCGCACAGCCCCCATTTTGAACTTCCTGCGGGAACCTGATGGATGCAGAGGCTTAATCCGCACAAAGAATCACATATTTAAGTTCTCTCATTGCATCCCATTGGCTTTTTGAAACCTTGTCTCTTGTTTCTCATTTTCAACGGTCGTCAATAAAGTTAAGGAGTCTTTTCTCCTCCTTACAGAGAAAAGAACCCGTTTCATTCATTGTTATTCTTTTTATGAACTTTGATTTCCACGTCCTTGATCTTAAGTCATGTTTTTATTTGTATTGTCACTGCGCTGCATACTTACATGCCAGACCACCGTCCACACTCTGTTTACAGTTGTCATGCCCTGCTGTTACTATATGGGCTTTGCTTTCACCTCATTTCACCTTGTCCTGCCTTAACCCGGCTGCTGGTGAATTATGTGGCACAGTATTCTTGGCAGCTGCCCAGAGCCTTATCGGTATGGCGGGGGCAGACTTTAACCCGGTGACATTTGAGAAGCGGGCTCCCTCTGGTGGCAGCTGCGGCAGTCCACCTGACGCCTCCTCAGCATCTAGTCCAGTTTACAAGACCTACCAGCTGCCCAGCACTCCTGCTGCACGAGTTTCCAAGCTTTCCGGAAAGATGCTGCAGGCGCAGACTTGACGCAACATGGCTCTCTCCCTGCAAAGGTTGACTTGTGTTTGTTTAAAGCAATAACATGTTCATGTGAGATACTGAGCAGTGGAAATGGGACTGTGGTGGTGGGACGTGTTGAGGTGTTTCTCCTTATAGAATGCCATCGCTCTCAGCCAGATGAGTTTGTAAATGTCAACAGGTCGCGCTGTCCCACATGCAGCTCGGAGAAATGCGACAAGGATGAGCAGCCAACGCAGTGCAGAAAATGTCAAGGAGACTTTCGTATTTGAATAGAAGCCCACGCCTAAATCTTCACCCACCCTCTCCACGGCTGGAGCTCAACACTCACTTGTTTCGTTTTGTCTTTTTCCCCCACTTGGAGGCAAATGAAAATTAACTTCAGGCACAGCATGTAACCGTGTTTCATTTCAACATTTCAATTGTTTCAGTGTGTTCAACTTGTTGGCTCCAAGCACTCAACCCCCCCTAAAATAACTACTTTCAGATCAATAGTTTTTGAAAATGGAAGTAACACAAACAGGCCTTTATTTTCACAAGCACATTTGTTTGTCAGTGTAAACGGTGATTTTCAGTTTAATGGAAGCAAAATAAAAGCAGGTTGCCGAATGATCAAGGGGGAAAAAACAACAAAAAAGTGAATTAATGAATCAATTTCAGATCAAAAACTGCCTTATTTCATGCTGTCACCGAAGGACTAAGAATGATCAACTTTCTGTCTGTGTGTAGGATGTATTATTTTAATTAAGCTAAAAGATTTCTTGAACTGTCAAAAGTGAGTTGAGCTTCAGGTATTTAGAATTCAGTGCTTTAGAATCAGTAACAACCGTTTTACTTGATACAATTAAACAGTTGTATTGCAAAAGCAAACATCTGCTTTGGAAGTAAATACAACCCAAAGTTTGCCTCTCAGGGTCCATGCAGTGCCAAAGAGCTTATCTGAAAATCCCTCTGCAAATCAGGGAATTTATATGCTTGCTAAACCTTACAAAATGTTTATACATTTTTGCATCTGTGGTTTTGTAAGTCAATATTGTTGCATCTGAAAAATAAACTGCCTCAAAATGAAGAGTTTTTGTTGTCGTGACTGTTAAAAATCAACAAGACCATAACTAATTAGCACTGAACACAACATACATTTTATGGCAGTCGCTGTCAAAAGATGTCGCTCCAAACCAAAAATGTCAGTTGTGGTGCCGCAAGAGGAAGTAAGACGATCACCAAGTCAGTACTGCTCATCCTCTCGGGACCATGAATGTCAGTCCATCCAGTCTAATGGCTGTTGATGCATTCCGGTCTGGATCACAGTGATGGACTGACCAACACTGCAAAAATCCATTAAAATGAATTGTTTCAATAAAATATAATATTTGTTTATGCACTTGCCCCAAGAATTTATTTTTCTCACACGTTTAGTGTTTTGTTGTGCGATTTTAAAGCTCTGTAGCCACTGTCAAGTCCATTACTGCTGACTGAGGAGCTTTCCCTAATCTCCAAATCAGATAACAGTCAACACTGAGGATCAGCTTTTTGATAGACAGCAGGAGGGTTCAGAGTTCAAATGGCTTTGTGGCGGCCAATTCTCTGTGGACACTGGCTGAACACAACTGTAGAGCCAATCTGACCTGCATCTTTACCCTCCTCGTCCCGACCCCTGATCCCTCCGTTGAATCCAGCCCTTTTCTGCCACGTGGCAAAGGTAACATTGAAAAAATAATGAGGGAAAATAATGTGAGGCGAGGCGCGAGGCGGTTGCTGCTGCTCCAAATTATCTTCTAAAGGTCGTGCCAAAGGTCAGAAACAGGGGGAGTGCAGAAAATCCTGCAACGTTCATACCAACAAAACCCGTACTGAAGCATCTTTGTGGTGCCTGTGTGAGTTTCAAAAGTGTGTGCAAGAGAAGTTATGATTAATAAACTATACACTCGGGTCATCTTGAACCCACACACACACACACACACAGATGTCTTGATTGCTCAGAAGTTAACCTGAAAAAAGATATATTATTTAGTTTGAATTCAAGCGGAGTTAACATCATTGCCATGCAAAATATGAAAGTTGTGATTTTCTACTCTGTGTAATGAAATGTACATAGAGCTTATGCAACGCTGACCAAGTACAGCCTCTCAGAAGTAGCTCTTGGTAGTATTTTTATCTTGAGTATTTTAATATGATCAGTTCAGTTCTGAGGATTACACAGATATACAGATGACATTTAGCTGGCTGAAATAGCTGCTTTTTTTCCCCTCTCATTTATGAAACCATCACTGCCAAGAAAATAATCTACAGCATCTGTCTTTTTTTTCTTTGGCAGCTTTTCACTGCAGTGACATTACTGACTTCATGCTTATGTTCAATTTTGCTACTTTAAACCTGAATGATTTTTTTTTGCTCACTTTGAGGGCAGTATAACAGGCTGCAAACACAATGTGTTAACAAATAGTTGCCTATTCATGCACCCAGCAGATACAAAGGAACATTATCATCTATTTGGGATTGTGTTTCTGGCCATCTGGTGAATGTCCAGTATTTTCTCCATTTTAACTTTTTTTTGCTTGACAGAAACTGGCAGGAACTGGCTCTTTATCAGCTGCATCCTCCACTATGTTCACCAGCTAATCGCTAACTTTGTCTGTCGGCTGCTGGACAGGAAGTGTATGTGGGTTTATCAAAAGCAGTTTCACTGAAAACAACCACCTGTTGCAGCTTGAAATGGGGCTGGTGATGATAGTGAACCAAAAACACTAAAATTATGGGCTGAAAAACAAAAACAAAGAGGTAAAATATTTTTTTCCATCGTCAATTTAAAGATATTGAGTAGTGCAGCTTTAAAAATGTGAACATTTATTCATCAATTCTTTTTTAATTCATAGCTATAAAGTCTTAAGTCATGTTTATTTTACTTCTAAATCAACCACTTCCCTTCAAATGTTTGGCGGGCTGAGTTCTAATACTTTTATCATCTAACTGCAACATGCAATTTTGCCAAAGATTCGCTGAAGGCATAATTTTAGTCCATCTCATTTAAATGTATCTCTCATTCATAGGAGAGTTCATTTTGAGTCTTGAAACAAACAAATAGATGCTTTTTCCAATAACTGTAGAAATGAAATCACACATTTAGAAACTTTCTGTTGGCAGTTTGTTGGTTATCATCTTATCATATAATCTGGACTGTTAGTGATATCTCCTCCACTTTACACCTCCTCTTGTCACCAGACGCATAAAGATTATGTCACCTTATCTTTCAGACTTCTCTTTTTACTCTGTGTGAAGTTCACATTTGCAGATGATAAACGTTCTTTATCATCTGTCTCAATCAGACACACGGTAAAGAAAAAAGTCCAATCATCGTCCGTGGTGGCCACTAATAAATGCACTCATCTTAGATTTATTATTTGACATTTCACACAGAGTGATGGTGAGCAGGAACAACCCAGTATTCTGAACCCAAGTGGCAAAAAAACAAAACAAAACAGCTTTCATCCATTTTTAACTCAATGTCAATGTGTCAATATTGTCTCTGTAATGCCTTCATTACCTCTCAATTACCTCTCTATTTTCGCTCAGTCAGACACGTACACAGACATACACGCTCACAGATGCGTTACTGAAGGAATAAACTGCTTTCCCTCCCCTGCTGTGAGCTGTGCTGAGTAATGAGTGAAAGCTTTTCTCTCTCTGATTCTCACAGAGAAGTTGCCTCTCGTTTTTTTTCCATTTGGTGTTCAACTCAGAGCCGCTTGCCACTCGTTCTGGACGTGTTTCACCCCTGCCTTGCCCTTTGTTTTTTTCTTCTCTTTCTCTCTTCCTAATTTCTCCTCATTTAAGAGTTTTTCAGTTTCACTTTCACGAAGCCCCAGACATGGACACGCACTCGAATGGACTGTATGCAGCCAGAGAGAGAGAGAGAGAGAGAGAGAGAGAGAGAGTGTGTCATAGGAGTTTTATTCCAACAAAATCCCATTGATCCTTGAGCTTGCTCACTCAGGATGACAAAGTGCCATTTGCAGCAGATGCACAAAAAGGTCAGGGTTGTCGATGTATTTTTGCATGAGGGATTGAGTAAGGACGCTGCAATTTAGCAGCCGTTTCAACAGGAATACCACAGAAATTAATCATCGCCGATATCTCAGGGACAGAGGAGCTGTGTGAGCATGCTTTATGTGGTGTTTCAGAGCATGCATCACTCACTTTGGAGCCAATTCAGCGCTGGGCTGGCTGGCTGGTTGGAGATTGACTCATAAATACAAGGTCTCAGGTTTGATCCCCGAAACACCCGGTGTGTCTTGTTAAAGTGTCCTTGAGCAAGACAGTGAACGCCTCGGGATAGATTGTCGCCCAAATGTCTGATATGAAAAAGGATATGCAAGTTAAAGAGCAACGCTTAATGTATCATTATTCTCTCAGAGCTTTATTTGGACGGAAAGACAGAAAGAGAACAAAAACTAGCAGACATGCCAGATCCAAGTTCCCATCATCCTTGGCATCTGTGTTTTGATGAAATCTGTTTTTTTTCTTTTTGCATCCATGCTAGGAAAGCAGGTCAAAATTTAAATAGCTGAAAATAGAACATCTGGCTGGGCCTTGTCAGTCAGCAGTGTGTAATGAAATATGGAAATTGGGGCGCTCTTCAAAGAGATGCGGGCCTCTTGGTGCCATCCTGGGTCTCCAGCAGGCCCCTCAACAGCCCCGGTGGAGCCCCGCCCCTCTGAAACTTGTGCTACATTTCCAGGTGCTGCTGCCGCGGCCCAGTCCGCCGCCAGTGCCAGCTCGTTAGCGCTCACAGCCTGGTGGAGCTGGCAGCTGGCATCATTAAACTTCAAACCGGCTTTCGACCTGGGGTGCCGCCGCGGGGAGAGACCGCCCGCTCATCCGCCTGCCAACAGCTGATTAGAGCCACGCTGACACTAGCAACCAGACTCCATCCATGCACTATCCAAACAGCATATCCACACACCACCGACCGCACCACAAACTATCCCAACAGCAGATGCACGGAACACAGAAACGCACCACGGCATGTTCACACACCACCAACCACACCACCAACTATCACAACAGCACCAACCACACAACACACTAACATCAAAACAGCCTCTTAGGAAAATGTAGTGACCATGACACCAGTCTGTCTCACACGCCTCCAGAAAGATATCTTAAAATGACTGAGAACTGTTTTAATTTAACCGTTTTGATCTGTATGAAGATTCATTTGAAAGAAATGTATAAACACCATCCCATCATGCTAAAACTCAAACTAAAGTCCATCTGTACAAAGATGTGTTAAGTGACTTGACAAGGATACTGAGGGGAAGCAAAACTGTACTATAACCAAAAGCTTTCATGTTCCTGCTGAGCAACAGTACAATAGTAGTGTACAGTCAGACACTCGTAACCTTAACGTAAAAACTGGCCTTAAATGGATTATAAGAGTCAACGTCTTGGGCTGGGCCTTCTCAACACTAGTGAGCACCCAACAATACTTTTGGTCAAGATCACGGTCATGAACAATTTGTATTTCAGCACGAATACATCCTGACAGAGTATCCAACAGTTCGACCACAGAGGGATGCTTATGTTTATGTACCTTCTCTCTGAGAGTCGGATGAAGAGATCAATTAGCAGAGCGCAAAGTCAGGAAACAAGGGGAAGCAATGGGGTTCTGACACCCTGTTAGTCCTGCGGCCTGACTGTCCAAAAAATGTCCCACTGGAGCGACAGCCCATCTGCCCGACAGTCCGTTATGCTGAAATCAATATTAACTTTGCTGGAAGTTGTTTCTCCCACCTCTCAGTAAAACCACATGTTGTTTCTCCCCGTTCTTCACAGAGCCAAGTTTCTGTGTTTGTGCTAAGCTAAGCTAACTGGTTGGTAAGTGGTAATGTTCATCTCAACTAACTCTCAAAATGAAGTATTAAAGTTTTGGGAATTCTGACCGCTTTGTCTCCTGAAAATTGGCAGATAAAAATGGACTGGAAACATACATGCAGAACCTTTTCTATTTGATGGTCTCCACCCTCCATCTAATGACCACCTCGATGTTCTTTTCTTACTCCTCAACCAGTTCACACAACATTATCACCCATTTAAAGTGTCATCTGAACGTCACTTTTAGGAGCATCAGTTCACAAAAACATCTAACGCCATTCTTCACCAAACCAACGACAGACTGACATGATGTTCCTGTTTTATCATGGTGATAAAATATTTGATGTAACTCGCCCAGTGCACTCAGCTCAGAGGAAATCCTCTCTCGATATGATTTTCTTTACAGATATTGCCTACAAGTAGATTGTAGGCAAGTAGAAGTAGATTGTTGGCTGTTTTTGCTTATTCTTTGCCTTCCATTCAGATGATGAAACAAGATTTAATTTGCACTCAATCAGGCTCAGGTATGGCAGAGCGCCCATATCTCGCCAAACCCCAGTGACGCACATGAACACCGGTCCCACCGGAGAAACAAACTGGTTTGAGCTCCATTATCGTCCCTTTGTTTCCTCACATGTCTGTCCTTTTTTCTTCTCCTGCTGGGCACAAGCAGAGACTTGGTAATTTCCACTGTGATTGAGTCATGAATGATAATGGCTTGATTATTTGGTGAAAATTGGTCTCTTTAGATTCATTTCATGTTTGGTGATAATTGAGAAGCTTTGTCGGTCTAGATAATACCAAACAGTTCAATTGGCTGCCCTTACACATCTTTCAGTCGTCATATTTTCACAGCTCAATTCTTTGGGCTGGTAGAAAACTCATTTCATTTCTGGTGCGATGGGAAAACTTCCAGATAATTTCCATTAAATTCATGTATTACAATGCTGCAAGGCTTTAAACGAAACCTGAAAGCCAATGCAAGAAACTCACTCATCTATACCCTCCTCTCAGTAAAGACCAACCTCCCATGATACACTGCAGTTCATCAGAGAGCTGTCGAGGAATCTCCCTTTGGGCTCTGGGTCCTCTCTGTCACCCTTTAGAGCTACAGTCTGAAGGACTCCTTTACAGTAGAAAACCATATCTAAGAAGAAGTCTGTTATTTAAATATCGATAACTACCTTGGGTTTTAGTCTGATTTCAGTGAAAAGAAGATTTTGCTACAACCATAACTTTCTTCCTGAATGGCAGAGAGTCCATTAATGTGCTCTAAAGTTACCTCTGGGAGCAGCGTGAGCTGCTGGTAGAAGAAACAGCCCAGTTATGCTGCTTTTGGAGACAGGACCTTAGTCATAATTCAGTTTTACTGTTAACGAAACAGATAACCACAAATATCAAGGCTAATTCAGGTAAAAGCCAAGCAGGGAAGAATTTCTTAATCTGCAGAAAGATATCAGAGAGCAGATAAGGTCTAAGCTTCTATAAAGACAACATTTAGAAATTTCTTTTATGTGACTCTTTTATTTAGACCGGCTCCTCTCAACGAGAGCTGTGTGTATTGTTACAAACAAATGAGCAGGAGGTTAATAGGAGGTCCAGTAGAACAACTGGTGTGGGTGTCTCACTCCTTAAAAGATCCCTAATGAGCTCTTATGTGCTTCCGCAGAGACCTCATGCATTGATTTATCACACAATCAGTCACATAAAGGTCACCAAGCCACCCCGTGATGGACCTCGGTATGTTGGGACCCTTTGACCTCCAAACATGCATCGCCATGCCGTCGTTATCGCGCTGTCTCACAGTCAACATGCATCACTCCATATCCTAAAGCACTCCTCAGGGATAATTCAGCTTCACATCAATACGTGCAACATATCCAATTTGGCACCTCACTCTCGCTCTCCACCTCATTGAAAAACGAGCCGCTTGCATGGAGTCTCTCCGCCTTGATGATTTCAAAGCTGGCATCACTGAGAGACCTTGAGAGGGCACATTTTGTCTGAATAAAGAAATGCCTCCGCTCAGCCGGGACTTCAAAGCAAAGATGTAGTTGTTGCTGACGTCCACGGGGAGGTAGCAGAGCGTTTGTGGGAGAAAGAACCAGAGGGGCGACCCCTCTCTGTAAGCAATTGACCCTTATGGCGGTGGAGGGCCGGGTGCCGGGCGCCGTCCCCATGTTCCCCTGGCACGATGCCTTTGGGCCAAGGTGGGAGGGAGCTGGACAGACTGAAGAAGCAGCGCTGGGACCAGAGCAGAACCTTCGGACTCCATCTGTCGCTTTCTCCACAGTTGAGAGGAGGGAGACGGGGAGAGCCGGAGACAGGTGGGCCCACCCCCCACCAGCTGGCACTGCAACCAGCATCTGCCCACAGCCAAAGCAACTTTCTTTTCTCCTCGTCATCACTGCTCAGACAGCTCACAGCCGCCATTCCTTTTTACTCTCAGCTTGTTTCATCCGTCTCTCTATACGTCTTTTCAGTGCTTTTATTGTGTGGCCCAGGAAACTGAGGAGTACTTCAGTTTCACTACACTACTCTGATCAAAGATTTTACTCTACTGCCCGTGTTATCCTACGACTGCTGCTGTTTTCAGTCTACAGTTCTGCAGTTCAATACTAAATCAATGACAGCAAAAATGAAGCATGGGGGGCCTGCAGAGGGATGTAAACAAAAGACAAATTAGAGAAGGATTTTTCATGCTTTGAGACAAGAAAGATGTGACCTGTGAGAACAAGCTGCAAGTTAAGTTAGTCTGATATTATACTGTATATTGAGTTTAACAGGCACAGAGACCTGGAATAGACAACAACGTGGGGTGGGCCTGTTCTTTCTTGAAGTCTTGAAGTTGTTTTTGAGTTTGTTTACGTTCATTGGATCTTATATGATGCTGTATGTTTTCAAGAATTCTAATAATATGATTTTATTTGTGGGTTTTTTGCGAATAATTCTTGAGTGGGCTGGAAATGCACATTTAAAAAAAAAATCGAAATTGAATTTTTGGCATATTTTTCCTTTTGTTCTGAAAAATATTTTTGAATGTTAACAACTTCTGCCAAAGTATTTTGCTATTGAATATCTGACCTAGCAGATAAAACAAATGCAGTTTTTTAAAAGATGAATCATTTAGAAGAGATCAACACTGTTTTTGTAAAATTAACTCTGTTAAGTGTCTCTTGACCTTGTTGTTTATTGAATCGATTTGAGGGATGATTTAAAAGATAATTGAGAGTATTTTCCCCCCAGCTGTTATTTTCCCAGCTTTTGCTAACACGACAATTTAAGATGTCATTGCTTACTTCACTGCAGAGTTTGACTTCAAACAGAGTTTGTGCACACACAATGTGGAGAGGAGTTCATGCAGCACAATGTCAAAGAGGCCCCCAAAACCACTCCAGTCTTGGCCCAGGAATGTACTGTATGCCACAAGGAGCCTGGCCTATAGGGGGCGGTATAACCTCTCTGAATATGTCACTGAAGTAAAGCCAGGGCACAACCGCTTTTAACACATTTACGACGGGTAACACAGGACACACACACTGGACTCTCCTTTGTCTCTGAACAACATCAGGCACACTGTGCAGACCATGAATACCATGGCGGTGAAGTGAAGTGCGGTGATGGCGGCCCCTCCTCTCCCGCTGCCTAATTCTGCTACATCTCTGGTGGACCAGGCTAATTTAGTTGAAAATTGATACAAGGATGGGGATAAAATGTTAAACAAGACAATCCAGCAAGTCTGATTAGGCTGTATGTAGCCAATTAGGCCTACTGGCTCCCATCTGAAGCCGGGCAAGCAGCGACCACAGTCACATTAGCCTACTGGAGAGCTTTTTGTCTGTTCTATAACATAATTATACCCACACTGTAACATTTAATCAGATTCGTGTCACATTTTATGTTCTTTTAAAGTGCAGACAAACAATAAAACCAAAAGGGCAAAATGCAGCCCGTACATCTTATTTGGTATTTGGTTGAGTATTTGGCGGTGCTGTTTGATGACTAGACACAAGCCTAAAAATTCAACACAGTGTCAGTGTAGTCACTGTTTTATGGACTAATGTGCGAATATGAAACGGTTCAGGTGCGGCAGAGAAACATAACTGCATCTCGGCACAATGAACGACTGTATTTTTTTTTTCTCGTTTACAGCTCCGACACGAACACACAAACAGTATTGATTTAATTGAGATTGAAAGGTCCAAAGTGAAAGCGGAGATTAACTGAATTGAACTCTCTTAGTTACATCATGCACACAAACCATACACTGACATTTTAAAGCAGAACTAAACCAAACAGGTTCCACACTATGTTGTATGCGTATCATTTTGGTTGAAATGTAGTATATTATTGCTGAACTGTCCACTGTCTCTTCACTGTATTTTACTTTGTGAATAGTCTTAACCACTTCTTTACTCGTAAATATCACCCCTTGAGTTTTATTCTCTTCAAAAGAAGAAGAATCCAATTTAAAAGCTTGCTCAATATTCCCTGTAATCTTTGACTGAGTTTTAAAGGGAACAGCAGTTGGTGGACGGCTTACCCAAAATAAAATGCAAATGATGCCCTATATATTGCTTCCATAACAACATGTGAAATGCAAACCACAAAAAAATAGAAAAAAGACTGAAAACACATGCTTAACTTTTTTATTTGAAGTCAAGACATAGTGTACTTTGTCACTTGTGCCAGTGTTATGAACAGCACATTGTCTGTGCAAATGTAAATTTATCACCAGAAAACATCGCTGGTCACGTAAAGGGATGAATGATGATCAGTACAAAAATAATACCGCTTCTGTTTTGTTCTTGTCTGCATATTAGCTCCCAGTGCCACATACTGTTTGTCTCCGCTGCCCGCTGGGTTTAATCTCAACTCTCGCTGGACCCCAATGTCCATCTAGTCCCGATGATTAGCCTTAATAGATGTGCAGTTGTGTTCTGTTTGATGACCCAGGTTATTTGTTGACAAAGCCTTGATATGTTCTCTTATGAAATGCATTAAGCCGCAATAAGATATTGTCCTTCCATGATGACTCAAAGCCCAGGCAGAGAGACCAAAGGGTGTGTAATAATATACAGTCCTTGTGTATAGAATGCATTTATTAGTATTAAAAATTACTCTCTGCTTATTACAGTGCTTTTCTTTGGAGTTTAGTGTAATAAGACTGTAATAATACGTTGGACTATATTTCATGTATCAGCGGTAAATTCATGGCTCAAAGGAATTCTGATTATTTTGGTCATTCTCACAATTAACCATGTGGCTTTCAAAGGCCTTGGATAATGTTCACTGCAGTAATAAATGATATGTGACAGGCTCCCACATACCGAATTAAATGAGGTGGAAATTTGTGTTTCAAGGTGTGATAACACACCTCTATGAGCACATGTTGCTATTATCGAAGCTCTCAAGCGTCTGATTTCTCCTGCAGGTAACACCGAGCACAGAAAGAACAAATTACATGAAGTGAAAATAAGCTGACTTCCAAATCTTGAGCGCTTTTTCGGGTATAACAGTTATGTAATGTCATTAGATTCTACTCAGAGGCAATAGCTGATGTTTCCAACAATGGAAATGTATAAATGCTGGGAGGTTCATATCGACTTCCGTTGTTTGTTTGGATAAAAAGGTGAAATACTATGTGAAATAGGATGCATATAAATCAAATTACAAGCTAAACCTGTCTGGTCATGTTTTTTTGGACAGACATAGACAGCATTAACAGTAACTTGACCAAAACTGTTGCTCAAAAATGGAAAATTTGACATTTTTGTAAAACAGTTTGCATAAAAACAGGCATATACACTAAAGATCTGGTCCATTAAAGACAGTCTCACACTTGCTGTCACTGCACTGCCATATTTGCACTGTGGTGGAGGAGACAAATGTCCCAAATCTCCCCCTTTCACACTTTTATAAGAGGTCTAATCCCATTGCTAGTTATTGCCTTCATTTGTCTCCGGTATTATCATTACTGGAGGTGATTGGCAGTCCCTGGAGATGCTTTTTGGCGGGCCCTCTCTTTGCTTGAAATGTGTGAGCCAGGCGTGATGGAGGCGCCTCTTGGCACCACGTAGTACCTATCTTCTGATCATCTGTTATGTCTGACTGAACATATTGGATTATTGATTCGGAGAGGGAATGTGTTTTTGTAGGCGTTCAAAGACCAACATTTATCTGTAGAGGTCTAACATGCTCATTGTAGCCCAACTATGACCCAAAAACATGCACAATGCAAAAAAAAAAAAAAAAATTAAATAAAAAATCCTAATTCTCTTTGTACGCTGGTATTTGACAAAGTCCAGACTGGAGCTGTCCGAGGTGCTGAATCCTTTTCATTTCAGACTGACAGCAGCAAGGAGAAAACATGCTTTTGTTTTAGCCTTAAAAGAATATCCCACCAATTTAACATTTCACTCCTATAACACTGTTGGATTCGTGATGGACAGTTCAAAGAAAAAAGGATGGAGCAGAAACCGAGATGTTGTATTTTTTCTTTATTCCATGCATTTATTACCCACAATGCAACTCAGTGGCTGACAATATGGTCTGATATTCATGTGTGTTATGCTAGCAGCAGCTTATGTCACCTTGACCCACTAGACTCAAACAGAGATGAGGAGCAGGCTCTGGAGGTCTGGTAAAATCACTTCTTCTTTCTAACTCCACACCTTCAGATTTCTTTTTTGCTTTCAGACTCGGAGTCTTCACCTCCAAACGACACCTCTTTGAATGACATCCCCTGACGTCACTTGATTCACTATCATATATGTAGTAGTACTCACATGCATTAACATGTGAAACCAGTGGAGTTCCCCTTTAACAAAAAAGCAGTGAAGCACCTTTGTTTCAGCTTAAACACATCAAGCTCTTGTGTAATAAGCTTGTGGGTAATTTTCCCCGCACAGAGGTCCAAACAAAAAGCTTTAGCCACGTTGAAGAGAAGAGGTGGTGAGAAATTGAAAAAGAATGTGCAAACACACACATACACACTATAAGCTTCACCATCTGGGAGCAGGATTAATTTCTGGACTGTTACTCAACCTCCACTATAGGCATCCCTTGCACCAAATGTGTAATAGTGTGTGTGTGTGTGTGTGTGTGCACATTTGCGCACAAAGAGGGGAACTGAAGCAGAAGAAAAAGGTATAATACAGTAGGCAGCACTTTGATGGTTCCTCAGGAGGATCTATGAATTAGGACAGCCTGAAGATCAGCAGAAGGAGAGAGAAGGAGTCTGTCAACAGAAAGAGAGCAAAGTGAGAATACG
The DNA here is from genome assembly GCA_023238725.1 of Scortum barcoo. Lineage (NCBI taxonomy): Eukaryota > Metazoa > Chordata > Actinopteri > Centrarchiformes > Terapontidae > Scortum > Scortum barcoo. The sequence goes on from CM041547.1 coordinate 5,396,325, forward strand.
TAGCGCTGAGTTTTATTGATATCCCTCCTGTCTTTTGTGTTTGTGCATTTGTGCATGCATGTGTGTGTGTGTGTGTGTGTGAAAGAGGGAAAGAGAGTGATTGACCAGAGTCACATTAATTGTATATCAGTAACTAGCTTTCATTCCTCCAATCTGCAGCATATCTCGACGCTGCTTCAAGTAACACCATGATTATTTCAGAAAGGGCTTTGAGAGAGACAGCCAATGGTTTCTATCTTTGGGCTTAATATGGCCATCATGTTTACTGGCTTTAACTGAACTAAATGAACATTTCTTGCTATTAAGATGGAAACATGAAAGAGTATTTTATTTGGTTTCCTTCCTTCCTTGGTGGTAATCACTTATTAGTCTGATGCTGTGGTCAGTGCTGCAGGTGTGCTGCTAATGCCAAGCAACCATACCTTCAATTATAGTTCAACCAAGCTGTATGGTAAATGCAAAATGCATAACATTTCTTGCACACTGGAGTCTTTTGCTAACCAGACACTGGATGATTGGAATAGTTAATGTATATTCATGAACTGGGAATAGGTTGAGTCGCTTTTATGTTATATCATCTCTGTCGCTGATTGATACAATCAGGCACCGAGATTGCTACTCATAATTAGAGAATGATGAGACAAGGAAAAGGTTTCATTCTGTGACAATGTTGCCAAATATTCCTTTAAACCATTTTTTTCTCGCGGATGGTTGAGTTTAAACTTTGAACTCTTTTCTTTCTGCATGTTCCCATGCTGGCTTGCTCTCACAGTTAAACGATGTCTCGCTGGGACAAAGAGGATGAAAGCGTGCTGCAAAATTCTCCGCTCTCTCATTTATGGACTTTGGGAGATGCCTTCTTCCTCAGTTGTACCATTACCTGGCCCTATTTTCTCCTTTATGCACTCACATATATATTCACACACTTGCCCTGGCTACATTAGCTGACGGCATGCTGTCTGCAAGCAGGGAAAGCACTGGGGACCTGCTCCTACTGTCTCCAGCTGTCTATATGAATTAGTAACACACAGTGCCACTAATGCTAGCAGATCACAGTCTCAGGCATGGCAGCATCTGTGCACATCTGAGTACATCAGTGTGAGCCTGAGAGTCCTTAAACTTCGCGGGGAATTTGCCCTAAGGACTCTTCCAACTGTCAGAAGAACTGTAGGGGCGCTCTCCGGTGTCACCTACAGAAAAGAGCGACATGTCCTTTTATTTACTCGCCCTGACTTCTGCCATATGTAGGGGAAAGTGGAGACAGTTGCCGCGCGCTCAGGTGAAGTGTTGAGTTTCTCATGTTGACAAACCCCCCCCCATTCCCCCCCACCGTCATGCATCCGCCGCCTCTGCCCAACCCTCACTTCACCCGAGAGCTCTGCCCGGGTTTCTGCTCATCACTTCTTAAACGATCCCTTCCATCTCCGCTTTCTATTTTGGTTTCCATCTGTTTGTTTATCTCTCTCCCTCTTTCTCTCGCCACACAGCCCCTTTTTTCCTCCTGCAGGCAAACAGAAGCATTGCCAAGAACAGCTCCGTTGGCCTGCTTAGAATTTACATATGTAAATGAGAGCCAATGTTGCTCGTAAATCTGCAATTAAGCAAACAGCTGAAGCTTACAAACAACGTCGGTCCCCATTACTTTACCAATAATAGAGTTTCTTGTGCACTGATTTATATTGCCAACCCCATTACCTTCTTTCTCCTGCCTTTATGCAATTGGTTGAAGATAATGCTCTGGACCAGACTCAAGGTCTTTGATTAGTGGGGCAGCACAGAGTGTTCCAGAAGAAAAGACTCTCTCCAAATAGATGGGAGCAAAACACAAACTTGACTCACTCGTTATGCTTTTAAGGTTAAAAGAGCTCATCAGCATGTGTTCATCAAAGCACTGTATATTGATTTACATACTGTACTCCGCAAAGAAAAACAGCACTTTTAATGAGTTGCAAAGGTCAAAAGTCATGACCAAGATTTACAGTTTTTACCGTCAGACAGTATATCCTGCATATTAGTCAATAATATGCAACCCAGATTTGAGCCATCAATTCTTTATGTGTGACGAGAGTGTCCCTCCTCAATATCACTGCAGGAAGTAGAAAAACAAGCTCACTGTGTTGAGCCTTGACATACTTCAGCGACTTTTGAGGTTCTTACAGCTGATAATGTGATGTAAGGCAAAGTAGGGCTGAAGTTAGCGATACGTCCAGCAGCCCGGATGAGCTGAAAGACACTGAAAGCTGCAGAGAGGTGCATGTTGGTTGTGTTGATTCTCAGTGACAGTATTGGGAATTCTTTTTCATCAATCTTAGGTCACAAAATATAATGTTGCATATATTGTTTCATGGAGCTTTGTTTTTATTTATCTTTTTGGTCATTTTGGTATATTCATATTTTTGTGAAATGACATAACAGACACATAATTGGTAATAAAAACTGGAAGTTGGAAATTTCAGGCTGGATGGAATCACTTTGAATTTTTGTGGCTTTCACCAGTCTAACTTAAGTTTACCTGTAAAAAAACAAGGTAATGTCATTTTAACCATAAGATTTTTAATACTGTTCTCTTCAGAACAGATAATGTAATGTTAATTGAGTTTATCAACATAAAATAGATAAATATGTTAAAGTATTAGCAAAATGTATTTTCTACACAAGTTGCTTGCTAGAAATAAAAGATAAAGCGAATTGCGTGAATTGTAATCATGCTAATAGTTAGAATTTTTAGCGCTCACAGATTGACATGATATCAGATAATTAGAATAATCTTGGAAATCTCACAATCCAGTCTCCAACTTGGATCGCCTCGCAGCAGCACTGTGCCACAACACTTTTCCCATGTAGAAAGTTGGACTTTCTGACTTTCCCACATCTTCTGGATGTAGCATTATATATGATATCTTGTGGAGATAAGGAGGTCAGTCTCGTCACGGCGCCCTGGTAGCCTCTGTGCCATTCAGAACTTTATCTGTGGAGATTTGAGGTCACTGTGACCTCCCCCATGTGTGAGGTGTGTGAAGGTTCTCCAACCACCCCCCACACCCCGGATGATTCTTCTACAGAGGAAATCAGAGGAGGGATTCAAAGTCCGCCTGGTGATCTGGGAGTCTTAAGTAGTCAATCCAGGTCATGCATTTTTGTCCTGATCTCTTTTTCGCCTCTCACTCATTTATCTCTGATACAAACACACACAAATACTTTTAGCAAAAAAAGATACGACTTACTTACCCACTTACTAACAAGAATACTACCATGAAAATAAAAAGAGTAGAAGGATTTAAGACTTTGAAAAGTTTATCTGTTTTTTTTTTTGTTTTTTTTAGATGGCTGGCCAATTATAATGAAGTCTTGATAGGTCTCTCCAAAAAGCAAGACGGCTGAGGCTAGAGCACCATCTCAGACGAAGAAAGCAAAACACAGTAATACAGGTCTCCGAACGCTGCACCCTGCACAGACTATGAATGTCAAAGGACTGAATGGGCTAAAATACTGTTAGTGGTTCTTGTTTGTGATGCACAAAAGGATTTATGGCCAAAATGTACATGTGTGACCTCCTTCTGTGTTACAAACCCTCGAGGTGTCTGAGGTTGTCTGGGGCTTGTTTGCTTACAGATGCGTGGAACCACTAAAAACATTGGAAAGCAGCTTTTCATTGGTTAAACCAAATATCTGGCACAAATGTCTGAAGACGAGAGGCCTGATCGAACTTTAAGTGTCACCTAAAACAAACCTCAAAAATGTATTTAGTTAAGATCGCACACTCGATCTGTAACTACATAATCATATAACTATAACCCAAAGAGCAAAGCGTGATGCAGCTTAGTGCTACATCAGGATTATTTAAATGCACACTTTCTATGGGTTTTTCTTTAATTCTTTATTCATTCATTAATTGTCTTCCTTTTGTTTTTTTCAATGCTGACTTAAACCTGCAATAAGTAATGTTTTGGAGCCACAGAAACAAAGCTCTGAACACAACTGTTGATATTGCCTACTTACACATGCAGAGGATATACAACCACATTAGCACTGAAATTGTATTTCTGGTCACCACAGGAGGGGAAATATCTGTCTCCTGACTAAATGCTTCACTATATTTACCAGCTAGTTAATAACTTTGCCTGACTGTTGCTTTGAGCTGTGTGGCATCGTGGACTTTTTTTGAGATTCAAGTTGCAGAGAGAAAAATCAAAACATTGAGTAAAAACGTAACTTTGTAAAGCTGAGAGGAAACTGCATAATTAGATAAATCTCTATGAGAATACCCAAACACACGATCCATTGTTAATCTAAAAGCATTTATCATAACCACTTTAAAGCCTTTTATGTTTGACATGTAAAGCAATTGAACTTGCTTGTGTTTTTAATGTGCTTTACAAATGAATTGTCCAGTCCATGTTGTGGGGTTGAAAGCAAAAAGGTCATATGAATCGGTGGCATTGGATTATGGCACACGATGAGAAATTACGCCAGAGACCGCTGAGATGTTAAGTGTTACAGTCCTGGACCTTCCCTAATAGCATGAAATGAGAACAGATCTGTTAAAGCCTCAAAGAACACAGAAATGGGATGGGATTGGCTTTATGCCGTCGTACATTACCGCCCTCACACTGATAGGCCCTTTATGAGACTTAATTAAAAAGTCGATGGCATCTTTAATGGCGGCGGCACTGGGTGTTTTTAAACCGCTGGCTCCCTAATGAGCAGAGGCAGCCTCATTTGGGGGATAGAGGACAGAAAAATGTTTCGACCTGTGGTAAGAGGTCATTACGTCCCAGCTGTGTCAGGAAAACAGATAAGCGTGTTTTGTACGACTCCACTGTGCTTTGTGCTTTTGCGGGCCAGCGAGCGGGAGTTTTTAACAGGTGAAGCCGCTCATAGATACACCACCGAAACGGAGGTGAAGTGGTTACATTCAGTGAGTAATGGAGTGCGTGTTGACAGAAAGCTGCTCCGTTTGTTCTTCATGTCGTGACTTTTTTTTTGTTATGTTTAATGTCCCTGTTTATCTTCTGAATTAGAAACAGAGCAATAATGCAGCATGTTTGAGACGGAGCCAAACGTGTCAGAGCCTTGAAAGACAGCCAGTGTCCTTTCTGTCTCAGAGACTACTTTAGTTGAAGTTAATGACTCCAGTTTGAAAGACACAGATGAGAGCCTCTTTGGAGTAAATGTAGTGAGTCATATTTTGCACCGATCTTAATGATTTATATGTGGTTTGTACCCTGAAACAACAAACAGGGAGGACTCTATGAAGTTGCATTATGGGAAATGTAGGATCCAGGGCTTGGGGTGTGATTCATACTGTGGACTAATGGCGTGTTCACACATATGGAGTCTCAGTAGCAGTCTGCTTTTCACAAGCCTGAAGCTTACAGTTGAGTTTAGTTGAGCATGTGATTTACAACATCGCCTCTGATTGGATTTTCTCCTGTTGCCACTATGTTAGAGCACAACGGAGAAGTTAATTTCCCCAGCAATGTGTTTCCGCACGTTGTTTTCAAGTCACGCTACCTCGTTAAATTCATATCACATTGACTGGGATAGACACTTGCTGCTGTTTCCCACATTTGTCTGAGGTGGTTTTACATAGCCCGAGTCGGGGCTAACAGCTCAGTTGCCAAAACTGAGAATCAAAAACGAGGGTGATTGGTCGGTCCAGGCTTTTTGCTCACGCATGTCAGAGGAAGTTTACACAAAGCTGAAGTTCCTCGTGCCTCAGCAGATCCTTCGCGCCTCTCGCGCGTAGAGTCTTTGTGTGAATGGGCCCTTGAAAACTCACGATATCTCTGCTTCAGTTTTCTTCATTTAATCTTTCTCTTTTGAGTTTTCCAGCTTTATAGAAGAGTACTACCAAACTTCCGGAGTTGCCCTTTACCTTTTTAAGCTTTAATGTGTCAAGTTTTATCAGCCGCAACACAGGACTGTGTTTGATCATAGGTGTTTTGATTTCTTATTAACAAGTCTTTAAGACCTTTTACCTTAATGCGGACTTGTGTCTTCACATGTAGTGTCTGACACATTTCTACTCTGAAAACCTTTCAGCGTCTATATAGCCCTTTACTATGCAAATGTTTCTTTTTCAGTGCTGGAGGGGAATTAGCTTTCTGAGTCAGTCAAATTGAGCTGCTTAGCTCAGCCTCTGACAGCCTGCAAAAAACAAGCATCTTTCATTTTAGTTATGTGTCTCACACTTTTCATATTGTAGTTGTTAATTAAGATATTAATAATTTGGGTCACTGAGGCAAACTATGATTCGAGCACGGATGTGCTACTTTCAACACAACAATTTCCCTAATTCAGAGCAACACATCTGCAAGTGTGCAACTTTTCAGCGCAGCATTTATGTTGACATAAAAACACGATTAACCCTTTCTGTAACCAGTGTTCTAATTAAACTTGCAAATGAACTGAAAGCCAAAAGTGAAGTGGCGATACTATCCATAAAACACAGCGGGGAGATCTTGAGTCTAATCCTGCAGATGCATTTAACTCTCTTTTTCATAAGCTGTCAACTCCCACAGGGCTTCAGACGCCACCTGCCATTGTTAAAAATATTTTCCCTCCTTGCCCACCTTTACAGTTTAATATATTTCCAGCATGTTTGAGCCTGACATTAGCGAGGGACCAAGTGTCAGCAGCTCTTCTTCTGCTGTCTTTGAAAGAGAGAGAGAGAAAAAAAAGATCCTCGTTTAGAACAGAGTCTGTCTTCCAAAGGATGCCTCTAATTGGAGGAGAAAAGGCTTCTTTCTGATGGCGCTGGAGATTTCAAATAAAGCCCATTTGCCAATGTAAGGAGTCATTAAACATGTCATTAAATCCAGCTTCTTTGATATAAGTAGATGAAGCTCTGGATCCCATTTGGTCTTTGCAAAGGATGATGGAATTTAAAACTGGTCTTACGGCAGTGAGAGACTCACACTCGACCTGCCACACACACACACACATAACTCGACTAACCCTCTGTCCATACACAATATGCGGGTGTATATTGTGTGCACAAAGGAAGCCTCTTAAAGTCTATCATTTTCATACAGCAGGGCACCAAATCATCCCATTACTGGAGGAGGAGAGTAATGACATTCAGCCACCAAAAGACGAGTCCTTGATGTTCTCAGACCGGTCACGCTCCTCTGTCTGACTTGCACTTCTTTGTTTCACTGTTGCAGTTGATTTTTTTTTTTTTTTTACTCAGCGGTCTGATTTGGCCTGCAGCGAGCCGCTGGTAAGTCCCAGCGGAGATGTCGGCCTAAACAGCCGGGTCTGAAGTGATTATGTGAGTGCAGTGTGAGAGATTCCTTTAGGGCCTGTGGGAAGCCTGCACATTCTTTGTTGACAGTAGCAATGAGAGAGAGAGAGTGAGAGAGAGAGAAAGGTAGAGGGCAGGGAGATGATCTAAACAGACAGAAAATTGCTGGAGTCTGGGAGATTAAAGGTACGTGCAGATATAAAATCCCCCTCTGCAGTAAGCTATTAGGTTGTCCTTTATTTGCTCATCCACATATCCAATTAACATGAGATCTGCATTCGCGTAACTGCCAGGTACATCTTATAACGCTGTCAAATTGCGTTCAGGTAACCTCCCCTTATGATTCTTATAACGCTGCTATGCCATGTTGGTGCAGCCTCTTTTAAGTAACTGATATATGTAAAAAATATTTCAGCCTCAGACAAAGGACAATAAAACTCTTCTTTGCTTCTGCGATTCCCCTCTGCACATTTTCAGTATGAATCTCACTGTGCCTCGTGCAAACATCACTGCCAGTAATTAAGCACCAAGAATCCTTCATAAAGCTCTATAATGTTTTTTTTTGTACATTCAGACCATCTCACATTGTCTTTGTAAGTTGTGCCAAGCAATCAAATAGAATTTTTCCTTTTTTTTTCCTTCACTGCCATTGGCCTGTTTACTCTAAAAGCATGTCCTTCAAGCATCTCCTTCCCACAATCGAGGAGCTAAGCCGTAGAAAAGCGAGCTGTCGTTTATCGCTGCCTCGCAGACAAATCCACTCTAAATGGCCGGTGATTTTCACTCATTGGCTCAATAATCCATTTGAGAATTAACTCAGGGACTCAGACACATTGTTGAGTTTGTTTTGGGTTTTTTTTTTTGCTGCTTTTGAACAGATTCCTCTGTATACCCCCTTCAACTTGAAGGAGACTTGTTTAAACAGCACAGAAAATGGAAATGAATGCACATAGGTAGGCATTTTTGCTCATTGTGCATTGGCGGGAAGTTCACTAACTCAGATGTCTGCATGTTTTTAGATGTCCTTGTTGAATCCAAGGCCACAACTTGGAGAGGGTGTCACACGTGGACGGATCTCCCTCCAGTTGTTCTCCTTGTATAATCCTTCCTTCTGCCCTTGCCTTTGCACGGATCCGTCTTGATTAAACGTTCGACTTTTTTCTCATCGTGTCTTCTTCTGCCACCTTGCTCTTTTGCCCTGAGGCCCTCACTGTCCACCCCTCCTACCTGCTGTCACTCCTCCCATAGTACACTGTGGTAATTGAGTGAGAGCTGTGGCCCTGCAGTCCTTGTGTAATCCACACTTTATAAGCACTCTAATTGAAGTGCAAATTCAATACTCCCTCATCAGCCTTTTACTGGTTGTGCCTTTGCCTGCACCCCTTAGGTAATTACAAGGAGACTGGCAGTTCAATCATTTTGCAGAAAATAATGTAACAAAAACATTGCTGCATGTACCAAATCATTTTACCGTGGCTACGTGGAGAGTGTGATAGTCGGGTTACTGGGGGTGAAACGCCAGAAGAGACAAAACACTGTCAGCTCTGTCGTCATGAGGGTAATACACCAAAAATGTGCAGTGAAGAAATGAACAGGACCTTACCTGAAAACAACGTGGGATTGTGCTTCACTCACATTTTCCTCCACCTTGAATTGGTTTGCCGCTTGCGCACATGGATGCAGGCAAGAAAAAGCAAGCACACTGCATGCACGCTCACACAGTTTACCCTTTTGTATTGTTGTAGCTATAGGCACATGCGTGCATGCAAGCATACGTAAGTGAAGTGCACACAGGCAAACACGTATAATTGGTGTCTATTGGTTTGTCTATATTACTGTGCGTGTCTTTGTGTGTCTGTGTGTGGGAGTGCTGCTTGAAGCTTTAATTAAACTTTCTCTATTTTCTCTCAGCTTGTCCCCATAGGGCCCTGTCTTCCTCCCGACCACATGCTTATTTATTTATAATTGCATTAAACTCCAGAGCTGAGCCACGGCTGAACGCGGTGCCAGACCTGTGGAGTAAGCTGGGATTGTCACACAGTAATACAATTTCATGTACTGAAACATCCCACCATCTGGGAAAATTCCACATTATGAATCATGTAGGGATGCACTGTACATTAAACAACAACAAGCTGGAAAAAAAGTTGACTTTATAATTCCCAGTGCCACAGTAACAATGCAGAATGTCAACACAGACGTATATAATTCAGAACTGTGGGAACGTGGACTGTCTCACGCGACAAGGCAACGCACTCCACCAGTGAAAAGATCTTATGAATCTGCAGAATCCCTGCAGAATCGCTCTCCTCCAGAGATCAAACATTCCTGAGAAGAAAACAATCCAGGTGTCATAACAACTTTTCCCTTCTTCCCTTTATTCAATTGCCAGATCCCTCTTCATTTTTTTGTTTATCTTTCTAATTTGCTTTGCCTTAAACTAAATATCCCACCAGACAACCTTTTGGATGAGCATCACAGAAAATTTGTAGTGTATCCCAAGTGCTTTTGTTGAAGTTGGATGAATGTGATTTAAATCTTCAAAAGAGAAAATCATCTTACGATATTCTTATAACACTGCCAGATTGCCAAGATACCCTACATGGGCAGCTACCCACATGTGGTGACTTAATATCTGCAACACTGCCTACTTACATCTGCAACATAAACAAGCCTGCACATCATTCTTTTCGTAGCCAATTTAAATGCTGGCATCAAGATCATAATCATATTATAGCACATCTTTTCATGTAATGTCATCAAACCGGCGATGCTGTAAATCTTTGCAAAGACACTGTGCTATGATTTACATTTTGCATTTTTATCGGTGCATATTTAATCACTTTTTGCATTATCTACTGTATCCCTGCCTGTCTTGCTTTGATATGTATATTGATGTGATGACCCACCTTGCTGAGGGCAATGAGTCACAAAAATCACATGCATGGCAAAATTTCCGCATTCAATAAGGTTGTCCGGGAAAATAAATGTGAAAATGTGAAATGCACGCTCATGCTGATCGTAATTCTGGGAACGAAGTGAAGCAATTACTGGTGACAAACAAATCAAATCTATCTGTGAGTGCTTGAAGACGAACTGTAAATCACCAAGCACCCAGCTTCAAAAGGAGAGTGATTCACTCTGCAATGGAGACAGACTTATTTTTACTTTTAGATAGGTCTTAGCCATTACCCATTGATGGCCACACTTTGTCCTCAGTATAATAAAAATATCACATTTCACACACATTCATGGGCAACTAGATTCATAGAAGTAGTCCTAGTCATGAAATTGTTTGTTCTTTCAGATATATGAACACACATATGCGCAGTAGAGTCTTTAAGGAGGGAGTTTGTTTTCATAATCATACACATATAGATGAATGCTTCTTCTAAATGTACTGTATCCCCACATACATTTGCATAGGCATGTACACACAGCCACTTATAAATAACAACATCTATACATGGTGTTGCTATGGCATAAAGGACAAAACTCAAAGCAAACTTATTCTCAAAGTCCAGTAACAGTGGCCAGACAAAAGCAATGTAAAGAGTGTTTAGAGGGGCAGATCGGTGTAATTTGCTTTGGTGGATGGCTGTGTTGTTGAGGTCTGAGGGTCAGGTGTAAGGAGCCTAATGATTTTAGAAGGGGGGCAAAAGAGCGTGTCCTGAGTTCCCAGGAGTCAGGGAGCCTTTGCTGGCACTGTGTACTGGTCAAACTCAGTTTATTGATGGGTCCATGGCACTTGAAGTTGTTCACCTAAATGGAGCTGGGTTCGATCCAGTATAGTGTGTTTCGTATGCCAAAGCCAATTACATTGTACTCCTGGTTTCTTGGCTTGTACTGTTCTCCAGTCCCTCTGACCTGCGGGCAATAAGAGTGTTTCTCTTTGAATAATCTTCTTTAATCAACACCAACAGAGCAGGACAGTGCACACCCATCTTCACTCTGAGCAGATTCTTTCCTGGTACATTACATTTAGTATGCACACTTTAGCAGGTCTCAATAATATATTGTTTTCAACCTGTTATGTTATGTCCTGTTGTGTATTTTTATTCTGTTTTATCCATCCCTTTGGCAGTGAAGATGTGTAACTCATACATTTATAGTACATTACTAATTATAGCCTTTCAGATTAAGATTTTTCATTGAAAACATGTGAGAAGCTTATAAAAATTACACATTATACCTGTATTAGTTATGCAATTTTTTTTTTCAGATTTCAAAATTCAAATTTTTATTTATTTAAAGCCCAAAATCACAAAACATTGTTTGCCTCTGAGGGCTTTACAATCTGTACAGTTGTGACACCTTCTGTCCTTAGACCCTCGAACCGGGTCAGGAAAACTTCAAAAAACCCTTTATGGGAAAAAGAAGAAACCTGAGGAAGAGCCACAGATGAGGGATCCCTCTCCCTGGGACGGACAGACGTGCAATAGATGCCACATGTACAGAGAACATCATCATCAATCATATATGAAGTTAAACATGGGTCGTAATAAACTGTAGATAAACTGGGTTCATGGGTTTAGTCCATGTCATGTGTGAAGGTATCATCACAGGTAATGGAAATGAGTCAGTGAGTCCAGGTGCATCTCTAGATGTCCTCATATGGAGCCTCATATGGAGCCACTCGAGACCTTCTCTCCACAACACAGACACAGACCAGATCATGTCCCCACCAGGCCAGTGAACCTCAGACTGGACCACAACCAGCCAGAATCAGTGAGGAACCTGCAAGACTGGAGAGAACAAGGAGGGCCTGGGCTCCGGCAGTAACACTTTACAGGACATCAGTACTGGTACTGATAAAAGTGAATTACAATGAATCCCCTGGAAGAGACAAATGCATGGACCATGTTTCGGAATCGCTTTGGGGCAGAAAGAATTACAATAATGGACCAGCAACCTGGAATTTCAGAATGGAACAAAGAGGACAATGTTGTGCACTGGAGATGAACAAAACTGGTACTGATAAAAGTGAATTACAGATAAATAATCCAGCCTTGAAGGACAAATGCATGGACTAATGTTTCGGCATCGCTTTGGGGCAGAAAGTGTAACACGAAGGACATGCGATGTTGTGCAGGTGGTAAAAGGCAGACCTTGAAATATGCTTAATAGTGGGTGTCGAAGGACATATATCCTTGAAGATCCCCGAGGTTCCTTACAGTGGTGCTGGAGACCCAGTTAATCCAGCAGTTAATGCCATCCAGCAAGGCTATATTAGGAGAAGGTTCTTAACGTGTCCAAAGCACGCCATCCTCAGAGAAAAGGCCTCAGGTGTTTCAGCGGACCTAATAGGATCACTTCAGTTTTATCTGAATTCAACAGCAGGAAATTTCTTGTCATCCAAGCCTTTATATCTTTAAGGCAGGCACCTGGAGTTTCAGGAGCTGATCAGTTTTGTCTGGCATTTAAAGTATATTCTTATATACATTTAGATTCACATCTCTCTGTCAAGGCCATTCTGCATAATGAGAACTTATATTACAATTTTCTAATTTGAATACTTTTTCCACCACTTCTCTCTGGTCTGTTTCATTACTTAAATACTAAATTTCCAAGCTGGGGATTGATACTGTTGTCACTTTACTTTCTGGTTATTACCTGCTTACCTGTCTACACCTTGTTACTGTTTACATCTCTCTTTATATTGTTCACATCTCAGTTAATATTTATACATTTATTAGCACTGTTTATACCTGCATTTTATCACAACTGCGTAAACAATATTACATCTCTATTTGTATCTAATTCTTTATGTATTATATCTTACACTTACATTTTGATCTCTTATTTTAGTGTGCAGTATTTCATTTTACAGACAGTGTTATATATTCTCATTTTTTAAACCTTTACAGTATTTGATATCTTATGTCATAAGTTCTTCTTTACCTTTGTGATTTGATTATATTTAACTTTGTTGAAGGGAGCCTGAAATGTGAGAACCTTCAGTTCAATTCAGTGAAGTTCTTTTCTTGTCATATTTCAAATAAATATAATGTGTGTACAAAACTAAATTAAACTAAACTAATCTATTTTAAAGTGAAATATTTCGTTATATATTTTATTATAGTCCCATATTTTAAACTTTTGCACTATTTGATATCATCTGCTGTATGTTGTCCTTTACTTTCCCTTTACAGTTTATTTTAGCATTGCTGGAGGGAGTCTGAGATTTAAGAATTTCATTGCCAGCTGCTGCCTACGATATTATATTCCCATATTTTAAACTTTTGCACTATCTGATATGTTTTGTTGTATCTTCTTGTGGGATTTCCCTATACATTTTATTTTAGCATTGATGGAGGGAGCCTGAGATTCAAGAATTTCATTGCCAACTACTGCTTTAATTATTGTGCATATGACAATGAACATCTTGAATCAATAAAATAATTTTCCTGTAATTAAACTAAACTAATCACAGTTCTTGCATTACAGACACTGAGGGGTTCGAATAAAAGGTATTTAAGGTGAGAAATGTCTTTATTTTGCAGAGGAACAAAAACCAAAACAATCCCAGCATGGCTCACTGTGCGTCTGCTTACGTCACAGCCTCACCCGGAAGTGCAGTGAAGGCTGCTGCTAAAAAAATCATTCATTCCTGTGGTCAAAGAGCGACACAAAGGTGAGTTTTATACCTGTGTAACCCTCCACCTTTCCTTACTATGTCGTGATATTATATGTGTGTGTGTATTTGTGGAGTTTGGGCTCGATTTAACGCCGGAAGCACTTTTTAAAGGGCTTCATTTCGAGCCGCTAGCTGGCTAAAGTTAGCAGTTCAGTGAAGGCTTTTCGGGTTTTTGTTATTTGTGGGATCGAGCTGCCTCTTTTCTCTAATTTTCTGCCTCACAACGAGGTGTTGCTGGATGCGTGTGTGTGTGTCACAACAAAAAACAAAAAAAATATTCGTGTGAAAATTTTCTGCCGGGACTTGCAAAATAATGAGCCCACTGTGAGGAAACGCGTGATGCTGCTCAGCCCGAAGATCCTGCCAAATAGTGATCCCTCACTCCTCCAGACGCAGTGCAGGACAGATGCTGCAGGTTGCAACTAAATAGACTTTATATTAAGATATACTGCAATGCAGGGAGAGGTCCAAACCTTACAGCTTTCATGCATGGTCGAAAAAATGAAATTGCAATAATTAAAAGTGGTTTCAAGCCACAGAGAAAGTGAATGATTGCATTTTTATTGAAGCAGAACTGTGAGTTTTTATGAATAACCTCTTTATGTTAACTCAGTTTTCATTTTTAAAACTTGATTTGATCAATTTCGATATCATAAGTACTTTTTTCTAAGGCTATGAAGAGAAAAGCTCTAACAAAACTCATTAATAGGGATGCACCAATCCAACCTTTTCTCCCCTGATACCTGAGTGCTGATCCAATTACAGTGCTCTCTTTTCCCCAGAACTTAAAATCTGTATGTACACTTCACTGCAGTGGTGAAGAAAGTGTGTAGGACTTTTTACTTAAGTTACAGTACTAATACCACACTCTGAAAATACTCTGCCAAAGTCCTGCATTTAAAATCTTACTTTATTTTTAAAAGTAAAAAAAGATTAAAAGTATATAAGTATTATCAGGAAAATGCACTTAAAGTATTAAAAACAAAAGTACTCCAGTTGCTGTTATACCATTATGTTATCTGTTATTTGTACCGTATTAACATGAAAGCAGGGTTTTACTGTTGTAGTTGGTTGAGGTGGAGAAATTATTATTTACATTTACATTACTTTACATTATGTATTAATCTGCTGATTGTTGTCTTAATTAACTGATCCATCGTTTGGTTTGTAAAACTTAAGTAGTGGGAAATGCTGTTACAATAACCTGGAGAAGAAGGCTTGTTGTATCCAACCAATAGTACAAAATGTATATTTGATATGTTAAAAACTTGTAAAATAATTAGTAAATAAAGCTGTTAAAAAATTGTGGTGGATTTGATCATCAGTTGATCAGAAAACAAGTCAATTAAGCCACAATATAATAAATAAATGCTAAAGATGTAGTATAATAGGTGGAACAGTTGCTTGCTTATAAAGTTGTGTTTGGCAGTAAGTTCTGCTCTCTGTTTAGTAAGTGCATGTTAAAAATTCAGTCGGTTTGTCCTGCAGTGTTTTCTGCTCAGCTTTGCTGGAGTTGTATGCATGTGCAGGGAGGAGTTCAGAAATACTCTGAATGGAGGTCTTGTTTGATTCATAACAGTCTATGGGTGAAAATATTTGAATCTGAAGGATAGCTCGCTGGCTAGCTTTGCATCCTTCTCATTTTCCTATACTACAAAATACTCCCACAAATCAGTGCCATTGTTTGCAAACAAGATTAGTTAATTTGCACATACAATAAAGTAATTTTCCTAACAAATTCATTAAACACTATGTTGCAAAAATGAGTACACCCCAATGAAAGTCTTTGGAGCAAGCTAGCTAAATTTTCGACTACAAAATTCTAATGAACAAGAATTTAACCACAAGTGAGTCTAATTATCCATTAAACAGGTGTCCAGCAAACAGTTGACTATAAAAGGGTGTTACTTAACAAAGAAAACCTCTTCTCATTTCATGCTGTCAGCAATGGGACCACATGGAAGAGAAATGTCACCTGAGAAAGAAAATAATTTCTTTACACAAGAAAGGTGAAGGCTGAAGAAGATCAGCAAAGCTTTACTGATCAGTCAGAATACTGTAGCAAAAGTGATACAAAAATTTAAGAAAGATGGAACTGCAACCATCTCACAGACAGACGTCCAGGCTGTCCACGGAAGTTAACACCTCGACAGGAGCGTCTTCTGATGAGAAGTGTTTAAGAAAATCATCATGCAAGTTCTCTGCAGTTAGCTAAAGAAATAAAGAAAAACCGAACTGGGGTGACTGTTTCCCATGACACAATACGGCGCACACTGCAGAGGAATGGCATGCATAGGTGTCATCCATGAAGGAAGCCTCTCCTAAAGCCCATGCACAAAAAAGCCTGCTTAGGATTTGCCAAGATCCATGCTAAGGGTCCATGCTGAAAAAGATGAAGATGGACCTGATGGGAGTGTTTTTTAACTGACCAAGATAAATGATTTTGAACTGGGCCTACATGATACAAAATTTCTGGATGGTGGTGATGAGACAAAGGTGAGGAGTACAAGATAAATGTTTTTGGAACATGATGGCTTCAAAACTGTATGGCAGTGAAACAAAGGTGAGGAGTAGTGAAAAATAGTGCCTGCATGGTGCCTAAAATGAAATCATGGTGGTGGCAGTGTCCTTATGTGGGGCTGCATGCATGAGTGCTGCTGGTGTCAAGGATGGGGAGATCTGCATTTCATTGATGGTATGTGCATCTGAACACAGTGCTGCTGCACTACTCTGTATTGAAAGAGAAGATGCTACCATCACTCTTTGCAATTGGTCGTTGTGCACATGAATTCTATATTGAAAGAGAAGATGCAGATGTACTGCTCTATATTGAAAGAGAAGATGCTACCATCACTCTGTGCCCTTGGTCATCATGCACTTTTCCAACATGACAATGATCCAAAACACACATCTAAGGCCACTGTTGCATTTCTGAAGAAGAACAGGGTCAAAGTGATTCAGTGGCCAAGCATGTCTCCTGATCTGAACCCAATAAAAGATACATACTGTAATATGTCGCCAACTTGTTCATTCCATGCCTAGAAGACCTTAAAAATCACGGAGGTCATACAAAATAATAGATGCAGTAGATTTTGTTGTGGGGTGTATTCATTTTTCCATCACCTAATTTGAGTAAAACTGCAGAATTTGTAATCTGAGTTATATTATTAACCTTACATTCATGTTATGCGTTAAACAAATGTGCTCTATAAAACTCAGTTTTGTCAAAATCTTGGAAATTGTTCTTGTGTTTATTGAGATATTGATTCAAATCTTTCTTTTCAAAGGGGGTGTACTCATTTATGCTAAGCACTGTACATAAAATGATCTGACGTCTCCTATCATAAGAAATATTGACCATAGAGATCATAGACAGTGGATACTGTTATAAGTGATGGTCAGTATAAGAATTTCTGCTGTAAGAACTCAAGATGCATAGAGACAGTACTTTTTATACCGACCCAGGGTGGAGCATAGGCATCGGGTGTGTTGCCAGTGAAGAGCTATTGTGAGACATTGAGTGGTAAATATACATAAATAATTGGGTTTACCTCTACACACAGCATTCAGTAATCATAATGTAAAGATGTATAGATACTACTCTTGAGCAATAACAGAAATCAAAGACTACAGCGCAGAAAAATAGAAAAATACAGTGGATCTCATTCATGGCAGGCATTTTGAGAGAAAAATCACAGGAGTACTATTCAGTGCGCCTGTGCTTTTCTTCTATGACATTTCAATATGTCTGCTGTGAAAAGGGACCATAGAAGAAGAGAACAACACAAAAACAATAGAACAGATATTTTATTAAAATTTTTCATTTAAGTAGGGAATATTGTGCCTCTGTGTATTTTTCTGTGTTTTGGTGAATGTTTTTCTCTTTTTCTAAGTACAAAGTAACACTTAGCTGATTGTCTTTGTCATTATGCGAGCCCCCCCGCCTCCACTCTGTCTCTTTCAGCAGACTAAGCTACAGTCCAGTGTTTTTATCTGTGCCAGCAAATGTTTTCTCAAAGCCATGAAAACAATTAATTCAGCTGCAGCATGTCAAGCTTTGCACTTTGATAATTATTGCTAGGATTTATTAGTGTGTTTTGAGTCACTCTTGGGATATTTGGTTTATGACGAACAAGACTCGGTTTTAAAATAGTTCCAACCGTCTCTCTCAAAAAGTCAACTAATAAATTCTCAAACTGAGGGAGAAATTCATCCAGTGGACATCTGGCGGTTGAGAGTTGGTGGGAAAAAAAAACTGCAGTGCATTCACAAGCCCAGATTGGTTGAATTAATAAACTCAAAATTATGTTTTTTGGTAGGGGAAAACCTATTTGGGTGAACCACCCAAATAAATTCCATATAAGAGGAACACAGATTCGCATGCTGTTAACAAGATCAGTTTGGAGGGGACAGGCCAGATGCTCAGTTTCATATTGCTGAGCTGTACGCATCAAAAACAGTTATTAGACAGGTGGCCTTTCCTTAGACTTCCACCTGGCAGCTGGCAGATAGACACACTTTTTCTTTGTTTATAGGGGAGTGTGTGTGTGTGTGTGTGGAGAGAGGAATGAGACCACTTGTCTTGATTTAGAAATGCTTTTCTCACCTGGCTGCATGTACTCTTCTTAAACACTAGTCAAATTTAAACCCTTGCGCTGATGTGTGTCGAGCTCTCCCTCAAGTCGACTGTGTCCATTCAGCTCGGTGCTGTATATTAAACTATTCAACCACTGTCAGATGTTCTTTACACACAAGCGGCCAGCTGCCCAGAGCCCCCCCCCCCTTCATACACTACAAGACGCAGCCATTTGGTTTATTTACGGGAGGTGCTTCTGGAACTGCTGGGAATAGGCCAAGAGCCAATCGAAACACACGGTGGAGGCCAAGCTAATAGAATCTGACAGGAATGGAGTCGTAGAGGCCGCTCAGGCATCGTAAAGCTGTCGCCGTTTAAGCCCCTAAATTTGTCGCTATTACCTGCTTGCTTCTCCCTTTACATGGCCGAAGAGTTGTGGGGGAAAAGTGTTGCCAGGCTCTCGAGTCGGAGCAGGTGGTGTTACTCATCTTCTCCAACATGAAATAAGTCTCTGAATGCTGTGCATCTTCAGCATCTAACACACTTACAGTGAATTGGAGGACAGAATGTAAAGATCGATAATATGCTCTCCACCACAGTGGTATCAAGTCAATGGTGAGGATGACTTTTAGGGTAAATTTTTACAAACAAAAAATTTTCTGCACTGCACCACTTCTCAGTTGGACTCTGCTGGACCCAGCTAGCCTGCATTTGTGCTGTATTTGTTTACACTCATATTCTTAGTTGGCTGTGTGCTTTTGGGAAATTGCCTTATTGATGGTGCTGCAGGGGAAGATGTCAAGACGTGTGAGTCTTTTCTAGGTTGTCACAGTGTAAAACGCCACAGCAGTTAGTGCATCTGATGCTAATTTGTGGGGAGAAAGTCATTGTAAGTCGTTTACTCGTCAGATATTCATTGTAGTCTGTAAATGAATGAAGTTTGACTGAGGTTTTCCTCACTAATGAGCTTGATTAAGAGAATATATGTAAATTGTCCTAAAATTGGGCTTGTCACAGTGTCCAGTCTGTCTCCTGAGCTTCGTCAGTGGATCAGTTCCAAAAAAGTGTTGGCCTGTGGCATCACAGCCCACAGCTTTGCTGTTTCTGTTTCTGGCTTTGTCAGTTACTTTCACAAGTTCACAAATCAGAGCTGATGAATGTAGAGAAACAATTTGTTTGAAGCTGATTTACACTTTAAAGGTCAAATCAGGAATTATACTATATCATATTTGAACTTCTCATTTGACTGACATCCCACTGTTAGCTTAATGCTTATTTAATTGGTCTGAAAACATGAGTAGTTGAGCTTTTGACTTCAACGCTGACAGTGTGTGATGTAAAATATGAGTTTTAAATATAGTTGATGTGGGCCGACTGCATTCTGAGTAGAGAAAATATGGAGAAAAGTGATGTGCATTTTGGATTAGAGTGTCGTGAGAATGTTGTAAAGTAATGATTTTCATTCCTCTTAGGCGGCTTCCAAGAATCTGCCTGTGTGCAGGCCTACTAAGACATAATTGATATAGGCAGAGGCCCACTCAAAAACATCTTTGATTGGGCCTTTTATAGATGCAGCATGAGAAGAAGCTCATTTCTCACATTGCCAATCGCTTGTGAGGGAAGGCAACAAGTATTGAATTAGTTTGCATGAGAGGAGGGAAATTGAAATATGGATTGGGGTCGCAAATGCCTGCCAGTGCTATTGGCTGTTTCGGATATGGAGGATGAAATGTATTTTCTGTGTGTATGTGTGTGTCAGTGTGTGACTGATGTAGACAGTGTTGGCATCGAATGGTTTTCCACCTTTCCTATTTTCCAATAACAAGTTGGGAGCAGGAGTGACACAGATGAAGTGAATGTTTTAAGAGGAAAAGTAATCTTAAAGACAAGCCAAGCCATTCCTCACCCTAATACACAGCCTCATCCTCTGCTTCTCCTACATCACTGCTTCTGTCTCTGAGCCAGACACGAGCCAGCTCTCTCGCCATCTGCCATTTAGATGTATTTAAATCATGCATGCATGCTGAGTTCGGACCTGTGATTTGAAGTGGTCAGGTCCCCGGTCTCTGCCAGGCTGCTCTGCGCAACTCGTGACCCAGGGAAGCCATCTGAATATGAATTAATGACAGCACAGTTGGTTAAAAGTGTCACTGCCCAAAAGTCAAATCTAATTTTGCTGATATTATCTGGCATTTAAGCCTGGAAAATGGTGACCCATCCTAATGGTTTGATTGCCAGATCCATCTCTTGTCATGGCTGAAATATTGTCTGATTTGGCATTTGCACAGGACATCATTTTTAGGTAAAACACTGAAGGCATGTGTCTGACAAAACAGTTGAGGGTGTTGATGAAAACTATGGTGTGTCCAGAAAATAAAGTCATGAAGGCAGAAACTGGAGTTTAGATGTTAAATGACATTTGTGACAATATCAACATCTAGATTTGGATGTAAAAGGACACAGTTACTCATATACAGTACACAGATAGAAGATTGCATATTTACAAGTCCCACTCAGTGACGTTTAGAGTCTGTTGGGGGCTTTGGCAAAAACACCCAGGGGGGCCCTCTAACCAGCAATCATCACCATTATGTTATAAATAATCTATCACCAACACCAAAAATGGATGAAAACAAACACTTTTTCTTTGATTTTTTTCAAGTGAGTAAATATTTCTGAATATATTATTATATAATAACATAATCATATAATATAAGGACACTTTCAAGCCGTCAGTCCGGCCTCCTGTCTGGTCACACACAAAGACTTTTGAATCCTTAACAGGTTCCTGTAAAACTGCCCAGCCTTGCACAAAGGAGAACACCAAAGCAGGAGCTAGACTACTGAAGATTTAGCTCCATCTGCTACAGCCAGATTAAGAGTGTGACTGCTGCACAGTACCTTCTCATTCAGTTTCAGTATGGTTGCTTGAAGTCTTTATCTATGCCCCATCACGTTGCTCCCACTAAATAACAGCATTCAGTTATTTACTGTTACAGTTCATCATCATTATCTGCTGCGCCGTCTTTTTTTCTTGTTTATTTTTATTTGGTCACTTCTAGATAGCTGACCTTCATTTTCCTTCATCGACTTTCAGTTCAAACTTTGAGGATGTTACGCGGATCGTGCTTTGCGTCCGACAGAGGAAGTGGAGGGGGTGGTTGTGGTCAGTGCCACATTTTGAGACACTGCTGTAGGGTGAAGCTTGTCACGCCTTGGGGGCCCTCTAACAGCCCGGAGCCCCCTGACGGCCCGGAGCCCCAAGCAGCGACCTGCCTCACCTGTTCACAAGCTGCACATCTGGTCACGCTATAATGTGACTGGGCGGCATTGCAAAACACTTTTCATTTTATTTTTGCAGACAGCGTGGCCTCCCGTGGTAGTAAAGAACCATTTAATAGAATAAAAAAAATTGAGCTAAAACAGGAAGTTGATTAGTTTACTTATTTTGCAAAGTCAAAGGGCACAAAATTGAGTGGTTCAAGCTTCTCACACCCTAATAACTGATGCTTTTTGAAGTTTTTAATAAAAATATATTGATTATATTTGGATTTTGGACCCAGCACATTTTGAATATGTTGCCCTGAGCTGCTGAGGCTTGTGAGGAGCATTGTCACTGTTTTATTTTATTTTGAGCAAAATTGTTAATCAAGAGTAATCAAAAAGTTATTTAATCATAGAAATATTTTTTAGTCGCATCTCTAGAAAATAATAAAAAACTGTAAACTATATGTGGAGTGCCTTTCATAAACATTCAATGTGTAAAAAAGTAGTTTGTGCCTGCAGTCTTCACTCTGAGCAGAGAAAAAACTTTGAATATTTGATGGATATTTGAAGTTGTTAGTTACCCTCGTGATTGTGTTAACAGAGGATCAAACTCTGAAGCACCTTGTCCCAAACCAATTGAAACACAGCCATGGGAAGCCACTTGTAAGGGATTTGAATGGTCTAAAATTATGAAGTTCACAGGTAAGGACCACTCCACCCTCGTCACCCCCTCCAACAGAAAACACTCCTGTTTCCTTTTAACAGAGATTGGGGAAAGGAGTCGCATGTCAACAGTAGGGGGCTGGAAAAGAGAGAGGACGGGAGGAGGCGGTGGGGGAGTAAGAATGGCTGTAAAATCAATAGTTCATACAGTTCTGAAATTGAAGGGTTTTTTTTTTTGTCAGAAAGCGTGTGTAGAAAGTGGAATATGAAATAGCTTTGGTGGAGGCCCCCGATGTAAGCAGCAGTATTGATTTCCAGAGACCTGGTCCAATTATGGTACTGCGGGTTTTGTCAGTGCCCTTTAAAGGACCAGCGCGACTCTGGTGGGGCAAGATTTTGGGCATCGCCTGACTTCGCCTCATCTCTTTCTCCCCGAGTGGGCTGGCTGTTTCTGTGACCAAAGCCACAGAGGAAAAGTCAAGGAAATAGAGTCTGCTGCTTCTACAGTTTCCACAGCCTCTCTGAGGACACAGCTGCAGGATGGGAGATTTCCCCTGTTGGCAGTTCCTGTTAAGAGATTCACTGGCATTACAACATAAAGAGAAAATAATCCTCTCTATGTGTGTGGTAGTATCTGTCCTCATGTGTGTCTGTTGGCAAGTGGCTTAGAGAGAGTCTGACTGAGCAGACTGACAGAAACAGTGTCTGTGTACGAGACAGCTCGGCTTTGTGCGTCTGCCTGTGCAGGTGTGTTTTTGTTACTGAACAAGGACAGGGGGTTGCTTGAATGTCTGTGTGTGTGCAGCTTCTGTTGAGGTGTTTTCACACGCATCCCCTACAGTTTAGTGGTTATTGTGAACAGCCAGACTTCAGCAGAGAAAGTGCAGCTGTTATAAAGCTTTTATTGCTGGAGGATTTGCAGGGTAAAATGGTCCGTAATTCCCATCCTGCACCCCCCGCTGTGCTGTCCTTGCTGCTGACGCTGCTTTCATACTGCCCTAGTCTGGCTTCATAAGGAAAAAGCAACACGAGGGTATCAGCTCCCAGAACAATATAGGACATTTTTTCCCTCCGCTCCTCTCTTGAGATTCAAAAAAAGTTTGCTGGCAGTGAAAAGAAGGCTTCGCCTCTGACTCCCTCTCTTCTCCCCTTTGCCTCCTCTATAGTCGCCATGTGTCCCATCTCTTCCTCCCCTTTCCTATACCTCCCTCAACTCTCGTTTTCTCTCCAAGTAACGGGAGTCTCATGCAATATGCTGTGTTTCCCCACTTGAGTGTTAATGAGGTGGATGAATATTCATGGAGAGGAGGCTGACATCGCTGTATGGCGACTGTGCAGAGGATGTTTGTGCTAACAGACACCGTGGTGGCCACATTTCTGAGGGATTTGCTGTGCTGCGGGTAGACATCAGGGGACTCTGGGGCTCCTCTGCTAATGATGCAGATGTGCGTCCCTGAGTTTTGTTTTGGTCTGTGATTGTGGATGACCCCTTCCCAAGGCCTCCCTCCTCTCTCCCCGGAGGCTGCTGGTGGAGCTCAAGTTTAGCCTCCAGCTGCTGGTGGAGGATGGCCAGGGCAAGCGCGAGACTGAGAAGAGCCTGCCTACACTCCTCCTCCTCCTCCTCCTCTTCCTCCCTCTGTTTCTGGCTTGTGACAAACAGATGCCATGGGCCGCCTCTCTGGGGAGCATCTCCATCCTTTTTTATCATACTTCTTCCTCTTTCTTGCTATCACTCTGTCTTTTCATTTTCTGTGTCTCCTGCATTTTCTTTCTCCTTCTGCTGTGATGATGATACAGCCGCCAGTGTTAGGTCGTGAAGGGCGTACGAGAAAGTGCGCGGCCCATTTTAGCAGAAAAGGGCTGCGTGATGCGGGCTCGTCATGTCTCATGCGTTGCTGTTTCCTCCTGTGCTCTGTTCAGCTTTGTTCTGCTCTTTGGATTTACTTCCAGCAGTCCCAGTAGTAATTTCTCACGTTCTGTTTCCTCTCTATCCTCTTTTGCTCGGCAGCCTCTCATTTGCATTTTCTCACTCTCTCGTCATTCCAGCCTCCTTCTTCTCTCCTCACCGTGTTTCAGCCTGGAGCCTTCGCTGCTCCCCTTTCCCACCCTTATTTGCCATTAGTCCCTTTTCCCCCCCCTCTCTCTGCCTCTGTCTTTCCTCCCTTGCTCCTCTGTAAGATATCCGACCCCTGCAGTCTACTTCTGAAGGAGCTCCTATGGTTGTGTTAAACATCTGTAAAATCTTTGATCTCCCACCAGCCATTTTTGGCACGAGGTGATGTGTGTTTGTGTCTGCGGCGCCAAGGTGGAAATGTGTGTTTGTCTGTCTGTCTCATGCTGTTTGTACTCAGCAACCTTTAATTTGGGAGAGGCGAGTCCGTTGGTGCTTTAGAGGAGGACAGATAGTCCGACTGGCTCCTTTTTTTAGTCTGGCACTCTGTGACATAATAGAGTTCTTCCTGCCCCTCGGTGCTCTTGGCTCTCCTGCGTTCATGAAAACGGTCGCCCCGCCACTTAATATTGTCAGTTCCCGTCTAGCAGGCATCCATGCTGATTCTCATGAACACACATATCCTTCCTGCTGTCGGGGAAAGGGTGGAGGCTGGCCAATTTATCAGCGGCCTGACTGTAAGGCTATAGGGAGCCCTCCGTCTTCATCAGTTCACTCAGCAGATAGGCACACCCCAGTCACCGCTACTAGACTTACCTCATGTGTCTCCATTATACATTAATAACAAAGCTGTGAGGGTGACTAGGATTGTCGCTCCATGTTATGCCATGTTAAGAAACAGAGGTCTGTTCAGATCATAGGTGGAACGGGTTAAAGGTCTGTTTATTTACTCTAAAAAAGTGAGAAGGCAATCAGATTTATTTCAGGTAGACCTTAAAGTGTTTTCTGCGGGGTGCCAGTTCGTTACAATAAGCGGCTGGCAGATTATTGTAGTCATTTTATTACAAGCTAATGAGAATAACATTAGCTAAAAGTGCAACTGCAATATTAGGTGACTGTTATGCTCCATTTTGATTACTGCAAGATTACTGCAACAAATAGATTAACTTCTGAACACTTTCTACAGGCTGCATTTATTTTAGTTTCTTTATATTAGTTTTATTTTAGTGCATCTTACACAGGAGTTTTATATATAGACAGGAGGGGCAAATTAAAGGAAGAACCTGAATAAACGAGAGAGAAAATATAAGAAATGCAGATGGTTCCAAATAGCTTAGAAGCAATTTCATGGTTTGGGTCCACTTGTCACCTTAAAGGGAAGAGTTACTGCAAATCATTACAAAGTTGTTATGAGGGATCATCTTTATCCTGTGATGTTCTGGATGCGAGTGGTGGATTAACATCTTACTAACCCACTTTGTTTGTTTTTTCCTTTAATTTTTCAGCCGTCTGCATATGTATATAAACAGTTAATTAAGAAAATTATTCATCATTGATAAGTGAAATCGCCTCCAGAGCAACTGACGCTAAAGTCTGTTTTCTCTGATTTTTCTTCAACGTGACTGTCATTATCGATTAATCTGTACAGATGATCTGCAAACCTTCATGTTTCAGAGCGAGAACATTGTAATATTTGATGATTTTGCTCGATAAATAACTATCAATTAATCGTCCATTAAAATAGTTACTGATTAATATTCTGTCTTTGTTTCAGCTTTATTTCAGTGTTCAACAGCATCTGGTCTGAAAATGGCATCAAATCAAACATCCAGTTTGAGCATTTTAGAACAGAAATATCAGTCATAAATGAAATTTGAATAAAATCACATGCAAGTAAAATCAACTCAGCATATATTTATTACAGTCACTAGACGGGACAAGGTTGCCGTCTACGTTGAGCTCAGTAAGTTGTAATGCAGTGAACCTGGGGGGTTAGTCGTTGGTCTGCCCTGCTGTTTGTGTCCAGTCATGTGATATCTCAGGGCCGTTCTGCAGCAGCGAAGGATGCCTGTCTTCTTCCCGTCCTCCTCCTCCGTCTCTCCGCTGTCCTTGGCCTGGGTGCCCCCCTCGCTTTCCTTGGCCCGCTGCCGATCAAAGCCCCTTTGAGGGTGCTGAGCGGTTCCAGGGCTGATGGTGATTTGATGATATGTGTACGTCTTCAGATTCTCCCCTTCTTGTGTGATTAGACGGCGTGTGACAGGCAGTGTCTGCGCCATCAGCTCACATTAAGCCCCGGCGCCGCGCTGCCACCATCGCTGCTGTTTTTATCTTTTAATGTTGCACCTTCGTCACCAGCCGAATCAATTATCAGTGATTATGTTAGTGTCAAAGTCTTCAGTGCCGGGCTGAACCCCGCCGCTGTCTCCCCCTCTTTGCTGCTGTGTGGCCCAGAGGCCCAGCAGAAGCCACACTACGCTGATCCCCTGTCAGAGCACCGCTGCTGCAGAGGGACAGCTTCACAGACAGCTCTAAGTTTAACCTTCCTCCTCAACAGCGCTGTGACAACGCAGGGAGAGTTTGCTATGCCTCACAGAACTCTCCCATGTAGACTTTCCTTAGCGAGGAAGCTGCAGAGCGATTAGCCCCATCCTGATCATTTGTGGATGCTGCAGTCAGAGCTTTCTTGGTGGTCTTGTTGTGTCCTTGGATTGAACATGAGTCTCTCGAGAAGACCATGTTGTGTAAGTAATACCAGATCGCAGAGCTTTTGAAGGAGGATTTTCTATGCAAAATCTCTCCTCCACACTTTCCTGTGTATCCCATCTCTTTCTCTCATGGCTCTCTGCAGAAGTTCTCACTTGGCCTTGGATTTACTGCTGTTGCACAGTGTGTGTATGTGTGTGGATTATTGCCACTGCAACAGACAGGGCAGTGAGGCGGCTTGTTAAAAACCCCCTCTCAGCTGCAAGGTCACGGCTCTGGCTTTTCCACCTTTGTGCGTGTCAATGCTCTGTCACAGACAAATGTTCACACCCTTTCTGGAGTCTTTAAATATCACAGAGCTGTACATGTAGGTTATAACACTTTCCATAGGCACAAACACAAACACACATCCACATCTACATGCTCGCCAACAACTGTTGTCTTTTCACGTAAATAAACATCATGCTCCACGCTTCATTTATATTTCTCACGTACACACAAGTGCTAAAGCAGTCAGCGTGGTTTGGATCTGGTTCTGGGTCTGTCTCGCCAAATTACCAGATTTGCTGAGCTCAAATGAGTCTTACAGCGAATCCCTTGTCTCTCCTCGCCCTTCTTAAGCCTGTCATTTTCAGCCACTTGCTTTACCTGTTTAAATGTGCAGGTTATATTAGATTTAGCTATCTAACATTAATCCTGTTCTGAGTCTTTATATTATATTTATATTGACCTAAACATTGAATGAAAATGTGGCCTATCTGGCACATTCAAATAGCAGTTTAATAAGTTTAAACTGTGGCTATGATCTGAATGAAGTTTTTACTGGGAGACTTTTGAAACAGACATAGAGAGAAGAATGAACGCTCAGTCCGTTTGAGGTTGTACAGCTGTGGTAAAGAGAGGAGTTTCTTAACTCACATATGATCGTAGTTTGAGCGCTGTCGGAGAGCACTTTAAACAAACAACAGGCAATTTTAATTTTATGTTCTTTCTTCAATTAACACCTAGGATTGACTTTTAAGGCGCTGCTACCTGAACAGATTATCTCTTTTGGTGGTTGTCGGCTCTGCAGGTAGTGTCTGTGAGGGAAATGAAACTTCACCCTTAAACACGAATCTCATATCACAAATAAAAAACAATATAAATCGAGCAACAGAGTGGTGTCCATTGGTCTTGTTAAACTAGACCAAAGAGACCAACAGAGGACTGACTTCTCTCCAGAGATTTGATCTAGCTGATTGCATTACATCAATTTAAAATGTAAGAAGTTGAACCAGTGTTACATAGAGCATGCAGCCTGTGAAAATGAAGGAGTGCAGTAATGCTGTACCTGCTATTTAAATGTGTCAGACACATTAAATCGACAGTCTGAGCTGAACGTGAACATTAATTAGGCTCTAATTAAAAATAGTAGTTCTTCTGCCTTCTTAGCCAACAAAAGGTGAATAAGTGTTGAGTTGTAGTTTTGTTACAGATAAAAGTTAAATCAAATTTGGTAATGGCTGGATTTAGTAATCATATCTGATGCTAAATTCAGATGTGATAAAATGCTATAGGACCTCAAACCTAGTAATGAATAAATCAATCAGTCCATGAACATGAAATTAAGAAACAAGATTTCTTTTGAGTCATTTATCAAGCAAAAACCTTCGGATGTTTCTTCAAATTTTTTTCTTGACATTTGACAGATCAAGATGATCAATAGATTAATTGATAATGAAAAACTGATAATAATGACCATTGACTTCCAATCCCTCCACCAAAGCCAGCTGTTTTCAGGGGATGAAAGCTGCGGCGTAGCTCATGTCTTTCCATCAGCGGAGCTCTCTGTGGAAATAAATCAAGGGTCAGGTTTTGAGTTGCCAGTTAGGATTAGTTTTTTTTTATTCAGCCGCTGTGCTTCTTTACCTGACAAGCCTACGCTGCTGGCGGTGGTTTGAGGCTTTTAAGATCTAATGTGTCCGCCTGCTATCTAAGATTGTTTCTTTGACGCGCTGTCGACCCGCCCTGCCTCTCCGCCTGCCCATCCTCTCCTCCTACATGTTACCCGGCGCTGAGTGGGGGTAAGGAGAGATAGTAATCTGCTGTAGCCTTGGCACTCCCTCGCACTCTGGTCTCATTGAAGAAGATTGATGGCCCTCGTTCTGGAATGGCTGTTGTTTTGGATGGAGAGAGAAAAAGATGGAGGCAGAGAAGTGGATTTAGAATGAAAAACTGAGCAAGGGGAAGCGGAGGGGGGGCAGGCAGGAAGGCAGGCGATAGTGGGGAAAAAGAAATGGCGATAGGGTGAGTGATAGTTGTAAAATACGGAGGAATGGGAGAGGAAATGTCACTGTGGAGGAGCTTGAGAGCTCATTAAATTTAGTTCACATTTTATTGAGTGAGAGTATGCATCCACCTGTGATTGGTTTCAGACTCACACGTCTTTCTTCTTGTTCTTTTTTTTTTTCCCTGATGCACATGTTGGGTTATGGAATTGGCCGTACTCTGTTTGCATGTCAGCAGGATTACATTTAAATGTCAGCTTTTCTCTTAGGATGCAAAAGAGGCAGCCAGGTGCAATGACGGAATGATTTTGTACATGCGTCTCATGCTTCTGTTGCATTACGCTGTAGCCTTTAAGGCTTTAAGGTACCCGGCATTCGTTATTAGTAGTCCGTGCTGCATTTGCTGGGGAGGGGGAATTAGCAGGCCTCCGTCCCTCTTCATGATGGGTCTATTGCTCGGTGCCAGCGTGTGGGCGGCACTGGGTTGATTGGCTGTGATGACAGTTATGCTCTTAATTGTGTCAGTTATTCTTCCTCTGTGGCTCTGTTTGAATGCAGTGAAGCGCTTGATGTAACCCCCCTGGCGTTTTGTTCCTTTCTACATATTGGTCTTTTTAAGTCTGTGCAGGTTTGGGAGCGGTGAGACAGAGAGGGGCAAGCCTTTATTCTTCCTCCTTAATTCTCCCCTCTTTTGAGAGTAGAATTAGGTCTGACGTTTTCTTTTTTTTTTTTTTCTCTTTGGGCTACCCCCATCTCTTTGTATCGCTCTCTGCCCTCTGCTTAATTTGTCTTCTACCCCTTTACTGTGTCTCCTTTTTTGTTCCTCTGTTTCTTGACAATTGTTTGAACTGCTGTTCCACTCCTTTCTCTCTCTGTCTTTCTCGCTCTATTTCATCAGCCTGTTGTACATCGACCTATCTTTCATCTTACCTCTCCCCCCTCTGTGTCTTGTCGGCTCTTCGTTTTTCTGCTTTCTATTTTCACTGCTCCTGTGTTTTTGTTTCCCACCTCCCTGTCTGGCAGCTCCATCTTCCCTTTCTTTCTTTCTTTTTTTTTCTCCAGGCAGACCACGTTCACTCATGGTTCGCAGATGCCGGGGTCAACCAGTCAGGCCTTGGTGGCATGACTGGTAGGATTGTCTATTGTCATCTGGCCTTGTCTTAACTGACCACTTGAGACTAGCCAGAGTCGCACAAGGGCAAACGACACAGGAGAAAGAAGACAGGAAGGCCATAAAGGGTGGGTCCCATCCTGCTTATCCAAACCGTTGATGGGGTTGTTGCGCGCTTTGGGTCATACCTCATTTCCTGCGGTCACAACCCAGTATCACACCTCTGACCGGTGTGAATATTGGACACAAATAGACATTTTTAGTCACAAAAGTAGAGCAACAAGGAATTTAAAGGATGTGAAAGATGAGGATGTTCTCGTCTCTGTGTCGATCGCTCTATCACGACACCAATGTTGAAAAAATTATTCTTTAAACCTGCAATAACGAACACACACTGATTCATTATCGTCTTTCAAGTTGATATGGAGAACTTGTTCGTGACTTTGGACGCTAACTTTTGATTTCAGTTGTTTACTCCTGGAGGTTGTAAATAAATCTTATTCGAGCTTTGGTTTCTGTCAACCCCTGAGGGAAATATGTCTCATTGGTGCTGAATGCTTTGCTATGCTTACCTGCTAGTAGCTAACTTTATTGGTCTACGATTTGGTGGTGGACAGGTGGCTTGACTTCGGTTTTTGGAGTTGTTTTACTGAAAACAGCTGCACTCTACAAGGGAAAATGATGCTATCAGAGTTGTGAGAATTAACCAAAACAGTAAAGTTGGAGGTCTTTAAACCAAATCAATAAACTGAAAGTTAAAAGCTCAGCAGACCAAAGGGAAACTGCAGGGTTCTGTTACCTTTCACATATAAGTTGTCATCTGATCCATTGTTAATGTATACAAATACCAAAAAAACAAAGTCATCCCTGAAGTACTTATTGGTGGTTATGGATAGGATCTGTTCTTGATGTTCATGATCCAAATGATCTGATATCTGGCAAGACATTGAGCTCTGACTGGGGCTGCAATTAATATTTATTTTCATTATCTGTCATAAGATTATGATGGGTAAATTAATTTTTTAGACTCTAAAATTGAATTGAATTGTTAAAGAAAGCATGAAAAGTGACCATCTCAAGTTGCCAGAGTTATTTTGAAGGTGACACCCTCATGTTTTTTCCAAACCCCAAAGATTTACTTCACTTTAAAACAATAGAAAACAGAGAAAATTAGCCTATACTCACATTTGATGGGCTGGAACCAGTAGGCTTGATGAATACGTTAAACAGTGAGTTTATTAAAAGGGCTGACAATTAATTGAATTAATTAACTGAATCTTGACTAATCAATCAGTAGACTGATCGTCTCAGTAGCTCCACCACTGTTGATGTCGTATTCCATTGATTAGCCATGAGCAGAAACTCGTAGGTTGTCAGGTGTTAATATAGAGCAGGGATGAGGCTGCTGTGTCAAAGCTATGCAGCAATCTTCAAATATCCAGTATTATTTTTTTAGCGGTGGTACTACTATAACCTGCATAGTGTATTGTGTAATGGTGAAAACTGGAAGGGAGAACATGAGAAAAAAAAGATGTCTAAAGTTAATGTCTCAACTTTGCTAAATATCACAAATAAAAAGCAACATATATCCTGATTTATCATACATAGAGGGTTTTATACAGCATGGTTTGTCCCCATTTTGCCTGTTGAAACTGTTTTATCAAACTAGGCTGGTATTTGATGTTTCAAATGGGGCCTATTGATCCGGGTTGCGTCGATTTTGTTGTCAAGTTTGGAGCGCATGTCAGCTTTGCGAGTCGGTGAGAGCGATCACATATTCATTTCAGGTGAGCTATTGATCAGGAAGTGCTGGGCCCAAACACACACACACGCACACAACAGAGCCAGGCTCCCTTTTTGACATTTCTTTCAGGGTTCAACGTCTGTATTTTGCATCTGATTGACATTTCTTTGGTATCTGTGTGTAAACATGTGGATCTTAAGATTTAATTCATTCATGTAGATCATTTCTTCTCACTCTCTCTGAGGTAAAAGCCCACAGACAGTTTGGATGCTGGTCATGAATACGAACAACCGAAGTGTAAAGAGTAGCCCGTTCTTCGTTCAGTACATCAGGGTAATGTAAGTTAGTGTTAAGTGTTTTAGTTAGTCTAATTTATTTAACTTATGAAGCAACTTGTGACTCACTTCTCTGTACTGCTTTTGCCACAGTTTCAAGTCATGCCTTTTTTTTAAATCGCAGCTCTTTATGAGCCATATATAAAAGAAAACTGACTCAAATCAGGCATCTTTTTCTCGTTTAAACGTCTTAAATGTCAGGTATCTTTATGGATTGGATGAATTATGAGCCCAAAGAGCGTCGCTGTGGCTGTTTAGCTCCGTTTTGTTACAATCCACAGACCTTTCTGGAATAACGGTCGACCAAATGCAACCTACCAGCTCTGAGAAATCCTGTTCGTCTGCAGTTGGCAGGCATGTGGAGTATGAGTAAGCGTCCTCGGTCATGTTTATTTAGGTAGAGGTGGTATTTGAAAAAGAATTAGACTTGGAGGATTTTAATGAGACTGCCAGAGCATACCTCTATGCTGGAGTTGAGTGCCACCGTGGATCTGTTCTTTTAGACGGTTGTACTGTTATTGGGGTCTCTGTGGGGTCTTTATACATCACATTAACATAGAGTGTGTGCATCTGAATTATATCCACAAAGATTTTTATCCATATTTATGGGTCAGTGTAAATATACCCCAAGAAGTATTAAGGAAGCATTAAGCCAGCTTTGAATCGTATTGCTATAAGCACCATCATTTGATTTGTGGAAATGAGATTGCATTTCTTCATGGCTCTGTGTACACCTGTGGCTTAGTTTGCTGTTTGGATACAGTCCAGATACAGTTTGTGTTTGGATTAGTGTTTTAATGCTGGTTGTAATTACGTAAGGAGTCCCTGTCCCACTTTGTTCCGCCTCGCTGTGTAAACCTCACTACAGCCTTCGTAAAACATGTGTCTTTGTAATGTCTTGTCACGCAGACACACAACGCAAGCACACACACTCACACCGTCTCAAAAAATGTTCTGCATTCAGGTCTCCTACATAACAGATGCACACACAAACAGTAAACTTGACAGGGAGTCTCTTGCAAGAATATGATAAGGCACTGGCTCACACCCACGCTCGCTCTCACAACTACAGTCTTGTTGATTCTTTCCGCTGTTTGCGTTTGCAGCTTGCCAAGAAGCTCGGGCTGTGGACAGACATGCAGTACTGACACACCTACAGACAGAGGGACCTGACGGACAGAGTCCAGCTGGCTAGTCATGGCAGCAGCAAGTGGAACAGATGTGCGCGGGACTTTGATCTAGGTGAGTACCAAATGGGGTGAGGATCTGGAGGAGGGAAGCGTGGGGGTGTTGGTCTGTACCAATATCAGGAAATGGCAAGTACCTGCGGACGGGTGGGTGGGGGGGGGGCTGTTTGAGACACTGTCAGTCCATGATATACTAAATAATACAAGCTGTATGAACAAAAATCAAAGGCTTACACTGATGTTAATACCATTAAATAATGCAAGTCTAAAACTTATTTAAACTACTTTTATTTCATATATATTGCAGTCCCCCTTGTGCCATGTGTTCCGCACTGATTTGTCAGGCCAAGCATACAGACCTGTATTGTCATAGATCTGAAGTTAATAAAGTTTACATGTTTATTAGTTTGACATGCTCTGTTCTTTCCAGTTCTACATGGCATTTAAGTTGTCTTTTCTCTTGTATGGAATATAATGATCTACTAAGTTACAGTTCAGTAGTTTCTCTAAAGCAAACTGCATTTTGTTTTGCTTTTTGAGAGCATACGTCTATTCTCAGATGGCTAGCACTGAACCAAACCGCTGGTAAGAGGAAATTGATGGTCCAGAATGAGAAATAAGGCTGATGGTTTGAATAGAAAACACAAACCTTCAAAAAGAATGAAGGTGACAGAGGATCTAAAGGCTACCAGCGGAGGAATACCAAGTAGCAAGAGAACAGAGGATGCAGGAGACACTTGATCATATAAACGGCAGCTCAGTAAGAAGTTTCAGGTTGTTTTCAGCCGTCATTTAAAAGTGGAAATTGCACCCACTTCTAATAAAAGACTAAAGAGTGCGAAACGAGGAAGGAGATAAGGTTTTTAGAAGGGGAAATGAGTGTTGAGGCAAGGAGGATGTGAAAAAAAAAAGAACAATAAAATATATCCTTCAGGCGAAGTTATGTGCCCCCCCCCCCCCCGAAAACGTTCCCTTGTTAATTAGGTAAACTAGCAAGAACAGCAAGAAAAGAAGAGCAAAGGCTAGATGAAAAGACAGAATAAAATAACACTCTGTTCAGTCAGAGGCCAGAAGACACATTTTTGTGTGTGCAAAGAGGAGAAAATAGTAAATGCATTATTGATGTGACATATTGGCCTGCTGGTGTGCACAGGTTTGTCTGCTGTTTCGTGCTTCCTAAAACAAAGTGAATCTCTCTTTTTGGTTTGAAAGGTAAATGCAGAGCAAACACGGTGAAGCGAAAAATTTCCAGGATACAGTTCAAATCTATTTTCCATGTTCCCACATGTTCGGAGTGTAATTTACCTTCATACATTCAAAGTGAAACTAGCAGTTCACTTGGCAGTGTCTTCTAACATCAGCGCTGCTGCATATATCCATGAAAATTAAATCTGTGTGTAGGATTTGTTGAGAAATGCTGGGATATTTTAATCACCTCCTTTCTATATTATCATACAGACGGAGCATCATGCAGAATCAACATGAATATGGTTTTGCAGATGTACGTGAGGCAGTGCCTGTGATATTGGATTTCCTGGCTCTGACTTAATTTAAGTTCTCTCAGGAAACTGAAAATAGTTTCTGTATTGAAAATGATGAAGACTATTGTGTGTGTTTTGCGTTTGTGCAGGACTAGATGTGTGTATCCTGTGCGTACGCCTGTATATGCGAGTGAAAGACAGTCCTTGCTGACCCTGCAGTTACAGCCAATTTGCTGTGATCACAGTGACAAGTGTCTCCATATGGATACTTAGTAATTAGCTAAGAGGAGATGGAGAAAGGTTGGAATTGGTGGGGCATTAGAGGACCTGTCAGGGGGCCCCACTCATCTTACCCCCTCCCCCCAATCTGTCAGAAGGCTTGTCTGTGGCCCGTCCCCCCCACCAGTCCCCACCCTCACACTTGGCTGCTCTAGTTAATTGAAGCCACTTCAGATCAGTCAGAGGAGCTGGGTCTGTACGCCTGAGCAGACCACGGAGCTCACCTGACCTGTCAATCACTGTTGCCAGCCGCCCGCCACACACAACCACATCCCAACACGTTTAAAACCTCAGGACACAGCGCTCGGCGTACGCTCACCCAAACCCAGCTCACCACCCCAGTTGTAGTCTAAGCCAGAGTTTATTTGGAGCAGTCAGATTTGAGGTGAGAGGTGAAAGCGGGGATATAATTTACATAACTTTATTAAAGATAAAGAA
Organism: Scortum barcoo; assembly: GCA_023238725.1. NCBI lineage: Eukaryota > Metazoa > Chordata > Actinopteri > Centrarchiformes > Terapontidae > Scortum > Scortum barcoo. The sequence continues at coordinate 5,432,153 of CM041547.1, forward strand.
GATTAAAGAAAACAGGAGAAACGGCATGCACCAGAACTGTGCAGAAACACTGCCCGCTTCAGCTCCCCCTCCCTTCCCCTCTCCTCACTCTCATTCACCATACAAACAACCAAACAACCAGATCTCTTTGCTTATGATAGGATGAAGTATTTTACATATAGGTTGGCTATTTGAACATATATATGTATAGAAAAGGTATATTTTTCTGAAGAAGTGACTGCAAAGTTGTTGGAGAATCCATTATAGCAAATCTGAGGGCGTCTGTGTGTTTAGTGAAGGTATAGGCGTTGGAATGGAGTTGGTTTCTTAGAAGTTGCAGCATATTACATAGAGAATGAATGGCAAGTATGAAGATGAGAATAAATTAAAAACTTAACAGAGTATTAACAAATCTGTGTAAAATCTATTATAATGGAACGTATCTATTATAGTGGAACTTGGAGTGTTTAGTTCAAACACTGTGGAAGAAAGAGACATTTAGAAATCTTGAACTCCATGGGATTAGGTATTATTAGTGCAAATTTGACCTAAATTCTAGCAATATGTGAGAAACTACCACTGAGATGACGTATTAGGCATGATGGTTTTATAGTGCACTTTTTTAAATCAATGTATTAAGCAATTTAATCAGTTTTTGCTGAACAAAATACTGTCCATTTCATGAGGGGACATGTCAAACTTCTGAGAAAACATGGCTGTGTTTTGTTCTACTTCAGTGCATCTAAAAAACTAAAGCCCTTTTGTGGATTTGTGCCTGTACCAACTGTGAAAATTTCACCCCGGGGTGAAAGGGAATGACTTTTAAACTTAAATAATAACTCCCCAGAGACATCTGAAAATTTGGACCTCAAGTGAATAGTAAGGCAGTTTGTTAGGAGTTAGACCTTCATCTATAAGAAGTGACCCTGAATTGAAGTTTTACAGGATTTGCTATAAGGAGACTCGTGTCATCATCTGATAGCCAGTACTTACTGGTGATTGAAAACCCAAACAAACAAAATGAACCAAGGGCAAACTTGCACTCAAAATGCGGTGAAATGCTTTTTCAATACATTTCTAAACTCTCCGAAAGAGCAGACAAGAAGTGTTAAAGCTCAGTGCAAACAAAGAGCCGAGACCATAAGTCCACAAAGCTGAGCCGAAGTGACACAAACTGCAATTGGATTTGTTTTGACTAATTTGCCTCCCGCATGGCTTTTGTTGATAGATTACGGCTGAATTGAAAATTGCGCATGGTTATCATAAAAGCAGGCGACACATGAGTGCAGCAGAGCAACTACTTGTCCCCCTGATTTGGACCAAAACAAGCAGACTGTTGTTTGCAGAGGCTGTAACACTGATACCGTCATTATCCCCACAGAGCTGTTCTCCTTTTTTTTTTTTAACTAGAGCACACACTCATATGTGTGACAAGCAACCGTACTTAAAGGGCTAAACTGTTTGTTTGTCAGTGCCTTACAAAGTGCCTCATATGACTTAAGTTTCAGAAAGGATTGTTTTCACAGGAGACAGGTCTTCGGTATTGAATTCACATGTTTTTACATTGTTCATAAGAGAGCGCTTCATCGGAAAATGCAAACATATCGAGCATGGCGTTAGTTCAGATGGGTCAAGAAGTCAAGCTCACAGTCGCGGCTACATCAGTTGATTGCAGCTGAAAGCTGATGGCTCACTTGGGAGGGTGGGGGGAATGTGAAAGGTCAAAGTGCAGGGAGGTCTCAGAAAAGAGATGAGAGTTGAATATAGCCTCCTGCAGATGGAAAAACAAAAAGTTTGCTTATCTAAAGTGGTTCTGACTGAAATATAGATTGTTGTAGGAATCACAACTCTCCGTGCCTTGCTCACTGACACATCAGCAGGCTGGAGCTTTGCTAACGGTTTACACCTTAACGTCGACCACTTGAGGGACTGAGGGACACTTGAGTCACTGCAACACCTTGTCGGCTTATGAGGGGGAAACACGTCTTTGTGACATCCTGCAGGAATTCTACTTTTCCTCCTAAATACTGTGCTCCTGTGTTGGTTCTGCAGTGCTGCCTGAACACTGGGGATGTGTGAAGTAGACCCACAGGGAATAGATCTTTTTGAGACAACCCGCTCGGGAGTGAACGTCTAAAATGAGAAGTGGAGCTTATGTATTGTTTTAAATGCCAGGCTTCTCCTCGTTCGTTGCGCTTCCTTGTGCGAGCCTTTAGTTGTAGCTCAGTCAGCTGACATTTAATGCTCAGCCATTACGTACTCCTCCGCCGTTGCTTTAGTATAGGCCTCGTTGTCACCGGCATGAATATGAACAGACAGATGTGACAGCTGGCCAGCCGTATGTGACAAGCCTTTTAGATCTTTATGCCTTAATTATTCCCTCCCTTGGGACCAATATTGACATTTTAGGTCTTAACACTCAGACCTTACAAACTGCCAGCCTCCAGTTGGCATTAACTGTGTCTTGGCAACCTCCAAGCAGCCCGAAAAAGGTGCTCGATAACCGCTCTTGGCTAAATTCATTTCTGCAGCTGTGGTGGGATGGGTACTTTCAAATTCAGCGCCGGGTTGTAAAAATTATTGTCCGCTCATCATCTCTGTTGTTTACTGGAAAGTGGCTCCATCAGAGGTTTCTCCCATTTTTTTTTCTAATTGAAGTTTTTGTGGGAGTTTTTCCTCATTTTTAGCGAGGGTCTGAGGTAGGGAGGCGTCATTTTCACTTATTTTTAAAGCGTGGGCGTTGAAATCCGTCGAGACTCTCTGTGATTAGGGGCTATACAAATACCGTTGATTTAATTAATAACTGTAAGTGGAAGTTGAATATTTTGAACACTGCATCTATAAATATCTAATCTTGGCTGCACACAGCTCCAGTAATCCTGCTGCAGTGTGAGTGTGAGTTTAGATTAAGTCACACTACAGGGCAGCATATGTGTCGTCTCTTCATGTGTTATGTCGAATGAGCTTAAAAGAAGAACACACTTTTGGGCATTTTATTCATCTCATCGTTGTGTAAGTGATGCTCAGAGGAATCGAGGCAGCTCTTTGAATCTTTTCCTCTCTCTGTTTCTTTTCCTGTTTCTGTCTCTCCCCCCCGTCTGTCTGTCTCACCTGGGTCGTCCCACACTTTCTCCTTGTTTCTCTTGTTATCCCAGGTTCTAATTTCAGTTGCTGCGGCAACCCTGTGGCTCCCTCCACTTATTCCTCCCTCCCTCGTCTCTCCGAGCTCCTTGTTAAGCACTACAGAGCTGGTTAATAACACTGTTTTATTTATATGTTTCCTCCGGTTGGGTTCCTTTTGATGGCCCAGACATGTCTCGACTCTTGACCAAGTCTGGCTTTCTTCCTACTGCAGCTTCATTTCAGGTCCTTCTTGCTTGCTTGTTTACTTGTTGTTGCCTTTGTGTTTCTTTCCTTTCTTGTTCTGTTGCAGCCTGTCTTTGTGTTTTCTCTCTTTTTCTTAATTTTTTTTTTTTACTCTCGGCACTGCAGACGGCCACTGTTAGCTGTCAGTCGTGCAGTAAATTGTGGTCACTCAAGGACGCTAGATGGACTGTCGCTGCTTATCCAATAGCATACTTGGATGCAAATTAGTTTGCTCAGTGTGCCTTGTCTGATTGTTTGCTTTTGTGCAGATCAAGTTTAAATGGAGGTTGAACAAACTCTTGGTTCATCAGTAAAAGTTTGCACATGTAGCACATGCTATACACACATGCTGCTGTAAGGGAATAATGCTGAACTTTTCACAATTATCTGGTAACTTGGCTATAATTTCTGTGGTAATTTCAGTCAGAACCATATTTTTTATTCAATAGCAACACCGCCATATGCTCAGTCTCCACCAGTAGAGTGTCCCTTTATTATACTTAAACAGTGATGTTTGATGCAGATTTAGAAATTCATTCAACATCGTTGTTTTAGTATCTAATTAATCACTAAGTACTGCATAGAGCACAAATTACTTTAACTCAAATGAAGATGATTCACTTTGTCATAACATTTTGTTCTTTTTTTTGCAGCAGGTACATCCCGGAAAGCTTTTTATGTGAGATGCAGGCTTTTCACAGTTAGTGAAAACAAGTTACTGTACATATCACAACAGGGAAATCTTCTCACATTGTTCATCATATTCAATTAAAAAATACACAAACAGGTCTTTGTTCGCATTTATCAGTTTCAAATAGTGGAGTATTTGTAAAACAGTTTAAACACAGCCTGTTAGAGCTAAATCTAAGGGGAAATGTACGCTCATTTTACTACTGCTGATAACACAATTTTTAACACAATCATTGTCTGATACTATTTAGTTGACCAATATATTGTGCACCTCTACAGGGAGCCTAAATTCAGTTTTATGAGACACTAAGACAACCAGTTTAATATAGATGTACAATGGGACTGTACAGCTTTAATGTTCATACATCCATGAAATTTACATTTAACTATTCTTTCATGTTGGTCTTTTATCCACATTACATTACATTTATTTAGCTGATTCTTGTATTCAAAGCATCTTACAGTAAGTGGATTTAACAATGTGGATGCAAATATTCGTACAAGTCTCTTTCACAGATGTGTGTGTGTGTACTGTAAATGTATGTATTGCATCCTTGTAAACATAATTTTTGTTTTACTGTATTACTTTTATACGTTTTGTTGAAGTTTATTGTTTTGTTCTGGTTTAATTAAAAAATGATTTCATAAATATATTTAATTTTATTGTAGCATGTGTAGCGTGGAGTGGGTACAGCTGGGTACATTCTGAAATGCAAATCTTTATGGGCATAATCAAGCGGATGATGGCATCTCACCATCAACACTTCATAGAAATATTTGCATTTGGAAATTCTTTGAGTGACTGTGAGGAAAACACCTCTTTTGTGTCCATCTCGCTTATCTGAAGTTACAGAGGCTGGAATCTGATTTGTTTTGACGTCTGTCTTCCTTGTTTGCTTTGCTTTCCCGGTTTCTGTCTGTCAGAACATTCCTAGTTCTTTTATTTTTCTTTCCTTACTCTGTTTTTTTTCTCCATTGGTCATATTGTTATGTGGACAAAACCTGTTTGTGTCCAGATCCGTCAGGGAAAGAAAAAATTGTATGCATGCCTTCCTTCATTCCTTCATCTGTTTATTACTCTTTATTATTATTGTTTTATGTTTATGATGTATAAATGCATTCAACATGATCCAAGATAAATGCTGTTTGGCTCCCCACCGGTGTGTTTTTTCACTTCATTTCATCTTGTTTTCTTTTTTTTTTGTGCCTCTGTCCGTCCGTCCATTCATCAGCATCTGCTGTTGCCACCATCTTGGCATCTGCCGTAGCACAGAAAGTCTCTGTGGTGCTTTTGATTGGCCATTCGGAGATTGGAATGCGCCTGCCTGACTCAAATGACTTCATTAGAGAGTGATAATCTCAGAGGGGGTCTCCACCAAAGGCAGCCTGATGTGGCTGATTTGTCAGGGCCATTTAGACAAAAGACGGAACGTGTAGAATCGTTAACATGAGTCATTTCAAGCGGCAGAACAGGCGGAGAAGATGAGTTTTAGGGCCGAAAGTTTGGCAGTGGCAGGAGCGCTCTCAGAGATAGCGAAAGAGAGGGAGATGAATTAGGGAGGCTTGGATTCGGAGCATAACTGTTGGTTACGGTCCCAGATTCACTGCGGAGATCTGAAATGTCACCGTGCGTGTGTGTGTGCGTGTGTTTGTGGTAGCCTAGCAGCTTTATCTGCCTGGCATTTCCTGCTTTCAGAAACGACTACAGCGCCAGGCTCCATCTGATGACCCTCCAAAAGGCTCGGCGCTGCTAAGAATATTGAGGGGAATGTGTGTAACCTTAACATGAATTAGGAAAGCCTGGATTTGGAGGATGGCACACAGGGTTTTATCACCTTTACTAACACCAGCAGTTATTTTGTTGGCGTTATCTTAATAGTGTCGTGGGGGTGCAGATTTGATACCTCAGTGCTGGCTTTTCTGTTGAGCCCCCGTGTGCAGGTAATGAACTCATCTCAAATCAGACTGCTGGCTGATTAATACAGATGATACGACGCACTCTCAGTTGTCCGCCATCAGCTTGCGGCCGCAACTTTTGCAGCCTTTTCCACTTAAATACAGCAAGGATAGAGGTTGGCATTTAGGCACCAGCAGCCAAACAGAGACGTACAACTGCAGGCACTCAACACCCACTACTATCTCAACTAGGGTTCATCAGGGAGTGAGTATTGAAAATGTCACCTGAAAATTATACGTAAATATTGAAACTGTCAAGATTTTAGCATTGTTAATGTCATATGTCTTCTAAGAAGGAAAGTGACATACAGCTATAACATTGAAAATGTAAAGTAGTGTCATTGAAATCGCATTAACATACTGTATGCCACACAAATGGGATATGCTACTACTTTTTAATTATGCATAATGAGCTAATGATGTGAGGAAACACTGAGCAACAAGTGCAGGCTCATTTATCTGACTTACTTGTGATGGAAATGACAGTAAGTTCAAATTCAACGAGTATTCCTTAATATGGGTTTTGCTGATGACTCTATTTTAAAAGTTTCCTCTTTTTTCTGCAGCTGCACTCTTTAATACCCCATCTGACCAGCGATATTTTTCTCTACTTAGCATTACTGGCATTTCCTCTTTTTTATTATAGCTCTGGTTTGACACTTCTCACAGTGAGATGGCTCATTTAAAGCCCTCACTGTATAATGTATGTGCTCTTTAATGTATAGATAACAATGTGTAAAAGGTGAGGAGATCACTTTTGGTTTTGAAAGATGATCCATCTTTTTTTAATGGAGAGCATTTAAATTCTCCCTGAATATAAATGTATGTGTGTGTGGGTATGTGTGTGTAAATGTGGTAATTGGGAGGCAGAGTGACGCTGGGGCACACAAAGAAGTAACCCTTGTCGTACCAAGTGCAACCGATGGATAGAACTGAACTTATTAGCGCGACTACCTTTCCACTCCCTTCCTCTCGCTGAAAAGAGCAACAGCAAAGCAATAAGACAGAGAGCACCATGTGTACCTATCTCCCTGTCTCTTCTCAACGGTCTGTGAGACTCTGCCTGGGTTTTCATACACCGTTAGTGAATCCTTGTGAATTTCGTATCTGTTGTGAATGAGAAAAAGCCAAATAAGTTTTAAAGTAAGTTAAGTATTAAAAACCTCTCTTAGTTGACAAAGTGTGTGACATTGATGCATTCACTCATAAAATTAAATAGAAAATACCTGTGGTTGTATCGCTACTGGATAGTGAGTTACATTATTATTTAGTTCATGTCTTTGTTTCCATCTTTGGGTGTTATAAAATACAGCCTCACATCAGGAGACAGCAAAGGAGACAGCATCTTTCTTTGTATTTATGAGTTTCTGAAGACACCTTTATTTTTGATGTGTGCCCTGAGTTCATTCAGGAGGCCAATTTATTCACCTCAGTAGAGCTGATGGAAACACTTAATTGCATTTTACATTTTGCAGCATTTCAAGCAACAGCCAAGAATTCGGGGCTAAAACTGCATTACACATTTGAGTTCTTGCATGTGTGATATATTGATGATGGACGCCATGTTCATTTCAGACTGGCAGCTACAGTAGAAGAGTTTTCAAATGCAACGCTCTTTATCTGGAGGACAACGTGATATGTCTGTGCCTTCTACATCTGTTAAAAATCACTGTCACAAATCTGTTTTTTGCTGCAACAAAACAACTAACAAAGATTTAGGGAAATAAATGACTACTTAGGTAAGAGCTCCTCCCCACTCAGCCTTTGTTTCTCCATAGTAACGACACTTTACTTTCTCCTTTGCTTCTGATGATCAACAGTCATAACTCCCTCAGCTACTAGAGGGCTTAGTCACTTGAACGTTAACATAATATTGTTTTTGGTGCACTTGCTGAAGCGACTGATTCTGTCATTTTTCTTGGGAGGACTGCCTCAGCAAAGGGTGACCCAGGACTACTGTTTACGATGACCCTGAACAGTAGCTCCCTGCCTCAGTAGTTACTGCAGAATGGTCTCAAATGTAAGCTTCTCCAGAAAGAGAGAGATTGGATGTGACATCTGGTACGAAGCAGGAATATTGTCTCCTGAGGTGAAGCTGGGCTGTTGTGTGGAAAAATGCCAGTTTTGACCCCGCCTCTCTCTCACCCCATGGCATTATATTGCCCTTGATCCCCATATTTCAGCACAGTGATATGACAGTATGACAAGTTAAGTGAACAGCAAATCTTAATTGGCTCCTCTTCAGTCTGTGTATGGATCCACTTGGGTTTGAAGTACCTTATGCTAATGGAAAGACATAAGGGACCCATTTACTTAACAAAAAGATATTTACTTGTAATTGATATTCGGTTCATTGATGGTGTCTTGAAACAGGAAACTAAACAGGTGGTTTGGCGCACCTTGCTGTCAATCACGCCTTCTGTTTTTTGAGGATATATTTAGGAAATTCTTTTCTATTATGCCTCTGTCTTTGCTCTATTTCCACCCAAAAATGGCGGACCTAAAGGGAGACTCACTTGTCTCCTGCTCTCCCCCCCCCCCCTCTCTTCCCCACATGACTCACTCTACCTCTGTTTAAGGTTACATCTCACAAATTCAGTGACTTGTACTGCTGCCGGCATACTTCATCATTATAATTGTTGGAAAGAAGGGAGGGAATGGTGAGAGAATGGAAGGAAAACCTCACTATGTCTGAAACCACTCTGCTTTTTTTTTTTTACTCACACGCGATTCTCTACATATTCCACATATTAAACACTTTTTAGTTTATTTTGAGATTTCAGACACTAATGATGCATCATTATTTTGCCACTATTGTCACCTTAGAAGAAAGAGTGGACCATTAAATTCAACGCTTTGTGTTTCACAGAGGGATTTTTTTATGGCTTTATAGTACAAGCTTTCAAAGACGTAGAATTCAAAATCTCAAATAAAATGGCCGACTGTTAGTATGCTGTACTTGATAGCAAATAGGCAGCAATTCTGGAGAAAGTGGAGAGGGGGAGGGTGAAGAAAAGATGAAATTGTCCCTTGCTGAAATGAGCCTTTATAGGTACCTGGGGGGCATTATTAATGAGCCAAAACCAAGCTGACATGATTTCAAGCCATAATGTATAATAATAACACTTGGAGTTGGTTGGTGACCAAAGCCCGACATGGTCTTAACCTTTTACATCTGGAATTCTAATCATGTCATGACACACTTTGAACCTCAAATCGATTTTTTTGCACAGCGCTGTATTTCTGTGTAAAATGTCATCACAACTACAAGCTCTGGTTTCTTAAGAAATCAGAAAAATATGAGGCTGGATTCTTAGTGCGTTGTAATTATTGATGAAGTTCTCCTATGAATAGCAAAGGTTGTTGGTCTCATCAAGGATCCATTACGTTAACACAGTGCTGCATTAGGAGGCTAGTGAAGGAGTTTTTCCTTTCTGTCTCTTTTCACATCCTCAAGTGTGGCCATACCTACTCTGTATAAGACACAATTTTGTAAGATGCTATTCCTACTTTACATTTTTTGCTCAGTGTGTCAGAAATAACTAGTATATAAGTAAAAGTATTTTGTGTTGCATTTTAATAACCCACAGGTCAGGTTCTTTTATTCTCCAAGCCTTTTCATCCAGATCAAGTATTTCATTTTGCGTTATGCTTTGGTCTAAAAAAACTGAAACCTGTTGGTATATAAAGGTATTGACTGAGTGCATACATGATGTCCAACATCCTCTGTGAAATGAGAAGGATCAGAAGAGATTAGACAAGCGGAGGGGATAAAGATAGAGCTAAAGACAGGCTTTGTTTTTGCCCCCCTTATGAGCCAGGGCTTCTGCTAATTACCAAACTCTCAGGTCCTTGCTAAATGTGTTTGAAATCCACTGGATGCAGATAATTGAGCTGGAAATGTGTTACATGACAAAGTCATGCTGAAGGACAACCACAAAAAAAAGCCTCCTCTCCACATCCCCCCTGTTTTCTCTGTCAGGCACACTTTTGAAATAAAACTCCCCCAAATGATTCATTCCAGAGAGTTTGTCTTTGTTGTTTGTTGAGATTGAAGCTTAGGGGATGTTTGAGCCACCTATTGGGATAAGCTATAGTCAAAACAGAGACAAGCCAATGGCAGATGTGTCAGACAGGCCTGTGTTTTCTTGTTGCCGAAATAATTGCTTTTAGCCTTCAGTTTAGGGAAGTGAGCTTTTAAAGATCCCTCACACATCATCATAGCGAAGTAGAAAAGTGTTTTATAGCCACAGGCTGGATGTGTCTGTCCATGCATCTCAAGTTTTCTCTCAACTAAACTGTCACATGTATTCTCTGTACACAGATTTTGTGAAGCCAAATTTTCAAATTGATTTCAGTGCTTCATATTAAATTGATTTACTGGCTTGGATACATTGATCCCAGGCAGAGATGGGCCTCCCCTGAGAATTTTGGAGTAAAGTGAAGACAAGGTGAAGAGAGCCTCCCTGTCACTCTATTTGCATTTTAATTATAAATTGCATCATTGCACCGAGTACGGTAACAAAACAACTCCCTCTCCCTTTTATTCACTCCTCCCTTTTTCTTTAAGCTCGTCTCACTTCATGAGAATGAAACTTCATGCGGAGAGCCTCTGCAGGGCAGAGAATAAACAGGCGGGGTAATACGTAAGAGCACATCCAGCAGTCGTGGGAACGAAGGTGAATAAAGCTTTACCTCAGTGTGGGTGCACGCAAACGGTCCAGCACAAATGATGTTCTCCATCAGCTTAGTTCAGAGGAAGGAAGAAATATATTGTCAAAAGAGATTTTTATTTGGATGGCAAGACAGACTTTGCTGTGCTTCAGTCTGTGTTGGAGAAGAAGACAAAGAGAGCTGTGGACTGCAGCCAGCATCATTTTATCATTTAGAAAGCACTTTTCTGTTGTTATCTTGGCTGTATAGGCCCACTGTGGTTTGATGTCTGCCTCAGAGTATATCATTTTTATTTTTTGAAGTCTCAAATTTTCACAGTGGATTTTGGCTCTTTCTGCTGGGAGTGTGTGTGTTTATGTGTTTGTGCAGAAGTGTTGCCACGTTTTGTCACATAAGTGTTGTGCTCTGAGTACGGAGGGCTAATTGATCACATTGGACTTGTGTGTAAGGACAAATTGCATGAGCGCAGACTGAAAGGCTTTAGATGTGCTGCTTAAAGCTCCACTCTGGATTCTTCACAGAATGCCATTATGTTTATATACAAATATGGATACATATGGCTAATATGGCACATAAGATTTAAGGGTTGTGTTTGCAAACCACATGCAAAACTGTTAACCACTGCCAGATAAGCACAGCAGCAGTGTGGGGATTTCAGAGGATTGTGTCTATCAGATGAGGCCTTTTTCTTACTTGCAGGTCAGCCTTTGTGAATATGTAGTATAGGATGTTTCTAGCTGAGAGTGCAAAATATTGGGAGATGAGTATGTAGATAGATTGATTTGCATGTGTAATGTGATTTACCAAGACTGGAAGTCATTGCGGTAAAGGTATTTGCGTGCGTAATGAATAACACCAGACCAGACTACAGATTGCAGCTTTGTGTGAGGCCAAGTTTTCATTTTCATGGTAGTTTAACTAAATGTCTTGGTTTAAATGTGTTGCTCAATGTTTTGCTGGTCTTTTGTTTGTGTTTCGACTTAAGAACGAAGCTTTGTACTGAGACATTGAGTCACACAGCAGCTGGTCAGCTCTGCAACACCAGAGCAGAGCGGAGATTTGGGAAAGATAGGAAAAAATGGAGATTTGAGGGAGGGAGAAGAAAGGATCATGGCCAAATGTTGACAAAATATCCTCTCCTTACTCTTTTTCAGCCTTGGCATTACTCTAAGCTAAGACAGCTTGTAGCCATATCAGCCATCGATTATATTAAATGATGAATGATGATTGTTTTTCTGTCACATCTCAAAAGTTTGACCATTGCACTGTTCCCTTTTTGGCATGCACGTTTGAATGATTAAATAAGGTATAAGATAATTAAATCGTTATCATTTACCTGTTTGCCGTTATGCATTAAAGATGTGATTGTTTTATCGGCATGACTGTCCACTTCAATAGTTTATATGTATTTTGGAAGCTGCCGTCAGTGTATTAGCAATGCTCTGAAGTGATCTCTTAGAAATGTAATCCCAAACATCAGTGCAGTGACTGCTTATCTCTAAAGCTGACACCAGAATTAAGTTAATTAATATTACCACTCATAGCAGTGATAGGTATACTTAATACTGAGAGGTGCAGCTGGGATTTTAACATTATTAATCGGAGCTGAGCTATCTCACTTTCTTAATGTGAGGCTTCTTATGGTTCTATTTGTTATCTTAGCTGCCTAAATTAGTACTTCTCTCAATTTTATATCTTCTAAAGGAGGAGATGTGATCAAAACGAGGGACGAAAGCAATAAGGAAGAAATGTGGCTCCGGCATGGTTGCCTGGTTTTATAGCGATCTTGACTGCGTTTAAGAGAAAATGGGGAGTTAAGGCGATGGTTTAAAAAGGGGAGAAATAAGGAGACGAGGAATGAGATATATAGAGAGAGGAGGCCATCAGTGATATGGAGAGGGATGGTGATGTTGTCTCACTGGGATTTGCTCCACGGTTCAGGTAGGGCTTCTGTCTCTGCCGGCGCCTCTTAATCCATCACACCTCCTGCCGGCCCCGGATCCGACACACTCCAGTGTCTCCCCAACCTGCTGCCGAGTTCGCGCTCAGCCCTGTCATGCATGTGTGCCCACTGTTCCCGGCGTTCTCTTATCCCTGTTTTTACCCTCTTTTTCTCTCCCTGAGTGAGTGTCAGGGCTATCAGAAGTGCCTCGGGCAAGATGGACAGACATTGTTTTACAGCAGACATGTTTTCATACATGGTCCACATCCAACCTCGCTCACAAGGGTGTCTTTAACTCACACCTGAGAGGAAATTCTCCTTCCCCCTGCCTACTTTGCCTGCCAGTCTCACCTGTGGCAGCCTCTCGAACAGTTCAGATTTTCTTGCCATTAATGTCAGAGACACCTCTGCGCTGCTTTCCTTTCCCATGACCGGCTGCCTTTCTGCTGCCAAACCTCCTGAATCTCTCATAATGCAGAGCTGGAATCACTACTGTCACATGAGCCCTGTGTGTGTGTGCTTTTTTGACACACACACACAGACCTCCCGCCAGCTGTGTATGAGTTTTAGAAATGAGAGTCAAAGCTACTCCACTTGATCAATCTTGCTGATCCCCCCGATGCATCCGCACATGCTCTGTGTAAGCTCCCTTCCACTTTTAATGGAATTTGACCTTATAATGAACAGGCTTCATTAACCCTCTGTCAGATTTCTCACCAGAGCTGGAGGGAACAGGGTGATGGTGGGGGGTTGTTAAAAAAGCACAGCACTCTAAGCTCTGAAAAAATGAACTAGCATGTGGGCATTTGATTTACGTTCAGAAATGCGTCACGCATACGCTCAAAGCTGCAACACTCTGTCACTTAGCCTCAGCTTTTTGGCATGTTTTCAGTCTTTGTAGTCTGTGCCTCTAAACTCTGCAGCCCATCTCTGTACCTCACTGTTTCGCTCGCTGCCTATTGTCGCACAAGGTGACCCTCTAAACACTCCAGGATCCCTGCTGTGATCGCAGCCTTTTCTGCAGCAGCCAAATCACATAGCTCCACCCCCTGTCCACCTGATGGTGGTCTCTCAGCACCGTGCCACCAGTTTCCCTCTCCTCCCAGCAGGATCTGGGGGCCTGAAGGGAGAGGGTAGTGGGTGGTTCCGTGTATTTGATGTTTCCCTTTTATTTTGCAAGTTAAAGGGAATTCAGATAGAGACTCAATGTGTGTGCTATGTGCTTGAATGTAGAATGTGTTTTTGTTTTTTTATTTTTTATAATATATTTATTTTCTCTTTTTGAGAGTCTCAGCAATAGCTGTAATGAATTCCAGAAGGCTTTCCATCTCTATGTTCTGTCACTCCTCACCTCCTATTTCACAGCAGGCCTGGTTGTCTGAAGTCCCTGCCATATGGCCATACTGAAGGATTTTTAGGAAACACTGAACTATTTCATACAAGTCCATTGATATGAGCCGCGTATATGGGGCGTATCATCGCCACCAGCTGTAGTTTGTGTGTGTGTGCGTCTTTACAGTGAAGAGGCACTGTAGAGTCATCTTATGTGCCCTTTGAATTAAAAAATGTATAAACAGAATCTAATTTAACTTAACTCTAAAAAACAGCATCTGCATTTTCCCCAGGAGGGATAGACAAAGAAGTTGTGTTTTTGAAATTTGCCATTATGTGACAGTGGAGATACAGGAAACAGAAAGAGAGAGAGAGAGAGAGAGAGAGTATGACATGGTTGAAGTCACCTGGAAACATGAGGTATAACTTCGAATAATGCTAGTGAAAACTTTGACATAGACATTAAGATACAGTGTTAGTGAGTATTTTTACTTTAGCATAAGCGAAGATAAAAAACCTGTTAAAAAAAAAGCCCTGTTAAATATGCATTGTATTCATAGATTGACTTGCAGGTTGGGATGTCTGTGCAGGCGACATGTGCCATCAGCAGCCATTCAGATTGTCATGGAGCACAGATGGAAAAACAAATGAACAGAAATGTGTCCTCGAGTGTAAATATGCATTGTAAGCTGTTCACATTATCGGATTTGCAGATGGAGGTAACATATGCACAGAAATATATGCTATCACCATGTAAAATTTACAGATGGAATTAATAATACATTATTTCACCATGAGCCGGGTATCATCTGTTGATTTCTGTGTGTAATGGGAGCTCGTGATGTGATTACTGTACATGGCGTGGATGTAATGGCGGTCAGAGTCATGCCAGTGGGGGAGGCAGATGCGGCATCACCCCGCTTAGCTCTTGCTTATACAGGGGAGGTTGACTGTACCTGTCTGTTGGTTTGTCAGGCTCTCCTCCCTGGCGTGTTGAGGTGTGTGACAGTGAGATGGAGAGAGATTGAGGCTGGACTGGCAGAGTGAGAGCAGACTGTCTCGCTGTAATGAATATAAATGGGCTCCAGGTCTCACTCTCCTCATCTGCCCCCCCCCCCTCTCCCTGCAAACGAGGATGTGGGATGGAGGTGGCCCGTCCCTCCTTGCCTCCCCCCTCCGCTTGCTCGCACTCTTGCTGCAGTGTACACAGAAACACGCACAAAAACACATAGTCATTCAAATTTGTGTCTTCCTTGATGTTTTTGCTGCAAATGTTTTGGCTCTGTGGTTTCCAAAGTCCCAGTTCAATCTAAACAGCTGTTAGTGAGACTCTCAGCACTGTGAAACTGCATCAGTGTTGTCAAAGTCACTGTGTTTAAATGAAGTGTTCTTATTGTAATGAAAGATAATGTGTGTTAGGATAAAAAATTAAGCTGTAGTCTTATTTATTCACAGTTTTTCTCTTGCAAATCATGTCTGATGATGTCACATGACAAGAGATTGCCCATAATCAATTATTGAGTTTTGCCGTGATAAAGTAAAAGAATCTTTTGCTAATTTAAGATACACATACATCACATCAGTGTTGAAAGGATTAGTTCATTAATTAATTATTCAGTTACCAGATAATGAATTGCCAACAATTTGGATGATTGCTTAATTGTTTTAAGTCGCAATATGTAGGATTTAGGGGGATCTATTTGCGGAAATGGAATATAATAGTCATAATTATGTTTTCATTAGTGTATAATCATGTTGTCATGTTGCACTGCCATTTCTATGGTAGCCCTGAATGGACAAACCTAACTTGCACCACACTTGCAAAGGAAGGGGGTAGTCAGTCGGTTGCAGTCTACAACCTCACTGCTAGATGCCAACAAATCCTACACACTGGTCCTTTAAGGCTTTTACTTTTCTTTCTTATTACTGTAAAATCAATATATTTATGTTTTTTTTCCCTATTTTGTTGAATATTATAGATGAAGCTTTTAAATTCTTACTCTAAAAAAAATAATCCAGAGATTCTTTTACTTATACAATCTAATACAATGGAATGAAAAGGCCATGCAATAAATACTGTCTTTGTGAAGCTTGTGATGTGCAATTGTTGTTTAGACTTGAGGAAAAAACCCTGCTGTAGCACCATTCAATACAGCCTTCAGAAACTTTAGCGTTGAATCCCAACAGGAGCTGAACATTATAGGTTTCTTAATGTTGTATTCACCGCAGAGCCTTTGAGTGCATGTCTGCAATGTGATTGTTTGGTCCTTTAGTTTTCTATATTTGCCGGAGAGGAGATTAATACATATACATTGCAGAAGCTGAACTAGTTTGCTCCCTTTCAGTGTTGCGCTCTCTAAGCACTCTTAACCTCGTCCTTATTTCCACTGCTTTTCATCCAACCTACAAGGCTATGAAGGAGCCCAAGTAGCAGAAACAAACACACTCTTATCTGAAGCCCAGGACCTCCATTACCTCCTTACTTTCTCTCTTAATTGCCTTAGGGGGAACTCAGTCTTTGTACTGTAAGTCTCTGCCTGGCATACACTGTAATGAGACAATATTTATTTTCTCTATGCCATGTACATTATCACCTTTTACTCACTGTCGCCATTCATGCTGTCATCGTCTGATTCCCACGAGAAATGAAACGTCTGAAGACATTCCTTCTGAGGGAGTCGTGTGATTAGCACACATCTCCTCCATCTCTCGGAGTTGTTATTGCTTGCCGCTTTCCTCTCGCCGCTCCACTCTTGATGTTTGTTATGAAAAGGATGGAAAAAACATCCTTAGCTTTATTCTGGTTAAGTGTCATCTGGGTCTATTTAGAAAGCTGTGAGGCTGTTAGCAGTGCTGCCAGTGTTGTCATGTTTTCTTAAATTGATTCCCTGTGATTACTTGGCATTCATGGTGCTCTTTAAGGGACAGGATACAAGAACAGCACTTGGTAAATTGTGCTTTAGATATGCTATGAAACAAAGCCCGAACGATGACACAGAGAGAGAGAAAGAGAGAGAGAGAGAGACACATGCATGCGAAAATCTGTATATACGCCCTCACTCACTCATATAGAATTAATTGCCAGGAAGTCTCAGGTAATTTAAATTGCAAATCAGTACAGCCTTGTTCTCCCAACTTTTGTGATTAATATTTTATTGTTTTACTGAGCGAAAATGCCACCAGTGTTTTTCATCAGATACAAATAGCACAAAAGAAGAAAAGGGGGGCACTGGATTGAGGAGGTTCAGATGCAGCCGTTATCTCTAAACATTAATTAAGGCTTGGCTGGGTCTGGAGCTGTTGAGGTCGCCTCTCCTGTCTCCGATCCACTCGCGACGACAGAGGTCTCTCTCGCTTTTCACCCATTCTCTCATTTCTTACTCTCTGCGCTTCCTGCTCTGATACTCAGTTTTCTGCCAAGTTTTCTCAGGTCCTGAACTTCTCTTTCAATCAGCCACTAATTAAGCAGCAGAGTGGAAGGGTTTCTTTGGCAGGAGATCGGAGGGACGTGCAGGTTGAGTGAGAAAAGCCAGATCCTGAGACCTTGTGATGACTTGGGTATGAATTGTGAGGAGAGGAACTTGAGAGGAGCGGAGGATGAAACCAGCGGAAATAAGAGATTTAGGCAGCAGAGAAATGAAGCTTTGAAAAACCAAACTGTCGCGTGCTCCTTTGTGGGGGGTTTTTTCAATCCCATGAGACTGCTAGTGTAGCAAAGGACCAAAAATAATGAGGAAATTTCCCTTTGCCACAAACAGAAAGTGAGAAGTGACATGGCCATATTACTGTACATTTCAATCGCAGGATTTCAGAATGAAAAAATCCTGGATGCAGTTTTTTAATATATATATGTATAAAAAACAACTTTGACCTTTCTTAGCCAGCACTGGCTTTTAAAGTACTGTTTGACCTTGTGTGTGTTTGTGTGTGTGTGCGAGTACAGACAGTTTTAGTATCAAGTCTTTCACTTCACTTAGAGCCAGCCACGGCGGACGGGTGCAGCCTGGCTGGAATCAGATGGTTGGCACAGCGCTCTGCTCCTCTCAAAGCAAAACAAAGACGAGACCACGCGCAGACAAATGAAGGCTTCCCCCGGTGAAGCAGAGCGCGTGCCACTGCTGTGCTTTGAATGCTGAAGCCTCCTTTAAAACAAATGAATTCAGAGCCCTCGCATTCCTACTTACCAGGAAATACCGCTCAATTAGACCAACCATTTAATTAGGAATTCGCACAAACGGAGACAAACACACACTGGCACTCACACAAGGTCACAGCTTTTTGTAGTAACGTGCTTCACTTGTTTAAAGTCTGAGTTATTTTAACGGCTGTGTGTATTTGTCCCACAGGGTGCCCGTAGCTATTTTGGAGTCTGGACGTGCTGGTGTGCTGGATTCATCTCTCTGCAGCCGTACATACGACAGGTACACTGCAAGAGGCGGCAAGCTTGACCAATTATTGGCTCCTCCCTCCTCTACATGCCCAGTACCACCTCCCCTCGCACCTGGCTGGTGCTGCAGCCTCATTCAGGTCATCTCTGCATCGAGCCTGGAGATGTCCAGAGCCCCAAGCCCACCCCCCCTGGTGGAAATGTCCAGCAGTCCCGTGGCTGAGAGCTGGTGTTATACTCAGGTGAGGAGGGATGAACTGGAACGGCTGCAAAACCATAACTTATATGCAAGACTCATGTCAGCAAATGTTTATTATATTCTATTTGATACTGTTTTTATTTAATCGTTAATCAAACTTACAATTACCACTCAATACATGGTGAGAACAATTTAGACATCTACAGGTCTTACAGAGTACAAGTACGTATGTGAAACAAGGGGAGAGGGAGCTATGTGAAGTCTGGCCAGTTGCCTTGAGTGATGTCACTTGAGTCGAAGTTTGTTGGAAGTTTGTAAGTGGAGAAAAATATGGCGGTGAAAGAAATAAGCTTACTAGACTTCTGCTTCTCATCTCTGCTCCAGTCTAGAGGCTGGAGGTTACATTAGCTGCTACTAGCAGAGCGCCACTAAATCTCCAAGAGTTGCACTGGGGGTAATGTAGACACCTGGTTTTGATAAGGGAGCATTAATAACCTTAATAACCTAACCTGTTTCGATCCTTTCTTTAAAGTGTCAGTACTCTTAAGGTTGTGATCACTTACTGACTCGCTGATAGACGTGATATCTGCCTCACACCAGAGCTAAAAGCAACGTGCAACACAAAACTGTGTTTGATTTTTGTGTTCAGTCACAGTTTTTGCATAACGTTAAAGGGAGCTAACTGTGAGCGACACAGCTGTCGAGTAGAATTTGAATTTCTTTTTCCTAAGAATGAAGCTTTTTTGGCGCCCACTTTTGCTCTCCAGGCGTAGGTGTTGCATCTGAAAGTAAGCCTGTCAATCAAGGCGGAAGAAGTTCACTTTAAATGAACAGCGAAGCTTCATATTTTTCGTAACTGGTCACCGTGCGGTTGAACAGAATGAATCACTTGTGGATTTTTCCAGTTACTGTGCTTCCCTGACTGATTTGGATATTACAAGCTTCATTTGTTTCCCACAAAAAATGGTGTAATTTTCTTTTGTTTAAAGGTTACCTATACTGTGAAATTATACTTGTTTCAGTCATTGCAGGACAGGATTTACTAGTTCAGACATCACTTTCCTGTTAAGAGCCTAGGTAGATAAAATATGTCATTGATGATGTCTTTTTTTTTCATCTTCCCTATGTCCTTGCAAAATTGTTTTGTTTTTTCTTTTGCCGCTTTTACAATATCCTTTCTTCTTTTCCTTCGTTTGTTGTCGGTGTTTATTAAGATGAAAGGCAGTTTTGATGTGCGGTTTTGAAGTCCAGGCTGACCAAACACCACTTACCCATATAGAATAGATAAATATATAAATAAAGAGATCTGGTTTCAGCCCTTCCTCTGTTTTTCCTGCACAGATCAAAGTGGTGAAGTTCTCCTACATGTGGACCATCAACAACTTCAGCTTCTGTCGTGAGGAAATGGGAGAGGTCATCAAAAGCTCCACTTTCTCCTCAGGAGCTAACGACAAACTCAAATGGTTCGTGAAAGCTGGTCATTGTCACCGCCTGATATTGAAAATGCATCGTCCTTTCTCTGAGGGAGTTGTCGGAGAACATTTAGTCTAATAACTCTCATGAGGATTATCCACTCGTTGCAACTTTGAGAAGCAGAACAATGTTTTCAGGAGATTAAACACATCAGCATCCATTTGCCTGCTTCAGTGGAATCTAATGTGCCTTCATCTAGTCTGTGTTACCACTGATCTTCATGTACATACTTGATGATAATTATTTGGTAATACAAATCTGTCCATAGCTTCGCTTTCACACACTGTAATGGATAAATGCATATGTGTTAAACATTAATATAAGCATACTAACACTGGGAAAAATGAAGATGTATAGCAAGTTAACTATTCAAACTATTCAGAATTGCAAGAATCTTGCAAGAGAGGAAGAGTTTGGGTTGAACAATTTGGGGAGATCATCTCTTGAGCACAGGTCACAGAAAGATACAAACATCTGCAGTGGCAAAGTGGTATTGGGTTGACATTTTTTTTTCTTTTTCAAAGCCTACCTGAAGGTCTGCTTCAAATATTGGAGTGTCACAGTGCTCGAACTCACATCAAAGCTTATTATAGTGCACTGGAAAGGAGGTTTTTTTGAGTTGTTAAAACACACTAGAAGCAGTATGATTTCAGGTCTTTCGGGATTTCAGGTTGGGTCTGGTGAAAGGAGTTGGTGGACTTGGGTCAACCCCAGAGGAGGGAGCGCTCATCCCACCTGGTATGGGAATGTGGGAATGCCCCTGGAGTAGCTGGGCAAAGTGAAAACATGTGGTCCACCTCTTTTTTATTTTTTAAACCTGTTTCCACTGAGATGTTGACTCCCGTGGACTGATGACTTGATGGCTGGACTGATTAGAGCGTTTCACAGCAGATTACATCCACACAAACTGCTCTCCTGTTTTTAACTGTACACAAGGAAAGATATAATTGCAAGACTTTGATATTGAATAGTGCTGAGATAAAATGACATGACACTGTTTCATGTTTACAGAGGAGCTTCCAGAAAGCAGGAAAAACAGATTCTGCATCTCACACTGAAACATGTCCAGTCATTTTATACATATTTTGAGGGGGCTGAAAGTAATGACTGTAGCCTTGGGTAACAACACATGAGTGGGTCCAGGATTGGTAGGTTACCTGCTCAAATTAGAAACAAATGTAGTCGCCCAATTTCAGTGAAAAACTTGGCTTTTCTTCAAATACCACATCAACTTACGTTTTTTTATACATAATTCCGTTAGTCCACTTTTCTCCACTAAGTCCCTAATCAAGACCGTCTACCAGCTTTTTCATCTCATCTAGGTGAACAATTCTGACTTTCTGACTGTTCTTTTCCAGCCCTGTATATCATATGTCACTGTCAGCACAGCAGCATTATTGCTTGTTTCTCTGATGCGCTGTAGATGCTTGTTAGAAAAATGAGATCTGCAGGTCTGCCCCACACCATTAGGCACTACGGCAAGAAGGATGAAATTGTAACAATAACAGTAATCGAAAGACTGGATTAGTAAGAACCTGTCTACAATGGAGGGTAGGTTATGTACAGTACAGGGGAAAAAAGGAACTATGAATGGACATTGTGCAGTGTATTCCCACTGTAAAAACATCTGAAGTGGGACCATTTTTCTTTTATCTTCCAATTGTCTGTTAATAGGGGTCATTTAATGAGGAAAATATCCAAGTTATTGGGCACTTGACGACCAAAAGGATTGTACGTTAGAGAATATGTGTGCAGATATTGGTTTTTCTTATCTGTGTTGAATCTAGAGAGCACATAAGGACTGTTTTTCATAACGCGTATAAAGTGTTTGTCTCAAATGGTTTAGCAGAATTACAGCTTCCAGATGCACGTGCTAAGTAATAGTCCATATGGCCATAGTTTCATGATACTATTCTACAGCCTTTGCAGCAGACAAACCATATGTTACAAACCCATTGTTCAAAGCTATGATTCTTTTGTGAAATTGTTCTGTGCAAACATAAAAAGACCACGATTCAGCCGTGGCGTTGATGTACTGAACAAAGACGTTTTTTTGAATGCTCTCTGTAAATGCGCCTGATGTATCTGTGTTTTGAAAGAAAGTAGACGCATTTGGCTGGGAACACTGGATCTACATCAGATTTAGGAATCTCTCCTTTTATTTTAAGTTCAGGAAGGTTAGCTAGGAAGCTGAACCCCTTGTCAGAAGTAGAAGTAATATAGTAATATAATAAGTAATATTATCAAAGCTGTGTTACGTTTTCAGCTGCAATACCATATTAATACTTAGATTGCATTGTTGAGGCAGAGGTGTTTCCTTCTCTTCCTGTGCATGCTTAAACTGTGAAATGTTCTGCTTTAGGCAGTGTATTGGTGTTTTACATTGAAATATTGGCGTATGTGTTTATGCCGCTGTGTTAGTGTTAAAAGGGCTGAGACTGTTAGCTCTTTGGTCCACCATGTTTCATCTCAGGTGTCAATAAAACTAAACGCTTTTCATTACGGAGTCAACAAATGGAATATGGTTTTCATTCCTTTTTTAGGGCTGTACTTTCCACTTCACTTAAACAGATATAATACATCTTAAATTGTTTAATGATAGATACAGTAGTGTGTACTGCAGAATTACCTTTTCTGAGATATTATTGTTATTGTGGGCAAAATTTAATGATGTTATTATATCAGGAGCTACGCAAACCATTGCTTTGGCACAATTGAAGTGTTGGGGATGACATCTGTGTTTCTGACTGTAAAGCCAAGGGTGAAAAATGTGTAAACGTCTTTACAGAGTAATTCTGCTTTATAAATGCTTTATACTCACTGTTACCGAGTAATAATGTCAATACTAATGACATGATATTATTATTGCGCACAAACATTGAAAATGCTTCCTGGAATTGAAACATCACTTTAGCTTTATGTCTGATCAGTATGTTTGTCTCTCTTCCTACTTCCAGGTGTTTGCGTGTGAACCCTAAAGGTCTGGATGAGGAGAGTAAAGACTATCTGTCACTTTACTTGCTCTTAGTCAGCTGCCCGAAAAGTGAGGTGCGCGCCAAGTTTAAGTTTTCTATCCTCAATTCCAAGGGAGAGGAAACCAAAGCAATGGGTAAGTTTGACCCTGACTAAAAACAAGATACCTGAAATCTGAATCACATGAATAAGTCCTTATTTTCATTTTCTTTAGCTGTTCACCACTTTGGTGATTTTGTTAACTTGTGATTGGAAAAAAATTGGCATTAATAACTTGAAAAGAATTTTGAGCCAACCAGCATAGAAGTCTGTATTCAGCAGAAAACTGCGGATATCTCAAAGTTTAAGAGGTTCAAAATTAAAAACTCCTGTCACACCTGTGTCTTTGGGGCTCTGAAATTTGTAAATGTATGAGGTGGTGAGTGTGTCTAATACTCTGAGTGTGTCTAATAATGTGAGGTATTGATAGCCATATGGGTTCGTGTAATCACTGCCGGTTGGATTCATTTCGGGTAAATATATAATTCAAAGTAGTGTGGGGCAATTTTAATTTTAATTAAAAAAAGACCCAACCTTTTTAGAAGTCTTCGTCCGCCTCTCTCCCCGTTGATGAATTGGAAATAAATGCGCCTGCAATTCCTGCTTTTTTTTAATTAGGTTATGTTATGGGGAGGAAAAGCAAACTTGTGTGGAATTGAATTAGAGAGGGCCAGATGTGACCGCTTCCTGGTTATCAGACTTTCTGGCTTCCTCCCTGTCTCCCAGTGCCCTGCAGCATACTGTACAGGAAGCTCGGAGGAGGGAAGATGGGGCGGGTGGGAGGTAGGGAGAGGAAAGAAGGAGAGGTGGGAGGCGGAAGTGTCTTTGAATTGGAGGCGTATGCAGTGAAACTGTGTACAACCCCCTGCGGTGCAGGTTGTGTAGAAAGGGAAATCATTTTTCCTGCTGAGAAACATTCCCCCATGTGAACTTGACATCCCCACCCCCTCGTGGGTACTTTCGGTCCCTCATTTGCTCACTTAGACCTCTCTCTCCTCCCTTTCACATTCACGGTGTCACTTTCTTTTTCTTTTATTCCTTTTTTATCCCACTTCTGCCCTGTAATGTTGGAACACCACCGCTAAACTCTCAGCGACAGGCTCACGAAAACTGAACTTTACCACCGTTATTGCCTTTAAAGCTTCCTCTCCCGGCTATAATACTGTATGCTGGTAGCTATGTGTTATTGTGGAGAGGATATTCCTGCGGTATGAGTAATAAACAGATCTTTGAGGTGTTTGACTTCACTGCCTGGCCATTTCGTGAGCACTGCTCCCTTAAATGACCCCAGAAAAGCCTGAATGTGGGGAATACCGAGTGAAGTGAAGAAGATCTCATTTTCCTCTCCTCTCTTTTTGTGTCTCAAGGGGCTTTCGGCTATAAATGGTGTGCTCTATGGTGCACACCCCATCCCATTCTTGCCATATGCCCTCCTCCAATCTTCCCACAATCCCCCTGGGGAAACCTGGGCCCTCCACTTCGCTCGCCCTGTCACAGGAGAAAATTACCCAACTGCCAGCATATTTGTGACAGTTTAGTGAGCACTCCGTCTAAGAATATGGCAGTAAAGATTGCTCTATCGGTTCTGGATCATTTAGAATCCAATTTAATCCAGGCCTCCAGGAAAAAAGGCCAAATAAAAACAAAGTGCCTTAATTAAGAAAGCTGGGTGGCTATGGACTGTTTTTGTGGCAGGTCAACTGCTTGGCCTGCTCGTACACTTTATCCCTGTGGGGGCAATTTTTAATTCAGTGCATGTTAAGCCGAGTACTTCAAACAGGAACAGTTAGGTTGAAGAATGGATGGATAATTAGTAAAGAAAGAAAACTTTGGAAACCGTAGTGAGTAAACTGTACTGAAATATAGTTGAGTAACATTGCTATCGAAGAAATGTGTCAAAATCCAATTGATAGACATTCTCAACATTGAGGTGAATAGCAGAGGTTTGTTTTTTAAGGCGTCATTTTGAATTACTATTTTTAGTAGCTTTTGTATGAGGCAAATTCTAAGTTACAAGCCCGTCTCTGCCACTAATGCAGAAGCATTAGCCATACACTCGTTTAATTTTATGCAGACTCTGAGCGGATATAAATTTTGATTTGTGTTGATGTGCTGACTGACACGTGTGCGCTTTTTGACAGTTAAGGTGTCCCTGCAGTACGTAAAGGAGGTGGTATAAATACGATCCAAGATTTGAAGGCTGCACGACGGCGGCACATTTTGACTAGAAAGCTTGACATTATGTGATGAAACACCACATGTGCATCAGTCAGCCCTTGAGCCCCCCACTAGAGAGTGTGTGTGCTTGTGCCTGGATCCTCTGATGGTCCATACTTGCTAATGGAGATGGATTCAGGCAGCAGTGGCAGTCCCCCCCACTGCTCATCCCCACACCGTACTCCCATAGTCTCAGCTTGGCCACATCATTTCTCTCCCTGGCTTAATGTGCTGGTTCTCTCCTCTGAGGCTGTTGGGTGGGTTGTAACTTGTCTCTTGACACCCCCCCCTCTTCTCCTACTTCTTTTGCCAGGGAAAACATCTGCCCCCCTGCAGACTCATGTTCTGACAGCTCGGAGAGGAGAGATGGAAAGTTCTCATCCTCTGCCGCAAGCTGTTTTATATTCAAATAGTCTTCTTGTTAAGTCTCCCCTACAGACAAAGGTTTTGTTGTGTTGTAGCCAAAGGCTAAGTGAGCTTATGTGTGTATTAGTTGGCCGGAGAGTCTAGTTACAGCAGGTTTTCGGTGTGGGCTGCTTCTATATTATGTGGCTGGAGATTCAGAGGGTTTTTTTTGGTTCAGTTAATTGAAGCTCTTGGTGTGAGCTTGTCAGAGTCTGTTGCCCTCAGTAACTGATGGAAGTGATCAGGCATTCTGTGTGGGTGAGAGGAGCACGGCTAATAGAGTAGAAGCTATTGGTCAGTCTTTACATAATCAGATGGTATTGACATTGGTAGAAAGAATGTCAATAGACATGTTTGTGCTGACACTAGCTTACAGAGCTCAATCTTCAATAGAGATTAGATTTTCTTCTCTGAAAGGCCGTGTGTCATATTTATGTGTGTACCTGTCTGCTTTATGCCAGCCAATGTGAATCAGTGTGAAGAGGGAATCAAGTTTTAAATTAGATTTTTACTAGTGAGATACAGCTTAAAAGACGGAGGTCTGATCAGTTAATTCTTATGCTATTTGCCCTTTTAGATCAATAGGATTTGGGGGATTGGGAAATGGATGTGAACGTGGTCTGTTGCGAGTGTGGCTTGCGAGCAGCGGTTAGTGTAGGGATTTTACTAAAGTTGTAAATGTGTGAAAGACTGGGCCAGAAGAGTGACAGACAGGAAGAGAGATGTTGACTCTGGCTGCTGTGTCGGCTGTTATTTTTCTACATGCCAGCTCGTCTTCTGGCGACCTTCTCGTTCTGTGTGCCAACCGCGCCCCTGAGCCCTCTGCCTGAATATGGATGCCCCGCTCGCTTAAACACCGTGGCATTGCTCCCGCTTTCCTCCTCTCCTCCCCGTCTCCAGCTCAGATCTCATTTTTCTCACCTTCTTCATCACCTTCAGTCTTTTTCTGGCAGGGTGAGAAACTTCACTCTTCAAAGCAGGGGAACTATCAAAGACTTGAAAAATCACCTCTTTTCTTTATTGAGTGGTACCTATACACGTCGACACTGTGACTGATTTTTCCACACAGATTTCACAATATTTTTTCGTGACGCATAACGCCATCTACTATCTAAGCATTGCTCGTTAATCCCTCTTTCATAACTCACACTTTTCCCGTTGGATATCTCAGTTGTGCCGACCCCCTCCACCACTGTCCAGCCCTCTTTGGTATTCTGGCAGAGTGGTTGCACTCCCGCCACCTTGGCCAGCTCGCTGAAAGAGCGAGCGCCAGCGATCTGACCTGCGGTTGATTCTCTGCCAGTGCAGGTTTCTGATGCCCCACTAGAGATGGCAGCATGGCATTAGCTGATCTCAGCACACACAAACACACACGAACCCTCATCATCTGTGCCTACATGCGTGTGCACATTCACACACACACACACACACACACACAGGAACCTCAGTGTCACGGGTAAGCACCGAAGAAGTCACACCTCTGTCTCCCCCTCCTGTAGTCTGTCGGAGCTTCTTTCAGCATTCCCTTTCACCTCTCCTCACCTCTTCCTCTTGGCTTGCTTCCCCCGTCTCACTCTCCTGCCAGCCTCTCTCCTCACACCCGAGTTTAGTTTTAGATACTGCCACTGGGGAAGTCCTCACTCATCACCACTGGTCTTGTTTCATACCCAAATAACACAACTTCACAAGGAGATTCTGTGCCTCGGGACTTCATCTGGGTCTCAGATGCTAGGTCTTATCAAACATGTTTAAAGGACATGAAAGGGTAGGTGAAAGTCAGCAGAGAAGGACTTTCTTCAGACCCTCAAGATGATAACACCTACTAAGTTTGTTGCTTTGTGTCTACTCAGCCACAAACAGCACGGCGCAATAAGGCCACAGAAGTTTGACTCTCATTTCAAACCTGCTCGGCTTTGGTTGAAAGGTCTAAAAAAAACTTCTGTCTATTTGGAAACACTGACACTCCCCCTCAGTTACACAGTGACAGAACAATGAATAAAGTAGAGTGCTGTGAAAAAGCAGAATGCATGGATTTGTAATTTTGGAGCATAGACTTGCATGTTTGCGTGTGTGTGTGTGTGTGTGTGTGTGTTTGTATGGTGATTTCTGTCAGCTTCTTTGCGTACACAGTCTCTAGAGGCAGGGGATTACAGTGGAGGACCCCCTGCATGAGCAGTGGTGGGAATAACTGCATATGCACTGCACTCCTTCACCAATCCCCTCTTTGGCTCTCTGCTCCCTCAGATCCAAACAGGGGATTTGACACAGGATCTTACAGCAGCATTGACACTTCATCTCAGTGCTTCCCACTGTGATCTGTCAGCAGATCTCCTGTTGGGATCTCTGCACAAGAGCAGCCTGAAGAGAAATCTGTTTGAGCTTCTGGTTCTGAACACATGTAGTGTTCACACACGGAAAGATATGTGAACGTGAGGGGTGATGACCTCTTGGTACTGAATAGTTTATAATCTGTTTTAGTCGACTCTGAAGAGGAGTCTTTTACTACTCTGTGCGTTTTAAAAGGGGTTAAAGAAACCTCAAAGGTTTCATTTATCATTTCCAATCATCTGGGATTAATACATGAATTGAATCTAGATTGTTAATGGTTATAAGTTGTTTGCATGTCCTGCCTTAAATGTTAAAAATGATAAACAAGAGGCCTCGAAATGTACTAAACTGGTACTAAAACATTGGTATAGAACTCATGCCGCTCAAGCAGACATGTCTTCTATACAGTTATTTTCCTTTTTATTTTTTAGTTGCTCGTTATTAGTTTCCATTTTGAAAGTCTCAGAAAGTTCATGATGCTTCATGCCTCTGGGGATATGCATTTACATTCAACTAATCCTCATGTACAGGCTGAAATCAGTTGTTTCTTGCCAATCACACACTGCCATGCACCTCGCTATCCTCTTAATACTTGCTGTACAAGCTCCCTGTTGGGTTTCCATGTATGCTGTAGGTTGCACAGATGCTCATTTACATATATAGAGCTGATATACTATATATGTAGACTGTGACACAGTTTCTTTTTATACATTGTCAGTATGGCCAAGTGAGCATCAAGCAACCTCTCCAGTGTGTTTTTAGTCAATTTGATCTTGGATTGTGTTTCTGCTCTCTCTCATCACAATCCAATTATCTAGATGCTTGTTAGCATCATGTCTATAGGGCGTCCTTAGGAGGCTCTTGATGACATGTGCCACAAATATGAAAAGACTTGAATAATGAATTAGTTTCTAGTGGTTCTTTTGTGGTGTATGTTATTGCCTTCATCACGTGGTGAGGCATGTCCACCCTGGTAGGAGTGGATGTCGCCGTAGAGAGAAAGAGGCTTGTCACTGAAGCTCAGCTGAACACATCCCGAAATCCCAGAGCAATGCCCGAGGAAGCATTTTCTTCTCATTAACAAAATGGCGAATGATGTAATTTCTCCAAAGAATGGTGTTACATCCCTCCAACAGAGCTCCAGTTACTTCAGAATTTATGTGTTAGTGCCGTGTTTCCTTTCTATCTGCAGTTAGCTTTAATTTGCTGTTATCTCCGCAGTAGTCATAGTCTGGCGTCATTATCTTTTGACCTTGTATGTGAACATTTGTGACTGTTAGGTGACTGTGTAGATTGCTGTGACCGCCCCCACAGTGTGACTATTGTACACACAAGAACTCCAGCACCTTTCCTGTGTCTTTGTAGTGCAAGTGAGTGTTACAGAATCCTTCCTGCCACTGTCAGAGATAATTGGCACTCCATAAACACATGATAATTGGACTGCTTTGATCCCTGCAATTTCTCACTTCTTGGCCAAAGAGGCACAGCAGTTCTGTCTCATGTTTACCACTAGTCTTTATGTGGCAGCGAGAGGATACAGAGAGTGAAAGAGGAGAGAGAGAGAGAGAGAGATTCTGTTTTCTTCTGAAGTGTTAAAAGCTCCCTGCAGGCAATACTTCCTGCACCCAGCCTCTTTCGCCATTGTTCCTCCGCTGCTTATGGCCATGACTCATAACAAACTTTCTCTTTCGCACACACATTCACACACGCAGGGCTTAATCACGTCGCGAAAAGTCTCCAAATAATCTTGTTTCTCCTTGTTTGTCCGTGTGTTTTCTTCTTCCAGAGAGCCAGAGAGCGTACCGTTTTGTTCAGGGGAAGGACTGGGGTTTCAAAAAGTTTATAAGGAGGGACTTCCTGCTGGACGAGGCCAACGGTCTGCTGCCCGATGACAAACTGACGCTTTTCTGCGAGGTAAACTGTTTACCTGAACTCAGGTGGTTTGTTACACCAAGTTCACACTGTCCTCATTTTTAAACTCCACATCTTTCCACAAGAAATATAAAGCACTGGCTGCACAAAAATAATCCTGATTATATTGCTTAGGCCAAATCATCTGCAGACGAACACAGACTCCTGTGATTAACCTTTTAAACCAAAATTGTGAAGTTGGATCACACTGATGCTGAGTTGTGTACACTTGTAGAACAACTTAAATTAGACTTATATAATTTTAATAAAATCCAAAAATAATGAATACTGTTTTGTTTGTATCTGTGGTTTTTGCCCAGAAGTGATCACAACTGTAATTCCTGTCTCACTCATCTTTTTATTCAGCACTACCGCTCATTGTATGTCCCTGTTAGTGAATAATGTATGTTTTTATTGGTACTACATTGCCTCTGGGTTTAGATCTCCCTCTAATCACTAACATACAAGCTGATTGTCATTCAGCCGGCATGGTGGCTTGGCTTCGATTCCTCTGAACCAAAGCTGGCTGCTGCTCCTCATCGAAAATTCCCTTGTTGTTTTTCAGCCGTAACACAGGGGGCAGCAGAGGTCAACTGTCCTCTCTCTCGTCCCCCTCTGCTCCTCATAATAGAACCAGGGAGCAGAGAAGAGGTTAAACTTTCTGGATATGTTAATGCCTTAGTTGTAATGCATGCACCCATAAATGTTTAAAAAGCATGGCAGTGGCTGTTTAAAACAATTCTAATTAACCCTGCGGGTATGGAGGAGAGCATGTCTTGAAGTTTTCCCTTTTTGTAGTGGAGCAATGTGCAAGTCTGTTTAAAGTGTTTCCAAACTGGGCTTATTGACAGAGGGGTAGGAGGGGCAGTGCTGCTTCTGCAGAGCCATGTGGGATGGGGGTAGAGTTGTGTGTGTGTGTGTGTAGGAGTATCTTATGCATATATTGTGTGTGTGTTCTTGCAGGCGCGTCTCATTGGGACATAATTTTGAGGATGAGACTGTTTGTTGGAGAGAATAAGCTGGGCAAGAGAGGGATTAGTTACCTTGAAGAGTCCTCTCTCACTGAATTCATCCACTCTCCTGAAGGGGGAGGAGGTGAGGTTGCTGGTTCAAGTCCTCGGTGGCCACTTCCTCCCCCGTAAATACCAGTTGTGCTGCAGTAATTAGCCAGCTCTGCTGATGAACAAGCAAGGCAAACCTGAGTCTTATAGCACATTTTTACACAAGGAAAAATCAATGTGCTTAATATAAAACTGTGTACATCAGAAAAAGACTAAGTGAGAATACAAAGTAGATAAATAAAAATGACATTTTCTGTATTTTTTTAAAGATTTATAACTAGTCTCAGGTCTTATGGAAGTTTTATCCAACTGTATGCAGCACAATAACTTGTAGCTTTACCATTTTTAACCTCAGGAAACATTTAGCAGAACAGCTCCAGATGACCTGAGAAGTCTACAGAGTTCACATTGTTAGAGCAAGTCAGAGACTTGATATATAGACAGGCAGCAGTATTTTTAAATCAATTCGAAAACGTGTGTGTGTGTGTGTGTGTGTGTGTGTTATAGGAAAAAAAGGCAGTCTGGAAGTGGGATGTTGTGTGCAGTAAAGGATGAGATTGCCAATAGTGAGGTCTGGTAGCGTTTTCCACCAACACGTGGGCAGGACGGTTGGCGGAGTCGGGCTCTGGGTGGATGGTGGTAAGAAAGTGTGGAACGGGTGTTTGAATCTCTTTTCCTGGTCTTTTTCCATGTGAAAGTGAAGCCCAGTGTTTACCGTCAGAGACCTGGCTCCGCTTTCGTCCAGATGGTCTCGTCCTGCATCTGAGAGAGCCCCGTCGCCCCAGAGCCCAGCGCTCTCCCTCTTCTCTCCTCTCTCATCCCCTTTGCTTCCTCTTTTTCCCCTCCATCTTATCTCTCATTCAGACCCACTCTCTTCCTCCTCTTTTTTTTCGCTTTTCCTTTCATCTCTTGCTGCCTCCCACTTTAAGCATCACAGTTTCTTACCCCCCCCCCCCACACCTTTACCTTCACTTCTCCCCCCATGTCCCTTGTCTCCACCCTCTGCTCAGCATCTCCACTTCTCCTCCCTCCCTCTTTGCCCTCCTTCGACTTCTGTCTTTCTTCCTTTTTTATTCTGTGTAGAGTGTCAAAGCAAAGCAAAAAAGGCAATAAGGAGAAGCCAGATCACTGTTGGAGGGGAATACTGGCTCAACCTCTCCTCGTGACCCTTGGTCCCTGCGCTTCGTTCACTTGCCTCCGGAGACATTAGTAATTCAAATTTAGCGCAGGGTATCTGGCTATATGTCATGTCGGGGAGGGCCTGAACAACACCAGCCGCTCTCTTCTTTTTTTTTGTCCCTCTCTTTGTCACCGTCTCTCTTCCTCCCTCCATCCCTGCCAAAGCGCTGCAGACACCTGCAGGTATTTAATGAGGAGATAGCTCCCATTAAAGGTGCTGCGTTGGCTGTCAAAAGAGAGCATGAGGGACAGAGAGGGAGATAAAGGAGGGAAAGGAGGCACAGCGAGAGGAGATTGAAGGAAAGGCCTTCTCAGGAAAAGTGGGCACGCTGGGTGGCCACGGGGGTGAAGAACAGACAATGAGGAAAAATAAAGATGGTACAGCATAAAAAAACCCCCAAAAGGCCAAGATCGTTTGGATTTTGTGCGAGAGAGAATGTTTTCATGTGGATGAGACATGTTTTTACCCTCTTTTCTTATTTCTCCTCTAATGAGACGCAGAGGTAAAGGAGGTTAAATCCTCTCTCTCCTTAACTCCTTCCCTGTCAGCACTGCAGGTAACCTCTTGCTCTGAGGTCAGACCATCGCTATATAGACATTCGTGCTATGGATAATGTAGATGCTCTGAAAGTTTTAAGAGCATTTCGAAGCACACGCGCGGAGGTCCTTTGGCTCCCGGAAAATCTCGACAACTTTGTGCTGTCATGATTTGCCTGCAGGCAGAGCCATGTTGACTGACATTGTAAGGTTTACTACTCTGGAAGTCTGTTTTGACTGACTAAAGGGGAAAGATGGGGTTGTTTTGGATGGGAGAAGTTTATGGTGAAACATATCTGTCAGTCATGTTAAATTGGCTGCTGAAAAGTGGAGAAACACACTGGTTCACCTTTAGTCAGCCAGAGGGAGAGTCGGAGAGCTACTGCTGCCGGACACATTCGGTTTATTTCACAAAGGACAACGTCCGTTCCTCCCCGCTCTGCTGTGGCCTCAGAAACAATACGAACAACATAAACTCTGATATTCTCACCAGACTCAACATACAGTAACAGTTACCACACTGCTACACTTGATGCATCTTCATCTTTAAAAGGTACACACTGATATAATGATGTCCACAAAAGGTGTTCCCAGTGTGAGTCTGTGATTGTTTGACCAAAGGGAGGGCTGGCATGCTGTATATATGCATTGGTCTTGTTATTCATGTAGCCAGTGTAATCAGTAAAAAAGGCTTTTCAGTATCTTAGAGAAGCAGTGTACCTTTATTGTTTTGGGAATTCCCTTTTTTTTGTGGACAGTGATTGTGTACCTGGATTACCTGTTTTGTGGCACATTGCTCTCAGATCCAACAGATGGCTCCTCATTTGTGTTTTTTTTATACTGATATATTGTTTTGCCTACACATACTGATTTTACCAAATTTTGCATTGATTTAGGTGCTCTATTTTTTAGTTGCAGATGTGACAAATCCTCTTCCAAACACGTTCTGTATTTATCAGGAGGACGCACCCGGCTGGAGTCGCTGTTTGCAGGTCATTTGTGCGAATGTCTGCAAGGTCTCCCTGTTGCATTTCCATTTCAGGGTCCTCATGTACTCCACTGCATTCAGTGAGGTCACGCTGTTCATGACTGTCAGTTTTGCGGGGATAATTTTCTGCCTCTGAAAAGGAGGCGTAAACACAGCGCTGATGGGAAGATTGTAGTAGGAAAAGAAATGTACATTAAATTACAGGCTTGTATGACAATAAATACTGATTTTTAGAGATAAAAATTAAGCAACTAGACTGTTATTAATAAACACGCTATCTGATTATTGTAATGCAACGTAATAGTGGATGGATGTTGTGGTTTGTGGTTCAGCATCTCTTTGTTTACCGTGTATTAGTGATCTGATATATGCTAAACATTATAATATAATTTTATGAGTTATATTTTGAGTTATAGTTTTTCTCAGGTGATGTTGGCCAAAGTAAATATTTTGTAATTCAGAAGTGCATATAGCTGAGCAAGTACAACATGATATGGGGCCAATGAGATGCTCACTCTTGTTGTGAGATCAGGAGGAAGAGGAACTAGAGGAAATTGTCAAAACAGAATTTTTTTTGGAGGTATAAACAACATTTTTGCCAACTGAAATCCAAACAGATACACTTCCTTCATTGATATCACACTGCTAGCTACCATGACCTACAAGCTGGCGGGTGAGTTGGGTCGTGCAGTTTTATATGATGGGCAAGTTTGATGGGATAAATTTACATGTACACTGTCAAATTTAAGATGAATCCTCAAAAATATGTTTCACAGGAAGTGGAAAAAACTATGTTGATATAAAAAGATAGTGACATGTCATGTATTTAGCATATCATACATTTAACATATACCAAGAGATAGCTGAATAATTAACACAAGGACACTGGATAAGAGCTCGGGAAATGTATTTTTAATTTCACTGTATCTTAAGAATAAAATTACACCCAAGCTTTGTAAAGGTACTTTTCCACAGTTTGTTCTTTTTGGAGAAAACTGTACCTCCTTATTTGCAGTGGTGACATGTGAGGCACAATAAGCTGCGCCTCTGCATATTTAGTTATTATTAACGTGCTGTATGATAACCAGTCATACAGGCTTATGCACCTCTGTGTGAGACACAGAAAGGTGATGGGTGCATAGTGAGGATCAGCGTCTGCGTGTACTCTAGAAGATGAGCCCGAGTTTTCCTCCGGATATGTTTTTTTCCTATCTGCACATAGGCGAAATGTATTGTTTGTGTTGGTGGTTTTGCCTCGGAGTGATCACACCTGTAATTCCCGTCTCCCTCATCTTTTTATTCAACACTACCGCTCATTGTATGTCCCTGTGAGTGAATAATGTATGTTTTGAAGAAAAAAGTACCCCCTTATTCACAGTGGTAACCTGTGAGGCAAAATAGGAGGCAAAAAGCTGGGTCTGTGCATATATTACTTCTTATTAATGCAGTGTATCATAACCAGTCACGCAGGCCTTTGCGCCTCTGTGTGACATACAAAAGGGTGATGAGTGCATAGTGAGGATCGGCGCCTGGAAGATGAGCTGGAGTTTTCCTCTAGATTGGTTTATCTTCTGCCCGTGGACGATCTTTGATGCAATTTACCAAAATGCATTTCAGGCTGGCGTCTTAGCCACCGCTAGCTGGTCGGAGCTCTTTTCTTTAAGGCTCCTCCACCACATCCCTCCTGGAGCGAGGTGGTGGTGGGAGAATAAATGAGTGGGGTGCTGATGTTCAGCTGTTTCCTCCTCTTCCTCATGGTGTTAGTGCGGCTCGCCTCTCTTGTCGGTGGGTAAGCACTTTGCCGGGTGACAGCACCCATCCTTCACAGGGCCCTGCCATATGCCGTGCTGCTGTCAGAGGAGACGACTGCAGATGCTCCAGCTGCTCCCTCCCTGCACGCTGAACGGCACACACACACACACACACACACACACACACACACACACACACAGGCAGCTCACGGAGCAGGATAAAGAGGCAGAGGTGGGAAGAGACACAGGGAGGAAGTGGCGAGGGAGAAGGATGCACATAGAGATTTGGGTTTGTGTAGGCGAAAGGGGAAGACAAAAACAATCTTTCAATCAGGGGAAATGAGGTAAAATATATATTTATACAACCCTGTTTATGCCCAAACAAGAATAAGGGGCAAAATTGATAAAGGAAAGATGATTTGGATAGTTTTAAAAGGAGATTGGAGATCTAATAAAAGAGATACAAGTGCTAATTTAACATGAGACACAGGAGGAGAATGATCAGAGTGCAAGCTTTGATCCTTTTCTTACAATAGTATTTTTTTTCTGTGACGGCTTGCTTGCACCCATTTTTTGAGCCACAACGGATCCGTTAATTGATATTGCCTTTGCAACACTTTTGCACCAACACCACATCAACAGGTCTTTTATATCCCAGCAAAAGCCCTTTGCTTCTCTCAGACTGAAAACAGCAGAAATTGAGCAAACAGGCAACTTTTGCCTGCGTATTTATTTATTTTCTTTGTCCAAACATTTCCTTCAAGCACTTTAGATCGGGCCTCAGTCTCAAAGCTATCACTTTAGTGTTTGTGATCTTCCAGCAGAGAAAACAAAACTACTTAAGAGGAGACCCAAATGGCTGGTGCTCACAGACGGCATGTAGAGGCTCATGCTCACTGCCACTGGTGATACTGAGCGTGTGTGTGTGTGTATAAAAACTCTGTGTCTGAAAGCTCCTGTGTATGTGTAAGAACAAGGTTGGCCAGGAACAACACACTTGGCTGTGAATTGTGGCACGGGCCACATCCCTCGTTCAGCAGCTTGACTTCAAATCATGCATGAAATATTCCTCTGTCTGTGCAGATTCACCAAAATACCTCTATTTCAATGGCAGGTCGGCCTGTCTGTCTGCGGGCTGAGCCACTGAAACGGACACAGCTGGGTCCCTGAAAACAGCCCCTGAACTCGACACATGACACGAATTGGTACGCACGGTGGTGGGATTATGTAAGCCTGGATTAAATTTGAGTAAAGAACCATATTAATCTAATTCAAATAAAAACAATATGACACAAAGGTTATAATCCTGAAGATCTCTATCCCACTTGATGTGGCGACACCTGCGGTTACTGCTGATAACAAGCAAGTGCAGTTTAAAACGGCAGGTCGACTCTGGCAGGAATACAAAAGAAGAGCAAGTGCTGTATCATTTTACAGTGAAGCCAAAAAGCTGCTTTAATGATGAAGTCAGTCAGTAATCAGCCTTTTTTTCCATTTTGCCACGAGCAACCGTGATCTGATTTCATGCTGCACAAAGCGTGAGTAGTTTTCCACCCAAAAGCAAGACGCAGTCAAGTTGGTTACCTTGCTGAGGAGTTGGAGGTGTGCAGCCTGTCGCCCGCAGCTCTTTATCTTACTGTGGCAGCTCCTTCTTGTTACGTTGGCAGTCTTTAGTCTCTGATTTGTTATGAGTGTTATGTGTTTGCTGTTATGTTCTGTGATGTGACGCTTTTTTCTTTGCCTCCTCCAGCTTGATATCTGTTTCTTCTCAGGCTAACTGCCCAGTTTTTCTTGTGTTTTTCTCCCAGAAAAACATAAGAAAAACACAACACAAAACACAAAAACAGAAATATAAAACACGTCACTTATTGTTCTCTAAAGAAAAGAGCTACCAAACAGAGTCTTGCGAGGACAGCTACTGTAAAAGTTTCCATTAACTCCTTATAGGTTGAATAAGGTGCTTGAAATATAATTAGAATCAAGCGGCATGAATGAATGAATGTAATTAAAGGTGAGGATCCAGCTATTGTCTTCTGAGGAGAGTGACTGTAGTGTTTATTCTGACTTTTGTTTAATGGCGTCGGGATCTGGGGCTGTGTTTGTTTGTTGGTGTTGGGAGCAAATGAGATTCTGCTATTATTCTCAGTTTTAATCAGTTCAGTCACCTGTTGCAGCTGCCAGAGGGCGGCTGACTCCGACTCCTGCATCAGAGTCTATTTCCTAACAAAAATGTGTTTTGTTTTTTGTCTTTTTTTGAGCATATAGAAGAGGGTGGAGAAGGGTGAATAAGAAAGGGAGAGGGGAAAAAGGGAGCTGCAGATTGGCTCTGTGACATCGAGCCTGTTTACTCAGGCTGGCTGAAGAGTGGAGGGCCAGTCATGCATTATAAAAAGCCGGTGATGAGTTTTGTGCTTGGGGGGTTCAGACGACAAGTTTAAAGATCACAGATCTATTAAGCCATTGTAGATGAAACGTCTTTGTGTGTATATTTCTGTGGTTTTAATGAAAAATACCAGAGCTAATACAGACCCACCTTGTTCAGCCGTAGATATTCAGTGTGTAATAAAATGACACTGTTTCCCTCCTATGTTTGATGCAGATTAAGTTCCAATCAGATTTCCATTGTATTGTAAAAAAGTGTAAAGAAACAGATGATGAAGCCGCGATACGTTGCTGATAATAAAACCCTCTGCTGTTCCCTTTCTGTAATTATCTTTTAATACATTTTTTGAAATACATTTGTTTTGCTCCTCCTCCCGTGCAGCAACATCACACAGACTAAAGTGTTGTTTGATTTGACAGCTCAGATATAATGAAGTTAACATAGTAAAAGATAGAAAACATTTGCTTCATTTGTGCAAGCAATTCAGTTTTTTTTGGGATGTTAATGTTTCAATAGTTACCTCCACAGAGCTCAATAAAAGGTTTTATAATTGCCCCGGGCAAGCTGATTTGGGTCACTGTCAATAATTTGGTTTGGTATGGTTCCCACTGTTATGGAGCCCATCTCCTGTGTATGTAGGAAAATGAGAGTGCTGTTGTTGCATTGATTTACTCCTCCGGAAATAAAAACAGAGAGTAAAGCGTGGAGTAAAACAGTCTGGTGATAACCTGTCAACAAAAAAGTATAACCCACAAGGCAGTAGACCGGAAACTAAGACAACCAAAACTGAGTCAAAGACAAGCGGTAATTTCATCAAAACATTTGGAGCAATTTAGAACTATGAATAAAAGAGGGTGAATTTAAAGAAAATGAAAAAGTGACAGTCGGCTGTAGCAGGTGCATAATTGAATATGTTCAACCAATCTTGGTTTCACTTATTATTGAAATATGGGGTGTAATTATACTGGACTGTTATCACCCCAATCATGAACCGTTAAAATGCAGATACCATTCTGCCAGTAGCTGTTTGCCAACCTGGCAGCCATTTTTGAAACTTACTGTCGGACCCTGCCTCTGCCAGCAAAATGAGGTGTTGTTTATTCCTTGGAAGAACGTCTAACAAAACAAAATAAAAATTAATTTACACACAAGTCTGCCAAGAGATTGGTCGTTTATCATGACAGCACTTCTACACAGATTCTGCTAAGATCATGAGACACTGTCAGCAGGCAAAGCTCATCATTATTTACCCAATCAAACATGTGATTATTTCCATGTCATAAACAACATATGGAGTTTTCAAAAGCTAGTATATATTTAGAATTGAAACTCAACCTAATATGAACTAAATTTGTGTTGACAGTCATGAAAATGTGTATTAAGCAGGTGAAGCTGACATGTAGGACACCTCCTAACAATTTCATAGAGGTCATGGAGATGTACATTAGTTACCCATAAAGTCTGTAGGATTACTCCTCAGATAATCTTTATTAAATAATGTTCATGCAAATGTTTTTTGTTAATTTAACAGCAAGTGGAAAGCAAGAAATGAATCTCCAACAAAGAAAATCACACAGCTGAGTGCACCAAGTCTTGTGATGGTGTTTATGTGTGTGTGTTTGGGTGTGTGTGTGTAATTTGATCAGGTGAGTATGTTAATGTGTCCGTCCACGTGTTTGTTTGTGTCCCCGATCACTGCGCGTGTTTACGTGTTTGCGAATGCACAGGACCGAACAGACTTGGGAGGTAAAAGAACAAGTGTTCCATGACTTAATGAATTTCATTTGATTTGTTTTTTTTTTCTTTTTCAAACTATTTCACGCATGGCAGAACACTGTAAACCCATAAACAAACACATAAACAGGCAGAAAAAGATTGATGCATTATGAATAAATCATCTGGGTACAGAAACTCAATATTAACTCTGCATTGCCTGGA
Source organism: Scortum barcoo (assembly GCA_023238725.1). NCBI lineage: Eukaryota > Metazoa > Chordata > Actinopteri > Centrarchiformes > Terapontidae > Scortum > Scortum barcoo. The sequence goes on from CM041547.1 coordinate 5,471,861, forward strand.
GCGTTGAGAAGGAGCTTACGACAGATCCATCTTGATGTCTGAGGAACTAACTGGGAGGCGAGCGCTTTAGTAAGTACTTATCTTGGGAACTTAATTACCAAAACAAATGATGATTGTGGTGATGCAGCGGCAATGATTCCTCATTACCATTATTCTTTACCTTAGGTTATATACAAAATGTGTTTCCGTCATCATCATCATCATCGTCGTTATCATAATCAGCATTAACACCACTGGGGCATAAATAAAAGTCAATCAGCCATTCAGTTGTTTGTTTGGTCAGTCTGGCACTTCGTGAGATATCTTCACTGCTGTCTGCATTAACATGACATTTTTAATGGAGGTCTGGCGCCACCCTCAGGTCAGAATGTTTGACTCACAGTGACATTCATGCTCCCCAGAAGATGAATCATACTGACTGTTTTCACCCCCCTTGACTTTTCCACTAATGCAACATTTTTGTTTTTTAGTGAAACAACTATTGGATGAAATGCTATGTAATTGACATTCATGCCACCCTCAGGATGAATGATAATCAAAGTGGTGCCATGATCAAGCCAAAAATGTAATTTTGCCCAATACTTTATGACTAAATATCTACAAGTAACAACATTCCCATTAGCTTTGGCTATACTCTGTGTATAAGGCCAGTTAGCAAATAGATAATATGCTAATGCTCTAAATTAAGATGGTGAAACATACCCAGCTAAAGATAGCTTGTCAACACAATGTCGTCATGTCTACAGCCTCACAGAACTGCTAACATGGTGGAGGACTCTTGTTTTAAAATATGAAATATATGTTATCTTAAACGCCAGTCATTTTAACTTGTACAATACATTTATATTATAAATTTGAGGTACATTTGCCGCTCTATCCTGAAAATAAAAATGTGACTAAACCGACTTACACGCCTGTCCACTCGTCCAGTATGAGAAGGAGTATTCAGAGGAGGAAGATGCAAGGAGAAAGAGGAGGAGGTTGACAGTGACTGAAGATGACAGCTAATGGCGTGAAGACTGTCAGGGCATCCAGTGTGTCTAAATAACCAGGTGCTGCGATTTAGTTTCTGCCTGGTTAAACAGTGGAATAATTGGTCAAGTTAGCCAGTAATTAGACCGGCTCTGCCACGCTGCCTCTGAGAGCCCAGCGATGGTTCCGCCATGCTAATTGGGCTATTTATACCGAAACGCATTCACCAGGCTCGCTGGCTTCTCTTCCAATTTGCTTTTCAGCACTTGTTTATTTTTTTCAGTGTGTACTCGGGACACTGCGCTGGACTCGCCACCCTTCCTCCTACTCCTGTCCTAAAGCCATTTTTCATTCGAACTTGAGCTCACTGAACTTATGTCCTCTGCCCTCTGTCTCTTTGTCCGTCTGTCTGTCTCTCACCTCTGTTTTTCCCCCCTCTCTCTTTGTTGTTTTTGCTCCTCTCCCTTCCTCTAGCCGGCCCCCCTTTTCTCCCAGGCTTTCTGTGTTGCTAATCAGTGTTTTATGAATGCCTGGTGTCTGTGCTTCAGGACTGCCTCTTCCTCATGTGATTGTGTACGTGTGGTTTGAGCACTCCTCTACGAGCGTGTGGAGATGGATGTACGTCAGTCAGTCAGTCAGACCTGCACCCCCCTGGAGTGTGATTAATAGAGCCAGCTGTGAAAACCAGACTGTCACACACACACACACAAACTCACACATACATTCACACTCATATGCTCGTGCACAGAGGAATACTTTGAATTCTTCACTCCTCAGAAAAGTCACATTTTCTCCTCACTGTGTCTATGGCATTTCTTTGCCAGAAATGAGCTGCTGCTTTCGAGAGGCCATCTCCAGCTGTAGCTCCCAATAGCTCGCTCACAGCCCCCCCCTCAACCCTCCTCCCCCTCGGATGTGATGGCCTCTCTGTTCTCCGTCCGTCTGTTGCTTGCTATCTCCCCATCTGTATTCTCTCTGCCTTTTATTATCCATATATCCCCCCCCCCCCCTCTCTCCTTTTTCTTAGTCTATTCCTCTGTTTTATTATCTTTCCTTCTGTCTTTCTTTCTCTCTGGCTTTCTGTCCTGTTCAGGCGAACCCTCAAACCTCCATCAGGAGCAAACAAGCCTCCTTGACATTCAATTTCCTGCTTGCTACGCACTTCTCTATTGTATGTGCTTCTCCTCCTTTTCTAGGACTCTTTTTGTGCGAGTTGAATAGGTGGATGGATGTGGCATTGGACGAATAGGCAGACAGATGGATGGACGGGGATGGATGAGGAGGGAACTTGGCTGTTCTTTTTTTTTGTTTGTTTTTTGTTTTTTGTGTGTGTGGTTTTTGGGTGTCAGCCTCCCTGGCTGAAGCTTTAACAGCAAGGTCACTTTGTGCGGATGTTTTTAGCCCTTTTCTTGGAAACAGTGAACAGTGTCAGCAGTGAAAACAGAACAAAGGTTGTCCTCAGGTTTTTTGTTTATCTGGAGTCACATCAGAGTGGACAGTCATAATTGTTCAGATGTTAAAAAAACAACAAATTAAACTAAATCATAATGTAATAATGAAACATATCATGATGGTGTGCTGGATAATGTAAAAACAAAGTGTAAAGTAGACAAATTTATGGAATTAGATTAACGACTGTTTGTATTGATCAGTTCTATTTATTTTTTATTTGTAAAGCATTATCAGGTTTGACTCCCTCATGTACCACAGTGCTGTTCTTCTAACCACATCCTAATATAAATCAATCGTGGTTTGAACCCAGCGGCTGCGGAAGTGGGTGAAGTGCATACTTGTCTTCATGAGTCTGCAGTGTTTTAATTTTAAATCAGAGAGAACAAGAAACATGTCAACAGGTAAAGAAACATAATAAATGTCATCATAACTTTTCTCAGAAAGGCTTCCTGGAGAACAGAAAGTACATAGAGCCGTCTCAGTTTACGATTGTATATTGTCTTGACTTAATCACCTGTCTAAGAAAGAGACTAAAATATTTTCAATTCTTATCAAGTTCTTACTCACATCAAAAACACAAGTAGGTGTTTTTACAGTACAGTTTAGTTGTGAAATGTTATTAATGCATTTATCAGCAAGTATGCCTGGACAAAACACATCTCTGCAGATTGTTTTCACCGGAGATGCTCATCGTTTGTTTGTGCTTTTGAATCAAATGGGAGAGCTTTACCTCCATCTAAGAAAGGAGGTTCTCCAGCGTCTAACATTATTAATAGCTCTATTACTTCAGGAACCTTGAGTAAAAGTGTGCACTTCAAGGCTCTATTGATGATAACCATCAAGGATCGCTCTCAAATCCTTTTTTCACTGGAAAGTAGTGGAATGCTTTTTCTTTTTTAGAGTCTTATCATGGATTGTAAATAAATAACTAACCGTCTGAATGACTGACAGATTGAATGATGGACGACTGACGGACTGAATGACTGACCATGTTCCAAGTGAGGCAGGCTAATGCTAACTAGCTGGTGTTGTTTAATTTGGAGGCGAGCGAGCAGTTAAAAAACTGCAAGTCAGTCAATCCAAGCTGTCTGAAATTACTTAGTAATTAGTGTATGTGTGAGAATGTCGGGATGTGTTTGTGCTTGTGAGGCTGCTCGTGTGTGTGAGTGCGCGTGTGTGTGTTTGTAGTGAGTCCTGTTGAGAGATAAATGAGTCTGGTTGACATTGTCTGGAACAGGTGGTGAAGTCAGCAGCAGGGAAGACACGCAGACAACTCACATGCACACACACACACACACACACACACACACACACACACACACTCACACACCCAATTTGACTTCAATGCCGATTTTCTGGCTTGTTTGAGATTGCGTAGCTAATCTGATTGGATAAAGAAGGAAGAATAGGTTGTCTTTGAATAGCCTCCATATTGAGTGGCTGATGTATTGATTACAGAGGCAGAGAACCCACATTAATCATTCACAGCATGTTTGATTGACTGATTTATTGTCTTTTTATGAACACTGGGTGCTATTTATTTGCCTCAGTGTGAACCAGTGAGTGTATTAAAGGAACAGTTCATTCTAAAATTAAACCGCTTTCTATCTAAGCACTCATATGACACTCACATAAAAAAAGACAGTAGAAGTACAGTATGCAGACCAGCTAAAGAAGATTTTAAAATGTTAATTTGTGCTAAAATAATCTATTTATATGTGTGTTTTCTTTCAGGTGAGTGTGGTGCAGGACTCTGTGAACATCTCGGGCCAGAACACAATGAACATGGTGAAGGTTCCCGACTGCAGGCTGGCCGAGGAGCTCGGAGATCTGTGGGAAAACTCGAGATTCACCGACTGCTCCCTGTGTGTCGCCGGCCAGAAGTTCCAGGCGCACAAAGCCATCCTGGCAGGTGAGAAGATCCTTTTTATCTCAGCACCTCTGAAGAAGATGATAGATCTCAGCGTTCAGGTTGTAAAAGCTTCTTGGAGACTTCAGCCAGTGATTTGTTGGACTTTGTTTGACCTGATGATATATAAATATTTGACCTCAATTGTTGATAAACTCAGTGAGAATCAGTAGAAACCCTAATGTAATGTGTTTCATCAATGTATTAAGTACATGTTTATACTAATAGTTTGTGATCTAATGTTACATCATGTCTTTTTGCAAGCAAGGTTTTACACCATTTTGCTCACAAACAAGTCATGAAGTGGGCTTTACATTTCTTTTGTGGTGTCGAGGTAAATGTGAGTTTTAACATTTAAAAAGACTTCCAACATGTTGCTTTTAACTGGATTATGTAGAAGGTTATTCCCATGTGGTTGTGAATGTGCATGCTGCATCGCGAATGGAGCAGCATATAGAGTAATAGACTGAAGAAAAAGCATTGCTCCTTTGTACACTGTACACATACTAGAGTCCAAGGTGAACTCCGCAGATAGATTGTTTTGTCTGACCAAAGGTTCAAACCAGATATAGAAATATTATATAAAACTGAGAAAAACACAAACCCCCACAGATAGAACCAGCAACTATTTAGCGTTTTTACTTGATAATTGAAAATTAGTAGGCTTTCATTTCCTGTTGATTGTAACTGAGTAGTGATATTAATATGAAACCGCTTCCAACTTTTATTTGAGAGTTTTAAATTGAGTCTAAATGCTGTTCCAGATGCTTTTCCACTTTGACAAGAATTGAATTCCTGGGGAAATACTTCATCAGATTTTTTAATTTTAATGAATAATTTTGCTTGCCACAGGGATGGTTAAATTTGAATACATTGAATATGTGTAAAAAGTGTCAGCGATTGGCACCTCGAGCACCTGTCTGTGTGGGGCCTTCCTTCGCTGAGTCCGCACTGACCACACCCCTTTACGTTAACACGGACACACGTGATGAACGGTGACCAACCTGTTGCAGATATCGGCACTTTCGATGACAGGCAGCGTCAGATAGTGAAAAGTTTTGAGGAAACTGGTGAACTGTGTGTCTCTGTGGGGGCAAAGCGAGGCTGTTCATTATTGGATTTGTTGAAATGTGTGTGTGAGGAGCCATTTTAATTATGTGCTGCTGTGGTTTGGGGTCTTCCCCTTTCTCTCTCTCTCTCTCTCTCTCTCCTCTCTCTCTCCCTCCTCTCTGCTCTACTTGGTCCAGATGATGTCCCTCCTCCTCGTTATTCCCCCTCTTGGCCGTTCCCGTGACAACTCTCCCGGCCGTTAATCGCCGTGGAGACGGACAGAGAGGGATCAAACGAAGGAGGGAGAGGAACTCAAATTGGCTCCACATTGGCCATGTCATCTTTACACCGCTCTGACTCTCTCTATCTGTCTCTTACCTTTCTTTTATTTTATTTTCCCTTTCTTACCTTTTCTCAAAATTCCCCTTTTTCCCTTTCATGTCTCCCCTTTTCGTTCTCTCTCTTACCTCCTTCTCCCCTCTTCTCTCTCTCTGTCTTCCTCCTCCTTTCACCGTTCCTCTTCTCTGCCTCTCTCTCTTTTCTCTGCCCCTCCCCTCTAATTTATTCCCCACCACCCTCTGTTATTTGTCTTCCTTACAGTCTTTACTTCTTTATCTCCTTCTCTCCTCTCAGATTTTGCTCAGTTCCCTTTACTCCCTATTTTTGTCTACTGTTCTCCTCCTCTCCCTCCTTTCACTTTCTATGACCCTCTCCCCTCTCTCTCTCTCTCCCACTTGCTCTGTCTCTCTCTCGCCCACCCCTTCTCTTTGTTGCTGCAGTATGAGCTCACCAGTATTGAGCTGCACCAGACAGACTTACAGTAGGTTTGTCCCCATAGTCCTACCTGGCCACTTATGCCAAGTATGGGTTCAGTGCTCCGGGATGCCATAATTAATAATGACTGCGCTGATTTTTTTTGTGGTATTCATTTTATTTATTTTTTTAATTTTGTCACTAACGTCATGTCCCTTATCTCTGACATATGAGTCTTTTCTTGAAAATGCTTTGGCATGCTGTATAATTGTAAGCAAAGATCTGGAAATCTCCAGTTGTCTCTGACTTTGCACTTATCACTTATATATCCTGTGACGGGATGACTTACATTCTTCACAAACAAAACAACTCCTTTTAGGTGTCAGTCATGTAGATTTATATTTTAAGCAAAATCCTCTTTGTTGGTGAAGTTGTTTTTCTTCCCACAAATCAACAGTCTAAAACCTCAAGTTGTCTGGCCGGCTTCCCTCGCCTCCAGTGTAAACAAAACAAATTACCTCTTGAGGGAAAGCAGAAGAGAAGTATATAAAAGTTTTTTTTTCTTTCTATTTCACTGATCATTTAAACAAGCCCGACAGTTGAATAGTTAGTTAATCATCCGTTCAACTGTTGAGCTTATAACTTTAATGTTTGCGCTGCTGTGTAGTAAAACATCCCACCCCCCTGACAGTAAGGAGTGATGTTGGTGCCAATCCTAAAACATCTGATCACCAGATAAAAGGAACTTTCTTACCCAAAAGTAACTTGAAAATCTGAAAACATTCATGGAAATGTTAACACTGTCAATGTCCACTTTTTTGTTTGTCTTATACACTTTAAAATGAAAGTTGTGGGGATACCCAGAGGTTCAGCTGTTTGTCATTTCTCTGTGGTCTGATCTTTGAAGCTCCTCTGACCCTCAGCCACAGTTTATCTGAGACACACTTATGGAAGCTGAATCTTTTCAGACATGATGTCTGTTACTGTGCTATTTATTTAATTGATTATTTTAGTTAGTGCTGACCTTATCGCCATTATGTACCATTTTTAACTCATCTTTCACTTGTCGGCTTATGCCCACATTTTCCTATTAATATCAGTATTATACTTATTTGTGGCTTATGCAGAGTTGATGGATGACACCATGTTTCCAAACGAGTAATTAAATGGGCAGCTAGCTCTGCGGTTAATAACTCATTATTAAGTACTTAAATTAATAAGCATATCACTGACTTTGACACTTAATAATGTGTTAAAATATTTGGTACATTTTAATCATTCAAGCATTCATTAGTGAACAATATGGTGAAGTGCTACCCAACGAGCGCATAATCTAACAAAGTGAACCGTATCAGAAGATGATACTGGTTGATAGTCTTAGTAAAAGGCCAAGGTCTTTGTAGAGACATATTCTCTCTCCGCTCTTAAACAACCAACTGGTGGTCGTGTTCAGACGTAGACTGAGCTCCATCTGTGAGTTTCAACCTCAGCCTGTGCCGAAACCAACCGCTGTCACGACCGGGATGATAAGAGAGGAAATACGCTGTGTCTTTGCCTTAAGCAGAAGTACAGAGACAAGATGTGGTGATTAGTTTAAGCGTGCAGAATTATCATACAGCGGTGATTTCAAGTACAACAGAAGTGGGACTGATTTATGTAATTTGAAGTGCTGTGGTAGGATCAGACAGCTAGCATGGCCGGTCTGTGCTGAAGATTAAACATAACCTCTCCAGCTGGGGTCACGTCTGGAGAATGAAGAGAGAAAACACACTGCGTTGCTTTTAAAGCAGTGCTGTGAGTTATTAGTCACCTCACCTGTCTAGTGATAAAAACCTATAAAAACATATAATAACGGTACTTTTCTAATGTGAATTTATCAAGAGTAGAAAAATGAGATAAAAATCAATAATATGACATATGGGTAAAAATTGGATTTTAAACATACCATTTGCATTGCAAACAGCCTGCTTAACTGTTTTCTTTTACTGTGCTGCTCTTTGGTATATAATCAGCAGCTCTTTTGCATTTTTCCCCCACTTTACTCCTCGTTTTCTTTTAATGTAAGCATAGTTTGAACTGCCCTTGCCTCGAGAGGATTTCTAAACTGTGGTGAACAGTGTCGTCTTACAGCAAGAGACAGAACAAATTTTGAATTTGCAGGGACATAAACACTGAGTAACTATCGCTTAAAACATATCTGCTCCTTTTGATGAAAATAAGCCTCAGCAGTCCTCTATGCACACACGATAAAACAGTCTATGCTGAGTGGCCGAAGGCGACCATGTTATCAAAACACAAAGACAGACCTTAATTGAAGCATAATGTATCAAATAAGCTCCAGTCAAGTCAGTCTATCAGTATTAAATTCCTGCTTAACACACCTCAGAGGTTGTCATGAGTGTCAGCAGGACTGAGCTGCAGTCGAGTTTTTCCACACGATGCTTCCACTGCTGTCACTCTTGTCAATCATCCCCCTCGCTCTCCTCCGGCCCTGTGGCAGACTGTTAACGGATATCAGAGACCTCACCATGCATCAACATTATACACAATAACAAACCCCCCTCTCTCTCTTGTTTTTTGTGCCTCTCCTCAGCTCGCTCGCCGGTGTTCAGTGCCATGTTTGAGCATGAGATGGAAGAGAGTAAGAAGGTGAGTCGAGCTCTTGACTCTGCTGTGCCTTCTCCCACAGCGGTGAGTCGAATGTCTAAATTTTAATCTTTCCCTCAGTTGCGTCAGTGCTCACCTCTCAAAACATCCAAGCGTGTTCATGTCTTGTTGACTGCAACTTTATTATTTGGTGTCTTTAAAGCTACTATATGGAGAATTATTATGTGATCATAGCATCTTTTAAATGGTTCTGAGGGCACAGGCTGGTGTTTGTAGACAAAGTGAGACAATGCCAGAAAAAAGTAGTGCAGTATGTGTTGTTTGAAATAAAATCATCTCACTACTTCTGGGGTTGAAATGGATTTCGGGGCTATCCCCAGGACATACCAAAGAGTTCAGAGTTAAAAAATCAGAACATATCTAATGATATATTGTGCAATATTTGTTTGATTTGTTTCATTTAAAAATATACTTCTCAGTGCTCTCTGGTGGCTAAACTATAATATGGCAGTCCTATTTCTAACTTTCGCACAGTGTAATATTTTTTGACGTTACAAAAATTTCCAGTGGAATCGGCAAACTAAATAAGTCCCAACTGAAAATAGAAAATGAACAAAGCTATTGTAGCTTACTAGCTGTTTTGCACCACCCATTTTTTTTATCCGACATGATTCTGTCAGATTATGAACTGCCCCAGAAAAGAGGAATGATTTACAGAAAGAGTCAATCATACAAAACCGTCTTTTAGATAGACTGTGTGAACTTACTGTCCTTTAAGCAACTGGAGAGTTCAGTGACTCTTTATTGAATGAAATTGTGACTGGCTGGCACGCTCAATGGTTAGCTTGTTAGCAGTTAGGTAAGCAGCTACAGGAGTTCACCGAATAGCCCTCCAGCTGTAGTCAATCACAATCATCCTGAAATAAAATATTTCAATCAAATAAAATAAATTTAAGTATCAAGAGGAATTTCGCTGTGCCACTTTCTGGTGTGATTGGCTGACATACTGTATATAACAGCATAGATATCTCTGCATTAAGTTGATATTAGTTCATAACATTGGCCTATTCTACACACTGTGGCTTGAAATGATCAGAAAAAATGAAAAGCAAACATTTAAGTGAAAGCAACCAGAAGATATTTTCTCTTCATGCAGTGGCTGATTTTCATTTTATGTCCATATTAATCGAGAAGAGGGTAAAACAATAAACAAACAATTTTATCCACTGTGTGCGCTTTACTTAACACAATAGAGCTGATTGCTCTAAAGAATGTTTACGCTGTGTTCAGAGAGAATTTGAGGTGAATCACTTTTATTTAAATGCCTTATTTTAGCCCACAGTAGCCTTTTTCATTTATAAATAGCCTGATTTCATATTGTAAGAGTACATTTCTTAACCTTAATGTCAAGCACTTAATAGCTGAAGCTCTTTGAAACCTTTTGCTGTTTAATACAGCCTTTATCAGTTAATGTGGCCCTGAGTGCAGCTCATGTAATGCATGTGTACATTATGGCTCAGTGTACATGTAAGTCTTTCAACAGTACATACAGTGTGTGCATCATTACTTTTTTGATGTGTCCTCTGTGATATCTGTGTTTGTTTGTGTGTCTGTTTCCATTTGTGTGTATACGTGTGATGCAGAGAGCCCTGGTGCCACAGTTGGTTGTGTTCATCTGATAGAAGGTGGGGAGATTGAACCTTGGTGATTTAGCCGTCATGTCAGCGGAATATTGATGCCTGCATGGCTCGAATGGGGAAATTATAAAGCACAGAGCCAGGAAATGCATCTTAATTGCTGTTTAAGTGGGCGTCTTCATCAGAAAGAGGGAGAGATGGTGGGCCACGTCCCCATACAATTCAGAGAAAACAGATAGATGGCTTAACACTCCTCTGCAGCACTCTATAGAGGAGAGACAAATGAGCTCATAAAGAAACACTCTAATAGAGGACTGCTCTGTGAATAGAGGGGAGCGTCAGACACTGTAAATACAGCAGCATTGTCTATTTATGAGAGAGAGACACTGTTGAAACCTCGCCTTTGCAATAGCGGAGAAAGTCCTGTTAGTTTTTCTCATCTGACTTCCAGCGTGGTTACGTGCTGCTGTTTTCCTTTTTTTATTTCATTAACACACCAACACAGTCAGAAGTTTTTGTCAGAAATTGGCAGAATAAGATTAAGTTTCCACTCCTGTATGTCTCCTCGTTGCAGGATCGTGCACACACAGTAAAAGTAAGAAAAGCACAGGGCCGTGATGAGAAATGCTATTTTTACGAGCAAGCGGCAGGTCTGAGGTTAATTCAGGAGACAGTATGTACGTACAGATTATATGTGCGTCATGTAGCGAGCAGGAGATTCACACTTGTCAAGCTGCATGTGTGCTCACATGCTTTCACGTATTTATTTGTGTTCTGTAAAAGGGCACTATAGCAGACCGCATGCTGTAATCTCAACCTGGCTGCTTTCAGACTCTCCTTCCATTATTTCTCAGTGTGTTTGTGTTCCTTTTGAGTGGTCAGAGTTGATACAAATGCACTAAGCTGTTGGTACACCCAGCCTGACCCTGCTAAAACGCCGCTGGTCACTGTGGTGACGATAAAGCACTGTTATAATTGGTTTACTGCTTTGTTCTGCCTCTCAGTGCGGAGGGAAAGGTTCAGGTTACCGTCACTGTGCCAGCGAGTGATAAAGCCTACTTTGCTGGCTGCAGGCACTGTCAGGGAATGAACGCTTAGGATTAATTTTCAGGAATCAGCCAAAAATAATTAAATAAATGTACTAGAGTGTAGTTTTGCTGAAACGTGTTCAGACTGTTCAGAGGGTTCTTCAAGTCTTTTTTTTTTTTTTCCTTCTTATTTGGCACTTTGGAACTTGTTTTGTATCACTGCATGGGTGACTGTCCCTATGTGTGTGCTAAACAAGGTGAGTGAGTTTAATTCAGGTTGGTTTTTGGGGATATTCACATGAAATAAAAAAAAAACACTGTGCTGCTGCGTACGGTTTTGAAAGATTGTCAAAGTATCTGTCTTCTTCTTCTCTTGCCTTTTTATTCTGTTAAACCCTGTGTGTATTCTCCTCTTCTGTCCTCTCCTCCCGCTCAGAACCGTGTGGAGATAAATGACGTGGAGCCAGATGTCTTCAAAGAGATGATGTGCTTCATCTACACAGGCAAGGCCCCCAACTTGGACAAGATGGCGGATGACCTGCTGGCTGCAGCTGACAAGGTACAGAGCGTGTGTGTGTGTGTGTGTGTGTGTGTCTGTGTCTGTGTCTGTGTCTGTGTCTGTGCATGCACCTGTTACTATGTAGATTTACACAAAACTGGTATGCATAATAATGAACCCAAAAATACACCTGAGAAACACCAAATGCTCTTAAATCACAGAACACACACACACTTCTACAATCATATTCAAACACACTTTTGTAGGAAAATAAAAACCTGCCTACCTGTGGGAGGTAAACAGATGCACACACCTATAATAATTCATATTATTTGTGTCTGTTCTATCCTGTATACTCAATGTTTAACTCCGCCTCTCATGTTTTTCTCTAAATCTTCTCCCCCAGTATTCCAAGTTTTCTTGAGATTATGACATTTGCTGTATTGAGAGTATAAGGTGCTCATTGTAGAGCATGATTTGTATTTCTCTAACTGTTAATGGCTCCATTCTGGTGTGTTTTGACAGAAGCAGCCAATTATACAGCATTAAGTAAGCCTGTTAGACTCTTAGCCACTGAAGCTGTGTGGCTCCAGGGATGACAATGTCCGTTTATTGGTTGGTGCAACAGTTTCAGTTCAGACTAAAATGTCTCAGTAATGATTGACGGTCCCGTCACTTTTTATCTGCTGCCAACACCAGGTCAGAATTTCTGCATATCTTGTCAAATATCTCAACATCTACTGGATGGATTGGCACAAAATGTTGCACATATATGTACGTGACTACCAGACAGTGTAGCCCAGACTTTGGTGACATACTATTTTTTTCTCCTATTAAAGGTCTTCCTTATTCAAATTGAGGGTCAGACATCAAGGGTGTCATACGCTGCACGTGACTCTGATTTCATGTAAAGCACTTCGATATGTTGCTACACATCTGAACTGAACTGAGTACCCCAAACATTTTCATGAGTTAATCAAATTATCATCTATAACCAACAAACAAAATTTTAATTTGCCAAAACTTTGGGTTATGACCAAAGAATTAACAGGCATGCTAATGTTTTAGACTCTTTTTTTGTTTTTAACTTTACAACAACAATAATAATCATTCAAAAGAGAACAACCCAAAAATGTGCAACCTTATTTTTCTGTGGCCTTTTAAAATCAGACATTGATTTGATGTTGGCAGCTTATCTCAGGAAAGAAATAATATTTCCTCACCTCATTTGTAACCTTCACGCTTTAATGAAGAGTGCGAATTTGCAGTTCCAAATGAGCTTTTTCTCTTTAACGGATATTTCAAGTTTGGTGGCAGGGAACACTTTATCTTGCTTACAAGACACATGTAAGTCTTATTTTGAAGAAGGTCATATAAAAGAACTGTTTTTGGTGTCAGTAAACACCTTGCTAAACTGTAAATTGTGGCGATGCACTCCCAAGTTGTCTCTGCTGAAGCGATATGAGCGTCTGTGAATATAAGAGGAGATTATTGTTCCTTGCAATTTTGTAATCAAACTGAGTGGATTTTTTTTTTACTTTGCAAGTGATCCCCTCTCCCATCATCACTCCCCCCCGTCTGCATAACTGTCACTTTTCCTTCTCTACGCCATATTTTTTTCTTATTCAATCTAAGCCTCCTTGCCTCTGTGGTGGAGTAATTCTGTGTTTCTGTATCATTACACGGTGCGACAACAGTTGTTGGTGGCAGCTCTGTTTAAGTAATTTAGTTTACCTGCTGTTTCCCCCCTCTCTCCCTCGCTCTCTCTGTCATTGGCAGTACGCCCTGGAGAGGCTGAAGGTGATGTGCGAGGACGGCCTGTGCACGAGCCTTAGCGTGGCGAACGCCGCGGAGATCCTCATCCTCGCCGACCTGCACAGTGCCGACCAGCTCAAGACGCAGGCCGTAGACTTCATCAACAAGTGAGTTACACGCCCTGCACCGAGATCATTTATCTCCAGAACTACTTCCACACTTATGCAAACATTTTTTTTCTGCTACACACTCATGCACACGCGCGCTCATATACTTAGCTTTTCGTCCAAGGAAGTCATTAATTTTCAGTGGGAGCAATTTTTGTCTCCCGAGGAAATTTAATTTAATCCTCAGATCAGACCATTTTGCTGCTGTATCATATTGGGCCATTTAGCAATAAAGCTCAGCTGCTGATGTTAATCATGTTGCAGGCAGCCTGTTTAGGTAAGATGGGGCCTATTAGCATCAATGACTGCTGTTTATGTTCATGGAGAGGTGATTGATCTGGTATTTGAATGCCCAGGTGAAACACAAAGCTTTCTCTCGATCAATCCCTAAATTCATCAACTCCCCTCTGTTTTCTGGATTCTCTGTTTTCTGAGCCAGACACATTTACCATCCCTTTGTTTGTTTCTCTGTCATCTCTTTGCAGCTTTACTCCATCTCCTGGCCTTATTCCTGCATGGGGCCCCATCTCCCTCCTCCCTCTTCCATTCACTCCCCTCTTCCCTCCCATCTTTCTCCCCCCATCTCTCTCTCCTGTTCTGTGCTTAAGAGCTCATGTGTGCCTAAAGGTGTTCAGTAATGCAGATTTCTGCCCCTAATCCCAGTCATTAATTGTGGTTATGGGCATTATGACAGTTTAATTTGCGACAGCGTCGTTGTGGTGGTGGGAAAATTGGCCACGGGGGACTCCTGGCCCAGCAAAGCGTTATCAACCCTCCTCCTGCGGACACGATGGACAGCCACAAGAGCAAGAAAACAAAAATCAATTTAGAGGACGAATACAGAAAACAGGCGACACCGAGGAACCAATAATCCTCCCCCCGCTAGCACCTCAACCTCTTTCCAGACCAGTCTTTACAAGGAGCTTACAGTCATTTAGCGGAGACAATAGGAGTCTTCTCCAGGGATGTAGCAGAGAATAAAGCCACCCTAACACTCTTTATCCACTTTGTTTGTAGAAAATAGTTCACACATTTTTTTAACCTAACTTGAATCTTTAGGCATGAGTAAATTTATAGAATAAATCACAGTAAGTAGTGCTAACGCAATGTAAGTAATATGAAGAAAGGGACCTTACAGGCAGAAAATAAATAGTGCTTTTCTGAAAGCAGTATTTTGTTGATAATATCAGCGGTTTGTCTTATCAATACCATCAATGGAGGTCATAGTTTGGCCTCTTTTTTAATTTACCTTCACATCACTGCTCCGCTTCCTCCCTCTGCACCCTCCCGTTCCTCTCTGCAGGCTTTCATTACTCTACCTCACCTCCCAGTTTTTCTTTTCCATTTGTTTATTTATTTATTTATTTGTCGCTGCTGCCGTCTTACTCTGCCCTCCCTCTGTCCGTCTCTCCTTCTTCCTCTCCTGCTGTGGCTGCTCTCTTCGTGCCCTTTCGCTGGCCTGTTGCTTCAGCGTCAGCACACTGGCCATTACTGTAAGCAGGGGTTCACTTCCTCCATAGAGGATAGGGTCAGGGGTCGGCTGGAGGTCTGGAGCTGCTGCGTGGACAGCATATGACTACACACACACACAAAACACACACACAAACACAAAGTGCCAGAGTAGAGACATGCCAAGATACAAACACATGTAAACACACACACACGCACACATGCTGTTTATTTACACACAATAAAACAAGAAAAATGTCATTAAAGGCCACACAGCGGTGTGCGTGATAGTGCACCACAGCACCCCGAGGGCGTCAGGAGGTTGAAGACTGCCACGGGGTCCTCTGAGCGAACCTCACATCTGTAGGAGATGATGACCACCAGTAAAACTAATCAGCAATTAATTCAAAGATTTATCCCAAATTGTTTTGACTTTCTGGTTTCCATGAATTCATTACTATTACTGTCAAAGCTGAAATTTAACGTAACCAAAGTTCAAAGAGTTCCAAATGTCTTGAAAAGAGTGTGAGGATTTCCCATATTAAATGAAACGTTTCACAGCAAACAAGATGAAAAGATAAGTTATTATTAATGTGTGCAGTTTCTCCGTAAAAATGAGCCCTGTGCTTTCTGTTTCTACACCACCTTAAATACTGTTTATCACCTGACAATAATACTTTGTCAGCATTTAAATAAAAAGCAGACAGCATTTTTTATTAGATGTATATACGATGCATATTTATATGTATTTATTATATATGTATATGATTATTATTGAATCAAATATGTATAAGCAGTATTTCACCTATAACTGGTTGAAACTGATCTATTTTTCAAAATTAGTTTGTGTGTTGTTGGGTAGTTTCATCTTAACAATGCTTATAGATGATATAGATATCTTATAGATATATAAGATAATCATATACTTAGAATGAATAATCTTTAAAAAATGAATGTAGTGAAAGCAAAAAGTGAAATATTTCTCTCTGAAATGTGGTGGAGCAGAAGTATGATACAACATCAAATGGAGGTACTTAAATAAAATACGTGCATAAAGTTTTTTTCCACATTTTGGCCACTACAGTCAACATGTAACAAACTGACAGAACAAATCAACAACAACAACAAACAATATCAGAAAATGGTTTATTGATGAGAAGGTTTGCACATACAAAGGATTTGTTTTGTTATGTTGGTATTTAACAATAAACAAGGAAAAGATTAGAAAAGGACCATGTGAAAATGAATACCACAAGGCAGAAGTATAGCATAAATATAAAAAAATACATAAAGCTACCTTTGAATAATTCTCTATGTTACTATTACTCTAAAGCATGCAGAGTATATCCAAAGGACATAGAAGAGATTTTTAAAAAATCGGCTACACAATTATGTTTTTTTTTTCTCACTTCTCTCACTTTCTTTCTCCAATTGTGTGAAACGCTGTAAAGTTTTACCTCCTTTGGACTACTGAAATGAAACGACGTGTGAAGGGAGCATCATTGCTGAGTTGGAGTGCTCACAGCTCACGGCCGTATGTGTGAAGAGGGGTTGTATGATTTGATATGATGTGATGTGATGTGATATGTCCAAACTGTGACTCAACAGCCTTTCTCATCACATGCCCACATATTTATGATCCATGAATGTGGCTTTTTTATTTGTGTGATGTTATTTCTCTCTATATGACCTTCGGGGTTAAATATTTAAAAATATAAAGTAAACAACAGCTCTGCCAGCTGGTATGACAAATCCTTAATGTCTCAGAGCTGCACTTCACACAGATGGAGTCATATAGTCCCAAGCTCTTGAGAAACTTGTTAATTTGTGCACTTATTTTATTTGCTTGTCTATTTAGTCAGCACTTTCCCACTTTGCTCTACTTTGCCTTCTTTCTCTCAGTCACGCAGCCGATGTGATGGAGACCCAGGCCTGGAAGTCCATGGTGGTCTCTCACCCACACCTGGTAGCGGAGGCCTATCACTCCCTGGCCTTGGCTCAGTGCCCCTTCCTGGGTCCCCCAAGAAAACGGCTCAAACAGTCCTAGCGGTCCAGAGAGACTCTCCTCCTGTCATAACCCTGCTGTGTCCTCCTGCACCAGCAACCTCGCCGCTCCCTCCCTCCCAGTCCTCTTCCTTTCTCCTACAGCATCCAGAGACGCCTGAGACTGAAGCCCAGGGGGGGAGCTACTCAGCTGGGAAGACCAGAGAGTCACAGGATTGATGCTGCAGAGGATGTACTTCACATCTCTGTATGGGGAAGGGTTGAATTCCACAAGGATCTGAACCTGGATATTTATGGATTGCGAGCACAAAGCCTCACATATTCCATATATCCTTTGTCTACAATACTGGAAAGCTAGATCTGGAGTCAGTCATGTAAAGGGCTGACCTTCTGCCTCCAAAGGAAAGGTCAGTGCTGAGTCCCTGTAAATACGATTTTGTGGCACGTTGTCTCAACCGTTAAAGCCCGAACTTCTTGTAAGAGACAAGTGAAGAGGATCAACCAACCAGGAAGTAAAAGACTATTGTTCCCTTTGTTGATGATTTAAACAAAATTTGCACAAAGTATTGTTTTTTCTAGAGCACAAACTATTTTATGAACGAACGAATGAAACTGAATGAATGAAGATGAGCCTGAGTGTGTTTTGAGGTTGACTATTTAGCCTGTGCCTTAAACTGGGCGAACGCCGAGAGTGTAGCCCTGGTGGCCCTCGACTAATTTAAGAAGCAGGACGAATTCGTCGTGCAGTTTGAAGGGGATGCCAGATTAATTGGCTGAACAATCAATGCTCTGGCTGTCAGACGATTGGTTGGATTTCTGGCGTGTCAGAAATTTCAGTCGGCTGTCTCGCAGTTTGAGCAGATCCACAGTCCGATTTCCCACGTGGCTGCTGTCCAAAGATCCACTAAAACTGTAAGCTCGTTGTAATATTATTGGAGAAGTATTCTACATGTGGCTAAAACTAAGATATTAAAATGAATCTCGCCACAGAGCAGACAGCCGAGCCATCTGCAGCTCCACGCTGTGCTCTTTCCCTCTTCCATTCACAGAAGAACTGCACAAAGTGATGCTGCATTTCTCTCCTCTTGTCAACAGTGATGAGGATGTTTGAATAAACTTTACTGGAACTGTAACTAGACAAAATGCATTCTTACATTCAGTGTGAGAAGAGATGTCACGGATGTTCAACTGGCCTGTACACTGAGCTTAGACGTCGACAGAAGTTGGATTTGTGTGGGTTAACACAAAAAATACTGAATATCTGAATCATGAAAAAAAGCATTTTATATTCACATGTTACCACAGTACATTCCCTGTGACTGTCCCTGTGTTTTGGCTTCTGAACCTATGAAATACAGATCTTTTGAATTTTGTTCGCTGTGTGTGTCTTTTTTTTTTCATCCTTGATATCTCCATTATTTCTCATTATGTAGTTTGGCCACATCTACCTGTTACTGACTCATTAATGCGCAGCCTCTTTCAACTCACTGCCAGACGTGTGTGTGTGTGTGCGTAACATATTTCAGATTCGGGCTTAATCCTGTTGTGATCAAAGTTCAATCACCGGCTCACGTGCCGCTCGCCCCGACTGGCTGCGAGGGCTTGTATCCAGCTGCGTCGTGTGTGGACTCAGGCCTCGCTCGTGGTCACGAGCCTGTTTGACTTCTCTCCGCGGTCTTGCTTAGAGAACAGAGAGGTTTGTAATCACTTGAGAGAGAGTCGGACCTTTCTTCTTGGACAGTATTTTAACAGGGATTTCTCTGTGTTGACCAAAGTCGAGGCCCAGCGGGCTTTAAGGAAGCTCATCCCTGAGCCCCTCAGATTGCTCCTCATCAAACAGTCGGCCCTGGCCGGCGATCTTTGGGGATATTCTGGCATTGTCCCGGCGCTCATCAAACGGAGCGAAGGCCATTATTTGTGTTTGTGACAGACTACATTTTACTAATGAGGGCCGATGATTCAGTTACATCATTTATATTAGTGGCATCATATTTTGAAGATTTGGCCATAGAGATGTATAGACAGGTTCAATGTGAGGAATATAATTCTTAAAAAATATGTTTTGAGGGCGATTTTATGCCTTTGTTAGAGAAACAAAAGTAGGGAGATGACAGGAAAAGGAGAGAGAGAGAGAACTGGACCATTTATGAAAATCAATTATTCTGATGTGAGACTTTGATTTAAGGGTTGTCTGGAATTATAAATTGTGACATTTGTGTTTTGCTGAACTTTAAGTTTGCGGTTTAAGTGGACTGACAGAAGCATATTTGACTGTTGTGTCGTAGCTTGCTCATGATCGATGAACGCATCAGTAACATAACTGGTGATTATTTACTCAAAGTTCTGTGTAAATATCACCTAAAAGAACACACACACAAAGTCATTTATGAGACTGAAGCTGTATAATCATGCTGACTTGCCTCGTTCTCAAATGATGACGCTTTGTTCATATAAATGTGTTTTGTGCTGTATGTGTGTTTTAATGATAATTGACCAAAGACAACCATCCATTTTGAATGATTGTTTTACTTTCTAGTGCTCCCTGACATGGCATATAAAATGATAAAATTGATAATATATATAAAATGTATGATATAAAATAATATTTAATTATCACCCAGTCACATTATATTATTATATGGGTTAAGGTGTTTGGTTGAAACTGACTCACTTTATTAGTTTTAGCAGCCTCATGCGATTTACAACTGTTCTGTGTGTGTCTGTATAACCTACCATTAACTGGCTATTTAAAAAAATATATCATAACAAAACATTATAATATCTCCCCGTGGAAATGAAAAAAAAAGAGCTTTTAATAGCTGATTATTTATATTTCCTGCTAACCCTCAACTTATCCTTCCAGCCAATAGTTTGAGAATTTCCCTGTAAAGGTCAAGGTGTGTGTGCATGTGCGTCAGACAGAGAGTGTGTGAACATGGCAGGCATATGGTGCTCCATGAGTGGGCATGCGCGTCAGCACAATCTGCTTTTTTGGGAATGTCCCTGAGAAAAGGAAGGGGCTTTGTTAACTTGAGTCGGGTCGGGCCCGCCGGAGTGACCTTCTTCATATGAGCTGGAATTTGAGGCATCAGGGTGTGATTTTTTTTTTTTTTTTTTACTTGCTTTGATAGTCAGCTTGTGTAGCAGCTTGCAGCCAACCTTCTGTGTCTTTGTAAAGATGTGTGTGTGTGTGTCTCCGTTGGCCTTAGATGAGACAGTCAGGGGGAGATAGATGGAGTGATACATGTGGAGAGGCGTACTCAGTTGTTATGCATGCTGTATGAGTCTGCCGCTCCCTCCCTCCTCCTCGCTCTTCCTCTTGTGCCTCCACCTCGCCTCCCCATCATTCACTCCTCTTTTTTTTATGGGAGAATGGAGAACGAGGCGTGGCAGGTCAATGCTGTGAAAGCCTGTGACAAGCTCTGCATCTGTGTTAGCCCACCATCGCTAAAGAGGAGGAAGGGCCGGGATTGATGCCTGCTGTTCTGCACCGCCCGGCAGGAGGAGGAGAAGGGAGGGAAGGTGGAGAGTGTCGGCTGGGTGGTCAGATATTCTTGGCTTTTTTGAATTCACAGGCTTGAAATTTAAACCTTGACTATTTTTATGTCAACGTCAACCACTTGTCACTGACTCAAGCGTCTCTATGAATATAAATATGGCTGTAATTTCATTTGAGCGGTTGACTTTCTCACATTTCCAACAACTCGAGGCCTCGCCGATGCCAGATATGTAGTTTTCTCTTGATTATTTTTATATTTATTGGATCTCTTCCAAATCATCACAGTCTAGCTTGGTTGATAAACAGAGGCATGCTGTGTTTAGTTTACTGAAGGCAGAGGAAGTTAGCTTTCACTGGTTCCCCACCCTAATTTCAACAGTGTATTCGTTGTACATTACATTTACATTATCAAGTTGTGGCCTCATTATTGAGTGTATGTAAATGTGGTGACCATCTGATCTCTGGTTACCAATATAAATATTTAAAGCAGTTATCAGCATATATTACTAATGAGGCATACTTAAAAGAATATATAAGTTGTCTCTAGTACCCGATTCATTTATTAATGCTTTATAGATCGTTAGTAAGACAGTAGGTCAACGGTTGGGTTGCCAGGTTGTGAAGCATCCATTGAGCTGAAGTATATCTATAAATGTAATTTCCTTTGTTTTTTTATAGCTCCTAAATTCCTCAGGAAGACTTTAATGGACAATTTTATTACCTTTCCACTGGAAAAATGGATTCAAAGCATCTGGACCAAAATCCACTCATTAAATCTGCATTCATTAAATTTGTCTGGCTGCACAACTGTAAACCCAACATGGACATAAACCTGATAAAGTTGTATTTACAACATGCAGCAGACAGAGCAACACTGGCGTTCATTTGGAGTCGCGTCTGTCTCCACCTGAAGAATATAAGTCCAACATGTTTAATTCAAGACCTTGCTGATTGTTTTCTTAATCATCAGACCCTTGTCTTGTTTCACAGACCTTATTCGCTCAGCACCCAGCTCTGAGGTCACAACTTAAACTAAAATGTGTTTGTACCAGTCGCCCTTAGACATTTGATGTGCCCCTTTAAATACAGGCTACAGACACATTTTTATATACTGACCTTTTGGACCAATAATCCTTAAAACTGGTGTCCTATAACTCTGTTTCTCTTTATGTTTTGTTTTTTTTACCTTTTGTTTTATATTTTAATGTGCTTATATACTGCACTAAAATATCCCAGTGTTCACCTGATATTTGCTAACTTATCTGCTGTTTGCTGATGGACAGGTACTTTACAGTGGGTACAGTGCTCAAATATCAGTAATAAGACATTAATAAGGACAACTTTTGGGTTGTCAGGTTGTGGCAATCCACTGAGCTGGTGTATAAACTTTAACAAATCATCATTTGCTATGTGCACTAGTTCTTAAAGTTATTTATAAAATAATATTTATAAAGCCAGACTTTATAGATTATTGTACTGGAAGAAGCCCTTTATAATAACTTTATAATAATAACTTTTTAATCAACACCTTGTTAAAAGTAAGAAACCCATAACTTCATGAATTAAATATGTTATTTTCATAAGTATAGAAAATTAAGAAACATTAATAAAACCATTACTTACAACTTATAACCCCTTTATAAACTGTCCTTCTTTAAAAAGAAAATATATAGATATGCCCAATCATGTGAAGCCATCAAAACAACTCTACCTAATGCGGCATTAATGTGAGCACATTATAACCTTTGTGAGGGGATATTTGACCGTATATCCCTCGTGATATCCCCAGTAATCCACTCAGATGGTATCATCTGTGACGGACGACGGGAGCTCAGGCCTTGGGGCAGAGGAAATGGAAGGATGAAGTGGCAGGGGTAATGGATGGATAGAGGGATGAAGAGTGATTGGGTGTCATACAGGTGGGATCGGGCCAGACAGATAGTGAATGGAGGAGCGATGGAGGATGGATGGCCGGAGCACCTCAGACATTGACGGCGTTGAGAGATTTGTCTTCTTTGTACTCCATCTGTCTTGTTTCTCCTTCACTGCTGTGTCTGAGTGAGTTAAATCTCATAAAACTATTTACTCTGACAATGCAGCAGAAGCAGCAGCAGAAGCAGCAGCAGCAGCGGCGGCGGCGTCTGTGGTTTTGCTCAGCTACTGTACGCGCTAGTAAACGTTAGGAGATGCCATTTCAGGAGGATCCTCCATACCGAGAGCATTGTTTTTTAAGGATTAGCCGACGTGCACAAACAAACAATTTGCAATGCACAATGAACTCCTTGCTAATAACACCGGATGTAGAAATTAGCGAGCCAGAGATGGGAGTTGAGTCATACACACACTCACACATGGACACAATTACGCATATATATATGAGCTGCTAATTGCTTTGTGTGCACCAATCCATCCCACGAATGTGCCAGTGCAATATTGCGGTGCTGTGGGTGTTTGCCCGGCTCATAACCGCAGACCAATGTGGCGGAGACAAGCTCATATATTAAGATAACCCCGAAACGGAATGGAATTGTATTTCCCCGGCGGTTCAAATGACTTCTGTGGTTGTAAACTGATAGTGGATGAGATTTGGCTTTAATGAAGCAAGACTTATTGTGCACAGTGCAACAGAGGTGCATGGGTGTATGTGTTTCATTATTTGAGTGTGTGTTTGAATGTGCATGTGCCTGCGTGCGTCCATTTTTTTCCTTAACAAGGAGCACTGTTATCTATAGCCACATGTTTACTCGCGCTCTCACGGCGGTTGTTATTGTATCGCTATTTTTCTTGCTCGGAGGTTGGAGTGTGTGTCTGAAGGCTGTGATTTATTTTGCCTGAAATAATCAAGTGAAAGGTTTTTATTTTGGACTCACCCCTGGTGTAATTCTTTCAAGGTTGTGTGTGTGTGTGTGTGTGCAGAGTGTATGAGTGTCATCTTCATCTGTTTATTAGAATGTTCCCCACTGGCCTGGCTGTAATGAGACCTGTGGAGCTACGGAGTGATGGAGTTGAACTCATCAGGAAAGAGAGTGGGAAAAAAAGAGAGAGAGAGAGACATACAGTAGGTGGGAAGGGTAGAAAATAAAGAGGGAGTCTGGATGGTGAAGGAAGGACGAGGACCACGAAAACCAAGTCCTCCACAAGTAAACAAGCGTATTTTTTGTTATTATTGTTGTCCAAATCTTCACTCTTCTACTGGGATCTTTTTATGATCAGTGAACCAAATCAAACAGCAACCATGACGTTGAAATAGATAAAATCCTTTGGGGTCTCATGGTTTTCATGCAAAATATCCTCTTCTAAAACACACTTCCTGTACTTTAGTAATGGCTGTAATTCCACCTGGGATTATTAGCTGAGTTACTAAGTAGCTGGGGCAATATTTTACTACCTGTCTCCCTGTGGAGTATTAATCCTGTCCAAACAGGGCTGAAGATATATAATGGAAGGAGATGAACGAAAAATAAACGACGGCCTGAGTCTATCCTGGCATGCATTAGGCGAAAGGAAGGGAGGTACAAATAAAGTAGAGTGGAGCCTTAATACCTCAGAGGCAGTATCCAGTTTACAGACAGTTGTTAAATGAACAGTAAATGCTAAAAAAAAATACAGTCATAGAGAAAAAACACAATAAAAACAAACCCAACTAAGAGTCCATGTTAGCAGCTCTGCAAGGCTGCACAGTGGTGCTTTGAGTTAAATGCTAACCTACTCACTATGATAATATTAAAATGCTGATGTTTAATGTGAGCATGCAAACATTTGCCAGTCAATGCATAACTTAAAGCAGCTGAGGTTACAGCTGCTTTAAGTGAGGGAGGAGGGGAGGGGGGTATCATTAGTTTTGCAGGTATTTGGTCATAAATCAAAGTATAACAATAAATGGAAAAGATGAGCTGCTGGTGGCGCTAGATGAAAAGTCAGGGCATTCCCAAAGTGGAGGATTAATTTCCCGGGCACCGTGGATATCTGTTCCAGATTTACTTGCAATCCATCCAATAATTGTCGAGATATTTCAAGACTAAAGTGACAGACCTAGAACCAAAGTGCCAACACAAAGAATGACGCTATTGTGACTGATCGCTAAACCAATCTCAAGAAAACAATGACAACAAATAAAAAAATCAGAGAGTATCCCTGTGAGACACAGTATACAGCTGGTTGAAAAGCCAAAAAGGGTTTAATTAAAGTTAAGTTCATTAAAAATTACATTTAGTGATAGAATAATATGTGCATCACAACACTAACACACATACACAGTTAGCAGACAGCAAACAAATTCACTCCTAATCTTCATGCCTTTGGACTGTATGAAGCCTACAGAGAAAAAAAATCAGTTTGAAAAGATTAGAAACTCTTTACAGGATAATCCAATCCAATCCAGCACCAACTATTTATGGACAATAAAAATGTTACATTAGAGGGATGATTTTTTTTGCAGGCCAGTTGTATTGGATTTCATTAGAATGTAAAGGTGTATCAAGTAATCTGGAAAACCAATGTAAAACAGATATATAGCCTTTGTCCAGATAACTGTTTGCACTGGCAGAAGTTGAAATCGCTGTGCACGCAATAAACTAAAGATGGCGTCTGAGCAGTTCAAACAACAGGTGAGACAGTGAGAAAATAAGTCAATAGAGTGCAAACGTAAAAAATGAGATTCTCTGTGAGGCAGGATGAAGGGGGGAGAGAGATACACTGAAGGGCATCACAGGAAAAGGGGAATCAGGGTTGTCTTATGAGCACTGTGGTCCATTTGTTACCTGCGTATGGGTAAATGAAAGCCCACTCTTAGCCTCGTTAAGCATGATGCACTGCCTCGGCCATCGGCACGGCGCTGATTAAAATTTGCCCTCTGGAGTTTGGTCGAGCAGCTAGCTGAGGCTGCACTCCTGCACTCCCAAAGCAAATGGGCCGAAAGGTCACGGCTCGGCGACCCTCACTGCCATGCCTTATTTATTTAGCCTTTTACCTCGCCTGCCACTGGGACGGAGGGAGGAGAGGAGATCTTCATTCATGCTCACGCTCATACACTGGCAGTGTACTACACACACCTCACAATATGAACTGCTACCCTGCTGCTCCTCAATAATCAATACTGCACTGGTTGTCTGGTTTAAGGCCTGAAACTGATTCCAGCCTTGTATTTTGACTGAATACCACAGATGTAAATATCTTACTTAGATTACTTAGATTATTTAGATTTAACGGAGCGTTTTAAGGTGTTTTTGGGCTGATTTTCCCAGACCTATGGCCAGTACAGTCGGAGGTTTTGAGAGCTGTTATCACATTTCTGATTACTTTGGTGATCCCTGAAGTTTCTTCTAGCGCCACTAGCAACTTGAAGTTTTCACCTGTCCTGAGAAATTCTTCGATATCTGCTCGATGGATTTTATACAGATGTACGTGTTCCCCAGAGGATGAATCCTACCAACTTTTCCTCCAACACCACCATTAGGTTGACATCATATCTTAACAAGTTTCCATCTAGTGCCATCATGAGGTCAAAATTTTAGTTTTCCTACTGCTTTAATTTATCTGTCTACTGCTGATGTTAAAGTCTAAAAATCAAATAATCAAATATAAAAAGTTAAGAAGTTCCCTGTGGATTTGTCACACATCATGACAAATTCACAGGGAATTTTCTTCATCTCGGCTCTTGTAAAGATCATAGTGCCTTTCTGGTCACTGTTTTGGTTTTCTAGCTTGCAGATTCGTCTATCATCAACTCCAGTTTGAGCCACAGCAGGCAGCCGCAGCTGTCTGGTGAAAACCAACTAATGAACCTTACTGTATCAAATGAAAAAAAAAAGGCCTTATTCAAAAGTGGTGCTGGATTATGACATGCAAAACACTTTTAGGCATGTCCGTTAGCAGAACTTGATGCTCACCATTATGATGTAGGTGATATATTGTGTTACTGATATGTGTCGTAAATCGATGCACAGTTTCGATGAATCTCCTTGTGCAGAAATCAGAATAAACTAACCTGACACGCGGCAGACTTAAGTATTAGCTCCGAGTGTGAAACCCATCTTCAGCGTCCCGGGGTCTCAGTGTTCGTCCAGATGATGCTCCATCCTGCCAAGAACAAAACTCACAAGGATGCAAGCTTGCAACTTTTGGGATGAATCGGTATTGGCTTCCAAAAACCCACATCATCAGTCACCCACAGCAGACCTGATAAACTGAGCTTGCACTGTGTAAAGAGTGTCTGCTACCAGAGGGAAGCAAAGCTGAGAGAGACAGCAGACATACACTTTTAATCTCCCCCTGTTTAATCTCTTCTCCGCGTCTCCTCTGCCTGTTTGTTGCGTCAAACTCTTTGATAGGCGCAAACACCAACTGTATAATTACTCTGAACATTTTGGGAGGCTCTTAGGGAGTAAGCGAAGAGGAAGTTTCTGTCATGTGTTGCTGAGAATTCGCGGATATCTGCGCGTTTGTGTTGTAGAAGAAGAGGGCACATTAAACTCCACGGCTTTGTAAAATTATGACTTACAAACTCAGTCAGCCCGCAACTTTCTGCAGGATTATGGCGGGACATCTGGCGTGAATTTCCGGTGTTTGGTATGATCATTGGACGGCGGCACGGTGTTGCAGTGGCTCACAGTAAGAGGTTACTGGTTTGCAGTTTGCATGTTTTGTCTGTGTTTCTCTGGGTACTCCAGCTTCCTCCCACAAAGCTTCATTGGTGACTCCGAATAGCCCACAGGTGTGAGTGTGAGTGTGAGTGTGAGCGGTCACCTGTCCAGGGTGGTGTACACATCCTTTTGTCCAGTGCCAGCTCCAGCACCCCCCTGACCCTCCAAAGGATAGGCGGTATAGAAGATGGATGAATGGTCAGTAGCAGGGTAACCTCTCAAACTCCAACCAGTGACAACAAATATTCTTCTTACCTACACTCGGAGCTATGTTGTGATGGCACATTTTCATTTATATTAGCACTCCTTCAACCCGCCGCGTTGACCTCTCATTAAATTAGCAGTTTCCTTCATTTTTGCAGAATGCTTTTTGATGGAGAAAACAGGACGAACTTGTTTTGTTTTGGGTGATGGTTGTGGCCGCAAGGAGGAGTAACAGTGATGCAGCAATAAGAGATTTAAGAAAAACATAAATGATGTCCCCTGGCTGCAATGATGGAAATACCAATTTGGTTTATTTTTGACCAGGTATCTGCCTGAATTAGAAAAAAATACAAAGGACAAAAGGAACAAAACAATCCAGCAAGTGCAAAGTGATGCATTTTTGGTTAAATGTCCCCAAATAGGACCTATCTGATATATTATATATACATGATATGATGCCACCATGATGTTGCTAGTGCTGATGTAGGCTTGCTAACATGCTTACAGTGATAATGTTGACATGCTCATTGCTGATGTAACCATGTAAACCTGCTTTTGTGGAAATGCATTCATTAATTGGATAGTTGGACCAGGAGTTGTGGACCAAGTTTTTGCCTCCTGACATCATGTGGCGTGACTCATGTTTTTTAAGGGTTTCTTAAGTTTCAAACAGTTAACTCTTTCTGCCATTTGTGTCACACCTTTTAACTGAAAACGGCGTTTGATCCCCCGTGGAGATGTATGACATTGCTTTCCTCTCACCTCTGATATTCTCAATCCAATTCCCCCCCCTCGCCCTCTGTTCTTAACACCTTTCATTGCATTACACTCATCCCTTCAACTCTGCTCTTCTCTTACCCCTCCTTCAAGCCAGTCTCCCCTTCAGCGTCCTTTCCCCATCTATCGTCTGCCTCCTTTTTTTTTTCCACAGCGCAGTCATCCCTCTATCCAGCCTCCCTCATCTTCATTCCCACTTGTCTCTCTCTTTCTCTTTCCTCCATCTCTGTCTTTCTTCCCCCCTCGGTTCGTGGTGTGGGTCCAGCGAGGTGTAATTGGGTTGTGCTCTGTTAGAGAGCTGCTGGGAGAAGAGCTTTAATCTTTAGTCCCGCTCAAAATGTAAAGCAAAGGCTGGAGGCTTCTGGCCACAGCGGAGATTTTCCCTCTTACCTCGCACATGTTTGCGTATTCCCCTTCCTTTTATAAAGACACAATGTGCTAATACATACAGGGGATTATTCACCTGATTTTTTTTTTTCCCCAGACACAAAGAATTACACTCTCTAACTACACACCAGTCACATCCTCCCAGAGCATTGCCGGTTCTCACACTTTCCATTCAGTGTCAGTGCTTTCAAAAGACAAGTGTATATGCTGATTCTGCCCACAGCAAGTAAAGCGCATTAGTGCTCTCCAGGTGGTGTGTTGACTAGATAATGAGCGTTGAGGTAATTGATTGGGGGTTGTAATTAGTGGTTAGCTGTCACTGATTAATCACAGTCCGCTTCTTCCAGCATTATCGTGTATTGGCCTCACATTGGTTTGAGCATGTGTGTCTGCTTCACTAGCTATTGTGCCTTTATTCTGATCGTCTCCATGCTTGGCTTCGACCTGATGTGGCTGGCCGGACACATCGGTGCACTCACTTTTTCGCCCTCTTTTTTTTATATTATTAATAACATCATTCGAAAAGGTGCAGTTGAAAACAGGGTTTTGTACCTGCAACTGCTTAGGTTTGTGGCCTTTTTGCTTTCTGTCTGCAGTTTTTTTTCATTTTACTTTCCAAGCTCACTGTCACAATCTACGCCTCAAAAATACTTACGCACTACTGCAGCTTCTGTTATATTTTGAGGGACCTGCATGAACGCATTTTTCGTGGGAACACAAGGCTTTTGTCACGCAGAAACGGGCGTGGTTTTTGGATGAGTAGAGTCAACTGACAAGCCATCCGTGCTGTGCGTAGCGATGAACAAAGACGCTCGTCGGTCAGAAGCTGGAGATCTCACCCTCCTCTCTCCCTCGTGGGTAGCCTGTTTTTTTTTTACAATATCCTGCGTACAAAACATTATCATGCATTAAACCTTCTAGAAGTCTGTGAGCTAGCGTGCGTAAACACATCACACATCAAAAGTATTTTTGCCGAATAGATTTTGAGAGTCCTGTGTCTGAATGCACGGACTTGTGAAACTGAGTTTGCGGGAAGAAAAGACAATGTGCAAATCTATAAAAGTAAGTTTACAGATATAAACTTCAAAGAACAAGTTTACAAACTATGGTTACGGATAGAAAACTGTTTTGAAGTCCACCTTTTTGAATGATATAATACCCCAAGAGCATCTTATTATTTGTCGTGTCCTTCCAATATCTTTTTCTCATTGCGGTTTCAGCTGTTTGGTTTATCTCATTTCCTCGCTGACACACTTCTGTCCCTTCAGTCGGTCTTATTAGAAATATATAAATAAGCGAGAGCCTGCAATCCGCGCTCGGGCCTCGAGGCTGTCCTATTGTCAGTTTTGATTAGTGCTGGTTTGTCAAATTAGCCCACTTTAATCTCACAATTAAATGATTTAATAAGTTTCGCACTAGTATCAGATGTAACTTTTTGTAAGTGACTCATTTGTATGCTGAAGCTTGTGAAATCATTTCTGTTAATAGGATAATTCCGGTGCTAATCAGCAAGTTTTTGCTCAGATGAAGTACTGCTGAGCTTCCTGCTACATCTCCAGATTACTGACAGATAGCCACGCTGCACGCTAATATTACACAGAGCTTCAACGGAGAGAGGAGAAACACATTCATCTGTGTGTGTGGAAGTGTGTGTGTCCACTTGCTTATACAGTAGCGCGGGCCAGTGTGTGGTTTGTGTGCTGATTGATAGTCGGGTTTAGTGCAGACTCTGGCTTGGCGGTGTCAAGGAAACAGACAGAAACCCACAGTAGCTTGACCTTCTGAGGTTTAGGGATGTATGTGTACCTGTGTGAACCCACGTGTATGTGTGTGTTCGTCTGTCTATGTGAGCACCATTTTGAGTTTTAAAGCTGGAAAGGGAAGACATTTTTGGCCCGCTGTTCTCTCTTAAAAGAGCTGTTTAATGTTAACGACACAGTAAAATGGCAGATAAAGCACATTTGTGTGACGTACTTCCCAGCGGATGGAATATGCGAGTAAGATATCATTTTGAGAGAGATGTGATTGAAATTCCAGCTACTTACTGTAGACAGCAACCACAGCACTTCTAGAAATGTAAAACAATCTTTTGCCAAATGAAATCCAAACTCCCATGATAGAGCTTAAAGTATTGACACGGGCCGCTTTTTATACAATGGCTGGGGTTAGCTTGTTGCCTCAAATCACAGTTGACTGAGCAAAATGTATTTAAATATGTTGAATGCAGAGGGGTTTTTTTTGTCTTAAAGCACTTTTAGTGGGCAAGAACAGAAATACTTTTTGAGTGGTACTTTACATATACCTAAAGATAGCAGAGCAATTAGTGCAGAGATGTGGGAAGAACTGGAAAAAGCTGGTTTCTGCCTGTCAAGCGACGTTAACTAATTTTCTGACATTCTGACCTATTACCTGATTATCCCCTTATAAAACTGATACGCCTGTCTCGCCAGGTAACACCTGCCTATTTATACATCCAGCAGACACAGAACAACACTAATTATGTATCTCATGAAGTCCAACATTCACTCTTTTGTCTGCTCGGTTTTATGCTCTTTAACAACTGTCCGCCATTTGGTGTAGGGAGAAGTAGGGGTCCTTATAAAGCGGGAGTGATGCGAGTGATGAGCAAAGTTGTGGGATTTAAAACTGCATCAATGAGCAGGAAGATGATGCCAATAAAATCCTTAAAGTAAAGAAGGAGATAATTGAGGCAGAAGTGATGGTAATTCTTTATGAATGCTAGCAATGCTGCTTTTTCACATACACACAGTCATTTGACCCATTGTTAATATAACTGTGATTAGTGCAGCTTTGGTTCGAGGTTCGAGGTAGGTCAAAGTAAGGGTAATGGTTTGGGTTAGACAAATTAAGAGGGGTATGATTAGCGTTTGGGTCTGGGGAACACATTATGTCAGTGAGGGTCCTCACAAGTATCACAAATCACAAATATGTTTTTTTTTATTTTTTTTTACGTGTACTCGAATGTGAGGAGAGAAGGGAGTGGGAGAGAAAATCCCTCATTTCACCACTGTGCAGAGAAATGCCAGCATGATGTATGAGGTCACTCGTCCTTCAAGAAGCTTTGCTCTATCCACTTTTATCAGGCAGGCTGTTCCCCCAACACACACACAGCCTCACAAACACGCCCGTGTATACCTGCCTGAAAGGTCACTGTGAGGAATGTTGGTCCATCACTTTGGCTATTACCCTTCATTAGTTATAAAATATCTCTGTCCAGCTGACTCCGTGAAATAGTCACCGCTTATGAGACGTTTCTGTCAGGACCTCATGAATTCTTCAAACGGCCGATAGCCCTCCTCCGTCGAAGTCTCTGATCGCTCAGGTGAGCTGATGGGTCCGAGCTCAAGTCATCACACATTCTCCTCACAGCCGAGCGAGGTGAGCTTGTGTGTCAGTCCTCTTCGTCATGAGTGTGTAACAGTCACTTTGCACACACACACACACACACACACAATTGCCTGGTTAAGAATTCCATCAAAACCCTCCAAAGCCGCTGCTGTTTTTCTTGATTTTTTTTGTTTATGTACTGCTGTATTCCTTTCTTTATTTGCGTTCAATTCAAAGTTTTCATTAAAATGCAAAGGATTTTTACCTCTCTCACTTATTCTTCCTCAATCTGCCAATTTCCCCCCACTGCACTTGAGAATTATCTTGACTTGTAAGGTTTTTCAAGTTTGTTTCTTACTCATTCCCTTTCTTTCTCGGGTGCTCCTGGGGTCTGGATATTTCTCAGCCGAGGAAATACAAATATGTCTGCTGCAGTGGGGCAATTACTCACTCTGACTGTTTCTGTGAACTTTGCCGTTTTACATCTTGGCATTAGAGCAGTCAGTCATTTACTTCTGATTGTAGATCTCCGTAAAGCAATCTGCACCAAGAAGGCCTGACCTTAAAGCTGATATTTCATTTTTCATCTCAGGAACATTGTTGTCATTTAATTGTCAGAATTTTCTCTTCATAAACACCCAGCCCTATCACTCAGAAATGGCATGGAGTGGGTGGTTTGTGTTTACTGAAATGAAAATAATTTGGATGCATGCATGTTTTGTGTTTGTGCATATATATATATGTATATATATATGTATATATATATATATATATATATATATATATATATATATATATATATATATATATATATATGTGTGTGTGTGTGTGTGTGTGTGTGTGTGTGTGTGTGTGTGTGTGTGTGTGTATATATATAAATGTTCATATTTATTTGTTTCACGGGAAAACCTGAAAATCATCTGGATGGAATCAGTAGAACATGATAGATAGTCTTTCTCCCTCAAACCATCATTTGAATAAAGACTTCTCTACCATGCTGGTGTGTGTTTGTGAGGACTTTCCTCTCATTTCATGATGCTTCCATACCCAGTCATTTTGCAGAAGGGGTGTTATTCTTCCTAAAGAAGTGACGTGAGATGAGGTGTGCTCAGTTAATTAGCCACCTCATCATGAAACCCAAAGTGAATAAATAAATGAATGAATTACAGTAGCTGCACAAAGGTGTGTATGTAATGATGGGAATAATAATCAATGTGCTGTCGCTCCAGCTAATGACTATGAGCATGATGCCTTGTACAATATGTAGCAGTGCTTCTTTGCTGCTAATTTGGAGTGTGTAATTGCAGTCTGTCTAGAGTTTAAACAAATGTTTCACCATAGATTAAAGCTGTAAACCATAACTACTTGTGACTTTTAATTTTTGCATTATTGCTTAACTTTCTTTCAGCACAGCTTTTTTTTGTTTTTGTCTGTTGAGCCCTGCAAACTCATCATTTCTTCTTATATTATTGTGTTTATTCCAAAAACAACACGGCACGCATAATTGCCTGTGCACACACAGCAAGGATTTTCCCCAGAAAAGAGTGAAGAGCCGCGTGAAAGCTTTCATAAACTGGCCGTGCAGTAAGTAGGTTGAATCACTCCTGTGCTGCAGCAATCAGCGAGTTGCATGTGCTGCTCCAGTGGGAATCCATTAATAAACAGCAGACAACATGACACACACTATAAACCAGAAACAGTGGGGGGAGACTGGGCTAGTTGATTGTAATAAAGGTCTTCACAAAATTCAGAGAAACCTCTCATGACTGCAGACATTCGAACGTGTGACACGTGTCCATGTTGTGGCTTTTAAGAGCAAACATGCTGTCTTAGTCGGTAGTATGTGAGGCTGCTGGTGATGGACTATTTAGAGCAGCTGACATGGTGTCTGGTGGGGATTGTCTGCTTTGTTCCAACTATTCTCTCCTCCATTTTTTTCTCCTCTGTGCTGAAGAAAAGATGCAGCTCAGATCTCTGTTGGACAAAACATCTGTTCAGCCTCTGAGGAAGTTCACGCTGGGTGTGAAGTAAAACTCGAGTGCGCATGCATGTTGCATGTGCTGCCCTTTTTATGCACATGAGTCAGTTATTGTTGAGTTGCTTAAGAATATGGGTCTGAATTTTTAGAACCACGAATGAGAGGAAATGTAAGAAAATGCTGCATCATTATGGCCGGCTCTGTCTATCAACTGGATGAAGCAAGTAGTTTGTTGATGAAGTTATTTTTTGGTTCAGGATCATGAAGGATCATCATCTCCCATACCTACAGCTTACTATTTAGATTTTTCTCTTTCCTCTTCCTTTTCTGATAGGCCTTTTCTTCACTCTCACCCCCACCAATGTCTTATGACCGCTCATATATATATATATATATATATATATATATATATTTTATTGTATATACTATATCTATATAAATATACTTCTTAATAGCTCCTTATACCATTTTAATTAGACTTTCCTAATTGAACTAGTTTTCAACATTAGTTTTGATTTGATGAGCATCTTTGTGGGAAGGATATTTTTTATATTTCTCATGTAGCTTGGACTGTATTGGACTGTGTAATAATCACTAAAATATTTGGATAAGCAGCACATTTATATGCATCGAAGCAGGTGTTGTGAGTGTAGCTCACAACACCTGCTTCGCTGATTCTTCGATGATTCTGGATTTGTGAGGCCGATACTGATATTGATTTTTTGGGACTTTATACATTATGATATAAAACTCTGCCTGATTTACCGATCTAGCTCTCATCTAAGTCAATTTTGGAGTTGAAAAAAAAAAAGTGGCCAATGGTCAGGTAGCACTTCTCTGTCCAGAGTGTTTTACAGTTTGCCTCTCGTTCGTCTCACAGATGGTGGCGGGCTGACATGCCAGGCACTGACCCGACCATCTGCAGCGACTGTGGTTCGTCTTGCTCGAGAAGCCGGGAGTTGAACCAACTCTGCAATCAATGGATGACTCGCTCCACCTGCTGAGCCACAGCCGCCCAGTTAATTCATGTGGTTGTCAGTTCCACCATAGAGGGATGAAGCCTGAGCAAAACTGACCTCCTTTGTCATTGTTTTTAGAGGTTATTCCACTATAAACATAAAAAACTGGATGGATTTCCTTTTAATTGTTCAACCATCGAGGCACAAACCAATTCTCAAAATTTCAAAAACAAAAAGTTGTGTATTTTTCACTCTGGACTAACTCTTTAAATATGTTAAAGACTTTTTTTAATCAGCTCATCTAAGTGTTGTCAAAGGTTTGTACAAAATCCTTCGACTGAAACATATCTTTATTCTTACTAACTGAGTATTGCTCTGATTGGATATGTAAGTTTAGAATATTAAACCACTGCGGCAGATTTAATGTCATACTTTGTGTTTCTTATGCAGTATTTTGTGCAGGGCAGGGTTGGATGATATGAGACGGGTGTCGGCTGGCCCTTGCAGCCTAAACCATATTGGTCCACACTGGGGGTCTTTAGTGATAGAGGTGGTAATAAAATAAAAATGAGAGTGGGCCCATGATATTTACAGAAGGACAATGCAATTACAAGAGGACTTTTAGTTCTTCTATGAAGCTCTTGGGCTGTGATGAAAAGCAAGGGGAAGATATTAAACCTGAACCGTTTTGTAAAAGCCTGCCTTTTGCCATCCGCACCTGCCTGTGAGAGAACCTCGGTGTCATGTAAATAAAGCGAGAAAGGAAGAAGGATGATTACTTTAGAGGGAGATGGACAGCAAAGGGATGGCGATGGAGTTGTGGGGGAGTATGGGGTGGGGGAGCTCTAAGAAAGAGCGAAAAAAGGGCTGGAAAATGTGTCAGTGAAATATATAGAGAAGGTAAATGGAATCTTCTGAGAAATGAAGGATGAAGGACAGCATATTGAAACTGGGAGGGAGAACGTCGGGGTTGAGGTAAAAATGAAAAGTGAGTGGGTGTGAGAATGACAGTCAGAGGCTGAGTCCCCGCTCAGTATTCAGGGCATAGCAGAGGTTTGGATGTGTCCAGTCAAACGGCATTCAGCTGTTTTAGATCCACATTTCCCACAAAACTGTACCGATTCAGTACTTTCGGTATCATCCAAACTGCTTTGACCAGGCGCGGTCTGATCAAAATTACACAGTCCTAATAAAAAAAAAAAAAATCATAAACATGACTGTAGTCTTGAGTGCGGTTTTGTAATAAAAACACAAAAGATGATATTTTTTAAGATTTCAAAATGTAATATCTGTAACGGTTTATGCTCTGATAACATCAGAGCTGCAGTGTTTTTAGCGCTTCTGCGGTCGAAATGGGGATGTTAAAGTGAAAAGAGAGATGAAATATAATAAGAACCTAGGAATGGCGGAGGCATTATGTTTAATATCACAGCCCATTGTAATGCTAAATAGATGAATCCATTTGGTTACATCCTATGTCCTCTTTTATATAAATTATTAATTCAAAATTGCTGTATATCATCAACAGTAATTTCATTTTGAAGCCCATGAAGTGTGAGGACATGGTGAGGATGGTATTCTTTTTTATCCTAAAAGTTTCTGGTGCTGGTGTAGATGGATGGAGACAACATGGGGAAAACAAGCCTCAGTTATCTATATTAACATTGTAAGTATCACCTGTGCTTTTCCTATTATGACAAATGAAAAAGGCTGCTGTCACAAAGGCCTATTGTCAGCCAATCTGGGTCCATTATTGTAACTGTTTTACCATAAGTGTGATGTATTCAATCAGTGCCACTTCTTATGAAACATAATTATAGGTGTTATCCTCATCCTTTTTTGAACAACAGAACATGAAAAGTGAATATGAGATGACTGTACTCTGAAGGTTTTCTCATACAGGTCTTGCCAATTTATAAAAAGTCTAATAGGAAGTGTCCGAGGTCAGTGAAAGTGTCTTGTAATAGTTTGGGGGTCTGTGCACCAGGCCACTTCCAGGGGCTTGAAGGTCACAGCGCTCTACCAGTGTTAAAAGCTACGCGGTCATTTCTGCCCTGCTAATAGAATTAACAGGCCATCTGTTTTTGTGCGGTGTGCCAGCCCGGAACCCCTGCTAATTATGTTATAATATCCCGTTCAACGGCAGTCGTCTTTTTAATATTCCCCCAGCAAACACTCCGGGGGCAGGCTCCAATAAAAGCAGGTGGCTGGAGACAAAGATGCAGAAACACAAACCCACACGCTCCGTTCTAATGAAATAACACTGTAGCTGAAAGTGTATATCTTACCCGAACTGGGAAATATGTTCAGAGCCATGTTGCCAGGCGACTGCTGCCTGGAATGGCGCGCCTGTCTGTGGTGACAGACAGATGGAGGGAGGAAGGACGCGGTGAAGCCAAGAGGCTGGAATTGCAGTCTCTGTAAGTCCGATGTGTGTGTGTGTGTGTTTGTTTGTTTGGAAGAGATCGCTGCTGTTGTTGCTTGGCTGTCGTCGCTGTGACCATGATAGCCGTGTTTGCGGTGTTGCATTTTAGCACATCAGGGGAGGTGAACAACGGCATTTAATAATCTGGCTGGATCGTTCCTCAGTAAAACGCTATTACCACTCTCTGCACGGCAAACACTGTTTACAACATGTCTGCTATTACAGTTTAATTATTGGGGGTATTCTGGGACGCCAAACTCGGCCTTTCTTGTTTGCACTGCTGGTGGTTTGTAATCTGACTTTCTCATTTTTTTCTTTACAAGGCCTGGCTTTGTTTTGCTGTTGTTTCCTCTGCGTGCCCTTGTGTTTGCACATTGACCTTGCTCCAGACAAAGTGAGACAGAGGCTCACCCGAGCGCTCACAGTGTGCCTCATTAAATTAGAGCACTGTCAGAGGGGAGTTGAAATAATGCCACTACGCTCATTGTCTGTCCCCCCTTTGTCATCTGAATGAGGCCCGTTATATTTTCCCTCATGTTGCCTCTCCTTTCTCACAGATGTAACTACTGATGCTGCTCACGGGGGACGTCACACCTTCCCTCCTCAGCGTGAACTCTGCTTATGAATATCTCAGCAGTTTGCCCACCTTACCTCGCGCTCCTCTTACAGGTGGATATTCGTGTCATTTTATTATTTCATCACGCAACCATCTGGGTCTGGGAGAGGCTGCTGAGGAGACACAATAAAAATGTTGAATTGAATTAGGATTTACACGAGATTCAATATTGCACACGTAAACAGGTTTGCAGCTGGAAATGTGCACACATACATACAGATGTTGCATCCAAAGAGTTACACATACATGATGATAAAAAGCAAGAAAAAACACTAACTCTAACTCAATAATGCATGTAATCATATCAACTAATAAACCGGAGACTTTTGTGTTTTATCAAAGCTATTCTAATTACCCATGCTGATTTTTTGACCAGTCCTGGTGATGGGATGAAACTACTTGCAGCATCTAAATGTTTTGCTTTACTTCTGTGTTCTTCATACGCAGCCATTGTAATATAGGATCAATTGAAGGGAGGATGAATAGCGGCGACCCTCTGATCTGTACTTTTTCACATGCACCCTCCTCATTAACTCTAAATCTTAAGGAATTGCGCAGCGAGGATAGAGACATTTTATCTCCTCAAACATACCCCTTGTTAAATGTGAACAAATTGCCTGCTGATTAACATGTCAAGAAAGTGGCCGCGGCATGGGCCTACTGTAGCTGCTCCACAATGATGCTACAAGAACAGAGAGATAAGGCAAAGAGAAAAGGGAGAATTAATATCCCTTTGAAACTGACAGCGGATGTGCCACATTACTATGCTGCTGCCGTATCTTTGTGTCTGACCAGTTGTGTTGATTGGGATTTCTCCCCCGAGGTAAAAGACCCTCTGACAGGATTCAAGGCTTTAGCCTACCGTCAGACGCCTGTCTGTAATTTCTGATTACAGCACAAGCAGAAGGGGTGTCAGGGATTAATTCAATCCAATGCACAAATCTGATTCCCCACATTTGCATATTAATGAGAAAAAATGTCGAGTGTTTTTGGCAGGTGGCAAA
This sequence comes from Scortum barcoo, assembly GCA_023238725.1. NCBI lineage: Eukaryota > Metazoa > Chordata > Actinopteri > Centrarchiformes > Terapontidae > Scortum > Scortum barcoo. Next base: position 5,510,981 of record CM041547.1, read on the forward strand.
ACAGAAGATGGTTAAAACTTCGAAATTTGGATATTTACTGCTCTTGTGTCTGGCGAGTTGAGGTCAGTGTCTGGTTTTGCATGAATTTGCATGTATTTACATTGAAATGATGTGATATACTTGTAGATATTCCAGTGGCTTTGTGTCTCTCCCTTTGCCACTGGTTCCTGTTCAATTATCATAGTTTATACAATGATCGCTCATTTGTAGGATTCCTGGACAGAGTTTGTTTTCAGCAGTTATGGAAACCTAATGGATGTTTCATAAAAGCTGTTCCAGCTGACCCTGGCCAAGGTAACTGGTGATGTCAACAGTCTCCCTACATATTTGGATACAGCAATTAACCTCAAATTAATGACTGTAAATGATTAATGAAGCTGCTGTTACATTTCTGAGTTATGAGTTATTTTATGCAGTGGTTTCTAATGATATTTTATTCTGAGATGCTGGATTCATTAGTGGGCATTTTAGTAAAATTGATGTCTAACTAAAGATTATTTACTGCAGCTAAGCTTGTTCTGGCCTCAAACAGACAGATTTTCCTAAAATCCACCATATGGCCTGTGAACTCCTGTATCTATAGTTTTGTCACTTAAACTGTGAATTGCCCCCCCCCAAAAAAAAAAACTACAGTATTACTGAGCAGTGATGGAAGATGTTTTCAAGTTATTAAAGAAAAGCATTAACATTAACATCACCATAGAAATGTACTCAGATAAAAATAATCCTGAGGTAAAGTAAGGAAATATTTGTACCCAAGTACCAAGTAGGTGAAAGTTCACATGATAATAATAATAATGGCTTCTGTATGCATTAAATTAAGTGATAATACATCAGTTAGTTACGTCAGCTAGGTTTATCTAGTAATTTAGAAATATCAGTATTGTTGCAGTGCTTGCTGTTTCAAATGCATTCAGACTGATTTAGAGTGATTTATATGTTGATAGGAGGTTTTTGAGTTATATGATTTTAATTAACATGCGTCATTTTACGCATAATAAAATAAAAAAAGTGTTTAACTACAGAAAACCCACTGACCAGCCAGGGGTCCAATCATTAGAGACTCATGCTGTGTAGCCAGACATGGTTCAAACTCACAAAATTTATTTTCATTTTCTGGAAATCTGGAGGCAATTTGGAGGATTTTTAACTTAGATTTTTTTAATGCAGCTTGTAGGATGACACATCATTTCTTAATGCTGCTGGGGGTCCAATCAATGCTATATTTTTATTTTATACTCATGTTGTGTATGTGAAATTTTATTCCTGAAAAGTATAGCTATCAGATAAATGTGGAGTATGTAGAGCAATCTGTCCAGTCTCTCCTACAAAGTTGCTCACAAAAGGAAACAAGTACTAGAAAATAGTGCTTGACTTCATTGCCTTTTCCTTTTGATTGCTTACCAGTAGGCGACATGTAATAAAACACTAAAAATGGCTGTCGCTCCGCTAACACTTTGACCCTGAGAAATGTTTTCTACTCTGGCGCTCTTTTTTTATCTGGGCTTTCAGTTGTACAGCCTGGATTCCTTGAGTCGAAATCGTGTGATTTCTTGCAGTTGTGACTGACTGGCTGACTCATGCAAAAAGACGCCGTTGCATCCGGAGCGGTAACATTTCTCTGCAGCAGCCTTGAGTAAAGCTGGCTCTCCGCTGCAGTCAGATGCGGTGGTGGTTTATGAGCCACGCGGCCAGCCCATTAAACCCGGCGCTCTTTTGTAAAGGTTGTCTGCCTCTTAAACGGTGTCATCTTTATTGATGTGTTTCTCTCTCAGCCCCCCTCCTCTCATGTACAGAAATATGTGATATGGCCCTGTTTTAAATTCAGTTCTCCAACATGAGCTGTTTATTATGGCAGACAGGCCTGCTACAGAGCTATAGCTTCAGAGCACAAAAAAAATGTGTGTGTGTGTGGAGGGGGGGTGTCTGTCCCAGCATGAAATGATACAGCAAATTAATGCCTTCCTTTCACAGATAGCCACACAACCACACTCACACACACACAGAGAGAAACACACACACAGTGGCTCCACATGCTGCATCCCGCTTAGCCCTGACAGTACAGCAGCTGTAAAAGTGGCCGCCTCTGTGATCGGACGCACAAATCACAGCGGGAGAGATGAAACGGTGTCGTCCCGCCGCTCAGAGAGCTTGGGAGGGCCACGGCAGAGGACAAGCTGTCAGTCTCCTGCCATGAAAAAAAAAAAGAGTAGTCATTCCTCTTCTGTAGCTTCCCTCTATGTGTCAGTGTCATTTTTCAGGGGGCCACTTTGCTGTATATGGCCATTCAGGTTTGCTCCGGCATACTTACGATGCTAACCTGCCGCCTGGATTCCGCTCTTATTTGGTTTTCCTTCCACATTATCTTTTATGCCCCTTTCATGCGGAGTCACCTTTGACATCAATTTCACGTGGTTCATCGTGGGTGGCTTTCCAGAGCTGTGGTGCCAATATAAATGTAATACACTGAGTAATAACTCCGGCTAAGTATTGATCCTGTGGGATTGCGAGACTGTGTTAAGTACTCCATCTCATCGCCTTCAGTCTTTACATGACAGACAGTGTGTTGTCTGTCGCTGGATTTTTCAGCATGGTGGTGCTGCATGTGGCCGTGTGCGCACTCATGGCTGCACACACACACACACACACACACATCAAAGGGACTGTGATTGCTGTGGAGGCGTGGATGAGTAGAGTCAAGGGATGGAGGAGCAGACCTGATTAGCACTGTAAGCTCTCGCCATGCTGTTCAAGTCAGTCCCCCACCTCAATGTTCCCCAACCTCTCGCCCCCCCACCCCTCCCTGTTCCCCAGAGCTGCTAATGACTGCTAATTGTGGCACGGCAGGGGAGAGATGCTAAAAACCGGATATCGCCAGCCATCTCTGGCATCAAGCACTGCCCGCCGGCTGGGAGGCTGGTGGCCCCTCATCTGTCAGCGCCATCTATCAAGAAGTCGACTCAACTTCTGTGTCTTTCAGAAAGCAGCTTGAAAAACAATGTTTACATCAGTGCCGTGGTTAAAGGGACAATACACACTAAAACAGTTTACAGTACATATATTTTGAAATATTTTGAACTTTATATTGAACTTTAACTGACTTGAAAATAAATTTCTGGATTATTATTGTCTGAGAAACTTGAATAATCAAAATTTGACTGTAGGATTTCCTGCCTATTCAACTTCTAGAAAATGTTCTTCTTCTATATCTTCATGGCTTCAAGCAGTTGTTTCATCATTTTTGTAGCAGGATTTCATGCTATATTATCTGCTGTCTATCTGTTCTCTTCACTTGTCACAAGAAGTACTACTTGCTTGTCAAAACTGCTGTAATGTCTTTCAAGAGTCTGGAGAGACTGAAAAAAAAACCGCTGAGGATGTCATAGTGATGTCATTAAGGTCATCTTGACATAGGATGTTCAACATAAAGGTTGTGTGAAAAACTGGAGGTGTGGGGTTTGAAAGAAGCAGGAACTTCAGGCACTGTTCAGTTATATGAATTTTAGGGTATCTTGACCCACATGGGGCACAAAAGCTGCTTCGATGTAGAAAGTGTTGGACTGTAAATCGCCGGAGTTCATCTTTAAGGAGTGATTTCTACAAATAAAATTAAGAAACTAAACTGTACTGTATTATAATTGTAGCATTACTAAAAGGTCATTTTGTTTGGCGCTTTTCTTCTCAATGTGACGTTAAGTGATTTATGGCTTTTATTAACATCTCCTGTACATCACGGTTTCGACCCACTATCTCATTTCCCTTAAATTTTGGTCTTCGGAAATTGATACAAACAACTAAATCTCATTTTCATATTAGAGACTAAAACAGGGAAATGTCTACTAAATAAATAATAAATACTATAATCCAAACATTGTTCCTTTTTTCCTCTAAAAGGTGTCATGGCTCCAATGTGTATGTTATCTAATACTGAATAACTTAAATACGAAGCAACCTGGGCCTCTCCAAAAGCCTCTATCTTTGAAGAGACCGCAACTTTTGAAGCAATTCTCTGTGACAAACAGGTCACATTAAACTTAGTTTACAGCCACTTAAAGCAGTAATTTAACAGAAATAGTGCCTGTGGTGATGTGTTCGGTGAGTGAAAGTCCTGTCATTCTCCGCTCTGTCAGGGCCGGAGGTGCAGCACACACCCCCGACAGCTCCCAGCTCCAGACAAATTTTGATGATGTCTGCAGCCATGATGTGATAAATTGTATACAATAATTCTGTGCTTGCAGTTTGAATTGCTGGTGGAGATGAAAGTAATTTAGCTCGCCTCTGTAGTTATTAAGCAGCACGCGGTCACGCTGTGTTTGTTTTTAGGATTTCTGATCTCGCCAGCAATAATTTTGTTTCACTGCTCATCACGACTTTATTTTTTAACTTTAACAATTAATTGTTTACGTACAACATTGTTTTCTTTAAAATGTCTTACTTTCAGTGTTGACATCTTTATAAAATAAAAGCATTGTTTAGCCCCCAGCAAAATATATGGTCTCATTTTTATGAAGAAATAGTGAGCTCAGTGTCCAGGGGCAGCAGATTAAGTGTTTCTAAATTTCAACTCTACCAGCGTTTGATGGGCAAGTTCCCCTGTGTGTAAATCCACTGTTAAGCTCTGTCCATCCTTTAGTCCCAGCACCACCTCGCCCGCTAAATCTCTTACTCTCACCTTCACCGGTCCTTTTAGTCTGTTGTCTTGTGTTTGGCTCGGTGGGAGCCTCAGTTGAGCAGGACAAAAGGAGGACATAGCTGTGACAGACAAGCAGGGATATATATTTTCTCTATATCCTTGGGCAACCTCGCTGCATTTTCCTGAAGTGTCAATTATAATGGCAGTGGATGAGAGATCAGAAGCCCGTATGCAATGCTGTGATAAATTTCTTTTGCCAACTCTGTGGCGTCTTTCATTTGGAATGGGATTTGGCAGTGGGGAGAATAGTAATGTTCAGATGAAGTGCCTGACCTGTTTCTTTGTCCTGTGTTAGCTCTCCCGTATCGCTCCATCTCTCATTTTAGCGAGGAAATTTCCCTTTTGTTTCAAACCCAATTTTTCCAAAACTCCCTGCGTCAGCAGCAGCAGCCCCTGCATCCGCCCAGTCGAAAGCACAGTGTCCAATTTAACTCTCATATCCATGCAGAAAAGAATAATTTCTTTCTCTTTCTCTCCCTCACTCCTTCACCCACTCAATCTATCATTAATATTATTTCCTCCCATTCTCAATTACCTTTCTCCTTCTCAATTACACTGCCTTGTTAGAAAAACGGACATGCCTGAGTACAATATGAAATACTAATTAAAACCAAAATGCGGAACACAAATTTAGATCTCACATCAGCAGCTTTTTTTTTCACCTTTTCACCATTTTATTCTGAGCGCCTGCTCCTTCCCCCCGTCTCCTCTTCCTCTCCCTGCAGCAGATGGCTTTGGTCAGAGGTGGACAGGTAACAGACGACCCCGTAACTCCCCCCAGGGCACCTGAGCCCTGCCTTGCCCCGCCTGTCTCCCATCCGTCCCCCCTCCCTGTCCCGCCACCAACCTCCTCCACCTCCCTCTCCTGGCCCTCTGAACACCTCCAGCCCTTTCTGCTCCTCCATCAGCCCCCATCACACCACCATCCAACCACTCCCCCCTCCTAAACGTCACACCCTCCCCCTCCTTCCCTCTCCTCTCCTCTGGGCTGTATCTGGTGGGCCAGCTCCCCCCTCCTCCCCCCAGTGGTGCAGGCCTTCTGGACGGAGCAGATGGTAAGAGAGGGCCAGGAGGAGACGTCCTCTAACCTGGGAGCACAGCCAGACCTGGCCCACAGCGAATGCCTGATGCCTGCCTAATAGACCTGGACTGGGCTTGCAAGAAATCGTCTTACTCTGTGTGTGTGTGTGTGTGTGTGTGTGTGTGTGTGTGTGTGAGAGTGTGTGTGTTTGTTTACATGTGTGTGCATATGGCAGTGTGTGTTGTATGTCTCATGAAGCTAACATTACTGTGTTTTTGCTGCTGCAATTAACTGTGTGTTATTGGAATGTGTGTTATTTAAACCTCAGAGTTTGTGCAGTTTTGGCCGTGAGGTTTTCACTGAAGCCAAGAAAAGCCAAAATACTTGATTGTGTGATTCCCAACCAGCAGTACTTGTAAAGTAACTAAGAACAATTATTCAAGTACTGTACTTAAAGAGTTTCTTCTTCTATTGAACTACCTTCAGAGGCATATTGTACTTTGTCTCTCCTTCAATAATTTAAGTTATTAGTAGTAGAGTAGTTGAATAATAGAATATAAAATAGTTACTACACTGTACTATATATTCTATAGTATATCATATACTATAAATTAATTAAAATTAGCCCTACATTTAGCAGCTGCAACATAAAAATTCTGCACACATTAATGAATCAATAATTATAATCCAATTAGATCACATAAATAATTCTGAAATAGGCCAACCTGCACAATGTGTACTTTATTTTGGTACCCTATGTACATTTTGATGCTAATATGTTTATACTTTTACTAAATTTAAAATGCAGGACTTTTATTCATAATTAGTAGTATATTAGAATAGAAACACATCAGGAAAAAACATATGTAGGCTATTATATAATATAATTATAATCTAATTAATTTTAAATAGTTTCAACCATTTTCTAAATGCTGACATGTTTTTATCAAAGCTGAGAAGTTTTAATTTGAAGATTGAAAATGATGGTGTTTGGCCTTTCGTGTGTTTATTTGTTTTTGCTGGATTGCAGTTGCACGTAATTAGAAAACATCTAAACCGTTTCTATGGTAACATGCAAAGAGGGTGAAGATACACATTGCTCCTCCAGTCGCTGAGGTCAAACGCTGCTGGTGTTTTGATGTTTAATAGGTGTGGTGAGTTTGTCGAGTTCAGAAATAAACTTTGAACTCAAAACTCTTCCAACTACGCATTTTTGTTTTTTGGATATCTTGTAAGACTCAAACCCAATCCTACATCTTGTGTAGGTGAGTTTGATTCCCGTAAGTGTAGAATATGATGGATGTGTGGGATTGAGAGATACACCGAGTCAAAAATACATTTTCCACTGTAGCTGGAGAATAGATATCTCTATCAAATCCTCTGAGAGTTTTCCAAATCTGATAGGTCTTCAATCTGTCTGTCTGCTCTCTAATAACGAAAGCTGTGGTTTCAGAGCACATTCATTGTGAGGAGACAGATACTCTGTCTCTTTATGAAGCAGAACAACACTCCCAGCTCACTGTTTTCGAAGTATATTTATGGCTATTCCATAAAATTCATTTAAAATTCATTAATACCACAGGGACAAATTCAATGAGCTCAGCCTAGTTTCCCTCATTTGCCCAGCGAGTCCAAACGGATTGTTGTCCTCCCCAGACGCTGCTCCTCTTCAATCTCTTCCTGTTATTAAATATTCAAATCTCCACTGCAATCACTCTGTTTAGTAAACACTCAGGGGACCTCACCAAGACTATTAAAGCAGAGATGATTGCGATGTTTTGTTTTTGTTTAGTTTTGTTCCTTGATATGGCCGACATGCTAATTGCTAAAGGATTGGTAGTTAATTGTTCGACCATCATGGAGATATTCACCTGACTGGATATCATCTGCACGTGTTTTCTTCTCTTCTTCTTGTTTTTTTTTTTTCCATCTCTCATGTTTGCATGTAATGTAATATTCACATACACCCACCGAATATTCACATACACACTCTCAAAATGATTTCACACTCCCACGCCCTTCCTTCTTTGATCTTTTATTCTTAGGTCCTCACCCGCCATCAAATGATATGGAGGAACATTGAATTTATCTTCTATTTCCCTGTTTTACATCATTTATCATTCCCGCCCGTTCCGAGGGCCCCTCTCCTCTATTGTAGAGGATTGTGTCTTATCCAATCTCCGGTGTCAAGCTGTTTTCTAATAAGCGCCATGGTAATTTCTGTGTGTTATTAATGGTGGCATGCACCAACATCCGAGGAGCTCCAGCTGTGCAGAAGCGCGGATGGGCATCTCACGGTCCCCCGGTGCCACCCCACGCTCAACACGCAGACCGCCGCCCCCACCCGCCGCCTGGGGAGCGTGCATGCTTGCCCTGGAGGTGATGCTAATGGGAGATTTTAACTACATTTCCCTCCTTCCTCCCTCCCTCGCCTCCTCTCCCACTGGTGCTGCGGATATGAGCCTAGAGCAAACACAGGGCACTCTCATTAAGGGACTAGTGCTGGTATTAAATTCGCTGTTATTAGAGAGGCCTGCTTTCATTTCACTGGCACAGCAAACCACAGACACCCACAGGAGACTCAGGGTGAGGAGTAGATTACACTCATACACTCGGATTGGTCGTGGTGCGTGCGCGCGCGTGCATGTGTGTGTTTTGGGCCTGAGCTATGAAGAGGGTTAAGAAAAATGGGAGTTGCAGTTGCTGCATCCTTTTCTGTAAGTGCCAATTGCATGACGAGACCCCAGTTTAGAAATAATAGACTGTAATGTGTCTGGACAGAGGGCATTTCTTTAATGGCAGCTCGCCCTGCTGTGTTTTGGCCTTGCCTCATTGGCTCTCTGGCACCGAGGGGGGTCATTTTTCACATTACTGCTCACCCCCAGCCTGACATGTCAAAGATGGACAAAATCAATATACATACAGCAACAAAGACTCGGGCTCCACAAAATCAATGCCACTTATTTGATCAAAGACTGCTTCCACAAGCCAGAGCAGAATGTACGCGAATGCCTCTCCGATGTGAACTGGCAGGTTCGCATTGAGACGCCGGTATCTGGAATCAGTGCCCTCTAGGACATCCTTGCCGCCGTTCCTCTGCCTGCCGATACTGCTCTTGTCAGCGGCCCCTCAGGGCACGACGGGCTGAGTGACGGGAGCGAGCCAAAGTGACTGTGACAAGGGAACTTGCATCAAATTCCCTGACAGTTACCTCAACAACCTCCTCTGATACTGCCATGTCACACACATAAGGAGATTACTGAATGGATTTAGTGAATGTGAAATGTGAGTGAACGCTCCATGATACAAGCTTTTTTTTTTTTTTTTTTTCCTCCCGGAGCCAAAGGAGCTTGCCTATGTGATATGCTGCTATCTGGCATGTAGGCACTTGGCTGGCTCCACTCGGGAAGAAGACAGAACAGGTGGCAAAGAGGCGAAAAGCAAGGCAGAGCGAGTGCGTGCTGCGAACACGCCGCAGGTGTCCTGGTCGCCTGCAATGGCACGAAGCTGAAAAAAACAGTCCTTACACACCTTCAAAGACACAAACAAACATAATTATATTGGAGATTTACTGCAGGAGGACCCCATTTGACTCTGTGTATTTGTTGTGGTGCTTGTGATTGTAGCAGTCAGTCTGTTTTTCATGGTGGCAGGCCTCTCTGTTGGTGCTGTAAAGCACAGCGGTGTGTTCAGCTGTGACTGGGACTCATTAGGGGAGGAGAGTGTCCGTCATGGTGCCTGGCTGTCTGTGTGCTGGTCATCCAGTGGGGGACTGAGGGAATGCGGGGCGGTGGAGGAGGTGGGCTGGGCCCACTCGAGCCTCCCTTCTAGTCCCGCCTGCTCCATCCTTTCCTCCCTTTCCTCTGTTACTCATTTGCCCAGCTGCTCTCTCCTACATCCTCTTTCTCCTTCCACCCCTTCCATCTCTCAACGGGGGTTCATTTCTTGTGATTCTCTGAAGCCCATTATCAGTTCCCCACCAACCTCTATCTTCAGGCAGCCTCTCAGCAGCAGCACACAACCACTCGATCAAAGCCCCGAGAGGGCCAACAGCTTGATTGATGCTTATCAAATAATCCACTGTTGTTGACCTGTTTTGCCAATCCCAGTCATCATGCTGCCGTTATTGCAAGTCTCTCATTGTATTGTAAAGGTGTGTTGTTAGCCAGGTATTGTTTCTGCTCCATCCCAAACAATCTTCAGTAATAAAAGATGGTGCCAGGTGTGCAGGACAACCATGACAGGTCTAGCTGACAGTCCCTCATTTATACCTCAATAATGTAGTTTCAAATCCTCCATGATGGACCCCAGAAAAATGGTCACAGGCTTAAAACTGCATCGCAATCAAAACAGATTGAACACTTTATGTAATTCTTTTTTCTGAACTTGTACAGAGGGTAACCTGAAAATAAGATTTTGAGGTCAATAATTTCACATAGAAGTTGAAGCTGTTCAATTCAGGTAAAAAAGTATAGTAGACTCAATCAGAGCACACAACACAGTCAGAGTTGGCTTTGAGTGGCACATACTCAGCATGTTTCAAGCTTAATTCTGTACACATTTACATTCAAGCCATGAAACAAAGGCCAGCCAGATTACACATACTGCAACAATACTACTCAGATCCCTAAATAAATATACACATTTATGTGTAGTCTATGTCTATGTGATCTTTAGTTTGAATGAAATACGAAAGATTTTATTTCAGTGCACCTGTGGACATCGTGTCAGTGTTAAAAATCCATTTAGCTTCCTACGAAGTGGTGGTCAAAATTACACCTGTTCTAGCAAGTGTGAGAAGAAGAATTTTGTGTATGTCAGTACTCAATGGCATTTTATATGATTAATAGCTTGCATTTTTTTGTTCTTGTTTTCTTTCCTCTTACTGACATTTTTCAAATATGCAGAAGCAGTCCAAACGTTGGACTTTGATTCATAAATACATGGAAATGAAGAGAAAATGCAAATACCCAAAAACAATATATGTTCAAGAATAATGTATGTCCAAAGTGAAAATGCAGACAAGTGGCAGTGACTGTAAAGAAAATAGTATGTTGTTGACCTGGAGGCAAAAAGTCCTGGAGAATATTAATGAGCAATGTATTTTCTTATTTAAAGTTGAGTTGTCTAGTCCAGTGAAATTGGTTTAAGTATCCACAATGCACCTGCAGCGTTCTTCGTTCAAATTTGACCTACAGCCTTTTTCAACATGTGCTCTACTGTTTCTGTGCCATTTATACAAACACAACAAAACATTAAATGACAAAAATCTATTCTTTTATCCATCTTTCCACTTCCCCACTTTTCAATTTATCATTTATGTTCCACTTGTCATTTTATGATTTTATTCTTCCTGAAATCTGTCCTCCCTCCATCCATCCATCTATCCCTCCTCCATCCATGGGAATTTGAGAGTTTGCCTCAGAGCCACAGCTCTCTGTGCAGCTCTCAGACCAGCAGGACCAGTGCTGTGTCAGTGTCAGATCTCCACTCATGTGTGGAGCAGCTCAGACACAAGCTCAATCTATCCCCGCACCCCGATTCTCTCCCTCTCTATGTGTCTTTTTCTGTTTTTCTCCTCCCCTTCTTTCTCCCACTTAGTTGTCTTTTTCATCTACTGTCTTTTCCTCCAAAGGGAGATTACCTCCTCCTCACAAGCCAGGGTTGATATTTCATTTCCAAATCACTGTGGCACACTGTTTTTTTTAACCATTCTTCCTCACTCTCTCTTTCTTCAATGTATTGAGAGTCAAACACAACAGTGGGAAGCTGAAACACAATGGGCATGTTGACATATAAAAGGAGGTGGCATGTGAGAGGCTGAGGCCTCTGTGGCACTCAAATGAGAAAGGACATCGCTCATTTCCAACCTCAAATTGCCTTGCTCTCATCTCTGACCCTCGCTTAACAGCCTCACTCAGGCAATTCTTCGTCCATTCTCACACATAAAAACAAGTGTGTTTACACAGCAACATGTGTAAACATGTACACACACACACTCTCACAGACAGAGATGTGATGTGAAACGCTCAGAGAGTTAACAAAAAAAGATACGTATTGTTAATTCTGCTGCCATAGCCTTGACCAGTACAATGTGTTACTCACTCAAATCTGTTAACACACATTACAAAGACCAGGCAGCCATTTATATCCTGTGCCCTCTGGGCAAGACCCTGTCTCCATGGCTACAAGATCATGTTGACCAGTTAAAAAGCTAAAAAATAATGGCTACCCGGGAGGCAGAGTGATTGATTGCAGTTTGCTACGAGGGAGATTCAGCTGAATTGTGGATGTTCCTGGGTGCTACAGACTCATCTGGTTGACATTTCACCTCATGGGCAGGGATGAGCAGGTCCTCTCCCGGCTTCAGTGATTTCCTTCCTCTCTCTACCTTCTGTCAGATTGCCCTGTGGAAACGGCCCTGCTCATATAACTTCATTACTTTTTAATGCAGCCATAATTACTCCAGCATGTTGTAATTGGACAGAGATATGAGAACAATAAAGGATGTCAGGACAGAGAACAGGATTTTAATTGTGGGTTAATGATATTTATTTTGCGTCGTGCTCTTTTTGTTCTCAGTCATGGCTCAGTCGTGTGGGCTAAGTGTTGTATCTCCGGGGAGAGCGAGAGGATGCTTATTTCTCTCCCGGTGAGGTGAAGAGATGCTTTCTCCCCTCAGCTTTTGTCATAGAGAGGCAGCACATTAACCTCGGATCCGATTAAGGTCTGTAACAGAGCCAGGTCGCACAGTGGCCAAGCGGCCGGGCTCCTCTGGGCTCAGATTAGGCCTGACCCCTGACCGATGTGTCAGTAACAGATAATGAGCTTAGCTTTATCACCCCCATTTATCTCCCTGAGGGTCCACACAGCTGCCTCACCCTGCTATGTTGAACGGGTGTAAACTGTGGGAGCTGTGCAGGGGTTAATGGTCAGATAAGAATCATGTTACTTTATCGGCTCTCACTGGAGGCTCCTCAGCTGAGAGCTGAAAAAACAGCTATTACTATGCCCAAGGGGCAGATACTGTGTGAAGATGCACTCAGGAACAATAGCAACACTATTCATAAAGTGATAATTTTGTCTCATACAATTACACCCATTCATTTGTTACAAGTGACATGTCAAACAACCCTGAGTGGATTTCATTCAAATGTAGAGAAATGATGTATCTCACCGCTGTATCTCAACTGATTCATAAACTACAATTTGAATCGTCATTTGCGTGTTTATTTATTATCTTTAGCTTTTGTGATATCTGACTCAATATTACATTTTCCCACAGCTACGTAGTGGCATTTTCAAAATGATATTGATCTGCCCAGGAGGGGAGCTATAATTACAGATCAAAACAAGGTTACGTATTTGTTACCGACTGGCCCACGGGGAGACGGCCTCATTCAAAGGGAACATGTTTGTTTTGTCTTGTAGTTGTTTTAGATGTCCGTGGTGATCACTAAGCAAGTAGAGTGGGGTAATGAAAGAGGTTTGCACACAGTAATTAATTATGAATGTCATTTAGTCTAATTACAGCCATAATTACAGAGTTTCTTGAACCGACACCAACTGATGGTGCTGAGCTGAAGGTTGAAACTCGGCTGCAGTCAATCCCAAACTGATTTACTCTTCGACATCAACATAAAAAGTCACATCAATAACTTGTTATAACTGATGAACGATTGGTGGGCAAATTACACATCTGAAACAATGGGCAGAAAGACTGACAAAAGGAAAATAAGACGAGGAGAGAAGAGGTGTGAGGAGAATTTCACATCCTAATCAATTACTCTGTTCGTTCACCTGTGGTTTGCATATGTTGTTGATGAGGAGAGGATTATCAGGCAAAGAGAGACGAGATGAGGAGATGAGTGAAGTTGCTAGATTAATATCCTGCCACGGCAGCCTAGGGAGAGATTAATTTCCTCTTTACCATCATTTAAAAAGGCGCGCATGCGTCGGGGTTGCTTTAATGGAGAGAAAGAGAGTCATCTGTTCAGCTGCATGCCACGGGGTTGATGGATAAGACAATGGATACCACTGATTCAGTAGTAAACTTAGAGCAGGTCCACCAAAGCGCCTTTTCTCCTCTGTGTGTATTTGTGAATGTCTGGTGAGCAAAGGTGTGATTGATTGGATCTCTGAGTGCTTGTGCCACCGGGAGGCAAAAGAAAGAACCCAAGAGTGTGTAGGCATGGGAAGAGATTGAAACGTGTGTGAGAGTATGCGGGCTGCGTGTGGCGTGACACGCTTCTTGAGATTTAATTTGATTAAATGAGAGTGCTGTCACTGTAACCAATGAGAAAGATGATCTTACTCCCATTTCTGTAATATTAGGCTGATGAAAATGATGGCATTTTTAGATCTTATGCTCCATGTCTTGTAATATTTGGTGGAATTAGAGCAGGGAAGTCTGACATTACTGGGAACCTAATTGGAGATGTAGGAAACGGAGAACTAATTGGACAATATAGGAAGGTGGCTTCATGCAGTTTATTTTAGATGATGTGTAAAGAAACAAGAATGTGATGGCTTGGATTTCACTATAATGTAATACTGAAAAAGGGTACCCTCTACACACTGTACACATACTACTACACTTCACTTCAAGTTCCTCTAGTTAGTATTCATTAGCAGCATTTCAACATGAAATAACTGGTTTATAACACACTATGATGTAGTTGGAAGCAAATACAAGCGCATACATATACAAACACAGTTGTAATAATATAAAATATGTCTTCACAGGAGAATTTATAATTGCTACAAAATACTGAACACCATGAATACTTAAAATGTCAAAACATTTATGAAATGTTTATTTACTGTGAATACAGTAAATGCTAAATGGGGGACTTAATAGTGAAATAATGTAATCCTAATGTAGTATTTTTATATAAATGTGAAATATATTCATAAAAAAAGGAAGAATTTGACTGATTTGTTCATATAATTATTAGAAAGTATTTATAAGTCTATTAAAACATAAGCCAATTAATGTGAGAGCAACAGGAGGTTCCAGTCTTGTGTTTGGATGTGTGGTTTGCATTTGGGTCACATGCAGTCCCTTTAAACTCTGGTTATCGCATTCTGGTTGTCTGAGTGTCTGTTCACCATTCAAGTGCTCAGTCATTAGTTTGCTGCCATTATAAATCTTCCCCTTTATTAGAAACGCAGAAAGTTCAATAGCTGGAAATACAGCCACTCACAAACACTCTATCAAACCATTGCCTTATTGATCTGCCTCTCTCCTCTCATTCACCTGTGCCCAGATGGATGGACCTCAGAGTGTCAGTCAGCCCTGTGAGTCACACGCCTCTATATCTGCCTCCTTACAGTCACTTCCCGCAGCGATGCCTCCTCTCAAATGTCAAAGTAAATGAGCTGGCCAGGCTGTGCTGCCGTATGTGCTCATCAGGCCACTTTCTCCCCCTTGTTTGTTACTATAATCTCATACCTCCAACTCCCCCATGCACACACACACACATTTGTTCACTTATAGATGTAATTAAAGGCCTGTTAATTATTTAGTCTGCTGCGCAGATCCAGCCCATCTTTGGCCTTCAGTTTGATTAGTGTGCGACTTGTTGAGTGTAGAAGAAAGCCCACAACTAAACATCAGTTTCTCACTGAGCCTGTCACAGCACTGTTCGGTTTGTAAAACCATTGATTGTTTGGTGTATGCCAAGTAGGTCAGCATTGGTGTCATTATTGAACATTTTTAAATTACCTTTTTAAATTTTACGTTAAAGCGTTTATACCTTTGGCAGAAATTTCTCTAGTACACTGCAACTACTGACGAAACAGCTGAAATCTGGGAAGATGGCAGCCAGTGTTGTTCTTCTGTTAACTTTGATGTTTGCGTTAAAATCTTTCTATTAGTCTGGCATTTCTCTTCCCACTAAGTTTAGCTAGCTTGTCTTTAAAAAAAATAATAAATAAATAAAATTCTATGAACATCTGCAAGTTTCTTTCTCCATCTGATGTCTTTTTAGAGATATTTGTGTTCCCAGATGACAGCAACACAAATAAATAACATTTTTAATGATTTGCACAACATTCACACAAAGTATTTAGTATTTAGGTTTGTTTCCTCCAATATCAGAAATCTGATTTCCCAGCATTCACAACTTTCACAGACAATCAGTTATGGCAGATTTAAGGCTATTAAATTGATATTGATATAAAACAGAGAAAAAACAAGTCCTTACAGTTTGCTGTTTTTTATATAAGAATTTCTTAAACAATGAATCAGTTATCAAAATTGTTTTCTGTTAATTTACTTTTGATTATCTAATTGCTTAATTAAGTGATTATTTCAGCACTGATATTAAGTTTAAAAATGTCCAGCACTCTTTATTTCTGTCTGGTTAATTTAATCAATATGTTCTGTGCCCTGTGCTCAATAATGCTCGCTCACTCAGCAGTTAGACAGTCAGACTCGCTCATGCAGGGCTGAGGTAATGAGTGTGGGTGAAATGTATGAACTGTACCTCACCGGGCTGTGAAGTGTTTTGATTGCTGCGGTCCCGGACTGCTCAGCCCCTGACCGGCTCCTCACCTCCATCCCCGGGGGGATAATGACACTAATACCTGTAAGCGGCGTTCTGCCTTGATGCCAGCCTGGGAGGAGGCGGTGGGGGAGCACTAGGCCTTTTAAACCAATTTCAAGCCCGTCAATTAAGCTGGTGATTTGTGTTGGACAGGAATCACTCTGGCACTGCCACTTCAACGCCCCCCCCCCTCTCGCTGCACACACGCACACTGTTCCTCCTCTATCCCACAATCCTTGGGGGACTCAAAGAGCCATTGATTGGTTGAGCTGTTCGCCCCTCAGACAGATCGATAATCACTGTGTTCTCCCGGCGCTGAGCTGGAGGGGTGAGACAGAGTAGACGCTCATTTGCCAGTTCCCATGGGAACTGCACTGAGTCCCGCCGGATATGGCGCTTTGAAGACCTCCACCAATTTTTTCTCAAAGTTTCTGTTTTGGAAGTTTTACTAAATCAACCTTTGAGGACAGTTAATATTGTGTCAAATGATAAACGCTTTAATTGGCAGTAAAATTGGATCAAGAAAGAAATTGGTGCCCATGTTAGAGGGTATCTTGGTTATTATTGGTTCTTTCTCTTAAGACGGATGATAACGGTGTGTGTGTGTGTGTGTGTGCACGTGTGTGTGTGTATGGCACGGTAAAATAATGAATTTCTCTTGATTAAAAATTCTCTCAGAGAGCGAGTGCTGAAACCCTATTGATTTCCATTAAAAGTAATCAAACTTTTCATGGTACCAGATGGGTGCTGGATTTTTTTTTTCCATTGTGAAAAACTATTTGACTTCTACTTTTAAAATGACCACCAATCTACACAGAAGAGTTTGAATCATCACATTCATCAATCAACCTCCACCCGTTGCCCCGCTCTGATATCAGCTGTTAATAGTCTGAACCCTGAACTCGGAAAGTATTGGCAGGGTATCGCTGAAGCCATGAAAAGCTTAGAAAGTTTAGGGCTGTATCTTCTGATTCATCAATCTCTAAACCAATAGCTCTGAGTTGTCTCGAGCATGAATCTCCCCCCAGTACCAGCCCTGAATCGTTTGAACCATCAGTCTCCCCTCTATTAGACTTGCACTGTCTGCTCCATGGCCGTGTCTTCTCACTGGAGTTATGGGTTGAGGGGAGATGGGGGGAGGACTGTAGACGGATGATAGAGACATGCAGGGGAGGAGCAGAATGAGCAGAGGTTAGAGCAGGCAGAGATATGCTTGGTATTTAGGCAGAGATACATGAAGAATGGCTGTGTCTGTCACTTCCTGCCCTCCCGTCTCCGCCCGGTGGTCCCCGCCACTCCGTCCATTCGTGCTGGAGGCTCATAAAGAGTCCTGCGCGGCCCTATGTTCAGGTCATAAAACTGAATTAAAATATTAAATCTGTCAGGGCCTGTCCTCGTAAATAAAGCCATATATTACTCCTCCATCTATAAAAGTGAAAAAGGGTCGAGGCATTTTACGAGGGGGAGAGGAGCGGGCCTATTTCGGGCCTGATCACAAAAAGCCACCTCATCACTGGCCCCACCTGTGGACTGGGCTAATTATTCAGTGATGGAGAGTGAGGAGGGATCGATGGAGAGGACAAGGTTGAGCTGCAGCTAGTCAGGCTCAGGCACAATGTGACTGTTTTTTAATCTGTGTCAGATATATAAAGATGTAAAAAAAAAAAAAAAAAAGGCCATAAAATTCCAAATGAAATATTTGCGTGTCTGCAGCACATTTTTCACAAGTAATAACCCACATTTTTTTATGCAAAGAAAAACCCTCGTTGCTGCTGTCTGTCCTGACTGATAACAACTTATACCCAGTTCACGAGAGGTGTCACATTTGCTCTACGTGGTGCTGGGCAATTTCAAAGAAGAGCCAGATAATTTGTACAGGGAGTGATAAAAATTACCCTTTCTGCCACTGACAAGAATAGAACAGAATAAAAAATGAAATACAAATACAGGAAAAGAACAGGAAAAAAACAGCATAAAAAAAAGCTTAAACTAATATTATACTATGTGGAAATGTGCACAGTATTCTATTAATATATCAAAAGTGTAAATGTAAGTATAATTTCTATACCTAAAGTACATAAAATGTGAACAAGAGGTCTATTGTTTGAAAGTAGCAAAAAGTAAAATGAGTAAGTATCGGTAACACAAGTGTTAGCTAGAAAATCAAGGCAATGATAGTTAAAAGCCTTGAAAATGTGTCTGACAGATTAAAAAGGCTGAATTATTAACATGGGTAAAGATCATCATGGACTCCAACAGACAATTAACACATAAAGTTGCATATTCATACATACCACTCACCCTGTTCATTTATTTATTACCTCTGTTTGTTCTACACATTACTGCTATATGTGTGCATTACACATGACAATTAAGTTTAATCTAAACTAAAAAACTGAATAGGTAAGGATGACTCCTGCTGCACCTTTAGGTCTCGTCCTGCAGAGACACCTTCTGTTATAATACCTGTAATATTTCAGTTGGTATTGTGATGACAGTGTGGATCCAAAATAAGTGTAGTGTAAGCACATTATCACATAATCACAAACTAAACTGGAGATGGTGGAAGTGGCCCATAGCACATTTTTGCCCATTTTACCCTTATTGAATTCATCTGGCTCTGCCTTGTTAAATAAAGACAACCAATAGTCGTATAGCTGACAGAAAGGTGGGGCTCTGTCTGATACCCAGCTATGTAACAAAAACAGGGTGTAAACAGGGTGTTGGCATTGTTACACCAAGCAGTTGCACTAGATTTACAGTCCATCTATAGTCTTTTATAATCACCACTATATGTTCACCTCAGCTACAGTGAGCTCTATTCACAGTTGACCTGCCTCCCCTGGCGGTCCAGTCCTGTCGTCCCTGAGATCAGAGCCATTAACATTAGCAAGCAGTCGGGATGTTGGGATGGACGTCCACCTGCTACTGGGCAGCTGCTTCTGCCCGCTCAGCTAATTGGCTGGCAGGTGGCCGGGACAACGCAAGTGTGTCTCAGCCAGGAAGAAGAAGAGCGAGGACATCAAGTCTCCCGGTATCCTGGACCAAAGATGAAAAAGGCTTGCACAGAATGAAAACATGTCATGCACACACACACACACACACACACTTCCAATTACAAACAAGCTGTAACACACACATACATACACTCACAGACATCGAGCAGCATTTTCTTTCAACACACATAAACCCAAAATAAACACATGCGCACACACACTGTCTTTCCCACCCCTCCCTATTTTATTTAGTCAAGCACACCCACGTACACTCACTCTCATACACACACACCGACACACAATCTTTGTAGAATAACCTTGGCACCAGCATGGTGCCTGCTTCGCCAGTCTGGTAGATAGATGGTCCTCAACGAAGGCTGGCACAGGCTTTTCATTATGTTCACTACCAATCCATAGGAACTGAGTTTTGGATTTCTTCCCTTTTCCTTCTTTCTCATTTGCTCCTGGCTTCCAGCTTACTCTACTGTACTATACCTGCGCTGCTCTTTCCCTCCATTGGCAGTGACCATCCTTTTCCGTTATCTATTGTCTTTTACTCGCAGTTTTCCTCTCCTCTCCTCTCCTCTCTCTCTCCTGGCTTAATTAGGATGTGGGGGAGCTGGTTGTCGGTTGAGTAAGCTCAGTATCAGATGATTAATTGCTGGAGGGGGGTACAGCAGCCCAGGGGCAGTATGGCCAGGGGAACACAAGGTTACAGGATGGTATAAACCCCCCCTCCATCCTCCATCCTCTATCCCATCCTCCCCCTTTCCTTCCCTCTCTTTCTGTCTCCTTCAACAACTTGCTCTCTTCCTCTCTTCCCCTCTCTTCATCTCTGTCTCATTTACCCTCTCATTCTCCCTTCTCTCCTTGTTGATCTGTTGTAAAGTAAATTCCCCACGTTTCCTTGTCTGACCTACGCTTGTTTGTTGGTGAGTGCCGGCCAGGGCCGTCTGCGAGTGGGAACATCGCTGCACATATGTGTGCTGTTAATTAAGATAAAAGGCCGAAGGCAGACGAACAGCAAACGCAAACCAGCTGTTCATCGCTGCAGTGATCATTAGCTGCATGTATTCATTAACAAGCCTGATTTTATGCATTTCAGGTGGTCAAAAAGCTCATCCTCACTCTGTCTCCCACCGGGATTTCCAGTAATTCTCGCCTTAAGTCTGTGTTGTGATGGTCGGTGGTCCGCTGACCTTGGTGGCCAGCAGGTTGAGAGTGTCAGACTGTGGCTGTGATTAGTTTGCAGATAGTGGACCTTGTCTTCGGTTGGCCAGAGGGCAGAAAATCTATTATGTGATTGGTTGGTTGGCACAGCACTCTGTAGTGGCAGCATCAAGCGGGAGCTAAGTCTAGACTCTAAATTTAGATTAATGGAGGGGTAGCTGGCTAAGTTTGTAATTAATAGCAGTGACCTGCAGGGGCTGCACGTATTACTAAAGCCCGAACAGAGCCGGACACCTCTCTGACCCACACACACCTCACACACTCTGTCACAGGGAATGGAGACCTCATCTATTTTCTCCGGGTCTCTTTTTATATATGGCTTGTTTGACTTCACTGCTTCTCTCAAAATGTTGTTCGGCAGGCAGTGTGCGTTTGGTTTATTGTGCAGAGTCACAGAATCCTGTAGCATTTCAGACTGTACCTGTGAAGGGACAGCAGCCCACATTGAACAAAGCATATTCTGAGGCAAAATGCTGCTTCAGCTCTTTGCACGGAGCTCATCTTCGACCATTTTGTTTGTACCTGAATGCGTTTTTTTGCATCGCCATTCTCTGGCTACGACTGCATTTTCAGCTGCATTCCTCTACTGTGACCCTCCCCCCTCCTCATTCTCTCCCTCCTTCATTTCTCTGTATTTTCACTTTCTCTCCCTCCCATTGCCTGACGCCGACTTTCTCTCCCTCCATCATATCGAGCTGTCCGTCAGTGTGGGGCCTCGTGTCTCTCGGTCTTTGATGGATGGGGAACACGTAGGAGGAGCAGCCGTCCTTAATAGACACGGCGGATTGAAACGCTAGGAAGTAAATGTTAAGGGCCTCATAAAACATCCACTTCCCCGCCCTCGTCCTATGCTGCCCTCCCCCACATCACCACACACCTCCCTCTCTCAATCACCTTCCCCTCCCTCCCCAAATCTACACCCACACACTGCCGCTGACTTGTCAGTCGCCTGCAAGTGTTCCTGTTTGCGACTGTCTTTCTTAGGATTCAGATAGCTTTATGTAGAGATGTGTAGCCATTTGTATTTGTGTTGGTTTTTGTGTGTGAAGGTGATTTTTGTTTATGTGCATCAAATTTGACCTCCGCGTCCCTCCTGTGGTGGGATAATGGTGATGGATGGAGTTGCAAGAGAAATGACCCCCTTCCACCCTAATCAGGCACCTGGGAGAGCCGTAGATCAGACTGTATGGCAGGTTCCAGCAGTGAGATGTCACTGCGTGTATATACAGTGACCGCGGTGGCCCTTTGGCCCTGACCCCAGCTAACCGTCAGCTCCTACTGGGTTGTCGAGATGTAGGAGGGGGGATTAAGACGACATTGGTAAAGCTGATTTATTTCCTCACACCCCAGGCAGAGACAAAGGAACCATGTTAAAGAGCCTCCATCAATAAGCCCAGCGCCCCGGATACCATGTTTGCGCGAGGCTGTGAGGTCAGCAGCTTTTAAAGTTATGACTGCAGGGGTGATAGCTGTACCACTGAATAACTCAATTCCCCCCAAGGTGGAAGGGTCAAGAGGAGTCAAGGACAGTGGCGAGGCAGGTGTGGCGGGTGTGGGTGCAAAGTGAATTTAGCAGGAGAAGGGAGACTTGCTGTTTCATCTGGAGCATTGACCCTGGTCATAATTCCAATTGCCTGACTTGTTTGATGCAGAAAGAAACCCCACAGTGTGAAAGGAATTGCCTTACCCCAGCAGCTCCATTGTGTGTGTGTGTGTGTGTATTTGTGTGTGTGGAGGTGGGGTTTTGACTGTGATTTAGATTTTCAAAAACCAACCCTGAATTGAATTTCTCACCATACAAAATATTTGAGGTGGAATCATATGCATGTGTCTGCAAAGACAACCTGAAGCTAATAGGAGGGCTCTGCAGATCCGGCCATTAATCATCATAATGCAGGAGGCATCCACCGATGAATTAGAATCCCCTGGCCCATGCAACCTCAATAATCCAATTATTTAAAAGCCAAAATAAAAGTTGTAGTGGTATGCTAAAATCTTTAAGGTGAAGGTCGACACATTACAGCATTGTAAGCCAAATGGCATTAGCTCCCCGTTGGCTTTATTTCATAGATAATGTCAAGACCTGTACAGGGAGCTCTGGTTGGAGTCATTTTTGGAGTTCAGGACAGAACAGCGAATGATGTCATGTTTGGTCAGAGTACGTTATAAAATCCTGAGGAGACATTCAGAAGATTTTAGTTGCAATGTGCTGATTTGGATTAGTGTTGAAATCCTGTCTCACAGTAAGACGGGTCTGAGAAGGTACAGGAAGCAAAGCTGACATTATTCTACAGGTAATGAGCAGGACAATATTTGCTGAATAGAGATATCTATCATTGAAATGAGCAGGGTGTCAGCACATTATAGAGAACACTCTTTGACAATAGGGAAAATGGCAAAACTACCCCAGCTGTAAATACTTAAAATTAAATCTGTTCAGGTGGAGAATTCAACATGCATTACTAAAGTATTGTTGTTGTCTTTAAGTTCATCCATTTAT
This sequence comes from Scortum barcoo, assembly GCA_023238725.1. Taxonomy (NCBI): domain Eukaryota; kingdom Metazoa; phylum Chordata; class Actinopteri; order Centrarchiformes; family Terapontidae; genus Scortum; species Scortum barcoo. The sequence continues at coordinate 5,533,971 of CM041547.1, forward strand.
TCTCTCATTATAGCCAAATTTGTATTTGTGCCTTTGAGTTTTCTCAAGTTTTGTATTTTAGTAACATTTTGAGGCACTGTATATTTGTCTTGTATATTTTCATGCTATTTTGTGCTTTCTTACACTTGCACTGTCATACATTTCAGATGACAACATTATTTTAGTCCTCTTTATGCACCATATCTGAGCGCTACGTGTTCATTATACAAACATAACTCCAAATGGAAGATGCTACTGTGTGTTTGTCAGTGTTGGGGACTAATGAACTACATATAATTAAACCAGTAGTTTAACAACAACAACAGCTAAATGTGTTTGAGATCTGGTGACTGTGCTCACTGTAGCATATGATTCACATAATTTTCATCCTCATTAAATCATTCAGTGACCCTTCATGCCACTGTGGAGGCATCAGGATTCGTCATGTTTCTCTCCTCGTTTAGTCAGGTTTTTCCTTTAATTTGCCCCCGTCTGTAGGTTTAAGTACAATTTGGCAATTTAATATTTTCTCATTTTGATTTCCAGCACTATATGTGAAATAATTAATCAACACCAGTCTGCGATCCTCTTATAATTTGCTAAAATGTCAGACTGCGACTTACTGCATGACCATCCATTGTCATTGAGGGGTCACATTAAAGTCCAGTCTTCCAATTACCTTCCTGCAATGATCCTGCTCTCCATCGCAGCTGTCTCTTTTTCACTTCATTCAGAGCAATAAAAGGAGGTCTTTGCCCGAAGAAGTTTATTCAGACGTTTTACAGAGGGACCATGGCCAGACTTATCCATTTCATATGAAGAAACTGTGATAACATTTTTTTCTGCTTCTTTGGAGGAAAGCTCCTGAGGTGAACCAACTGTTTGTCCATCGACTGCATTTTTCTGCAAGTTTTCCTTTTACAGCATTAATGCACTGACTATTTACTATGAGTGCATGGAGGGGGATATGCTGCTATTAGTGACTATTTTTCCACTGCCTCCTCTTGGTCCTGGTTTTAGAGAACCTCTGGGCCCAGTAGGACAAAGACCTCAGACATTTTTCATAATAACACCTTTTGTGAAAATTCAGCTGTTCAAAAAAAATAATCTGTACACTAAGAAGAAAAAAGGAGAGAAAAAATAAAGCTTCTCACTAGAGGGATACTTGTTTTCTCTTCTTCAAATAAGAGCAGAAAGTGGTTAAAATATGACAAGAAAGAGGAGGCAAATGAAGACTGATTGAGGCGTTGTATGTTGTCTGCAGCTGAGTCTGCACATCGTTGCGCTTTGATGAGCTCATGCAGGAGCGCTGATAACGATGTGAGCCCAACATGCTCCCATGACAAGCCTGGTGAGGGAAGATCGCTCTGTGTATGTGTGTGGGGAGGATGGTAGTTCCCTGTAAACAGCCCCAAAGATAATGAGAGGCATCAGGGCCCCCAACTCTGTCTTTGACTTATCAAGCAACAGCCCCACAGTACTAAGGACTGGACTGTCAGCAGAAACAAACCTGCACAAATGTGTGTGTGCGGGTTTTTGTGTGTGTGTTGGGGCTACGTGATAACTTGGGGGCAACTGAGGGAGCTCGGGGGAGATGGAGGTTTGCCAGGAGGAAAGCACTGAGGATGTGTTGGGAAAGATAGAAGCAAAACCAGGGCCAAAAAAATCCATCAGGCTGCAGTTTTTGAAGGACAGTTTCCCAATGAGAGTTTCATCCCATCAGCCCCTGGGCTGAGCCTCGGTCTGGCCTCAGCGGGAGAGAGAGCTCCTCCTCCTGAGATCACGAGGCTTCTGGTTGAAGGTTATAAAGGGGGGAAAAAATGGACAGGAGGAGAGAACAAGCTGGCAAGAGACAGTGATGGAGAGGTGGAGAGCTAACCTTTACCATCTCTTGTTTTATGTTTCCCTCTCTCTTCCTTCTCACGTTTATCACCTGATGTGAGCCCTGAGCTGAACACCCTTTCTCTCCTCTGAAGAGTTTGGCATAAACACTTCTCAGTTACATGAAAAGAGGAGAAACTGTAACATTTCACACCTCCCTCTCTCCCTCCCGGTTCACTCAAACACACACACACACACCTGCCTGCCGACACACTCCGCGCCAAAAGCATGTGCGCGCATACTACCACACATCCACACATCCACACCTGATCGTCTTCTAAGGGAGTGAATAATTACTTTGCCAAAGGGCACAACTGTGATCCCTGGCTGGTATTTAAAGCCTTGTCACTGAATTTAAATTACCCCTCCTCTCCATCGCTTCCTTTAGTTAAGTGGAAATGTCCTCTTTTCGGGCTAATACAGAGATCACAGCCCTAATGTCTTCATCATGGCCTTCAGCTAATACTGCCACATTGCATGACACAGATGCCCAGCTTGACTTTCCACACTGGCATCAACGTGTGAAGCTATTCGCCGTCACCCACCGCAATCCAAACTCCCCTTTTCCTCTTACTGTATCTCCGGATGCAACGACGCGTAAAACCCAGAGCGCTGACATTAGCATTTCCATCTCAAAGTCTTGTTTTCTCTGTGTAAGAATGATTTACAGATAAAACATATTTTTCAAGTGGGGGGAGGGAGTGCCGCCTTCATGTAGGTGTGTGTGAAATTCTGCCCTTCTAATTAGTTTATTCAGTTATTCTTTCCTCTTCCCACCATGTTGTAGCCTTAGGCCATCTGTGCTTTCTTTTGCAACAAGCTCTCACAGCCTCCGCCGCACCCCCCGCTGTTTCCTCAACCCCTTCGCTGCACTATAATTTTCCAGCATCTCTCACGGCCTCCGTCGAGCATGTGTGCCCCACGTCGTGTGTCCAGCCTGTGTAGAAATACAGTGAATTGCAGATGGGGGCTGTAGTGCTCCATCACGAAAGACGCTGCGGGGGTTGAAAGGCTGATCCTGTATTTGTCCCCATCTGATGCAACTCGTCTCCCGTGAAGCTCTGTGGCTGAGACTCGGCCCACCTGCTTGTCTACTCCGCTCCAGGCTCCATGATTGGCATGGCATGGGGCAGAGAGACAATTAGGATGCTGGTGCATGAAACCACTTAAGGTTTCTGTGTGTGTGTGTGTGTGGGCTGCTGAGTACATGTGTACATTTACTTTTATACATTTGTGCCTGTAGTAAGAGCGTGACCATGACCACCCTGGCACACAATGCAGAATATCAAAGAAAATCAAGTGTATTTGAATTCAGCGAGTGCAGCAACGGGAGGTATGATAATAAATTGCATCTGGTTGGAGTTGGTTTCCAGGTAACAAAAGCCCTAATCCGTCTCTATAATATCTGAAGTCCTGTGTCCAGCATGATGTGAATAGAGATTGCACTTAATGGTGGGTTTTTGTCATGCAAAATATATAATTTCTTTTTTTTATCACCATTAAGCATATGTATGACTCATGGCAATATGCTTTCACTTACACCTTATATTCATATAGCCCCAGAATTTCATTCATCTCAGGGTGAAAAAGCCTCAGAAACCACATTTACACCATAATGAGACACCAAAATCTCTGAAACCCTGGACTAATGAAATTTTCAGATGGGTTAGCAGGCTGACCCGACACACCTTTTCAATATAAGAGGGGATTTAGGGATACATTAGTCCTTTAAGTGAAGAAATAATTTACAAAAAATTGATTAAAAAACAGAATAATGCGAAGATTATCCTCATTGTGGGGTTTACAGACTGCTTTAATGAGGCTGTCGTCCAGGAGAAACCTGTATCACATTAGTTGCAGATGACTGAAAAAATCAGATTTTTAATAAGACCTCAGTATCACTCCGGTTCTGTGTATCATCAAACTGGTATACCAGACTAATCCTCCACGATGATTTCAAAGTGCGAAGAAATGAGAGCGCCGTCGTTGGAGCTTCGACTTTGTCAACACTGTTAGCGAGGGGATGATGTTGCAGAGTGCAATATCTACCACCAAAGCAATACTACACTTTGTGGTGTAACTTGTCATGGAAGAAAATGACACATAATTATTAGTCTGAAGGAGAGACTTGCAAACCTGATAGCCTTGTTATTTAAAACAAAGCGCTAACAAGGAGTCAGCGCTGTCCCTTCTGTCTTCGCTCACTCTCTCTGTCTCTTGTTACATATTTTGTCGAGTTTTTCCAGACGCACGTTTTCATACCTCAAGGTTATTTTTCTGAATGTCTATTTATCATTTTAAGCTTTGCACGCCTTCTCCCGCCTCCTCATGCCATGACTAGTTATTTTCTCAATTGACTATCGTCCAGCTTCCCATTACTCATGCTGAAATGCCCTTTCCTCTCTGAGAAGCTCACTGTCTTGGATTGTATTCTCTTCCTGGAAAACCAAAAGCGTCTGTACGTCTTGTAAATCCTTATGTCCATTATCAGTGATCGTTTCCTGCCGTTTCCTTGCTCCGTCTGTGTCTGTGCACGTGCTGCAGTTCGTGTCTGCATGTGTATATTTGACCCATTATTCTGCTCTTACATTAACCTCAATCCAGCTTTCTCCCAAATTAGTTTTCTATTCTTCTGTCTCCTTGTTGACGTATTTGCTTCCCTTTCATCATCTCCGGCAAGGTTATCCTGAGGCAGGCAGCACTTTTATGGGAACAAGAGGGCGTGGAGGGTGGGGTGAGAGAGGGGGGGTTGGAGGGCCTGGCTGTGCCGCCAGCCATGCCTTAATCGATCTTGTTTAAAGGGATGTTGCGAGCTGAATGTTTGAACCCATCCCCTCGTTAACAGTTGTCTGGGATTTAATTAAGACGTAGAATGAATTTAATGTCAATTACATCTTAAAATGAACGGGGAGTGCGGAGATGAACAACAAAGAAACCAAGAGTGAGAGAGTGGGGGGAAAAAAGAAAGAGGAGGCTAATTAGGGGATGGAGTTGTGTTCATGCATCACTCCAGTTGAAACATTTCTTTCCTCTCTCTCTCGCTCTCTCTCAACCCCGTTTTCCTCTCTGTGCCTTATTCTTTTATTTCTCTCTCTCTCTGCATGTATTTCTGCAATGGCCCTCAGCAAAATTTTTTTGTCACATCTTTTCTTTGCCTTTGGCACACAGTATGGCTATGCAAATATGAGAAAATAGAGACTTCAGCAATGTTGACACACTCTTCCTACACATAAATCACAACCAGATATAAGACTGGAGTCGGCCTCTCTACAACTCGAGTGGTTTAAGTACTTCTCTGTACTTTATTGATTTTTAGAATGTTGAAAACCACAGTAAATGCCATCATATCATCCATACAGTATATCATCCACATGACATAGAGAAACAAAACCATGAGGAACAAAATTATAAAACAGACAACCTCCACTGCATGACCCACATTTAAATACAACTTTATTCAGATCTGAGGACTCTTAGCTTTTATATATATATGTATATTTATGTTTTTGACAGTCGAGTTTTGTTACTATTCTTTGCTGAGTGGACCAGTGTTGTCTTGCAGTCACTAAGGCCAAATATCCATATGTCTGTTGGCACTCGAAGGGTCAACAGTAAGGCTGCTGCTGTAACAACACAGTACATCCCGCAGCAACGTGACTGTCTCTTAAAATATAGTCCAGCAGCCGTTCTTTAACTTGCCCCGGAGAGGCGGAGAGGGTGGAGTCTCAGTGAGAGTATTGCTGTAAATTTGAGAGGACTGGTAAGGAGCAGAGCGAGAGGCTTCTTCCTGGCAGGTAGCCCAATATGTGTCCTTGTGTTTTTTTTCCACATGACTTCAGTGCTGTGGGCTCATGTTGCCCAGCTTTGATTCCAACATGTGTGAGTATCCAACTTCTCTCCAGACGCCCGGCAGGAGGCGGCGGGTGGGGGGGCTATTGGGGTTACTGGGGCGTATCTGTGTAGGGCACTCCGTTGGCATGCTGTCGAGGAGATTTCATGTCCTCACAATCCATGAGCTTATGTAAGATGCTTTGAAGAGGAGAGAGGAAAATACCTAAACCAGCACGTCTTAAAATTGTGTGTGCACACGCATTTCTTTGATGGGATATAGATATAGAGAGAAATAGATAGATACACAAGAAGAGAGGGGAGTTCTCACTGCTGATGTTCAGTTGGCTCGGCATTAAGCTCACAGAGATTAGCCAGCTCAGCTCAGCGCTGCGCACACGAGGGCGGGGCAGCAATGAGGAACTACCCATAGCAAGGTTCAATGCCAGGGTAAGGGAGGTAGAGAGGGTATGGAGGCTCAGACCAGTAAGCCGGGTCACACACGGGGAGAGGACGACAGCGTGAAGACGACGGGACATATGGCTGAGTAACATGCGGATGTCTGGAGGGGAAAGGGGCAGAGAGAGCTGAAGTATGCGGAAATGGATGAACACAGCAAGAGGCAGTGGTTCATTCATGCTGGTTGGTATGCATTTTACATACATGAAGCTCTGCCTCTCATCCAGCAGCACAGGAAAAAAGACCTTCAGACAAGAGTCAGGCATTTAGTTTCAGTTGCTGCCAAATCTACATCTATATATTGCATGCTCCGCTGGGACTCTTTATGTATGCTTTCAAATAAATACTGCATAAATAGCAAGTGTGTGTGGCTGAAATCAGACTCTTTCTCATAGTTGGCTCTCTGATTGATGGTAGCCTCTTTAGGAAAATCCCCTCTTTGAGGATTCTTGATTGTGAGACTCTTACAGCAAGAACGATCTGAGCCAGCCAGATACGTGTGTTGTCAACAAGCGGAGTAGCCAAGCCAGTGCATATATGACACATCGGTTTCGATAAAACAATTACATGCAAGAGGAGACAGAGGTCTGACTTAGCCAAATGAACAGCCTTTATCACTGCTGCGGGTGGCGGAGCTGTCTGTCCCCCGCAGACTTGCTTGTGCGCAGCTGCCATTTGCTTTGGGCCACAAGTTGATTTGGTCGCATATGGAGGGGAGCTACCCCCCTCCTTAAGAGTAAATTAAAAACTGAGAGCTTTGATGTGCAGATTTACAGGTCTTTGTTACTATTTTTAGCCCTGTGACTGTCTTTCTTCCTCCTACTCCTGCTCTCCAAGCTCATACAGAGCAGCCGAGGTGATGCGTTCATGTCCAGCCTTATGCTACCCCCCACAGGAGGACAGCTTCATGGTGGGCCTTTACGGCTGTACGGATCCACCTGGGACATCGCTGCACAGTTTCAGCCAGGCGTGCACATGCACAGAAATTTGCCATATCCCTGATATCGCGGCACATTAGCATCAAACGGGTTATGTTATATCACCGGTTAATGACTCTTCACACCTGTCTTGTGACTGTTCATCGTTAATGAACTGAAAAGTCATTGTGTCCTCATAAGCAGGATAGCGGTAACCTCTCAGCACACAAAATGTCAGGCTACCTAATTCATATCTCCATTGTGCGCTGCTCTCCACTGATATTGTTTGTGAGAGCAACATGAGATGGGCCAGCCAGTGGCCATTTATCTTAATGAGAGCAGTTAACTCTGGGCTGAGCTATGGCTGCCGGCTCCGCGCAAAAACACAACAATCCCCATGAACGTCCTCTTATCCTCCTACCCGCTGACTTGATTTTTAGGAATACATTTCGCCCTCTCGTTGAAACCTTAATTAGTTCTAAAGGAGATTAAATTATATGTAATTATTATGATAATATTTTCATTTATTCAAGATAACGGCCCGACTAGTGAACACAGTATTTGTCGGGAGAGAGCAATCTCCCTCACACAGTCAAAGTTATCAAGGCGTGAAATCAGGAATCCTGACGGCAACAAAATGTAATCTTTTTCATACAGAGGGGACAATAGAAGGAGCTGCATACTCTACGTCTCCTTCTCCACTTTAATTAAAACAGCTCACTGAATCTCTCCCTCTCTCACTCCCCCACCCTCTCTCTCTCTCCCTCACTCTCTCTCTCTCTCTTAAGTGTGGAGGGCCAATTCTATCTCTATGCAGAATCTAGTTATTTTCCTTGCACTGAACATGTCTTAAGCCCTGGCCCTAAATCTTTGTTGAGCAATTGTTTTTTCTTGCAAATTGTGTTATTTTTTCCGTTCCCTCTTTTCATCTCCCGTTTTATTGAAATGCAGGTGACATAACCAAGAGATACAGAGTGATTAGATTTGGCAGGCTGCAAAAGCAAACACTACACACTGACGATGCCGTGGTGGGGTGCTTACATGAAGACGTGGACAGGGGGTGAGGAAATGAGTAAGAATAACTTTGAACATTTTTATAAAGATGCCCTTTAAGAAGATTTTGAGTGTAACCTACATGATCCTGTGGTTACATTTTACATTCATCTGTTCTCTTTTAGGAAAAAAAATGCTTTGTGTTCCCCCTGGTAAGCTTTAAATCAGTATTTTATTTGTCTTTACAGTGTGCGATGTTCAACACTGTATGATGTTTGTAATAAAGTCTGAATTTGTATACAACTCTCCGGTGGATCATATCACAGCATTTAAATGCGTGCTTTCACAAAAAATGCTGCCTTGTGACTTTGCAAAAGAGCCGTATTTGTAAAGGGTGATTAAAAGGACATTCAGACAACATTCACAAATTACTTAATGGAAGAGAGAAATGAGCTGGCGAGAAATTGGCATTTAGAAACTGGATTGAGGTAAGAATGTGCGTGTTGGTGGTGTTTGATTTCCATGACCAGTCCAGTTATGAATGCTGCAGTTAAGCATCCTAAAATGCCTCGTTTTCTGCATACTGTAGTTTTTGTTTTGCATATATGTTTTTACATCTTACAGTAGTCAGGCTACAGAGACGGGGTGTTTTTTTTTTAAGGTGTCTTGCTGCCACAGCGGCATTAAGGACGATTCACAGCCCTGGTTTCCTCCTCATGTGTTGCAGTCACTCCTACTCACCCCCCTTTTTTCCTCTCCCCTCCCACCTCTCCTCCCCCCTAAGAGTCTCCTAACCCGAGGGCAGGTAGGGCATCTCGTTATGGTAGTTGTAGTCCGGGCAAACCTTCTGGACCAGGCGGTAGTCCGTACTGTAGAAGGAAATGTAGATGCAGATGACCTTGAAAGGCTTGGAGCAAATCCAGGACACGTAGCTCTGAATCTGCTCCTGGAAGCAGGTCTTGGACGGGTCGTAGTTGCACAGCGAGGTGCGCTTGCTGCGATCCACCTTCTCATAGTCCACGCGGCAGTTGAAGATCTTTGAGTCCTTGGGGTAGACCACGCTCTGGCGCTCCAGGTCAAACTCCACCGCCTTGACGGGTGGCACCAGGCTGATGGAGATGTTCCCCTGGCCTGTGGAGTTGTGGCGGAAGTAGACGCTGAATGTGCCGTTTCCGTGGTCCACAATCTTGCCAGTGATCAGCAGGTTAAGCCTAACCGTCTTGATATTGGAATAGAAGTCTCCCCAGCCGAACATCTTCTTGAACTTGCCGGTCTTAACGATGGGCCGCCGTTTGACCCTGGAGCTGGAGGCGTCGGGTTTGAGCAGGTCGCTGCCCAACATCTCCCAGAACTCCTGTTTAGAAAACTCCTGCTTGGAGAAAGGGACCGGGGAGCGATAGGGCAGCTCCAGGGAGGTGGCATTAGCGGCCCTGCTCTTACTGTGAAGCATCCAGCGGCTAAGGGGCGAGATGGGCGTCTGCCCGCTCAGGAGGCCCACCGTCTTGGAGGAGTCACCTGAAGAGCTCTTGGGGTTGGAGGAGTCTTCTTCTTGACCCAGTGCCACCTGAAGAAGGGAGGCGGGTGTGGGGAATTGAAGGAGAAAATAGAGAAAGAAAGCAGGCAGTTATTAGCAAGGTAGAAAGAAACGTGGACAGAAAACAAATTAAAGGTTTAATCAATACTTAATTTACCGTTCATACCTCGAGTGGTAGTAACTGTGACATTCTATCAATGTTATATATATATATAAATAAATGGTTGAAATTTTGCAGGTATTGCTATTATTACATTCTTTTGTTTACCTCAGCTGTGAGAGAAAATACTCCTTTATGTCTAGTTTTCACGCGGCCGATGTAATTCCCTAAGCCCACTAGTAATGGGCTCATATTCCTCCATCGAGCCACTGGTGAGGCCGGAGGGATCAAAGAACAGATTCAAACATAAAATCCACACCAAAACTGAAATCACATAAAGCATGTTACTCTTGTGGTCTTGGGCAGTTTAATCAATATTTCTGAGGGTGGACAATTTTCTACAAAAGCTATAATCCTGTAAAACAATAAAGCTCTGTCATTAAGAAATGCTTTCTGGGGTTGTTTCTCTCACAGTAGAGGTTGGAGGTTGATTTATGCCCTTATGAAGTGTCTGGATGCGCCAAAAGAAGCAGGATTTACACCAACACTTATAAAACACAAATTTCTACATTACTGAAACATCATCCCAGGTGTTATCTTAATATTTCCCTCTCAAAGACTCTCATTTTCACTGGAACAAAGTCAGAAAAGGTCACTTGAAGAACATCTAACTGGAGCAAAATTGTTCTTATATAAACTCTTTAAGGAAGAAACTCAAAGTAGAAAGTAGACTAAGCTGTGTTTCCTGTTTTAAAGTGAGCTTTTTGCTTCTTAAGCACTGTGGTGTGAGTGTGAGTACCGGGGAAACTATTATTGCCTCGAAAGATTTGGTCGGAGGATCAAAGTGTTTGAAGAAGAAGGGGGGGTGGGCAAGCGGGGGGGCTGAAGAATAAAGTGTAATGTCCAATTAAGACTTCCAGTATTTTAATTAAAGAAAAAAATCTGTATGGGCACACACACAAAGCTGTCAGATGTTACCATCAACTGAAGGGAGGGGTGGAGGAGCGAGGGAGATAAGATGGTGCTGCTGCGCTCAGCAGTAGCTTTGTGAAGAGTGTGTGAATGTGAGAGCAAAGTAATGGGTAATTATTCAACGGTAATGATCTATTAACAGGTAGCTTCTGACTAATGTGGCATGGAAGTATCCAGTGTTATGATGTCCTTTGAATTTGGCAGTGGAGAACACACACTCGCATGCACATCGTTTGTGAACTTTGAGTTGTGGTAAACGTGAACAATAAGTGATGTAAATGCAAGCAGTGGGGTGAGTTTGTGTATGTGTGCGTGTGCTCTACCCGGAGAGATTTTACAGCGATGCATAATGCATGCATTCCTGTCTGTGCTCTGATCCATCTACTGTCTTGACTGCCAGGGCTTCCTTATACAGGCTTAGTCAGGATTATTAAGTCTGACTCATTTTTATTCCATTTTATGCAGGTTTTTCAAGCTCGCTCAGATTTGTTCACTTGCTCCGCAGTCAGTCAGCGATATTGATTTTCCGTCTTTCTAAAAACATGTATTTCCTTTCATAACAACGTGTATCGCATTTCAACTGCCTTGCGAGGATTCCCGCTGATGTGGTTGTGGTCTGATGTTTGGAATCAGATGAGAGGACTCCACTCTTCCCTTAATCTGGCCCTATTACCACAGGGGTGTTAGAGGCCGGACGCCCTCTCCTCTAGTTACCTGTCTGCTGCTACGCTACACTGCCGCTCGGATCCTTCAGCCTCCCCATGGGGGCCGATAACAGCCTTGACAAGGATTCCTTCCTCTTGAATCAGATAGTTCTGATAGCTTCTTTGAGAATCCCAAACTCATTAATAATGAACAAAAATTTGGAGGAGCTGAAGACATATTGATTTTAATCTTTTCAAATGTATCTTTGTTTTTTTAGAGGGCGGCTCGAGGCCAGACAGGATGACTTTGATGACAAATACACATTCCCCACGGCTCCTATTGAAGGACTAGTTTGTGTTTGATTTCTCGTCTTCAATGAGGTAGTGGCTGCTGGGCACAGAAGGTAGCACTCTGCCTCCCCAGATAGCACTTAACAGCCCCTGCGGTGTCCTACAAAAAGACGCATTCGGGTTCTTGAAAGATATTTCACTCTTGACTTCTGTTGAAACTGCCCCTTGCTTTTAAGATCCTGATCATTTTGCCAGCACCATCGCTTGTCTAGAGTGACTCTCAGATGGCGCCAACACTCGTATCTGAGCAAAAACATATTGCAGCACACTTTGTTGTAGCTTACATATTGAGCAAGGCATCCCTCCCTCTCTTGCCGCGCTTCATTAGAGAGCCTGAGAGGCCAGGCTGCAGGAGAGATGAAGTAAGCATTGTGCTATTGTGGAACAGGAGATTTAAGTGTCTGGCACTGCTGGAGGTGTCAGATTCAGTGTGCAGCATCATTGTCAAAGACAAACGTTAAAATGAGCTTAATATGGCTCGGAAAAAAAGAAGAAAAAAAAAAACTGAGCCAGAGCTGTAATGATTACTGCAATGAGAGAACACATACTGCTGCCTTTAAATACAACTGTGGTCGAAGTTTTGCAGCTAAAAGTTGTCACAAGTGACCTGTAGTGTCACTTTTTTTTGCATGTTTTCAAGTACTAGGAGATCTGATGAACAATGCACACCTGAGGTCACAGAGGTCACACATTATACAGCAGCACATAACATCTTTTTCATCATTAAATCTTATAGCAATCATTTCTTTTCCTCTCCATTCTGAAAAACTGCATACTGTTACAACTCTCTCGCTACTCTGCCTTTAACTAGCAGAGTATATGAGGTGTAAGATTTAACTATCAGCACAGCATACCTCCGACTTTGACTTGTGCAATGTAAGCAAGTTGAAATGGTGTAGAAAAAGTCCAGAGTTCACTGTTGTTTTCACAATGCCAAAGGATTAATTAATTAGTGGAACATTTTCACATTTTAACGCACAAGCACCGGCACTGCTTCGTTAAGATTTGAACACTAATGTTGTCTGCTTTGGATATTCATACCACTCATTTGCTTTCATATTCAAAATGTAGTCAAAAGAAGTCATCCTTTGATGATGCACTACAAATAATATCTATTCTTTACACACAGTAAAATGCTGCTATGAAAGGCCAGAGCAAGTAACTTTGAGACTAAGTTTGTTTTGTTCATGAAGCTTGGCAAGATGTATCCCAGCTTTAAGTACTGTAGGGAAAGTGTGGGCGATGGGCAATCAGGTCTTAGTGAGGGGGCGGAGGTTCGGGGTGATTTTGTCATTTGTCATGTGCGCTAAGTGAGTCAGTGAAACGGCTGGAGAGGATGGGAGGTGGCTGCAGGCTCTGTCGCTGTGGTAATTGTGACTCATTCAGCCTCAGTGAGCACAGGCCCCAGGCCTCTCTCCCAGCAGGGAGTGTGGGGAGGGGAGCAATCCTCACAAGCCTGCCAGCTCCACAGGCAATAATCAGCCTGTTACTGTGACAGGTACAGTGTTTTAACCCCTTTCCCATGGTGACAGAAGCACACTATTGCCATTATAGAACAGAGATCAGGGAGCCACTTAACTGAAATCTATGCCATAATTCACAGAAGCAGGGGACTGGTGACAGACTGTCGCACTTGAAAATCCACGTTCAGACTTAACTTGAATACGAAGAGGGGCTGCAGAAATCCTAACAAGAGCTACACGTTTTACATCATGTGGGGAATACAGCACTATGTCACTACACCACTATGGACATGTGGAAATTGAAATATAAATGTGAGGAAAAATAAATGTATTAAATCAGATATAATCAATTTTATCTTACTTATCTTTTAGCTCTATGTTTTGACTTTAAGGCCCTTCTGTTTACTGTGTTGGTTTGCTCTCACTGCTCTCATTGTTTTCAGGTGCAGCAGGCAGCTGTTTTCAGCAAAAAAAAAGGTCTAAAAACGTGACTGTGCAATACCTGGCCAAAGAACTGCAAACAGAAAGAGTTTGAGAGTAGCTGGGTAACATGGTGGAGCGTTTAGCAGCTAGAGAGCTCCATATTTCCCCACAGGAGAGGAGGCCTAAACAGAGCTTAAAGGAGTGTGAATACTGGATTTACATTTAGCAGGTGGCCAGAAACACCAATCTACGTGAAAGATAATTAAGATAATATAAGATTGCTCTGTATCTGCTGGATGTGTAAACAGGTAACCATTTGCTAACAACTTAAAAGGTAATAATATGTATTTGGCTGTGAAGCTTGTTTCTGCTGCCCTCAGGTGGTCAAAAGGTCAAGTTTTGCAGATTTACTGTATGCTGTGCATTACATCATTTAAATGTGCAGTCACATTGCAGCCTCCAAGTTAATGCAGTTTATAATCAAGAAAAGAAGCATCAGATTAAATAATAATGAAAATAATGTAACACATATGTAAGACTTGCTTCACTTATGAATATAATCATTTAAATGTTAAACATTTTGACCAAAACCTTACCTACCTTACTAAGATGTATTTGTATCTCTTTGGTGTGATGTGAAATTGTATTTTTATGGATGCATGATCTGGAATAAGGTAAAGTGATTGATTGATTGATTGATAGATACATATTGCCTGTAGAGCCACCCAGCGGGGCTGAAAGCGTGTTCTTGTCCCGGGGAGCTGACAAGTTCAATAAGCACTCCATTTTCCTCTGGCTGTTGAGTTGAAATCTTCATCTCTAATATGACATCAATTTTTAATTAAAGACCCAGGCAGCTCAGATTTCTTAAGTGTTCGTCAATGCTTTATTCTTTTTTTTTCTTTTCTCTGTCTCCTCTCAGCGTCTCCAGATCTAATATGCTCACTGCAGGAGACTTCTCTGTTACATGATTAAAGTCTGAAAATGGCCGTGCCCTTATAACTAATTATTCTTCTGGCTAGTGTAGATCCAAGAGGAGGTGAGGGGGAGAAAGGTAATTTCACAAGAAACAAGCCATTTGACTGGTAATGAATAATTTACTCCGGCTTCTTGGGGGTCAGTGGAGCTTAGATCTGCAGCGAGTGAACAAACTCACTACACTGAATCTTTTTATTCGAAACTCTTTTCTGTTCTGTGATCTGTTCTTTACTTCTGCATCCTCCACCTGTTTTTCCCAGCTCTTTTGGACAGGAAGTCCCAGTGGACTTTGGCTTATTTTGTATGCTCAGAGAGAATCCGGGCTCTGAATTGGCTATCAAATTTTTACATTATAAGATATTGACAAGTTGGCAGTGCAAGGAGGTTGGAAAGTAGCGGCAGTGGACGGTTTCTCCCGAGAGAGGGCGGAAAGCAAAGCATGGGCTGATGGGATGGAGCTGATTATAGTAAAACGCTGCTACAGTATTCACACAGGTATTGATTCTGTCACCTATTTTTTATAGTCTTAGTTTGTGTCAAATGTTTAGTTTTTTTAGTTTTAGTCAACCTTCTCCTGTTGTTTTAGCCAAGTTTGAGATGACTAAAAGTCTGGGCATTTTCATCTCATCTTAAAAGAAAGAAACTAACTATTTTAGCATAGTTATTTGATCTCTCTTTGATCATTTTATATTGAACACTTCAGTCAATATAGTCTTACTTAATTTTGACTTGTGAGCTCATGGTATGCTGTCAGTGAAACTGAACTACTGCACTTCAAAAAAGTCTATAATACTTCTAAAAAAAAAAAAAAACAACCTCTCTTTAAACTAGACTCTCATCTTTTTTTTGTTAACAATATTACATATATTTGTACAATATGTGATACGTCATCACAGAAAAAGAGGTTGCTGAAGAACATATTTAATCATAGGTTTGTTTACGAAATTAACACCTATTCAAACCTTACTGGTAAAATCTGGAATGTCTCGTGGAGGTTCAGGTATAAAAATTAAATTGAATGCTGTCTTATTAAGTTTTCATGCTCTAATCTTTCTGTTGGATTTTGAACACCTGTCTGGGAGCTTCAAACCACAAATATCAAAAGAGTTGCCAGTTTGAATACCCAACAAAAAAAGGAAATGATTGATGCTTGAGGCTACGGATCTGCTTTTAAGTAAGGCACTTAAATCACTTTAGTAAAGGTACTAAGTGGTCAAATCGCCGGCTGTTTTGAGCCGGCTGAGAATGTGTGTCACTGTGCGAATGGGCTCTGTTCACACTTACAGCAGCACTAAAAGACCACGAATCTCGAGATCCGATCATTAGTGGACAGCTTTAATACAGATGTGGTTGGACCAAGAATGCACACTGAATGCTGACTGCAACAAACCTTCAACAATGTGTATTTGCATAAACCACCCAGCTCGGACAGCAGTGAAGTGCCAGACTTCCACTGCAATCTGCTTCTCTAGCTAAAGTCGAACTTTTTTTTCCCGTTAAGCAGCAGTCTTTAACACATCAAACCAAATGTGAGCGAAATCTGATCACAAGTGCTTAGTTGTGAAACATTTGAGACGCAGGCTGACAACAGGTGTGAACTGTAATCCACCTCAACTGGATTAGAGTGTCACCAGAGAAATGACATTGTGCAAACTCTTGAAAATGACCCAGTATGTGTTAAGTTACAACTTCGGTCTCCAGAAAGAGGCTGACATTTGTTAACTTCCAGTAGCAAAGAATAAAGTGTGCTGCCACACACACACACACACACACAAAAAAAAAACTCTTAGCAAGGACATATGAAGAATACTGTGGTCTGTCTCCTTCTGATATTCAATGTGGGTTTCTTTAAATTATTAATGAAATGTTCCCTTAATCTTAACCAAGTTGCAATAGTTGCCCAAACATAATCAGACACACACGTACGTACTTAAACACCAATGGCGGCAGAGCAGCAATGCGAGGGACTAGCCTGCCCATCAGGAGCAACTCAGGATTAAACATGTCTTGCTCAAGGAGACTTTGACAGAGGGAATCAGGGATCGAATGGCCGATGAATGACATGCTTGAATGAGTCATTTTTTAAACAATTGTGTGTCACTTTTTAATATTCTGACAAAAAAATCTTTATTTCAGTGAACCTTGGGCAAATAATAAAAACATTACGGCTCTTAACAGGGTCACTGTGAAGCGGGGCATGGATTAGTGCATGGCTGTTCAAAGTTACCTTTCCCGGAGTAATAAAGGTTGAAATAATTGCTAGTCATTGCTGCCCCATACATATTCTACTGCAATACATTCTCCATTCCATTCAAGAATCACTGTGCTCTGCAAAAAAAAAAAAAAAAAAATCATATTATCCATTTATAATACTTGAAATGTTCTTCTTTCAAGCTCAGCCCAAATCCCTGATCCCTGTGGCTGTGCACTGCTTTAATTGGAAACCCCGTAAAGACCCTCAGCGGGCCTTTGTCTGGACATGTGCACCAATCTGACCCTGAAAATCACTGTACCGTCACCGGGCAGCACACTGGTGAACTGCACACTAGATGTTCATTCACGCAGAACAGACTGTTTACAGATTGTGAGAGGATTGAGAATATAAATGGGGTTTTGCTCCCCGGTCTCATTCTGGCGTGGCAGCCAGCGGCACCAGTCACACCACGATGAGGTCAGCGTGAACCTCGGAGCCTGCGGCATCAGGAAAGCTTTGGTTTACTCTGCGTTAAGCTACACTGAGAGCCTGGTGTTCCCTCTTCAAATAAACCCCTGTCCCACGGTCCCACAATGCCTTTTCTAATATTGTGTGGATGCCTACAGATCTTGAAACAATGGAAATCTCATTCCATATTGACACTTTCCATAACATTTTCACAATGCAGTAAAACAAGTTTTACTATTGTCAGTTCTAGCTGCAGCTCTCTGAAATTAAAACGTCTGTTATGGATTTTCCCATCCTTAGTTATTCCTCCTCGTGAAAGTCAAGCGCATCTTTATCTGGATCCCCTGGGAGTTATACCCACTCATTCTACCCAAGGCTACGAGTCATTTTTCTTTAAGCTGTGCACTGTAATCCACCCTTCACTATCCAAACCAGCAGACAAACCTGCAGATATTCTCCCTTGCAGTCTCCCGGAGAGCGATGCCACAATAAATTGTGCTGGTTTTGAGCAGACAACGTATTCTGTCTCAGGACAGCAAGGCGTTTCGCTATGAAGGGCTGTCAGCGTGTCAGGGAGCATGCTTTCTCTCTGTCTGTCTCTCTGAGTCTCTTCCTCTGTCTGTTTTCGCTGTGGGCCCAAAGGGGGTGGGGGAGGTGGAAGGACGAGGGGGTCCCCTACTGGCTTCCTCAGTGGGTGGTCAGAGGGGAAGAGGTGCACCTCTGGGATCATTCGTGCTGTGGTTGTGCATAACTTGAGCTGTTTTACACCACAGGCAGGAAGCCACAGAGGTTGTCCATTATTACATCAGCAGCACCGCTCATCCACCGCTTCATCCTTTATTATTATTTACATAGTATGTTGTTTTTGTGGTGGCTTATTTTGGATTATTAATTTGCAAATACAAAAATAGAAATTAATGTCCGAGCAAAATATGAACAAAGAAAGAATCATACAGTTGCACCAGATGTGGGATCAGAGCCAAAAGAGGCCAATTCAGTGTGCTCCCTGTAAGAGCACATATCAAATTTAAGGAGACATTTAAGGATGACAAACAACAGTCATGAAATGATCTGTGCAAACCAACTGCTTTCATAAATATTGATTCACAATAAAAGGGTATTTGAAGTTGGCAACAAGTAATTGCTTAATATTTCTTTTTAAAAAAGGCCCTGGGAGAAATTCACAAAATATTTAAAATGCAAGATGAAGATGAGTTTTTTTTTTTTAAATGATAATGTTCAACTTGAGCAACCTGCAGTTTGTGGATTCAGAAAACAGCAGCAGTGGCAAATGTTACAAAATAGGAACGGCTGTAACTAACATCTATTTTCAGTATTGATTAATCTTGCAAATGATTATTTTTGCAGTTAATAAATATTCAATTTGCTTGTTTTTGTCCTGCTAATGGTTCAGAGCTGAAAGATTATTAACTTCACTGTTTTTGAGACAAAGAAAAACAGAAAACCCTCACTTGAGATGGTTGACCCAGCAATACCCAGGCATATTTGCTTAAAAATGACTGAAATAAAATAGCTGCTGACTAATTGTATTGTTACTGCTCGATAATTTGACATTAGTGCATCATACACTATCATACACACTAGATGCTTCCCCTAAATGAATGGCTGACAAGGGGAGTGCATATTACTGTGTTACTGGTGATGAAGATGTCACGACCTGATAATTATCTCTCTCGCATCACCCCCTTATGATTCTTTATGCTCTCACAGGGGGGCGAACAGGACATCAAGCCTTCAGCACAATAAACTGTTCTGTCTGCTTCTGCTGTGGTTTCGCAGCCAAACCCTCCCTCATGATAGAAATTTGACAATTATGAATGAGTCTTGTGTTTCCTCCGTCTGTGTGGGATGTGAGGTGGAGAGTAGAAGCTTATGAGCTCTGACATGCAGATTGCAGCAGTGATGGCAAAGAGGAAGACTCAAGAGAGAGCGAGAATGCCCCAAAAAATAAAAAAAAATAAAAATTAGTATTCACTCTGCTGCTGCTGTCTCACATTTGTGTCTGCATGCAATATATGCTTTATCAGAGAGTGTGGATTTTTTTCTCTCTCTCTCTATTTGTTTTCTTGGAATTAAGGTGGTATTTCTGCTTACCCAGGGATGTATCTGGGTGGACAAGGTCAGCGACCTTGTGAGGAGGACAGGTATCCGAGAAACATGAATCTAAGACTCTGTGACAGGTCAAAACGGAGAGAGGAGTCTGATGTGGTTAGAATTAGCGCTCGACAGCCTCTGCATTGCAATCGTACACACAAATATTCAGGGCTGCTCAGTGTGTGTTTGTACTCTGTTGCACCATGCTGTCTTGTGGCGTTACAGCCAAACTACAGGCAGTTTTGCTTCGACTTTTATGCCTTTTGTTGTCTCAGTTGTTGCACTGCTATGTTATGATTCGAATGTCCCATTGCTGTGGCGCTCTCTGTACAGCCTAATCACAATCCTTTCTTTTTCATAAAAAGGGATTTTGGCTCTGTGAAGCTCTCCAAATAAGAACATAATTTGTTTTTAATTGAAATGCAGCGTTAAATGAGTAAGTTGCTTTCTTAAGGCAAACTCATATGAAGGGTGCAAGTTCAGAAATAGAAAACACACACAAGTGCCAAGTTTTCTTTATATTTTCAAATCACCTATGCACAGAAAGAAGTATGCCACATAAACCTTGGAATATGTATGAATGTCTGCACTCAAATTCAATCTGCAAAAAGTGACATTCTGTGCAGGGCCACAGAGGTGAAATCCAGCTATCAAGCATGATGGCCGGTGTCTGCGTCTGAACTGAAAGCAATCAGGAAGAATAAAGCCGTTCTGTCTCTCATGGCCACACAGAGGCTACCTGAGGCTCATCCCTTGGAAAAAAGTCTCATATGAAAGAGCACCTGTGAGCGCAACGTGAGCATGAACCAAGGGGTCGAGCTCCTGCATCCCTGGCAATCTTTACCACGTGAAGGTTACAACGTGTGGAAGGTCAGAATACCTTAATAAATAAGCTCTTCTGTGGGTGTGCAAACATTTATTTTTCCTTGTGGAATGCTGAGTGAATAAAATCACGTTTAAAAGACTTTAAACAGACATGTTGTGTAACAGCACAAATGTACTTGTAGGAAAATTGGAGTGATTTTGGAGTAATTACAGGGGGCAGAGAAGCTGGAGCTCGCTGTGGCAGTTGAGTTCAATGCCATGTTCAGGGGCACTTAGATTCCTCTATTGGTAGTTATTCAGATTGTTGAAGGGGGGGGGGGGGGGGCAAGAGCACTTGTCGTTCACCTCGCCCAACACAGATTTCACGGGCATCCAGATTGTCAATCTCATGCTGTGCACGGCTCTGCCACACTGCTGCAGTTGTAATTATGTGTGGATTAAGTGCATTTTCTTGTGTTTTTTATGCAAAAAGGAAGAGTGAATCTGTGATGAATGTCAATGAGATGTATAAACCTCTGAGGCAAATGTTTAAACTCATTGCTTTTTTTTAGCACTTTATCAGCTCTCTTTACCTCATTTCACTTCCTCCCATTTTCTTTATCTTTACACCACTCTGTACCTGCGCTGTCTATTTTTCAATGTGTCAACTTATATAGGCACCTATCTTTCCTCTGAGTATAGCGTGAACTCGGTACACCTCACATTTGCTGTATCTGTTTAGTGATAAATCAAGTCCTCACAAAAACTGACTTTCACAACACAAACAACAGATCAATTAGGTTATTAGGTGATTGACAGAAAGATAGTCAGCAACTATTTTGATTTTTTATTAAGGAAAATGTCACAAATTTGACAATATCATACATAAAAAGCTCTCTGAATATGTCCCCTTGGGCTCTAGGTAATTCAAATGAGCACTTTTCACTGTTTTCTGATCCTTTAGAAAGCGATTAATTGATTAATCCTGAAAATAAAATCAGATTAGTCAATTATGAAAACGATCTTTCCTTGCAGCCCTATTTCACAACGTGGCTGTGCTTCACCAACAACTGACCACTAATCACAAGGACAGTGAAAGGACACAAAATCTCACACTATCCTCTTAAATATTCCACAGATTATTCTCCTGACTTATGCATATTAGCCACTTAGTCTGCTGAAACAAATCCAGTCAGCTTGCCAAGCATCACAGATGAAAAATAACCCTAACTGCTGCCAAAAATAAACAATTTCTCAAGCAGTCAATTATACAACTGAGATGGTTTATATTATTCATAACCCTCCATTCAAATACAGAGAATAATTAACATTTGAAACACATCATCCATCACATCAACAACAACCAGAGTGGCACCTTGTGTTAATAGTGGTCTATATTAGTAGTCATTTGCAAAAGGCCCCTCGAGACCTAAACCCTCTCTGAGAATTGCAAAGCTATTACAACTGAAAATCATCCAAATCGAATTTTAATGCATAGTAGGCTTATACGATTATTAATCATGGCTCTGTTGCATAATAAAAAGTTACTTAATTTATTAATTGCTCCATAATTTATCAATGTCACGGGGCTAATGAATTACCCAAGATCTCCTGCTGAGGGATAGCATGTACGATTTTCATAGATACATGGTCTGGAGAGGGAGAAAAAGCCCCAATTAATTTCATTATCATTAGCCACAGACCTTTCGGGTTACAAAAGGCTGCAGCCCTGCAGCTCACAAAATGCTCCCAGAACCAAGACAACACAAAAGTGAGTGTTAAGCCTATTATCCCACACACTTGTATCCAGTTATACACTGGCTGAAAAGGCGCTCATCCCCCATATTTTAAGTCAGCGTGTGGTCTCTTCTCTCTCAGATCTGTTGAAACGGCTCTGAACTAAATAAATCTGTGTGTGTTTAGTCTCTCACCACCACTGTCTGTTAGACCTCACATCACCAAAAGGGCCATTACTTTACTCTGAGCACCTGAATAATACCTTAATATGAAACCCACAAGGTCATCCTCGAAGGGATGCCGACACAAACGGGCGCATCAAACAAGCACTCAACCTCACTTGAATATTTCCACTGTGCTTCTGTTTTTTGGAGCTCGCTCATTTCCCGGGCCTTGTGATACTCAGCCCAGGGGTTTCCGAACAGAAGGATGCTCAAGTTTCCTCATGTGAATCAAGGGCTGATTTCTCATTAAAGGCTGCTTTTTAATAAATCTGCAAGCGTACATGAAAGAGGAGTGGGCTGATTCAAATTTGATTGTGAGGTTATGTAATGTTGGAAGTGTTTATTAAGGCTACAGAAACAGTTCATGTTTGCTCATCTGGTGTTACGGATCAGTGGGGGTCCTCAGGAAGGTCTCATGGTACACTTATGTAAAATATACTTAAGGCTTTTAATATTACTTCATTTATTATTAGTTATCTCAATTAGAGAACAGAGTTGTTGTTTTTTCTGATGAGATGTTTTGCTAAGTTTAAAAGTTGTCTCATCTAGTGAAGGTGAAATAAAGGTGAGAGTCCACATGAATTAAAACTTTACAAAGTCATCTTTCTGTAAATCTTTGACATAAGGAAGTACTCTGTCCTCTTCTTAGGGATCCTACAGTAAGCATCACCACATGGACATTACCTTTGTGGTGCAACTGTTTATAGCAAATGAATGCCATAATAAAGAACTATTTGAATAAAATGTTGTTTCTAGTTTTGTGGACTCTAACTTCTTTATTTTAATCCAGATGTGAAGGCAGAGTAAACTCACTTTCTTCAATTTAATTATATTTTCTTATGCAGGCTGTTAAGCTGACACATGCTTTGATTAACTATATCCACTGCACACATGTCAAACTGGTGAAATATTTGATGTTATTTTCTAAAATATTTTCACAGTTCTCTTTTTCTGACTTCAGCTAGAAGTAGAAGGTCACACCTGCTTGCATTTTAATTGATTTATGACACATGTGCACTTAAATACTTTCAAGTTGCCCTATAATGTAGAATAAATAGCAGGTATAAAGACTTGATGTGGCTCCATTTACGCACAGAGTAAGGCACACTGGTGATGGACACCGCGGCTCGGTGCGCTCCGCACGCTGGGAACAGTGACAGGGCACCTGAGCCGAGCAAAGTGACATTTATTTAACTTAACAATTATAAGTTAGAGCCGAAATTACACGGACATCAGCACGGGTGCAGTTTGGAAGCAGTGAAAAGAGCAGAGCGGGCGGGAAATGTCTCTGCATCTCTGCAAGAAGCACACATGACCTGCACGTCTGGGACATTTATCTTCACTTTGCACCAGCAGCCTCTCAGATATCAGTTTCTACATGTTTGTCCTCGCAGTTTTAATCTACTTAAATACGCGACTTTGGAAGTTTTTGGTGCAGACGGGGTGCAGACACCGTGCCGTGTCTCGTGACGCAGGTACGAGGTGTTAGATGGACGCAAAGAGTGATTTTGGAGCCAGAAACATGAAGAGCACAGCCTCACTTTCCCCCTGCTCCCACTCTGTTTCTGTTTCTTACCAAACAAGCGGTTCCGTTGAGGAGGAGCAGGATGAAGCCGCGGTTGGGACGCATCATTCCGGCGCGTAAAACCCACAGCTCCCCCTCCCCGGCAGCAAAAATAAATAAATAAAAAAACACAAAAATAAAAAATTAAAAAAAACTCCCGCACACGGGCTTTTCCTGCTTCAGGAAGATGCTCTTCCACCGGAACCGGATCCCTCTCGGCTGACGCACGGTCCCATGTCCAAAGCGGGCTCAGCTGCAGCTCCCACAAACCTACAAACCGCTGGAAACCACTTGGAGTGCCCCCTCTTTTTTCCCTCTCTGTCTTTCTCTCTTTTTCACAACAATCCTGAGATCTGAGTCACATTAGTTGTGTTGTGAGAAATCCATGGCAGTTAATCATCCATGCAGACAGATGAGGAGATCCCAGCTCAGGGTGAAATGGGCTGAGTGAGGAGTGAGTAGATCATATCTGCTCATCGGTGCCAGTGGAGATCCTGAGCTGCAGCCTCCTGCAGACACTGAGCGATGCTGATATGCTGGTGAGAGCGAACACACGTTTTAACAGTTCTCTCTCTCTCTCTCTCTCTCTCTTCTCTCTCTGTCTCTCTCTGTGCCTCTCTCTCTCTCTTCTCTCACCACTGATCTCTTTTCTCTCTCTTCGCCCCCCACCCCCCTCCCTCATCTCTATCTCTCTCCACCTATCCAGCATGTGTCTCTCTCTTTCTCTCTTTTTTAAGCCACTTTCTCTGATCCCATCCACTCAGCTCATTCTGCATACAGTTAAATAAAGAACAGTTCAAATAAATAACTAATAGCTACTCAACAATGAACATCTGTTCCACTTGTTTGAGTGCCTCTCTCTCTGTTTTTTTATGCCTATTTCTGACAACAGTCTCCTCAACGCTCAGCAGCCTCCACTGACGGCATTGTGGACGTTTCTCATCACCAAGCCTGTCATTAAATATAATCATCACTGCGGGTGGGTGAAAATCATTGATTGGGACGCCTGTCACAACAAAAACAACTCCTGTGTCGTGTGTTAACTGAGGACGTGAAAGCTGATCACAAATCCCGCTCCGCACGCATGCTCCGATCAGACCGTCCTCCCTGCAGGCCTTCCGGTGATCCGGGGCCCCGCTGGAGAGTATTGACGTGCACGGCGAGGACCGATGAACCAGTGACCGTCACCTCAGAGGGGTGTGATAAATAAAGACTTTCCCCAATAACACACAGTTCATTAGGAGCAGGTTAATGGACTGAAATGCAAGATATCACTACGCAGGTCCCTGGCTCCCAACGGCTCCCAACGGCTCCCAACGGCTCCATTTCTGCTTAATTAGACTCATAGATGAGCTTTTCTCACTCCGTCCATCTCTCTCTTTCTTTCTGCTTTCTCCTCTGTCTTCAATCTGACAAGCAGGAGCAGGAGAAGACCTGGTCTGTATCTGTCTGTCACCAGGTCACAACCTCCCCTATCAGTGTTATTTGGTCTCGAATAAACCCATTTTAAAGCCTTTGATCTGGTGGGGTTTTTCCTGCACCTGCTAATAATGCATGTGGTGTTATCTGCATGCGCCGCTGTAAAAGGGTTAATTGATCTTTGTTCCCGGTTAATTGGCTCCCCAGCCCTGATGCTGGGAGACCTGGCCCCTGGCGATGGGAGGTCAGAGCTGAGGGGTCACCGGAGGAGCCGAGGCCCTGTCAATCCAGCACGACTGAGACATCAAAGAGGAAGTCTTCAAGGCGACTCCTCTGACCTGTGCACACATACAGATTGGCTGCTCATTATAATGCAGGAGGTGCTGATGAAAGATGGGAATGAGCTCATCGACTTAGGAGGTAGCTTGATCTCTCTCTCTCTCTCTCTCTCTCTCTCTCTCTCTTTTTATTAGATTATTTCAGACGCTAAATGTGGCTCTGTATAATTCGAGGCAGCCTCTTCAGTTGCCCAGGGTATCGGGGAGGTCTCTGGGAGAGGAAACAGCAACCTATAAAGGGAGATCCGCTCCCCGGCCTACAATCCAAAGAAACAGCAACCATAATAAAACGCCTTTTAAAACGGAGCACGTTCATTCATACGCACACTTTCACTCCTGCACATAATTATAGGGACATAACTCAGCCTGTATACTCTCTGGGGAACAGCCAGACAAGCGGATGCTGTTTTTTAACTCACTTGGAAAAAAAAAAAAAAGGAAAAAAAAGCAGTGTGGATGCTGCTAAGATACCTATCATTTGACAGCCAGGATCGACTTATCTTAATGTTGTTTCACAGACGACTCACACCGGCATGACAAATAGGAATGCGCGTTTGTATATTTCCTTTTTATTCCGTTCTTCCTGCCAAACTCCAACAATTGTGCTCAATCATTGCATTGCTTGACACGTAATCCTATTTCACAGTATAATTCAGTTTGAATGAAGAGCTGCAGGCAACAGACAGCCTGGTGAGAAGTCAGAGACCCGGGCTGCAGGGTTTATAGATGAGCATTGGCTGCCCTCTAGTGTCTTTTGTCTCTTCTGCACCTTCATGATGGAGGCAAAGCTTCAGGAGTGGTAATAACAGTGCTAATGGGAGATGGAGGCTATTTAAAGGGTCACTTTGCCCAAATGTCAAATAAATCAGATTTCTCACTTACATCAAGTGGTACTGTACTTTACCAGAGTTTTGTTTTTACTTTTCATCAAGTCCACAACTCACAAATGCGTGTAATATAACATAATATCAAATAAAACGCTCTCCCCTTATGGTGTTTGAAGCCCTCACAGCCTACTAATGCTGATGACAGATGTTATCAGATAAAGTCAGGTAGTGGAGCTTAGTGGGTTATATAACTAGAAGTACCAAAGTCTGTTTTCATATGCTTTAAGCAGGTTTAATTTACATTTATTATTATGGAGTGGTGGCATAGAAACTATTATTTCAAAACCTGGTGAGGAAAAAAAAACATGTGGAAAACACTAGTTGAAGAAAACATGCGCCTCATAATTTCTGTGAACTGTCCCTTTAAAACCTTGTTTCAATGGGCCAACGGAATCAAACTTAAATGAATTCTTAATTATGTTTTTGTTAGCATTTTTCACGTCAGAGATCGTATTTATATTTGCATGTGTGGTACAGATGTGCTTGTCGAACTGTCTTCGTATCCAGATGTGGTTGGAGAGTGAGGAACAGTTCTGACCTCTGGCAGCCACTAGGAGGCGCTGCAATCAAAGGAAACCCCTTGAGGCAAATGAACACACCTGGCTCTGCACAGACTCCTCCTGCGCAGATATCAATAACCATCCATCAGACATGGGAGACTGATGTCTGACAACATGAACAAGGTGTCATGTCAGTGTTTGTTCGACTTTTTCCTCTCTTCGGAGCAGCACATCTGCTGAAAGGAAAGAAATCTGTCAATTTCTGCCTGGTGTCCCCGGTCTTAGGACATGCAGATAGTATCACAATTCAAGTCTGGAACATATTTGAGTCTCTATCTTGTTTCAGTGTGATTCAATCTGATGTGCTGCACTATCTGTATGTTGAAAGAACAGAATACCACAGTTAGAAAAGGAGGAATTTACTGTAAAGGAAAGTCAGATTAACACCAGCGGTTACTTTCTCTTTCTTCGTCCCAGCTTTTCCCCACCACTCCCCATCTCCATCTTTATCTTATATCTGCAGTTATCAATATATACGAGGCACTTCAAGCCAACAATGCGCTGATTGAACCTCCATGAGCTGCCCGGCGACAAAGCAGTCAGTCATCGTGTCCTCTGCTAATCAATGTCCTTCTTGAGGAGGGGACAGGACACAGTAAGAGGTCAGGAGGGAAGGAGGAGTGATGACAGAGGCTGGCACTGGAAACATGGGGGATCGGGGGATGAAGAGAGGTTTAAATGTGGATTGAGGGATGAAAAGAGGTCTGGATGGATAGAGGAGTATAAAATCTCCGGCTCTGGGGAGGTCTACACACTCACAATCCATTAATCCCGCACAGATCCCCCTTTTCTTTATGTTTCATTTCCTCCTTCTTCCTTGAGAAAAAGAGAAGAAAGTCTATAGTTTTCTATTTACTTTCCCAGAATCACTAGTATTCTCTTATCAACTCTTTACTCATTAAATTTTGAATACAGCTTCTGTATTTTAATGCCTGTGTATATTTTCTATCTCTGGTTTCCATTAAAAACATTTTGAGAAGTTGACTCTTCTCCCTCTAGCTTTGCCTTGAGATCTGATGTAAACTTTAAATGTGCCTCAGAGGGTAAATTGAGTTTCAGGAGAGAAGGGAAACACGTTCGGGACTTGTCAGCTTCATAATTTCCCTTCTTTTTTTTTTCCTTATTGAAGAAGAGTGGATTACTTCCAGACCTTGACAAGGAGACTCAGACACAGAGGCTGGTCCCATCCAAATGTTCCCATCCTAATCTTTTTAGCAACGCTCGTGGTGTGGCAGTGGAGTCCAACACTTTGGAGTGAAACATCTTGAAAATGAGAGCATGGGTTGTTGTGAAAGTTGGTACAAACATGGTCCCCAGAGGATTAATATTTCCCCTCTACTTTCCATCTAATGCCACAAACAAGGTAAAAGTTCCCACTTATCCAGCACCTCTGTAAGAAAACACTAAAATCCTACATGTTTCACATCAAACATCATGAGTGTCCATCAGTTGTTAACATGAATGTAAACATGCCAATCAACTGTAGGCACATTAACAATCTAATGTTAGTCTTCAACTCGAAGCAGAGCTAAGACAGAGCACAGCTGAAGTTCAGTTTAAATTTATAGTTCAATAAGCACAGACAAATTGAACATATGAAGATTAGCAGCAAAAAACAGATTTTGGCGATTGCACCACTTCATAAATCGTAGACCAGCGTAGAAAGGAGGCACGACAGGATCATCCAGGAGTCCAGAGGCTGGTGTTGGTGAAGTGCAGCCAGCAGACATTCAGTCAGCATGTTGAAGATGAGGTCTGAACAACTGAATCTCAGGACTGCAATATGATTCAAAAATCAGCATTCAATAATTGATTGTGTCCTGGAATGTGAACAGAAAGATCTTTGTTCAGCTGTGGTTTAGTCAGTGCTCAGTGAGATCTTTGGCTGTGTGAAAAAAGGGGAAGTTACAAAGACATTTAAAGATGAATTACTCAAAATTATTAGGAATATTTTTATCAGGGGGAAGAAAAATATTCATCATTTAACTTTTGCCATAAATTTATGGGTTTATCCAGTCTGGCAAAGTGTGTATAGTATATAAGTATATATAAGTATACAGATTTAGAGAACAACATGGCCTGGTCTGGAACTACCAACAGGCTGAACTTTATGTGTTTTGCCCAATTTCTGGTCAGAATCCAAGGCAGACAAACATTTTGTTTTCTGGTGGGTGATGGAGATCACAGCGTCATGGACCCACTAAGCATTGTTTCAGGCTTTCAGACTGATTTCCTTTATATTTAGTGCCAAAAGGAATGAATTTGTTCCTCAAAATTTCATTTCATTTTTTGTTTTGTTGTCAGGAATGTTTTCAGGCAGATAAGAAATAGTTGTTTCTTTCTCGGAGAGGAGAGGCCGGCAGAGCAGAAAGTGTTAAGGGTTAGATGTTTCTCTGGAGGCTGAGAAAATTCCTCAAATCTTTTAGACTAATAAAACTCTTTGAAAACCGATTGGAAAATGTCAGAAATGCTTTGTCATCAAGACTAAAGCCAGGCTATGGCACAAGTCTTTTCCCAAACAGCACTGCTGTAAGTGCAACTTCCATCTGCACAGTGGCAACTCTTAAAATGTTACAAAAGATAAATCAAAATGGGAAAGAGGTAGTTTTAATTAGGAGACAGTACAGTAGAAAAACACAGTGGATCACACATGATTTTCATAACGATACAAGAGCTATTTTCACAGTTTCAGCCAGAGTAAGTCATCATCGGTTCATGTGTGTCTGATCAGTGGTGAGTCTGCTGACCTGTCCGCGCCTCATATTTGAGTCCAGGCATGTCTAAAGATGTTAGTGACTCAGTGCCGCATTGCTGTTTGTTTGGGTTCTGACTACCTGGGGGGTGAGAGTGACTCAGTGGATTGAATTTTAGATTTGGCACCTTTCTCTGCCTGTGCTGTTTAACCTCCCTCTGATACCAAAAGTAAATATCTCAGGGAGCCCAGAGAGCCAATTTAGGATTTCCCGCTGTGAAGCATGATGGGATCCGTTCAAACTCCCTCCAGTGTCTATCGAATGACACAGTTTAAACCAATCTGGCTTTTTATGTAACCTCTGACCTCGAGCGAGCCAGTTGGTCCGTTCATAAACATTTCCTGGACCGTTACTGGAGCCATGTATCACGGCGGTGTGCCTCGGGGGGTCAGCCTGAATACATTTGTACTTTTGTCAGAAGCTCTTCCACGGGAAATCTATTAACACATGGGGTTTACTTAATCAGCACGAGCGATGTCCATCACTATTGGTTAAGCAACAGAGACAAATACAAGCTGTGTCACGAGGTCATGCTCCGGGGATCCCTAATTAAGGTGCCTTTTGGTGGTTTGGCCTGCTTAACATATCCATCACCTGGAAAGTGTGAGATTAAAGGAGAATATAAGTAGCGCTTAGAGTTATGGCCCATTAACTTGTGAGTCTGGTCGACATTTTCCTCAGTCATTCTGCAGTGCTGTCACTGGATGCGGTTAAATAGCAATCAAACAAACTTTGATGTGGCAAAATGAAGACTCTAATTTACACTGATGGAATAGCTTGTTTCTGTGGAAGTTGTTTTTCATCCAAATGGTGAATGTCTTAAAAGTAAAGTCTTTCTTTCAATGAGGAAAGTTCTCAAAACTCTAACTCTCTTTGATAGCACTGACTGTGCTGCATAATTAAAAAGACAAAGAAGAAAGGTCCAAACACACTTAAAGCTACAAAAAAAAAACTCATACGTTATCATTAAAAGTCATCACATAATGGTAATCTTTCATCTCACCTTTTAGAGGCTCATCCATCACCAGACTCTTTCATATGCATAATTATAACCCAGAGAACAAGTGAGGCTTTGTTGTGGTTATTGTATCTTCTTCTCTTTTGTCCACCACCCTGATAACAGAGAGGCCTGCAATATGTCTCAACTTATAGATAACATAAGAGCTTCCTTTTAAAGATAGTGTGGCCACAGCAGGTTCTTCCATATGGTCTATATGGTTGCATAGGGGGGGACTCTTGTGGTCCTGATGTGGAGTCCTCGAGTTTCACAATTTTTTTTTAGGGTAGATCAAAGTGGAGCCACCATCAGCTGTGACGCTCTGAGCATCAGACACACAGGCAAGGTCATCAGGCGGGGCTGCTGGGAAGGTGTCCAACTTCAAGGCCTTCATGCTGGGGGGCCTGCGTCATCCTCCATTGTGAGGTGGGCCAGCCGGTTGGGGGTGCCACAGAGGGAAAACAGCAGGGTGCCCTCAGGGATATGAAGGACAGCGACCCTTTGAAGTGGGTAGGGTTGCAGCTCTGTGGCTGCGTGACCCTCCCAGAACCCCGCCCAACTTCCACACATCACATATGGACACCTCCAGAAACCACCCCTGGGAGCACTGTGGCTCCCAAACCCAGGCCGTGTAACCTGAGAGTGGCTGTAGCAGCCT
Organism: Scortum barcoo; assembly: GCA_023238725.1. Classification (NCBI taxonomy): domain Eukaryota; kingdom Metazoa; phylum Chordata; class Actinopteri; order Centrarchiformes; family Terapontidae; genus Scortum; species Scortum barcoo. The sequence continues at coordinate 5,565,211 of CM041547.1, forward strand.
GTCAAACCACTGATGGAGTCCCCCCCATTGGTTCAAACAGGAAGCGAGTGTGACCCAGTGAAGCCCCGGGGTCAAATACGTCTCTTAGAACGGTGACAATTGGATTAGTGTCTTATGTAGGCCAGACAGCCTCGGGATCCCATAAAAACAGACACATTCACACAGGTACACTAGCCTGGGAGCACTTAGACTTGCACGTCTTAAACACACACATTTTACACGAGCTGTAGTGGAGGCAGCTCACTTTAGGTTTCCCCCGTTATCTTCAGGCAGCAGCAGTGCAGCTCATCAAGCGCATGATGTCACCATTTTCATTTTTGTTTTATGATAGGGGATCGATAATTGAAAGTGTACTTTTTTCAGCGGATGAGTCATCCAGCCCGCCGTGCTGCCCTTTCTATCTTTAGCCCTGCATTTATTTTATATCACAGTTTTTTTATGTGAACAATTTAGCAGAAGATACACACCTCCTCTTTAGAGAGACACATGGAAAGAGTGTTTTATAGCTCTGCTCCCTCCTGCCCTTTTTCCTCTTCTGTCTTCCTCTTTGTCTCTCTTTATCTCGCTCCCTCTCTCCTGCTCTTTTCGTGCTGTCCTTTCACACTCTCTTGAGACTTGAAAAAAGATGATTAGACAGATTTAATGCCAGTGGAGCCAGTTTGGTTGTCTGGTCGAAGCATTTTGCATCCACAAGTGCATTTATATACATGTGTGCAGGTCATATGTGTGTGCACTCGTATGTACTGTAGATACGTGTGTGTGTGTGTGTGTGTGGTCATATGAGTGCATGTAAGCATGTGGCTGGCTCAGAGGAGCAGCGGTGCATACACTGCCATCAGTCAGAGCCCGCAGCCAGTCCTGTTTTAATGGCTGCCATAATTAAAAAAGCTTTTAGAGAGGAGGGTGTGCCACGAAAGGGGGCAAGGTGGGGCGGCACTGGGCCAGTTGGAGGCGCAGAGTGAATAGAGCAGAACAACCGCCTGCCAAAAAAGTTTTGTTTCTCATGGGCAGAAATTGTCATTTTTCCTGACAGTGTCCCTGTTGAATTCCTTGTTTTTCTGAAAATTTATATTGAAATACTACGACTGCACCTTTCAGGTTTATGGAAATGATGGAGGTATTCATATCTTTTATTAGAACCAGCAATAACAGATTTTTTTTGTCCATTCTGGGCAGCAGAACAAACACAACATTAACACATCTAATATATAACATAACTTCTAAGATTATTTTGCAAACGTGTTAGCAAACAGATGCTTATTTTCTTATCACATGATGAATGGAATTCCAGTATTCACTCTTAGATCTGCTTTTGGTCTCTACAAACTCCTGATGAAAATGTCTTTAGCTGCTAAATACTCCACTATTGCAGTTTGATTTGATGCTGGGCAGGTAGTGTACAGCGGGTTTTTAGAGTGAATTCAAACAGTAAATTTGGCCCCAGATAGCTTAACAATACCTGAAACTCTCTATAAAGACTGTGTATAAACAGTTAAAAACTCCATGTAGTGTAGCAGGTTTAAGTGGAGTATTTGGAGTGATGCACATGCTTAGCTACACTACACCACTTGTAATGTACGGTGAAAGAAAAAGGCAGGCAGGCAGCCGTCTTTCATCGTTACACCATTATGCTGGTTTCTATAGCATGAAGCGCCTGTGGAGAGTCAGGAAATTCATGCTGATGTAAAGAGGAACATGGAAGTGCTTCAGGCTGTCTGCAGCTCAGGCTGTGATCTCAGCAAATGTTTCGGTTAATCCTGTAAAAGATGTTACCAAGAGGTCATCCTGGCGTCCGCCGGCCGATCGAGTGTGCAGAATTTCATCAAAACCCTTAAGTTTAGATTATTTACCAAATTATTCTATTACTGTCTTCCTACCCAGTGTAATAACACCACTGCTGAACCATCCATGTTGCCATTAGCTGCTCTGTTTACATGTCTAGAAAACATTTATTTTGCCGGCAAAGCTCTGCAACGTAAACAGCATGAACGTGGATGGAAACAATTACACGTCTCGGTAATGCCCCCAGTGATAACAATGTAAGACTCTGATATAAACACACTGGAAAGCATAAATATTCATGAGAGCCAGGGGAGAGGCCGGTTTAGATGCTGGTATAAATGGGATTTGGGGGTTTCTTTATGTTTGGGACATGATGGGGAAAATGCATGGAGTTATGTTCAGCTGCCGGTCAGTCCACTATACAGATGTTCATATTACATTACACTGGCTCCAGCTAGGAAATTCGAGTTAGCCAATTTTGACAATTATTTATCAAAACCAGATTTGTGAATGGGATATTTTTTGCACTGGTAAACTATTATTTCACTGCAAGATACACTGTAATCCGGTGTGTAGGTGTCTGTCGGTTAGCTGCCATGTGGGATTGTGTCAAACCAGGTTTTTGAACGTGTGGTTGTGATTAGCGAGGTCCTTAAACTCCCCACAGGTTGTGAAAACATTTGAAAACACTTTTCATTTCCTTAGGTTGAAACGGAGAGCATCCTGATTCTCACCGTCACTCTCTCTCTCTCTCTCTTTCTTTCACTTACTCACTCACACACACGAAGGTAAATGATCCCATTCTCTCACAGAAGTCCAGTGGAGCAGACCTGCCTCACTGTGGCCTCTGGGGTCACATAAAGGAGGTCTGAGCCTGGTGCGTACAACTACTGTGCCCCACAGTTTGTCTCCACTGAACCTATTGAATATCACAGAGGGGGGAAACACATCCCTTTGCTTACTGCTGCACCCTGAGGTAAAAGCAGCGACTTTGGAGGAGAAGTGTGAGTTTTGGGTTCAGGTGCGGGTCGGAGTTAAAGAAAGGTCAAGGTTAAAGGTTTCTTAACTGTTTCGTACCTCCGCAGTGAGTGTCTTGTCTCACATTTTATTTACTGCAGCCGTGACGCTCATAAACGTAGATTTACCACGGTGTGTGAGAACAAATGTTATAAAGACCTAAAGTGAAGCCGCTCTAGTGAGTAATGTCTGTTTTCTTAACTTTTCAATGTATTGTTTAGCCTGCTATATATTTTCTTCCTCTGCTACTGTTATGTCATGTTGCAATGCTCGCCGCCAAATAGCACATTATATTTTACGTTATATACACACATATTTAATCTGTGCAGCTTTATTTACTGTAAATTGTTTCCCTGCTTAAAATATTTAATCCCACATACTGCTCTGCCATTATATATGTTCCATGTTTTTTTGCTGTATGCCATTATGTGCTTCTGAAATTACCCTTTAATTCCCTGTGGGGATCATTAGATTTTCAATTTAACCAATGTTGCACAGTGTTTGACATGGCATGGACGGACCCCCTGTCTTGTTCCAGAAATGGGTGGCTTAGAGAGTGGAGGTAGAGGTGGAGGTGGAGGTGTTAAAGTGCTTGGGGCAGGCAGAGTCTCCTGTCTTCTGGCCTGGGGAGGATGGAGGGGGCAGTGTGGGTGTTTCTGTGCTTGTTCTTATGTTTAGGAAGGGAGCAGGCAGGGGTGCAGGATCTGAGCAATTACATTATTTGGGTTACAGGGGAGGTATTTATTTGCGCGGTTTGACATGTTTCTGTCGACTGGGGGAGCTGCGCGGTATGGAAAACCGATAGTGCTGAAGTGTATTTATTTATTCTGCAGGCGAAGCAGCCAAACAGAACAAGGCCGGGAGAGAGGAGCTGGAAATTAGAAAGTTAGGGAGTACACAAAGAAAGGGACAATTTGCAGAGTTTTCAGACTTTCACTTTCGTCCCAGCATGCTGCACACTGAGTCCTGTGGAGTTGTGGGTGGTGGAGAGGACGCGTCCTCCATCTGCCTGTGCGACTTCCCGGACCACAACACGATGCTGGCTCCTGACCAACAATGAGACGAGTTATGTTTTTATTCATGGTTCAGCACACCATTATCACCTAACTTTAAATGAGCAAAAAAAAAAATCTCTATATGTCAAACCTCATAAACAAAGGCCTTTGATGGAAAACACACCTGAAGTATCAACTTAAAGCATACCTCTAATTATTTGTCCCCTCTCTTAATTACTGTGAGTACACTTGGCAAGCTTTCCATCTTTGCAAGACAGTGTAACAGCAGATTTAACACAGAAATTCATCGTCATTTTTTAAATTGATTTGAGACACAGCTAGACATAATCAGGCTCTCTCATTTCTTTTGGCCAACTGTTGAGTTTGACGCCTGAAAAATTTTTGTCGAGTTGGCTCAATGACACTTTTAAATGTTTCCAGCTGACTCGTTTCAAAACTAGAATCTTGCAAATGGGTCTTAAATATGTGTTTGATGGCAAAATAAATAACGTTGTACTAAAAGACTGACGCCAAAGCTGCGTGTCCTCACCACCTAATGAAGTGATATCGAAATGAAAAAAGGAAGCGTTGTTCTTGTGTTGTAGTTTAATCCCGTTTGGCTGCTTAGCGTGGCTCGATTATTCTGTTGTTTGTATGCTCGAACAGTTTGTTTCTCTTTTCACACGACACAAGTGGAGAAAAAAAACTACACAAAGCAACACAGTTTTGCTTTTTGTATTATTGTTTGCAGGAAATCGGAAAGAGAAGAATCCAAACAGAAGTGGACCAGCTGTGAGTGCGTGCGTGGTCCAACAAAAACTGTTCTCTCCAATGCTCTTCAATCCATCATGGGAATATCAGCATGCTAGTGGAGGTTTACTGACACAACATCACGAGTTCTGAAGATGTTCAAACAACTTTTGAGAGACATGAGTGCCGCCATCACTCGTAGCTGCTGCAAAGTTGTGCCATTTTAACGATCATGTTGTCGATTTTACAGCCGGCACAACATCCTCAAACAATCCTCAGCCTCTTTGCTGTTGTCTGTGGGTTTAAACCGTGAGCGTATGTGTGTGTGTTGCACAGATTCCTCAGGTTTCCCGCCACACTGTGATACCACAGAAATAAAAACTAGAAAAAAATAAAAATCAGATGGAGGGGAAAAAAAAAGCCTGAACTCGTACCCTTTTCTGTCAGTATCAACATCATTCTCATCTTTATGTCCTTTTCTTCTTTTTTTAATATCACATCTTATTTTCTCCGTTATTGACTGACTCTCACACCCTCTCTTTCTCACATAAACACACACACACACACACACACACAAATCTCCCAGAGTGCTAATGTTGACCATGTGTATATCTGGCAGATATTTTAACCCTTAAATACATACCTCGGGTCCTTAGTGACTTTATTACTCCTTTTAATTTATTCATTTTATTCAGTTAAGCAATCAATTCCATGCTATTCCTCAAAGTATTTGTCTTTAATGATGTTTTTTTTTGTAAAGTTTACAGGATCATTAGGGAGATTTATTATTCTCAGTATGCTGAATGCAGATGATGGGGTTGATGCTGTCCCGTTTGGCTTCTCACATGGAATACATAAAGACAAAATGATGGAAATGTTTATATTAGTGCACTGTCACAGTAACAACAGCTTGGTGTAAGTTTTAGAGCAGCTGTTTCTTTGATATTAATGAAACCACTGCTGTTTTTTTTTTTTATTAAAGTAGCTCTGGAAATGAAGAAGTTAGGGCTGATGAGGGAACCTTATCTCAGCCTTCTACCACTGAATGCTCCAAAAGACTTTAGTTTGTCCAGTTTGTCTGCTAGTACAACAAAATATATCCATTAACTTTTCACTTTTGACATCTATAAATGCAAAAAAAAAAATATTATGTGTGTTTACTATTGTTAAAAAAACATTCAGAAAAGTTTGCAAGCAATATGATTATAAGATTTGTCTATATTATATAGTCGGGATGCTAAAGAGCTGAGGTACTGAAAAACACAGATGCACTGAAGGGTTAAATCTTCACCCTTGAACTGTACTCGGATCATTCTCAGGTAAACACAGCTAATTGAGTGCTTGCAAAGCTACAGAGGATACAGAATCAATCCAGCAAAGAGCGGGCATTATTCTCCAATATCATGAGCTTTTCCCATTCATAATTCACACTATTTATAGCTTCTTCTGTAGTCGAAGAGCAGGTCGGGCCCCTCGTGGTGGGAACGGCGGCCTACTCTTCATTTTGCAGCATGTCAGGCGAGAAAGTGGATAAAATCAAGCATGACGACTGCGTCCAGATCCTGCAGAGATGCCCTCCCGATGGCTCTCGACACCAGATTACAGTCGGATTACCTGCTGGGCAACATGACAGGATATGAAACGCTCCACTCGTGCAACATACATGTCAGGCCAGGGATATTGATTCTTCCTCTGCTCATGTGTAGCGCTGACGGAGGAGAACCTTAATTTAAGGAGGGCGGTATTTAAGGAGATCTTTAATGCTACAGCTTATTTTAGTGATTTTGTTGTGTTTGTGTGTGGACATGACTAGATGCATGCATGTGGCGCTGCTGATTAAACCAGTTCTACGTGGGGACTAATGAAAAAAAGCTGGACGTGACTAGCTGTCTGATGGGAGTTGAAGTTGTTGTCGAGGCACTTTGTCACCCAGAGACTCATTAGGTGCTTATGGTGCTGTTGGTGACTCACAACCATGATTGATTATTCCTCACAGAGAAAAATCAACGGTAGCCTGGCTGTTGTTTGAGGAATATGAAGTGGTTTTAGAGTCATTCTTTGATTGCATCCGGGGCACGGGGCCGGTTTACTACTGCAGGCCAGCCTTACCTCAACATTATTCTCCCACTTTGGCAGGAGATGCGTCACGCCGGCTTCTGTCACGACCTTGTAGAATTTCTCTCAATCAAGATTACTCTTTTCTTGTTTGTTTTGTCTGGCAGTCTACAGTGCACATCGTACCCTGTTGCATGTTCAATGTGCCACATTAACGCTCACATTCCTCAGTTCTAGACTCAGTATTGTCCACACCGTCTCTCATTTTTACTGATGGTTCTTAACTTTTTTCAGGCACAAACAACAAAGTTATCCAAACAGCCAGCTGTGTTTTTATTTCAGTCAAGTGGGTCAGTTTTTTCTCAGGTATGATCATAACAACATCGTTACTGTATTACATATTTTTCTTGGGAATGCATTATTTGTTTTAGTAAGACTCAAAAACAAGCTTGCTGATTAGTTCATTTTTGATGGCGCATCTGGATCACTGACCGACTTCCTGTTGCTTACCGACTTTTTGAAGTCGAAGTGAATGCGTGGCAAGGTGATAAAAATCTTTTCTAATGAAAAAGTCACATTCTCTCCTATACAGTCTATTCAATTCTCATCTGGACCACATGGGATTATAGTACAAGACTGCGTCCTGAGGCATGGAGCCCACAGTGTATTTGACTTGTATTAAAGTTCTCAAATTGGAATTTGCCACTGGTTTCATTACAGTGGGTAACTTTTCACATTAAACAATTGTGACAAATGGAAAAGAGTTACCATAAACTTCTGAATTTATATATGTTTGTGTCATGACCGCTGTTCCTGGCGTTCCTTTACATTTGTACTGGTATGTAGGAATCACATTGGCAGGGACTGCTGATCATTGGCTGAGTCTCAAACAATCCAAAATCATAGATTCTGCACATATGCATCTTTTTAACACAATTGTATGTCTAGTTTAGCATCAGTCATGAGTTACACACTAAAAAAGTGATGAGTGAATTAGTAAATACAGAGCCAGAGTTGATTCTCTGCTTATGTTAAGTATTGACTGAAATTTAGTTGGTCTCTTAACACATTCAGTATTTGACGAAAGAGCTGAATGATTTGAGGCATGTTGGATTGGGAGAAACCAGACATTAGGTAAAGTTTTATTTTCAGTTCAGAGAGCAGCTACCTACTCTTTGTTTCTGACTACAGGGAACATTTCCACCATGGTGATTCATCACGAGTGAGACTTCCTCTGCTTTCTTATCTGATGTTATTTGGGTCGAGGCCTCTGCCCTCCTCCGGCAGCCTCAGTGCCCTGTCCGGTGATGGATAATGCAGAGGTGCTGTGATTGTGATCCGCAGCAACACAACCTTTCCTGAAACAAACCTCCTGCTTCTCCGGCGCCACAAGTCCACTCGGAGATGTGGAATTAGCTATGTTCTTCGATACGAGGTGTAACTCGACCTCTCGTTACTCACGCAGACGTTTTATTGCAAATGTAAATGAGAATGGCCCTGAGCTTAAAATTTATCAATGTCACATCTGTGAAGGCTTGGAGAGTTTTTTAAACTTTGACTGATAAAGCAAATAAGGCAGCGAGAGTGCAATTTGGATACAAATGCAGCACTGTGCTGCCGAGATGTGTAATGTCTGTTGTCGTTTATTTTCACACCCATTTTTGCTCGATACTTTTATGCTCACCTATTTGTTTTTCCATCACCTTAAAAAGGTTGACATGACCTTGACTCCAGCATGCTTGGTCACACAGTCAATAGGATAAGGGCACGCTGAGCATGGGTGGCCTCAAAAATAAGATAGCAGTTAGATTAACAACTTGGGGAGATTTGTTTATGAATGTCAGGGAGTTTCTCTCTTGGCTTTGCGAAGGCACAGAGGCCCTAATTTGTCTGGTTAATGCTGTTAATCCTGCTTCTGGAGAGCGTCCGGGGTCTGCCTGCTGTAATGCCTTCCAGGCTGCTGTCAGAGGGAGGAGAAAATTATTTTTATTAATCTGTTTTTAAAGGCTCACAAGGTTCTGCTGTTGAGGGCTATCAGAGTGAACAATGATCAGGCAGAGACAATAGGTTTAGGACGCGCATTAGAGCACCTAATGGTCCTCTCCATCTTCTACAGACACACACACACACACACAGACTCTTGCACACAAACATATACGAGTCATGCTCATAATGTCATCATCCAAACAAATAAACACACACCCAAAGTTCACATGCATGAAAACAATAACATAATTTTCACAGCAGAGAGAGTGAAGGAAAGTCTGTCAGCAACTGATCACAAATGATTAAAAAACCTGAGTGAAAAAAAGAAATTAGACTATTTTCATCTCTCGCCTTTGTTTAGGAGAAAGCAGCCAGTTTCCATTACAGTCTTCTGTTTCTGTTTAAACCAAGCCAGGCGGCCATCCAAGACTCAACAGAATGAGGAAAAAAAAAAAAGAGAGAGAAAGAGAAAAAACAAAACCCTCCTCTGGCAGCACCATCTATTGTGTGGCCGTTTGTCTTTGTGAAAAATCATCTCGGCGTAGATCCTGCTCTGTAATCCATATAATAAGCTCACTTTGGGTCTAAATACCTGATGCTGCACAACGGTGGAGTTCTGCATGGGAAGGTTGTAATTCTCTGCGGCTCTGTTTACTGTGGTTGCCCTCAGCATGGAGCTCAGCTTGTAGTCAGCCCGAGATTGCCGCTAAATGATTTTAATGACTTTTACATTTCCTTGTTTAATTTCTGGGTCTGATTGTTAATTGAAACACATGGCTGTTGGGGCTGTGGATGGATTAACGGTGCTATGACTCGGGCAGCTGCTTGATGGACGCGCTCACAAAAGCGGATTGCTGCTGAACACTGATGACTGCTGATTATCTCAATTTAATTACCGTATCTTCTGCCCGAGTCGCCATGTTTCTGTATACACAGAGACGACTGTTTTGCTTGCTTTACAAAATACCTTGCACATTTGCAGAGTGAAATAATCAAAAGATGTTTCTGATTTGCGCAGTCCCAGCTGTCTCCTCTCTCCTCCGATCCCCTTATGCTTTCACTTTTCCCTCACAGGAAGTGATTTACTGTCAAACGCATTCCAACAGCCAACCCCAACTACACACACTGATCTATCCCAACAGACCCTGCGCTTGTATTTTTGCCCCCCATTTTCTCGCCTCCTTTATTCCTCTGCCATGGTGGAACATCACAGCTTCAACCTGTTTTTTCAGCCTCATCTCTTCATCAGGGCGTCTGTGATCAACTCTCAGCCACAACATACACACATGCTTTTGTTTGCATGTTCGCTTCTTTTGTTTGTTCTGATATGGATCGCACTGATTGGATGTTGAGAAAACCTGGAGAAGTTACAAATCAATAAGGCATGACTTTCTATTTTTAAATCTACATTTCTGATGTCTATGCTGATATCCAATAATATCTTAAAAAAATCAGCTGTTTGATTTTGTCAGTACATGTAGAAATAATACATCATACCACAATAGTATGACATGACACATATGAAAGAAATACAAATTGTTCTAAGTGGGCAAAACTTTTTATTCCCCCTCACTAACTTCCCCATCGACATTTCCCACTTCCTCGCTGTAACTCATTCTCTAATTTTTGTCCTCTCCTCTCTTTGTCCCAAAATGTTTTCCTCCTCTTCTTCCTCCTCTTCCCTCCTGTCTCTGCATCCGAGTCGGAAACATCCTGTTCGCAGCTCCATATTGACAAAGACACAGCTGGTCTGGGTCTGCATGTGGGCCGGCTGCTCCAGCTTTATTTATGCCTCTCTCCTGGTTAGGCAGCCGAGCTCTGGAGCAGATGGCTGCAGTCTTCAATTGGACTCTGCCATTGTACCCCTCGTAATTGGTACTTGGAACCAAGTGCCTCATTAATTATGCAAAAGGAACAGTTTTAATGCATAGTGAGCCGGTCCTACTGAAGTGTAATACTAATCAAGTGAGTGCTTTGCTGCATTATGCATTAGAGAATTTTGATTTATTTTAATTGTGGGCTTGTAAGCCTGATTGTTTCGAGTCTGAATCCCTGGACAAAGGTAGGTGGGGACGCATGAATGAGTAACGTAGCTTTGTTCCTTCTCAGCCGTCCTTGTAATGTCCTTGATGAAAATGTTTTAGGGCCTTAGCAGATGAGAGGCTGTAAGTATGGAGGTATGAGAGCTGTTTTTGAACTCCAAAAGTGGACTGGGATTCAATGAAAACTGGGGAAATCTGGGGTTCACCTTAATGTGCAGAAATGTGAAATGTGGTGCAGTTTGCAGCAGGTGTTGAGGCAATTCATCCCGTAATCTTTTTGTAAGTGTTCTCCGTCGTTACGTAATGTTTTAGGGAACTGCAGAGTTTGTAACTTGTGTCTGCATCGTGTAAGAAGCCTCACGTTTGAAGACGTATCCCATCTGACTGCAGCTGGTTTTGGTGAAAGGCTCACCTTCAAGTGCATGCGTAGGGAGCAAAGTGCAAAAGTAGGCATAATTTCAGTGGTTTGTAAACACACCTCAACATAATTGATGCTCACAATGAAATAAACTGTGGCATAAACAAAAGGAATATTTCTAGTAGAAATCCAAAAAGTGGCTTTGTTGATACGGAGTGATACACAGAAAGGCGCTGTGGTTTGGAAAAAACTTTAGTGCATGGAAGCAATTTTGTGTGGGCAAAATACACCTCTGAAGTGATCTGAAGTTCAGAACCAGCTAATCAGCTCGAGTGTGGAAACACCTCCAAACCCTGCTCCAGTGAAGCTCTGAAATGATCAGCTTAAGTCTAACATGTGTTTTTGTGTGAATGTGAAACAGATTGTGTTGGAAAACAGCAGGTAAGTTGACTTAACCTTCCCTGCATGGGTGAAGTAAACAAAAAAAAGAAGGTCAAACACACAGAGGCAGATCAGGAAAGTCAAATCCTGCCTCCTATTTCAACATAGATCTATAGTCTTGCATTGTTACCTGTAGCCATGTTCCTATACAATACATCTGCTGGTTGTCACAACAGCCAGCCATCCAGCTTTAACATGTGTGTTTGATGCAGCGGGCCGATTTGGTTGGTATGTAAACGGTTGTCACTGGCGGTCTGAGGGGGGTTACGACCACAAATCAGACCACTGCTGCTTGAGACCGAAACATTACACCCCGTCCTGCAGATTCACTCGACTGGAGCTACCAGGTCTGCGCAGTTGGCAGTGTCGGTGGTGATTGTCTCCCGAGGTTCGGCTGATATTTCAACTCTGTGTTAATCCACCGTAATTAGAAAGATCATTCTGGGCCACAGTGAGCCGGTGGAGTGTGCCATACACATGTTCACGCATGAAGCACTCTGCTCGCTGAGTGCTGGATGTCGTCGTAGCTTTTTAATCTCATCAGGAGAACACAGCTGTACAGCACGTGGTGTAGGATGGCATCTTACCTATTATATTCATTTAGTGGCATCCAAGGTTTTTTATATGTGCAGATATAGTTTGCATGCATAATAAAGTTTATTATTTGGTTGATTATAGTGCTTTCTGACAGTCATATTAGTTTTATTTATCATGATTTATGTCAAGATTTAACATTCTCGGAAAATTATATCTCAGGCAGTTCAATATCAATCCCAAATATACTTAAAGTGAAAAGCAGTGATCTGATTAGTTGATGAAATTAAAATCCTTTAAGACGTCTCCTACATCATTTAACAGTCTGGTCGACTTCCATTAATGAATAAAATGTCAACATAACTGCATAATCCATCATATTTGTATTATATAATATCATATTAACATATAAATGTAATATTTTACTGTAATATTATACTGTATTGATTCCCACCAGAGCAGGCTTCGGTTATGTGTCTGTCCATCGCAGTGTAAGTGTATCCTCACTGTATACGGATGAGATGGTGAGCTTGTGGACTTTTCTACTGTCCATCGGTGCAGGAGTGTGTGTGGTGGCGAGCGGAGGATGGTGGATGGTGATGAGGTGGGAGGGATTTGCTGGAGCGTGACCTTGTTAAGTCGTGTGCCAGCGCTCACCTCATGTGTTTAATGTAACGCATGAGGCCCAATTAGATCATTTCAGGCGCCACTGTGAGAAGCAGCGTTTAAGTACACTGAGACAAAAATAAAATAACTCTAAACACACACACACACACACACAGGATACCTTTAATGTTTTTATTTAAAGGACGGCTCCTTTTCAAGTCTGTATTTAAACAATAGTCAAATGCCCATACGAACAAGTATAATAGCTTACAAATATCGGACTAACACTGTGCAGTGGCAGTGTATTGTGCTACTGTGAAACATCCTTTCTGAATTAAAGCCAGATTCACCAAGTTGGATGCAGCGTTCGGACATCGCCATGGCAACAAAATGACTGACAAATTTCCAGCACAGCAAATTTATCTTTATTTCCAGCCTCCAGGTACGATCAGGCGGATGATGCAACACCTCCACGTCCTTATTGTGTGATTCTGTGTGATTCCATCTAATGGTCGAGATCATCCCAAGTCTAACAATAGCACGTACATCATTTCTCTAGATCACCGTGAACTGACATTTCGCTGGCTGAACGTCAATTGCTTGTGTCCAGAGCCAATTTTGAATGGATTTCAATCGACGAAACAATTTGTTGGCCTGATTATGCTTGGCCTTCATCATGCAGAGTATTTAAATGTAATTTCTTAAACAATAAAAGCATTTTCCATCACATTTACATTTTTCATGTTCACAAAATGTTATTTCTGGGATGCAGTTCCCGTTCAGCATGTCTACTTCATCATTTGCATGAAAATACAAAGGTGGGAACCCCAGCTGCAGCTCTCTCCTCAGTTATTCTGTCTCTCCATCTGTGATTGCAGGCAGTGACTCATCCCTTGTGCCTGCCATGATCTCCACTCACAAGACACATACAGGGATGATTATAGCTGTGGATCAGGTACGATCATGTCTTTAATGTGCAACTAACTTTGTATGTCTCTTTGACAAAGACAGAAAATGGGTTGGTGTTGTGCCTTTGAATGAAACTGTCTCTTCCTCCTCTTCTTCTTTCTCCTGGTGGGCTGACAAATGTGTCCATTTCACCTGGTTTTAATTCGTATAATAGCAAGTTTTTGTCATTCTCAGTCAGATTAAACACAAAAATCTCAAATGATGATTACTGTAATTGCACTCAATTTGTCTGCCTCCACCTCCCCCATCCCCCTTTTCTCTATTCTGAACAACTTTTCCTGGGTTTTCTCATGCAATTATGCAAAGCTCTGTGTTATTGGTTTCCATGGTGAATTTCTAAGATAAACATCAAAGTATGTGATAGGAGAATGGCTTATTGATTTAAGAGATCTCAGGGTGGCTCTCGTAATGTGTCCACATTTGACCTTTGACCCGTCTTTATGTTCTTTGACAACACAGCAGACTGCAGTTGTGATTGTGGCTGATCTGAGTAGACTGCGGGACTCTCCCCACCGCTTACAGATTGTCCCGTCATCCTTCCACCCCCTCAGTTCACAGTCTCCCACTACCTCAGACCTCACCGACATTAAACACAGTCCCAGAGAGCCTTGATGGTGATGACATATGAATTTTTCTCTACATGAGGAGGAGATTTTGGCAGATGTTTGGAAATTCACAGCCCAGGTTGAAAGATTTATGGTTGCATGTTAACCGCAGAGCTCTTACTTTATTTGGCTGATAATGTATTGCATTAAAAAAGAAGTCACTCCTCATTAAAATAGTTTAATCAGTTGCAGTAAGTAAGCACAGATTTATTTACATAGATTTTTTTAAAAACAGAAGTTGCAAAGTGCTATGTGATTAGTTTTGGCCATCATTGCCATTGGTTCACTATTCAGAGTCATTTCTGAGATCTGGCAACATCACGACAACAAAGTCTAACAAAAACAGAAGCAGTCAAACTGTCAGGCTGGTTACAAATAAGCTTTTCCATTTAGTTTTTCCATATTATCTAAATTTTGGTGTTTAATTACAAATAAGCCTGTCATTAAACAGGAAAGCAACAGTAAATACGTCAGTGAAAGCTGAATAACTAAGTCACCTAGTTAACTGTGATGAGAAGTTAACTGTATAACCTCTGTCTGATTTCATGATCATTTCAGCAATTAACTTGATGAGTACCAGTTGGAATTAAGGAAAAATAAACACTAAAACAAGACCCAGGTTGTATGAAATCGATTTTTAAAGCTCAAAATATCAACCACGTTAGTTATAGCCAAGAACAAAACACAAAATTTTGGATCTTGTACATAGGCATTCTTTATGGGCACCTCCCTGCATCTACAACCATTCATTGTAGTATATTTGTGGACCCACCTCACTTGAGTGCCCTGTATACTCTTTAATTCATGTGATCGCTTGTCACCCATCCTACGCTCTTGGTTATAGCCACATAATACAAAAGGATAGAATCCAACAAGGAAAAAAATATGTCCCAAAAAAGAGAGAAAATAGAAGTGAGTCTTGAGACATTTTTAAGATTGACCTGAATGATCTCACAGTAAGACTGTTTAAATCAAGGTAACCTATTCACCTGAAAGATTTTTTTTTAAAGGAAAGAGATAAACATGTCACTGATCTTGCTGCCCCTCATGGTAAAAAAAAAAAAAAAATCTCCAAGTGCATGACCTCTGAAGGTTTCCATGTTTTCTACACAATAACTGCAGACCTGTAATCTGCAGAATATAACCACAACCTTCACAGAAGCCACTCCGCACTTGTTCGTCACAGTTAAAATCCCCTTCTGTCTTTTCGCACACAGAGACTTTCTCTGACAAACCTATCCCTTCATGCTGCATCTCTCCCCCTCTCTCACGCTGCCATAGTGCCTTTTCATCACTTTGTGTTTGTGATCAGAGTGGCGCTCACCACCACTCTGCGGCAGGCTGGTGTGGTTTCAGTCCCCAGACATCCTCTCGGGGAGCGAGGGCCCTGTCCTGTCATGTGATTTCCAGGCTTGTCTGGAGGCAGCGTGGGGCGTTGGCAGGGGAAAGGAATAAAAAGGGTGCAACTGGGTTAACTCATGCAACCCGTAGGTCGGCTGTGGTTTAGGCTTTTGTGAGGAAACCTTGTTAAATTGACTTTTTTTCACACTTGTCTGCCAAACACCATCAACTTGTGCCTGACCTCTACTCACACCGCCGCTCCCTCTCTCTATACCTTTTACTCTGATGGTGGGGAAACACAACCTCTAGTGTAATTACCCCGACTGCATCTCCCTCATTAGACTCCTGCGGTGGAGCCCATAAACAGCTGCAGTATGTGGCCCCCAGTAGGCCACACAGTATTCACCCTGGACTCCTCACCCACACATAACCTAAATACACATCACACAGCTATTAGCCAAACCTACTACCATCCATTTATGAGCACAGGTCTGAAAAAACAGAAGAAAAAACTGCTTTAACATCACATTCATAGCGGGCAGTGAACCATGATTCCATTATTAAACCTAGCAATGCTGGCAGTACAAAAGCAAGTATGTTATTTCTTTCACATCCACTGCCAACATCATCACCTTCTGAGGCTCAAATCAGTGAAATCTACATTGAGTTATGCTAAAATTAAGACTAAGACTCCAAATCCCGCTGACAGGAGACAATGGAGATGTGCCTCATGTGTGTCCACGTCGTGACGTTGATGTATGGTTTGTTTACACCGGATCCCCAGGCAGCTTGTGCTGGGTCACCTGCAGGCTTAGTCAGTGAGTCTTACTGAACTTCGACTTTGTACAACGCTCCCTCAGGTTCGCTGCATTCTTCATTTTCATAATCACCAGACATTTTGATCGTGGAGAGTCAGTGTGTTTGACCATAAGTGCAACAGACTAAGTCCATTAATAAAAAGTCAATGAGCATGGTCAATAAGGCAATTTAGCCAAATACATGAATCAACAATAGCGTATTAAAGCTCTTGCCAGTAAGTGGGTCCAGGGGGATGGCGTTTTGCTGCACACTGTGAAAAATCTAACACAATTATGATCAGAATAATGCCTGGTATTGACCGGTGTGAGAGGCCATGAGGTGCAGGGGTGGGGCTGCTCTGGGGATGACCCCTTCCCACTTCATGATTGATTGGGTGTGTCGGAGCAATTCCAGCCCAAATGAGTCAGGGCGGGCTTGTGTGTCGAGCTGCGTCCAGGCTGGGCTCACGTTATTAACTTACCCAGGAAGAGGGCACTGTAAATAGCCTTCAGTGGAGCCTCGCTGGGGGACACTGCAGAAATAAAGAGGGGAAAAGCAGCCCCGCTAAACTCAATTTGTAATTCAATCCAGGGTGCTGCCATCGATTGAGATCTGCTCCTGCAATAGCGGCCAACCTGCAGCTAGGCAATGGATTAAAGCACGTACCAGTGTATCATCCTCACTCCGCTGCTGCCCTCTGTTTCCCAGATAGTCGTGAAATGGTCCGAATGAGCTGTACATTAATTCTCTCTTTGTCTTTGTTGTACAAACAAAACTGCTTCTCAAAACACACATATATTCATCCTGCTGGTTTCAGAGACTGGAAAAACTGAGAAGCCTTCCCTGATTCTCCAAAGGTCTTCATTAGTGAGACTGAGGTACCTCCATCATTATCATTACCTCCATGAGGACAGGATCCACAAGGCTGGAGCTCTTCTAGGAAACATGCAGGAGGTAGCAAAGTTTGATGTGAACTCAAACAATATAATTTCAACCACATAACAGAAACATGTATGTTCCACTTTACTTAGTGGTATAGAGCCACGCAAATAGTTTTGGTTTTGTTCCCACAGTTTAAGATTCATCTCTGAGATTTCTGACGCCACCTTATTACGATGGGGGTGAGTGGAATTGCATTTGTGGTACCCAGGCTGTTACAAACTGGAAATGTGCTTTGAAAATACATTCGACTGAAGAGCAGTGTCTGTTAATATTGAAAGTGACCTTGCTGGATTATCCTGCGTAACAAGGACATTGATTATGGTAAGACAAGTGAGTGTAATATGAATATGGCGATATACCACAGAAAGTATGCCTTTTTTCTAATGTCATCAATCATCTCTTAATGTTGGCGCAGGGAGGCTTTTTAGCGTCTTTCTAACATAAAACTGATAGTTGGGCTCTCTGTGACCCCCCCAGGCCATTGTTTCTTTACAGCCTCAGGGGCTGAGGTTAAGTGTTGCCCTTTTGTCGGCTGTATAATACAATGTCAGGGCAGAAAGGCGCTCCCCATTCACCTCCACTGCGTTTCATCTGAGCTCAGTGTTTGAGAGATGATACCTGTGTTAACTACCAGCTGTCAGCCGGAACCAGTAGTTCCCTCCGCACCGGGGGAAGAGATTTACATCCGTCACGGATAAAGTGTTATAGCTCCACTCCCATCTACACCTTCAGCTGCTCCACACACGAATGTGATTCCAGAAAAGTTGAGTGCCTTGTCGCAAATGAGCGTGGGAGGTGGGTTTGATGGATGCCTCTCTCTTGTCAGACAGGTGGTACCGACAACTCCCTGTAAAATAAACTTTATGTCTCTCTGCTCTTGCCCCGACAGCATTAGAAAACTATTTGTGACAAAAGCATGTTCTGTGTAAGCAGGCTAAGATAAACTACACATCAGCCTGATTGGACTGCCAACACACTTTGGTTGAACTGTTTGCCATATGGAGCAATGAAAGGCTTTTATATTTATACGTTCTTCCATGGTTGTAAGTGTGGGAGGCGAAAGGGAAAACGCATGGCAGCTTTTCTGTGAAGTGATACACCGAATTCCCCTACAGAAATTTTATTAGTTGCGTGTTTTGCTTGCAAAAACCCTGTATAATGCTTGGAGTACTTTGTGGTTACTTTAATTTTACTATGGCACCCTTTAATCAGCTACTTAGAGTTTTTTTTTCTTTTATTCTCATAAATTCAGCATCCCTCTTAAGAGTTAAAATTTCATTGGCTGATGCCATTTAAAAGGTGATATGTTATTGGCCGACCTAATGGAGGCTGTCATGCTTTCACTGACCCCACACAAACCCCTTCATCTTATTTCCCTGGATAGATAAGAAGAATAGACTCAATTGTTGCTGTGAGATGTCAGTGAAAGACAATCCTACCATTTTGAACTTACCGTAATGGGCTTCTTTCCCTCCCCCGTGATCTCTCTTTTCTGTGCGTCTCCCCGCATGCAGTCCATGTATTTTGTTCGGCAATAACGTATGACTCTCAGGTTTTTAATCGGTTCCATGTGTTTCATGCTCGGTCGGGGACTAGGAGGGAATGAATTGATCCCTAAAGAAACAGCCTGCTTCAATTCTCCACATCGGTTTAGCCAATCAGCACCCCTGCTGCTCCCACTCACTCTCATGATGGTCTCACTAGAGGATCAGTAATATCTCCAGGAATGCCTTACAAGCACACACACACACACACACACAAACACTATCTATCCCTTCATCTCGCCGTCTTTTACATACGGACTCGTACATCAGTGCATGGACTAACAGGAAACAGTCCCAGTGTGTTAAAGATTGGCTGGTCTCAATCACACTCTCACACAAGGAGGATGATTTGCAACCTGTTACTGTTATTTATTAGGTTTCAGTAACTTTGCAACTATTCGCTCAATTGTCAAATGAGGAGCTAATGTTGAGTCTCAGTCTCCAAATCTCCATCGCACCATACAGGATACAATGCTGTAGTCTTTCACTGTGGTCCTGGCATTATTTATGGAAAAAGGCCAGTCAGTTAATGAATCCCTGCATGACTATGATGATGTAATGTTGACCTTTACCCTTTATGTATATCTCATTTTTATCATTATTTTGAGCATCAGGAAGTACCCAGCTGCATGAAGTACTGGGGGAGGTGGTCATTTAAGGGATTGGGTTGACTCTTTGGAGGTAATTTATAGAGTCTCTGTGATTCCTTCTGAAATTGAAAAACGGGCTCATTTCATCAGGGGTTTCGGTTCAGCTATTGAAGCATACACCCTCTCCTCTACTGCACATTTTTCTTGCGCCACCGTCGTATTCCCAGACAACTTTCTTTCTTTTGTGGCGTGATTTATGCGCCGGCTAATCCGTCACAATCACAAGCTGGGAAAGGTGTTTTCAGCACCATCGCACGCTGTCAAGGGCAGGGGTTGTGATTTAGGACATGTGGATCTGTTGCCGCTGTGAAGGGAGGAAGAGGTTCGAATCGAGCCCGGGCCGCTACGACATGGGTCAGTGGTGAATGTGAAGGCCCTGGAGGAAGTGGAAAAAAATTTTCGAGGTTTATTTTTCTACGTGCTGGGGGACGAAGGAGTGCGGGTTTGCAGGTTTCAATTGAACATGATGGATCAAACATCTTAGAAAATAAACACACACTCACAGAGACGCACAGTTTGTCATTCTCTTTATTGCACATAGAGTAATTCACTCTTTCAGTTGCAGGGACAACCACACACACACACACACTCTCAATTACCACCCCTGCTCACCATGCAGTAACACTCCAGCTCCCCTGACACTGACTATACTCTAAACAAACAGCCAGATGAAAGCTCAGGTCCACGTCAGAGTTTGCTCTACTCTAATGAGCTGACCAAACGTAATGGATTGCTCATTACTGCAACTTAAGTGAGTCTTGGCTGGATTCTTTAAAAGGAGAAATCTAACTTTGTCCGTGTCTGCCTTTCTTAAGGTGGCTGACTGAGCTGTAGGGTGAAATTGAGGGAAGTACAGGGCTGGTAAAATTATTGGTGAACACTTAATGTAGATAAAAAGGTCATCGGTGGGCTGTAAATGAATGATATCAGCTGTGATTTTCAATCATATAATATGAGATGATACGATATGAGACTTAAGGGACAATATATAATAGATTAAATATGAAATATGAGATGTGACAAGACAGGAGACATGAATGATTCTAAGAAATGAGAGACAAGATATGAAAGATGAGATGTGAAACATAACTGACTAGATCATCATACACCAGAGATGTAAAGATGTAAAATGAGATAAGATGAAATATGTTGGATGACAAGTAACACATGAGAAATATGATTTAAAAGACAAAGTGAGACAGAGGGGAAGCGATATGTGAGATGAGACATGAGATTTGAAGTTAGGGATGAAAGGTAACACATGACAGATAATGAGATTAGACAAGAGGATTATGAAAGATGACATGAGGGATGAGACATTAGATATGATATGACTGATTACATATTTACATATACAAGATTTGAGGTGACCTATAAAAGGTAGAAAATGAGCTGAGAACACGAGATTACAGTAGACAGATGAGATGACATGAACAGAGAGAGAAAAGTCATAAAAAAAATTATAGTGATAAGACATTAGATAACTGAGATAAGATGTAAGAAAATCTTGGTGACATGAGAGATATAAAGTGTGATATGACACATGCAACATAAGAAAATGTACATAATACATCAAATGAGACTCGAGACAATATGAGAGATGATAAATTTTATGAGAAATGATTTGAGATATGGGTCATAAGAGATCTGACCACAGAAAATGATAGAGACGACAGACGAGATAGATGATGGATGCTACAGTAGTCAAAAACAGAGTCCTGTAATCAGCATATTCATTTTCTGAATTGTGTTGATAACATGAAAAAGTAACTAAAGGATACCAGATTATTTGTGGCATTATTTTGTCATGAAAACCCAAACAGTTATTCAATCTGTGAAAGGAACCTTTATAAATATGACAGCGTGCTGCATGATCGGTGAAAAACAGCAGTCACAATTCGAAATGAACTAACATGACGACGTTCGGTGTACAGCTCAGTGATGTATGAGTTTATAACCATAACAATGTAATGCCATCCAATACCACAGCTCTGCAATAAAATGTATTCTTTCCTTCTTATGTACTTCCTGTAAAAAGTAGATGGACAAAACATCAGAACCATTTTTCAAAATTGCTGTGGTTTATATTAGACTGTGCAGCTGTACCTCATGAACTGATGAATCATTGTATATACGAGGTTCAAAGAAACTGCTTGGCATGCAACCTAATATGACCCACCCTGGTCGCAGTATTTGTGGCGGTGATTAAGCATTGTTAAAGTCCACTATATTTATGTAATGTTGTTTACCTCTTATAAAAGGGTTGTGATGACTGCTGGATATGAATATAATCACTTGTGGATTCCACTGTTGTCACTGACAGATATTGCCAGTAACAACACTGGTATTATTAGAATAACTAGAGCTGCCCTACCGTCCTTTTCTGGCAGATCCTCAGTGTGTCAGAGAGGGGACAGCTCTGTCATTCAGTCAACACCGGCAAAATTAGAAATTCCTCGTCGCGACCCCACAGCCTCCGCAGTTTGAGATCTAACACCTGTTCAATAATGACGGATATAATGAAGATGAAGGTCACGAAGTAAACCCCAACCTGGTAACACTCTTTGTGTGTGTGTGTGTGTGAGACAGGCTGATGCTGGTCTGTTTTGAATAGCTGTCAGGTGTTAGACATTACAGTCCCCAACACCTCCCCCCTGCACCCCCCATCATGTTTCACATCTCACATGGTTTATAACGCTTTCTGACACATATTCGGCTCGTTCTCCTGAGCACAGAAGACAACCCTGTGCCCACTACCCTTCCTTTCTCCTCCAAAGCGAGGCCGTCACGGCTGACACCTGCCCAGGAAGCGCTTAAAACAATTAGAACTCCCTGGAAAGCTAAAAAAAAGTCGCCTGCCAAGAAGAGAAAGACATAAAACATAGATCCCCTTCTTAGATTAAAAACCCTAAATTAAATCAAGTGTACCTTCAGTGCGTGCCTGGGAGGGTCCTTAATGGCAGGCTTTGCATTCTTTTATTTTATTAATTCCCTCTCCTTACTCAGCCATCTCCTACTGTAACAGCCTCTCTGACTCATCTGCTGCAGGAGAAGAGGAACAGGGAGGAAAAGCACCCAAGAGTGGAGGAGCAGGGGTGGGCGCAGTGCCCGCCTGAGGCGGAGTGAGTCACGACGCACCGCAGGAACCCATTCATCACAGTGTGGCGCTGGCACTGCCTGCACCTTGGCACTGTCCATCACAGCCAACCTGGGCAGCGGTGAAAATTAGGCTGCTTTATCTCTGGGCTCTTATGTTTTTGTTGCCTCTCAGCTCCCTCTCCCGTGGTCCTGTGGTTGAGGATGAAAGGACACAAGCACAAAACCCAGATCAGCTGATTGTTTAAAGGATGGACACTGGTAGTTACTGTACACTCTCTGCACCTTGAAAGGATGAATTTTTACACTCTAAATTAGACAAATCAGTCCAAATTAAGAAAAGAACTCATTATCTTCCTTGCAACTCTACCAGTCGCATACATTTACTATTTGCATCTAGCTAAATAATTTTAATATCAGTTATGGTTCTTACAGACTATGGTGCATATTGTTGAAAATACAATACAAGATTGTCTTCTAAGTAGCAGTGAGCTTGTCCAGTGACTCACCAGTGATAGCTAACCTGCTTTAACCAGCTGTTAATAAAAACGAAAAGTCTTTATATGTTCTTAAGCAGACCTATGTGTCATTCATTTTATGTTTGAAGTCAAATCATTCAATCATTCAAAAACAGATGAAGATGAAGAATCAGTCACTTGGGTGACAAGAATGAATGTAATGCCTCAGGATTCAACAGTGAGAATGATGCCTTTTGTCTGAGAGGGACGTGATTTGTAGTTCAGAGGTGGGTAGAAGTTGGAGTTTAAGGGGAAAAAACAACTTAAGTTAGAGGACAGAAGGTCGTGGAGTTAGGCTATTCAAGTTAAAACTTTTGGGAAGTTTCAACATTTAAATAGTTTTTCTGCCAAATTGCTGTCATTTGCCATTTTAATCTTGTTTTGATCAGTTGGATCATTACAACAGCACACAAGCAAAAACAGAATAACTGAGCAAAGCAGCAAAAAGAAGTTTTTAAAACCAACATGTGTCATTTATAACACAAAGATAATAAAAAAATGGGCTAATAAGCAAAATAAGAACCATAGAACAGGAAAATACGTCTATGCTGACAAAAAAACAAACTGCATTTTTATATTATAACAAAAAAAACAATAGATTGTATTTCACGTTTTGCAGAGCCATGTGTCGACTATGTCCATAGCTCACTGCTTCTGAATAGATTCCATTACTCACCCACAGAGGATCCGAGTCGTCTTTAAAGAGGCTTGTGAAACAGTTGCATCTGTTCTGAATCACTTTTCCTAACATCTTAAACCCAACGCGATGCTGAAGAACAGATAGTGTTTGGTGATGAGACACTAAAGGCTTGTTGTATATTTTCTGTGCATCTCAGTGTACTGAGGGTTAGCTTGTGTGTGCTACTCATTAGTTATTGAAACCACATCTGTGTTTTCGTCTAAACAGTGTTCTTGTGGGGGATTAAGAACAATACTGAGATGGCATTGATGTTTTCCCATGAGGAATAATTGGAAAATGGGTGTTCTCCAGTTTTTTTCTCCCCCTCTCTCCCCAGAGCTGGACTGTGGGATATTGTACAGAATGACATGAAGGTCCAGCAAGCAGATGGAAAGCTGGAGATGTTAAATCCTCATTTTCAAAATTGCAGCCGCCTGGTGGGAATAAAAAATGTCAAAAAATGTTGACTTAATCTCAGTTTTCTTACCTCTTCACCTGGCATTGGCTGTTTTGTTTATTCAAATCACATGTTGGACATATGATGTTACATTTACGTATTGGCTTTCTGTTGTCTTTGATCAGGCTGTCACGGCCAATTTTCTCAATTTATGCAAAATATGAATAATGCATCACTTCGCAATCATCACTATTTGTTTGAGTCAGCAATGCTAATTCAAAAAAGATTGGGTTTGTTTTTAAAAAAGGATTAACAGTTGCTTTTTTTTTGGTGATTGAAGTGTGTCCATATAAAGCCCTGGGATGTTTATTATTTACTATTGTCTCATCCTCTTGTTTCCTGACTATTTCACAGTCAGCTCAGCAATGTGTGGACCATATGCTCCAACCAAAGTTCAGTTTTAACACTGAAGTTTTGCACCACCCCAGCCATGACACACATCGGGTTTCGCATTCCCCCTTCTGAGCGCCGAAAGCCTCGGGCGGTTTCATCTCTTCGTATAAAATCACAGATGGACATCACGCATCTTTAGGAGCCTCCACGGCACATCATGGCCCTCATAAAGATTTCATTTACAGCCGTTGAATCAACCCTCTGTCCCTCTTGTTTTCGCCATCATTCCCCCTCTCTGCGACTGCCTGCACACTCATTTTACATGACAGGGCTGCCCACCGAAGGCCACTGTCTTACTCATCACTCTGGGCGTTTTTTGTTTTTTTTGCTCAAGACTGGTCGGACTGTCACTTCAACCCCTCCCCTTCTCCCCTTCCTCTGAACCCAACCACCCCTGGACACCACATCCTCCCCCACATCCCCCCCTCATCATCCATCTCCTCTCTGCTGGTGTCTGGTCCGCCTCTCTCACTTTAATCTTATAAAAGTGGATTTCTGATATAGAGAGTGAGAGGGCTTTTAAGTGGATAGTACTGAGGTTGGTATAGAGTGTGTATGATGGGTAAGAGCCAGGGGGCAGAGCGGCTTGATGGGTAGAGGGCAGGTGGTTCCTGTAATGGCTTCAGTGCCTCCACCTCCTATCGCCTCCCCCACCCCCAACCTGCCCTCCCCATCAGCCACTAATGAGCCTATATAGACACCCAGTAGTGGGTTTATGATGTTGTGGTGAAAATGAGAGCTGGACGCAGAGAGAAGAGGAGAAAGGGAGCACGGGTCCATCAGAGCGGCGCAGCACAGCCGGTCACTTACTGATATTGATCCGCGTCCCAATCCATCTCAATTTCCCTCATATGTAGTCACATCCAATTATGTTTTGCACCATCTTCAAAGCGTCGCGTCTCAGCAGAGGCATCCGAAAACTGCAAACAGCGTGATGAGCTCACATGTGACGCTTGAACAGAAGAAAGAAAGAAAGAAAGAAAGAAAGAAAGAAAGAAAAGAAAGAAAGAAAGAAAGAAAGACATGCTCGGGGACTTAAGCCTGCGCGCGGTGAAGAAGTGAACACGTTTTTATGTGCACGATCCACTTTTCTCTGTTCAAACGCCTGAAATCCCTGGGGAGACTGTGCTACTCTTTTTGTTATAACATCTCCATTTGAGGAGGAGATGAATGCGTTCCCTTCTTCATTTCCCTCCCGCCTCTCCCCCCTCCCCCTCAGCTGAAAGCTGCTGTCTGGGTGGTAAAACTTGACTATAGTGCTGCACGAACCCAGGAGACTGTCAGAAGGCAGGCGTGTACTTTCCATGTGTGTGTGTTTTTTTCTGTGTGTGGGGGGGGTCAATGGCATATACATACAGAACAGTAGTCTTGGAGATCCATCTTCTGTTTTTTATTATACCCAAGGATACACAAAGAAGGAGCCTCTCTGCCTTAATGAAAGCAGTTATTTCAACAAAGGCAAAGCCCCTTGAAAAATAACATGTCTAAAGATATAAGTGCTCCATGCAGACTAAAAAACACTGACTATTGCTGTCTATATATATATATATATATATATATATATATATATATATATATATATATATATAAATATATTTCATTGATACCTTCCTGTTGATATTTTTAATATGATATGATAATGTGAAAGTATGTCATCTCTCCCTTAATGGAAAAAAGTCAAGTTTACAGTGACTAAAGAAGGTATTCAGACCTGCTGGCAGTTCAGATGCTTCAAATTATTTACTTACTGACTTCAAAGCAGGATGGGAGAGATGAGACAAAGCCAGGTGCCCAAGTCTTCCAGAGACTTATGTAAGAAGACTTTGAATTTGTAATTGCAGCCAAAGGTGCCTCTACAAAGCGTCTAATAAAAAGGTTCTGAATAACTTTGTAAATTAGAAATTCCTCTTTGAAGTTTGTCTATCACTTTTTATTTTGTATTTGTTGGTTTATTACATTTATCTTATGTCATATTTTATATCAGAAAGATTCTCTGTTCTTAGATGCTCTTACACATGATTAGGAGAATAATTAAGCCATATAAGGAACTTTCATTTTAACATTTATTTTTAAGATGACATGACAATCCATCCATCCATTTTCTGTACCTGCTTATTCTGACAAACAGGGTCACAGGGGTTGCTGGAGCCTCTCTCAGCTATTCATTGGGCAGAGAGGCGGGGTACACCCTGGACTGGACGCCAGTCAGTCACAGGGCTGATATAGAAAGACAGACAAACCACTCACACTCACACCTAGGGGCAATTTAGAGTTGCAAATTAACCTAACCTACATGTCTTTGGATGAGTGCAGTCTGGGATCTACCTTCTGTTATTATTGAATAAATATATCCATCGAAACCATCTCATACATTCAGTGCAGAAATGAGTTTCTGTATCTAATTTGAATCCTAAACGCTTTAGGAAATGTAGCTCCATAATTCATAAGAGTATAATTCAAAAATACAAATGAGCCCATTCTCAATAATGACATTACTGTGTTAGGGAAGAGACTAAAGATATAACCTCAACAATATTTCACAGTTTAACTTCATCAATTTTGCATTAGGATGGTGGATATTCCTGAGTAGGATATGAAACTTTATTCCTCTCTTTAAAAAAAAAAAAAAAAAAAAAAAAATTTCTACAGCACTGTAAGACTGGAAAAACTTCAGTTCAAGAAAACCTGTGGGATGAATAATCCATCATTCATCTCAATCATCTGGGATTAATATATGTGACACAGTTTAGAGGACCTTAGTTGCTATGACCCTTGTGAAAAACTGGCCTCTACCATGTGACAGTCTATAAAAGTTCAGTCAAGTGCTGTAGTGAAGTGTGATTTCAAAACGGGCTGACTGATAGAGTGGTGTTCTTTGGGAAATTAAATTCTCAGGTAAGTTTCCATAGTGACTTCAGGTCGAGGCCGTCTCTTAACTGGGAGTTATGGGACAGGAGATGGTGATGGGGGAAGCACGAAGCACGAAGGTGTTAATGGACTGAACATGCACATGGAACCGTCCAAAGGACTTAAAATAAAAACCAATAAACCAATAAAAACCACCCCAAAGTCTAGTGAGAAAACCAGCTGAGTCAAGGCAGCTTTTATGCAGACAATATCACCTGTTCAGATTATATTCAGATGCATGTTTCTGATGTTGGAACAGAAATATCAAATCATAGCCAGTGTGGAGACATCTGTAAAGTGTTAAGGTGGCCTTAATGGATAAAGAAAACCAACATTCAGCTGAGTGAACAAGGTGCAAATCTCATCAGCAAGTATTGACCCGTGATAACTAAATCTCAACTATTTTTTGAGACAGTGGGCCGTAATCCTGTGACTGTAATGCAACTCCATCAAAATCAAAGATGTCCTGTGGGTTTTTTCTTGTATATGAACGGTTCCTTTTACATTCAGTGTCACCTTGAGGTCTAACATGTTAAATGAGTCACCTTCTTCAGTAAACATTTGTAGTGCCAATTTTTTCAACAGTTTGAAACTGGCATTTCATTACATTCATGTTTACTTGCTAGCAGTCTTCCAGCAGGTTGTCTCCTTCCTTGGTGCATTATTGCCACCTGAAGTAACTATTAAGTGTTATTTGTGCATTTGTGCTCCCTTGTATGTATGTACGGGAAAAACAAATGAGGGATTAACTCACTGTCTGTAAACTCCAGAGTACCTTTAAAACCACAATTCCCACAATTCTCGGGTGCACAATTTCCAGTAAACTGTACTTTAATATCCCAAAGCCATATTCCCTTCATCATGGGGGTGTAAGAGGTTGTGTTTGATTTAGATGATGGTGTGTTCATGTGTGTAGAGTGTCAAGTGATACAAATGATAAAAATGACATGTGCTTGTGTGTAATGGTTCATCTTAACTGTGTGGAATTAGACTTCTCATTGCTTCGGGCTCATTGTGTGTTGGTGCATTTCTGAAATGTATTAGCTCATACTTATTGAAGACCTTTTACTCTAAATCATCCCCTTAAGAGCCTGTAATTAAATTTTTATGCAACATGGATAAAGGAATTATTTTTCCTCTTACCTCCCCACCACTCCACCAGCTCCAATGGGTGTAGGGGACTACACCTCCTTTCACCTTCTCCTAATCAACGTTTATGGATGACCCAAACTAATCTCTAAGTGAATCTAAAGCCAACACTGACGTATCCATCCATTAAACAAAATTGACTGAAACCTCAGCCAGCGCCGTGGCTGCCGCTCTGCAGCCCCTGACCTCTGACCTCCCTGTGAAATGAGCAAATGAAGAGTAAGTTTCCCCACAGCAATCAATAATCTCCCACTAATTCAGGGAAATATTATTTCATGTATGTCAGACAGACCCTGAGAGGATGCTTAAATATATGGATGTGGGACTTCTGAGTGAACCCACAGTCATTATCTGGAAATGTGGGTACACGTTCTTGGCTCTATTGTTTAATTAAGCAGGTAGAAAACCTCGAAAAAAACATTCCACAAGTCAAAGTGAATCTCCAGTTTATAGACAGTGGAGTTTTTCCCAAGCTGTGACAGTGTTGAGCTCTGGGAGAGATTTGTCTACATTTACAAACATTGATTAAGTTGTCCCAGGCCAATTGTGTTTCTTTCAACTTTGTTCTGTTCCTGTTTAATAGAGATGAGACAACAGCAACGGATACAGAATACTAATGAGGAACAGCAACGACAGCGAAGCATGTGTGTGTTCATTTTGTCTCTCGTTGTGTGCGCGCAAATGAGACCGTTGTGTAATTTGCTCTCTTTCAGTGCTACCTCTGTCCAAATTCCATAAACATTGACGCTTTGTAGTGGCATACCCACAGCGTAGATAAAATAAACATCCTTCACACTAACCATCACCTCTGGTTTCAACAACAAACACACAAAGATGTTTGACAGTGTTGATGTGACGCTTTGCCGACAGCAACACGAGCGAAGGCTGGTTCAAGCACTTCATCGATCTCACAGATGTCACAGAGGTTGAAGGCTCTTCAGCTGCAACACTAAAATCACTGACTCTCACATGCACAGTTCATAGACGGCCTCTCTTTACAGTCAGCTGGAGAGAAGAGCGAGATGTCATTCTGGATGGTGTCCAGGTGTGGAGCCTGTGTATCCCACTTCTGTCATTAAACCCTGGGCCGGTGGGAAGGACGGTTTACTGGGCTCCGCTGAGTGTGCTGACCCCAAGATGAAGCCGTCAAGATCGCCTCCCTCAGATCACCACTTAGGCTTACCGCCATAACTCACAAACAGCCAGATGCACCAGAAGTCACAACACACTTATTTATTGCTCATATTGTGCCTTTAAATTAGAATCTCTCAGGTGCTACGCTATGCGCCTGCGCCAGTGATGACATTTTTATTTCATGTTGGCAGCCCGCTCACTCACCCGACTCATGAACTTTGTTTTCCATCCCAGTGTCATTTTTTTATGTGAGATTGAAGAGACTGCCAGAGAACCATCAGCATTTGGAGCTCTGTGAAGCTTTTTCGATCAAATACACATGACAATTCGTAGCAATTTGTTCTACTGTACAATTAGATTCTTCCAAACCTCCCTCACAGAGCACAGCCCTTCATGTAAAATCTGACCAGCAACAACAATTCTGATGGAAGAAAAAAATCCACTCATGTTCAAACCAAAAATTGAGCAAAAAACTGAGCAGAGTTAAAGTGAGAAGTGTGAGGGTATGATAACAGCACTATACACTTATGAATTATGATAACTTTCTGATTAGATGTCACTTGGCAGTTAAGCAGCCAATGAAGATACCACTGATAGTAAAGCACGAACAAAACAGTTCATGATCAGCTAAGAACAACTACAAAAATATGTCTGAACTAATAAACCATACTGCATTTTTAAGACCATGAAAGATTTTTTGCAGCTCTGCGGCTTGATGTCTATGCTACCGCTCATATTAAACTGTGCTAACTACAGCACAAAATGGTACAGAGCTGATTTAAATAGGGGACTAGTAACAGGCAAACATACAGATGTTGTCCTAAAGCAGATAAAATGCAGCGTTTGCATCTGAGAGGTCAAAGGACTGGGGACTCTGTTGGTCTGAAAGTTGATCTTCACAGTTCATTCTGAACAGCAACACAATGACTGAAAAGATTACAATCTTAAGGTCCACCCCAAGTGGGTGAACTGTCAAGCAAAAGAAAATACTATAGAAAACAGCACTCCTAAAAGTGCTCAGAGTAATTATCTTAAAATACCAACAACTATGACTCTTATCTGTGAAAGAAGGCTGTGTGATATGGTCAAAAGTTCTGGAACTAGCAAGTAAATGGAGCTTGAGATGACAATGTTTTGTCCACTGCCGTTTCTGTTTTCAAGGAAGAAACTGTAAAAGATCAAAAACAACTCAGTAACAATTTTATTTTGTTTTTATTTGTTAATATTTCCCATCAATACTTTTTCCCCCTACTTTTCTTTTTGATTCTTATTTCTGTATGCTCTCCTATCTGATTATGAATTAGATAAAACCCATTATTAGTGGCAGAATGTGTATCTTACAAGTAATCCTTTGTGCAGATTTGCAGAGATAAGAGGCTCCAGTGGATGTTTTCAGGCTGGCGGGGGGGATGAGTCAGACACCAGGTCTGGTGGAGGAGCCATTAACCAGGCGGGTGGGCAGTGGCCTGTCCCATCTCTATCAGACACACAGGCAGTAAAATCCACACTGACAGCCTGAGGTCCAGTCTGAAAGGGTTCTCACTCGGCCGGCAGACAGGTGAGGTTTGATGGCTTCTGGGTCCCAGGAAATGCCGTTATAACCCACTGGATGAGCAGTAATGCAGTCCAGTGGACATTAACTCTGCAGGTGTCTGGGGCTGGACTCTGTCCTAAAACAATGCAGTGAACCTTGAATTTTTTGACTGTTGTACAGCCACAGAGATAAGTACAATGTTTAAGCCATTCAACATGTGTTCAGCCTCATATCACTTGTAATTGATTTGCGATGCCAATGTGAGTTACAAATACAGGAAAAGAGCCTGCAAGGTTACTGACAGTGAAGAATGACTTCTCCTACATACACCATATGGTCGCTGAGGCTGTGTAGCAACATTACATGTAAAACTAATTTAGTCCATTTCTATTAAGTCCTCATGTCAGGGATGCTGTATTTCTAGATTTGTTATGAATTGTCGATATCAGCGCACTCATGTCCTCTAAGTGGTTCCTTATTAAACGAGAATTTTCTTGTTCTGGCTCACTGGGGAGGGAATTGATGCTGTGAAAACACTCGCCACAACTGGTTTCTTCTGACGCGAGAGGAATTAGAGGAAACCAGACAAGGCTAATGGTGATGTTGCATTCCTCCTTTGACAATATCTGCATGCATGGTTAACCCTCGTCACTCAGAGGGCCGCTTCTGGGCGTGTTTGACAAGATGGTTGCCTCTCTAATTTGATGTGTTACTCTGGCGACTTCTTCCACTTTGTGTTTTGACTCCAAACAAACACACAACCCGCATAATTTCCCATTCAGTCACATGATTGGAATAAAATACTGCTTCCTTGAAACAGCACTTCAGCTTGAAGGGCTGTGTGTAGTCTCCTCAAGAGGCAGCGGTGGAGCGCCTCAAAGCTGTGTGTGTGCA
The DNA here is from genome assembly GCA_023238725.1 of Scortum barcoo. Lineage (NCBI taxonomy): Eukaryota > Metazoa > Chordata > Actinopteri > Centrarchiformes > Terapontidae > Scortum > Scortum barcoo. The sequence goes on from CM041547.1 coordinate 5,597,387, forward strand.
TACGTGCCTTCTGTTAACTGAGAGCTAATGTTTGTAGGTATGATGTCTTAGAGCTCTTCCCTCAGGGTTAGACGTCCCTTCTAATAGTTTCTTCCGCTCATCATTTTTTCATCATCATTTTTCTTGTGTGCATTAATAGCCATCGTGGGAATAATACCAGTGATTAGTTTATTTTAAAGTTTGTCTTACCATACACGTCTCCAGGCTATGCCATGATTACAAAAGGTATCCCAGTAACGCTGACATATGGGAAGCATCAGCCCCTTCCAAGTTGTCACTTCCTTCCTCTTTATTTTCACTGCCATGATGGAGAACCGATGGCCGTGTCCGTTCTTCGATGCCCTTGCCCATTAGAAAGGTCACCTCAGGTCATTAAGAGGGTTGCCTGTGGACCAGAGGTAGACTTTGGACCAATAGCAAGCCAACAGGATATGGACTGCAAATGTGGATGGGAGCTCTACCTGTATATGAGCTTTATAAGGAAGGAAAGGCTCAGCGGTAATAGCTTGTTTACACTGTTTGGAAAGCGCTGATCTTTTGATTTGTGTAATTGACCCCCCGACTCAATCAATCAAGGTATCAATCAGCGACCTGTGCTTTAAGTAAACATATTAATCGTTTTGGATTCCTGATGGCGCCTCACAGAAAAAGGTCAGCAGCAACTTTGAGTGAGAAGATTGTAAAAGACTCCCAACTGAAGTTAGAGTTTCCATCATAAGCAAACACACTAATTAGTTGGATAAGCAGTACAACCATCGTTAAAGGCGATGCACAGAATTTACAAAGCTGCTTGGTCCTTCTCCCATCATGGCAGGAAATGGTGGGTTATAATGGCAATGGCTCCTGGAGGACTCTCAGTGGTGAGGTATTTGTTTAAATCATCTAGAGGACCATTCACTTTGGTTCTCCATGTGTGGTTTTCAGGTGGGTTTTCTTCCAGCAGAGACTTATTGTCTCGCTGGTCTGTGGTGTGTAAAGTCTCTATCTTGCTCATAAAATTCAAAAAGTGTGAAAAGATTAATCATCTTTGCTGCCCCATCTCATCTGTGAACACTTTCTCTAACCTGCTCTTCATGAATCACTGTCATATCTCTGACATTACCAAATTAAAAAAAGTTCTTTCCTTTTATTTCCAATGGGATGAGGTCACACCTGGTTTCATGTTTAAGTCATAGCAATGCTATCATCCAGTATGATTTATGATTTTTAAAAGATGCCACTGCTCTAGTTGTAGTTGCTACTATTAAATTCAGTGCGTTTGTATTTTCCTGAGCTTTTATGCAGCAAAACAGCTCTTTTCAACTCTACCTCTTTTTACTCATACCACCGTAAATAAATGGCTTCTCACTTACCTCTTTTTTACATGTTATGTTCTATACATTGCACCATATCACTAACTTTACACTCTTTCCCACTATCACTCTAAGTCTTATATATGTATATAGTCATGTATGTGAATACAAAACTATGTTTTCCTCAAATTTTGTTTTCTTCTCTAAGTGTTATTGCAGTGTGTTGTATTATTGTTTTGTTGGTGATAACTGTATTTGAATGAACTTATTCCCACAGAAAAATTCCCTTTTGTAATTAAGACTCATAGCCTGAAATTAAAAATGGGTTCTTGTCAGTGAGTTTTACAAACAGTAAATCCTAGATCACACTAAATGGAGGTTTATTCACAATATTTCCACAATATTATATATTATAAGTTCCCATTGTTCTATATGTGAGTATCACAGTTTCTTGGCTTCTACACCCCCACAAAAGTCACTTTGTCTATACCCCCTGAGGTTAAACTCAGCCAATAAGACAATTTTTTTCTCCAGAGCGGCTCTGCCACCCAAACTATGTTTGTACAACTCAAATTGCAATCTGCCTCCCTCACTCTTATTCACTGTCACTAATGTTGGTACTGCTGCTATTTTTTGTCTGAATTCTTTAAATGTGTGGCAGCTGAGAGTTTGGGCAGTGGCCGCCCTGGTGGTCTTTCGCTTCTCTAATTGCAATCCCCGCCCCCAGCCCTCTTTCCACTACCCTTCTCCAGCCGTCTCTGCTGCACCGTTCCTCCCATCAGAGGATTTACAGCCCAATCATTGTTGCCATGGAATGCAACATCTCGTGGAACAATAAAACAAGTAGTTTTCATTATGGAGGCCCAAGCGGTCTGACCTTACAAGAGTCGAGCGTTGCACGTCAGCGGTCTGTCAGCTTGGCTCGGTGTGGTCAGTCAAACTGCAGATCTTTATAAGGATTTGTCTCTAGTGCTACACTTATCCCTGCTCCAACGGGGTTGAAAGGACACCTTATAAAGTCAGGCTGGAGATTAAGTAACTCTTGCCTTCATTACAGCGCAGAGACAGGCCACTCCAGTCATTAGACAGAGCCCTGCACTACTGTAACCGCACCAAGGCTGGCTCGGCTCACACACACCTCCTAATGGCTTTCCCAGAGCGGCCCCTGGCTGGCTCGGACTTGTGTAATAAGAGGTTTAGATTTTTAAAATGAAACAGACATGCCATGCCTCCAGCTGGGCACGGTGTTGTACAGTACTGCGGAGCAAAACCAGGGGTCCACATTAGATTTCTTGAGCATGTAATAGAGTACAGTAAGACTGGAGGTGCTGTAGGGGAGTGGAGGGAAACACAGCTCCTGAGAACATAATCTTGGTGACCATCCAGACACCCACTCCAGTGCTTTTCACCACACACACACGTACTTCACTCCCCTCTTCTTAGCTTCCAGTGTCCCAAGCGTGGTTGTCTTCATGCTCAGTTGCAGGGTTAAGAGTCCTATCCCCCCCCTTTTTTTTTTTTTTTTTAAACTAGAGAGGTGATGAGGTGGACAGCAGGCCTGTGCCATGGAGAGAGATTAAACACTGTCATCACCCTTTCCTCCCCCGGAGCTCAACACTCTCCATCACACCGACAGCAGGTCCCAGTCTTCCCAAACCAAAGCCAAACACATGCCAGACCGCAGAGACACAGACAGGTAAGTCCTCTCTGATAAGCAGCACATGTTGTCCCGTTCCACTGCCTGCATTCTTAGCCTAGACAGGACACGGTAATATTCGATTTAACTTTATTGCACTCTTTACTGTGTCTATGCATGGAAAGCATTGACCTCTCATGAAACTACCTCATGAATTAAAGTGTTCCCCTCGAGATCACAAGCAGGCCTAAAGACCCTGCCAGTCCTTGAAAATGGAACTTATTATTAAAATCATTTATATAAAGAGGCTAAATCAAAGTGTATTGAAACAATCATACTGTACCACAGTAATAGCCTTGGGTCTTTTCTTTTCATGTGACCAGTTTGGTACAAATATTTGAAGCCAAACTTGAAACCCGAGGAAATAAAGGGCCATATTGTTCACATCTTTTAGTGCCTCACACCTTTTGTCTCGTGTCAGTGATTGTTTCTGCAACAAATTTCCAGACCACAGTGGTATTAGTGTACAGTAATTGTACGGTGGTGACATGACATTGACATTTTCCATGTGTGCATCATATTGCCTTTAAAATCAAAGAGATTTATAGGTATCAAGGGAGCACACCTAGAAAATGGCATTCCTTCATTTGAATTCATGTGAAATCAAAAAAGGACCTCATGTGCTTACATTCTTCCTGTAACAGGAAGAAAATTTTTATATATATTATATATAAATTTTTATATATATATTTTTATGTCTTTAAATGGGCTTTTATTTGACGTTTTCCTCCCTCAAGAAGGAACATGTAAAATGACGCAAACACGAGCTGAATCCAGCATGCACGCACACAAAATGGCTTGTGGCAGTGGCAGGAAAGTGGTCATGACTCTTGGTGCCCACAGCTGGAGATCACCCACAAAAATTCCAGGAGGATTATTTTAGTTAAAAACAGGGGTATTTTGGGGGTGGCATGGTGGGGGGGGTTAAAAGCAATATTCTGTCTGGTACCCAGAATCCTTAGCTACTACCCTGGCTGGTGGTCCATTTGAAATCATAAAATAAAATGTCTGACAGCTGTCCAAAAATCCTGGCTCCTTTCTTCCTTAACTTCAGGTCCTCACATGTTGTCTGCACTGGTTGGATCTTATCCCGGGTACTAATTTTCCCACACTAAACCCAGGAAATTTTCACATTCAAAAAGATTTACACTGGCAGACTGAAGAGATATTGGAGTCAAGTCAAAAGAAAGAGACCGAAACGGGACTGACACTTGTGTCATAACTTTAATTCTCAGGAGGGTGAAATACTGTTTATTTTGGATGTCGATTCTGCATTGTGATGAGTGCAACATGTTCGATTGGGATTTGAGCCATTGTGTCAATAGGTTCAGTATTTTTGTTCTGAGAGTGGAGTAAAAGAAAAAAAAAGAAAAAAGAAAAACAACGTGGGAAAGAGTAGAGAGGAAAATAAAAAACAGGACTGCTCATTCACATCCAAAGCTTTAACCCACTGTTTAAATGTCAGTCTGATATCTTTAAAAAACATCCACCCACCGCCTGAGTAAAGGCAATATTAAATGTAGCCAAGCATAAATGAAAAAGGCATTTTACTGTCAATATTAAAAGAAACACCTTGGATAATCACTGTTGAAAACCAGAAAATATTCCATTGTGGGGCGAGGCAACAACTCCATCCTGTGCAACTGTTTTTAATGGAAGTAAAGCTTCACAGACTTTTTCACCTCAGCCCCCTCAAATCTGAGTCCTAAGACCAGCAAGGGTCTCGTGGCACCATTTTAACACCGTTCAGGGTCAGGGGAAAATCAGATTGAGAGAGGAAGGGTCTCCTCTTGGGGGGGTGGAGGTGTGAATCTGACATGAAGCAGGTTAAGGAAGCGACGTTTCTTTTAGTTAGTGAAGCAGAAACTGTAACTCTTAAAGTGGTGGGTTGACATGACATTTAACTTTTACGTGGGAGAGTGGAGTTTGTCCCCAAATGTCACTAACAGTTAATAATGGTTTCTTTGTGCAAGGGTGATTTTTTTTCTTCCCCCTAGAATTGCCATGCACAGATATTGTGGAAAGAAAATTTTAAAAAATGTTAAACATAATGAAAAACAGTCTTTCGTCTGGCAAGTGGCAGAAAGTATTGCATGCATCAGTATAATGTTGCACTGCAAAATCTAATTGACAACATATTTAATTTGTTTTCCTACAATATCGTCTCTTGCAAAACAATTTCTTCTTGTAGCGACTAAAGCTCTATTAAACTTTTGTGATTATGTTACAGCCGTTAGGTTCATTGTCGTGCATGTGTAGTGACTTAAGGCACAAGACAGGATGTGTTCAGTTTTTTTTTGTTTGTTTGTTTTTGTTTTTTTAGTTTAACCAGAATCCGGATCTTTCCTTAACCAGATCCTTTTGTTGCCTAAACCTAACTACACACAGGACTCAGGACGCGCTCCCCCGGTGTCTCTGGTACAAAATTCCTGAGCTTTACACTCCCACTTTCCATCCTGAGCGCCTCCTTCCAACTCGTGTGCAGTTCGGTGTAGCACTTCCTTTGCTGGAAAACAACGTAATTCAGGAAGCATTAATGTTTCAGATGAAAAACATAATTGGCAAAGTGAATCAGTCATACGTGCATACATGGATCTGCATAAAAATAATTGTGCTTACAGCCACATTTACAATCCAAACTCAGCGATGAACTCTTCACTGACAGATTTAGGTATACAAAGACACTGTAAGATCCAGCTTAAATAAAGTGACTGAGTGTTGTTGAAACACTCTTACTACTACTGCTGCTTTGTGAGTTTGTTCAGACCTTCAGGTAACGGTTATTGACCTCTGCTTCCTCTTTCTTTCTGCTGGCCTGCTGCAGAGGAACTGTAACTGATCCTGTTTGGACGATATTGACCCTCTGTTGGGCCAGCGCTCGCCTCCTTCTCCTAACTGCTGGAAGCACTGCTCCTATTGATCTCATTCTTTAAGTGTTACCATAAATTCCCTCCCCATTAGTTTAAACTGGACAGTGTTTGGTCCGCCCCATGATTCATCCGGACAGTCCTCCACAAAGAGAAAAGCTGAAAAGGCTCTCTCTGTATGCCATCTTCTCCAGACTGCTGCTCGTCTGTCCAGCACTGTGTTCTCTCTTACATCCCTCTTATATTACCTCTCCATCAGCCACCCTCTCACTCACTCTCTCCCCTGTTTAAGTGTTGTGCTTCCTGGATTCCTGCAGTACAAAGTGCTTCCACGGGAGAGATTGAATTCACCCCCTAATTTGGTTTTGATCCTTTTTATCTGCGTCATTTGCTTGTTGGAAGTGTGGCCACTGCCTTCGTTGTCAATATCTGAAATGTACTCACTGTACTGTTTTTTAAAAATCTGTATAATTCTTAAAGGGGGTTCGTCAGTTTACAGCAAACAAGCCCTGACATAAAACCTCTCCATGAAACTAAAGTACTCTTCCTGAATGGGCTGTTTAATGGACTACAGATGAGTTTCAACAGCGCACACAAAAGCTGGGTGACATTGCATTTGCAAATAGATTTTGTGGTTTGTGCAAGCTCACTTGGGTGCCAGATACGTCTGAAGGTTGCCAGAACAAAAAAGTCCTTATTTTCAGTTATTGTCAACTTACTGTGTTTTATCTGTTCCTTCAGGAGTGGTTAAACAAAATACAAAAAAAATTTGTTTTAAATAAGCATTTGACCCACACAGAGCAGCACCAAACACAGTAATGCCAGCGCTGTCAGATACTGTTTCTCGCTCCTATCACATATCTCATGATTACCCCCTCTTCCATCAGTCCTGCAACTTCTCAGGTGTCATGTGATCACAGGGCCCTGAGTTCAATTCCCCAGGTGAGTGTTCTGAAAATCTCTTTGAATCATTTCGCTAAAGCCTTTGGAGCTGAAGTGTGAAACGCCGTGCACACAAATCATTCCTAGGGGTGAAGCCATATGTGAGGCTTTAGACGGCTATAATAATGTTGGTCTGGAGCCAGCGTCGAGCTAGATGGACGTCTGCATTACACACCTGAGTGAAAGTTCCAATAAGCAGATGAAAATGCTGCATTATTTCGGGGGGATTTCAATGCAGCTCATGAATGGACATCGACGTTGTGAAGTCACCTGGGTGTTCACCTAAATGACAGTCTGAACTGTACAGACAACACAGACGCCCTTGTCAAGAAGTGCAACAGCAGACTGTTCCTGCTGAGGAGGCTGAGGATCTTTTGGAGTGCAGGGACCACTCCTCAGGACCTTTTATGACTCTGTGGTGGCATCAGCCATCTTTTATGGGATAGTCTGCTGGGCCAGCAGTATCACCGACAGAGACAGGAGGAGAATGGACAGACTGGTGAGGAGGGCCAGCTCTGTCCTGCAATTGCTGCTCCATCCACGGTGTATGAAGGAGAGGTACTGCAGGTCCTTCCTGCCTGCTGCTGTCTGACTATCAGACAAATAAAATGCCCGCTAGTCTGCAGACAAATAAACAAATAACTGACTTATAACTGGACTCTGTGCAATAACGCATACACTTCTGTTCACTGTTCATTTCAGTGTTTCGCACTCATTTCTACCTGAGATATTATATATTTCTTATATGTATATTCTTATTCTTAGGCACACTCCCTCTGTACAGGTATACTTACAGTTATAGTTATAATTATTTCTTTATTTTTTATTTTATTTATTTTATGTTTTTTAGATTTTATTATTCTCTTTTTTATTTTATTCTATGTCTTGCATTTCTTACTGTCTATTTTCCACTGTGTGTGTCGCTGCTGTTTTGCACTGTAAATTTCCCCGCTGTGGGACTAATAAAGGAATCTGAATCTGAACCTGAACCCTCGAGAGTGTCGTTCTCAGGGTCTGTTGTAGATAAGAAAGTTGCTGCAGAAACGCTCTTGAATCATAACTCTTAACCTGACCAGTTTTTAGCAGCCATTTACAGCTGTCAGTGTGAGTCAACATGCTTGATTGTGCATTTTTTTACATGCATGTCCCCGTACATGTGTTTGTTTGCAGATATACATGCGTGTGCGATGCTGCAGGAAGAGCTAAATTTGCTTCAAGAGATCAAAGCTGTAATTTAATCAGTCTTTCAAACACATGGCAATTTGTGCAGGAAGTTTTGATTAAAAAGCCTGCATCAGTGTAAGGAGCCTCACCCACCTCCACAGCAGCCAGTTAGCTGATTAATACCCCCGAGGACCCGGTAACCAACGGCCTGCCCATTACCACTGCTGTCTGAGAGGGTGAGGAGGGAGGGGTCAGAGAGAAAAGGAGGGGCGGATGCAGACCTGAAACCTGTGTGCAGCTATAAATCACCTCCACCCTGTGCACACACAAATAGCGTAACACTTTTATTTGTGTTCATATAAACAACAACCACTTGAACATAAACCATAACTACCACAAAACACTTCTGGACGCTGGGTTTTGTTCTGTTTACAGTTCCAAGAGCACAAATCACAGCACCTCCTCCAAATGTCAGTAAGTACAGAAACAGACCAGAGCAGCACCTTAACATAACTTTTAATGGCACTCCGCTCATCTGTAAACCTCTCCACAAAGCTAAATATAAACACATGCAGTCGGCATGTATGCTTGCAACTGTGCAGACAGTAGATTACGTAAAATGTTAATTACAGTGTTTTTGTAATAGTTTACTCCTATGGTGTAAATACTGTATGGTTAAGTTATTATCATGGGTGCATGACAAAAACACTTCAGATATTGTGGAGGGTTTAGGGTTAATGTTAGGGAAGTAAAATAGGGAACTCCGAGACAAGCAGGAGAGTATTAAAAAAGAAACAAGAAAAAAAGGTTGATAAAATATACAATTGAAGGTACTTATAATTAAGAAGCAGGAAAAAAAAAAAAAAAAACGTTCACCTTGTTGATACTGTTGTCTTTGAACGAATATGGCATGGGCATAATCACATACATTTGACTTCAGTTTTTATTAAAAATGCTTTGCTTTTACTTGCTTAAATTGTAACTGCTGCAGCTTCCTCAGCTCCCATTTTCTTGATGACCCTTGAGGGGCATTAGTGTCCAGTGTTCATGCTCAACTTTTTTACTTTTATGACTATACCATCATAGTGCACTGCATTTTACCATACTCCGTGTAAAAGCACTTATTCAGTCAACATTGCAAGTGTAAGTACAGAAGAAAGCTAATTGAGACAGCATCTCTGTTGGAGGCTAATGTGTTTCTAATAAAACACTGTTGATTTCCTGATGGGCTAATTGTAATGTTTTATTCTCGCTTTACTTGTGCCCTCTTGGACTCTGAACATGTATATTCCTTAAGGTTCATCTTTCATCTTGTGATTCTTTGTTTCTTACTGGCAGTAATCTGACAGTTCCCATTTAAATTCAGCACAAATTAAGTAAATTTCCATAAAGTCTGCAAAACTATGCTAACTGATGTGTGAATGTAAAGCACATCCAGTTTAACCTCGCTGTGCTGCCATTGATGGTACCTCACTTATTAGTCTTTACTTTCATTAACGCAGATTCCTTGTATCTGTACAAGACCTTTAGTCAAACTCTGATGGTATCACATCATTTGACTCAACTGAAACATAGATCCTGTCCTGCAGAATCACCCCCAATCCCTGAGGAAATTATTCATCCAGAACACAAGTTTTTGTTACAGATGAATCACTTCCTCAAGAATGAACAAAACTACAACACATCCAAATAAAATAATTTTCTAGTACTGGTTTCAATTTCAACGACAACATCTGGACAATTGGCTGCAACTTCACACATTTATTTTGCTGGTATGTTCAGAGGGTGAAACTTGCCGAATGACCTTACGTACTTCATATGCCCCAAACAGTCACCCGCTGCTGTGCTGCTGTGCTACATATCCACCTCATTAAGTCCATTAATCCAGTCTTGTGCCTCTGCTGCCGCCTGTATGGACTTTTCATTATCTGGCTGATTTACTTGCTCAGAATCATTGTGTTCTAGAGTCACTTGAACGTCCTCTGAGGTCGAGGAAGGAGTTTGATTTCTGATTCAGAGCGTTGCTCCGTCCCATGTGTGAGGGCTTCACATCTACAGTACAGCGTATAATGAGACGTTAGTATGACTCATTCAGCACCAATTGAGGTCAGCAGCTTGGTATGATGTGATCCAGGAATTAAATGTCAATGAGTATTTAATATATCAGAATCCGCTCTGAGGTGTTCCTGGATAAGGTCGGACAGAGTATAATCAGGTGTTGTTATGTTCAATGTAATGTGTTTTTAGTGGGCTCTTCTTACGCAGCCAACTTGGCAGTAATGTTAAAACTAGATTATTCAACCATGCTGTGGAAAAATGATTTTTACCTTTATTAAGAGCCTGTGCAATAGCGTATTTAAAGTAATTTGTTAGTTGCCATTCCTGGCAGTTTGAAAGAGGTTGAGATAGAATCGCTTCACTTTGTCCATCAGCCAGACTAAACACACACACACACACACTCTAACACACACTATTTTTTTTATGAGGTTAATCAAGAATATGTGGTACTGAGACACTCTAATCCACCATAGTATTACTGTCAAATAAATATTTCATATTGATAAAATATCATATCTAAGTGGAGGATTTTTATAGGAGCTTACACACTTCAAGACATCCTTAACCTGAGCCTTTAATTTGTAGACTGTTTTAAAGAGAAAAGAAAATCATAAAAAGAAACGCCTGACAGCTGCTTCTATTCTCTGCACACAGACACACAGTCCACTCGCTGACCCCATTCACCAACATCTCCATTAACCAGAGCGCAGTGTGATTTCATTACATCAGGCTTAATTGTGTTCGCTGCATCTCGGCGTGCTCTGGTAGAAACAGTGGCACGAGGGCGGCTGGAGGAAACAGAAGATGGGAACGGCAGCAGGGACGCGGAGCAGAGGGGATGTCAAAGCTTTTATTCACTGGCTTTTAAAAACCTCTCTGTTCCACACTGCTGCATTTCCCCCTCTGCAGGGCTGATAGCTCGTCTGCGCTGAGAAAATAACCTCCAGTCTCCGCGCCGCCTCGCAAACAAACCACACAGACATCATGCGCTCTGGTCTCTGCACTACAGGCCCAATGAGGTACAGTGTATTTTCCAATTTAGTAAGGCGGGGGAGCGGGGTGATGGTTTGTTGTTTTTTTTGTTTGTTTTTTTAAAGCATTTTAAGTTGAGCAGGAGGGAAAAATAAATCTTTATCCAGATGTTTATCAACTCATACTGTTATGTGCTTTTTATTCTGATGAAGTGAAATGAAGACAAAATGGGTGAAAGTTTGAGGAATAAAAAAGGAAACTGCTTGAGAAAAAGTGGGGACTGAAAATGAAGATAAGAGGAGCATAGGTACTCCAAACTGATTCGCATAACTACCTTTAAAAAGCCTGATTATGTTTTTTCTCCCTTGACAGCTTTTGCCTATTTACAACTATTGTGTAATCAATTTGGACAGCTGCAAAGTAAGAGCAGTGGGAGCAGGACATGGTTGAGACCTCACAGTTTGGGGAAAAAGGGGAACTGACCCTGTCGGGAATAAAAGTCGAAGTAATTCCAGGCCTGTCTCTGCCCGACACCTGACATGGTTTGGTTTCTTGTTCCTCCGTCTGGAGCTGAAACATCTGCTGTGACTTTTGTGAAGTTTTGTTCACATGTCAGTCCATCCAGACACCCACCGCTGTTTCAACTGTCACAACACAGCAGAGACCGAAGTCCTATCTGCTGATTTCACGCCAAATAAGTTTCACAAGGGTTTGCCCTTTTGCATGTGCGTGTCGAGACACATCTGTATGCTGGTATGCCTGAACCACTACTGGGTAGACTGCCATCAAATTATTCATGGACATTCATGGTCCACAGAAAGTAAATCCTTACAACTTCCTTCTAGCGGCATCATGAGGTTGATATTTGTTTTTAGTGAAATGACTCAATATTTTCTATGGCTTGGCATGAAATTGCTCATTATGCCCCTCTAGATGAATTGCAATGACTTTGGTTCTTTTAATTTCATGCCATTAACAGGAAAACATTTGAAAACTTCCAATACTTTGGCCACAAATTCTTCCAAAACTAAAAACATTCCCATCAGCCTGAGCTGAACTTTGTGTTTAATGCTAATTAACAAAGGTTAGTTAGCATGCCAACATGCTAAATTAAGATTGTGAACACTGTAAACATACATGTTGCACAACCACATGTTAGCAGGTTAACATAAGCATTTAGCCCAAACCACCAATATGCCTAGTTTAAATGTTGTTCTCAGGTTTGTGGACCTCAAGCCTTTGTGAGAACCTTGAAAACAGTAGAACTGGTCCAGATCCTTTTTAAACTCCTCGCCTTTGATGAGTTAATCAGTGGCACCTGGAGACCACTTTGAGATAAATAGGAACCGAGCAGTAGTTGCTTCACAAAAGACGAGGAACAGGTGTAGCTGAGGAAAAGGCAAGATGACAAAGAAAGAAAAGTGGGTTAAGGAAGAGAGGAAGAGAAGTAAACAGAGGCTTCCTCTCAGAAATCAAAGGAATCACCATATAAATCTAAAAAATAAAGATAATATCTACAGATTCTGCCAGAAACTGCAGTGTTCTTTTAATTAGGCCCTGACAGTAAATACTTCTCTGCGGGACCACAAACTGTTCCCTGATCTGCAGTAAAAGAAGAATCTACCTCCAAACCAGTTGAAAGGCTTGTGGTTAGCTGATGGCTTTGACTGTACCTAATGCTAATCTAACGCTGCAAATGTTTTCAACCAGAATTTGAGTTTACGATTCGGAAAGTATTTCATTGAAATTGCATCCAGGCAGGTTGAGAGTGTTGTACCTTTTGAAGAGACGAGTCAGGAGATTTTATTGTTCTTAATATGGTGTTAAACTAAGCCAATAATGAAACTCTTTACAGATGACAAAAAGCCTATTTTCACATTTTGTTTTAAATACACTTATAACCACAGTTGGATTGAAGAGGTGTCTAATTTCAGAAAAGGTCCTGACATTTAACAACACTGTTAGTTTCAGGTAATGTATGTTCTGTGTTTCCCTTTTAAATTTAATCTTTTTTTTTTTTCTTTCATAAAACCTCTGTGTTACAACGACATACAGCAAAATACTGACTTTGAATCTGTGAAATTTTAAAGTTTTAGAACTTGCTCCTTCTTTGGATTAAAAAGACACAATTAAACAATTAAACGAGTTTTTTTTCTTAAGAGTTGTCAAATGTAAATGTGAATAAAATTGGTATTTGTGCTGCCAGATTGTCATTTGTGCCTTAGCCATGACTTAACCTGATTATTTGCACTGTGCACAATGTGGATTACAACACGAAATGACCTTTTAAAGGTTCAGATGCTCCAAGAATTCACCTCCATGCTCATCAAATGCTGCAGATGTTTAGAACCAACATTTTAATGTCCAAATGTGAAATTGTTTCATTAAAATTGCATCCTACGGGTTCAGAGTGTTGGACATTTCCTCCAGGCTACTTACTTAACTTTCTCTCTCCAGTTTTCTCTGCATTGAAATTACCTTTGGATTTACAGGCTCGGTGAGTTTACACATGCCAGACATCCCCAACACCAGAATTTTCACTGAAAGAGATACAAAATGTTGGGAGGGCTGGGTTACACCTCTCCTACAGTCCCATACCTGACTGAGCCTAACAATATTTTCAAACCCTTACTCAAAGCATTTGTCAGCGATCCATCACATCATCACCTCTCTTACTCTAACCAAGCCTTTCCACATTATGACGCAGTCCTCTCCAGACCTGGATAATGTTTGGTTCACGTGTTGACGCGAGTCGATGGGCAGTGTCAGCGGGTGGAGGTGAAGGTGAAGATGGGCTTGCCTCATATCAAAGGCACCATGCAGAGGAGAGCATCTGCTGTCTGTAAGCTGCAGAATACATCAGCCACGATGACAGCTGTGGATGCAGAAAACTTTTGAACCTAAAATTGTGATGTGCACCTGCAACACACACTGCAAGTTCGAGTGTTATTGAAAAGAGTAAATCTGCACAATGGAGACAGCAGAGAAGCCCAGAGGTGGAACTGTGCATGTACATCAGCGTTTGTTAGTTCTGACTTTATACAGTTAAAGTTTATTACCCTAAATCCTCTGTGACCTTTTCATTTTTCAAATCAAATGTCTGCACCATCCTAATTATAGACCCATAGTAATACAAACAGCTGAGTGACGCCAAACAGAAAAGTGCAGTTTACATAACGAACGTGTTTAACTTTGCCATCTTTGAGCTCATTAGAGACAGAAATAGAAAGCTCCGTGCCATACAGATGCTTTCATCCAAACCCATTAATGCACTTTTTGCATTTTTATCCGAGCTCACCATAGAGAGCTATCAAAAGTGGTGATGTGTTCAAGTGATATCTTGAGGGGGGTATTTATGAAGAACATGTCCACTCTGTTAGATAGCCCTGCAGGAAAGAACTCAGGTCTTTGTTTTTGATCTTCCCCCGGCTGTCTGATGCATTAAGTCACTTCTTTCAGCAGATGCACTTATAAATGAGTCACTTCATTTTTTATGTTGAGGAGCGGCTCCATGAGCCTCATTGTCAAATCTGGTCCAACAGCCCTCGCTGCACAATGTGACTCTTTAGTACATTAAGGCACCCATCTCCACACAGACACATTTAAAGCCAGACAGTAACATTTTACTGTTAACGTGATGTTGTGCATTAGTGGTGCATTATGTTGCTCTTAGCAAGTAATGTTATCGTAGTTTGCGCTGAATACAAATGTAGTTTAAATGGGGTGCTGAATGAGGTAGGCACCCTTTTTTATTTAGGCTGTGGGGGGGAAAAAGCACTTCCTCTTTCATCCGTAAAGGTCCCAGCACACAATAACAGCACCCTCACAGGTTCATTGCACATCACACTGAGTGATAAGTCAAATAAAATGCTTGTTTGCTTCAAGCTGTACATTATCAGTTTTGAAGTACATGAAATTGAGATCTACATTGTTCCCATGTTCCCATGGGTTCCCATGTAGAAAGACAAAACAAAAAAAACAAGCTTTGGCCATGTAGGTATGTGTCTGTGCTGCGCATTGTTTTGGTTTTTCCCACAAAATTCTTAACATTTTGCATTGTGAAGTGTTTTTTTTTTTTATTTGCGTGGCACCCTGAGAATTTGGTCCTTAGTTTCTGAGACTTCCAAATTTTGACATGCTGACAATAAATTTTGCCACATTCCTGTCTACTTTCAAATGGGACAGCACACAATCACTGAAGGCCACATGTCAGACAGACAGGTGTGTGTGTGTGTGTGTGTGTATGTGAAAAGGTGTGTACCAGCCCACAGAGGTGATTGGTCCACGGGCTACAGGTACCTGCACATGATCGGCTCCTTCCTGAGAGCCAAGATGACGGTGGTGTTGCACACAGATCTCATTCTCCTTCCTACTGACCACCACTTGTTTCTGCTGCAACTGGGTGCACTGTTGTTTGTAGGATCTCCACCATGATTATAGGGGAGGCTGCCACTTCTGTTTATATTGTTTTCTACAGTTTATTTTAGTAAGCGAAGTAAGTTGTAATCATTTGTTATACCTTCCTAGTAAGATATCTTTGTTTGCTATCTTTGCCACCCTGAAGTAAATTGTCAGCGCTGTCTATTTCGAAGCGCTTTGTAAATAAACACCTGTTAAATCTCAGTTTGGCTGCATTGAGTACAATGAGCTTTTTTGCATGAGGTGAAGCTGTGCCAGAAACCCCTACTCAGGGGCGCTGAGTCAAATGAGTTTTTTTTATTTATTTATTTATTTTTTTAAGCATTAAGTTGAGCAGGAGGGAAAAATAAATCTTTATCCAGCTTTGTCCTTGAGATTTTTACAGTCATTATTTTATTTTCATTCTCACCTCCAGAGCTCTTAAAAATGGTTAACTCATGAATCCAAATTTGAATATACTGTAATTACTCTCTTAGTGTTGAACTCACTCAGAGTTGGTTCAATGCGACCTTGACGACCTTGTTTGAGATAAATTTCTGTGGCCCATGAAGATTATGTTGTTGTAGGCTTCAGACTCTATGCCAATACCACCAGTGCAATAAAGCTAACAAGTGCGCATTTAGTTACTCTCCTTACAGCACTTAGTGCAATAATGCAGTTTTAATGACCCTCTGTCAGTGCAACTTAACAGTATATGTGTTGGGCTGTCAACAGGACCTCAGGGTATTTACTGTTACAAAGGAGATCCTCCATATCATGTCTCACACCCATTAATTAGATGCAGAGAAAGGGTTTGTCCAGTAGCTCTGCTCCCTGCCATCATCAAAGACAAGAAGTTGCGATGTGTGTGTCCTGAAATGCTTTGGCAAGAAACAGTTTCCCTTCTCTGGCTGTATCAGACGAGTGCTGCTCGGAGAGAAGAGGGGAAGGGAGGGGAGGAACGTTGGAGTCTAATGTAATACAATTTAGTAGGAGCACTTCCATAAAAATGGTGAGTGGATCCACGTGGGCTGACTAACGACAAGCACAGCTGCATCTGCAAATTTGCCCAATCCCTCAACTCAGTAGAAAATGATTGTCTGGCTGTAAGTTAGTGCTCCTTAGGTTTGGATTTGCTGGATGTGCTTTCTTACCTTGCAAATTCTCTATTTTTCTTTCAGGTAGGAACCCATTGGGTCTATTCATAGTCATTTCAGATGACATTTGGAATCAACATGTCAATAGCAAAGTAATATATTCATCCAATGCATTGCCGAGGAGCAGTAGATGGCTCAGACGTTGCATTGCACATACTGTGGTGAGAAACTTTTGTGATATCAGATAACAGCATTATGAGTGTTTTGTGAAATAAAACTTCACTGATAGTTCACCAGCGCTTCAGTTTGCCAGCGCAGTTACAAATAGATGTGGTGACGCCATGCCATTTGGAAACCATTAGCTTTCCGTCTGTAAAGTAGAGTTTATGTTTAAAAGAGCCCACAATGAGTGGCAAACTTTAACAAGGAATTGTGACTTCACAGATGTGTCCATTTATGGATCAACCTGTTCATGCAAAGTCAGTATGCTACAGTGAAATCCACTGCACCATGTCCCTTCATTAGTTCCCATACTGTAACAGTACAAGTGTATTTTTATCCGACTGGGAGGTACAGGGAGTTTCTCCAGGTTAATGTAGGTGGTGGTCAATCAGGGGTCTTTAGTTTCACACCCTGTTTTTTACTCCTGGAGGCCTGAGGGGAAACAGAACTAGCAGAGTTGTTCAGGGATCCAGTGACACTTTAGGAAAACATGGTGTAAAAATGAATGGGAACACTAACTTCTCCAGACAGATGTGTTGATAAGCCCTCAAAAGGAAAGGCTTCAGTGTGATGTTATGAGAAGCAAGAGGCAGCAGTGGCAGAGAGAGAAATGGGACAAAAAAAAAAAAACAGAACAAACAGGAAAAAAAGGAGATTCAAAAGAAATATTCTCTCTTCTGCCTTCTGCTCAGTTTTACTTGCAGCTCAGTCATATTCTCTTTCACACAATCCCCTTAAATTAGCAGCTGTCAGACCGCCACGCACTGCGCCGCTGATTGATGACTTCATCTGGGAGTTAACATGACACACTTTGTGTCAACTTTTCAGACCGCTGCACTCACGCTCAGTATTGTACTCTGTACTCAATACCTTAAACCATTCATTATTTTTCTGCCAAACACTGCTTATTGTTACCTGATCTCTCAAAACCTGGACCCTCGGCCACGCAGCATGTGGCGAACAAGGGTACTCAATTCTTTTGGCCGAGTAAGTTATAAATACTGTCAAACGTGTCATGTGTTTGACTCAGTGGGTTTTGGTGAGGGAGAGGCTCGGGTGGTGTAGTCCCATTGCTTCTCAACACACCCACTTCCTCACAGCGTTGATGAAGCTGCAGAGCTCTGATTGATGACTGCACGTTTATGCCGGTGCTTTGGGGTTCATCTACAGTATGTGGGTGTCCTCTGAGTGAAACCTCTCATTTCCTGCAAAGACACAAGGGTCTCGAGCATGGAGGTGTTTTCGTTTTAGTAAAGAATTTTCCACTAAGTCTTGAGATTTTATCTCATCTTTGTACTGTCTACCCTCTCCCCGTAATGGGTCCTGCAGTCTCTCTTTGTTTTAATTACCACTTTATCTCTCATTAAGAAGAGTCAGCAATCAGGGATTGGTCAGCAGAGGATTCTAGTGGGAAAATAAAGCTTTTTTTATGGCAATATGTTGACGTGCCAAGCGTGTTGTGAAATCCAGCATTGTTTCAGCATGGCTTTTCGGAACAATAAAAGGCACTGCGGTTGGTGTGTGGTTTTCCACAGGAGAAGTAATTATCCATTAGATGTGTCAGATATATTAGATGTTCTCTGAATGGTCAGCTAAAATGTATGTCTGGGATTTTTTGTTTTTCCTGAAAGTCAGCTCGTAATGACAGGTAATGAGCTCTCATACGTGACCTAAGTGATGGTAAGAAGTAACTGTAACTCCAAATCAATTAACCCAGCTTCAAGTGGTTTCTTATCGATCAATATATGTGCAGCAGTATGTTTGAGATACGTAATGCTTCTCAATTTTATGACGAATACTGAGGTTGAATCTAAAAAAAACACATTTTGCAAAACTATTTTTGTGTTGTGTATGTTTTACAAGCTATTGTGAATTTCATCCCCGTGTGTGTTTTTAGTGCAGAAAACTTTTCTCTCTCCAACTTTCCGCACTGATTTATTGGTTCTACAATAGTTTAATTCTTGTTGTTCCCTGTATTAAATTTTCTGTCATGAATTCTTAGCTGAATGGCAGCAGGAAGAGCTAATCAGCTAAGCCACAAACATAAAATCAGTCCACATGTGGACTGATGACATGTTGTTCATAAAAATGTGCACATTTTACAGAAATTAAACCATTACAGAAGACCAAAGAAACATTCCTCAAGAGCCAAATTCTCAAATATTTTTGATGCAAAGATTTTATGGCAAATGCTTAAAACTGCTGTGAAAAACGAGGGGATAAAACAAACAGTAGTGATCAATCACTTTAAAGGGCACACTTGTTATGACAGCTGAGAAAACTGCAAGCATTATATTGACTTTTATTTCTCCTAAAAAAAAAAAAAAAAAAAAAAAAAAAAAAAAACACACTGTATTAAAGCTGATGCCACTCAGAGTCAGACTAGACGGTGAAGAGATGTTACAGTTCTAGGAGCTAAACATTAGAGAATAGATAACTAACATTATCTAAAAGACCGTTCTCAAGTAATTTATCATTATCTTACAGTATACAGAAAGTGATACAGAGTTAATCAGATACTTGTTCTATTTTTATTGATAAGTACTTAGTTCATGATTTGTACGTTACTTGATCTTTTGTAGGTCCTCAGGATGTTATTGATGTAATTGTTGTGTTATCAGAGGTACATGTTCAGTATGGATTCAAGTCCTTTCGTCCTCACAGTCCCCAAGATCTTAATCCAAGTGAGCACCAATGGGAGGTTTTGTAATGACGTGTTAGACTCTCCACCACCATCATCAAAACACCAAATGTGGGAATATCTTTAGGGACAATGGTGTTCATCCCTTCAGGAGAGTTCAGAGAAGCTGGAGAATCAATGCAAAGGAGCACTGAAGCTGTTCTGGCAGCTCTTGGTAGTCCAACACCTCACTAAGACACTTTGTTGGTTTTTCCTTTTTTCCTTTAATTTGAGACACATCAAAACCGGTGTCAAACCAGGTAGTTTGAAAGAGTTAAAGGACAGGACATATAAGGAGAATTTGTAGGACCGATAACAATTAATTAAACAAAAGTAGAAAGTAAAAAGAAGAAAAAATACTATAGAATGTCTTACTCTCCCTAACACTAAAACACAGAGAAACCCACTATAAGTTACCCAATAAAGTGTGACCCAAGACTACAATAAAATACAACAGTCTAAAATGTCCATAAAAAGAATCTGAACACTAAAGGAAGGGGAAGAAGCCTAAAGGATGAGTCAGGGGAGAAGACTTTATGAGATTCACTATGGGTGTTTCATTACTTCGGCTTGTCACATCCTCCACCGTCTCTCTGGAATGGTCAATCCAGGCACTGCAGAGGAAGTAAACATCCAAAAAAGGACATTACACTGACATAATAAATAACAAACGCACAGATGAAATGAGATCACTAAAAACATGCTATGAAACCTTAAGTGCACACACAAGAGCACCTTAAATATGACCAACAACAATATTTCTTTATTATTTTAAAATTATTCTTTTTTTTGGGTGCAAGCAACATGCATTTAAATTCAGAGTACCACATGGCACTATAATGGGTCCTTTCTTTTAATCGCTATTACAATTTCATCCATACATTAATGACCTACAGTGGATATAAAAAGTCTACACACCTCTGTTCAAATGCCAGGTTTTTGTGATGTAAAAAAATGTGTGTTCGGATTTAACCAATTACATTCAAACTCATGTTAAATGGGAGTCAGCACACACCTGTCACCATTTAAAGTGCCTCTGATTAATCCCAAATAAAGTTCAGCTGTTCTAGTAGGCTTTTCTTCACATTTTTGTAGCCACATCTTCCAGCACAAGCCATGGTCCGCAGAGAGCTTCCAAAGCATCAGAGGGGATCTCATTGTTCAAAGATATCAGTCAGGAGAAGGGTACAAAAGAATTTCCAAGGAATTAAATATACCATGGAACACAGTGAAGACAGTCATCATCAAGTGGAGAAAATATGGCACAACAGTGACATTACCAAGAACAGGACGTCCGTCCAAAATTGATGATAAAACGAGGAGAAAACTGGTCAGGGAGGCTGCCAAGAGGCCGACAGCAGTTTTTATGACTGTCAACAGCTCTTCGAGGTTTTACATAAGTGTATAATATTCATATCAAACCATTGTCTTTACACATATCACAGGCCAATGCCATGTCAGATCATTTGGCCTTAAAGATCAACAAGTTTTGACTTTGTGATTTACTACCAGGACAACCCACTAAAATATAATTGTGATACCAGATCTTTCTTGTACTAAATCCTAATGTCAGAAGATACCTTGTTCTACACTTACAAAAAACTTCAGGGATCCCTTTTTAATTGGTCTATTTTTTTCACCAGGTTTTCTCTTTAATATCTTACTGTGATTCTTGCCTCAGTATTAGTTAAAGATGGTGCTTTTAAGTTATTTCTCCACATTTGTTTCTTCCACTTTGAATTGTCTTGATGTCCACCAGATTGGAAAATTAGTTTCTACTTCAACTGTTGCTTTCTCTGATTCAATATTGGAGTATTTTTAGATACTATCATAGCTAGAGAAGAAAATGTCCAGAAAAGGGTTTGACAGGCATCATTATAGGGACACCCTTCTCCATTAATTGAAGCTGTTCAGTCAGTCTGACTTGTCAGACCACTGTTTTTAATGTGGGTGTTTTTTTTTGTTTTTTTTTGTTTTTTTTTCATAGGTATACGTAATGGTATGTCTCTATAGACTGCTTTCTCCTTTGTCCATGTCAGTGATTTGTGCCTGCTGGGTCCCTCTGTTGCTGCCAGTTCACAGAACATGTTTCAGCTGTGTTAATAGGTGAAGTAAGAGGTAGAAAATGGGATTTCTCTAAATGCCATGGAGCTTTCAACCTTTTTTGTTGTGTGTCTCCCCCATGTCTGCAACAGTATATTCCCACAAGCCAAAACACAAAGTACAGGATGCATGAACTGGAAGGATTGAAGTAAAAAGACAAAGGATCTTCAGCAATGCTGGACTGTACTTAATTTCAGTGATCCTTTTGAGCTAGATGCTAATGTTACCCATCTAATATACTTAATTAAAGGCATGCTAATTAGCACTAAATATAAAGTACTGCTGAGAGAGGCACAAATGTGTGAAATGTATTGAACATCCATCCAGTAGTTGCTGAGACACTTCACTCATGGCCACGTGCCAATTCATGGTGGTACTTAGGAAAAGTTACTAATGGGATGGAAATCCATCCAATAGTAGTTGAGATATTTCAGTCTGGACCAAAGAGGACCAGACACTTTCATTTCACTAACATCCCCCCAGACGACACCACTTGTGAATTTTGCAATTCAGTAAACAAGGTGTTGGATAATTGGATGAATGATGGCTGAGGATGGGGTGAGGGAGAAGGGCACAAGTGCAAGAGAGAAATCAGAAATCAAATGAACGGACAAAAACCTGAGGGTCATATTGAGGAATGCTGAAGTCTTGTTGATGAGGCCTCTCGTGGCCTGTGGTTCTTTTAGTGAGAAATGGAGGAAAGCCAAAAGAAGAAAGAAGATGAGATTTAGCATTGGAGGAACATTAGAATTAATAAGCCTAATGAAATTTTGGATCAGAAACAAAGAACCTGTCTATTCTATTTGTCTCAGTTCTTTTTTTATCCAACATTGCTTTTTTTATATTTAGTTGCCCTTTTAAAATCATGAATTTCTCATTGTTTTTTGTCATTTAAAAAGCAAAGCCACTGCTTATGCTTGACTTTTCAAGTATTAAAAATTGGTTGAGTGAGGCACATCACTGTAGTCCATCTCATATTCTCTGCTTTTATAAATGATGACTTCCATCAAACAGAGTTTATTCAGAGAGGAGCACAGAGAAACAGAAATAATCCCTTCGCCTCTGAGACAGCCTCACTTTATTGTCTCAGTATAATAGTCTCAGCCCTAACGTATGCAGCAGATAATGTTTTATCATAAAACTGATTTTCAGGTCCATTCGCTGGACTGAGGTGTGCTGTGGAGCAGATCGAGCTGTCTGCTTACTGTCACCCATAGAGTCAGCTCGGTGCAGATGCAGCAAGACGTGCCGTGGGTACCCAGCATCTCCTGCCCAGAGGAATAGACTCCATAGCAACCCAACTCCTTGCTGCCTGCCATCTATCTTTTCTATCTCCAAAAACACCTCATCCTCGCTCTTTCTTATCATGCACATGCATATTTACAACTCCTTATTCATCAGGAATACTCCAGGTGCTGACTTGCCCACACATCTTCTTTACACACCTACTCAGTAAACACACACACTATCCCACCCTTCTTTTTTTTTCCTGCATGTGTTGGATATTCAGTATTCATGTGGCATAGAGCTGAAAGCATCTGGGCACTGCAGCTGCACCAACAGCAGCAGTAGGGGGTCAGTGCAAGGAAAACACAGGACCTCCGAATGTATTGTTGTTGACGGAAATGGAGTCAATTACAAGGTGAGAATGGCAAAGCAATTAGGAAAACCTAAATGTTAAATCCGCTCTGCTTAAAAAGTCAGATTATGTTCGTCCCCCAGTCACTGCTTGTTTGTGAAGAGGAGTTTTGAAAGCAAGAGTTAGAGAGCTTTCCCTGTTTCACTTCATGTAACCGATATCAACAATGTTCAGTTCAGTGTAATGATGTAAGATCACTTTACCTTGCCCTTTTTTCCTTTATATCATCAATGTCAAAAAACTGGTGTGATGTCTCTGATCAGCCTCAGGACCCCGAGGTAGTTTGCTCATCACTGTTCATCAACCACGCTGTCAAAATGCTGCTGTCATGGGAAAGACCTGATTTGTCCATGCAAATGCTAGAATGTACGTTTGAACATGTGTGTGTGTGTGTGAGCTGTGTATCTGTTTGCCATATACAAAGTGCCACCAGGATGAAAAACCAAGATGATTAGAGAGAAGTCCTGCCTTTGTAATCAGAAGAGAAGGTGTGTCTTCCAAAAAATAAACAGAGCCCGAATGTTCGTCTCATTTTTTTATTTATTTATTTTTTTCTGCTTTCTATCAAAAATTAGTTCTGAGCACATAAAACTAGGTGCCTCAACATGGCACAAACACGTATCAAAGAGGCTAGAGAGAAAAAAATAACAAATTGCACAACTTTTATTGCTGGCAATAAGTGGTTTGCAGATCTCTATAGTATAGCTGTAGTTTCATGTTTCATTTTGCCTCCTGTGGGCGTCGCAGATAAACATATGGTATAGTGCTGTTTTTGCGGCTCAGCTGAACGCTACTCCATAACAAAGAGATTTATAGGGCAGTTGCATCATCTGTCGGGTTCATGCAGTCGACCCAAGTTTATTTGTTTTGCTCGAATTATTATATACAACATCTCAATGAGCTTCACAGGCTGGGATGATTCACAACAAAGCTCAAACTCTCTAAAGGGAAACCACTCAATACAATGTTGAAAGTTAATATAATTACAAAATTCAAAGATTTCTTTGCAATTTAACAATAGGATTAATACAATAAGCCCAATATTAATATTGCAAATCAACAAAAGTATCAACAAATCTAGCAAAACAAGTCACAGAAACAGATCCACTGAAATGAATCATATGAAAAATGTTGCAGAAAGCTTGAGGCAGAGGTTGGGCATGGATTTAATTACTATTTTGAAATGTAGTTTATTAAGAAATTTTCCTCTTTTGCTTCTGGGTTAGATATACACTCCACCGGTGGGAAGAAGGAAAAAGACAGAACGAAGCCAGAGTCTTATAACCTGCAAGCTAAGAGTCAATAAGAGGCCTCGTTCACATCTCAGACTTACCAATTTCTGTCAAGTTTGGAGCAGCATTTTAGGGTTTTAGGCCCCTACAGAAATATTAACTGGTTTTATATTCACCTGCATAAATAGTAAATGGACTTCATCTGTCTTAGCACAGAAAGCTTCTTACAGTTTTCCTCGCATTCACACATTCACACGCACTGGCCATTCCAAAAGAGGAAAAGTTTCGTATTCGGTGTCTTGGTCAAGGACACTTGAGCTGGGTGTTGACCCACCAAACTTGGGGTTAATGTCCAGCCTGTCGCACCATACAATACAACATATAATTGATTGTTTTGAATAAAGTAGAAAAGATTGTTACACAGAAAGTAAGGCACAGGAAGTGTGTCATTACATCAAAGATTGTTAGTGAAGTTTTTAGCTTGTTTTTCATTGAATTGCCACACTTTCTGTGTTACTTTCTGCCTTGTTTGTTGTCTAACCATGTATTCTGCTATTGTACTGGGTGTAAAGTGGAGGCTGCATACATTACAGCAACTTTCATATTTCTCTGTCAGAGGTTGCACAGAGAAAAGAAAAATAAAAAACCTCAAACTGCCCTAAAATAATTCATCTCTATCTTGATATGAGGCGACAGTCACGCTATGGATGTGGGCAAACTGAATCCCACTGAGTCTCACTCTAACATTTCATTACTCAACTATGTTGTCCGCACTAATTTATAACAGAGCAGGAAATAAGCAAACCAGACCCATGCATGAAAATGCATCGGGTTGCTGAACAGAGGCTTAAATGAGTTTTTGTGGTGAATCTAAAAATAGAGAGTTAAACAAATAGGAATAATTTAACTAAACCAAGGAAATGTTTATTTAAGAAGTAATTTGTCTGATTACCTGTCATTAACAGGGAATAACCTTATACAGTGAAGCTGACTATATGTTTATCTTTTCTATTGCAAAGGTGTAAATAGTAAGGTTGTGTATACATATGGATTTGATTTATGGATTTGTACAGAGCGCAAGATACGTGTGGTACTGCGTGAAACCCACAGGGTCATATTTCTAGACAGAGACGAAACACTCAGTCTTCCTTTTTAACTTTGTTTCCAGCTGACCTGCCTTGGAAGTCCTACAGCAACAAGTGCAAAGTGATAAAATAAATTAAGTCTGACTGATGAGGTTTTTGTGGCGGGGTGCGTTTGACTTGGTGGGCCGGTTATCCACCAGAGCGAGGTGTTACAGGGATGCGGCTCCCACAGCTGGCCACCATCACTTTCAGGTCTATTGCTTCCCGTTTTCCAGCTCCAGTTCTATCATTTTTTTTATGTATAAAGACCGAACAAACTAAGCAAGTTGGGACAGGGTGGTCCCTCTCTTTCTACGTGGGATGCAGGCAGATGGGAGAAGCCAGAGGTGGATTGGTTGATTTGCTTACGTGTTAACTGCTGCTTTGCCGGATGGTTTCCTCATGTGCCCCACACATGATCCGGGGCTGGTATCCAGGCCTGAAGCCAGCTCTCCCACGCTGATTTGTCATCCTGCAGAGACCTGTATGAAAACAATGATTAAACAGAAATACAAACTCACATGACAGATCTTGGTAGAAATGGCCCCGCGTTTCCAGTTTATCCTGCATCTGTTTGTGCGTGCATGAAGAGTTTCATTCCTCTGTGTCTTGTATATTTATTTGTCAGGTGTTTCGACATCACAGTGAAGAGTTCAACCATTTGGAGCGCGTTGAAAGACCTCCACAGATCCCCTCCTTCCTCCACGGCATGGAAAGACGCCATTTTCCAAAAATATCCTCCTTCAGGACGCCAGCTCAGATGTGCCGGTACAGATGTGTGTCAGTGTTTCAGCATTTTGATTTCGCTCCAACCTGTTCTGGTTGTTCTGGTAAACTGAGTAGTGAGGTACGACATGTGCGAGTGTTATGTTTTAAGAATGAGAGCCATATTGCCAATAAATCCCAACACTTCCTGCCTCAGGGAACTTTGCTATAGCTACGTCCTCCCTGTTGTCACTCCAGTTATCTTAAAGAGAAGAGGGAATGTTGAAAATGAATAACAGCCCATATGCATTCAGATACTGTACATGGATAGCATGACGTTGATCATATGCAGTTGTAATACTGGAGCTGGAATAGAGTTGGGCCTTGAAGGAACACTTCACTAAATGTCTGTCCTTTGAGGAGGAAATGTAGGCATGTAGGCAAACAAATGAACAAGAAAACAAATAATGGCCAGAAGTGTCCACAGATATTTCTCAAACTACTTCTGCACCCTAATCCACAACATAGCTTCTACAAAAACTACTTTAATGTCTCACTACTGAGGAAAAGCTCCACCAGAAGAAGTGTATTTAGCTGGATTTATTTTTTAGGACTTGCTTGTTATTGCCTTCCACAACACATAATGACCATTAAAAAAATATTGGTATGACTGCTGAAGTTTGGTTAGGTTTATACACAGAAAATATGCAGTTAAGGTTAGAGAAGGATTGTAGTGACATAGTTAAAACAAACCAGCATAGATTTTTGTAGATTTTGCTGGATTATAATTGTTCTTGGAAAAAAATACATTTATTTTAGAACAATTTAGTTAAGGGACGGCTGTGTTAGGGTTACCGCAGCTTTACTTTTTCAGTGGTTTATGATGAAAGATTGTTTTTGCAAGAGAATATTGTGACAAGATGGTTGTTGTGTGTTTTGTATTTGTGGTCATTTATTATTATTATTTTTTTTTTTTTGTATCCACGAAGGGTAAAAGTTTGGTAATAGTGGGGATATATTTTTTTTTTTTTTTTTAATCTATAGTCAGATGGTCAGATGACTGATCAACAGACAGAAGAAAATAACCTCAGACACCAAAAACACTGAATAATGTGTGTTGTACTGGAGAAGAGTTGTGCAACATCTTTAATTTAGACAAGTCAGGATGTGAACAGCCTCCCATCCTAAAGTCAAACACTTTGTTAACCCATCCATCCAGACCTAAGAGATCTGACCTAAGATTGTTATGACAACATTGTGCTTCTTCCGTCTTTGCACAACCGAGAAAGAGCTCCGTAAGGTTAACATAAACAAAGAGATTTTAGCCTTTTGAACAATGATTAACGATGCAGTTTTTATGGAGAGGACACACTCTTTATTTTTAACACAGCTGCCGTCCTCTATGAAGCCAAAAACCTCTCAGAGGCTCGATTCAAACTTACTGAGGGGGATAATTTGACACTCTAAAGACAGATTTTCAGGGGAGTGTTTCATTTAAAAATGATTTTCTGTCTATAGGCTGTAAAGCAGTCAGACATGATGTTGAACTGTGTATATTTTAGTGTAGCATGTGCTGATGGAGGCTCTTCCAATGTCTTAGACTTAATGCAGCAATCATTTATTGATTTAAAATTGCTAATAAAAGTGCCTGTTAACTAAGGAGCCGCACATCAGCAGCACAGATATTCATCTTCTTTTTGCTGAAGGTGACGTTTCGTTGTGAGTTGAGAAAGTGACGTGTGAGTTTTATCGCCCCGAGTATATTTTAATGTCTTGCCTTTCCTACAATGGGCATTTCTGTTTCCTCTTATCTTAAGACTTCTTTTTTTCTGCCATTTCAGCTGACTTGCAGTCTTGATTAATCTTGACAGAGGGAAAAACGTAGTTTGATTAGTGTCTCCATATAAGTGCTCCCTGCTGATCAAATTAAAATTCTGTAGTCTATCTGTCAACCCCATCTGAGTCTGCTTTGCTGCATTCAGGCCTTCATATAGAAACCAGTCAAAGAAAGAAAAAAGCTGCACAGAGACATTTCACACTGCTTATTTTGTCTTGCTTCGCCCGACGCACTTGTCTACAAAATCGGTCGAGTAAAAGTTGAAGAACCGTTGTTGAAAAAGTGGTGTTTTTTTCCAGTACTACAGACATTTGTAAAGTATTTGGTGACTTTCCTCCCCTCGTGTCCTTTCTGCTTCTGTGGAGGATTTATCACTGAGGATTCATCTCTGACACGTAGCGGGAAGAAAGCCCTGTTGGACCCCAGAATGTTTAAGTGGTGATAAGACAGCAGGGAACCACACTCCGGGTCCAATGGACGCGCACATATGGTCCTGCTTTTGACTGCGGTTTGGCTGCCGGTTTGCCACTCCATACTTTCTGGTTTCAGCATTTTTATTTTCATTTGCTTGAGGTCATTTTCACAAATGCTTTTGGGTGTTTTGTATGGAGAGGGAAAAAACTACTAAAAGTGTATTTCATAAGCCTAACATGAAATCTGCGTAACTTGTGGACATTTCCTCTGGAGATTTCGAGGTCTGCACAGTCAGCTTGGGGAATAATTTGAATTATTTAAAATGTTTCTTTACCAAAGTACAAGCTCACTGAGGTTTCTACATGTGCTGACTCTTTTGGGAAATATGTGTTTTCATCTTCTTGCTGAGAGTTTCTATGGTAAATATGAAGTCAAACTAAACTAAATCTGACCGTCTGTTTATGGGGTTTATGGTGGATTATCTTTTGTCTTGACATCACCGTTAGGTTGCCAGGTGACAAGTGGAGACTGCAGGGAGTCACTGCACCTGGTCAAGAAATAGCCTGGCACATAGCACCCCTGTTTCCAGTCTTTATGCTAAGCTAAGCTAATTAGCTGCTGGCTGTAGCTTCATATTTAATGAGATATTTACATCAGATTACAGATATACTGCATATATCCAATTCTCAGATATTAAGTAAATAAGAATATTTCCCAGATTTTTCTGCGCACATACACAAAGGGTCTTGGTTTTACTACAGAGACAAACAAGCAAAAACAAAACAAGCAATGCAATGACATCTCTGTTTATTGTATTATAGATGCTCATTTCATCTGCACACGTTTTTGTTTTTTTTACATTTTATAGTTTATTTTTGTATCTTGTATCAACTCTAAGAAATTCACATTTACACAATGCATTTTACATTAGTAGGTAAGTACAGGTGACATTCAGCTTTTTTGGGAGCAGGTCCTGATCCATCTGTATCAAGTTTGTACTAATATCACAGTGAACCACCCCACGGTTTTTCATGTTACGGCAGATTACATGTCCTGTCACCTCTGAAATGGAGGTACATGATGAAACTTACTGTACATGCAAAACTTCTGCACGGTAGAGCTGATTTCTATTGACTAATAGCATATGTGAGTTTTAGAGTAGAAGTTTTAGGTGACGTGTATGTTTTGTAATGCTACATGACCCTAATAGTTACCAGTATTTTTAGCATGTTAGCATACAGTATGTGTTCACTGGCAACCTATTTATACTGTAAGTCTTTAGTAAATTGGCGCCAGGTTTATACAGTTTGTTTGAGTCTCCAAGGCTCACTCATAACTCTGACTTTACTAAAAACTTTCATTAGCTCTCAAAATATCAAAGAAACGCACATAAAATCATAAAAGAGCAAAGCAAAAAAAAAAAAAATATATATATATATATAGTCAAACATCTGAACTTAAAGACACCTGACACTGTACACAGGCACTTGAACTGTGGTACACTCTTTGAGTGCATTCATATTACATCTAATAAGTGCTACAAAAGAACATATCAGTTAGAAAAAATACTGATTCCAAAAGTGTAATGCTATTCATAATACAAACCAACAGGAGAAAGTAAAGACAAAAACAATTTACGACAACATATTGAGGGCAAACTTAAACCTTATCCTTGCATATTTCTGTTTATATTCAGGTTGTACATTCTTACATTGTGTGTTTTTCACCTCACAAGTTGCAAGAGAAGGAGAATAAATCAGTTCAGGGTAGATGAGTGCACTAGTGGAGGGCTGATTGGGCCTCAGGGAAAGACAGTCGAGGAGTAGGTTTATTTTTTTCCTTTAAATCATCATGCTGGTCACTCATACTGTAGCAGCGTCTGCTTTAATGTCACTGCCACAGCGAGGTTTAGGATGAATCATGCCGGCTCTCTCGATAGAGGAGTGAATCATACACTGTCGCTCTGTGTGAGTGTTTGTGTGTGGTCACATGTCCACACCGCATGCACACATCTACCAAGGAGCTGTGAGCAAAGAAATACAGCAGCATTTTATTTGTTTCCATTCATAACGCTGCCATGACACAGGATGAATCACAAGTGAAGAGACCAGAAAGTTAAATTGTCTTGAGTTCTTGGTGACCGTGGGACCAAATCCGTGCAGCATTACACAGGATATAATGACTCACTTTCTCTGTCGTCCTGACATTTCTTATCTATCTATTGCTCACTAAACTCTACAAGCTCTGCTCTGCTTCTGTATAGTCCAGCATATAACCAAACTGAAAAAATCCTGTGTCGTGTTTTACACATGTTAACTCATGTTAATATGCATTTCAACCCATATCGCTCTACTTTTTTTTTTTTTTCAACGTAACAGCTGCTTTGTATCTGCACCTCTCTACCTACCAACTCCATCATCTCTATCATACATCTACAGAGTGTTTACAGAAATCTCCTACAAATGTCTTGATAATTTTAAGTCATACCACAAGAAGAGGGACCCTGAGAAAGTACGTGCCCCTGTAGGAATGAATGCTGAAGCAGCGCAATCACGCTCAGCTCCAGCATACTTTTACAAGATATCTCACGTTGACCGCTTTTACAGTTACTGCAAGCGACAGGGGGGTGACATAAAAGTGGTCCTGTGTGATAAAAGGTGCCACTGAGCCCTGCTACTAAGTGCTTTTATATCACCATGGCGATGGCCGCCTGTGTTGCCCCTCTGTTGTCCGCAGCATTAATCCCAATGAGAAGTGGCTGAGGGTAAATGAAGCTGAAACCCTGAGGTAATTACTACCTGCCTTTCAGGACGTCTCTCTAATGGGGCCCCGTGTTGACGTGAGCGCGTGAGTGCATTAGCACCCTCAGCACTGTTTATCAGGCTCCATCACGCGGACAATGCCGTGCACTAGACTGCAAGAGTGAGTACTCCGAGTGTTGGTGTCAGCGAGCAGAGGATTGTGAAGAGAGTTTGCCTCTGAGGGGTGTCCCAATTTCCCACTCAGGAAGTGTAAAGAATGACAGATGGGATTCCTTTTCACAGACTTGTTTCTGCACCAATTTCATGTAATGGTCTGTTTAACAAGCATCTCTGTACGCCGGGTCACTGATGACGTCAAAGCTCCTTTTTTCGCTCGTCGGGCGGCTTCGCTTCCCCTCAGATATGTCAAGTCATCGCGGTGAGTCAGCAGCGCTCCACGGCCCAGAGATGGTTCTCTCGTGTTGCACATCCAGGCTCCGCAGAGGACCGTGGAGGCACCCTGCTGAATCAGCCGCGTAACTCAAGCCACAGAGTGAAAGTAATGCACCACAAACAGCAGACAAACATTTGGGGCGTGTTACATTATAAGCATGAAATTACTGAAACACAATCCCTGGAGGTGCTGCGAAGGGGTCTGCGTCAGCGTGGGGATGGAGACTGCGGAGTGCATGAAGAAAAATGGTTGATTACCGACCTTTCTTCCCAAATATGAGTCACGGTCGGTGCAGCCGATCTCAAACAATGACGCAAATATTTTACAAGATAACATGCCGTGAAATGTGTCTGTGGTGAAATGATAAAAGAACGAGGAACTTCAGAAGAAGTCGGTAGTGACTCACGGCTCCCCCGTTGCTTTTTGTATCGCTGATGACGGCGGGGGTCTAATAGAGTGAATCCTACGGAGAGAGACAGATTATCTTAGAGGAGGACTCCACAGTGGAAGATGTGAGAGGAGAAAGGTCTCTTTAATGCACGAGGAAATGAAAGAGATAATGGAGAACCTTTCTGCCTGTTTACCTTTGAGGCACATACGTTTCATGGCTAGTGATTGAGGGGAATTAGAGGGGAAAATGGAAAGCTTTAAAAGGGGCAGAAGATCCTAAGTTGGCAGTTAGTGGGAATTATGTCAATATTAGATACTGGAATAGTCAGTTAATACGAGATGCTCTGGCGTATATCTGTGATTATGTATCTGCAGTGACATTGGTACAGACAGTGGTGGATATTGCCGTAGAGGTCGTGTCCAGGCACATTCAGAGATAGAGTTGAACTCTATATGCAGGGATGAAGAGTCAAAATGTGGCCCAAAGGTCCTGGGAGGTCCATAAAAGTCAAGTATTTGCTCTGTGGCCACTTCACATATGAATCAGAGTCCGTTTTATCACCCTCGCCCTCCCATGCTCTTTTTTTTTTTTTTTGGTCCACGGTTCAAGTCCCCACTCTCCTCTCCCTGTCTTCAGCTCCTTTTCTTCTTCCTCCTCTTCCTCAGACTTCAGGGGGAGGCGTGTCGGGCTGGGGGCCGCCATCCACCCTCACCACTGCGGAGAGAAAGCAAAAAAGAAATGTCAGGCTCTGGGAGACGACACAGGTGATTTGCGGTGATATTTAATTCAGCAGTTTTTTTTTGTTGTTTTTTTTAACATGAACCTCTGTCTTATTTGTACATTTATGAGTATTCACAATTGTACCAACACAGTCTTCTCGAGTTTCCCACTGAGCAGCTCCTCCAAGTAAGAGACAAGTCTTTGATTAAGGGCACCTTGATTAGTTTCTAATTTATGAGCGAATAATCCTCATTAAATTCCCTGCCCAGAAAGACCAAAATACCCACATACTGTACATCCTCCTGCATGGACAAACTCTGAAACCCTTTTCCCTGCAGGGGGCCCTGTGGTGTCACTCACTCATCCGAACCTGTTAAACTGGAGTCATTAGCCGGATGAGGATGGGAGACAAATGCTCTCTTTTCCCACAAACCTCTTAACCTGTTGTCAATTGAGAGGAGCCATGGAAACGCCTTGGGAATGCAGAGGCGTTTCTGAGAGGACCCCCGAGTCCGGTGGGTGTTTTCTCATCTTTATAAATGCATCCTTGTGCCAGCAGAGTAGTACAAGAGGGTTCATTTTAAAGCTTTTTAGAAGAGGGGGATTCTTTTGTCCACTTTTAACGTCATACCCTCCCTCTGTTTTCACTCCTTTTCCCTTCCTAAAAAACTTGTCTTTTTCCACATATTTTGCTGTTATAGGTGCACTTAGGTTTCTGCACTCTCCCTCTCTGCTCACTGTTTCTATCCACGTTGATTCTGTCCAGTGATGGCCACAGCCCACAGCACTCCTCTCTCTTCCTTCCTGTTTAAACAGACACTCTACATGCATCATGGGTGACAAAGAGCAGGGAGACGCTGATGCTGGCCAGTGCACGGCCATCTGTAACGCACACAACTTCAGGCATATGCACAGTGGCAGGCACCTTGAGAAACAGAGCAGCATCGCACCTCATTTTGGCAGAGCGGATAATAACGGCCACGTGGCTGTTCGATGTTTTATTGAGTCCGAGCTCATTCCAAGAATCAATATAAGCTGTCTTTCACTGAACCGCTTCAATCTGCTCTGAAATGTGAACTCCCAGTCGCTGCAAACCTTTGTCACCAACTTCTTCTTCTTTCTTTTTTAATCAGCACATTCAGGCAATCTTGATTGGACCCTAAGCCACGATAAAGCCTTTGACTTTGCTGATTGGGGTTGAATTTCAGATGGCTTTTGTGGTAATCACAAGAACTCCCGGGAAAAAGTTTAAGAGACATCGGGTTTGTTTTGAAACAATACTTGTTTCTCATTTTGCTACTTTGCTTATTTCTCCCTGGGGCGGTGGCTGGTTGCACAACTTATTTTATTATTTCTCCACTTAAATCCCAAACTCTATGGACAGATTATGAGTCAATGGGCGTCTGGGCGCAGACACATTTTGGTGGTATTGTGTAAAATATTATTCTCATAAAGGCCCTAAAAACACAGTTCAGTATCAAGATTCATCTATTTCTATTTTTCTTCAGAATATAAACTCTAAAACTAATTTACTGCTGTGCTATCTGTATTTTATTTCTTTTACATTCACTGTTATAAGCAAGATTAATTACTGTGTTGTTCTTCCTACATTACTTCATGTTGATCAAAACACGACATTCACACTGGCCATAAAGGATTTTAACTCTTTGTCTCCAACCTTTACTGGAAGTGTGTTCAGTTTGCTGCATAGCTTCCTATGTGATATCATGGTGAGAGCAGAAGAATACTGTACAAAAAATACACAAAACTATCAAAAGAAACCTTTTAATGCAGATTTTCTTTCACTTTTTCTCAACTGTCAGGTAATATAAATTGCTTTACTCGTCTGATGGAAGTTACTACAAAACTATCAAAAGAAATCTTTTAATGCAGATTTTCTTTCACTTTTTCTCAACTGTCAGGTAATATAAATTGCTTTACTCGTCTGATGGAAGTTACTTATTAAAAGTACGCACTGTGTAGCTGTATAATGTGGGGAAAATGAGCAAAACTTCAATAAAAAAAATATTCGATGGGACTATCAGGAGCAATAAACATGATTGGGACATCTTTACTTTCAGCTGAGGCTGTAGAACAAGAAATGCTGCGATAACATAAATTAAAAACTAATTTGGTGATTTTATTTTGTGTTTTCAGGCCCCTGTTCTACCCATTACATCCACTCCGCTGGGTCACTTTCAGTACAAATAAAATACAGAGTCATTATGTTTTTGATGCAAAATATTAAGTTTCAAACACTGCCATCATCGTCTAATCTGTAATTTCACTACTTACACCTAAACTTCACTAATCACTTTTTTTTTTAGATGCAATGAACATGTTTACTTCTTTGTGTAGTTCTTGAGATTAGATCATGAAGCTCCATTGTTCTTGGAAATATTTCATATATAGAATATCATCACTAAATAGACATGGGAAACTGATATAGTCTATGTTTAATGTTGTTGTCATCAAACAGTGTTGGGAATATCTCAACACAGGGAAGTTTAATCAAAACTGTATAATCTGTCTGAATGTCATCCATCCTCTATCACTGAAATTAAATGAGTAAGATGACTCTGATTATTTCTGTAACTTGCTGCAGGATAATGTTACACATTTAGAAAAGTACTGTTGAGCTCCTGCATGTCCCTTAGTCTCATGTCCAGAGTCACAAATGTTCAGAGAAGCTCCAGTAACACTTCAATAGCAGCTGACTATGCTGTAATAAAGACCTCAACCAAGGTTTTCATCATTATTTCCCACTGGCTTTTAGATGAAGACCAAACTACTGATTTACCTCTTCATCCTGATGATGACAATCTGTGTTACTTATATTCAGGACAGTGTGCCTGTTGCTGCACAATTTCCTTTTTTTTGTGACTGACACTTGCCTTGACTCCATTTTGTGTAGACTGTGAGGTCAAACATGGGACAGGGATGCACGGATGGGCGATGTTAGTGAGGGCTTAGAGTTTTGTTTAAATTTTAAACAGATTCAACATGTACGATTCGGGGGACAGAGGAGGTTGTGAGGGAGGACAGGGAGGGGTGCTGTTTAATGGAGATGAGACGACAGAAATGAGGCCGAGCACCATTCATGTGGGAGCGCTTACCCCTCACTAGTGACTCATGCAGGGAATACCCTCCCCGAATGTTGTCAGTCAAAACGTGGGACATTTTCATTGCTCTGTTTCTCTTTTTAAAGGCTTATTTGACTTGTTTTGACTGGAGGTATTCCCATTATTTTAGCCACCAGTAAAATATGGGTCGTTGGGAACAGGAAACCCCCTGCGATTATCGTGGATTTATTGTTCATATTCTCACCCTCTCGCGTATTTTAACAGAGCCAGTTGGTTGTAGGAGAGCTGTCGACCCCCAGCACGAGAGCATTTACTGCCTTTTTTTTTTTTTTTAATGGCTTCCGCACCCATGAGCAGACGGTGCTAATGCCAATTAGCCCACGCTAAACGCCGATGCAGGATCAGATTTTGAAAGGCAACGAGAGCAGGTCTGGAGCCCGTCTCGTAACACCTGCTAATGAGCCAATCAGTAAAAGAGGCGACAGGGTTAACAGGGCAGTCATCCTCTCAGCGAGCCAATCCCGCGCTGTCCCTCCGAAAGAGAATTCCTTCTTTTCTTTCGACGTGCAGCAGGCTTTGCATTTGTTGAGTGGAAGAATGGAAAGGGGGACTCAAACAAAACACAAACACAAAATAAGCTTTTCCCAAGCCTCATTAGAATGTAATGGGTATCCCAGAAAAGACACAGTGCTGGGGTTTGTTCAAGGGTGGATTTATCAGCTGTTTGTCTCGTTAGCACATTATTATCCCTGTATAACTGTTTTGTTTTTGGTTTGTTTTTTTCATAATTCGCAATAAGACCAGGGAGGAAACATATGAGAGTCTGGGAGGGAAGCATGAATGACTGAACGAATAACAAGATCATGAGTGAACTTGAGACTTCTTCCTCAGGTAAAAAGCTCTCAGGTTTATGTGTATAGATTGAATAAAAAATCAAATCTCTTTAATGTAAGTGCTATTTGAGTATTGAGGGAAGTGAGGCTGCTCCACAGAGGTCACATCTCACTCGTGCAGTGCTTGCTTTTATTCTCTGAGCTGTTTAAAGGTTATCCTCTTTTTGAAGCCACTCTGCAGATTCCCCAAGCTTCCTTTCTTTTTCTGTGTTTGTGTTCGGTGCAGGGCAGTGAGTGAAATCACATGTGTTGGTTACTGAAAGATTTAAAGAATTTGTAATTGGATAGAGAGAGAGCACGCAGGTCAGTACATTTCGAGGGATGCTCATAAAAAATGAGAGATAATAAAGAATGCACCTATTTCTCACTTTTTAGTGAAAGTTTAAGGAGATAGTGCTGATATTATTTATATTTTTATTTTTATATAAGTATTGTCTTTGTAGTCTTATTCTTCTTCTTTATTCTGCTATAGATGTCAGTGTTGTTATTTGGTCTTTTCATGAGAATTGGTGACAATAGTATAATATAATATAATATTAATATAATCCTTAAGTTGTGCTTTTCAAATTCATGATTAATTACAAGACATTGGAAAATACAAACTTTTTTTTGTTTTCTTCATGCAGCAATTACATAAGTGTAAATAAACACAACTAAACACTCTGTTTCTCCCTCTCACTGCACTAAAAGAAGTAAATTAAGCTTGTGGTAAATTGCTTTATAATAGATCAGCAAAGTGCTTAATGTTGGTTTTATCCCTCCAAGCCAGACATGATCTACTGAGTTCATCTTATGAAACCTTTTAGACTCTGTCTGGCTTGGAGGTCTACTTGGCAAAGCGTGTCCTACAGACATAGACAGACACCCAAAATACTTTATGAGTCAAAGCGAAACAAATATAGATGGAGAGGAG
Source organism: Scortum barcoo (assembly GCA_023238725.1). Lineage (NCBI taxonomy): Eukaryota > Metazoa > Chordata > Actinopteri > Centrarchiformes > Terapontidae > Scortum > Scortum barcoo. The sequence continues at coordinate 5,635,024 of CM041547.1, forward strand.
TAGTGAGAGTAGTAAAAGCATATATAGATCAAATGTATGGAGTTAGAGGCTTTCCTTATACATTACTATTCTTATATGAACTGTACGTTAAGCTGTGTCAGCACCGAATATTTTAGCGGCATAAAGATGGTGTACCATTAATTCTGCCAAACTAATGCATAAAGAATTCAATGCAAAATCTTTCTAATGTTCACTACACATCTCACATTCATTTTACCGCAGGGCCTCAACGTCTATACATTCCTGACATCGAATACCTCATGGACGCATATAAGATTTGGCCTCACCTATCTGTTCTTGGCAGGTGTTAGTCCTGTTCCTGGGTGATATATTGTGTTTGATCTCTATCCCCAGAAATGTGTCTTGCACAATGCCAGACAGGCTCAAAAAAAATCTCTGCATAGTATCTTTGACGTAATCGATGATGACTCTCTTTGGCAGCGAGAACACAAGGTGTGAAGGATGAATGTGCTCAGACTTGGCAGAGTTTCTGCGATGTATTTGCGATGCAAATATGTTGACACACTTTAGGGTTTAGTTAATTGATGTTATAAGTGAGCAGTATGACTAAAATGTGCATCATTATATGGATTACAACATTTTTCCTATATCAGTTTACACATACTGGTCACTTTGTTAGGTACACCTGTATATGTTTATTAGTAAGGTCATAGTCAAAGGTGGTGGTGTGCGTTATATTGAGAGGTATTTCTATTTTTTTTGTCATTTCAATTTACAGAATATTAGAAACATCTCTCAGTATAATAGTCCACCACATCACACCATTTCTTACTTCTATGCTGAAACATATAATTTGATTAACATTGTGTCAAAAATGACAGTGTCAAAAACCCTGAATAGTAAACTTTATGGCAGAACAGTGGTGTTTGCATTAATCTATGCAAATGTGCCTAGTAATCTAGAGGATCCATATGAAATACTCAAATATAAGTTAATATAAATATATAAATATAAGTGCAGTGATTGTATTGCAGTGCAGTAAGCATTACATCAGACAATGTAAATATCCAAAAGCAAAGTTTTCTCATTTGTTTTGAGTCATTATTTGAAAAAACACAATATGATCGTACAAACATTTTACTATTCCACCAAAAAAACTGATACTACAATTATACTGGTTTGTTGCCCCTCCCTAATTAATGCCCTGGTTCCTTCATGAGAAATATTCACTTTTCTTTATCCCAGCGATGACATGAGTGTGTGTTCAGCTTACCTATCTGTTCCTGCGTGTGTGAGTGTGATGGCTGAGCCTGGACTTCAGCCTGGGCCTGCTGCAGCTGCTGCTGCTGCTGCTCCTGCAGACTCTGACTGTCCACTGAGATGCCGCTGTCGCTGTGAAGCTTCTCTCCCTCCGGCGTTACCATCTGGTTGTTCGTAGCCGCGCGGTTATTAGCTGCCTGCTTTTTCTGCTTGCAGCTATTCCAACTGTGGAGAAGTGGCACATCAGAGGAAGATAACGGCCCGCTCCACGTTATAAAGTTGTATGATCATAGCTCCTAGATATCTGGATGTCACAGCAGTTATGAGCCATAAAGCAACAACTGATTGTTGTCAGATATTGAGAAAGGTAACTAAAATCGGTGGGAAAGCAACCGCTGTTCTAAACGAAGTCATGTCTACTTTCACTGAGTGTACATCACAATGCAGTAGATGTATGCAAGACTTCCATATAAAATACTCAAATTGAAGTTGAATGCAGAATACAAGAGCAGAAATTTAAGGAGTAGATTAAACAGCTCTTCTGTAAGATAAGGAGACAAACAGGTTTATAAAAGAACAAAATCTTGAGGATGAGGATGTTGACATTTTTACCTGGTGAATGCAGCATAGACTCAATCTGTTGAAACAATATGATGTATTTAGACATCAAGAGTGTATTTAAGGCCATTTTACGAAGTTCTTTTAAACAAGTGAAACATTCAAAAGTCTACTTGGAGAGTGTTTTCACATTAATTTAATTAGCAAGCTGATAAATAAATGCAGCCAGCTACAAATGAGGTTTTTGTTTGTCTCTCTGAAATCAAGGACCTGTTGTGTCAGTAGTTTCTAATAATGATCATTGTAAACTGCACATTGCTGAATATCTGCCTAAGAGCAGTATAGAAAAGTGTAATTAGATGCTTGTAAAAGATTGAGAAGGCATGAAAAAGCTCTTCTTTAGAAGATGAGTCACACTTCAGAGATTAAAATATTCATGAGGTCTCGAGTAGTACAGTACAGTTAACACCTCTAAGTGTTTACATAAAAAATATTGGGTGCTGGAGACATCCACATAATTTTCAGTCTGTTTATACATGATGATAAGTACACGAGGAGTACTAACCAGATGTGTACGTGGCTGATAAATCTGGCACTCGAATTTTCCTCCAGTCTGCACTTTTCAAACAATCAATGCCTCTAATGAGCTTCTTTACTTGTTTTCAAATGTGTTTGTAGGCCGGGCTTGTATTTGCCCGTATGACTGTTTGCATGTGTGGTTGTGCGTCCTTTGTAATGCATTACGTGTTGTGACCCTTTTTATTGAAAAACCCATTGTGGTGCATTTGAGTGGTTCTGTAGAATTGGGTCAAAATCTCTTTAACCATGTCAGGCCTGAATATTTCACCAGCCACCTTACTGCCATTTTTTTGGCCCGGGGCAACATCTGTCACTTCATCCAACACCGCCCACCAGAGCACCATCTCCATCAGTGTTCGCCCTCTGTGTCCTAGATTACGAGGTGCAAAACCTGCTAATGCCTTTAACCACAACGCAGCTTTTTATCCCGTTCCATTTCTGCCAGCTGACCTCTTAAAAATGACGTAGGCCACGACGGCCACCAGCATGGCGGCCAGGATGGAGCAGGAGATGGGGATGACGTTTTGCCGTCGAGCCCGTTGCCGAGGAAGCGAGGCGAGCCGGCGCTGGATGTGGTCGTCTCTCCTCCTGGCACCAGGCCGTCGGAGCCTTCGGGGAGGAAGTAATTGGTGAAGGAGGGTGGAGATAGACCCATATCAGAGGTGGGAGTGAAATATGTTGGAAGGAGAGGATCTGTTTGGGAGACAAATTGAGAGAAAGGAGCACCTGTGAGAAAAGAAACACAAATAGATACAACTGAGACAGAAACAAATCTCCAATTACCTGCAGATTTGTTGCAGTTAGAAAAGGTCGGGCTAGTTTTAACTGCTTTATAATGATACTGTGGGATAACTTGTGAATTTACCCCCAGGATAAATAAAGACTTATTTTATCTTAATCTATAATAATGCATCATCATTCTTATAGATTATATCTTATTTTATCTTATTGGTAAGATAAAAAGTTGCCATAAAAATAAATAAATAAATAGCACTTTTGTAGATGTGCTTTCAGTACTTTATGATGATGGTGCTACATGAAAATTTCAGAAGATCAACATTCCTCCTTTGAGAACCATAAATGTCTGTACAAAATCCTCAGAAACAAAATCTTTGACCTGCTAGTGGCACAAAAAGGAAAAGTCAGAGGCTTCTTATGATTCATCTTCTGGGTACCATGAACATATGTTCCACATTTCAGTCCATCCCATAGTTGTTGAGATATTTCAGTCTGCCTCAAAATGGACCAACAGACCTATCATGACAGGGCATATCTCTGAGAGCTTGTTTGCTGGGGTGTAGTCGCCCAGTCCCCAACCAGATGTCTGACACACATGGAGCAGCTGTTTCTGATAGACAGATGGGTTCTGGCTGAGTTGCTGAGTGCAGAAAGAAAAGGAATGTTCCTCAACTAGGGGGGCAAATATCTGTCACCCACCAGCCCTCCCCACACCAGGCCCGGCCCTGCACGCCAGGTCTCTTCTCACTACGTCTCGATCTTTGTGATCTCCGCACATTGCATGACATTAAGGCCATATGGATCCATGTAGAACAAAGTCTGGGGCTTTAGAGAGGTCATCACATTGAGTGTAGCCTTTGCTGAGGCCAGAGAGGCAGGAAGGCTCTGCGCTACTGGATGCGTCTGGTTTCTATCATCGCAAAGCCTGGAAGGACGAGTCATTTTCATAAATTGTCCTATTTCCTCTTTCTTTGTGAGCTCCATTAATGATTCAGTGTAATTCCCCATATTGCAGCCACACCATGCCCACTTTGATGGGCATAACCGGTCCTGAAAACACAGTTTATCCATCAAATCTCTCCCACAGTCCTGTCACATTACACTTCTGTTCTGAAAAGCGCTGAAAGTAACTCTGCAGCGGTTCTGTCAGATGGTAGAAAAGCTCAGAGTCGTGTGCAGATTATTCCCTCCCTCAGGGTACGGTACAGCAGGCCGAGGAGAGGGCCGGTCCAGCCAAAACCAAAACTCCTCTGAGCTCAGCAGCCTGGTGGGGATGGAGAATGTGCAGCCGGGTTCAGATTTGAGCCTGTAATTCCCTGCAGAACCTCAGGCTGCTCCTCATTAGCTCTGTACTGGCGCTCATAGGATTAACCCTGTGGAGACCCCTGAGGCTTCCTTCAAGGCCACAGACTGGGACACCCTATTCCAAATACCTTAGGGGTCGTCCTACTTAACAATTGTTCTGCTTTTTAAGGGTTTAACCCCAAAGCATGATGGATGAACTCAGTACAGTGAGTACTAACTGGTTGCCACATATCGTAACAAAATTCAGCTTTCACTCCTCATTTCTGATGCGGCACATTTACTCGGTATATCTGATACCTCTACATATATTCATACCCGGTCACTTTTTTTTCAATACACAGCCTTTTTCAAAAGTAGGAATGAATTTACTGAATATACATTACTTAAAGCTTAAAAACTACGTTAGAAATATGGTTCTCTCAAATAACATAAACCTATTTTCTTATTCACATCTGTTGGCATCTAGGCTAGCAATGCAGATGCATTTCATTTCATTTGCACAGGGTTTGAGACTTCCACCACTAAATTTATTCTACTACACCAGTTCACTGGAGGTGAGGGAAATATCATACGTGCTTCCCCCAGCACTGAAAAATTACATCTTAATAATTCAACAGCAGTATGTCTTTCCAGAAACTTTGTCGTGGTTACTCTAGAAAATCCACAGATCTCACTGTCTGTTATAGTTTTTATTGGAACTGCTGTGAGCCAAAGAAACAAGAAGTCTGTATGAAAACTGTTGACAGTATGTTTTGTGGTTCGTACGGAGTAATGGGAGATATTGTTTTTGCAATGACTTGTTGCTGTTTTCATTTCTCTTAAGTCATTTTTATTGCTTTTAACACCCCATTTTCACTCACCTTCACTCTGAGGTGACAGCATAAATCTGGGACAGAGATATCTCAAAACCTGGATAAATTAACCTTGTGCTGCCTACCAAATAAGTTATTATCACTACATTTAAAAGCAGTCACTTCTTAATTTCATACTCAATCGAATTTGCCAACTATTACTTAATATCCATATTAGTGTGTGCTTTAATACTAAGCAAAGAAAATTGTCTACTAGGACACACAGAGATGATTTGTGTGGAGTCATTCTCAAAATAAATTCAGTGTATTCCTTTAAATGGAGAGCTTTTGGCTAATTGATGAACTGATTGGTTTGACCGGCGATGTGGTCAAATGACTGAAGAAAAACAGAAATTCAGTGGACCATCACAGCCAAAGGACGTCCACACATATATTCTCTTTTCACTGACATGGCAGATAGTCAGGTTTCTCCACATTGATTTGTTGCATAATTTACACATGGCTACGCACTCTAATAGTCCGATGGGACCTTTATGGGCAACTTATGTGGACATATTATAAAAAAACTGGTCCACACTGGTCCGTCTGCATGCTGATGACGGGGCATTCCTGTCTCCCATGAGGGGGATTGGTTTACTGAAATGGTAGAAAATATCTTTCATGGACAGAAAAATATAGCACATGTGTGTGCCATACTTAGAAACACCGAAATAATGCAGAGGCCTATTTAGAGCGGGGCTATTGATTCGGGTCGGTCTAAAAGGAGGGAGTGTTCGGAGGAGTGGAACACGGGTGTCTGTATTACATGCATTTCTTTGACCTTTCCCGGGATGTAGTCAGGTTTCCTCAGCTCCACCATACATCAGCCAGCTAATGCAGGGCTGGCTAATGGTATTAGCAATGGTAATAGCAATGCAACACGAGCCCACAAATAGAATAAATTGTGAATGGTAGGTGTGAAAGTGAGTGAGAGTGTGCAGACGGCCTTATGTACAGTTCGTCAAAGGGAGCTACATTTCTTACAGCCAGCTCCTTTACCACTCCGGGCCATCAGTCATCCTGCACTACTGTAAGTGCCGTTCTTTGGTGCAATGAATGTTCTCTCAAATGCAAATGTAGACATGCATCAGTCGCACCTCAGGACTTCCTGTAAATTGTCTTTCTCGCTCTGAGCCGAGTTGACAGCTCTCCTGGGAGTCTGCTTCACATAACACTGACTCAACGCAGAGAGCGGCTGCAGCTTAAGTACAGTATACCACGTCTTTATTGTAACTCTGTGCCGATGCAGAAAACACGGCTGGATGTAGACCAAAGGATAAACCTGGGGCTCCAGACGCTGCATACCTCATCTGGAGCAGAATAGGAGCTTGAAGGCGGCGGTGGAGCTTTAACAATTTCATTTTGGCTTCAGTGGGTTTAAAACACTCATGAAACAAAATAAAACTAGCCCGCTATTTTATGAGCATAGGGGTTCGTGCGCAGGGAGATGTGTTTATTAGCGGGGTGTGGACGCGGAGGGGGAGAAATTTTTATGAGCCATTGAGGTCTTTATGGTGAAGTTAACCCCAGGGTCCTGTGTGGAGGTTGTCTTGGGCTGCTGCCGGTTCAGGGTGGAGATGAGCAGCTATCAGGCACAGCACATGGACAATGACCTCTTTATCAGCTGCCAAACACTCTCCCTTCTGTCTCAGCTCAGCCTCTATCTCAATCTTCCTCTGTGTTTGTCGCCTGACGTGCACACATCCATCAAACGCACACGTACTACAAATTACTCAAGTGAGCGCTCTGTCTTCTGTTAGGGAGGGTTAATAGGGAGAGCGGCAGGGAGGGCAGACAGAGAGGCAGAGTGTTAGGGAAGAGCGAGGAGGGGTTGCAGATGAACAGAGAAGCTGCTGTAAAGTGCTCTGATTAGCAGGAGTAATTATACTGCAGCGGTGAAGGCACTGAATGCACACTGGCCACCTTCCACCACCCCGCTAGCCCAGCCACTTGAGGGCCACTGTGGGAAGAGAGACAGAGCAAATGAAGAGGGGGTGGAGGAGTAGAGAGGGGGGTGATGAGCGGGAGAACAAAGAAAGAAAAGAAGTCGGCCTTTATAGGTTTTGTTTTTTGTTTTTTATCTTTCCGTCTCTTTTTCTCGAGGACCAAACAGACGCTTCACGTTCAAATTCTCAACCCGGAGACTGAGCTGCACCTTTTTTGGGAAAAGCCCTACTGAGGCCAAGCGGACAGAGACCTGCAATGAAAGATGCAGGAGGTGTTTGCAATTTCAGATCAAAGAGATTCACACATGTGCAGTGTCCAGGGTTTAATGAAAAATGTCAAAGTTAAAGCACACTTGGCAAGAGCGCGCGTGAGCTGTGTTAGCCTGCCATCAGCTATATTGATTTTGGATGCTCATTAAAAAAAGTGTTTGTGTGGTAGGACTAAGCTTGTGAGTGTGTGTGTTTCCTGCAGTCAAGTGTGGGTGCTCATAGAGGTCATTCAGCGAAACCTGAGCATGAGCTGAAGAAATCCCAGGACTCATATCGACCCCTCAGCATAGAATACCAGCACAGCGCATATGCTGCATCTCTCTCTCTCTCGCTCTCTCGCTCTCACTCTCTCGCTCTCTTTCTGCCTCTGTCATTGTATCATGTACTGTAATTGACACTTAGTGACAGCTGGGTATGAGCTTGGGATTTAGGGTTTTGAAAATATCCCCAATCATATCTTTTTTTACAACATGCAGAAGATAGAAAGAAAGCCAGAAGATAGAAAAAGACAGCAGGGTTGGAAAAAAAGAACATGAAAAATATACACAGACAGGATGAGAATTCCAGCGAGGCAGCTTCCTGTTTGCTGCAGAAAACGTATCTGTATGCAAAGCTATCACAGACCACCGCGGAGGGCCTGGAAACATCATCACCACCACATGTGACTACAGCCATTACCCACAGGCCCACTGGTGCCATATGACAGGGCTCTCTCACTCACTTATCGTGCCATCTTCAGTCACCACCGTCGCTGCTGCTGCTACATGGCCATTACTCAGGACGGGGCGGGTCAAAGGTGAGACCGGCTGCATGGGTGGGCGTCAAACGGGCAGCAAAAGGCTGCATTGTGGCCTACTGTACATCAGATAGAGTGGCTATTCTGGATGTTTTAGGGGGCATGGGGTGCAGTTTGTTTTGATGGCTGTCGTCCAGTCATGTCACAGAGTCATGCGTCCTTCAGAGTGGACGTGGCCTCCTCCTGCCCTGCTGAGGAGCTGCGTAAGACTTGGCCGGACTTCATTACTCCACTGCAGGGGCAAGTCTTGGTTAGATATGAGTGGAATATGGGGTGTGATGGAAAAAAATAAGGCAGACGTTTGCTTCCAGCACTGCAGTCTTCTACAAAACTTTAGACTTGCTGCATGATTCAGGAAATACTGCTTTTTTTCTCACATTCTTGTATCTATCCTACAAGATAAACAAAAATCAACAAGGCTGAACTTTGATCTAAGCTTAAGCTGACATAGATGTGGACATTGCCCGGTGCAATGGATTTGTTCATGCACAGGCGTGAAAAGAAAGATAACAAATATCATAGCTGTTTCTGGATTTTTTCCACTCTGTTTAATGTACTTATAAAATTGTAAGCAGGACTAAGAGACCATAGCCAGGCAAGCAGCTCAGAGGCTGTGAACAGTATAGCTGAGGTTAGTGGGGATGTTGTTAGTCATAAACCAGAGTATTGGACTAATTCTATTCACTTATACATGAAAAGCTGGGACCAACAAAGTTATTCCAATTCCTAGTGAGGGAGATATGAATGTGTGTGTCAAATTTTAACCCATCCAATAGTTGTCGAGACACTCCAAACCACAAATGTTAAACTCATGGTGGTGTTAGAGGAAAAGTCATACCATCACAAAAGTCAAAGTGATTCACCGTCTGGAAGCCATGAATGTCTGAACAAAATTTCATGGCAATCCTCCCGATAGTTGTTGAGATATTTCAGTGTGGCGCAACAGACTTTCAGACATTTTCACTTTTGTCTTTTTTTTCTACCATGTCCCTGTTGTAAATAAAAGTGGCAGATTTCTTGCAAAATCTGACCTTGCCCAGCACAATTTAAAATGCATAGCAGAGCCAAGCAGAGATCACTGTTTGGTCTTGTTTGTGTTCAAATTACTGTGGTGATGATTTATTGATGATAAAAATAGAAATGTAGCACCTTTGATGGAGTTTGGTACTTGTGGGAGGAAAGGTGTTAAGTCATCATCTATGTTATTAGCCCTTCTTCCACCTCATCTACCTTCCCTGCTCTTATCTTTCTCCAGCCCATTTCTCCACTGCCTATCAGTGCTTTTACTCTCTATTAAAAGAGGAATTTACACCTGAAGAGTGCTGCTACCACATGAACTGCGCTACAACAGGGTGTTGACAGATTTTTGAGGTCCATTAACTCGCTAAGTTCAAATGCCTGCCAGCGTCTGATGCTGTGAAATCCCAAACAAGTCAGTCTTCTAAAGAGAAATACCGCAGCTCAAAAATGTTCATTTAAAATTGATAATGCACACAGAGGACTGATAAAGGGCTCTGCATTAGCAAGCACTCTTAAGCACTTTCTTAGAAGCATTTAATCACTCCTCAACGTAAGTGCCTCTTTGGTCAAAGTTGGCATAAAAAAATCCCCACATGGAAGGAAGAGCATTACCCAGAAACTGACAATGGCCACAAACTTCTTCTGAAATCAGGGTCGGCAAGCTGATATTTAGAAGGTAAAGCGGGAGTAATGCCACCTAAGACATTTTACCTCCCAGATTTGTGCCCTGCAGCCCCCAGTGAGGTTAATTTCACGCCTCGTCCAACCAGATAAAATTTACAGCTTCCTTGGTCGTAAGCAGCCTCTGCATACAAGGAGCTCGACTCTGCTCCCTGCATGTTGCCGTCTGCTTTGTGGGAGGGCAGATTATTCATTGTCTCCGTGTTGACACTGCAGTAGTCTTTGACCTTTTTAATGCTAAAGCTTCCTGCCATTTGAAAACCTGACCAGCTGCGACCTCTGACTGTGATTGAGACGTATATGATGGTTCCCAAAACACAGCTCCCAAATTCTTAGCGCCAGTGTGCACTATCAGGTCTGCTCTTGCTCTAATTCGAAGGTGGAGTCTGTGATCCTGGAGAGCCCTGATCAATCCAAACTTAATTAACAAGCATTTTAAAAGTTCTTTGCTTAGCATCTTGCAGACAGACCTGACAAGGCATTAATTCAGACGTTTAACAAGTCTGCATCATGTACCATTATTTCAGCATCATTTTGACCCATTTATTTCAATTAAATCACAGAAAAACTGGTTTCTTTTAGGATCATATCGCTGTAGTAAACCAAACTATTTCAGCTGATGTGTGACTTGCTAGACACGGTGAATATTTATTGATTTTGACACACCAATTATGAAACTGCCGCTCACTCAGACAGACAGAGAGGTGAATATTACCAAAAAATACAAATGATCCAGTGGTCAAACTCACTGTTGTCCAAACTGTTGTCTTGTGCACGAGCTCGGTCTGAGCCACTCTGTTTGTTTCCCATTTAAAGAGCCACTGCTGTGTATAAACACCAGATTATTTCTCAGACAGCGGGCAGACCATGAGGAGATATTTGCTGAATCTGGCAAAAAGTATACTGGATTACAATTCCAGATTACATCTTCAAGGGTACTTTGACGCCTAAGTTTGAACAAACTCTGGTGCATTTGACTGTTTGGTTTAGTTCATTTTGGGTGATGTGAACTCTGATATGAAATAACCAACTACGTCAAGACAGTTTTAAAAAGGAGGGTCTTCGCTTCCAAGGATTTTCAAAACCCTCAGTTTGCTCTGATCTGAATCAATGAATGAGTTTGTAAAGTGATGCAGTTTCCCTTTGGTATCGTTTTCTTTTTTTTTTTCTTCTTCTTCTGCACCCAAGTATGATTAGAGTATTCACATCTGTCCAAATCAACTTTAGTAAAAGACAAAACAAACAGGGTCTGATTCGGCTAAACCAAACAACACAGGTTTGAAAATGAACCCAAGTAACCACTGTTGGGGTTTTTTGTGGTGTAAAGGCAGGTTTTACATTTGTTGGATTCATCTGCTGACTGTGGGAACTATCAAGGAACCAATGTCACATAAGATCACTGGTAACCTGATATATCAGAGAAAACAGAGGTGTGTTATGCTTGTATGTGCTTTCTTTGCTTTTTCTTTACAAATTGTACAACACTCATAGTGATAGACAGCAACTATCCCTCCCACCAGAGAAAATGAATAAACCCATAATTTGCACTAAAGTGCAGCATAATTTTCTGTCAGCCACCAGAGTTTATTCTAATTATGACTGCAACTATGATTATTTTCACAATAATCAACCATTTGGTTAAAATGTCAGAAAATAGTTTCCTAGGCCCAAAAGGGAATAAATCATTGCTTTGTCCAACCAACAGCTTAAAACCCAAACATATATGGTTGACTACCATACAAGTTCAAGAAATCTCCAAAATCTATAATGAAATGTCCAAATAGTGGCCCACTCAATTTCTATATATCGACTAATCAACATGAATCACAATCAACATGATGCTAAAGATGCACAATGACAGTCACCAAAACACCTCTTGGCTTGTTGGTAATAAGTCAGTCTGAGCATGAAAGGGACCAAAAACTAAAGGACAATAATATATCTTTTTCTTTTCTTTGGTCTGGACCCATTTAAATACACTAAAAATGTAAACGTGCCCTGATTGTGTGGTAGACTTACTATGGCAGACAGAGTCACTGGTTGGTGTGCACTCAGCTATCAGTGTCTCCATGTCCTCATCACAGATGGTGCAGGGCAGGCACGGGTCGAGGGAGCTATCCCGGTCAGAGAAGGTATCGTCCACACACTCCTCGCACACCGTGTCGTGGTTGTGTTCGCAGTGCGCAAACACACCCTGGCCTGCCGGGCACACCGTACACGGCTCGCAGCGGCTCGTCACAACACTGAAGAAATAGTTGTAATTGCAGACACAGATGGCATCGTTGGAGTCGGTGCACGGCGTCTCCATCCGCATCAGGCCAGTACACTCGGTGCAGGGCTTGCACTGCTCCGTGTGACTGTAGTTAACCGAGAATGTCTCACCTGCAGACGAGAGGACAGGTCGAAGGAAACGAGACAGAAAAGTGAGAAGGAGGAAATGAGAGAAGGGCCAAAGAGTAAAGGAGGTTAGAAGACAGAGAGCAGGAAATACGAGGAGATAAACAGGGGGATAAACAGTGAGTCTAATGACATTAATCATGTTTACTGCACATTCATTAGACGGGAGGACACATTGATCCACTGGGCTCTTAGTGATTTGTGCTCCGGGACAAGAAAGGTGCTCTTGTTGGGGAGAGAGTCAAAAGCCTGCTGTGCTCATTACGCTATCGATCCCAATGTGTTTGTGCTGCGCTGAGTAAACTGCTTTAATCTCAGTCATACACACAGAGTGAAGAGCAGGTGCATCGACATGCTTACACTGATGCGCAGAAGATAAAGACTTGTATTTAAAACTGATCAAGTGATCGCTTGGGTATACTGAGAGGCTTTAGAGGGTTTTAACAAGCCATTCTGGGATGCTTTTTATCACAACTGATTTAGTATATTGTGTTCATGAATCTACTGTTGTTCGAGACATTCACACAAAAGAGAAATATTGGTAATAAGCTCAGGTTAGGGATATTTCAGTCTGGACGGAAGTGATGGGCCGACTGACATCCCCAAAGCTAACGTGGCTAAAAAGTAAGCATTAGTTCTGATTTGAATCAAACATTTCCTAAACTTTCACAGGGTTTGGACTGCTCAGCTGGACTGATGCTGTTTCTCAAATGGACTTTATAATCAGCACACTTTAAAGAACAACTCCACTGCACTGTATTGATTTTTTTTTTTTTTTTTTTTTTTTAGGGGTTGTAAGTTGGCGAAAGAGATAGCAGACCACAGCGGAGTTGTGGAGAACAGTGTTGAACAGAATGAGGTAAAAGCCATTCTGACTAATTGCCTGCTGCTTTTCAATTACTTCAGACACTTCAGATTTGCTCTCCAGGAACGTGCGCATTAGGAGGATTCGGCAGAGTTCATCACCGAGGAAGCAATGACCTCGAATTAGCTTATTCTTACACCGAGAGTTCCTAGGGGCACAAAGTAATCTATTAATATTGCATGTTCATATAGAATTATTTTCAGATATAATTGGATGCTTGCTGAATTATGCATACAGTGAGAGAGAGGGGTGCGTGTCCTACAATTGTATTTTAGTGGTTAAATGAGATGGGAGTAGAGCGGCTGACAGGAGGGGAATAAAAAAAAAACCTACAGATCAGATTCACCAGAGGCAGCTTCACTGTTCTCCAAAATCCCATTTTACTTTTTGTGTGCGGCGTGCTTAACATGAGAGCGGTCACCACCAGAGCTGCAGTTTGGGCAGAAACGACGCAACGTGTGACGTCTCACTCTCGTCTGCACACAGAAAACATTAGAGGCGGGTGGCGAAGTGCAGCGGGAAGTTTAGCCAGCGCAAACCTATGAGATTATGAGACAAGAACGTGTGTCTAAACAGCTTTTTTCAACTCTTAAACACCAGAGACCGCCTGTGTCACTCTTGATTTCACAAAATGAGGCATGTGGCAAGTTAACACTGGTTTAAACTCTCCTCTGTGGTTAAATGCTTTTTGTCTAACAGTGAAATAAATCATCTGTGTCTGGGTGTGACTGTAAATAATGCCATATGGATGTGTGGGACTTTTGCGCACTCTTATCTGCAACTCTTATGTCTGCATGCACATATGTGTGTGTATGTCATATGTGTGTGTGTGTGCGTGTGTGTCAAAAATGTGTGTGTGTGTGTGTGTCTGTGTGTGTGTGTGTGCTGTGTGTGTGTGTGTGTGTGTGTTTCATGAGAACTGCTTAGTGGGTGTTGTGTTGGGTAACAGCATATTGTCAGTGTGAAAAGCCCTGCAGAAATGTCCCAGCACTTGCTTTGCTGCTGTAAGCGGCTTTGGCAAGTAAACACTGACACGGACTGAAGCTCTAAACACCTTGTAAACAGCCGCACGGCGAAGACGCCGTAGATGAAGGCTGCCACATTATACGAGGACGAGGAGACTACAGACTGAGTGGAGGAGAAGATACAGACTGAGGTAATGATTTAGAGACAGGTAGTGGAGCGGGCAGGATGACGGATCAACAACAGTCGCAACAAAATCAAATCAAATCAATTTATTTATTTAAAGCCCAAAATCACAAACATCGTTTGCCTCTGAGGGCTTTACAATCTGTACAGTTGTGACACCCTCTGTCCTTAGACCCTCGAACCGGGTCAGGAAAAACTTCAAAAAACCCTTTATGGGAGAAAAGAAGAAACCTGAGGAAGAGCCACAGATGAGGGATCCCTCTCCCTGGGACGGACAGACGTGCAATAGATGCCACATGTACAGAGAACATCAACATCATCATCAGTCATATATCATATCAACTGTAGCTATACTGAGTTCATGGGGTTAGTCCATGTGTGAAGGTATCACAGGTAATGGAAAGGAGTCCAAGAGTCCAGGTGCATCTCTAGATGTCCCTCATATGGAGCTCTGAGCCCACTCGACCTTCTCTCCACAACACAGACACAGATCATGTCCCCACCAGGCCAGTGAACCTCAGACACATGGACCACAACCAGAACAAGCACCAAGCGGGAGGGAGGAATGCTCGATTTGCTCGAACGAACCACCGACTGTTTGTTTGAAACCTTCGTTGAGGGTGGTCTGGTGAGCTAACCTGCGTCTACAGAGGCAGGCAGAGATGAAAGTGTAAAGGAAGCGCTGATGTAGGACTGGAAGAAGAAGGGTCAGGGGAAATGGGGCAGTTGGGGATGTAAGTGAGTTCCCTCTTGGACACACACACCATCAGATTGTCTGTTTTTTTGTTTTTTTTTTCTCTGTCTGTCATCACCCCTCGCTCTTATTACTGTCTGGAGGCAGAAGCGATAGAAGGGAGTGACAGTGACCCAGACCCGGACACATAACAGACCTCAGATTATTTTGAATTTGTGAGCTCGGAGCTTTTGTTTTCTTTGCAGTCAGGCTCAACCGGGAGAGCTCTCCTCATTCATTTCAATTATCCCACAGCGCGCAGGCTTCCTTGCTAATTTTAACTTGTATGCATGAGCCCCTCTCCCCAGCCCTTGTGCGTAAACACGTCTAAACGCGACCATATGCAGCGAGTGTTCAACAGGCACAGGAGAGCTGTGTGTGTGTGGATTGTGCATGTCTAATTTATGTGGCAGCGCTTTCATCTGGCCACTAAAAAAAGAAAGCAAAAGGCCATAAAGAATCAGAAGAAGGATCATATTTTATTAAAGAAGACACACTCCATCTAATTGTTCCCAATTGAGCGATGATCAGAGCATCTCTGCGATCAGAGTTTTCGTGTCCGGCATGTACGGCCATTGTTAAAGGGAGATGTGGCAGTGTACCCAAGGGGAATGCATTAAAAATGTGCCACTTCAGCCTGTGAAACCCCCCCCCCCCCAACCCTGATGTGTTTCGCCACCATTAGTATCATCAATAATGCAGCTCTGGACAGCCTTGAAACTGCCCGGTGATCTGCACAATCAGCACTTTAGGTGTAAGCTTTTAGCGAGGATGGCCTTTTCTCCCGCTCCGCAGCGTGTCAGGGTCCACGTTTCAGCGGATTTTCTCCCAGACCCCTGGCTGCGTGATGGCTTTATTTGTCTTTTTGAACATGCAACATTTCTCTGCATAATTATCACCCCGCTTTATTGGTCCACTTAGCTTCCTCCCTGATTTGAAACAGGTGTTTTAAGATATTACGAAAGCTATTATTAGGAGACCAAAGGAGGAAAATCCTATTTAACCATCAGCAGTGACTCTTGCATCCTGTGTGGTGCTTTTGTTTTTTTGCCTTGTTAAAGGTGTTGTTTTTTTGATCATTGTTGGGGGGAAGCTGAGATTTAAGATTTTCACTGTCGACGACATAACAATAAAAATCTTGAAGGTTGAGGGAGAACCTTCTTCTATTGACACACAGGACCTGCCAGGGGAAAATCTCCATTTCCTCTTTCTTCATCCCTCATGATCCAAAGTTGGAAGCGATTCGTGATGCTCTGTTTCAGCCCTTACCAGAGCAGGCTGTGATTCTACTTTCCTTCCTCCTTTAAATCCCCAGTGATCCCCAGTCCAGGACTCTTCTTAAACGCTACATTGACTTGTGCGGCTCTGCTTTTTTTTCCCTCAGATCTTCAGTCAGTTTGCAGGGCAAGTTTTTCTGAATGGTTCACTAAGTGAGGCAGGTCTGGTTGTCTTGTCTCCCATGACAGCAGAGAAAAGTGGAGGAGACTGATAAATATTTCAGCGCTGCTGACGCTGGCACTCATCCCAAGCCGGGACAGGGAGGCCATGAAGGCAGGAGGGGGAGGTCGGGTGAGGGGGGGGTTACGCTGTCAGGAAGTGGGGAATTAAGGGGGGTTGTGGTAATTAAAGATTCACTCGTATTTACTGTGAAACAGGAAATGGATGTGTTGAATTTTACTCTTCAATTATTAATTTTGCACTTTAGAAAATGTATTTATAGCTTTAGTTTTTCCAGGTAAGGTCAGTGTTTCAGCCTCTGTCTTCCATATAAATCCCACTCAGCCTTATTTTAGTGTATGTGCTTCTGTGGGCCTCAGGTACATTAAGATTTTATCTGCTGAAACAAAAACAATATTGAAACCAATGAAAATGCATTTGCACCGGAAATTAAGTGCAACCTCCTGGGCATTTGAGCTTAATTGTTGAGTGTTTATCAGCAGTGAATACCGTTCCTGTACTGCAGAGCAAGATAATTGTTCACTGTTAGAGGCACAATAGGCTTTTCAATATGGTTTAATTAGCTGGATCAAATGAGTAAAGATGCACTGATGTAACAGTATGCGTGATGAACGAGCAGTTCGTGCCCTTTGGTGCCTGGCTCTCTAATACCATTTTATCCACTAATACAGACGATGAGTCATAGCAACAGGGAGGAGGGGGAGAAAGAGGGGGATGCTGAGAAAAGCAAGTACAGGATGGAGAGGAGAGGAGACACGACAAGAGTTGGTGGGTTTCGCTTGAGTGGAGGGGCTGAGGATGAGGGAGGGAACGCAAAGAAACACTCATGAGAAGTACAGTCCTGAGGGCCAGCCCACATTGTAGGAAAATGGGGTTGCGGTTTCACCATCGTCGCATTGTCTGCCACCGTTTACGGGCAGGAATATGAAAAGGAATATGACGTGCAAGATAAATTCCTCATGACGTCAAACTAAAGATAAAGTCCAGACGCTCGTGAGTCTGCGACACGTTTCGCCACAGACTCCAGGCGCCCCTGCACCACCAATATCCTGCTCTGGTCCAATCACATATAGTTTGATTATGACTATTAATTACCCTGCTCACTCTCCACTGGTGTGACTGGAATTTTAACAACACTGGTGCAAAAGCATGAGAGGTCCACTTTATTTCTCTTTTACTTTTGCAGACACCCATTTTTGTCAATTTCACGCCTCTACCTTTTCCAACATTGACTTTGTTTGACAGAGTTATGTGAAATTGACTCTCTGTGTACTTTGTGCCTCTCTTTTTTTTTTTCTATACCCTGTGGTACTGTCGCACGAGAGCTGGCTCCTTGGCCTTGTACCCAACGCTGCAGCTCTTGAGCTCCTCCAGGCAAGAAATAAAAACTTCAAAGGGGCAAAAATCAGCCAGACTTGAGATTCCTAATAACATAACACAACACAGAGATTAGCATCTGCTGTGCAAAGAAGTTCACAAGTTCAAGGATAATCAGAGTAATCAATTTTCTTTGGACAAATGACATTCCTCCAAAATTTCATAATTTCCCTCTAAATGGCACCCAGTTAATATTGCTGGGCTCTGATTTGCGCAGGTTTTGATGTTAAAGGCTTCAACTCAGCATTTGCTGTTTATGTGCACCATTTGTTGGTGTTTACTCATGTTGTCTGAATGGTTTAACGCAATCGTCGACTAATTTGGGATTTCTGCTCCATCAGTCACAAATTCTCAGACTGCCACAGCCACCATGTTCTTTTAAAAGGTGAGAAAATGTAACGCTGCAGAGTGCGATGCATCCGTCTCATCTCTTCAGCTCTTCTTGAACTGCGCGGTGACACTCATGACCTATGCTTTGATGTTTGCTTAGCACCCTGACGTACGACAGCGCCTTAAAGGGCAAAAAGAGCTGCAGGAACGTGATGCAGAATAAACCCCTAACTGAAGAAGAGCACATTTGTTTGCAGCGTTTGCTCTTCTTCTCCTTGTTCTCCTTCTCCGTGATGTTACAGTGTTGGCACCCCTCCCAGCTCTGGTCTGTAGAGCGAGTGCTAATGGTTCACAGCCTGGGCCGAGCTGTGAGCGAACACATTTGGACCCACTTACAAGCATCAAACATATGAATTCCTGCTCTATTTCTCAGGACTCTCCATAAAGGCAAAACAGACACTTCATACAAATGAGCAAATTGGACAATAGGAATTTGTTTTGGCTTTAACAATCTTTTTTGTTTGGATTTCAGGGCCCGAGCTGCTATTAAAGGCACAGAAAATGAATGTGGATGTGAAAATAAAGATGATGTAAGTGCCTAAACTTTGCATTAATCAGGAGTGAGTGTAAGTGTGCGTAGTGCCGCTGATGACATGCAGTTCTGCAGCTGTGAATCAATGTACATGTGTATATTCTGTGTTTGATCATTTCCAGATTGAAATTAATCCTTTTAGTTTTGACATATCACAGGAAGTGGTGTTAAAAGTTGCTTCTCTGATTTGACTTCTCTGTTAAAGGGTCATTTCACTCAAATCAATTAAATAAAACTCATATTTTGACCTGATTCTGAGCAGAGTATGACCACATTTCTGGCAGTGAGGTCTGTAGTGATTTGTTTGTGGGAAGACATAGCTTTCAGCACCACATGTGGGGTTAGCATAAACTTCAGATGCAGAAATCTGAAGACCTCAGAGCTTTAAAATGATGACTGAAAATGAGAGAACTTATGTAGTTTATAAACTGTAGCTTGTCTTGTATTTTTTCTGTAAAAACAATGTCTTTGGAAATGCCAAAAATCAGGTGAGATCATTTCACTTATCTCCAAAGCAAACAAACTTGACTCTAAGATTTTACTGAAAGAAGTTACTATTGTTTTCTAATGTTATAATAATGTGTGGAGAGAAAAAAAAAAAGTTCATTAATCCGACATTGAGGTTGAATGATTCGGGGACATGAAACCTCAGCACTGCATTGGGAACATGTGAATTAAATAACATCTGAGTTGTAACTAACAGCTTTATCAATAGTCAATAAGTAAATTACTATAATTATTTTACAGATCAGTCATAAACAAGTCATAAAAACAACTTTTGGGTTGCAGGAAAAAAAATCTTCTAGTTGGTGTCTCTTTGATTCATGCTCATGACACTGTCACTTCACAACCTGGCAAAGCAGAAGTTATTTATATCAATTTCTAATAACTGATCTATATTGAACTGATCATTAATTAAGCCACTTGTTACAACTCCTACATCCTGTATTGAAGGTGCATTATTAGAAAGTGGTCAGCCTTAGGTCAGTTGACAGCCTTAACTTTATCTCCTTTGAATTAAATAAATGAATACATGAAGTTTGATCCGTTCAGTGAGCAAACGTGAACAAATTCAGATGCAAACAATGGAAAAAATCTCCACTCACTGTCCAAACACTGGGCGCAGACCGTCTGCGTGGCGCCGCATTTCTTCACCACGCCCTCTCCAGGTGGACACTCCAGGCAGCATTCTCCACTGGTGGTGTACTGGCCGGAGTCACAGGGGAGCAGCACCGCCCGCTCCGTCTTTGACGCCAACACTAACGCCACCTGGCACGTCGGGAACGGCAGTACAGTACATCAGCACAGGGAGAGAGTAAACTTTCACACAAACAGACACAGACACAGGGGCCACTGTGACTCAAACATACACAGCAAAACAAATTGATGAAAATTACTGCCAGGTGTCCGACCTGTTCCTTAAATCCACTCGCTATCAGGACTCATCATAAATCATGTTGTCGCCACCTATATTAGACAAACTTTGAACAAGGCAGTCGCCTTAAACTGCCTTAATAGCTCCCCTGAAGGCACATCAGCTCTAATAGTAAACTTATGACATGCTCCAATCCAGGCAGCAACCATAAAATCATGTGTGCACAACATTATACACATGCCCATCCTAATTACTGTTTAAAGGTGAGAGTAGCTGTGAACGTCAGCCTCTGCTTCCGATCAGCGTTTGAACACACACACACACACACACACACACACACCCTTGTTCTTCCATACTTGTGAGGACTTTTTAAAAGGGAAAAATGCATAACTGAACGCTTAAATCCATGCCTCAGCTTGACTCTACCTGTAAAGGCTTAATCCTCCAACAGCACTGTAAAGAAGTGAGGATCTGCCCAACCATTACCAAAAACCAAGTCTTAATAGTATAATTTGATTGATTACTTTGAGCGGACTTTTTTTAAACCCATATTGGACATGTGTGATCGCTTTGTTCGCACACAATTATTATTGTGTTGAGTTGATGACTGTTTTCCTGTTAGATCATAAGACCCTTAAGATCTCTTATAGCTCTGTCCAAACTTGCATATCAATCACAGATACACATTTGATCATCTTAAACACATGCAGCCATCCTACAGCGAACACATATGCATTAGCTGGACGTTTTCTCTCTCTCGCACACATGCTGTAAGTATTTCCATGCATGGTTTAGTTTAAACTTCTTTTCATCACAGTTTACCTCTGCCTCATCACGGCTAATCTGGCTAATCTACTCCAGTTATCACCTTCCTTCTCTCCGTCCTTCTCTTGTTGCATTTTCTCACTGCTCTCTGATATGCAGCTCCACTGGCAAAAGAACTGAGGCTTGTTCCGCTGGTGTGTGTACAACAGTGTTAAATGAAAGGAATTCATATCCAGACGTTTTGGAACAAAGAAAAAATCGTTCTACTGAAACACTTTCATGTCCTGTGACTCTTATTATGTAACGAGCAAAAGCTCATTTCCACTTAATTCACATTTGCTGAGACATCAATTCAGTCTTTTCTGTCTTTTTCGCTCTCTCTCTCTTTCTTTCTCTCTTTCTCTCTCAGTGGGCCCTCCCCTCCCTTCTCTCCTCTCTCTGCTGTCCCTGCTTTCATTCAGAAACAGATGTACTGAGCAGCCAGCAGCACTCTCTCTCTCTCTCTCTCTCTCTCGTTCTCGCTCCTTTTTGCTCAATATTTCCCCCTTTCTGTCACTCTACTTTTTGCTCTCTAGGTGCATCTCTCCTCCTGACTTTACAACCTGTTATATCAACATTTCTGCAAGCCTCTCACTTTTTATTTGGGTATGTTTTCTAGGTTGAAGTCGATTTTTTTCCCTGCAAAAAAAATGGACTTTGGATGCAGACCAAAACCTCAAGAGGGTCCTCCCCCCTTCTTTAGTATCTGCAGGGGAAGGATTCATGTCCCTGACTGCTGCGCCAGCTCCCTTTCCTGTGACATCTCCCTGGAAAATCACTCAGCTCAAACACAGATTAATGGGATATTCAGCGGGATATTCGTCCACCACGTGCATGCTCGCAGAAAGAAACATACGGTGACCCAGCTGTGATGTGCTTGGTCTGTACTCCTCTCAATTTCATGGTCAATTTGAGAGTTTATTTCTAAATTTAATTCTACCAAAGTGCATCCGACCGTTGCCACCCTTTAAACCAGCTGTCATAACAGAGTGTCCCCCCCTCACATCCAGGGCTGTTCACGTGATGACTGAGCTGCACAGCCCAATTAGACCAGCTGCCGTGGACATACCAGAGTGCGGGGAGGATGTGCCCCCTGTGCGCCGCTGTCCTCCATAACCAACTTTTTTCTCTTTTTTTTTTTCATATTATCAGAGGAAGCTCGTGTTTTCTGTCAAAATCAGCCAAACAATTAGCAGCTGGTGTCAGATAAGAAGTTAATGAATCAATTTAAACTATTTCCCATAAGCTGCAGCATCTTTATCTCCTCTCCTTTCAAGACCCAAACATCCCAAAAAAATTAAACTGCAAATTAGAAATAAATTACTTCTACTCAGTAATGCTATTATAGTCTGGACTGAGGCGCCTGTCAGCTCCTGGATGTCTGTTGATGTCATTGTGAGGCAGAAATCTTGGTTTTTACAGAAACAGATCCCAGCAGAGGATGTCTAACTTTTCCTCCCAGGATGAAAACCATGGGGGGGGGGGGTGTGCATGTATGAGTGTACAAGTAGAGGCAAGTGTATATGTGGAGCTGGAGGGGCTATAATATAAGCTGGGGGCACAACATTACATGCAAAATAAGTTGTTTAGCTCCATGCAGCACTAGCAGGGTTAAAAAAAACAGCACATTGGTCCTTTAATGAGGCATTTTTAGAAGGAAACACAACAGCACATTCAAAGCCAGCTCAAAATGTCACAGGCAATGCAAAATGGATTACAAATGCCATGTAGAGCTCTGAAGTCGAGGAAAAGCTCACAACAAAAGTCCCAGCAGGATTATAAATTATGAATATCACAGGTTAAGATCTCCATACAAAGAGGATATTAAAGCCACCACAGAAACATAAAAAAAAATAATATCACTTAGTGCATAAGGTGATTTAAAAAAAACTCATCTGCTCTCCCTCTGCAGAGCAATAAAGCAACATTATGGGAGCATCACAGCAAAGGCTACTTACCAAAGCGCACAAAATCACCAGTGATAAGGTGGCAGTCATCCTGCGTCGCCTGCTGGAGTCACAGAAAACGGATCTTGCGCGGAGAAAGCAGCGCTATGTGGAGGAGGAGAGCCGCTCAGCAGGACAGCTCATTTTAATTCCCTTTTTTATTTTTATTTCTTTTTTTTTTTTTTATCAATGAGTCCGCACCATCACGCGTCCGCCCGGGACCTCCGGACCGGAGTCTGCAGGAACACGCACACTACACCTCTGAAACACAACACACACACACACACACACACACAGAGGAGGAGGAGGAGGAGGAGGAGACCGTCCTGTCCGGAGTGTGCTGCTCAGCTGCAAGTGCACTGCGGAGGAGGAGAGGAGAGGAGAGGAGAGGAGAGGGGCACGTCCACACTCCAGTTTATTACCCCTGATACTCCTGCAGTAAGACAATACAACCTGACAACTCTCTCTCTCTCTCAACTCTCTCTCTCTCTCTCGTGCTTTAATCTCACGTGAGGTCTGCAGAAAAAGTGACATAAAAATCATTTCTATTTATTGCAAACATTAATCTGTGACACAGTCAGCTGCATTAAATAGCCTCCGTGTATTTCCCCCTTAGATATACACAATGTGGCCAAAAGTATGTGGACACCCTCTCCCACTTACTTTTATGCACTTTCAGGTCTGTTTTCCATGTTTTGTGCCATTATTTTCAATGTAAGGGAAAATATAATGCTTCAACATACTGTAATAATATTTTGCAGCAGTGTAGTTAGGGAAAGCACCCTCCTATGCATCGTCAAAGCCAGGTCTGAAATATTTGACTGACCTGTGCCAACCCCCATCAACACCTGAGAAATGAACTGTAACATCGACTGCACGTTGTGTTTTAACAAACATGACTTCACATGCTCTTGTGTCTGAATTGAAGGAAAGCCCTGCAGCCATTTTCCAAAAATCAACAAGAAAACTGAAACTGGAAGAGTGGAGGCTGCTGGAGCAACAGATTAATGCCATTACAAGTTCATCACACATGGGTGTCATTTTAGTGTCCACATACTTTTGGCCACATGGTGCATGTCTCATCATGACCTAATGTGAATTTTAATAGTTTTTGACTCCGTGCCAAAGGCTGTGAAACGGCTGTAGTTTGTGGCGTTGTGCTGTCTTGCATTATCTTGATGTGTGTTTCTAATATTTTCTTCCTCTCCAAATATGTAAATGAAGCAGGCAAAATATTAGAAACACCTTCCAATATAATCCACTACAAAACACAAACCAGCACAAAGCACAGCCTCAAAGTTTGTCCTGAGAACTGGGTCACCATACAAACAACCAGAGAAAGCACTGTAGGGATAACAGGTGTTTCTGTTTTTCTACATCTTCAATCTGTATCTGATGAATCTGTTGTATAAAATCTCACTTTTCACATTACCATTGTGACTTTATGTTTGCACAATGCAAATTGCTTGTGTCTTTATAGCTAATTACTAAGCAACATCCAAACACATTCCCATCAGCTAATTTATGAGCTACCATCAGCTACATTATCATAATGCACCACAAGAGGGCGACTCAGCTGAGCTCAGATCAGCAGCTCACTCACATTTTGTGTGATGATCTTGAGCTTAACAAAGACGGATGAGGTTGTTCTTCCCCAAAGAGGAGTCTCTTCACTGAGAGATGTGCACCGTGAAAAGGCTTCATCTCCACTAATCTGAATTATTACATGATACTGCATCACAGTACTTCACTACTTAAACAGATTTCATGTATCTGTGGTCTCAGGACTGTACTGTAAATGTGTCTTTAGTGCTCAAAAGTGAATTTATAGACATATCTTCCAATAAAATAAGACTTATTTTATTTTATTCTTAAGATTAACAATAATTCTTCAATAATTTAATTCCAATTTTTCTTGATATAATGTTCACAACAGTATCATATTGTAGTCTTTTTTATTATTTTGAAAACCTGCTGAATATATTCATATTTGTTGAGGTTTGAATCCAATAAACACTGCCTGCTGCATCACAGATAGTTCTTGTTTTTTGGGGGTTTTTTTTAAGATGATACTAAATTTGGCCCGACCACTCCAAAACCACTAATGCACATCTAGGCATTGTAATTGTGTTTGATGCTCATTGAGGTACTTAGCTTTTACACTTAAGGAAAACCAGTGTTGATGGATATTGATTGATTGAAGACACCATGACGATGAAGCTGCTGCAGTCACCGAAAAATGGGCAACTTCATCTTGCGTCCAACCTTTTTCCCCCCAATCTCTCTTACCTGCACAATCCCTCTGACCTCGCCACTTCCACCTGCTCCACACTGATCAACAGCTCAGGGGACGCAGAGGCCGATGCCCCTGAACCAGAAGCAGCAGCAGCAGCAGCCACAGGGTGATTTAGTTACACTGTTGGGATCCGAATGCTCTCCAGTATTGATCTTGGGACACATCAATTTTCCCACTTCCTACATCCTCCTTTGAGATCACCCCTGCAGCACCTCTGACTAACCCCCATTCTGACGACTCTGACAGCACTCTTCTCCGTCAATAGTGTCGTCTTTGATATTGTATTCGCATGTCGAGTCCTTTGAATCCAGTATTTATTGTCCATTATCACCACACACAGGGGGTGAAGCCTCTTTATCACCGAGGGTGTGCAGGTAGTCAATAATCGATTGTGGCTGTCAAATAAATACTAATAATTAATATTAATAGCCATGTTGTTGATATTGTTTGATTCCAACAACAGTGTAACAGAGATGTACTACAACTCCAGGCTGAAATGAATCCGCCCATCAGCCAGAAATAGAAAAATGTCCTCTGAATGTGAGCTCTATTAGTAGTGTTATGGATATATTGATATGTGCTGACGGGGCCTTTGGTAGGATACATATATTTTTCTCTGTTCGTATCACATTTCCAGCTGTACGACTGGTCAGCAAAAGGAAATCTCATGTCAGGCTGCAAGGTCACTAATAAAGTACAATCTTGATGAAGACGGCTCGCGGTCCAGCGGAAGTCACCGCGGTGAACTACTCAAGGGCAGCAACACATGAAATGAGTTATTAACTTATGTGATGATCATCCGATGGTCTGAGATACATTCTGCTACCATAGTTATATGCTTTGGCTGTTTAAAATTTTGAAAAGAAAATATAAAATTTTATCAGGTAAAATGTATGCAGAAACATCCACAGTGGTGGAATGTAAGTACATTTACTCAATTACTGTGCTGTTATACACCTTATAGGTATAGGTGCTTCACTTGAGTAGTAGATACTACTCCGTTGCAAATACAAGGCACATATTAATGTGTCAATAGTTATATCCAATAACATATTTTGAAATGGGCCATTCTGCATTACAAGTGCTTTTACTTTTGTTGTCTCTCATCTTAAATCTGATTACTCACTGCATGTGTACTTTCTAAATATGAACTCCACATTGACATGGACGCACGGGGACATACATTTCTCCACATACGTACTTAAAATATTACTTATATTATCAGCACAATGTATCTACATTATCGGGTTAACATATTAACATTGTCAGCGTAAACTGTTGTTTGATTAAGAGCAGAAATACTTTATTCAACATATGTACTTTTTCTGTGATCAGTTCACTACTAACCAATCTAGTCATTATAGTTCTCTTTGGGCTAATGATAGGATAGTACAACTTTCTAAATAATTGATTTACTGTTGAGTAAGTATTCTACAATTTTACTCAACGTGTTCTTTAGATTTATCACATTTATCGCCTTTTCACAACCATTACAAAGCATTATTAACAAAGAAAACTATGAGACAGCAATGAAGATAATGTTTGTTTAGGCACAGAAATTATTTGGTTAGGTTTAGAGACAGAAACATTATGGTTAGCGCTTAATTAAAGGGAAACATGGTGGTTTGAGTTCAAATGTTTAACCACTTCTTTAAGGTTTAGGGACCTTCGTCATCATGGTACCAATGATAAACAGATGACTTCCTTCTTTCCTCCAGTTGTAACGCCTATAATCTCCAGAGGTCTTTGTCACTTGAACATTAAAAACATATGTCATTTTGGGGCACTTTCTGAAAGGACTGTCGTGCTCCTAAACATTGAAATGCCTGCAGATACGTCTACGAGTGTTTGGACAGAAACGCATTGTTTAGACTGAAATGAAACAAAGACTGAGGTTTAAGTAATGATTTTCAGCTTTAAGGGTCTCTGGACATGTCCACATCCATTTTGAAAGAACAGTATAGGAACTGTAGACCCTTTAGATTTTTTCACTCAAATTCAGGTGAAAACAGACTCAGGTTAAAGTTGGTAGGAATTGAACCTCAATCATTGCTTCCTTTTGATTGTAATATGTTAAGTCCTAAAAGAGCAGAAAATATGTCTTCAAGTAGGTCCCAATAAAACCCTCAAAGGTTTTATTTGCACTTAAAAGAACTTATGTGTTTTATCGCTTGTTTTGATGCTGATATCTGGCACTGGCTTTCGCCGGTGTTTCTCAGATGGGGTAGAAGCATTTTTGGCCGCTCACATAAAGAGTAAAAATGATCCACATAATCAATCCCTTTTCGGTTGTCATTCACATCCTGAATGCAGGAGTAAGACAAATAACGTCCAGGTTAACGACACTTTGTTAAGAACGTGGCTCGAGATCTGAAGGAAACCGGTCGAGCATTCGAACTGGAGGAATGTATTTCTTCTCTTTGATGCATATCTTGATGGATATAAAATACAGATGCCGCGCTGTTTAGACACAGACAAGTCCAGTCGAGACAAGAAACTTCTCCTGCAGTTTAAAGACAGTGTGAACCTGGTGTGATGTTACAACGGGGCCGTGATTTCTTATCTTACTGCTGTTAGGGTGACAGATTAGGGCTGATATAAGAGTTGGATGGCCCCTGTATAAAGTTATGGCCCAGCATGCATTGAGGGAACTCCAGAGGGTGGACACATGTTTTAAACAGTCTGCCAAGTCGTGGACAGGACATCACCTGTGACTGGTTACACATCTAAAAACAAGACTTATAGCTCCCATTCAAAACAGGGGAGGAGACGCTTTCACCCTTCACAAATCGTTTGCAAATATAAACCGCAAAAAGTACACGCAGAGAACTGGAGTGGAGCCAGAGCTGCAGGGGAACGTGCACTTTTCTCCTGGCAGCCTGTCTTTACGCTGTCATATTCATGGTTGGGTTTTTTTTTCCTTGGTTAACTTTAACTCTGAAAGATTGCCCACGTCCAGAAAGTTAAGCTCAAGTATCAGAGGTTCAAAGAGAGGAATAAAAATGAATTTTTAAGCAGATGATCCCATCAGAGTCATTTAACTGGCCTGGCTTTAAGGCATCATTACAGGAACCAGAGAGCTTTTCTTACAAAAATGTCCCCATATATCATATATATTTATGTCAGATAACAGATACAGTACATGCCAACTGAGCGGGCTGAACTTTTTCATCTCAAAATTCCTGGCTTATTTTTGATTCTAGTCTTGCTCAAGCTGTAATCAATGGTTCTGAATATGTGGCCAATAGCGGAGGTTTCTCTATCCCATGGCTCCCCAACATTTCCTGCTGATACCTTTTTTTCTAAGAGGAAGTCTGCCAGCATTTACACACATTTTCAGGCTGTATTACATGTTCCAAGACACATGACTGAGCTTTTTTTTATGCGATGTGAATTAGCTAAGCATACATTACCTCCCCTGCTAATTACAGTAGGTGAATGATTAAAGACTGCGACTGGATCTGCTGAGCAGGGTGAGCCCTAATTTGTTCTCGTGTTATTTTCATAAGCAGGGTGTCTTTCTGTGTACCATCGCCCCGCGGGCAATGACTCATGTTTACTCTGCATTTTTACAAAGCCAGATTTTTCTGTCTAAGTTCAAGAGCAAATTTATTGGAAACACTGCTTAGTGCAAAAATCAAAGCAGGGCGTCCAAATTCAAAAGACTTTTCATCATGCAGTTTCCCTCTCATCTGTTGTTCTTGGATGTTCAAAGCATTGTTTTTGGCCATACACTATACGTCCAAATGTACATTCCATAGTTGTGGAGCAGGAGAGCTGATCTGCAGCCAAAAGCTCACGTGGGACGCCAAGTTGGAGGCAGACGTCTGAGAGCTCAAGTAGAACTGCCAGCCTAACAGTTAACATAAATTACACAGACTCCTGTGTAGAGTCCAAGAAACAAACAAGGAATAAATCAGGAACTAAATGCTTAACAACAAGCGCCAGGATCCCTGATGAACTCTGAATTAAAGACTGTATTCAGTAATGAACAATATAATAACTAGTTCTGGATCAGCATTAATATAATAAAATAAACGTATTCTGCATGTTATCATTGCATTTTTTGTACATATATATATTTGGCTCTCAGGATGTTTCTGTGGTCCAAACTGCATTATCAAGCATCGGATGGCTTGAATTTCTGTGCACATATCCATGGCTCACAGAGGACGAATCCTACAGACTCAGGCGACCCATGATTCTTGCTATAGAGCCACCATAATGGTTGGATTTGTGGTTAAAATAATGTATGGACTGCCAAGACATTTGGTGTCCCTCTCACGACATCATCATTTTGGTGACTTTTCCTCTAAGATGGTGCCTATTCAGTCCAATAAAAATTGCTCGACTGGCGGATATGACAGAAAAATTTCGCTTGCAGGTTTGCTTTCAGGGTTTGCAGCCCACTGAATATGCACGGTAGTGTTAATCCCATCATTCCTCCACACAGCTGTGAGGTCATTCAGAAAAAAATGCTTTTCTGGGGTTTGGAAAAGTTTTAGATTCAATGCCTGTGGCTTAAAAATGTACAATACAAACAGTAATTATTGACCATGTTTACAGCTGGAGGTGTCCCATCTAGGTCACACTGATGTCTCCTTTACAATGGTGGACTATAAAATGCTTCCAGGGCAGCAGGGGAATTTTTTTGTTGTAATACCATGAGTGGCCACTGGGAAAAGTTGAGGTCTGATAATACATACGTGATTCTAACATGCTAAGCTATGATGGTAAACATTATATCTGCTATTTGTCAATTATTGTCATTGTGGAAATGTTAGCATGCTGACATTAGCATTTAGCTCAAAGCATTCACATAGCTGCTAGCCAGGCTGTAGACACTTGGTTGTGTGTGATGTTTTGTGTCATGCATTTCCAGGAACAACCATAAAACCTCTCCTGGCCCAATACATCTGTGGCCATTATTGAGGTCAGTTAGAGTTAGAGTTATTTTCCAGCTTAATTAGTTCTTTGGGGCTTCACAAACTTATTAAAAATGTGCTTTTGATAAAACACAATATGTCTTTATTTTTGTGTTTTCAGTTTCTGTTTTTATTCAAAGTTATTTTTCCAATTAAACAGTAAATGAGACCAAAGTTTGAAAAAAAAAAACATTTCTCCAGTAAACTTTTTATTATGTATGTGATAAGACACATTTCACATTCAGCTTTCTGAGTGTGAAATGTGCCGTTTGCTCCAGAGGACCTCCCTCGTCAAACTGCAGTCAAACAAATAACTTCCAGAGATCTGCCGTGAAGTCAGATCCCAATTTGTAAGACAATAATTTAGACTATAATCAATCTTAAATAAGTGCTGTTATTCAGATAGCCCCAATTAACCATAATCAGCAAGTGTATGGCCACTATAATAACTGGCTATTCATTTATGTCCCTTACTTCTCCTCGGGTCATTATTCATTCTTTGTAAAGTATTACTGGGAAATATTTAAATTACAGGTCCTGCATAAGCACCTTCATTAGTGTGGTGATCCACATGTGCAGAATGACTGTACTCTGTTGTCAGAGAGCCTACATTTCCTGACAGAGTGGGTGGACTCTCTGAGGACCCCGGAGACTCGTGTTCTGTACTCCCCATGTCCCAGACAGCCACAGGATGCAACAGAGGTGCAGTAAAGCATACGAGTCCAGCCTCAGCCTTGTCATATTACTGACCCAGCATGCACAGACACTAAATCCTTTCATACCTGAAAAAAACAGACATACAGAGTCATACAGGGGATGGTAGCACTGAGCAGGTGCACTGTCACATTCCTGGACGGCCGTAAAACAGTCGCCGGTGCTCTCCCTGTTTCTGTCTCCACATGGCCGGCGGATCCCCTGCTGTCACGGTGTGGGGAGGCAGTGGCACGAAAGCAGCAGGTTGTAAAACATGTGACCCCTTCAGGACAGGTGACCCTGATGTACCTGGGATCAGGAGCTGAAAGGTGCAGGGGAAGATCAACAAAGACGGGTCATATTTACACAGGCGACACTCAAGAGAGTTGAATGCAGATCATTTTACTGACACGCTCACTGCAAAAAATGTCCATCTTAACAAGTCATTTCACCTCGTGTTTACTTTTTAAATTATTTGTCTTGGTACAAGTCGAAAAATCTGTCTCAGGAGATTATTCAGACGTTTCCACATGTTGCAGCGTCAGGAATTTAGAAACAGGTGTCTTTGCCATGCAGATAATTTGAGTGTTTTCAGGTGAGTCAATAAATTTCTTGCAGAAGAGGTTTTGTACCAAGAATACAGCAATGCGTCTTATCAGAAACAATATAAAATGTACAACGTTCCTCAGAATATTCACAGACCTCACTGTCAACATTTGGAAGTACCCTCCGCTCAACAAATAGTCCTTTTGAAAACTGCTGATAGTGAGGTTATCCAGAGCAACTGAGATATTTGTTCTGGAAAAATCTTTTCATAGTTTGAGCACCACAAGCACGTTTCCATTTACTTTGCTTCTCCTTGTATTGGGGAGCAGCAGAAAGATATAAATCTCTAAAAACATGCAAAGATATAACAGAAACTGTATATATTTTTACATGGCTAGTAAAAAGCTTTATGTAACTGTACTATATCTGTAGTAGGCCTAATCATAATAGTCCTAAGGATAACCAAGAAAAATCTTCCCATCCACCTTAAAGGGTACCTGGAAAAATAAGCATTTCTCTACTATAGGTGAACTGCCTTTTCACCTACTTATTACACTGTTTTAGCGTGTTCAGACCTACATAGCCATTATTTTGCTGCATTGTAGCTGCACTCTGAGTAGTTTCAAACACAATGCAGATTTACAGTAAACAGAATATACACAGATCGTCTGTTGTCCACAAATAATTTTATTCAATGAGAAAATCATTTAAAAGGTTCTGAGGGGAACATCGTGTGGAATTTCCTACAGACTAAAAGAGACGACTTTTTATCTCTCTTCAGATGAGGTAAACTATTTCACAGAATCAAGCTTGATTAGTTTTGCAAAAGTTTCTGCTAAACCGTAATGCCTGATCATTTCTCTTATACTGCTCAGGGGACCACATGATGCTTTAGTTATTGGGCTGCTTTTTGTTTTTTTACTTTAATGTATTCTCCCTCTGTTGTGTCTTGTTAACGTTTTCATCACCATTTCTGTTTATTATTACACAGTGGTACTTTGAATTTAATTGTCATGTTTTATTGTGTACTTGTTGAGTTACTGCCTTTTATCAATTTGCTCCTCTTGAAAAATGACAATAAAGATAAGCTCGTAAAGTGGTTTTGAGAGCATCCTTGTGCTGGAATAAGAGTACTAAAGCAATTTCTTTACTCCTCACCCTCTCCTCTCCCTGGGATGAAGCGAAGCCTCACATAAGACCATTTATGAGCCACTGGAACCGAGAGAAGTAGTTCTTATCTGCTTTCTTACCTGCTTTTCTCCGTCCTCTTCATGGTGACGCTTCAGCTAACCACTATAATCAGCCAAATGGATGGGCTGCTCCGCTCAAGGTGATGATGATGGAATATTGATGGCGTTGTGTGATTTTTAAACCTTGATGTGTATCGAGACATTATCCCCTGCTCTCTGAGTGCATCAAGCACCTCGGTAGATAAATGTGCCGTTTCCTCACCATCAATCAGCAAAGCCATTGTTATGATGCACGAATAGTGATTCAAATATATTCAGATTTGAGAATGCAATTACACTCTCGCTGTTTACTCAAATAGAAGAAACAGAACATCTGCATAATGCCCCTGTATGCGGAGACATTTACATTTTACTTGCCTTGCACACATTTTGCTTCATATGGGCTTGACATTGTGGGATCAAAGGAGTTTAATGTCTATGAATGAGGCAGGACATTGTTGTTTTAGGCTTCCTTTGGTCTGTATGAGCATCCTGGGATCGTAAAGGCCACCGCCGTCTGAGTTCTTAAGCTTCTGGAGGGAGATGGAAAATGACAAGAGTGGGACACACAAGAGCCCAAAAGAGAAATCGAAACAAATGAAAATAGGTGTTAAGAGCAAAGAAGAGCAGAAAAGGGTTGTAAAAATTGAGCTGTTGAGCGAGAGCAACCCGAGGATGAATATTGACAGCAGGGCACAGAACAGGGAGTAATACGATTAGCTGGTTGGACAGTATTGAATAGCGATCATAGATAACCTGATCCTCTTTCTCCACCTTCCTCTGAGGCTCCTTTACTTCCAGAATGTGATCGTCCTGAGCTCTGGACTTCCACAAACAGTTCAATACTATCAAATAATATTGACTAATGAAAGCTTGAATTAAGGCGCTTAATTCATTTTTGCTCACGTGAACACCATGTGTGCATTTCTTCATTTCCTCATCTTGATTGGTTTCTACTGCTGTATGTAAAGTTTATGTGTGCATTTGTGCATCGTGTTTGTTGGATGTGTAGTCGTGTTGCATTTCCATCCCCTCGTGTTTTTCGTCTCATTGGCAGTGATCAAAGGCCGCAGCCTTGTGTGGGTCGGTCATGTTCATTCAACCAGCGTGCAGGGCTGGCTGCTAATGTCCTGGAAATCCTCAGCACAGACACAAAATAAACCTTCGCAATGTGTGTGTGTGTCTGCATGCAGTCCGTGACTTGTGTGTGTGCATTTACTACAATTCTTGGCTCCTAACATAAAAATCTGTATTCACTCGCCTGGTTTTCTTTCCTGTTCTTGTTTTCCTCCATCACGTATCTCTCTTTACACAACTTGCATCCCAATAACCTCTTTACATCCCTTTATGTTGTTGTCATTCAGGCCACAGAGCTCAGCCTTCACCATTCAACCATACATTTCCTCCCCGGGAAACAGACCAAACGGCTGCAGTATCGTATAGCTGCAGACGATTAAAGTCAGTCTTCCAAATACAATGTGAGAGATTGTATCAATGCCAGACTAAATTTATGGATCCTGCCATGTATATAAAAATCAAGATGTTAATGTGACGTTGCAAATAAACACATATAGAGTCAAGACTATAATCTTTTTGGCTTGTGGCCGTTACAGTGAAGCAGTTCTCTACTTATGATGCCTTGTCGATATGAGATGTGCAGTTCTTGAATGTGTCTTATATTTGAAAGAAGTTCACCTATAATGTGATTTTCTCTTCTGAGATTGTTTCATTTGAATAATTTCAGGGGCATAAAGAGGTAAAAGTTTGTAAGGTTAGAGAAACATCTTCTCTTATTAATCTGTTGACCCCATAAGAACAGAGGATCTGGGCCCTGTTCAGACCTGGTATTAACATGCGTCGTAGGTGGATCAACCAACACACCAAATTTGCCATTTTGGGACTATTGCTATCATGGCTAATACCTGTAATAATGTTGATGTTGGTCTTGTGACCCCCTTTTGCAGGGTCTCCAGTTTGGAAAACGCTCCTTCTAAAGACACCGAATGTTCAAAAATCATTAAATAAAAGTGTTTTCTTATGTGTTCATAGCCCAGACCCTGTTTCCACATCATTCATCAACATCTTTGCTGTTTCACTACAATCCTGCACACATACAGTGGTGATGTTATGAGAGCAGTTGTTTAGATTCCCTATGATATATTTCTTATTTAAGTGCTACTGACATATCACAGTGATAAAATGCTGTGAAAGCATTCTACCTCGTTGGCCGTCGTTGGGAGCTAAATGTCTGAAGGTGAAATCCACTTCAGGGTCAAACCACAAACTCAGTAAGCCTCCATTGATTTACAGGGGGCGTGCTCCTCTCATCCCTCTCTGTAATAGCTCTTGTACTAGCCACTTGTGAAGCAGATGGCGTCTAAATTTTTTACATACAACAGTGTTGCTTTTCCTCCAGTCGCGGGGTTAATGATTTAACGAGTGAGACCTTTTAAGAAACAGACACATTTTCAAAATGGAACTGGAATTTGGTCCGCTAGCGTGCAGTTATTTCCCTTAATTGTTTCCTGAACTTTGCCCTTGAGGTTTTCCCTGACCCGGCATATCCTGATGTGGCTCAGTGACAGACGTGGATTTAAGAAGATGGAAGAGCTTGAGTCCGCCGAGTGTGTGTTTGTGTGCGTGGCTGGTCTGGTCCAGACCAGGTGGCAGCAAAGCCAAATGTACCCCATTTACTTCTGACTCACACTCCTCCATCACCTCCACATTTGAAGCCTGGGCTGGTTCAGGCTGTTCCTGAACCATTCCTGTGAAATTGTTCCCAACAGGCGAAATGTGACGTTGTAATGGGGTCTCGAAGAGGCCAGAAGTTCCCACATAATGTCTTGCGCTTCCTTGATTGATAATAGTTTGGGATCAGAGCTGAAGACTTCACTAAAACAAGGATTTGACGTGGACTTGGCTGCTGTGAGAATGACTCATGAGGACTTGATTTATATCTGTCCTTTTGTCCAGCTATTCTCCAAGGCTTCCTCAGCTCCCAAAGACTTGACCTGAAGAAATCCTGTAACTGTTTTAAATAAAAAGACAGCAACAGGTAAGCTAAAGGGTCGTTAGTGTTTTGACCCAAAGTTTGGCTGAATTAAATGAACATAATAAAACAAAGAGCTTATCATTTGTTGTCCTTTCACATTCAGCTCATTTGGAGGATTTACAGCAATGACACCACTTATTATATGACACACACTATTATATTATTACACATATGTATAAGTTTATTTGTTGTTGTGGATTAAAAAGCAAAGGAGCAAAGAATGAGGGTTCGGGGTTCAGTATGCTACAATGTCACCCAAATGAAAATGTTTCTACCTCTTCTGAGTGGTCTCACTTGAAGATGAAGTAAAAGCCTGCTGTCACAGAGGGAAGCGAGCTACATTGGATTGTATAAAAGAGGATAACAGCACACTTTCAGGCAGTCTCCACTTGAAGGCATTTATGGAGTTTCACACCGACTACACTTGTGAAAATAGACAGCGGAAATGTTTTGAAAATTGATAAAAGAGAGCTTTGGTCCATTTAGGAAAGTTAAAACAAGTATCGAACACACAATTCTGACATCAAATCTGACAAGCGGTTTGAACACTTTATAACTTACCTGAGACTTCACTCTTGAGATGTCAGACTTGAAAACAGAAAAATTCAACAAGTATCAACGACAGGAACTCCTCACATTGGGCACCTCGCTATTTATTAGATAAACACTTTGAAAGCAAATAAAACAACTCTTTCAAACGAAAATGTTCCATTGCAATTTCACTGAAGTGCTCAGCAGTCAGAGACCTAAAAGACTTGTGAACAAACTTGCCTTCAAGAACTTAACTTGAGGTTTGACCTAGACTGGACCTGGAAATGGTCAGAAATTAGATTTGATTTGGATGCATTGAAGAAAAAGCACTGTTTGCAAAATGTTGTTAAGTAAATGATGTAAATGAATACAACTGTAGGCTAAAGAGGAAGAATATCTTGAAAACCCTGCATGCCGACAGTCCCCGTGGCTTCACCAAAGCCTCTTTGTGTTGTCTGTCTTAACTTGACTTAAATTCAGTTTCATCCTCAGCGATTGCGACTAAACTTCCCGATAATTGGCATCACACAACCACGACCTGGTCTGATCACCTGATACAGCTGTTTCTGTGCTGTGCTCTCTGTTTTTGGCTAAAACACTTGTGAAATCACTGTGAGGTCAGACTTCTTTTATGGGCTGGAAAAGGGTAGAAAAGCTCAGTCCTCCTGCTGAGGTGCACTGGTCTACACGGTACCATGTCCCAGACATCACCCCCGGGGGGACGTTATCGTATCAGAGCATGAAGGGAAGTGGAGGATGGATGATTCCTTTACACTGGACCTAAATCATCCCTTTCTTCCTCCTTCTCCATCCTCGTTCCCAGCCACTGCCCATCTCTCCGCCTGACTTTCTTTTTCCACCTGGAAAAATAGCAGGCAGTGAAACATGATACAAGGCGGGGGGTAGGGGGTCGTGCCGGTCGCTGCGCTGTCCCGCTAATGGAGATGGATGTGGGCTCAGAATTGTCTTCCGAACAGCCTCCACGATAGAGAGAGGGAGGAGGGAGATCCATTTCTCCTGAGCTTCCTCCCATGCTGCAGAACTCCTTTAATGAGAGAGGTGGGGAGGGGAGGCGGCTGAGCGCTCACGATTTGATTTGAGAGAAGAAGGGGGGAGCTGCAGAGAGAATGGGATGGCAGAGAGAAGAGACACGAGGGGAGATAGAGAAGAGGGAAGAGGTTGGGAGGAAAATGAGGAGAATAGAGCGTAGGAATGACATGTTGACAACAGAGGAGGATAGATGATAAGACAGCAGGGAGAGAAGGGATTGAAGGAGTAATGATATTCAAAGAGGTGTAATGCAAAGAGAGAAAGCCCCGACAGGAAGACTGACAGAGATAAATAGACCATGATTGCCTACAAATCACTCCTTTGCTATTATGCTTCCTGTAAGTCCATCCTCCAAATGTCCCCGTCTTTTTCCTGCATCCCCATGTTTGAGCTTTGTCTCGTCTTTTATCACCGTTATCGCAACATTTTGAGAGCTTCTGGGCTGAAGGGTTATCCATCAACAACTCGGCGGATGATAAGAGGCTGGAAAAGAAAACTTTATTTGTACAGCAAGAGAGAGAAGAATATTTATAGCTGAAATGCTGTAAGTTTTTATCTGAAAATACAGCTGTTCTAATGGTGACATAGTGAGTAAGAGTATCTGATCCCATGCACATAAAATCTCGAGAAGGATTTTTTCGTGAGTCATGTACCATAACTCTCTATATAGTAAAGCTCAACCCCAGCAGACAAATATGAATAAAGTCAGTAAAAAGTTTGACTCATTGTACTTGAAACTACATATCCCATCGATTTAAAAAACAATTCTGATCTCGTAATTTGTACTTTAAACATGAAGATTTTTTGGCCATGCTAGCATCATGGCTCCAGGGACAGTAGTGTCAGACTGTATTTCTACTACAAGATGGATTCCTGTGCAATTTTGTACATACATGTATGGTCTCCAGAGGATAAACTGTTATAAATCCTAATTCGATGATCCCTTTATTTTTCCAAGAGCACCACCACAAGGTTGACATTGTGATTTTGTGATATTTGTGAGCTTCGACAACTACTGGATGGACTGCCATGAGACAAACACTCATGTAGCCATCAGTCACTTTCCCATCAGCCTCAGCTTTATTTAATGCAGTACTAATTATCGAATATTAGCATGTAAGAGTGGGATCATAGTAAACACGATACCTGCTAATCATCAGCATGTTAGTATTGTCACAGTGAGCATGTCTGGAGCCAAACGAAGGGAGAAAAGGAAAAGCCAGCGGTCCCGGCGATTATAATGGGGAACGTGAGGTCTCTGGGGAATAAGACGGACGAACTTGCAGCGCTGGTGAAGACCCAGAGGGAAAACCGCGAGTGCAGCATCTTTTGCTTCAGTGAAACTTGGCTGCACTCGCACATCCCGGACAGCAGCGTTGAGATTCCAGGTTACAGTTTGGTACGGGGAGACAGAGACTGCTCCAAAAGTCGGAAGAAGAAGGGTGGCGGGCTTGCACTTTATGTGAGTGAGAGGTGGTGCAGTCCCGGACATGTCTTTGTGAAGGAACGGTTCTGTACCCCGGACATTGAACTGCTGGCTGTGGGAATGCGCCCTGTATTATTTACCGAGGGAGTTCATGTCTACCGTTGTTATCGCTGTTTACATTCCCCCGTCAGCTGATGCAGCAGTGGCCTGTGAGGTCATCAGCTCCACCGCTGCTAAACTACAAACTGACCACCCGGATGCATTCATGGTTATTACAGGTGATTTCAATCATGGCTCACTGGACAAAACTTTAAATAACTTTCATCAATATGTTGACTGCCCCACCAGAGACAATAAAACGCTGGATCTCCTGTATGCTAATGCCATGGATGCATATGACGCCACAGCCCCCCCCCCTCGGCAGGTCAGACCACAACTTAGTCATGATGACTCCCAGGTATGTCCCTCTTGTGAGAAGGCAGCCCTGTGCACACCAGGACGGTGAGGAGGTGGACACAGGAGGCCGCTGAGGCACTGCAGGACTGCTTCGAGTCAACAGACTGGGATGTACTCTGTGAAGCCACATGGGGAGGATATTGACAACATGACTGACTGCATCACGGAGTACATCAGATTCTGTGAGGACACCACCGTACCAGCCCGGACTGTGCACTGCTTCTCCAACAACAAGCCCTGGATTACCAGGGACCTGAAGGCACTTCTGAACAAGAAGAAGAGGGCTTTCAGGGCTGGAGACAGAGAGGAGCAGAGGAGAGTGCAGCACAAACTCAGAGACATGCTGAGGACATGCAAGGACAACTACAGGAGGAAGCTGGAGGCTAAACTCCAACAGAACAATGTGAGAGACGTGTGGACAGGAATGAAGCACATCACAGGGATGAAGGGGAAAGACAGGCAGACGTCAGGGAGCCTGGATAGAGCAAACCAGTTTAACCAGTTTTTTAACAGGTTTAGCTCAACCCCTGCCAGCCCCCCTACGACACCTCCGGCCCCCCACACACCCACATTGTCCCAAATGGCTCGACCCACCCCCAGCAGTCTCCTGTACAACACCTCTCCATCTGCCCCCCTCCTTCTCCCCCACCCCCTCCTCCGCCTCCAACATCCGCATCAAACCCCTGCCCAACGGTGACTACAGGCCAGGTAAAGAGGCAGCTGGAAAGACTACACCAGCGAAAGGCTGCAGGCCCTGATGGCATCACACCCAGGATCCTGAAGACCTGTGCCAGCCAGCTGTCTCCTGTACTGGGACATCTGTACAACCTGAGTCTGAGTCAGGAGAAAGTCCCTATGCTGTGGAAGACGTCCTGCTTGGTTCCAGTCCCCAAAGAAGTCGAGGCCATCAGACCCGGCAGACTACAGACCAGTTGCCCTCACATCTCATGTGATGAAGGTCCTGGAGAGACTGGTCTTAGCCCAGCTGAGGCCACAGGTGAGGAAGTTTCTGGATCCTTTGCAATTTGCCTATTAGCCCCATTTAGGAGTCGATGATGCTGTCATCATCTACCTGCTGCAACGAGCCCATATGCATTTGGATGGTGGAGGAGGCACTGTGAGGATCACATTCTTTGATTTCTCCAGTGCTTTCAACACCATTCAGCCGCTGCTACTGGGTGAGAAGCTGCAGGTGATGGGTGTTGACGACACAATGATCTCCTGGATTACTGACTACTTGACAGGCAGGCCACAGTTTGTCCGTCTGGGCAGTGTGCTGTCTGATGTGGTGGTCAGTGATACAGGAGCTCCGCAGGGAACTGTGCTTCTCTCCCTTCCTCTTCACCTTATGCACCACTGACTTTCAGTACAACTCTGAGTCATGTCATCTACAGAAGTTTTCTGATGACTCAGCTGTTGTCGGGTGTATAAGAGAGGGAGAGGAGGGTGAGTACAGGACACTGGTAGACAACTTTGTAGGAGTGGTCCGAACAGAATCACCTGAGGCTGAATGTCAACAAGACCAGAGAGATGGTGATCGAGGGAGAGGTGGAGGACTACAAATACCTGGGAGTGGTGATCGACAACAGACTGGACTGGAAATCCTAACACGGAGGCTGTGTACAAGAAGGGGATGAGAGCAGACTCTATTTCCTGAGGAAGCTGAGATCCTTCAACGTGGGCAGCAGGATGTTGGAGATTTTTTACCAGTCTGTTGTTGCCAGCGCCATTTTCTTTGCTGCCTGTGTGTTGGGGCAGCAGCATCAGAGCCAGCGACACCAACAGACTTGATAAAATCATCAAGAAGGCTGGCTCTGTGCTTGGTCTCAGGCTGGAGTCTTTTGAGACCGTGGTGGAGAGGAGAATGCTGAATAGACTATTATCCATCATGGACAATGATCAGCAGCCCTCTCCATCACACAGTAGACAGACAGCGGAGTACCTTTCTCTCACAGGCTGCTCCAGCTCCGCTGTCGAAAGGACAGATACAGGAAATCTTTCCTGCCACATGCCATCTCACTGTACAATAACAGCTAAATACTCTGGTCATAACACAGTCTATATGCACTTTATAGGTTTTTTTTTTATACACACTGTTCATTGTAGCATATCTGTTCACTGCACCTTATATTTATTTTGCACTACAAACAGTACTGCTATTTATA
This sequence comes from Scortum barcoo, assembly GCA_023238725.1. Taxonomy (NCBI): domain Eukaryota; kingdom Metazoa; phylum Chordata; class Actinopteri; order Centrarchiformes; family Terapontidae; genus Scortum; species Scortum barcoo. The sequence goes on from CM041547.1 coordinate 5,676,384, forward strand.
CATGTTCTATACATTTTGTTATTGCATTTTATATTGTGTGAAGATGTCTAGGTTTTTCTTCTTTCTTTTTCTTTTTATCTCTTTGTATTGTTATTATTGTGTAATGCTGCTGCTGCTACACATTGGTAATTTCCCAGCTTGGGATTAATAAAGTATATCTATCTATTCATATCTATCTATCTATCTATCTATCTATCTATCTATCTATCTATCTATCTATATATCTATCTATCTATGTTAACATGTTAACACGCCGATGTTAACATTTAGCTCAAAGTAGCACTGAGTCTGAGAGTAAAGCCTTGCAGAGCCGCCGGAGAGACTCTGGATTTGTCTGAAATCGTTCAGTCACTCAATACTCCCTAAACAACAGACACACAGCGTTCTGTAGTGAGAAGTAAACTGAGATTTTTTGACACTCAGTAATTTTCATCATCATGCGTTGTCACTGACAGCTGTAGAGTCACTCGACAGCAGACAGTAGTGGACTTTCAGTGGATTTCTGAGGGCGTTTTGTAGTGGAAAACTGTGCGCACTCAAAATTCGGACACTCAAACTAAATGGTGGCTTGTGAATAGACTGTATTGTAACTAGGAAGTCATTTTGGACACAGCCTTAGACTTGTTTTTGACCTGTTTTATTCTCTATACATGACTTAATATCTCATTACATTGAGGAAAGTCAAACTCAGACTTGCTATGTTACAATTGTGACTTACCACGAGTATGTTTTAGTTTGAATTTTTCTTCATGTTCATCAAAACAGCCCTGCCTATCTCTCCACTCAGAGGGAGCAGCTAAACAAAACTTCCCAAACGATAGTGAGTCTAGTATATGAAGCATCACAGTGTTTTATGGTATCTGCTACATGATATCTGGCTACTGAGGTTTACATTTTTCAAGCAGTTATCTCTCACTGCCATGTGGAGCCACCGACGTGCAAAGTTGCCTAACGCTGCTTCAGTAAAAGGGATGAGGGAGACAGTGATATTACTTGAAACACAGCAGACCTGGGCAGAGATACGGCTGAAAATAGAAAATTGAGGCTTTCAGACACAGATATTTTCCCTGTTTCATATTTATACACCCCCAGATACAGAAACTAGATCAAAAACTTTGCCTGCATCATAAAAATGGCCATCTGCCTCCTGGTGTTAGCGTACATTTATATTTAGGGGGATTTAAAAATGGCCTTGACAGCAAAGTACTGTCACTGTGTTTACTCTGCCAGAGCCATTTAGCCCCATCTTCTGCTGTATGTGTCTCGTGTGTGACTCACTTGAAAGCCCTTTGATTCTGAACGGGGAAAAAAAGGGCTTTGAATGGAAGCTGCACAGATTCTCTGTTTTCTCAACAAAGAAAATGGTAGGCTGAATAGACTCGCTGTTTTCAAACCACTGTCAGTGTGGTTGGCTGCAAACTGGGAGAAGCGCACATGTGGACTCGCCTGCACAGATGAACAAGGTTAATCACAACCTTTCGAGGCTTTAATGTTTGTGCAAGAAGCTGCAGGGAATCATTTGATTTGAAGAGCGAATGATTTGTCAGAAAAGCGACAGCCGCATCCATTGTTAGCTCCTCCATCTTTGTTTTCCACACCTGAGCAGTGGCTTTCTGAAAGCACCCAAAAAAAAAAAAAACAGGTGCCAAACAGATGTGGAATAATTAAACAAACAGCTCTTCCTACCACAACAAAGAAATTTCCTCCTGCTGATTTTGAGTATCACACTATATTGCAAGTATTTGGACACATGCTTCCAAGATGGGAAGTGTCTGACGCCTCCTTGTGATGCATCCTCTGTCACTTCCACAGACACTGTTTTGTACAATAATTGTTGCCACAAATGTTTAGACTTGAAGTATTGTCTATGCTGGCTTTTGCCTCTAAACCCACAATCCACTCCTTGATGCACCGACCAGCTCAAGTTTTTCAATATTTCTGTCTATTTCTGGGATTTTCCTCTGTCAAACACTGTTCTTGTATCATATGCAAGCAGCGCTGTTCTCAGTAGCTGTATGAATGCTGTGGTTAAATCTCTGCTTAAGAAACCACACCTTGTGCTTTTTAATAATTAATTTCTAACCTTTCATTCGTTCTGCTTCCTGTGTGCGAGTGTGGTCTGCACCCTTTCCAGGTCTTGGTGGTAAAGACAATGTCATGTGTCAGTGTGGTGACCTTGTGGATTCATGTTCTTCTTATGTTTGAAATCTATGTACTTAATATCATCAAATTATTTCTCCATACTGTGATTTTATGTTGTTGTATCTGCGTACTTCATGCACATCACAGCTCGTGCATGCCTGTCTACTACGTTTCTTCCTTTTTTCTATCTCAAGGAGTTTTATAGTCTGTAAGTTGAGGGTTTAAGGAGAGGGTCTCATATGGTGTACAGATTTTAAAGATGGGAGCATCGACTGCGAGCCTTATTGCACAAATGCTCTTGTTGCTGGAAGGGAGTTGGTACCAAGTTCTTGCGGAAAGTCTAAAACCAGAAGAGTCCAAGCTGTTCACACCAATGGTTTCACCCACAGTCACACACTGGTGTAATATTCAGGTGACCACATTAAGGTGCTTGTACTTTACTTGAGTATTTTTATTTTCTGCTACTTTATACTTCCACTCCACTAAATTGTTTTTCACTCTGTTGTATTTATTTAATATCTATTTGTTTCTTTGCACATTCAGATTGATGATACGAAGTATAATGAACAAATTAATTAAGGTGTACACATTAATGCATCAATAATTATGAAGACAGCAGCTTTAACTTACATTTAAGTGCAGGAATTTGACTTGTGACAGTATTGTGAGTATTTCTACCCTGTCATACTGCTACTGTTACTAAAATGAAAGAGCTGAGTGCCTCTTGACCCCTACAGAAGTGTGAAGTTTCAGTGGTCCTGTAACATGAATAATCACTCTTATACAGCAGCTCCCCCTTGTGGAGAAATACAGAAATGTAAACCCTCCAGTCAAAGTTTTTTTATTTTTTTACTTCTTGACATAAATTATTGAGAAAAATAAACATGAACATGAACATTATTTTGACAACAGGAGATAATTTACTCCATCTTTGATCTTTGCCTTAACATGTATTATTCTCATCCTGTTTGTTTATTTCTCTGATTTCCTGTATGGCCTTCCAGCTCCGCTCCAGACTCATCCTCAGCTCGGCCATATCCCTCCTGATCTCCTCGAGGAGCTCCAGCTTTGAAAGTTTCCTGTCGATGGATGAGAGCACTTCCTCCTGTCCGGCCTTCTCGACGACAGCGTCCCACTCTGCGGTGGGACGGTCGGGTTCAGTCGGCTGAAACGACCCCATGGTTTGCTCCCAAACCATCTCAAAGTACGAGTCGATGAAGGCTTCCAGCTCCTCCAGGCTGCTGTCGTCCCACTGATCGATCAGCTCCTGCAAACGTCCAGACTCAGTGAGCCGCCGGAGAGTCCGCTCTCTCAGTGCAGGATGGCAGAGGGAACTCACACTGACGGCATTTTCCTCCACAAGCATGCAGCTGCGTGTTTGAGGTGAAACCAGAAGCCTTTTTGGAAGTCTAGAAGAAGACAGATGTACTTGGCTTTCACGATTCAGCCTCAAATGAAGATCCTCAGCAGGGAACCAGACAGGCAGATTGATAGTCCACCTCAGTCTCTCTTTTGAGAGCATGGAGGCCAAACAGGACACAAAGCCGTCCCTGTTCAGGATGGTGATTCCAGTCCGTCCTCCTCTCCTTCCCGCTGGCAGTGCCACTATCTGACCACCATCATCTGCTCCTCCTGGGCAGTTTAGTGACATCTGAGCGGGGGAATTGGCTGACTCACTCACTGTAAAAGAAATAAGTGTGATTTCATGTCAGCCATAAAAATTCCAACTGTCTCCACCCATCCGAAGACATAAATCTGTTTATCTCACTCCTGCAGATAGTGCTGCCTCACTGCTTACATCACAAACCGATTTTGATTTGTTACACCTGATATTTCCTTTTTCTGATTCAATATATGTGCTTACCTTGTTCTTAATACACTTCTCTGTTCTATGTTTTATTTAGTACTTGATAATACAAGTCTGGCATATTTAAAACATTGTCTTTTAATGTGAACTTCCAATGTCACATAATCCAATAAATAAAATAAATAGATATAATCAATTGATATTGGCTTATTACAGATATATTACTGGGTTTACATGTTGGTAGACACTGTGGTACATATGTGCATTTTTAATCCTCCTTAATTAAATAAAATCTGATTTTTTTTTGTTGCATTTTTTTGTATTTTATTCATAGCCAATCATTTATTTAATCATTTATTCCATCATATTCTTATTATATTTCTAACTCATTTACTGTTACTGTCATTTCTGATAAAATGCCATAATTTAGTGGTTTACTCTAAATTAACATCCCCGCGTCAATATATATTTTTGCCTGTTATAATCCAAATTTGAGAGAACAATGCGAAAAATATTGAATGAATTGTCTAAGTGTTTGTGTAAAAAAGAATACTGGCTGATGTATCATTATCAGATTTTCCTCATAACATAAATGAGACAAAGGATAGGTTTAAAGCTACCATAAGAAAGGAATGTATGTAAAATAATATGTTAATGATATGTAGAAAATATGTAAAATTATTAGCTGGTGCTCTAAAATAGTCCTTCCAAACTTTGACTTCCTAAAATGAAGCTCCGTCTACTTGTGGCCATCTTTATTTGTTGTGTATGCCTATTAAAAGTCAACCAGTGACTGCATGTTCAAGTGATTTTTAGAGGCCTGCAGACATAAGATTGTCCAGTAATTCACATGAAAGAAGCAATGATCAGTGAATTGTCTAAAAAAAACTGTCTTGACTGTCTCCTTGGGGAGCCACTGCTCTTACTGAACCATGTCATTACAAAGTCCAGGATAAACTGTCTGCAACTGAAGAGAAAACATCAGTGAATTAAGTTTACTTACAGTCGCGGGACAGCTGATGTCTGCACCTCATAAGCGCCTTTAAATCTTTTTTACGTGCGTCCAGCTGCTGCTCTCGTGCTGAAGAAACACTTTTCCACATGTGATCGCCCCTGTGAAGAGCGGTCTCTTCAACCAGCATCTCCTCTATGAGTTTGATCAGCTCGTTGACCTGAGCTCCACCCCCTCGGTGTTTATTGTCCAGGACGTGGTATCTGTTCCCACACTTCTCGACCAGCATCTGCAGCGGCTCGCCTTCGCTCTCGATGCGCCGCTCGATGCTCGTGTCACCCAGCCAGTCGCCGTGGCTGAACAGGACCACCGCTCTGCTCCACATCTGGCCTCCTCCTGCCTCCAGCTGCTTCTCCACGGCCTCCCTGTGGGCGTCTGTGAACGAGGAGCTCATGTTGACGACCAGGAGGAGAGCGCAGGGTGCCGCTTAGAGGAGGTCGGCGGTCACAGAGAAGCAGCCCGGCGTGTCCAGCACCGCCACCGCCTTGCCGCCGATTTGGGCTCGTTTTTCAGAGCAGGACGTGGTTTGAGTGTCTGTGTGGAAGCAGTCAACACTCAGGATGGTGTTTCCACATGAGCTCTTGCCAGTTGTCCTGCCGCCGAGAAGCACTAGTCTCAGTTCTGGAAGAGAGCTGAGCTTCTCTGTTGGAGACACAAATCTGTTAGAAACATGGCAAACAAACTCCTTCTGGTTGGGTCCAAACAGAAAACGACATCTCAACAGCTAAATTAAGGAGTGTTTATTAAATAAGGCTAACAAGATCACGCTGACATTGTCTATCACTTCTAAATGGATCCAACTCACCCAGCCGGGACCTTGCCATCTGCCTTTGCTTCTCCTTCCTCATCAGTCTCTCCTTGGCTCTCTCCTTCTCTCTTCTCATCCTCCCCTCCAGCTGTTCCATCACCGTCCTCTCTATCTCACAGTGCTGGCCGCCGTCGCAGCCTGCCAGCATTTCCTCAATCTTCCCGATCAGTTCTCTGACTTGAAATCCGTCACCTTTGGTTTTATTGTTGAGCACGTGGTACCTGTTGCCGCACCTTTCAACGAGCCACCGCAGAGGCTCTCCCTCACTCTCGATGAACCGCTCGGTGGTCGTGCCTCCCAGCCAGTCCCCAAAACTGAACAGCAGGATGACGCGGCTCCAGATGTGGTCGCCGATCAGCTGGAGGTGCTCCTGCGCCGCCCGCCTGTAGGTGTCGGTGAAGGCCCTGTCCACGCGGATCACCAGCAGGAAGACGTGGGGCCCCGGAGGGCAGAGGGACAAACTCAACACCATCTCCCTCCGGTCAAAGATGGGAGTCTCGTCACAGAAGTAGTTCATCCACCAGCCCGGCGTGTCCACCACGGTCAGCTGTCTCCCAAACACCACTCCTTTCCCAATCAGGCACTGGGCCGTTCTCCTCGGATGCCGACTGCTCTCTTGGCCCAGGATCGTGTTCTGTGCAGACGTTTTCCCAGAACCCTTCGCTCCCACCAACACAATTCGGAGATCAGTGATGGGCTGCAACCTCTCTGATAGGATGAAAGCAAAACTCTGATAGGATGAAAGCAAAACACTACAGGATTCAGATTTCAATTCAGTATATTTTATAGGTAGCAATTGATTTGATGATTTGGAGTTCAAGAAACAGATACAGTAGGAATCTAGATTTTAGGAATCTGAATCTTTAACTGAAAGATTAAAAGTGCACATGTGGATGCAGCAACATGGTTATCTTTGCAATAAATTGGAATTTGCATTAACAGCAATACAAATTACATCTGGACAAAGGAAAGTGCATCAATATGAGCAACTCAATCTTTACCAACTTATGGCAGTGGTGGAGGAAGTATTCAGAAAAAAAGTACTAATATCACACTAAGTAAAGGTCCTGCTTTGGAAATGTTAATCAAGTAAATGTATAATTAGGCAAATGTACTTTAAGTATTCAAATTAAAAGTGCTGAATCCAGAGAATACAGTTAAATGTAAACGTTAGTTAGAGTCAAACAGAATATGTTATAGTTGGTCGAGGTGGAGTTCATTTTTAACTTCCACAGGATGGCAACTGCTGATTATTTTCATTATGGATTAATTGGCCAATTATTTTCTCCATTAATCAACTGATGTTTGGTGACATCTTCAAAATGCTTGTTTTGTCCAACCATAGTCCAAACTCAAAATTATTAAAAAGAAATAAAAATAATTCAAATTAAATTCCAGCATATCAAAAACAATTGTTTTAATTACATTAAAAATGTATTAAATTATGTTGACATTCATTTTTAAGCAAAATAAAAATATTAATTTTAAAGTAAAAGTCAAACATCTAATCAGTAAATTCGTACAGTATTTAAGTAAATGTACTTCTTTCAGTTCCACCACTGCTCTTGCAGAGACTGTTTTCCACAGCAGGATTTTGCACATTTGTATTATCAAAACAAGCCAAACCTTTCAAAGACTATGGTGGCCTCACCTCTCATGACAGATCTGTGCTTCTTCATTCTCATGAACCTCTGCTGAGCTCTCTCCTCCACCATCCTCCTCTCCTCTGCCGCCTGTAAAATGTTTCCCTCCATTTCAAACGCTCTGTTTCCATTTTCTGTGACGAGCTTCTGTATCTTCTCCAGCAGCTCAGTGGCTTCAGTATAATTGCCCAAGATAACAGAGTGACACCTCTGATTGCACCACTCGAGCCAGCGGGGGGCCTCTCCCCCCTGCACGAGCCGCTCTGCCTCTCTGTGTTTGGCCCTGTCAGCAGATGTGAAGACGACCATGCAGTGACCCCACACCCTCTCACCCAGCAGGGCCACGTGCTCCTCCACAGCCCTGCGACGCTTCTCCGAGAAGGCCGAACTGGCCTTGATCACAATTAGAAATACATGAGGGCCTGGTGAGCACAGAGAGACGCTGCTCACGATCTCCCTCTTCACCAGTCCAGATGTGTCCTGAGTGCCAAAGTCGCACCACCAGCCGGGGGTGTCGACCACTGTGAGCCATCGTCCATCCACCACAGCCACCCTCCGGGAGCATGAGGTTCTCTCTTTGGTGACAAACTCTTCTTTACCCAGGATTAAGTTCCCCACAGAGCTTTTTCCAGAGTTTCTGCCACCGAGAAGGATAATCTGTAACTGTGACGTGCACCAGCCATCCCCTGACAAAGAAAGAGAAATAAAGAGTTAAAGAGTTGATATTAAAGGCTATAATCACATTTCATGTTCAAATGGATGACTAAATTCTCTTCTGAGGAGGAAAATATCACATATTCACACCATAAGCAAACAATGAGCAAAATGTATGAAGTTTTTTTTTTAAGCAAAAGTTCGAAAAACATTCACAAGTTTCTCAAAAGTGAATATTTGCTGGTTTGCTGGTAAACTGAAAATCTTTGAGATCTAATTTTTAAACAACAACAAATTTGATAATAATTTTTTTTCTAGTTTTCTAAAGAAACCATGCCCAAAAAATCACTGGTTTCAAATGTGAATATCTGGAAAATTATAATATAACATACATCTTTCAATCTTAAATTATATGACTTAAATAAAAACAATAAACTATAGGTTAATCAATGAAACTATAATGCACAAGAAATAACAAGGCAGGAATATGAGATGAAAGTTGCAAATCATTCAACTCTAATATACTTTTAAATATTCATAAAACATCTAAAATGTAATACTAAAAACTACTACGACTATTATAAAGCAAGAAATTGTGTTAGTTAGCAAACAGCAATATATTTAACATACATAATCATGAATATAATGCGGTTTTTTTGAGATATCAAGAATCAAACCTTACATGCTGACAGTTCGTTGGTTGCCATCTCACATTCTGCACCATCTATGAACAGGTCGATTTTATAACAAACATCTTTTATTCACATGTCACGTCCGTGTTTCCGTGTTCTTTGTGCAAAATGTGGACACCGAGCGATAGCCGGGGTTTGTGCTTTATATGTTTATGAGTCTGAAGGTTGTCTGTAATGAGTAATATGTGGGTAAGAGCCACACCTCTCGGCTGCAGGTCGACAGTCCACTCTGAAGAGAAACAAAAGAGCGTTTGCAGCATTTATCATTGACCAAACACAGACAGATAGCAGAGAGAGAGTTCACCCTTATGTACTGTACCGCTGAGGGACTCGTCTCAGAGTTACAGTGTTATCAAGTGGATTTATGACCATGGGACACCGAGACAGAAATAAGTACAAAACAAGAAAAATAGTCCAAATACTGTAGAGTTAAAAATAGCTTTGGTGAATAATGATCTCTTTTCTGGATCCAATAGTTGTAGAATGTAAGTGTACTTCAGGACCCATTTGAGGTATTTGAGTATGTAGTTTTCTACTTTAAATGGAAATATCACACTTTACAGTATCTCACAAAAGTGAGTACACCCCTCACATTTTTGTAAATATTGTATTATATCTTTTCATGGGACAACACTGAAGATATGACACTTTGATACAATTGTAAAGTAGTCAGTGTACAGCTTGTATAACAGTGTAAATTTGCTGTGAGTACACCCCTGAGTGTGCCCAATCAGCCATTTTTCCTCCCCGGTGTCATGTGAGTCGTTAGTGTTCGTTTGTGATAAAGATGGCCTAGGCTATAAGATGATTGCCAACACCCTGAAACTGAGCTTCAGCTTCCAGTGGCAACCTGTGAAGCTCTAGTGAACTCCATGCTGAAGAGAGTTAAGGCAGTGCTGGAAAATAATGGTGGCCACACAAAATATTGACACTTTGGGCACAATGTGTGGACATTTTCACTTAGGAGGGGTGTACTCACTTTTGTTGCCAGCGGTTTAGACATTAATGGCTGTGTGTTGAGTTATTTTGAGGGGACAGCAAATTTACACTGTTATACAAGCTGTACACTGACTACTTTAACATTGTATCAAAGTGTCATATCTTCAGTGTTGTCCCATGAAAAGATGTAATACAATATTTACAAAAATGTGAGGGGTTGTACTCACTTTTGTGAGATACTGTATCAATGCTAAGCACGGTTTAGCTTACGACATCTTTATTCTCGAGACAAAGGGCTCTTTGACCAAATGGCGTCTCTGAACACATCCAATTAGATAAATACTACTTCCTTCAGGTTTTACCACCTGACGGTCAGATAGTCACAGAATATACTGTCAGACAGTCACAGGATATACTGTGCACGATTCAGCATGGTCAGACTTCATGGAAATTAAAACAATATGTGTAAATACCCTTAGATGAGAGTGTAGATTAAGACTATAAAAAAATTAAATCTATATCAAATATAACAGTAAAATGCTACTTAAAATGAGTAATAAAAATTCTAAATCATAATACATTATACCATAACACTTAGAAGGAGTGTGAAATAAGCAGTAAGTAAATACTTAGTAATGATAGCACATAGATATTTATACATATATTGGGCTTTTTGGCTTTTACAGCATTAGACATATTTCTTAGTATATTATCTGCTCATTCAGACATGTGGCAAATCAAACTACTTGTAATTGTTGTCATTAACAAATGTATTTTGAAATTTTTTTTGCAGAGATTTGTACTTTAAGAGTTTTGCACAACACAATATTTTATGTTACTGTTGCTTTATAATACAGTTGTATGGTGCCACTCTGTTGTGTTGTGATTGTGTGGTTGAGTCTATTTTTTAAATTAAACACAGGAGAGTAAGAGACTGTTTTTTTTTTTGTAAGAGACTGTAAGAAGAACTGTACTGAAGTAGATATGAGCAGTGTGGACAGAAATGTGTGTACACACACGTACTTCAGGACACTCCTGCATAAGTCATTGCCCCACTTAGGCCAAGATAAAACATCTGGACACGCCACTAACTTCAATCACCCAATACTGACAAACATCCTAGAGGGTCCTTTTTACTCTACAAGAGAAATCAGAATCAGCTTTATTGGCCGTATGTTCACACTTACCCTGTCTCTGAACATATACAGAAATAAGCATTAACATAAACTATGAGTACGTATACTGTAAATATGTATAGAAATATAGAAAAAAAGAAATTATAACAGTAACATGTGAACAGTGTTACAATGGTGCAAAGTTTAGTGCAAAGGAGGCTGAAATAAATGATTATTGCAACAGGAAGCTTGATAAACAACAGGTAGGTGGATATAACAGCATAGTGTATGTATACATTAGTACAGTTTATACAGTATATATATATATATATATATATATATATATATATATATATATATATATATATATAGGTTCATATATATACACAGTATTTACACAGTATTTACACAGCAGGCACAGATTTGTGATGTCGTTTGGTTTCCATGCCTGAATCACAGGGAGTGCACAAATCCAAGTCAAAACTTTGATGTAAGAAGTCATGACAGTGGTATTATCATAAGACGAACATCCTGTAAATAGCAGCCTCACCCTCGGTTCCGGTCTGAAGCACCGCCGTCGTCACCTCGCACGTCCCCGAGCTTAAGCCCCGCCCTGCCGCACGGCTGTGTGTTACAAAACCAGCGCACCCGTCAGACCACAACACGGCGTCACACAGCTGAGGAGCGGCTAAAGCTAACAGCGACGATGGGACTGAGAGTTAAAGTCGAGTACTGGTAAATAAAACACTTTATTACACCGTGTATTTCTTGTTTTCTTCCTGTGTGCACTTTCAGCCACCCCGTGGTCCGTTTATGACCCATTAATCTCGGTTTAAAGGCGGTTGTTGCTGTAGATTAGCTGTTGTTAGCTCCTAGCTAAGCTCAGCCTGGTGTATGTATGTATGTATGTGTGTTGGAGACTCGGTGTGCTCTGTTACCTGTCTTCATTAAAAAAAATAAAATAACACCTGTGTTTGTCCTCGCAGTGGTGGATGAGGATACGGACCCCGCTATCAGGAGCTCGCCCGGGTGATCAAGGGTGAGTTTCCTGAGGCGGATGTGTCAGGCTTTGTGGGAAGAACAGGTAAGTCAGGCTAAGTAAGGCTGGTAATTCAACTTTGATCATTTTATTTGTGTCTTTATTTAAATCTTTATCTTAAATGACTGCAGGTATTATTCAGCTCCATGTGCATAAAAGGTTAATTCCTTGTTTCTATTTTGACTTTCAGGCAGCTTTGAGATTGAAATCAACGGGCAGCTGATCTTCTCCAAGCTTGAGACAAGTGGTTTCCCGTATGAGGACGATGTGAGGGACACACAGACCTAAAACACACTCGCTGCCTCACATTTCACAGCTGTTACTTAATTTTATTGTTATTATGCTTTTGTTTCCTGTCACCAGATCATGGATGTCATCCAGGATGCCCAAGAAGGGAAACCTTTGCGGAAGATCACCAAAAGCCGCCCACCGTGTGTCATCATGTAAGCACTCACCCCGCCCTGCTTCAACATCAGCAGCATCAAGACAAGCCAGTGCAACTCTATCCTGCCAGCTGGTCTACCTCAACCTGTCACGACCAACAAAAATCAGGCTGGGATGAAACCTCCCTTTACACAAACCCAACAGGGGGGCACTGTGACCAGAAACTGCTTTATTTGATGCAAATGCTCTGACTTCTAGCTCCCCTTTTCTGCTCTCATTGTGGAGCTCCAGGCTATTAATGATTACTGTAGCCTAAAATATAAAAGGTTAAGGTATGATGCATCCTTTCCTGGAGTTTCTTTTATTTTAATGGGAGCTGAGACGAGGAGAAGATGTCGCGGAAGGGTTCGAGGGCGCTCACTTTCTTTTTCTTGCATCCATATTGCCTTGCGTTCTCTAACTGCCTATTTTTTTGTTTTTTTCAGGTCTTTGTCTATGAAACTCACATGCAAATACCAAATTTCTTTGAATGCAAGGGCATTGTAAAGTAGTTGCATGTAATCTTAAAACATAAAGGAAGACTTTGTTTCTGCCTCTGCTCTATGCTGAATATCTATCATTGTCCAAACTGTTGTTCAGTTGTCAGGGATTGTTTTGGGTTGTTTTTTTTGTTTGTTTGTTTGTTTTTTTTAATTAAGGTCTTTTAAACTGGTCAGGCGCAAGAGTGATCATCAGAAGTGCTTATGAAGACCACCGCCCACTGGTCTGTCAGCCCACACAAGATAGATGTAAGCTCATTTTCATTTGTGCATTGTTTACTCAGATGTAAAAACTGTTGACTTTTAATAAAGACTGGTTGATTAAATACCTTTTGTTTGTCACTTTTTCCTAATTTCAGTGTCTTTCCCTTTTGATAACCATGCTGTATAGACCATCATCTTTTAGTTCCCTATATTTCGCCTTCTCGTTCAGTTTTACATATGCAAGATCTGACCATGTTCAACAACACACTCCTGTAAGAGTAGTGAAGCCTAAACAGAGATTTACCCTTCAGAGGCGTTCATGCGGGGTTTCAGGACGAGTCTCTTGGTAATGTTGTCGGGCAACTGCAGTATTTTACCAAACAAGTCAAACGGGTTTTTGTCTTTGGCTGCAAGGCAACGGTTGCTAGAGTCAGAAAAGACTGCTCCTAAACAACAGCTATTTGTATGCTCAAGTTTCTTTCTGCTCCCACACATAAATTACATTTATGACAGTGAAAAGCAATGATTTAAGTCAGACTTCAATGTTCAGTTCAACAAAATATCTAGTTTTCCAAGGGGGAAATAAGTACTCAACAGACTTTTAAATGGGTGCATTCGTGTGAAGAAGAGCAAAAAAAAACAAAAACATTTAGTCTTTGTGCCACTTTGGTCACACTAAGGGGCGCCAAAGTCAACAAATGCTGCCATCTTCAGTATGTTGCCTCGAGCATCCCCTAGCTCAGAAAAACAGACACTGAAGTCAAATAAAGAGAGCACTCAAATGAGGACGCGAGTGTGCACTCATATGAAACACTGCTACGACCCTGGAGGGTGTCTGCACAGTTTGTTCTGCTACAAATAGATTTTATACAGCTGAAATATTATTTATTTTTCTTTAAGAAATGCTGTTGCACTTCTAAGGTCAAATTCAGGTTGTTAACACTTTATTTATTAACAAACTTTATTAACCACAGAAGTTAATATAATCTTGCTATTTTTGCAAAGAAATGGAAAAGTTGGTCATTACTGAGCACAAAAAATAGATTCAGCAATCAATTATGTCAACTCATCATTGAAATTATTATAGATTTGATACCATTTGAATGTAGTTTTTCATTCAGTTGAGGTGAAGTCTACTTGTTAATGGATGGTAGGCTGTGTAGTTTAGTGTCACACACTGTGACTAGGTGGGTCTTTGGACTCAGCTCTGGCTCTCAGTGATAACTCACACCAGCCTGCTTGTTCTAACGCTGATAGAGACCATCTCCCTCAGCTTGTCCTCCAATAAGAGGTTTGAAAGTCTACAGCGCCTTCCAGATACAAATACATTTATACTACAATCTGTTGAAACCCCTTGACTACACACAGGTGATTTCCATTTAATCAATTATGTGGCTTCTTAAACCAGCTGGCAGCACCGGTGATGATTTAAGGTTGAATTATTAAAGAGGCATTCTTATGCAAACCTGTATTTTGTCTTAGTGATTATTTTCATTCAGCTTTGCAGAAATCTGTGTTCACTTTGACATCAAGGGATATTTTTCTCTTGATCAGTCTGAAAAAAGACATTGTAAGCATTTTCTTGGCTTCCTGTTCTTAGTTTCTTAATAAGTAAGTAAAAAAATCCAGATCGCATTTCATCATCCTGGTGCTTCTGTTCCTTTAAATATCCTTTTAAACTACATTCTTATAAGGTACCCTACATGTTATATGGTTTGTTATTTTACACATTTTTCAAATCTTGCATTATGTTAAAGTTTGCCACTGTCTGCTCTACATTCCACAAAACTCTTCACACAATGTGTTCAAACTAAAGCCTATGAACATTCCTATATGGCTATATGAAGACTGGGAGTGTCTGTATACTGTATGTTGAGACACATGGACACAGCAGATAGCTTCCACAGCTGATGATAACAGGTCTGCTCCAGTGTCTTCAGCTGGGGCCCACTGTCCCTCACCGTGAGGGGAGATGTATGTATATTCTTTATGTGGTGAGTATCTAAGTATCATGGTGGAGTCATTGTACACTTCAGGAGGTCAGGGCTTCACAAGGTTGACTCTTTTTTTTTTTCTTTTCGTTTTTTCAACATACCTCAACAAATATTGAATGGATTGCCAGGGACTTTTAGTGAGGACGTTCATGTCATCCAGAACTCATGACATTCCCACCAGCCTCAGCTCTACCTTGTAATTAATGCAAACTAGCATGCTTTCACACATAAATAAGAACGTGATCACAGCCCACACCGTCCTCGCTTAACATCGGCGTGTGTGCATGCTGACATTTTCCTGTGAGTGCAGCCTCACACATGACTGAAGCATGGTTATTTTTTATGATTTAGATATATCAGAGTGAGTTTTGACCTGCATTACTGTTTTAGTTTTAACAAATGCCCACACTCACAAACCACTGCAGTGTAGAAAATAGTGTTTACACCCACTGTTTGTCTTTCTGCTGAATTAACCTTCCTCTAGTGTTAGGGTTGGCACAGACCCGCTTTTAGGTTTTAAATGCATAAAAGTACTACATAAATTTGTTTATTGCATCAAGACTTTTTGACTTTGTCAGGGACTTCTATGTAAACAAAATAAAATAAAAATAAAATCTATTTTACTAAATTATAAAATGCTCTGGTGAAAATTGTGACCTTTGTGTTGTTTGGGTCCCAGTTACAATATAAAATTATAAAACAATAAAAAGTGCCAAACCTGAAATCATAAACACACTATCAGCCAACAGCACACAGCCAGCTCTTCCTCCAACCACTTGAGCTTCAGTTAGGGGCTTCTCTCTTTGCCTGTTTGACCAAACAAACAAAGACCATGTCCAGGCATGTAATTCAGTTTAGAGTTGGTGACTTGCAGAGTACACATCTCCAGTTTACAGCATGCAACAATGAGAAGAAGATTTACTGCAAGCCAAATTTTGGATCATATCTTTGCTGACAATGAGGCAACCAAAAAAACAAGCGGAGAATGTTTCTTGAGGAACTAAGAAGCTCCCTTGTCAAGGTGCACATGGAGCAAAGGGAACGGTTGCCGCTGCAGCCTTGGTCAGACAGCTGCAGAGCTCATCAAGCACTCCGTCCGTGTCCACAGCAAGATGAAGAGCATCAGCGCCAGCATCCTCCTCAGCCTGCCCTGCCTCAACATCAACAGCCACAACCCCGGTGAGACCACCTGATTCTAAAAGAAAGAGGTGTCAGGTCTGCCCTAGCAGTAAGGACAGAAAGACAAACACTTCACCTGCAAAAAATACCTCTGCAAAGAACACACTAGTGTCACTTTTTGCCACATGCATCTAAAAATACACAAATACACATGCATGTTCTTACACACAGTTTTTATAGAACTAGTACTTGATTTCTGTTGGTTTGATTTGCTTGATTGGTTGTTGTTTGTTTGATCTTGCAAATCTACATTTTGTATTATTAGTAGTTCTGCTTTTCATTTTGTATTTGTATTTGAAAAAAAACTTGTTTTTTGTGTTTTCTTGAGGTAAATATATATGGGTCGAAATTGACTCGTAACACCATAGATGTTACTATAGTTAATAAAAAAAAATGTATTGAAAATTTAAGAGATGTGTTCTAATACCCCTCAGTAATAGTCAGGTAACATAACAACCGATTATATATATATATATATAATTCTCTTAAGGTTCATTTGGCAATTTTTTTATATTGAAAACGAGGGGTATGCTGTCAAATGAAAGGCCTAGGGGGCCACAAAAAAAAATATTAAAACCAATCTTTTCATGGATAAGAAAGCCTAACAAGGTAACCAAGAGGTAAGAAACAAATTGGATGGTAAATAATTGTTTTTAGGGTATTTTATGGCTGATTTAAGACACGGGTCAAAACCGACCCGTTAACATAAGAGGTAATAACAGAAAGCTAACACAAGAGGAAGGTTAAGCTGCTACAATTAGTATAAATTTAACATTAACCCCTTAAGATCACAAATAAGATGTGTATGATCAAACAACTTCAGTGCATTATGTCAAAGTGAAAAAATAATTGTCAGTTCATGTAGGTTATGTCGTGCTGAAGAAAAACTTACCAAACATCGGCATGGTAAACAGTTTTTAAAAGGCAAAGACTCCAAAGGGTTAAATTAAACAGCATAAATTCTAACTGATAAACTAGCATTCAATGTGTCCTCATTAGTCTCAGGACCTGTGAAATTAAGAGTGACCTTTTCTTTTAGTGTGACTTCTACATCAAATCATGAGGACTAAAACTCTAATCAGATGATACTTTGGAGGGTTGATGATGAAATGTAATACATAGATTAAGTTTGGGCCCACAGTAAAACTCTGCAGTAACTTTCCTCAAAAGTTACCACACAGAAAGACCATTTTACACTTGATATTAATGTTATTTATATTTCCTGATCTCACTTGACTGATAGCTGTTTTACATCACATTCACACTTTTTGAGTATCTTCTATTATTATCAATTTAACCCAAATTAGGTTGTCAGCTAATAACAATGCAGAGTGAACTTTTGCCATAACTATGATTAATTATAGCTTAGTGAACTTAGGAGTTAAGTTGCATTACTTATAGAGTCTGATATTTGTTTGATAATTTGATGATGAAAATGACAAGTTAAGATGACAAACTTTAAATGGTGCTGGTGTAAAAAAAAGTTTTCAAGAGTCAGCATTGCAGAGTTGTCATTTTGGCATCTTTTTGACTGTTTCGCAATTAAATCACAGCAAAATCTGTTTATTTTGGGACCAAACCACTGTACTAAACCAGATTAATTCTGCTGACATGTGTTTTAACAGTGAATATTTATCAATTTTGACTCGACAACCGTGAAACTGCCAGAGACAGATGAAGAGGCGACTGTTCCCAATAAACACAAAATTTTCTGCAGTCAAATTCAAGTCAGAAAGACACCACATAAGTGTTGTCCTGAGTTGTGACAAAGCATCGCTATTTGACAGCTTGTGTATTGAATTAGAATAGGAGACTACACTTTTAATATATCACATGCAAAAAAGGTTGGGAATCTTCAGTTTAAGTTTATGAAATTTTTCCCATCGTCAGCTGTTGGAGTGCAATTGTTGTTGAAAACTTCATAATGTGCAAGAACTTTGTCAATGGACTGTTTGTACCACTTCCCTCAGGAAAACGGTACAGTAACATAAAAACCAAAACTACCAGACTAAAAAACAGCTTTTCTCCCCAGAGCTGTTCAATCCATTTCCCCTTTCGCACACACACACAGGCACATAATGTGCAATAGAGAACTTGAGCCATACACTTTAACATCTGTCCCACCACCCCCATTGTACACTGCTGCTACAACTTTAACTTTATACTTTAGATATTAATGACTTATGTTCATATTACATATATTTATCTTTGCGAAGCTGGGAGTCACCAATCTAAATTTTGTTATGTGAAAGACATAATGACAAATAAAGATTCTTGATTCTTGATTGTTACTTAGAAGCGTCTTGAAATTCTTCATGTTTTAAAAAAGGCCTCCACACAGTCCACTTATTAGGTGCTCACATCAGGTGTGAAAGTAATAAAATAATCCAAGAACTCACAGTGAGTCTGGTACATCCAGCACGGTGCAAGTACTGAAATCCTGCTTGATGACAGATCGAGTTCATGTCAAAATACATTGTCTTTTCATACATCTTTTACTAAATGTATTTTACTTTTGAAATAATTTACTGGTTTACATCCCATTCTCAAAAGAACAGGAACCATTTGCACACTGCTGCTAATCTCAACTATTGTGGCAAAACACAAAAAACCAAATCAAATAACAAATTGTCATGAAGCATAAAAGACTAATAACCACATACCTAAATACAGACTACTTTAAGTCATTCCCATCTTAGGAAGACCTTAAATATCGCTTGGATTTTGCAGTACAAGATATGGTCAGTTTACTTTGCATATAGATCAATACATGCACGGACACAGTTGTCCAGCTATTGATCGGCCATTGCCACTAACCTTTGTGTCTTTAAACTTCTTCTTTTCTCTTTCCTTTAATCATTTCACCCTCGTGTTTTGTGATTGAGTATTGTTTTATGTGTGTGATTGAACAGTTTGTGTGTTTGCAAAACCGCTTTCCTGGAAATGCCCTTCGAGTAAATGTATTCTTGCATGTCAAACATGTCTCCATGTTTTTTTGTTTTTTTATTTGAGATTGTTTCTTTTATTATTATTGTAATAATCTGTGTCTTTCTCAGAAGTTTTCCTTCCTCAGTAGACTGCGCTGCATCCTCGAGTCAGCGTCTGTTATCAGAGTGGGTTGGATCACAAGCATCCACCTCCAGTCGGCTGCACAGGATGTCTAACTGAGTCGCTGCACTGGAGAAAAATTATGTAATGAAAAAAGTCGGGTTTAATGAGTTTATCTCATCACTCGAGATAATCAGTGACAGAGGAACCCCCCTCATCGTAAGGGAATCCCAATACGTAAACAAGATGACATACTAAGATGCTCTCCCCCTGATAATGTATGTTTCCCACTTTCATACCCTCTTTGCCCCCTGTTTGTCCCCCAGTAAAGATGAGGTTAGGCCTGCTACTCCAAGTTCCTCTTACTGCCCCTGCCTGGGGCATGCTGGGAGGGCGGAGCGGGGAAACTAGGGCTGGGATATCCCTGTCTCAAGGTGTCAATAGCTGATAGGGCTGTTTGTCTGTCACACAGGCCTTATCTCTCCCACCCCCCCGCCGGGTTGCTCAGCAACCAGAGGTTGTGGGGTACAGCGCTTCTTGGGGTCGACGTAGTTTCATATGGGTGTTCCCACTCCTCTCGTCCTCTCTCTGTACTAGTCTTTTGGTTTGTCTCAGCTCACTTTATCACCGGGCTCGTCTGGGCTGACAGAACAGAGATCGTCCTGTTTCCAGAGACCAGGTGGGAGTACCTGCATGCAGGTAAGGGTGTGGCCTCCTCTGGACGGGGGGGTCAAACTCACTTTGGGGAACTACTGGACGAGAGGTTAGAGGTCAGACAGGTTGGATACCTGAATGTAGCCAACAGTGGAGGAGAATATTCTAACTTTTTATGTCTGCCATGTTTGTAAGATAAGAGCAGGAGTTCAAATTATTTTCTTGAGCTGAAATAATTCACTGGCAAATGCATATCTACCTTTATTAAAAAAATGTGTGTTGTGCATGTTTTTTTAAAAGACAATTCAAGCATTTTTTTTTACTAATTTTAGGTCGAGGTCAAGTAGTTTTATCATCTTCACATTGTAAAATACAGCAAGGATCATCTGTAACACTCACTGGTTATTTCACTGGTTATTTTACAAATATTTCACTGGTTTATTTTGTCTTTGGGATAAAATATGTGTTTATGTTGAAGAATTGTTACCACTAAATGGCGGCGTCTTGTTAATATGCAGCCGCTGAACATGCTCAGATGTATTGGCCATGTCAGTGGATTTGTGTCTTTCAAGTTATTGATTATGGCTTATAAATTTTGTGCATGTGTGAGAACAAGACTGTTTTTCCTCTGAAATCACTTACCCTCTATTTCTCTATTTAAATACTTCCAGTTGCAATTTTACAAAGAAGTGCCAGGTGTGGTCAGATGTTTGTGAAACCGAAATGCACATTTTAATATGTCGGGGAAAATATTGTTGTAAATTTTTAGTGATCTTACAGTAGCTGCATTTAAAGTTTTTCTCTGTACTGTTACTGAAGAGAACAGAGGGGTCTGGTTGAAGAAGGGTGTAACCGAAAAGATAAGGCTCTGTAGATCTCCTATTTAAACTATAACACGGCTCACATTCTCAACGGCTAATTGACTATCAGTCCTGAGCCATGGCAGGGAGATGGCGATATCTTCACCAAAGCTGCCTCAAAAAAGCTCAAAGGAGGCCTCATAGGTTTCTATAGTGGATAAACAACCTGTCCCACAAAAACACTGAAGTTTGAATATACAATAGCAGCATTTTTACTATAATTTCTACATGAATATAATATGTACTTATTGCAAATTCTGTGCTTTGGATGCTGTAGGTGCACCTGTTACCAATAAATCACCAGTTAAAATAAATAATTTAACATTTAATGTTCATCCCTATTGTGTCAGTGGTTGCTTCTAATTGTGTTTTATCTCATATGATTATCCTATGATTATCCTATGCTTTTACATTCCTTTAACCCTTTTCTGTCTTAGGTAATGCATAAAAGTAGCTGAGAGGCCAAGGACAGAAGATTCAACATCAATGGAAAACAATTTCAGTTTTGATGAGGTTGGTTTTGGCTTTATCTACAGCATCACCAGAACAACATTAAGCATTATTATTACAGTTAAATTGTAATATTGAAATGTTATATTGCACCCTAAAACAATTCTTGGCTTATTCTTTTTGATCAGTTGCAGTTAAGATGTATGACAAAGATTAGGAGTTATTGTCTTATGTTGAATTTGCTCTCTGTCACATGATCTTAATTGGTCAGGATGATCAGTTTTGTGTGTTCAATAAATCTTGCAGCAGCACATATTTTCCCTTTATCTTTCTATTTTAATCCAACTTTCTTGTATTAATTCTTTCTTGTCTATCTTCTTGTCCAGGGCAGTGACATGTCCTATGAAGACAATGACTCAGCTTTCCCCTCCCCAGTGGGACTGTAAGTAATCTCTTTTGTTTAGGACTCTCTGTTTCAGCATTACTTTAGTTTGCACTTCTGCATCCTGTCTCTGATAAGATAAATTTATTGGGTCTATCTTGTCAGGCAGCATTCCCAAGATGGTTACCACTTATATGAGTCCCTCCAACCAACTGATTTTAAGTTACAGAAGGAATACTAGTTAGGTTGCACTAATTAATAGTTTTACCTCTCTACAGAGCATCAGCTCTCATTTTGGTTTTATGAACTATAATTTTAATGTTTTGATTTATTTATTCCGATCACCTGTTCTGAGTGAAAAGGCTCAGATGAACCCATTGTATAGTAGGGGCACAGCACTAAACACCAAACCAGCTGATGAAAAAAGTGGTACATGTTGCAGCTAAATAGCTAGATATTTCCTCAGGAGCTTGTTAAGACTAGTCCCGAACTAAAATCAATGAATTTGGACATAAATTCATCAGGTGACCAGTGATACAGATTCAGACAATGGCTAATGTTGCTTGGTGTCTGCTGGTTGTACAAATAGCTAACTTCACAACACATTAACCAGTAAGACTGTGTGAGGTGATAATATTATGTTGAGAGCTTTTTGCACTGCCCCCAAGTGGCCATATACTCAGGTAATGCAGCTTTAAGGTTGCAGAACTCATGACACTTCACACTCACAACATGCGTCATGTTTATGATGTGCAAACATTCCCATCCACCTCTAACTATAAAAATATATTATGTTAATCAACATAAAATCAGACTATGGCTACTTGAATTACTGACATATATAGGCATTTCAGTTTGTTTGCTTTCAGAAAAAAAATATATATAAAAAACAAGGCCTGAGCGTCTAAGCCTCAGTTACTTAAGCAGGCAATGATAAGAAATATGTTGTGAAATCCTGCCCTCTTGTGGTCAAGAAAAGAACAGCAATAATAGCAGAATTTTACAAGTATGGACAACTTTATCAGCCTAATTTGAGGCTCTAACTTGGATGGATGTTAGGCAACAACTATTACAGAATTTCACAAATATCAGACTGCATTTTAAAAAATTACAAAATTTTGAGTCACTTAACTAGCCTCTGGCATTTTGTTTGTCAGTTCTGATGAGACATTAGGGTGTGTTGTTGAGAGGCATTTGCGTTAATCCCAAGCCTTTATTGGTGTTTCTGACTCTCAACACCACCAGGACCTCACTGGGCCAGAGCGGCATCTATGACCTGGAGAGTGGGAGGCAGGTGGAGGAGGAGGAGAATGAGGCGCCTGTGGAGGCCTTCGTCATCCCCACTTCTTCAGAGGGTAGGTTCCCAGAGAGATGCAGCTGTTGGTGATCTGACTTTTTTTTTAAATCGGCACAGGAATCACTTTTTCTTTCTTTTTATTTCAGCTTATATGAACCTGAACACCAATGCTACCACAAGAGGGGACGCTCAAGTTAGTCTACATTCTTCAAAATTATCATGATATATAATAGTTTATTGATATAAATCAGCATCACTAACAAACCATACTGCATAACCACAGGCCTATGTGGAGCTGAATGAGCTCATTGGCGGCACCTGGCAGGAGACTGGCCGCTGGGTGGGCTACGAGGAGAACTTCAACGCCGCCTCAGGAAAATGGGGTCCTTCTCATGTCTCCTACCTCACCTTCAAGAGTCTGATCCAGCTCCGCAAGACGATGAGCTCAGGTGACTTTGGAACCTTAAATGAAACAGAAATATGAGTTCACTTATGGGATAAAATGTTTTAGTTTGATGAATATATCCAGTTAAAAGCAATTCAAATGTGCTCAGGTGCCATCATCTTCGACCTGAATGTCAGCAGCCTGTCTGCTGTGGCAGAGAAGGTGGCTGATGAGCTGCTGAACAAGGGTGAGATTCGCGCTAGTGATAGGGACGACCTGCTGAGAGCTCTCCTCATGAGACGCAGGTAACCTGGTATTTGTCTGATTTTCTATACAACACAATAATGCCATGAAACTGTTTGCAGGATGCATCTTATACTCATTTTATTTGCCCTTCCAGTCAGTCTGAGGGACCTGTGGTTACTCCCGCTGGAGACATTCAGATGCAAACTTTTTCTGTAACCAAGAAGGTATCCATTTTTATACAGTTTTAATCTTTTGGATGATCATCAATAATGTGTATAAACATTTATTGTACTGCTGCACCTGTTGTTTTTGCAGAGAGACAGCTCTGACAACATGGAGGCCTCAATCGTCCTCTCAGGTGTGTTCACGTAATTCAGGTGCCTCCAGGTTTTTTATGTGTTACTCTGGAGCAAGTGTGGCTTAAAAAATGTGTGTTTCCAATAGGTGTCCTGGACCTCCTGCAGAAACCAGTGGTGGCTTTTGTAAGGTTGAAGGACTCTGTGGTGATGGACTCTGCCCTGGAGTGTCCCGTCCCTGTTCGCTTCGTCTTTGTGCTGGTGGGCCCCAGCCAGACAGATATAAACTACAGCGAAAGCGGCCGCGCCATGGGTGCTCTGATGGCCGACTGGGTGAGAGAGATGAGAGAGTAGGGAGAAAGGGAAATAACAGCTCAGCAGCATCTAGCTTTAGCAATGAGATCACACAATCCCACCAATGAAAATGATTGTACTTTGTTTGGTGGATAAAAGCTTTCTGTGTTTCTCCTCACATAGGTGTTCTGTCTGGAGGCCTTCTTGGCGCAGACCGACAAAGATCTGACCAACGCCATTGCTGACTTCATGGACTGCAGCATTGTGATCCCTCCCACTGAGATCCAAGATAAGCAAATGCTTGAGCCGATCATCAATTTCCAGAAGAGGATGCTGCTTGATCGGCTCCGTCCCTCTGACACCCGCCTCGCCTTCGGTGACAGGGTCAAAGGTCAGTACACAGTAAAGTTCTCACAGTGCTCAGCAGCCTTAAATCTTACTTTTATCCTCCATTTATGAGGCTTTGGTGTCTTTTTACTGCAGAATTGCATATTGAAATTATTTCAGTGTATAAGTAATTTCACATTTACATTTTTTATGACATCAAAAAGTAACAGTAGACAAATTTTTACACCATCCTTATGCTTCAGTGCCAACATGTAACACCCTTCGCAGATCCACATTACTTTTAAACTTCACCTACCTGCACCTATAGCTCACTAGTTAGCATGTTATATTTCATTTGTTTAATATGTACAAAAACCAACACGTAAAACAACACTTGGCCCCTTTATGTCTTAAAGATGTGGATTCTTCCCGAGTCACATTGCCTCTCTCAGATACTGTGGCTAAAATTTTATTTATGATTAGGTAGACATACACACCATGATTAGTTATTATATGCTGTATATAACATTTACTTTGAGACATTATTGGTGAGTGATTAGCATAATTGCTATAAACCACAATTACTGTAAGCAAATAAGACCATCACTGAGAAGATAAACATCTGCAAACCACTTCTGCACAGCTGGACTGCTGAATTAAATCATTAACTTTTTATGTAGCATAAAACAGGAAGATGGTGCTGTTTTCCCAGTAAGCTGTATACTGAGGTACTGGGTAGGCAGCAACATCTGGCTTGCAAAAGGAACCACCGGTGTTTTATGAGGAATGTGGTCTAAAGTTTGAGATGATCAGTTACATAAAGCAACTTTAAATTTAATCAATTTATGGATGCATGAAAACAGGATAGACAAATGTAGTCCATGCTGGAGAAACTTTAACTTAACAGCAATAGAAGAAAAAAAGATTTAATGTAATCAATATTAATATTTATAATGTTTATTTGTTTGCTTGTGCAGTTGAGAAACCTCCAGAGGCGCCGCGGGAGGACCCCCTGGCCCGTACAGGCTACCCCTTCGGTGGGATGGTGAAGGACCTGAAGCGCCGTTACCGCCACTACCTCAGCGACTATACCGATGCTCTGAACCCTCAGGTCCTTGCTGCCGTCATCTTCATCTACTTCGCGGCCCTGTCCCCAGCCATCACTTTTGGAGGGCTTCTGGGTAAAGGACAGTTCCACATAGAGAGGCCTCTCTGATCTCTTAGGCTCAATTCGTTTGTTCACTGACCTTTGATATTATTAATAATTATCTCTCTCGTCTAACTCTAGCTGACAAAACAGAAAAAATGATGGGCGTCTCGGAGCTTATGATCTCCACCAGCATCCAGGGTGTCATCTTCTGTCTCATCGCCGCCCAACCTGTCCTCGTCATCGGCTTCTCTGGACCACTGCTGGTGTTTGAGGAAGCTTTCTTCTCGGTATGTCTGAGATGCCATGTGTTCAGACTCCTGAAAAATCATTAGTGAGCGATTTGTTCTTTATTAATATCCTTTTTTTTCATTCACCCCATAATAGTTCTGCAAGTCCCAGGACATTGAATACATAGTGGGCCGTATCTGGGTGGGGATGTGGCTGGTAGTGATCGTGGTCATCATCGTGGCTGTGGAAGGTAGCTTCCTGGTCAGATTCATCTCCCGCTTCACTCAGGAAATCTTCTCCATCCTCATCTCTCTCATCTTCATCTATGAGACCTTCAATAAGCTCTTCAAGGTTCCCCCACCTCATCTCGTCATCCATTTCACTTCACAGACACCACATCCCTTTAGCCGCCACTGCCATTGTCTTATTTGTCGCTTCCTCTGACTTCTCGCCTCAGATCTTCAAATCCCACCCTCTGATTCTGAACTACGAACATCTCAATGACACCACGGACAACCCCTTCCACCCAGTCATCAAGGAGCACATCGAGTACCATCCAGATGGCAACATTACCATTCATGAGCTGGAGATTGAAAGGCCCTATCCCAACACTGCCCTGCTGTCTATGTGTCTGATGTTTGGTTGCTTCTTCATCGCATACTTCCTCCGTAGTTTCAAGAATGGTCATTTCCTTCCCGGCCCGGTGAGAACAACTCTTTATGTCCAATGATTATGTTGTTTTGAAAAGACTTTAATCTAAATGAAAAATCCGTTATTGTGATTTTAACCCTTTGCTCTCGCTAGATCCGCCGTTTGATTGGAGATTTCGGTGTCCCCATTGCTATTTTCTTTATGATTGCTGTGGATATCAGCATTGAGGATGCTTACACTCAGGTGAGTGTTGTGTCACATTGAGCTGAATCATCTCAAAGAAGTTCTGAAAACGCTCATACCAATTCTTTCTTTAAAAACAAGGAAAACTCTTCACATTGAGGACAAATACAATGATTCTGAGTCATTCAATTTAAGAATTTACACCCCAGCCTGGTGGGTTTTTTTTACTCTGTTATAAATATTTTGTATTTTAACAAAATATGATGCACTCAAACACCAGAAATGTATTTAGCTTTTGTCTGATGTTTTGGGTATTTTTACATCCTGGTCCTGAAAAAACTAAATTCAATTCCAGTTTAAGGTGACAGAGTACTGTGCCATTCTTTGTAATTCACTTCATGTGGTAAAATACATACATGGAGTTTGGTCCATATATCATGAAGAAGACATTGACTACCAATTTACTGGCATGTCTGTCTTAAAATCCTTTTTATTTTTTGTTTCTTGAACATATGACTAAACTGAAACTATGTACAGAATCCGAAAATTATTCATTAAAAAGACCATTTCTACTGTTATAAATGAGCTGATTGAATGTCTTCCTGTCCCTGTGTAGAAACTGGTTGTGCCAGAAGGTGTTCAGGTGACCAACCCCAAGGTCAGAGGCTGGTTCATTAATCCAATGGGAGAGAAGAAGCCTTTCCCCATGTGGATGATGGGCGCCTGCTGTGTACCAGCACTGCTCGTCTTCATCCTCATCTTCCTGGAGTCCCAGATTACTACGTAAGTGAAACTACAAATAATGGCAGTATTGTAAAGTTATGGAACTGTGGAGAAAAATGCCTGTTTCTTTCCTATGTGGACTTCCAGGCTGATTGTGAACAAACCTGAGAGGAAGATGGTGAAAGGCTCTGGTTTTCACTGGGATCTGCTCATCCTCGTCACCATGGGGGGCATCTCCTCTATTTTCGGGGTGCCCTGGCTGAGTGCCGCCACGGTGCGATCCGTCACCCATGCCAATGCTCTCACTGTCATGAGCAAGGGCCCCAAACCAGAGATTGAGAAGGTGCTTGAGCAGAGGATCAGTGGCATTCTCGTGGCCGCCATGGTTGGTAGGTGCTGCCATCTACAGTGTTGAAGCAGACACTGCAAGCTCAGAATAAATTACCAGTTTTCTTTTAATAATCATTCCCTTTCTGTGATTCCCAGGTGTTTCTATTTACATGGAACCTATTCTGAAGATGATTCCTATGACGGCCTTGTTCGGCATCTTCCTCTACATGGGTATCACCTCTCTGAGTGGAATCCAGATGTGGGACAGGATGCTTCTGTTGATCACGCCAAAGAAATACCATCCCTCTGATGCATACGCTACCAGGGTATGCAACCTCTACAAGCACAATTCAAAACTCTCTAACTCTAACTGTTATTATATTTTGATGTGGAAGACCTTAACATTTGGAGAGAGGTCATTTTGAAAACAATGTTCGTATTTGCGCACCCTTTTGCTGTGATGATGCACAGACATAAATACTAGAAAAATAGGCAACACCTGTATAGTTAAATGTGACAGAGCAGTTAAACAAGAGATCATTCCTTCATTAAGCTTATTGTGTTCAGTCTTTGTTTCTGGTGTGTCAAAGAGGTCTTGGTTCAATGCTGGAGGCTGTAGTGGTGGTGCTGTTGCTTTGATTTGGTTTCTAATATTCTGAATGTGGACAAATATCACAAGAACTTGGACAGATTATTAGATAAGGGGTCCATAGACATGTGTAAAATGCCCCCCGCCACACTCTCGATTGGAGCTTGACACCCAGACTGTGGAGATTTGCGTCTCTTTGTCATATCTCTCTGAGGTCGCTTTGTGTCTCTTTTGGCATCTCTTCATGGTCATTTAGCATCTCTTTGTGGCCATTTTTCATGTCTTTTCATGTCTTTGTTGTTGTTTTGAGTCCCTTTATTGTGGTTGTGAGTCTTTTTGTGGTCATTTCCAAACAAACTTCAAACAAAGGCTCTAGCCCAGCAGCGACCTGACCCAGTAGGCCCGTTCAGTAATCTCCTCACTTAGTACTGTCACATTAGACTGTATAGACGTTGCTATTTTCCTGTGTAATTTCAGTGTCCTTTAACCTTTTTACAATTTTCATGGAAACGATCCTTTTATAAGCTAGCATCTTGTTCATATTCACGTCTTTGGCTCTGTGTTTCCCTGCAAACACTTTCCTCTGTAATCACTTGTGCAGGTGCAGACGTGGCGGATGCACCTCTTCACCCTGATCCAGATCGGGTGTCTGGCCATCCTGTGGGTGGTGAAGATGAGCCCCTTCTCTCTGGCACTGCCTTTCGTCCTCATTCTCACCATCCCTCTGCGCATGTTCATGACCGGCACACTCTTTTCCCCCCTGGAGATGAAATGTGTAAGTACCTCTCCGGGTCTGTTACGCTCAACCACGTTGTTGTGTCATCTGATATCCGGGTTTTTCTCATGTAACTGGATGCGTTTGTGTTGCAGCTGGATGCAGACGATGCCAAAGTGACGTTTGAGGAGGAACCTGGCAAGGATGTGTACGACGAGTCCCCGCTGCCATGAGCAAACAACTTATCATTATTGTTTCATCCACAAACTTTCAAATGAACTCAGTTCTTCACCGCCAGTAATCAGGTGTCTTAAAAATATGTATTTTGTAAACCTTTACAGTCTCAAACTGTTCTGTTATTATTATTTATCTATGAAGGAAATTACCTCTCATTTCTGGAAATCATTCATTATTCCTGCAGCTGAGTCTGAGAACTAATAATATTGCTCCACATTTCATTCTCATATTTTATTTTTTCTTGTGACATTAGTTCATATTTATAAATGCTTCTGTTTTGTTTCTTACTTTCTTACTACAGCTTTTTTTTATTTAAATATTGAGTTTCTTATGAAGGACGCAGGAAAAAACATTTGATTTCTTTAAATGAGAAGTATTTTTCCTTAACATATGAGGTAAATCCATTTCTATTATTATTTTTTCTTGTGGTGCATAAATGCAGCATAGTTTTAACGTCATGTATGTCATTGTAGATCTGCCCTTGTTATAACAATATGATTCCACCTAGCCTAATGTTGACTGTTTAAGTTAAGCAAATTTGACCTATTCAGCTCTTTACAGACACAAATAATGACTTTTTGTGGGCTTATCACACCAGCCTTTGCCCCGTCCAGTAGCCTTTCCTTTGTTTATTCTCAAAATTAGTTTTTGTTTTACTTGAGTTTGTTCATGGTTTACTGAACAATGTGATCTTTCCTGTTCAGCTGACCTGTTTAGAATGTGTATAAAAAGATGTGTAATGCACTTATATCTGATTTTGAGCGAGTAATTGCTTTCATGATTATAAAATGGGATGAGCAGTAATGGGTAGTTAGTGGATGATGAGATTTAATTAGTTGCGCTGATTGTTGTACTGATGGTATAATCAGGGGAAAAAACTATTTGTAAATGTATCTCCTTATGCCTTTTAGAGTTGACTATCATGTGTTTGTGTGCTTGAAACACTGTACATGCGTTGGATTTCCACTTTATTAAAAATAAAAACAGCCTTTAAAGTGCTTGTTTTCATTTATGCGTGGGAAAATACAGCATTTCATGTCATTCACAGCTCACTTTTATTATTTTATCCTGCAAGTAACAGAAGGAAAGTGTTTAGTCGGACTAACAGGGCTGCCACTCAGCTGCATGCTGCCTTCACTGTTATCAAGTAAACGCCAGCTTCTAATAGTCTTAGTCAGGAAACACCATTACACCATCTTCCTAACTACTCTTCTCCTGACAAAAGAAATTAAACTTTATGACATAGACACATAGACAAAATTCAGCAGAATTATAGTTTCTTGTCTTGCAACTGGCAAAATTTCCTCAGATTTTTTACTTTTTTATTTAAATCAGATGTGATGGAGCACAGATTGAGTATTAAAATAATAATAATTACACATGTACCAATAAAAAGATAACGCTTTTCAAATATAAGGAAAGCCAAAGTGTTCAAAAATACATTAAAAAGATGTTATTAGATAATCATATAGATAGCAACAGACAAAATATACAACCTAAGATAAGATAACATAATCTGTTATTGATCCTCAGTGCAGAGATATGGAGAAACCTAAAATAAAATAGATAAATTATAAGTATAGGTTAGAAAATACAATAAAATTCAAACTATACAAGGGTCATTAACTCCAAACTGACAGGCAATAGCAGTACACATGCAGCAGGCAAGTAATTAAATTGTAAATAATTCCACACTTTTGTCAAACCCTGTCAAGAAAGTCAAACAGGGTCAAAGCCACATATTTGATTGATAAATAATAAATAATAGTTTTTCATTTTGTCTTTGTTTATGTGTAGCATTAAGGGACTGCAGTTTGCATTTCATTGCACAATACCGTATTATAATTTCCGTATCATATTTTTGGAAAAATGGACACGAATTTTACAGTCATATTATAAATCATATCTTTGTTTACATAAATATCATTTAACTGTGTCCATTTTTTATTCATTTGAATACTCTGGGGTCTCCATACAAACCCACACACCACACCACCAGGCTCAAAGACAGCTTCATCCTTCAGCCCAAATTACTTCTAAACTACTTTTAATTGCACCTCATTAATATTTGAACCCCACTGTCTCAACAGTGTTATATTTCTATTTGTATTATATATCTCTATATTTTTATTTATTTCATCATTTTTATTTGATCATTTTATTTCATTTTATTACATTTTATTTATTTTGTTAACTTATAAACTACCTTAAGTTCCTCTATCTTGAACTTCAGTCATAGTTACTTGCAATTTCTACATACTTTTGAGCATTGTGACTCAATAACTTCATTGGCAACAACCTCTCCAAGTAACCGTTGCATACAACACAAATAAAACCTTGAATCTTGAAAATAATCGGCTTTTGTGGACACTGTTGTGCAGTAAAAACTTTGCTCTTGAATTTTTTTTACTTCAGCTCCCCAGCTTGTGCCTGCTTTTGTGCACGATAAATAAAATCTTTTATGTTTTAATCTCAACTCCTCTGCTTTTGCACATAACAAATAAATAGTTAAACATTGAAATTTTACAGCAGTTCCCTTGTCCGCGCCTGCTTTTATGCACATGACATGACTAAAATCTTCAAATCAGCTCCCCTGCTCATGCCTTCATTTGTGCATATGATAAATAAAATCTTGTGCCTCCTGACATGCAACTGGCAAATAAACTACTGAAATTTAACACCACCTCATCTGTTCGTGCATGCTTTTTGTGCAGATGACAACTAAATTCTTGCATGTTGAACGAGAGAGTGGCATTATTTCCGAGTAGCAGGAAACGTCGCACCGTTTTAACAAGGCCTGGTGCCTGAAAGTCATTTGTTTCCCCTGAATCGGGCTGACTGGATTGGACGGCCGGGGGAGCCGCCCACAAACACACAAGGTGGAGTTGAAAAAGAAAAAAACATGCTGGGCCAAAATGAAGCTGTCAAACAGCCTCTTACAATGTGCTAAAAGAGGAATGGAGCCATGTGAAAAGCCAGGGATGCAGGCTGCACTGAGGGGTAGATAGTGGCATGAGTTAACATGATAAACTTGTTCATTACGATTTATTGAGTTATGTGGGCATGTGAGATGAGCTGGTTAAATCAACCGGAGCAACTTTTGGTGAAACTTTAATCTTGATGAGACGGGAGTTCAAAAACACTTAAAGAGTGGGGGGGTGGACGACAGCAAAAACAAAATGTCTCCGCGTAAAGTGCAGCAATGGTTGGATAAAGAGAGAGAGACCGGCTGCTGCTGCCGCTGCGCGCTGAGTGGAGGGAGACGGCGAGTGAGATGGAGGCGGGGGGGAAGGACCATCTCTGCGGGGACTGGAGCCCAGGACCGACGGCGCAGTGCTGGCTATCGTTCAACCCTCCCCTTCTTCCTCCACAGCGACGCCGAGCGACAGGTAAGGCCAGCAAAACACGGTTTCATAAGCAGAATAATGAGAAAAATGGAGGTTAAAGGGGTAAATATGTTGGTTTTGTTTTCGTGTGAAGCGCCTCGCTCGGTTGCTTCTTTGTGGTGGCAGCCAGCTGAGGTCGGCCATGCCCGAATTTGTTGTCCTCTACGGCGGGTAAGAAGCTGCATGTTCGACCGGGAGGTGAACGCGGTGTTTCGATAAAAAATAATCACACCTCCTTTTTTTTAGTCACTTAAATGAAACCGTGGGTATTCGTGCGGTAAAGGGGAAGAGGTTTTTCGTCGGGGGGGATTTTTGCGGTGCTTTTCCGCGCCGAGACCTCCATGCGGCTGTTGGCGGAACAGCCAGCCGCCTCTCTCGGTTAGCCATCAGGGATCTCGGTTTAATATCTCACCGTGCAGAGACTCGCCCTCTCTCTCCCCCTCTCTCTCTCAACGCCGACTGGCCCAGAAGCGCCGACGACCGAGCTCGGAGGAAAACCCGCCTTCTCCGTCCTCGCTCCTTTTCGGGTCGAGGCGAAAAAACAAGGGAGCCCGCCGCCGCCGCTCGCTGCTGCAACGCCCTGGATTTTCGGTTTTAAGCTCCGTTTTCAGTGCGCCATTGGACCGTGTCACGGTAGGTTTTCCTCGCCGAGCGGGGGCTGCAGCATGGCGGACCTGGAGCTGTTTTGTCGCGCCAGTGAAGCAGCTGGAGCCTCGGGGTGTTAACATGGTTCCTTTCGAGGGCTTTGGGGGACAATTTGGGTGCAGTTTTAATCAAAAATCATGGCGGCCGAAGCCGTTGAGGGCGACCGTTAAAACGAACCCCTCTGTTCGGGGAAAGATGGAGGTTTGTAACGGCTGGCAGTTTAACAATATTTTTCCATTTTCTTCTTTCTTCCTTCGCCTCCGCAAATCCCTTAAACTCTCCACTACAACTAAATATACCTCCTTTTTTTAATAAAGTCATAAAATTTATATTTATTTTGTAATCTCCGCGATTTATATCACATTTGATGTTTACTATTAACGGGTTTAACATGTTGTAAACATAAGATCTAACTTTGATAAAATTCTTATAAATCGCAGGTGATGTGTTGTATTTAAACGTTAAAAAAGCTTTACAAATGAATATATTTAATAAAAGTCAGATTTTTAAACTTAATTCTTCGTGCCAAGTCGCCTTTGGTCGTGTTATGCAGCAGCCAATTCCTTTAAAACCATCCATATGTTGTATTAATAACGAAATGTACCATATTTAATGTTTTAGCGGCTCCTGTTGTACTCTGTGCCCGCTGTGTAGCTAATCTAATGCCGATAATGGTGGTTTGAATGCGGCTTGGTGACACGGTGGACCGCGGAGGGAGCTGGGGCCATCAAGGACACGACGAACAACGAGCAGCCGCCATCATTGGAGCACGACTCGGCTACGCCTCGCCGAAGAATGCACTCGGTTGTGCCCTCAAATCCGCACATTTACCGCTCAATAACTGAATAAAACGCTCTGAAAACCCGCTTGAGGCTCATTTATTAACTGTAAAATGTTTTTTTTTTAATTAATCTCCTCGCTCCGGGCTGAGGTAGCGTGAGAGGGGACGATAACAAGGGGGTCTTGTGGCGGAGCGAGATCCGCGTCCATCGGCGGTGAGGCGCCTCCGCCGAGTGGCGCATTTGGCCGCAGTGCTTCCGAGCCACCATTCCCTCATGTCGGCGACCGAAAGCAGATCCCCCCCTAGTCCGTGGTCAGCTGGTCGCCTACAGCTGCCTGTCCGTGCACGTCCTTCCTCCTTCCGTGGATCCTCCCCAACCTCCGTTCCGACAGAAAATCCCCCATTACCGAGCGGACCGAGCGAGAAAATGGTCGCTCCTCCTGCGGCTCCGCGGTACTTTTTTTTGCTGCGGAATAAGGACGCTCAGCTGAACTCGCACGCCAGATAATTAAGAAAAAAAAAAGAGAGAAAGAAAGGGGGAAAAATCGCAGCTGGTGAGATTTGCTCGACGGAGACTCCTGTTGTCGTGGCTTGTTGTGCTTGTTGAAGCCCTCCGCAGTGTGTTATTTGAGATTTGAAGCCGTCACAAGCGATAGCCTATGTCTCACCATGGAGCGTAAACGTTTAAGGGGCGGTGTAATGAAGATAAACCATTATGTCGAGACGGATTTCATCTGCTGTGGAAAAAAACACCACTTTATTATCACAGACACGCCACTTTAAACAGTCTTTTATATGACTACTATATGCATTAAAATAGCATTATAATCAAACACTGGTTTTTATAATAATACATCTGTTCTGGTTGAGGTTGCATATCATAAATTTCAGTGTTTTTCTACATTTAAGTTCATCATGTTTTATAATGATACTGTAAGAAACGTGTTTGATAATGTGATTTTTGTTCCTTTTTGTAGATACAAGACAGCACACCCACAAATGAATGGAGTAATGGAGGCAACCACCCAAGGCCAAGGTGGGGTTTGACATTTGACATTTTTTATGGAAATTATTTATTGATATATATTTTTCAACACTGTTGCAAACTTTATATGCTAATCATATTATGCTTTATTTTATAAATGTACTTTACAGTCTTAAATCATACCAGAATCTTATTTAAACATTTAGCCACTAACCACATTATATTCACATAATACGATACTTACAGTTTATCTGTGACATTTCTGCCATTATATATGTTTGTTTTTTTACCTTACTGATTATATCTTCTTTATTTTTGGGGATGTTATTCGTAATCCTTCTTTTTGCTACAGCTGCTAGACAGCAGTTTCCCTCAGGATAGATAAAGTACCATCTTATCTTAATAGTAATTTATTTTTTCCTAGGGGAAGGATAATTGGACATCACTTTTAACTTACAAAGGGATACTCTAGCCAGCTTTGTACCTTAGCAGACAGCTGTAAGTGGTAATTCTGTCATTTCTGATTGTTTTGTTGTTGTCACAGTGTGGGCGCAGGATGACCTCTTAAAACTGCTGGAGGCCATGAAAGTGGCGCTGCCTCAGAAAGACCTGACGAAATACAAAACGTCAGAGTCCCACCTCGACTGGCAGAAGGTGGCCTTCAATTCCTACACAGCAGAGATGTGTAAGCAGAAGTGGCAGGAGGTCTCTAAGGAGGTGAGCCATTTTTTTAAATTTTTTTTTTAGAGATACTCATATTGATTGTTTGTTGTCAGATTTCATGCTCTGTTAAATTTACATCTTTTTTTGTCTGCCTCCTCCGCAGATTCGTAAATTCCGCACTCTAACAGAGCTGATTGTTGATGCCCAAGACTACATCAAAAACCCCTACAAGGGCAAAAAAATAAAGGTGAGTTCAATCAACATTTCACATAACTAAAAAACAATTAGCCCTCTGTGGAGCTCAAGTTTCAGGTCTTTCCACTCCTCCTTTTTCCCCGTGGTGCACAGAAACATCCAGATTTCCCCAAGAAGCCCCTGACTCCATACTTCCGCTTCTTCATGGAAAAGAGGGCCAAGTACGCAAAGTTGCACCCTGAGATGAGCAACCTAGACCTAACCAAGATCCTCTCCAAGAAATACAGGGAGCTGCCTGACAAGAAGAAGGTAGGTCAAAAATGGATGCCACGATTAATACGTTTAGATACAGTTTCACAAATGCTAACAAAACATTTTCTTTTCATGTCCACAGAAAAAATATGTTGACGACTTCTTAAGAGACAAAGAATTATTTGTGCAAAGCATGATGAAGTTCAGGTGAGACAACCTATTACTACTATCCATACTTTATAGTTATTTACACTGATGATTTTAGACCTGCACCTGAGGACGGAAGATAATTGTGCTTAAATGTTGACGTATTATGTGTAAATGCAGAGAGGAACACCCAGACCTCGTGGAGAGCATGGCAAAGAAAGGTTCAAATATACCAGAGAAGCCCAAGACACCCCAGCAGCTGTGGTACAACCATGAAAAGAAGGCCTTTCTCAAGACACGCCCAGATGTAAGTCTAGGCATCCGCCCGCAAAACACATCCTTGACTGTAATTGCGTGCCACCGTGTTTGTTAATTGTCTTTGTCTGACACCAGGCAACCACCAAAGACATTAAGGACAGTCTTGGCAAACAGTGGACACAGCTGTCAGATAAGAAAAGGCTCAAATGGATCACCAAGTCTCTGGAGCAGAGGAAACAGTACGAGGTGAGACGACAGTGACGTGTTGGGAGGAACAGCGATGACGTACCTTCCGCCTTCTTTCAGTGTTAACCGTGTTTTTGTTTGCGATCTTCAAGGGGACAATGCGGGAGTACATCCAGCAGCACCCAGAGTTAAACATGACCCAAGACGATATCGTAAAGTCCACCCTGACCAAGGCCGAGAGACACCTGAAGGACAAATCTGACGGCCGACCTGACAAACCTCCTCCGTGAGTCACAGCTGCAGATACGCCACAAACACATCTTCACCCTGTAGGCTGCTGCCCTGTGAGTGGGTGATTTTAATATGATGTTTTGTGTGCTTTCAGAAATGGTTACTCAATGTTCTGCGCGGAGCTGATGTCAAACATGAAGGACGTTCCCAGCACAGAGCGCATGGTGATGTGTAGCCAGCGGTGGAAGCTGCTGAAACAGAACGAGAAGGACAGTTACCAGAAACGCTGCGAACAGGTGAATTCAGAATACACATCATTTATTTTACAAAATCACAAAAATGACCAGCTCAGTTTTGTCTAAAAATGTCGTATTTGTTTTTTCAGAGGAAGAAGGAGTATGAAATTGAGATGAACAGATTTCTCAGTGTAAGTCTACTTTGTTCCTGCACTTGCAGTTTGCATGTCACAGCCATCGTCAGACTCATTTCTGTGCTATACTTCTTTGCAGCAAGAATTTATCATGTATATTTTTTGCTGCAGAGTTTGTCAGAGGAGGAGCAGCAGCGGGTCTTGGGTGAGGAGAAGATAGGTTTTAAGAGGGGCAGTGGAGCCAGCAGTCCGGCTTCCAAAAAGAAGAACTCTAAAGTAAAGGTAAGGCCGAGTGTACAGCAAAGATGGCTTACACTCAGTATGCAAGCCCCACTCCCCACATATTAGATTGTTCATATTATTACTATGATTTTATATTGGCATTTAATTATGCAGATGTTGTAGTGTCCTTTTCTGACATTCCCTTGCTCTCTAACTTGTAGACCCATCCAGAGAAACCCAAAAGGCCAATTTCAGCGATGTTCATCTTCTCTGAGGAGAAGCGTCCTAAACTGCAACAGG
Source organism: Scortum barcoo (assembly GCA_023238725.1). NCBI lineage: Eukaryota > Metazoa > Chordata > Actinopteri > Centrarchiformes > Terapontidae > Scortum > Scortum barcoo. The sequence continues at coordinate 5,714,201 of CM041547.1, forward strand.
AGCGGCCAGACCTTTCTGACAGTGAGCTCACAAGACTCCTGGCCCGCATGTGGAATGAGCTCCCGGATAAGAAGAAGGTAACCTGTCGATGCAGTGTAATTTTATAATATTGTAGAAGAAATGTGAGGCCAGTAGAGCAGACCACAGGAGGAAATCATTCACATATGTAAGATGTGTAGTTTAGTTTTCATAGAAATGTTCTAATGATCTTTATTGTCTTTGTCATCTAGGAGAAGTATAAACGCCTGGAAACGGTCCTGAAGGCAGAGTCGGAGAAAAAGGAGAAGGAGGATCGTAGTCGTCTGCCAGACCCTCCTAAGACTGCACAGGACATCTGGCAGCAGAGCGTCATAGGAGACTACCTGGCCAGATTTAAGGTAAGCAGGACTCCAAGTCTCAAGAATACAAACTGATAGTTTTATTGTAGTCCATTACACAAGAAGAGAATACAAGAGGTCAATAATATTGAGACACAAGTTGATTTAACTTGAACCTGTGCCTTACAGAATGACCGGCCAAAGGCACAGAAAGCAATGGAAGCAACCTGGAGCACCATGGAGAAAAAAGAGAAGATTATGTGGATCAAAAAGGCAGCAGAGGACCAGAAAAGATATGAGGTTAGTGGCAATTCACTGTCCAGTAGAACTCCACAGCTTGTGTGTCAGTCAAAAGGGAGAGCAAACAGCTGACCTGACCTGATCTATCCTCAACAGAGAGACCTCTGTGAGATGCGCTCACCTGCCGCTGCCGCCATCGCCTCAGGGAAGAAGATGAAGTTTGAGGGCGAACCCAAGAAACCACCATCGTAAGTTTGCCCCATTCAACTCGTCCATTGTGTTGTTTGTTCTTCTCAAACCTTCTAAAGTTTAGACTCATTGTTTGATTTTTGTCTCTCTAGAAACGGATATCAGAAGTTCTCTCAGGAGATGCTGTCCAACGGAGAGCTGAACCACCTCCCGATGAAAGAACGGATGACTGAGATCGGCAGCCGCTGGCAGAGGTTACCGCTGAAGGACAAGGAACGCTACAAGAAGATCGCTGAGGAGAAGCAGAGACAGTACAAAGTCCAGCTAGAACAGTGGCTCGCTGTAAGAAGTGTTTTTTTTGTTGTTGTAGTTTGGGGGGGTGTTTTATTATCCCGGGCACTTGACTTAACAAACATACACTTCTGTCTTTCCACAGAGTCTGTCTTCACAAGAGAGAAACACTTACAAAGAATACAATTCACAAGTAAGTCAGTTATTTCAGTGTTAGCGCTGTGCTGTCACCAACTGGAGTAGAGCTTGTACTCTTGCTCTGTAACGTTAAAATCTTTCTAATATCTAAAAAATCTGTTGATGTTTCAGAAAAGGAGAACTACAGCAAAACCAGGAGGCCCCAAGGCAAAGTTCAAGAAATCTGTAAGCGTCGACTCTCTCGTTCTTCTTTTTCTCGTCTTATAAATCAGTTGTTGTGACATCGTCCAGTGATGTTGCCGGACCCACCTGAAAATCTCTCCTCTCCCTCACAGGACACGGAGGAGGAGGATGATGACGATGAGGACGAAGATGACGACGAGCAGGAGAGGGCTTCCTCTGAGGCAGACTCATCCAGCGAGGATGACGACGACGATGATGACGACGTGAGTTGCCTCTCACTTAACCAGAGTTGACGACAAGATGTGATCGATTGTGCTAAATACATGTGTTCTTTTGTTTGTTTTGTTTTTTATGGCTGTTTAAAGAAGGGGGGATGATGATGATGATGATGACGACGACGATGATGATGATGATGATGACGACGATGATGATGACGACGAGGCAGAAGACAAGGAGAACAAGTCAGAGGACAGCAGCAGCGAATCTAATTCGCAGGGGACGTCGGACTCTGACTCGGACTAAAACGGTGCCGACGTGATGAACTGAGCAGCGCTGAGCTGAGCCAAGAGTCAAGGGAGCTCTGCCACTGTGCCAACCCTGCTCTCCTCCCACCACCAGAGGGAGCCCCTGCATCGCCTCATTCACTTCACACTCACCCACTTTATGTTGCTGCGTAGGTGATCTGCTTACGGAGGGACCCCGCCCTTATGTCCAAAATCAGTCTTATTCCCTCCCCGGTGCGACGGTCACCTCACAGCACGGGCCGCTGACGTTATGCCAAAAACAGCATCCCACTGGTTTGGTGATGTCATGAACATTTCTGCCGCTGGTTTCAATCTCGACTTCCAGGTTCAATGGTTTAAGGTTAGACTCTTAATGTCGAGGGGAATGAAGAACTCTCACGTTTGTTTTATTCTTTTGGTAATTAGTTGACGACAGGTGGCTTCATAGAGCCAAAGAACATAGTATGGTGGATCACCTTAGGGAGGGGGGTGGGGGGGTGTGCAGGGTACTGAAAAATTGCACTCTACAGAATGTTTCCATGAATTTTTTTTTTTTTCCAGAACATTGTCGCGTTGTTCTCTCTTCTCAATTTATGATGTAGATTTTATCATTTGGTTCTTAAAGAGGTGGTATTTTTTCAGGAAAAAATCAAGCCATTATGAATGTCTTTTTGTTGCTGGAGAATTTCATAACTTGTTACTTACTCATGTTCTCATTTAAAACGATAACAGTGCCTACATAAAGTATTCACCCCCTCTTGGACTTTTTCATGTTTTATTGTTTTATAATGTTGAACCAAAGTGGATGTAACAAGGCTTTGATTCCCACGGACGTCTCTTTGAAGGAAAATGCCACATTAAAAAAAAAAAAAAACGACTTACGCAGCAGATATTTCAACACAGATGGGAACGTCGGTGTCATAACTCGGCAAGACAGACAGCAAGCACAAAAAAGCTTAAAACACCACACAATTGATTACATAAGTATTAAGTCTTTTAAATATTTAGCAGAAGCGACTTTTGGCAGCAGCTGTGAATGCATGTGGATCGTCGTTACCTGCAGCTTTTCCTCTAATTGTCTGTACCAAAACTGCCCAGTCAAGGTGAAGAAGGAGCAGCAGTTTCAAGTCCTGCCTCAAATTCTCTATTGGATTTTAGTCTGACCTCACTAATGCGATTCTTGCACCAACACAGCCTGGTCTAAGAAGATTTACAGCTGTGCCATATTCTTTACGTTTCTTTTTTTAATAGACCTTACTGTAGTCTGTAGGCTGGTCTGTGCCTTTTTAGTTTTTAGTAAACTTGCTGCGATTTAATCAGAATTTTCATTTTATCTTCACAACTTATGTTTTTTTTTTAAAAATTAAAATTCAAGCTTCTAGTTAGAGATGCATTTACACAAAGTGATCTCCGCTCAATTTATGTGACATTTACCTCCACCAGTCAGTACCGTTGTTTTAGTTTTATATCAGGACTTAATTTAGATCAAATGGTTTTTACTTTGACAATAAAGAGTCTGTTGAGGAGAGTCAGGAAAAAAAAAGCCTGCTTACGTCCACTGTGCTTCAGAGCTAAAGACTCGAGGGAGGCCAATACTCTTTATAGGCACTGTTGGATCAATTGCTGTGTCTGTAATTTAAGGTGCCGTTGATCACCTGACACGTCTTTGAGGACACGTGAATCCGTCAGTCTGAAACAGTTCTGCTCGACTCAGCTAATTCAGCAGTTTGTTCTGGCCTGACAGTAATCAGTGTTTTATTGTGTGACCAGAGCAGTTTGTCGTTGAAGGGATAACTCATGTTTTCCACATTTAAAGCTCAATCTGTCTCTGTTTTTTTTTTTTTTTTTTTTTAAAAAAGAATATGTCACACTGATCTGTTTGTTTCTTCTCTGAACCGTTGTTTTACATTTCTTTTGCGGTTTATTTGAATTTGTCAGTAGGTTTGTTTTTAATTGTGAGCAGTCCTGATCCATCTGGAATCATTTGTGGATGAAGCGAATGGTTTTCATCAAGTTTGTTTTTGACATTTTAATGGTATTGACTGTAATCCATGTGGGGTTGTAGTCTGATGCTTATCCCAAAAAAAGTGTGCACTTAACGTAAATCTGTCCCTCTGTGTGAGTTTGTGTGCATGCATGCACAAAACTGTGTATATATGAGGGTGTGAGTGTGTGTTTCTTTGCTTTAATGTGTGCTGTTTTTATCGTTTTGTTGCATACCATGATGTGGCTGCAGCGTGCATGTATGTGCCTGTGTGGGGACATCATACCAACACCATGAATGTAGATATTGTTAAATCTCTTCATTATTTTTTTTTTTCCTCCAAAGGTCTTTAGTAATTTTTCTGCTCAGCGCTGTCGTGTCATTGGTTACCTGAAAACAAATGACGAGACTTCCAAGACTGTCATTTTGGGTCCACAGACAGATGAGTACATGGCAACTATTAATAACCGTTTAGCAGTGGACTGATTTTGACCTTTATGAATCTCATCACTGTCTGAAACAAAACCAGCGCGGACTATTTAAATAACCTGGGGGAGGGAAAAGGCATGTGGTTGCTGATGTTGCTCGAGTTTATAAAAGGGATTCGGGGGAAGTGAGTTGCCAGAGGAACTGGGGTTAAAAACTGTTGTAATTTTTCTGTAAATACTGTTTTTGTATTGAGTGCTTATTGTTTTGTTAGTGCTTTAAGTTGGCAAACCCTCATCTGTGATTTCTGAGGCCAGTGAGTTTTTCACTCACACGGGGAGAGTTTTTGGTTTAATTCACCTGTTTTAGTTGTTTCTTCTCTCCCTTCTGTTGGTTTATAGAGATATCTAAGACAGCAAAGCTTTACAACTTTGTACTGCTGATCATTTGACAAAATTTGATGTTTTCTATAGCTGAGGGTGTTCATATGTCCTTGTAGTTCAAGTCTTTGGGCAAATAAAAAAATGATCTTTAACAGGTAGTGCTCATGTGGTGTGTTTAAACCTGAAACAGTGATGTGTGGGAAGAAATACAGTCAAAAGTATGTGGACGCCTGCTGAGGTACTTTTCTGTTTTTAATGGTTTGGGACTCATACATGATAGATAATATATTACATGGTGTATTATGAAGCTGAAACAATTAGTTGATTAATAAATATTAAGAAGCTATTTTGATCTATTAATTTATGAAGGAAACAGCTTAGTCTCTGTGTTTAACGTTTAAAAATAAAATATCTTGGTCTTGAACAATATAAGTATTTAAATTGGTCAGGTTACATGAAGGGAATTTGTAATACACACTATTTTCTGATATTTTATAGACCAAATGATCAACAAATGAATCCGCACTAAAAACGAAAAGTTAGTTAACCTCCAGCTCCTCAAACTATCTAGTTTGTCTTTGCTGAAAGACAACGAGGCCTCAGATTTACTCTACAACAGTTTGATTAAACACATTAAGGCATTCAAACTTTTTTCCCCAAGAAAGAGAGCAACCTCTAAAACATGACTCTTTGTTACAGGTTGAATGAAATCACAACCCCTTCTCATCTTCTCACAAAAGAAGAAATGATGAGAAAAACTTCATCCAGCATCATAATATATGTGATTATCCGGCCCTAATCTCCCAGTTTTCTCTTCTCCGATGCTCACTAATGGAGTAAATTCCTGCAGAAATCATTCAAAAAGCCTTCAGAGATGAATGGAAGCTCTTACAGCTGCAGGATGAAGTCTTGACAAGCACATATGGATTCTTTATGTGTTGGTGTCCACATACTTTTGGCCACATAGTGCGCATTATTGGTACAGATGACCTCATTCAACCGCCCAGGCACAGCTAACTGATCCCAGATCAGCAGTGGACAGCTCATTTTCATTTACTGATGTCTTAAGTGGGTGGAAAAAGTCTCAAACCCGCATCAAGTCTGGCAGTCATACCGGAAGCAAGCTAAAGTGTACCTTCAGAATAAAATCCCCAACAGGGCTTTAACTGCGTCACACTAATCTCCTAGCAACTGCATCTTTTCTTGGCTGGTCCTTCTAAATATAGATGGAGCAAAGCCTGGCAGAGGGACATATGCAGCTCATGTGTGGAGGATGCTTTTGGTAACATTTCTGAAAATACATGCTAATAATACAATCCAAAAAAAACCCCACAGACATCCTCAAACCACCAGTCACCAGTGGTAATGATCAGTGGTGGAAAGTAACTAATTACATTTACTCAAATACTGTACTTAAGTACCATTTGAGGTACGTTACTTGAGTGTTTCCAATGTGTGTTACATTAAACTTCCACTCCACCACATTTCAGATGTGAATATTGTAGTTTTTACTCCACTGTGAGTTAGTTTTAAGATTCATATTTTATATAAAAGATGTGATCTATGTGATGACTCAGATTTAACTACCTAACAATATATGAAGTAGATAAATTTAGCACCACCTTCATTGGCTGTAACATTAAAATACTACTTGTGTGTTAATACTCCAGTAATAATATTCAGATGATATGATGTATATGATATTATAACACTAAGATTTTTATATAAGTCTAATCTTGAAGGTAACATTTATTTGTGTGCATTTTCCAATTGCGCAATATGCTAAATACATTAACCTCAGTTACTATAATTAGGTACAATTTGGGATATTTGTACTTTACTTGAGTATTTCCATTTTTACTCCACTACATTTCAGAGGGAAATATTGTACTTTAATGCCACTACATTCATTCAACAGCTTTAGTTTCTTTGCAAATTCAGATGATCAATACAAAATATAAACTAATACATTATTGTCAAAAAATTAAGCTATCTGGTGTTTAAAGTTGTTCAAATTAGCTTCACTTTTATTGGCTGCAACATTACGTATCAATGCATAAATAATCATAATACAATCATATTGTATATATTTGGAAATGTACCATTCTGCCTATTGAGTACTTTTACTTTTGGTACTTTATGTATTTGATAAGAGTACAAGACAACAAAATGCAGTTCAGCATGGACATGAATGTGGACATGAATACACTGAGATACATATATGGTATGAACATTATGAGTAGTATGAAGAGTATGACGTCCGTGAGATGAGTAAGAGTACACGCAGCACTTCCAGTACACAGTGCAGGTATAAATATAGAATATACAGTTCAGGTGAAAGAACAAGTGATGCTAATAGTAGACACACAGAATAAACAGCTGGAGGTATAATATGGATATGGTGTGTATACTCTTGGTCAGATATGTACAGTTTAGACAGTAAAACAAATATGTGTACACTGTAGGTCAGATATATACAGTACGGGCAGAAGTATAAATATGTGTTATGTGAGAGAATAAACAGTGCTTTCTTTCAGTGCAGTAGTAGTAGAAGTTAACGCTTTTTTTGTATTGTTACATAGTGGTATTGTTACTTTTACTCAAGTACAATATAGGAGTACCTCTGAATCTGAATCTGATTTACTGGCAAGTAAGTTTTCACACACCAGGAAGTTGTCTTTGTACGATACAGAGTAAAAAAATATAAGACAGGATGAAAGCAAGTACTGCAAGTCAGAAGCTCAAATTAAATGTAGAATAGACAATAAATATAATCACATTGTAAAATAAAGTTCAAGACAATATGCACAATATGACCTATATAAAAAATTTTAAAAATGTGCACATGTATGCAGGAAGGTGCAAAATATCTGCCATAGATGGGTAAAAGTTCACAGTATAAGGAATATTTGCAATGTCTAACATACAGTCCAAAAGATGTGCATTAATATAAAACAATAATTCTTCCCCCATCTGTGTTTTTACACAGTGGCATTGCTATTTTCTCTTAATTAAAGTATGTTAGTACTTCTTTCATGTATTTTACACAGCAGTATTGTTACTTTTACTTTTACTTTACTTTTACTTTTACTTTTACTTAAGTACTTCTTTCACCACTTTCACCACTGATTTTTTTACATATAAGAATTATTACTTCCTTTAATTAAATAAAGGAGTATTTTATTGTTAATTTTACTTAATTAGTGCTGGTACTACATCTACCATTAGTGTTTTTACAAAGTAAGTGATACTTTCTTGTGTACTGAGTTTTTTGCAGCTTCTCACACACATTTAAGACTCTTCCTGGACTGCAGGGCTTTTATTGGAGAGGGTGAAAGCGGAAGTGGGTTCTTTTATTTTTCCGTCCGTTTCTCCGCCGTTTAACGGCCTCCTCGGTGTCAAAAACGGTGTTTTAACGCGAATTTAAGCGAAACACCTGCGACAACAAACAGCACAAACCAGTATTTAGCTTCGCAGACGGACAGAGGGATGGAGGGGACCGAGGACCGGGCTGCGTGTGTCCGTGTGTGACGGTGGACCGAGCGGGGAAGAGTTTGTGTGTGACAGGGTAAGAGGAAACAGGAGACACCAAACCTCCACAGCAGCCTGTTTTTATCTTTAATGTGCCTCAATTCACCTCATTTAACCACAAAGCTCCTTTATGAGCAGGAGCAGCTGTCGGTGTCAACACAAAGAGATGTTAGCTGGTGTTGAAGAGTCTTTATTTTTAACATGGTCGCTGTTTTCTTTGTTTTCTTCTCACATTAGCCCGACTGATGCAGCTGGTTCGTGTTAAATATGTAGTTCGTGTTTACACTGTAAATAAACTCCTGACATGCTGATGCTAATAACAAAATGACTCCTATATTTTAATCTTACATTGCATTGAAGCATTAATTCAAATATTTTCTTCCCTTTGACAGAATGAAGACAAATCTGCATCATAGCTATTTTAAAAGTAAGTATTATATAAATAATATAAAGCAAACCTTTCTTTAAGCTATCACCTGTGCTCACCTTTTGTTTTTCCATCATAACCCCTCAGGTCAGCACCTCAGTATCTTGCTATCAGGATTTCCCACACAGATTTTCAAATGAAAATGGAGGATATGCCCCTGTCAGGCCCAGACAACACCAAGCTGGAGGTGAGTGGATGTTAAAGCAGTAACACCCCTGCGTGTGGCTTATTGCTTTAATTAAACATATACCTGGTAAGTTTTCACAAAGTAAATACACAGTTATTGCACAACAATGCAATTATTTATTGATAAGAAATAATCACTTCAGCAACATTTAACAGAAGGGTTGCCAGGTAGCACACAGGCCACAGACTGTATTTAAAGATGGATGACGCACTTCCACTTCCTCCCACTGTACAAAAATGATGCTAAAATATCCTGGTGACGTCATTTGGAGCCGGAGTTTGCGCAGTAGTGTTCGAGGAAGGATCCCGCCCACAAACCCCCTCAATTCAATCGAAAATCAATGAATTAGAAACTGTTAACTAACAATCACCTGCCAAAGTTACAGTGACGTCTCCTTTCGATGTTCCTGCTCTACATTTGGTTTCTTAAAAAAAAATCCTCTGCAAGTTTTACTCCCATTTCACAAAACCAGTTAAACCAAACTTATCAGAAAAATCAACACTTTAATTAACATCAGCATAACGAGAACTCCTTAAAATGAGAGAAATCATCTTTGGGAAAAATGTATTTGATGTGCACTCACACACTTTTTTATTTAGTCCCATCTGCAGACATGAAGGGGCAGGAGTGATGACCTGTACTGCAGCCAGCTTCCTCCTCCGTCCTGTCCGTGTCTTTCCACTTTTAGCCTGTCTAGAAAATCAAAATTCACAGCAAAACATTTTAAATTATTTATTTGGTGCAGTAATATTGATGTCATTTGGTCACTTGTGTTTATAAAGTGATCAAGGACTGCTAGTGTTTAGTTTTATAAGTCGAATTTGTCTCCAACTTTCTTTCATCTGTCTGTCTGTGGCATCCAGCTGGTTTTAAATGATCTTATTGGCTGTCTTTGGCGCAGGCCTTGGTCCATGACATCTACTCTGAGCTGGTGGAAGATGCCTGTTTGGGCCTGTGTTTCGAGGTGCATCGTGCTGTTAAACAGGGCTACTTCTTCTTGGATGAAACGGACCAGGAGAGCATGAAGGAGTTTGGTGGGTGCCGTCGCTTCCCATTTGTTCTTTCACTTTATCTCCTTTGGTGTGTTTGCTCACAGTAATTTCTTTTTTATTACCCTTCCAGAAATTGTGGATCAGCCCGGAGTGGACATATTTGGCCAAGTGTACAATCAGTGGAAGAACAAAGAGTGTGAGTGCCCCAACTGCAAAAGACTGATCGCAGCTTCTCGCTTCGCCCCGCACTTGGAGAAATGTCTCGGCATGGGACGCATAACAGCAGTCGCATCGCCAACCGCAGGTCGGTCAATAAAGGTCATTCAGGACTTATTGTTGTGTTGATTCAAAGTGGGTATGATCACATTGTTGTTATTGTTTTTCTTTACCTTTGAACAGGCTAGCCAGCAATAATAACATGAGCAAATCAGAGAGTGATCAGGAGGACAACGATGACCTCAATGACAACGACTGGTCGTACGGGGCAGAGAAGAAAGGTGAGCTTCTAAAAACTTTCATTTCCACTGGGCTGAAAAAAATGATTATGCTTCTACATAATAAAAAAACTTCCCTTTTTCCATGTTCCAGCCAAGAAAAGAAAGTCAGATAAGGTATTTTTGCCTTTGTTTCCATTTAGCAGACAATAATGGAGAATATTTAATGTGTTTTAATGATGATTGAAATCTAACCTGATTGATTTTCTTTGTGCAGAATCAAAATTCTCCAAGGAGATCTAAATCTATGAAACATAAAAATGGTGAGTCTATCAAGTATTTAGTTTCTAGTGTGTTGATGAATGTGGTGTGAATGTTTCTGGAGCTGCTGCTGTAGAATACACACACCTGCTTTCTAATGCAAACCACAGTGTGGTGTAGAGAGGTTATACAAGCCAACGGTTCACATTTTATAGGATTTACTGATCCACGGCCAAAATGTCAAAGTGCAATGTTGAGTGAAGAGTTTTTTAAAATATTGTTTATCTTTTGCACCTTTCCGTCAGACTTTAGGGTCTTTATGTGAGTCATGCATATTAGCACTTAAAACAAATGATTTGATCATGATGTGCAATAATATGTTGAAAGATTTTAAATGAAAATTGAAGTGACGAGTGAGGGTTTTCAGGGGCAAGCTCTTGCAGGAGTGCTCTATTTACAGGGGAGAAGTAAGTGATATCTGAATAGCTGCGAGTTAGTTTGGAAACTCTCATGACTGTGACTTGAAATCGTGCACGCTGGGATTATTTTCCAAATTTCCAATTTTGATGACATTTCAATGGTGTGGGGTTTTTTTTTGTCCCACAGGTGAGCTTGGGAGCAGCGTCAGTGCAGAGCCTTACAAGGTGACAAATCCTCCTTTGTTCAAGTTCTTCCATCTTGTATTATTTGGTGCAAACTATTAATAATGCTTCTTTGTCTGTCTTTTATTTCAGTACAACTATAATACTGGCATCAGTTATGAAACTTTAGGCCCCGATGAAGTCAGATCCCTTTTAACAACGGTGAGCAACCTGCATGAATGTGCAATGAGCGTGCAGATCTTTTTGCTTTTCTTTTTCTATCTCTTAATTTCTCTGGATAAACAGCCCGTTTCTGTTTCTGTATATTATACAGATGTTGATCTTCAAAGTTGTGTTTGTTCTTTACAGCAATGCGGGGTGATCTCTGAGCACACCAAGAAGATGTGTACCAGGTAATTACTGTCTAATCCACCAGCACATAGAGAAACTAGATGAAACTTCTCCACTCTGGTTTACAGCTTATATCTGAGATAATGTAGGATAGTTTCAGGCGCTGTAGCACCCGAGGTCAGTGTCTTTATGAGCCTCAGTCTGGACCGTCTGCCAAATCACATCGAAATCCTGTCTGAAAAAAAAAGTCATGGCTGCATGTGAAATCTGGAAACATGATCACTTTCATCTGTGTATTTATGAAAATGATCATGTATGTTGGGACTAACTCGGGTACACAAGTGGCAACTCATTGCATTTCATTGTGTAACATTTTTTTTCTGGACCTGCGATTGACTTCTTCCCCAAATTAAACTCTGTAAAGATCACAGAAACAATCACATATAGCGATATTTTGAATTGGACCACAGAGGACCCCGTCAGTGACCAACCTCTAACATTTCATAACCTTTAACATCTCATTTCTCTAATCTTCCCTCTTCCCTCGTCCAAATTGGTCACTGATTGTGTCCGTCCAGTCCGTCCCACCTCCCTCCCTCCCTCCCTGTGCAGGCAGGGCGATGCGTGAAGCTTTGTGGGTGGGCGGCCGTCAGTCAGGGATGTATAATGCCACCTTGTGTCCCACCAGGTCTCAGCGATGTCCCCAGCACACGGACGAACAGAGGAGGGCCGTCAGGGTGTTCCTCCTGGGGCCGTCCGCGTGAGTGTGCCCTGTCCCCTTCCTTACCCGCCTCCCCTCCTCTCCCCCACCTCCTCACCCACAAGTGTACTTAACTAAAATCATGTTTGAATGAGTGTTGAGACCCTCGCTGGGCCGTTTTCTAATCAGGTTGCCTTTGCCAGAGACAGGAAAAGAGCACTGCTGCTGGTCAGCGTCGTGAATACTCCGGTACAGGTGGCCTTTCTGCAAGTAACAGCTCTTTGACAGGCAGTCGTGACTATCCTCTAACACAAGCGTTAACAGAAGCTGCAGCTGAAGGGGAGATGAGACTTGTGTGACCTTTTGTCGTTTTAAAAAGGTCACACATTACCTCCAGAGGTTTTCATGGCCCAGATTGGCTCTCAGAGGAGGAACACCTGATACAGCTCCGGTGGTACCTGCATAATTTCTGCAGGCAATTTAATGCCACCCATTCATTAATGTTTGACCCCACATCTTATTTCAAGCTTTAGAAAATGTTTTACATGTTTCTAGATGATCATATGGTTTAAATTGTGCCATAACGTTCATACCATATACTAAACATTATAATGAAACATTACCCAAAAAAATGAAGTGCATGCACTGAAACTGATAAATTGTTGTTGACAGACGTCGTGCTGTACGGTTGTAACATATTTAGGAGTTGGCAGGCTCAGGCTTTGACTGTACTAAAGTCAGTAATGCTGATATTCACCAGTAGGAACCAGGTTGTGTATTAACAGTGATAAATAAATAATAAAGCAAACAATTGGTCAACCAGAAGTAAAGAAAAAACAATAACTAAATAGACAAATAAAGATAAAGTGAAGCAATAAAAGCAGATAATGTGATGTCAAAATTGTTGCTAGTCAGCACAGAAATCAGAGTAGATACTGTAATAAAACAACAAATCTTTTTCTAACGAACACAGACAGACTCCACACTCAAGCGAACACCACTTGGGGCCCCGAAAAGAGCAAAGAATGGAGAGTCCAGAACAAACTGTTTGTAAGTGAGCAGCTTGGAGCAGGCGGGGTCAAAATCTGCTCTAATCTCACACAGTTGTTCTCACTGCTTTTTATTAAATCTCTTGAAAATCCAGGGTGCTACAGGCTACAACAAAAAGTTCACCAAATTCACATGAGTATATTTATATTTTTTTTTTCCTTTTTCTCAAATCATTAGCAACAATCCTCTTACACACACACAAACACAGTCTCATCGTGTGTGACAAACTGCCCCAGAGTATATTACAATTCAGAATAGCAAAGTGACTTAAAGTAGAAGAAGGTGAGGAGCATTTGTTGGAAAATGGCAAATTTGTCAGTAAGTCTGTAAAAGCCAGAAACCATGATAAATAAGTCACTGTGCTGCAGAGATCTTAATAATCTTACCACCCCTGTAACTGTTTGACTATATTTACTATACCAGTATAGACATTACGTGGTCAGTCTGAGTTTTGTCGAACAGGCTGTATCTGTGTCTGGCTTTCATGCGATAGGCCGGCGCTGTCCGACACGGACGCTGTGGTGGAGAACGACAGCTTTGACATTCCAGATGGACAGACCCTGATGAGCCGCCTGCAGTGGGAAGACTCGCCTGATATTTCACCCACTGACTCTGCCTCGTCCAAAGCCAGTAAGGAAGGAAACACGCGCCGCACCGGACACCATCTTTTGATAAAACACAAAGACGGCTGACGGATAATTTTCTGTCCTTCTCACAGGCACCAACCATTCGGATTCCAGGAGGCCAAAGAAGAAGAAGAGGACATCTCTTGGTTTGAACAGCGGAGTAGGAGGGGAGGGGAGGAGGAGGAGGAGGAGGAGGGAGTATGACTGGAGGTGGCGGTGGCAGCAGCAGCAGCTCTCAGAGTAATATCAGCTTATCGACCAAAAAAAAGAGGCCCAAACTCTCAGCACCTTCTATTTCCAGTATCTACGATGACTTAAACTAGCATAAGCCCTGCCTGTCAGACCAGCTCTCCTCTCCTCCTGCAAGTCCCTCCTGTCGTACCCACATTTACAGGTCTCAGCAGGACCGGGGTGAAACTTGACTTAGTAGTTCTTTATTCATTCAGCCTTGACAAGTAAGACGATTTAATGAACATTTCTCCCTCTGTATGATGAACACAGTACTCTGAAAATGGTGGTTGGTCACAGAGTCTGCACAATATAATAACAATAACATTACATTTATTTTTGGTGGAAAAAAAAATGTAAATACTTTAAATAAGACACCATAAATGGCCTTTTTCACGGCAGCCATTTTGACTTAACATGGCAGGAAAGTCACAGGTGCGATGATTATTATTATTATTATTATTAAAGGCTGCGCTCCATTTAGCTTTCCTAATTCAGGGCTTGCTGTGCATGCTTTACTTACACACCTAAATGGGACACAGCCATCGTTAACAGAATTACTATCACCTGATTCTCCTGCTGTGACAAATTAAAATGTCTATTAGGAATCTTTATTTGTCCACTTTTTTTTTTTCTTTTTTCTGGAAGTCGAATGCAAACTGAAAGAAGTTTGTATAAAACGCAAACATTTAAATTCCTAATGCTGTTTTTTTCTTATTTGCTAATTTAAGTTTAAGATCTTTTTATTAGCTATTGCAGTCAGATTTTTTGCATGAGAAGTTAGACGTCTTAAATCTGGCTCTCTGAAACCTTCAGGTGCTCTGTCATAGTTTTTGCCGATCGTTTTAGACTCTGTTCGTTAAACTCGTGGAGACTTGTGGACTTTAACTGCTTTCAGTTTTAACACTTGACACGTAGACTGGAGTACTTATCAGTGGCTTTTTAATTCTAGCGTCGTATTGCACAGTTGTGAGTGAGTGCCTCTGTATGCTGACCTGCATTCAGTGTAAAACGTCACTTTTTTCGTGTATAGTGTGCGTATGTGCGGTTAGAGGGTGTGTGTGTGTGCGTGCACGTGCAGTCATTTATATTTTCATAAAACTATGCATCCTAGAATGTGACATTTTTGTGAACGTATGTGTGCCATTTTAAATATTTAACTTTTTTTGTTGTTTACATCAACAATATATTTAAGTTTTTATTCATCACTGCCTATGAAGTGATGCTGTATGTATATTATTTGTGTATAAATGCAGATTTTTGATATTTGATGAGCCAGTGGGCTTTTGGGGCACATGTACAGTACATGTATGTATGACGTGTAAGATAGAAAAGTAATCATGAATCCAACTTTGTTTCCACAGAACTAAACTTATCTTGTAGTTTCTGCTGGAAAATCTCATCGTACATTAAGTAGATCTGTTCAGCTCGTCATTCCTGATCATAGGTGACGAGTCCACATCTTGTAAACCTATAACCAACTAAATCTGATGTAAAAGTTGTAAGATATGTAGAGGCCGGATGCACTATTTCACTAATCTTCTACTTCTAATTTTTCATAGTCGATGTCTTAGAGACGCATTTTCAATTGTTTTTCTTAGAAATTGGCTTTACAAAGGCAAAAACTTTAAGATTTTGTTGTAGAGTCAGAAGAGTGGTTGAGTACAAGGAGGATGTATTTTATTTGTGTCAAGATGTCGCTGTAAAACTTTGGGACTGCATGAAAATTATTAGGATGAAAGCAACAGTCACACTCACTTCATGTGATTGGACGGCCGTGTGGAAATGAGAAAAGAGGCAGGCATCCATCTTCTCTTAAGCTCTTTCTCTTTTTTTCCATTCTTACAACTATTTCTGTCACTTTTTATAGAAACAACAAAGTGCAACACTATGAATGTTTTCCAGGAGAAAATATGGGCAGTTATCAACGTATTTAAATATTATCACACCTTTTTCTAAAAGGCCTGGTGGTCTTCTTTATTTGGAAGAGCAGGGAAGAGTCTTTAGACTTTTTCTCATTCCTGATTATATTTCCTTTCCTTACAATATTTCTCTTAATCAAAGCTTGATTTTCTTGCTTTCTGAGCCCACTTCACTTATTTGGTGGCAGCTGAAATGACTATTTCTTAAGCAGCTATTTGTTCATAAATACGATGGCTCAGTGGCTTTTGTGTTTGTGAATATTTATTCCAGGTATAGGATGGAGGAGGCTGTTCCTTTTTATTTCTAAGGGCAGGGTCCAAAGAAAACAATAATGGCAAAGGAGGGCTTTTTTTTTAAATCAGTCAAACCCCAATAATTTTCATACAGTCTTTAAAGACAAGAGCAGTCATTTGTATATCTAAAATGTCATGAGTACGACAATCTGTCAGAGCCTGATCTAAGTTTTCACATTTTGTCATTTGATTCTGTTAAATCTGTCGTAACTTTTAATGTGCCCTTTTGAATCTTTTCCAGTAAAGTCTTGTGATGTGCACTAAAGATAAATGACCCGTTCTTCAGATCCTTTTCGTAGGTATGATACGATTTTTAAGCCACCTCTCGTGAATGAAGCTGACGGCTGATGTTCTCTCGTGGCTCTTTGTGTATCTGTGTGCAGTATGAGTGCAATAACAACGAATGCGATGTTGTGAGTTTCCAATATTTTTCCAGGCACAAGCACAGATCTGCGCATGTGCGAATGACTGTTGTAAATGAACATAATGTGATACATAGGTTATTTTTCTTCACTGTCATGCATACTGGTGTTTGTATATAAATAAACACAAACCCGACGCAGAGGCTCGCTTCTTTACACCACAAACACGACACGAGTTTGGTTTGAAATGCTTTAATTTGAGACATCACTGAAGCCAGAGCAGTCCAGCATAATCAGGAAGGTTCCCCCCTCCAAATCTTTAAGTGCCAGATGCAGGTTCATTTGATTCATTCTATCATTTTATTTACAGAAAATACACAATATATTTACAATATTTTTTCAAAAAGTTAACATTTTCAGGTCTACTGGTTATTTAAATTAGACTATTTCTACATAGCAACGGTTTTGGAGCAACAAAAATATCTGAAATTTTCATCCTAGCACAGATGCAGCTGTGCAGTCTGTATTTGCTTACACAGAGCTTGAATCATTCAAAAAAAGAAAAAAGTCAAACTGGCACACAGCACAACAGTGACTGGGTCCAAAAGATTTTAGATTCTTGAATCTATCGGTTAATTTTTTATTTTTTTTAAACACAGAAACAGTGGCATCAAAAACAATGACACACAGGAGAGCATGATGAATCTTTCGCAACAATAAAAGAGCAGACGAGATAAAGCCAGAGTTTTGAAACATGGAGTGAACCACTAAGTCGTGTTTGAAGAGAGGCTATGGTTCAGCTGAACGTCACTCACTGTAGATTATTATTTACCTCACATATACTGCTTTTTTTTGTATCTTGAAACATGCACAAACAGGCTCACCTAGCCACTCACTCACCCACCCACACACACACTTACACACATACACTCTGCAGGAATCCAATCCACTGTGGCAACTGCACCAAGCTCCTTTTTGATTAGTCCTTTTCTTTGGGCACCACCCACCGCTGTGATTATTTATATTTCACATCACAACACCGAGCTGTAAGCGCACGGCCTCCCTCTGCCTTTTCAGCGGCTGTGCATCCCAAATATCAGAAAGCTGAAGAACACAGTGACTCCCACGAGGGAGATAGTCGCAGGGGCGGTGAAGAACTGCCTGTAGTTGATGCGGAAATACCAAACCACAGCCAATATCACCACAAACACGGGCACCACCAGGCTTCCGGTGCTGATGGCCACACCGGCGGCCCTGAATCCTCCAGAGACCCCGGACCCTGCCCCGGCACCGCGCTGGCGCCCCTTCCTCTGGGGCCTCGTGCAGCGCCTGGGAGATGTGGCAGTGGATCACGCTGTTGTTTGTGATGTTCAGGGATAACAGAGTCTTCTTGGGATCCTGCAGCAACTGGCCTTGGTAGATAAGTTTTATTTGATGCTCCCGACCTGAGAAGTATTTACTGGAGAAAAAGAGAGATGAGAAAGAAAATCTGTTAAAAGACTCATTTAAAGAATAGTATGGCATTTTGCGAACTTTCTTTACATACGAAGGTCAAACACCACTCTCATGTCAGTACAATAAATATCAGGGCTAAACAGCTAGCCAGGCTCTGTCCAGGTCAGGTAACAACACTGGAAAGCAGACTATTTACAGCTAAAGATCACTCATTAAAGCTCCAATCAGTAGGTTTAGGGGATTCTCTTAATCTTACTGAGTAAAAGTGCTCTTATTTTGAAAATCAGAGTTCATGCTCCACTCCTCTCTCTACGGGGTGCTACAACTTGCCTCCAAAGCGCGTACTCGCAGTGTTGCTCGGTCTAATTTGCTCTTTTTAACTAATTTTCTTTGCTGCTCTGTGTACTTATCTTTCGTGTAAACTGTTGTTTTCTTGTTTCTTGGTCTTTCGGGGTTGTTTATCTTCTATTAAATTGCACCAAGTTAGCACATACACCGTGGAGCGGAGCCTGTGCAGGAGCAGCAATCTCGAACCTCTGTTAGATACTCTGTCCTGATTGGTTGTTTTGACCCAGGTGCAGTGGATTCTTGCCAAATGGCCTCAGAGGCAACAGGTCAGGACAAAGTGACAATTTTAGTTAAATAAATTTTTTTTTAAAGTCATGTTTAAATAAGTTACCTATTTCTGCTTCAACACAAGATGTTTCTAGCTAAAACTAAAACACACAGTAAGAGCGCACCCACACTAAACTATTTCTTGGACATCCTGCAGTTTTTGCTGGCTGCCTGCCAGAAATACAACCACAATGCTTTGTTCTTTTTACTCTTGTAACGTCCCGTTTTAATTACAGACTAGCTGTTATCCCTTGTTCCCAGTCTTTATGCTAAGCTAACTGGCTGCTGGCTTTAGATTCAGATTTATCGTACAGACTTAAGAGTGGTATTGATCTTCTCATCCCTGTAAGAAAGCAAAGACGCCTATTTTTGCTTGATGTCCGTGAGTTGATGTTTGGGGTTGTGTAACCAACCTTTTCAGTACTCCCACAGTATCCTGTGGCTCTACAACAGCTACTTCTTCCGTGTCATTTAAAAACTTCAGGCGGACAGAGATGCAAGTTGTAGTAGTGGTGGTGGGGATAGGGGTGGTGGTTGGGGGCGAGATGGTGCTGGACAAAACTGGGATATGCTTTATAATCTTTTTATCTTCCCCCTCCAGCTCCTCGTCCTCATCTTCCTCCTCATCATCAGCCTCATCATCATCCTCATCTGAAGTGTGCAGTCTTCCAGCCTGTAGTTGTTTGCTCTGTATGTCCAGCAGGAGATCGGTCATGACCCCCTCAGCTCCCTCCACCGTCCCCTCGGCTTCTCCCCTCTCAGTCCCCGGCTCGCCGTCGTCCGGCTTGTTCTCCTGCGAAGGCGGAGCGGCCTGCTGTTCAGGGGCATCGGCGCTGGGAGGCCCCCCGCTGTACCTGTCGTGGCCTCCCAGTCCAATCAGAGAGGCGTGAGCGCCCACAGTGAGGATGGTGCCCAGGATGTGGTCTCCCCGGTCGGCCACATGCGTCGAGAGCCAAGCCAAGACGAGGGCCAGGGCCAGGAGCAACATGCCGCCCGCTGCCGTCACCTCGTCCTCCATCCCGTCCAGCATGGTCAGTGCACACACTGCCATCTCTGTCCTCCAAACCTGAAGACAAGACAGACATGAGCATCAATGCATTAACAAAACACTCAGGTAAAACTAAACATGTTAAAGACCAAGTCAGGTCCAACATGTACTCTCTTTTATAGAATCTAGATACATTTCCTTCTTCCTACATTTTGAACTTTTAGTAATTTCCACTTTTGTTCTGACTTATTTCTAAGCATTGTTGGAGGGAGATTTAACCATTTCCTTGGCAAAGACTTCTCCATGTTAACTGTTAACAAATACAATCTTTGAACTTTACTGTTTACATAACAATCAGGGCTACTGCACATTTCCTCCTCTCTTCAACACACTGTAAAAGCAGCATTATCTCAGCAGCTGCATATAAATGTTCTCTTATATATACTTATATGTAGAAAAAATAGTAATCCTTTGAAGTACTCCCGTAAGAACAGGGCAGTTTCGTCATGTAGGATGAAAGTTACTTAACATGAATCTGTACAGTAACACCCAGCTGCACAAAAGGACTTTCCTCTGCCATGTTAGCCACTCTACTCGACATGAAACCTTTAAAAAGTGAATATCATCGGCTGCGGACACTCCTATCCTGTGTTGCCAGCTTGTGTTTTTAGTTTTTTCTGCTACTGCTGGCTGTGCTGAGTTAGCTTTGGCAGCTAGCAGAGTGCTAGCTGAGAAAAAGAAAACGACCTTCGGCTGTTTACAGATCCTCCCCGCTCGGGTCTTTTTGTGGCCTCCAGCTCTAAAACCTGAACACAGCGGGGGTGTGAGGGTCTGCCTGTCTTCACTTCATGTTCATCTGTGTGGTTGTCTTACCTGGCAGCTGTGAAATCAGCGCATGTTTGAAGGCGAAGCTCGGTGCTAGCTAGTTAGCAGCCTCTCCTCAAAAACCACATAATAAACACAGGGGCGGCGTGACGTCATGACGTCACACTGCCGCACGCGTGTTTTGGAGACGCCTGTTGATCACACAGTCAGTTTATTTCATTTTTCTCTTTTATTTCTCTCTCTTTTTTCTCTCTCAACGCCTAAAATAAGTTTATATAATACAATTCAATATATATACAATTAAAATACAGATCACAGAAGAGGTGGTGGGAGGGGTATTTTATTGGGAAACACTTGGTAGGTCTTGAAAGGTGCTATACATATAAACTTTACTTATTTTCCTATTTCCTATAAATTACATTTCTTATCCTGACAATAAACAAGTTTCATGAAACATGAAATAAATACATAAAAGAGGTGGGGAAAAAATAGTCTTTTATTGTGGAGCACTTTCTAATGTCTGTTCTTGAAAGGCGCTATAAACTTTATGTACCTATTTCATCCTCCTCTTCCTGATAATAAAATGAACATGTGTTTTCTATTTAAAACTGTAATCAGGTGCATAATAACTAAATAATAACATTTGCTGTGAAATAAATGTGCAGCAAAAATATCTCCTTCTAAATTATAGTGAAGCAAAAACTTATAAGAATATTTCTTAACACTGATGAACATTTTTAACATATATTCTATTTACATTTATGTTGTAAACATACAATTAAGTGAGATGCATTCACCCCTATATTACTGCTACTGTTGTTTTGAGAGCTATAATCAAAGATATTTCTCATATGGTATTCACTTTGCGTGTAATGTGTAATTTAAAGAAGTTGCATGTAATTACTATAAGCAGATTTTTTATTGTACCTTCACGCAACAGTAATGCCGTAAAGTTTCTATGAAAAATGAGTGTTCCAAAAAAAAAAATAGTAAAAAAAACAATTAATACAACATGAATAATATACAGGATAAATACATTAAAAGTAAATTAATATAATCCAGCTGGAGGTGAAATTGTGTTTATTTATATTTTCTTACAGAGACTCAAAGTCTTGTTAATGAGTTCACTTAACACTTAAAATAACATTTGAAGTATTTCAAGTTGCAAAACCAAGTGCTCTATCTAAAATAAATCTAGTTTCCAAAGAGGCACCATCCTGTTAGAAATGTATGTACAGTATGAAGTCAGTGGAGTGTCCCGTCGTTTCGCAGCAGCAGGTAATCCCTCACAGAGCTGGGAATGTCCAGTTTACTGACCACAGAGAAACATGTGGGTCCGAGCTGCAGGCGTAAAGCACATCGACAGAGATGCTGCAGAGAGCGAGGCTGACCGCTCTGCTGACGCACCGAGTCCAAGAAAGACTGCTGCTCCTGAGATGACAACAAACAAACAAACAAACAAACAAACAAACAAACGCTCGAGCACTGGATGGTAAACAAGAAGAGAAGATTCAACACTGCAGACGACTCACTTCGTATATGTCAGAGGACAAAGAGTCCATCCAGTCACAGGGGGGGACAGATGTGTACGAGTTCAGCATCACCTCCAGAGTGGCAGCAGAGAGGACGCACTGCTTCAGCATCTGGAGAGGAAAGTCACAGAAAGTCACATCTGGCTGACGTCTACAGGGGAGAGTTTCTAAATATTAGTCAGTCAAACTACATTAAAAGAGAACAGAAGAAAGATGAATACTTTTCTCTCTGACTTGATTACAATCACATATTTACAGAGCCATTTTAAACACTTGTCTTCAATATTTTTGGACTGAAATACTGCCCATATGTGGTGAACATTTGACTCTTTACAACAAAGTTTTCACTTGAAACCTTTGACGTTGCTTTTTTGTTGAATAATAATTCATAATTCCTCAATAGTGATGGATTCTGTTGTCCTTTCTTCCTTAACAGACTTCTGTTTATTCAACATACAGCGCCTCTCTCAGCGGTCGGGGTCAGGTTAGGTTTTGTTTCATACAGGTAAAGCAGAGATAACTGGTTGGAGTCAGGCATATGGTTGTGTTCAGGTTAAGTGAAAGGGAAACACATATTGACAGGAAAACAGATGCAGAAACAACCCCAGAGTTCAACCAATTTACCTGAAAACAACCAATTTTATATGTATCACATTCTCTCAAACCTTTGGTGAAACCGGCTTCGCTCCGTGGTTCAGAAGCGATCGTGCTATTGCTTCTGGCTGCTGGTCCGGGTAATCTTCAACCACCTCAAAGAACAAGCAGAAAAGTGTTTATCTCACTGCTCGAGTTAAATAATAATATCTCTACTGGATGAGTGTGTTTCTCTTCTATCTTTGCTGTTTCACATAAATCTAACTGACTCTAATCTTGAAAGCCACCCAGTCCGTATGAGCTACCTGTAACAGACAGTCCATTGGTGTGTATCCTGCACAGTTGGCAACATCTGCCACAGCTCCATGCTGCAGGAGGACGTCTACAATCCGGGGGCTGCAGTTTGCACAGGCGTTGTGCAGCGGGGTGTGCTGCTTCCTGCCTGCAGTTCTGGGGTCAGCTCCTGCAGCCAGCAGCTTCTGGATCACTCGCAAATATCGTCCGGCCTCAGAGGGCCTCTCGGCACCGGAGCACGCGGCGTTCAGAGGCGTCTCCCCCTCTCGATTCGTGGCTAACACGTCTGCTCCGTAGCTGAGGAAGAGCTCCACGTGCTCCTCCAGGCCTCGCCGAGCGGCCACGTGCAGAGGTGTGAGCCTCGACTCCCTCATCCTCACATTGACCTCCGCACCTCCCTGTAACAGCAACTCAGCACACCTGGAACAAACGGCGTATATTCTGATCACAGAGAAGCAAAAACATGAAAAAACAACAGGCAAAACATCCAACTTGTACTGACATTTTTTGAAAGAAAGAAAAAAGGAAGAAATAAAGAGAAAGATCCTCAAGGTTACAAAGAAAAATGGAATTTTCCTATATTCTTGGCCAGTTGTCCATCAAGGAAATTAGATTTTTATATCAAGACTTTTATTACTGCAGGAGGAGCAAATGACTTTTAACTCATAAGAACCCACGGTGACACAGGTGTCACAAGTCACTTAAATGACCTGGAAAGTTCCTTGTATAGCTTTATCTTTATCCAATGTGACATATAGGTGACATTACAGATCTTTGACATTAGGGGGTGCTATTTTGAATAAAATGTCAGAAATGTGTTCTTCTATTTAGTCTATTTAGTCTGTGATATGTCCCCCATAATTTTCCTTGAAGAAAGAGAAAGGGGTCTGGGTTCTTATGGGAACTTTTTTGCATTAAGAGACGATTAAGATGAAATTCAGCTTGGGTTATCCCAGTAGTGGAAGTGGACCTAATAAAGAGCAGATCTTTGATACAGAACAAATGGTTAGCTGGCAACTCACTGGAATGACTGGACAGAGGCGCAGAGGTGAAGAGGGGCGCTGCCGTCTGCAGTCAGCAGTTCAGGGTCTGCTCCATGAGAAAGCAACAGCTGGACACAGACAGCATGGCCGCCTATACAGGCATCATGGAGAGCCGCGTTTCCTCCGGGGTCAGCGTTCACCTCGGCACCTCGAAACAGCAGCTCCTCCACACATCCGGTGTGTCCTCTGCTGGCGGCCAGACGCAGTGCTGAGGTTTGTTTCACCTTGGAGCTCAGCGTCCACATGCCTGACGCAGGAACAGAAAGGCTGTTTAGTATTAAAGCATTTATGTAAGACAAGAGCTCATGAACAGGTCTCATACCCATCTCCGGGGCCCACACCATCTCCTCGTGCACCGTCTCCATCAGGGCGTTGACCATCCCGGGGTCCTTCAGCACCGCATACACTCCTTTCATGTCCCCACACATGAAGGTGTTGTGGACGGCCGTGTCTCTGCACCGGACCTGGGGCGGAGGGGCCCGGACCTCCTGGAGCCGCTGCTGCCTGGGAGGAGGCCTGGGGGCCAGGGGCAGCGGGGCCCTGGTCATGGCCCTCCTTTCGGCCAACGCTCGCCGAACATCCTCCCACTCCTGAAACTCCCGCTCCATCCTCAGAGAGCGCAGTGAGGTAGAAGTGAAGGGAAATGTGTGTTTTGACATGACACCTTAAAGCCACCTGAAACATCAACATTTGACAAGTTGCCCAAAGAGGTGAGTTAGAAAGTAGGTGATTTTCTGCAGTTTCCTGTTTCAGTCTGTGGATCAAACCGCCCAAAGCAAAAGGATTTTGTTTGTGAAGCAATTGGGCAGTGCTGTTGAGAGAAATGTCAACCTACAGCTTTTACTCACCTTTCACTGGAGCCGTGGTGAGTCACAGGCAGAGGTCAAATAAAAACCTTCATCATTAAAATCGGCCTTGATTTCCTTTTTACGTAAAATATTAAAAGTAGATCTCCAAATTAAATGCCCTTCATTTGTGGACACAAGTCACAAGTTTGTTGCTCAAATCCAACTTCAGCACTGGTTATTAATAGATCAGAGTGCAAGCTGATACTTGTATTACCGAAAACGTCCACCAAGGGGCAGTATTGATTCATGTCCTTGTAAAGCAAAGCCATGTAAAGCAAAGAACTGAGAAATGTCAAGATAGACTACAGCCTGAAGACTTGTGGAACGGGGACTTTATATAAATGTGTATTGTCAGATTGAAATTTACAATTTTTTAAATGATTTGCAGGCTTTTATGTTTGGGTTGTGTCTTTTTATGAGCATGTGTGGATCAGCAGGTCAGGCTGCAACGATACCTGATAAAACCTCACCCATTAAGTCATAATGAGGAAACATCACTCTCAGATGATCCTCAATGTAATGCATTTCCTATTAAAATCTAACATTTAGACATGCAGCAAGGAATCATGCAAAAATATGAGTAATATATTGGAGAGTTAGCAAGGGAGAGGCAGTTTGAATGGAGGAAATCATTGCATGAAAACAACATCAGCCTCATTGTGTTTACTGTAATTAACTTTTAATCACCCATAACATTACTGGTACATCATTCTAACACACCCTGTCATTTGGAAGGTAAAACTGATTTTGGTTATATATAATTGGTTTTTGGTAGATATGGTACGCCCTGGAAAATAGTCTCACCATAATGGTCTGTTTGGTCTGGTTGTCATGGAGCTGCAGATGTTCAAATTTCTTTTTTAAAGTGTATATGAAAGACTTCTCATCCTTGCTGGCGTAAAAGTGCATTAAAATGTATGAATGGGTTATTAATACGTTCAATATTTCTAACATTAAAGTAAATAATCACTGCATGTTTGTGTAAAACACAACAGAATGCCTACCCAATGCCCAGGATAGAGGAGTCACTAACTGGTTTTCCACCATCAGCTGGGCTAACAGATACAATCAGGTCCCTGCAGCAGAGGCAGACAAACATAAGACAGCCTTAGGCACAGTATTTGGTCTGTTTGAACTCAACTAAATGTCCTTTGGCCTCTTCAATGCCCCCAGTACATCCCAAGTCTAACAGGAAGGATTTTTGGAGATCAAAGTTTTAACTTTTATATCTTCAGAGACTGGAGCTGGCGCGACTGCAGAAAGAGAACTTGAAGGTCAAGTTGTTCAATTGCTGCCTCTTTCAACAGCAATTGAAGCAGCAGAGACATGTGGTGTCTCCAGATGGGGTGGCCACAGACAATGCTGCAGCAGTGGCCCAGTGGAAACACCCAGAGAATATAAAGGGGCTGAAATAATTATTTGGCTTTGTCAGCTATTACACAGGTTTCGTTCCCAAATCGCTTCCCTTTTAAACTCCTTCGCCTTAACAGTGAATAATAAAGACGAGAGGCAAAACTCACCACAAGTCCAGAACTGGCCCATCCAAACTTTAACAGACTTTTTTATTTTGGAAGAAGATGCAAGTCATGATGGGTTGGAAGCAGTTTCACCAGAGTGGGAGGATAAGAGTGGCCCCGCTGCCTTTGTGAGGTGAAGCCTATGGGAACATGAAGAGTTACAGTCTCATGAAGCTTGAATTTTTAGCTCTGCAGAAAAGTACTTGAAGAGTACTTGCTGGGTCAACAGTGTACACAGACAGCAATAGTTTCATTTTCAAAAACAGCCAAACTGGGAGCAATTTAACAGAGGAGGGCCTCAGAACTGGTACATTTTTTACCTTGAAATGAGATGAAAACCAGGCCGAGCGAACAGAAATGCAGATGCTTTGACTTGGCAAAATGAGAGCTTGGAGCAGATCACAGCTCTTCCTCCCACATTTGTCCTCTCAGAGGAGCTTAGGTGTGCAGAACAAGAGCAGAGCTCAGCACTGACCTCAAAACTGTGTATCCCAGGCAGTTACAGTGAGTGGAGGATACAGGAGTTTCTCTTCTTTTGGGACAGAAAATGACAGCCAGTAAGTGAAAAGAGGAAGGAAACATCAGCTATGGTCCTGAGATTAGTGAAGCAATGGGGTTGATTATTTGAATCAAACAACACTCCACATCAAAAGTTATGTTTTATATTAATTTTAGCATTTTTATTGTTTGAGTAATGTAGAGTTATGAGCAGCCTGAGACATTGTACTTTTTAATCATCGTGATACAGCACCACAACTGCATCATAATGCAGTGTTGTCAGTTTTGTGTATTGCAAATGATTAATATTCACTTTGCAGCAAATTTGTAACACTGCTATTTGTTTACAGGCAGCACAGCACAGACTGCAGTTAATTTTAGTGCTGTCTAATACAGGGATTTTTAATCTTATAGATCTTGTTGCTTTAGGGGTTGTTCATTTCAGTTTTGATTTTTATTTTACACTGATATTTTTACATTGATATATATATATTTATATATATATATAATATGTGTGTATGTAAATCAAGGGAGAGACAGACAAACAGAGACTCCTTCCATTTATAGTTAAATAACACTGGGTTTTGGGTTTTATATACTGCACCTGTACAAGCACCTGTATTAAAGTACAGTATTTGAGTAAATGTACTTAGTTACTTCCAACCACTGCCACCTGTGTCGCTGTTGAACTGTTAATTCCATTCCTACTATTTTACAATACTTTTAGTCCAATATGAAGGAAAGGTTTAAATGAAAATACAGTAAATGCAATGTACTTTAGTTAAAAACCAAACAATAGAGAAACTATCTTGAGAGCGGACGTGGTGTGGAGTGAACCATCTCGCTCTGCTTCGACACTCTTTGCATACAAAATAAGTCACGTCCTACGTCATTACGTCGCGTTTGAACGTAACGGCGCGGCACTCAACAGCAACACATTTAAACTTTTCACAGCGTTTGTTTGTTTCAGTTTATCGCGAAGTAAACAACTATTTATTTTTATACGCGGTTGTTGGATGGCCTTTGATGTCTCAGTAAGTCCGCGGAACACGTCTGTCATCGCGATATCTCATGACTGCGATGGTAAGTGAGCCAAAACAGCAAACTACAACCAGTGTAAGCTAACTGAGCTAAAGATAAAAAGACTCACTGCACACAGGTGACACATTCACCTCTTCATTAGGCAACAATCATCCTTTCAAACTGCACCTGGATGTTTATAGCTGTTTTTGTCATTAGTGTGTTGTTGTTGTTGTTGTTGTATTAATTACTATTGTTGCAGACCTGCAGAGTAAATGGCTTGTTCAGTGTTGGAGAGGACTTTGATGATGAGGTGACTCCCAGCAGACACAAGCACACCTGGTTTCAACTCTTATTTAACTTCACATAATGATCCTCCTTCTGTTCCGCCCAACTACCCCTCTAACGCTGTTAATATGTGTGTGTGTGTGTGTGTGTGTGTGTGTGTGTGTGTGTGTGTGTGTGTGTTTCCCAGGACCTGCTGGGGACAGACTGGGCTTTCCACTCAGCGTCTGGACCAGCCGATGTGGCAGCTGCTGTGTCATCCTGCGCTCTGCGGGCCCCCTCCTCCTCCTCTTCTTCCTCCGATGCTGCTGCTCGCCGAGAGTCGGAGAAAAATTGCCTTCAGCGAACTGGAGAGAGATCAGCTGCCCCGTGTAATGGCACAGCATCAATGAGCAGCACGCATGCTGCTGCTGCTGCTGCTGTTGGACAAACTGTTGCTCCTGGTTTGAGAAAGCTCGCCTCCTCCTTTGACGCCCCCCGTCTCCCCACACTGAATAACCCTGCGTGTAATTTGGCATCACAGCAGAGGCCTGGCGCGGCGCAGGATGATTTTGACGACTGGGATGTTGACCTGGCAGACCTCGACGAGTGTGACAGGCAGATTGGGCTTCAGCCGCCTGCTCCAGCCCCACCTGTACCCGCGGCCCACGCTGCATCCTCAGCCAAAACGCTGCGACCCCCGACCTGCGGAGGGATCCAGACACGACATGGGCAGAGCCTGAGAGCGCTCAGCTCTGCCCACCAGGCTTCTGGCTCGTCTAGTAATAATCCACCTCCCCGGACCTCCTTCGCTCCTCATCTGCAGTCTCCAAATCTCCGCCCTGCTTTTCTATCATCTCCTCCACAGACTCCTAGTGTTTTCCGTGGCCCTGCTGCTACTCCTCCTGCCCACAGCCCCATAAACAGGACATTTAACAGGCCCCAGCATCCACAGAAATCATGGGCTACTCCTTCCCCTCGGGGCCGTGGCCTCTTTGAGACAGTTTCCCCTGCACCCTCCTCCCCGTCTGTGAGCTCCTCCACTCTGAGCCCTCATCCCCTTCGCACACCGGTCCTCACCAACCGCCTGGTGCAGCTGGTGTCTGCGTCCAATAAGCTTCCTAAGAAGAGGCCCCGCTCTGAGCCTCACCATCCCAGAACCCGACGCTTCCCTGGCCCCGCTGGACTCCTGCCACAGCAGGTTAGTCTCATCCAGCACCAGCACCCTCCCTGCCACGAAATCCCTTTTATCTGTTTGTAGCTGACGTTGCAGTCCTGTGAAATGAAAGTACCAGAGCAGTCAGATCACATGTAATCTCACCCTCATGGTCTCTGCGCTGCTGCTTTGAGGGTTTGTCACCAAGGCTCTAATGAAATGACTGTCAAGGAAATCTATCAGTTATGTTTTTTTCTGCCACTGTGCCATGTCCTAATATAATTCTTTCCTCTCAGCCGCAGGGTCAGAGCCTGGACGCTATCGTGGTCTCTGTTCCTCAGACTCCTGCTCACGGGGTTGTGGCCCGGCCGCCAAGCCAGGTAACAAAAAACATAGAAACTGACATCCACACAAAACACATGGAAGCTTGTTTTAACTTGATATGGATTTTTGTTATCAACTCTGATGAAATCTAAGGTCGCAACAAATTATTATTTTCATACTTGATTAATCTGTGGATTATTTTCTCAAACAGTCACTTTATTGTTTAGTGTATAAAATGCCAGAAAATCACAATTTCCTAAAAAGTTCCCAATGAGACATATCTTTCTCTGTACAACAGTTAAAAACCCAAGTGGTCACTTTGATATCACAGATGATAATGAAAGTCAGTAAAAACTCTTGGAATCAGTAAGCTGTTATTATTGTTACTTAAATTAAACTGATCTAAATCAGCTCAGTGTCACAAAACACAATGCTTAAGTAGAGCTGAGTTTTATATACTGGAGAGAGTGCAGTGTTGCTTTCAGGTCCTACTGGATAATTCCTACTTTAATGTTTGGAAGTGTTATTTTTTTCAAGATAGACTTCTTTTTATGTTTTTACCTACATTGGGAACAAGTGCCCATGAAGAACATAGAGAAGGAGTAGAGGCAGCACAAAGACCCTCTCCTCTGCCTTTCACCCAGTGCATGCTGGGAGAGGCACCACCTCACTGCAACCCTGAATGGGGGGAAAGTGAGCATAGACACTGGATCGATGCACGTTCACAGAATTAATGTTTTTGCCGAGTTGGTATGACTGGAAAATCAATAAATAACCAAACAGTTGGCACATTTCTTGTATGTGGCACAGGAGTAATAATTTTCCCATCTGCAGCTGACAGAACTTCCATTGTTTCTAACTCATTGTTTGTTTAGGCTTTGCCAGCAACAGCTCATAGAAAAATCTCTGGGTTTTTACTACTTGGTAATTATAACATGATATTTCTGACATGAGTGGTTATATGGCTGTTGAATTGAAGTGTTCCAGCCTGCTGTGAAATGAATTTTCACAGAGTCTGACTGCAGCGAAGCCACAGTGACAATCTGAGCGCTGCAGAGAGTCACAGAAATGTAGAGGAAAAGCACAAAGGCTGATATTTTTCAAGCCAGGTGTGCACAGTGTGATGCCATTAAAGGTATCTTAAGTGGAGAATCTCATCACCAGAGTAACTGCTCCGTGGTATTTGTGAGTGTATAAACAGTTTGATTTGATTTAAAGACTTCAAGCTCACAGGCTGAGGAAGACGAGTTCAGCGGTGGCGCCTGGGCAGCGATGAAAACGGAGATGGGATTGGACGAGAGGAACCCCTCGTGCTTCCTACACTCCTACAGTGTCGTCATGGTGATTCGAAAGGTGATGGACTATTGTCGATTCGCATCCGTTGATGTAACTCACACATAAACTTCAATGAAATGTACTTGCTTATAAATTATTTCCTATTTCAGTCCAATTCCAGCTTTGTAAAAGTGCATTTTTATTTAGGTCAGGTAAGGTTTTTCATTATTCATCCTCCATCATAACAGACAGTGTGTCGCTGCTGGAGGTCTATTGGCATAATCAGGACAAATGACGGCGCTGTACCAGAGGTGCCTTGTAATTATAAACAGTACGATCACTCATCAATCACTCTAATGGAGACTCTGCTGTTGTTCTCTCCGTGCGTCGACCTCCGTGGAATAACTTAGCCGGTATTTCTGAGTGGCAGTCGTTGCGAGCTTTTAAACACGTCTCTCGTCTCTCGCGGCTGTTGGCTCGGGCTCAGGCTCCATTTACATGCAGAGTCGCTGGCAGGACGCTGGCTAAGCTCATTCAGGTTAAGCTGTTTACATGAACCCAAGCTTCCCAAAATCCCTGTTTGCATGAATAAACAAATTAACAGGCAGTCCTCCCCTGCTCTGTTGACTGAACAGGAACATGTTACATTTAATGATCCCAGCAGTAAATACTGCCCTTTATGTAACAAACCTGGAGATGCTGTGCTGAGACTGAAGGGGAAGTAATGTGAGGTATATTTGGACAAAGGTATTGATTAGCATTGTTTAGTTTGTAATTAAATCAATAAGATCATACTGTGCTCACAGTTTGTGTTTTTAATTTGAGATGGAGGGCAGTGATCATCAACACGTCTTAAACCTAAATAGATAGCTACTATCACGCCAATAAAGGAACATTTCAAAGTCTGCAAAAGGACTGTTTTGAAAAATTATCTGAACAAATGTAAAGGTATTGTTGAACAAACTTGATTACAGAAATTATAAAACGCATACAAGTCTCGAGAAGCCAAACACCTGCGTTACTGAGGATGAATTTCATGGCTAGCATAGAAACAAAGAAATCTGATATTGGGATTTAACTTATTTCCTTGCGGTATTATTGACTGAACATTGATATATTTTATATGTGTAAAAAAACAAAAACAAATCTTGAAGTTTTAAAGACTTGAACTAGCAAATGTTTGTGATTATCAAAATGATTGCCAATTAGTTTTCTGACTGACAATTGATCAATGAATCAACTGTTACAGCTCTAAAAGGATGAAAATCTGTGCAAGCTTACCTGATTTTCTGTAAAATAATTCTGAAGTTGCATTACTGAGAAAACTGACTCGCTGCGAAATATGATGTTTTGTTTTTTTTCTCCTCATCATCGCAGGCTGCACTGAAACAGCTGGCAAAAAACAAAGTGCCCAACATGGCCGTGCTCCTGAAGAGCATCATCCACACACACGCCGACGCCAAGGCTGTGTTTAAAGACCCAACAGGTAGTGGACACACACACACTCACTGAAATATCTTGAAGCTGGTAAAAACTATCCAGGCTACAAATAAACTATATACAAGTGATGGTGAATAAAAGAGAGAGGTGGTGGTGGTGGTTTAGAGCTTCACATTTGACATTTGCTCGCCGAGAACTGGCCTGATTGAGCTCCACAGGGTACGAGAGCAGAGTTCAGGCGGAGGAGAATACTTGATTACACACACACAGACACTCACAAGTTTATACGCAATTCACATTCAGTCCAGCTCATGTGTGTCCGGCTCCTACAGCAGAAAGCCTCTGTCCTTCCTCTGCTCCGACTTGAGCTTTCACCCTTTTGTCTGATCCACATCTAAGCCGGGCCGGTTGCCATGGCCCCCAGAGAGCAGCCACATGAGGTGTACTGATTATTAACACACAGGAGTGGATGTTGTACTCGACGGCGGACTTAAGTGCTTATTAGTGATTCAATTGCAGTAGATTGGCATCAGCAGTGGGTGGGTATTAAGTGCTTCTGACACCACGAGGGACCGTTCTGCTGGTAATGTGCCTTTCACTTGCTGCAAGGTTCGCAGCTTTCTCTGCAGCAGGCAGTTATCTCGGAAGCCGCTGTCAGCCCATGGTGACACTGTTGTTTGGAGAAGGCAGTCGAGTAATCGATCGGCAGGAAAATTGATCACCAAATTAACGGCTCGAGTCATATATCAAGTAGTCCTGCTTCTTAAATGTGAAAGATAGCAGCCTTTTCTATTCTCTGTTGTAGTTTTGAAACATTTTGAGTTTTACAGTGCTGATCAGTCAAAATAAACAATTTGAAGGGAGCATCTTGGGCTTTGAGAAACTTGTGAATTTTCAGATATTTTATACACATTTCTGTTTTTTTTTTTTTAACTTTTAACACCATGGCAAAAGTGCGACAGTATCGTAGCAATGCAATGTTACATCAGTAAGGGAATACTCTTAAATAGAAAGTCTAGAATTTAAGAGGATAAAGGTGTTAATAGCATCTTTAATAATAGTCATTTTTTGGAGGTCAAGCATGTGGAGTTTTCATTTTAAAAAGGCATTACAAAGATCAGTCAGTCAGGACGTCTTGAACCTGTAAGTATTCATTGTTTTTAAATGACACTGCGCAAATCTTTGCATATTTTTGACTGAAGGGGAGATTCAGGGCACAGTGCACCGGCGCCTCCTGGAGGACAGAGCGGAGGAGCTGAAGGTTGGAGCGGTACTCCTGCTCAAACAAGTGAGACTCACCGCAACTGTTTCTTTAAATTTTAATTTCACCCCAGATGGTACTCAATATTTCAGCTTAGCCTAGATGTTTAGTGGTTTCAAAACCCATTTACGGTGTTTGTCCTCCGTCTCTGCTCGCTCTGTAAACAGGTGGGTGTGTTTTCCCCCTCCCACCGTAACCATTACCTGAACGTGACGCCCAACAACCTGCTGAGGATCTACGCCCCCGACGGAGTCGGCCTGTCCTCCGTTCAGCTCCCCCCGCTCGTCCTGGTGAGCAACACGACTGTCAGCTGGAAACAAGAATAGCATAGTTGAATTCTAACAAATATTGAATCTGTCAACCAGAAACGCTCCATCATCCTGTCAGCTGTCCCCTCAAATGACTTTTTTTCTTTTTTTCCCCTTTTTTTTCTCTCCAGGAGCCAATGTTGCCGTCACCCGCTCGGCCTCCCGCTGTCCTCCGGGAGCCCGTGTCTCAGATGCACCTGGTGTTTGACGAGGAGGATGACGAGGGACAAGAGGGGGAGAAATGCACAGAGGGAGGCGGAAACCCTCAAGCCCCAACAGACACTACAGCCGTCCCCTGCAGAGGCCCCGAAGAGCCTGATGGGAAAGCAGCACCGCAGGACCCGGACTGGGAAGCAGGTGGGGCCCCTTGTATGAAGTAACACTAGTGAGATTAATTCAAGCCACATCCTGAGTTTGCCAAGTCTCAGGATGTGTAAAATGAAGTTTGTATAAAACAGCAAAACAGTGTGGTAACATTTTTAGACATTAACATTTGACTCGCTGACCCAAAGCCCCAATCTGACTGCAGCAAAACAAAGAAGCCTCTGATTGCATTGTTCTGCACTTGAGATGCAACTAACCACTGTTTTCATTTTGATGAATATGTTTGTCCTTTTTTTTCATTTTTATTCTTTAGTCCGAAAAACATAAAAAAATAATACTCACATGATGATTCACAATACAGGGCAGCAGAGCTTGGATTTGTGTTTTTAAATTACATCCTCGGTCTGATCAGCTGCCAACTCATACATATTCATCTAATATGAAGCATAGAAACAAGCCAGCATTGTAGCCACAATAGTGAAATGGCTGCAGTTCAATGTCGTCTGTCGGTCAAAGAGATCCAGGGTCAAATAATCTGAACACTGTTACTGAGGATTAATCCCAATGATCCTCCCACGTTTCATCTAGTGCCATCAGCAGGTCAGAAATTCCAGTCAGAAGTATCAGAAAAAAATCTGACCTCACAGATCCACAAAAGGAGAAATTTACTTGTTACAGCGACAAACATGAAATCTATTAAATAAAAGAAGATTTTGAAATGAATTAAGTAAATAGAATACCAAAAGCAGTGAAAATATGACCTAATGAAATCAAAGTTGATGAAATAACAACAGGATGCTTCTGAAGACAAAGGACTAAATTCCTGTCACCCTCAGCTGCACTTTGAAGTCGATGCAAACATGGTAACGCCAAACATCAGCATGTGGTGTTGACATGATAAAAGTGGGCAAGTTAAACTGATGAAAACTGAGCCAAAGCATGAAGATGTGGAGCCGGGTTTGACAGCTTGAATATGGCTCTCAAGATGGCAGCGTTGGCGCTTTGATGCGGCAGAGTGTCAACACACTGAACCATTGTATCATGTGTGTGAATGGGTGAAGAAGAGGCAAAATTGTAAGGCGCTTTGGGTAAAAGCACCAAATAAACGTGGCTATTTACCGTACAGAGGATGGTATGAACTCTCTCTTTGCTCTATGGGTGGAACGTCTAGACAGCTCTTTGTAGTTTTATTTCTTCGGCAGCTTATGGCGATTTAGGTGATGATTGAGTGACCGAGCATTGTTCAGAAAGAAAACAACCAAATAGTTCAGGCGAAAACCACAATAAAAGCCCTGAAAAGTCTTTGAAAACTGTTAGATTACATATTTCCATTTAGAAATTCTCATTAATACTTTCCACTTTCCAACACTGATCCCTGCCAAGTAATTATTTCTTAATCTACTACCACGTGAGTTGAATTGGAATGAATTTGGTGTGAGTCACACATCGTTTTATGTTTCTCTGTGTGTTTCGCAGACGACGACCTGGACGAGCTCCTGGGAGAGTTACCCGAGGACACCTACAGCCTTTGATGTATCTCCACATCAGCAGATCTTCAGCAGTCTCCACCAACTCCAGTTATTTCATGACTGACGAACTGTAAAGCTGTTAACCTTTGTTTTTCCCGCTGTCACCTCTGTAAAATCATAAATCTCTGACCCCTGAAGAACTTGTGTGTACGTTGTAGAGTGTAGAGAGTAGAGAGTGCTCGACGAACGGTTCATAAATACCACATGAGAGTAATCTCGAGTTAATTTGATGTTATACTGTGTCACTGCTTTGCACCACTGCTGATCGATGTGTTATAAGAAGCATTCACTCGAAGCCAACATGTGTTCATTAATTAATTACCAAGCTCCAAAAATCAGCTCAGTTTGATTTCAGCCTCACGTCTTATATTCACGAAGAATATAATTGGTTTAAGATTATATGTGTGCATGTGTTAAGGATGCAGTCCTCTCACTTTCATTACTTATCCATTGTTGCACTTTGCCTCAGTGACCTTGAAATGGAAGTCTAATCTTCACAGCATTGATTTGGTAATTATGCAATATGAAAGTGAGATGAGGCTCCTTTTCCTGTTGGTTTTTCCTCCTTAGCCCTCCATTTTCATCTGTGTCTGTTTTCCCGGGGGCCTCAGAGTGGAGTGGATAAACTGTGACCCGGCTTGTTTACCATGCATTAAGAGGTGTATCTGAGGGTTTTCGGGGCAGGGATTGCAGGGGAAGTAGTCTCCGAGTCCCATGTGGTTTTTTTCCTGACCAAAAAGTGTTTACTCGGCCCTGTCTGCAGAGAGCCAGGGCATCGGGGAGGAGTTGCACTGTGACTAACAGGCTCTTATGGAGGCTTTCCCAACGGGATCTGAGTCCCCAGATCCAGACTCCTGCACTATCCCGCCTCACTGTAACAGATTCAGGTTAATCCTCTGCCTTTTTGTTATTTTGTGTATACTGCAGCTGCTTAAATTGCCTGGTTTAGGTTCAGAAGAGAGAGAAAGAGGGGTGATGAAATAGGAAGCATTTTCAGTCAAACCAACTGCTTTTTCGAGTTGTTTAGCTAAATAATAAGGACAGTTTACTTTAGAGTGAGTATTTACACAATGACTCTTTTTCTGTTGTTTTGGCTGTCTACTCCATTATGTTTGATCTTAAATTATACAATGACTATGTGCCGACTTTCAGCTCACATTTGATGGTGTTTATATCCATTTTAGGTGAACAGTGTTGGCCCTGTAATAGCCCCACTGCTTCAAAAACTCAAAAAGTGGATCTAAAAGGGGATGAAGGTCCACCCCTGTTGACTTGATATGGATTTGACGACCCTTAAAGGAAAAAGTTCACCTAAATTTCTCATTCACCACAAGTTGCATCTAGCCTTACAGAGTCTCTAAACTTCAGTTGTGGCATGCAGTAAAACATTGGAACAACATGTCTTTCCAATAATCCACACATCTCAATGTGAACAGTTTTCAGTGCAGCTACTATATACTGTAGGTACATGAAAAATGTTGCCACAATATGTTCAGTGATCATTATTGATAGTGATCATAATTCCTTGAAGGAGGTGCTGCTGTTACATTTTTTAAATGTACATTTTTTTAATGTTGTAAGCACAAACCTCCATTATATTGGAGTTGGGACAGAATTCTCAGATAGAAATCTCAAATCCTGGGTAAATAAAGCTATCTGGATATGGATTTGTTTTTTTGTCATTTACTTAGATCAACCTTTATTTGTGGACATTTATATCCATATGGGATCAGCAGAGCCAAAATTGTTAACCCAGTATTGAGTTTAACGCTACCAAATGTAAACACAAAGTCAGCACTGTAACCTCAGCCATTGATTAATTTCAAATCCAATATACAAAGGCGCATAGAGCCAAAACAACAAAAACTGTCACTGTCTAAATGCTTAATGACTGCAGCTCCAAACTTAGAGGGTCAGATGTCTGAAATGGGTCCCAGGATGAATTTTTCTGGTCAGTCGATCAGTGATTCCTGACCTTTTCGTCTTGTAACGCCTTAAAACAAAACCATGTCTACTTGCAATCCTCCATCACAAGTTGCACATGTGACCAGGTAAACCAAAGGGTGAGGGTCACTTTGTTTTATCTGAATACAGTTCAGAGATCAAGAGGTGAAAGTATTGAGGAACTCACAAGAAAGGGTTAAGACTGATGAAATTCTTAAATAAATAATATTAGTTGGAGAAACAAGTTTTTCTGCTTCCCTATTCTGTTACACATCTCACAACACTTCAGAGCAGTGCTGTGTTGTGCTTCTGAGGTTGGGAACCACTGCACTAGATAATTAAAGATCTTTCATGAAAAATACTGATACTGTCAGTTTCCTCTTCCTCTTCCACTTTAAATCCTCCAAATTAATAAAACTTCACTCTTTAATTAAACCTCTCAGTGTTGTCCAAACTTAAACCATTAGTGTGTGATGAGGGGTCTCAAGTAAACAGCTTTTAGGTGACGAGCCAAGAAAGTTGGAAACCAAAGTGTGTATTACTGCCTACACATAGGGTTTAAAAAATAGTCCTAATACCAGCAGGGGGTAGCATTTGACATCCTTGTTGGCAGTTCAGGTCCTAGTGGACATCATTAGTCAAGTTCATGAGCTTATGAGAGCGTACAGACATCCCAACACCCAGTTAAGAGACCTGATGATAAGCCTCTTAATTGGAAGAAACTTAATGTGAGCAGAACAAGGTTCTTTGAAACTGTCTATCTTTGTGTGTGTGCAGAGGGGGTTACTCCTTCCTTTATCTTCACATCTACCAATTAAGACCTTCACAAAAGGGGGGCTTGGTTCCAGAAAGCTATTGCTTACACTTTGGAATAATTTTTCCCTCATTCGCCTCTCGCCAGAGGTAATAATCAACCATGCCCAGTCTCTGCAACTCTGGTACTTACACATCCTAATTATCTCCTGGTAAGAGCTTATTATTTTTCATAATCCATTAAGATAGTCCGAAAGTGTAATTACTCTTGCCATCTCGTCATGCATATAGTATAAGGAGTGACTACTGACCCAAAAAACAATCAAAAAAGATTTTTAAAAAGACTCCTTGATGTGATTTACTTGGGTTTAGAGTCCCGAGAGGAAAAAGAACTTTCTCATCTCTGATGTAAAGTACTGTTAATTCTCCAAGATTTGGATAGCGAGTCCTTAAATATCCAACATCCATCTTTTTTAACAAGGTCAGCCTCAAGTGCAGCTGTTAAAACTCACAATGGGCAATCTAACTTCATGGTGAAAGACTCAAACATGCTTTTCGTTTAATACGGTAGAAGGTAAGAAGAAAAAGTAATGTGGCACCTTAATAAAACCTGACACTAGTAAACAAGGTTTGTTTTTCTGGTAATTTACACCGGACCAAAAGCAGGTGTTGTGTAATGTAATATCTACAGTTCCTTGCCAAGTGAGGAAACTTAATCTAATGATAAAGAATATTTTATGTAATCAAGAGCTCCAGAACAGCAAAATGGAGAGATTGTTTTGTCAACTGCTGTTTTTAAGTCAAGAATGAACTTTCAAACTAGAAGAAACATAATAAAAAAATGGGATTTTTGAGTGAGATGAATATGAATGAGTGAGATGAATGAATAGTGAATGAATGAGTGAGATTTAATAGGTAGCATTCGACAGTAGCTTCTTTGATGCATTCCACACTGTACAATTAATATACTGTGCATATATTTACACACCGTGTGTCTCTTATATACACATTAAAGGAAAACCCTGAATAAATTAGTGGAGAAACAGCCAATGTGGATGCTTCCATACACTAGAGATCATTGTACTTTTTGCATAATCTTCAGTCACCAGATCTAAGCCCATCTAAACACTTGTGGAACATTTTTGAGCAGCGTGTTGTACATCATTGTCAAAGCACCAAATGAGGGAACATCCTGTGCAAGAATGGTGCTCAGTTCTCAGAGCTGGAGAATTTATACCAAGATTGTGGCTCTAGGCGGCTAATAAGATACTTTATGATTTTTTTTTCTTTAATTCATCACTTGTGCTGTTTACATTTGCTTGGACACCTCTTAACCTGATGAATGATCATTTGCTGTCAGTGTTAATCCAAGTGAAAAAGGGAAATTAACGCCTTTACTCATGGACAGAAAGAATAAACTCAGACTCATATTTCAGAATGCTGCACTAAGCGCGTTAGCATTAATACCTCACAAATTAAAAGGAGAAGAATATGGTAAGGCCAGCAAAGCTTCTGACTTTAATAATCCTGTGGATGCAAAATTTGCTGGATGGATGAAGACAGATAAGATTGCTAAGGCATAAAGCCTTATTTTCAACTCTGGAGACTGTTTAATCCCTGTAAAACTACGCTCATTACCTCGGTGGAAAAAGGGGAGATTTGCTTAATTAAGTTGTTAAGAAACCAGCAAACCCTGCAGCTGTTTGAGACCACAGCAAATTCCGTTTGGGAGAAAGACTGTGTGATCGACTGACAGTGTGTGTGGGTGTGGGCTTGTGTGTGTGCAAATAAGAATGTTTGACAGGAAAACAGAAATGAAATACTCTTCAGTCAGTGTTTACTTTTAATTAGGGTGTCTGTGTTGTTGCAAATTGCTGACCTCAACAAAGGGATGGGTAGATACCCCAAACACGGCCTTTTATGAGAACCGTAAAGGCCACCTAATATGAATACAGATTCATCATACAGAAACATCTGATCTTATGGGGAAAGTTATTGGTTGTCGCAGGTCCATTAACTTAGTGCGTCTCATATAACATTACAGTATTGAACAGATGATTCAATAAGACATCCTTTTACCTACATATTATTAATTATATATTTACAGATTAACAAACAGAGCTGTTAACATGTACATGTCATCCGTCATTATCGGTATAAATCCTGCACATTGTATATTGTGTATATAGACATGTAAACATACATTGGTAAGTAATCTAGTTTACTACTTTGTATTGTATTTGTTTGTTTGTTGTTTGTTGTATTTGGCTATTGTCATCATTGATGTCTTTTATTCACCTATAATAGCTCTATATTTATCCTATGTTTATTAACCATGTGCAAGTACATTGAGAGCAACTTAAAATGTAGGTCAGTTCCTCTGCATGTGTACATATGGATAAATACTGATTCATTGTGTTGTCCTTATTATTAGATATGATAAAGGCATCCCAGACTCTGTAAAACCCCTCAGGTCATTCAATAACAGTGACAGTTTTCAAGGCATCTTCAGATTTTTACATGTTCAGTGGAGGCAATAAACAAAAAGTCATTGGTATAGCATGTTTCACACTAAATAAAATACTTAAACTTCTGGTCATTTTTTTCCTTTCTTATATTTTCTACTTACTATGTGTATATGTTATGCACCAACATACCAAGTTAATTGAATATGTAATTTTGATTCAAACAATAATTAGAAAAAAAGGTGGATGCAAGACAAAGAGAAGTTCTCATCGCTCTCGAATAACATGTCAAAATTCAGTTTTATTTCATCATATTTCGCTCTCTAATAAGCTTTTATTGTCTATTTATTTTTCAAACCACAACTTCACTTCCGGCCGCCATCTTGTTTTATTCCCGTTGGACCTGCAGGTGGTCGGATGAGCCTTTATCACATTATCTGTCTGAAAATAGTTCACTTCGCTTTTTAAGAGATATTTTCAGAAAACAAACACAATCGTGCATGGGTAAAGGATTAATTTATCTGTAAAATGACGACAAGAAGGATAAAAACAACTTTCTGCAGAGCCCGGAAGTCCGCAACGGGTAAGCTAATGTTAATGTTTCAACAGATAAATGAACTTTAACCTTGATGAAACACATTTTGATAATTAAAATACCATTTTAGTAAAAATACTGGACAAACAAAGGTGTTTTGCTAACTAATAATTAACATGCTACCAAGCTAACTATCTGAAAATGAGCATACAGTTAACTAAGGTGATGCCATAGCACAGGTGTTTAGCTAAGATTAATTAAGACTGGGTGGAGAAAGTAAACTGACAATTATTATTTACTATTGATTACCACTGATAAATACTGTGGTGGAGGAAATACTAATACCATTATCAGCAACCTGCACTTTAAGGATCAGAGTAGAAGTAT
This sequence comes from Scortum barcoo, assembly GCA_023238725.1. Lineage (NCBI taxonomy): Eukaryota > Metazoa > Chordata > Actinopteri > Centrarchiformes > Terapontidae > Scortum > Scortum barcoo. The sequence continues at coordinate 5,755,995 of CM041547.1, forward strand.
AACATAGCATTAAATGGAAATACCCAAGTAAAGTAAAACTAAAACTATTAAGACTGATAATTATTATTCACTACACTGATAAATACATTGGTGAAATAAGTATTATGAGGTATTACTAAGATCATGTACTGAAGTAAAAGTACTAATACTACACTGAACATACTCCACTAAAAGTCATTTAGCATTTACCAAATGTAAGTACTGTACTTAAATTTGAAGTTCAACTAACTAATTGTGCAGTAAAATGGTCCTTGTCAGTGTTGATGTTTTAATATTAATGTTTACTGCTGTAAATGTGTAAAGGTACAATATTTACCTCTGAAATGTAGTGGAGTAGAAGTATAAAGTTGTATAAAAAGAAAATACTCAAGTAAAGTAAAACAAAAACTTGGTGTAGAAGTTGAACAAAATATTTAAAGACTGATGCTTGATATTATATTGAGATATTATAAGAAGATTAACTATGTATTGAAGTAAAAGTACTAATACCAAACTGTGAAAATATGCTACAACAAGTACTACAAGTACTTTTGCATTCATATAGTTTTACTAAATTAAAAGTGTGTGTGTATTATCAGCAACCACTTAAGGTATCAAAAGTAAAAATACTCATTGTTTAGGTCCAGTGTTAGTGTTTTAAAGGTGCAATATTTGCCTCTGAAATGTGGTGGAGAAGAAGTATAAAGTCGCATAAAATGGAAATACCCAAGTACCTCGAATTTGTACTTAAGTAAGTACAATGTTCTGGTAAATATGCCAGTTTAGATGTTGGAAGTTGCTTGAGTCCATGTCTTAATTAAACTGTAAGTGCACCCTCAAACTTAGGTAATGAAAGGTTTTATCTTAGAGCTATGAAGACATATTTTTATGACTGGCTGTTTCATGTGGGGGCGGCCCATTTCTTTTTAATCACTTAATTAGGGATGTGCAGTAATTGCCTAATAATTTTAGAAAATGAGTTTCTCAGCATGTTGAGATTTAACCAGAAATGAACCTGAATTTCTAAATTGAGTTGTGAGCTGTCCGCAGACTGTTAGTAAGATGACTTATTCCTGAAATGACCATTAATATAAACGTTGGCTACTTCAGTACAGGTTTCTATTGTGAGACTACTTTCTTGTTGCTATGTCAAACTATGTCAGATTAATGACTATAATTGACATGTTGACATGTAACATGAGCTTTTACAGAAGTAAAAGTCAACTAATGTCAACTAGTGCTTTCTAATTTGTCGCCACTGACTGATGCTCAAATGGTGACTTTTACTTTCCCCTATAGCTCAATCAAAATCATTACAGATATATTGTTTTTGTTGGTGAATAATTAACATAAAAATCACAGTACAGTACAAATATGCCAAAAAAAATCAGGTTGTGAGAAGGCGTTTTGTTATTGGATTTATATTTGTTGACATAAATAATAATTAGAAATTGTTTGCTGTTTTAAAGAAGAGTCACTTATTAGTTTCCAAAAATGACTGAAATTTTAAATTCGTAATATAGGCATGCCCACGCCACGCATACATTTATTCACAGATTATTATAGTTAGGATTTAAAAAAAAAAAAAGACATTTGAGTCTTATCTCCTCTATAATACATACTTGCACATGTTGTTTGTAATTTTTATCTATACTGACAGCAATGACAGGTGTATTTTTGTTCAAATCCTTTAAATGAAGGGATCTTTATCAAATATGTTAGTTAATGTCGACATGTTGTTGTCTTTTTCTAAAAGTCTCAAATACCCGTGTTGGTTTTAGCCAAAATCCAGTACTGTTTGTTTTTATTTCTATCTTTATCTGCCATAATCCAGTTTATCAGGCTTTAAACTCTCCTGTGACAAGGTGAATTTCTGATTTATTGATTTATTTGTTATTATCATGCTGTCAGCAGTCTGAGCGCACGCTGAAGCTGTTTTCTCTTTCATCACCTTTTAACTCTCTCACGCCCTTCTTTTATTTTCCCTTGCCACCTTCCTCCCGTCACCTCGTATCTCTTCACATTCTGGCTGTTTCCTCTCTCTCTCTTGATTGATGAACACACTGCTGCTCATATGGAGAAAAATGCTCAAAAATGCAGATGTAGGTTCACGATTTCAGCACGTTATTACACACGGCAAACACACCGTGTTTGCTTATTATTTCCTTTACATCTGTATCCCTTCTCCCCCGCGCTGTGTGACGTTATGTGTCTGAATTACTTTCCTCTGTGTGACCACACTTCTTCTTCGCTTGCTCTTTTTTTAGTTTTCCTATCTTATTTTTGTCCTCATCCCTCCCTTCAACCTACATCTCCCCGCCTTTACTCCTCCGTCTCCACTTCTGCTTCACTTCCCATGACACACACACAACCCCCCCCCCCAGCCCCTCTTCCCCGACCACTGCTTTCCCCTCCACTATCTGTCTCTCCGACAGCCTCCCGTTTTGCATTCATCCATCACTCTGTTTGTGGTGACGGGATGTGGAAATATGAAAGGGGGGCTCTGTGAGACAAATGAGAGCGAAGGTGGCGGTGTTGGAGGAGGAGGAGAGGGGAGGAAACATATTCAACAACAGACTTTGCCGTGGAGAGAGCAAGGGAGGAGAGCGCCGTCTTCCCTCCTCTCTCCTCCCTCCTCCTCCTCCTCTCCTCCCTCTCTCTCTCTCTCTCTCTCTCTCTCTCTCTCTGTACGAGCATGTGTGTTGGTGTGTGCGCCTCTCGTCTCTCCCGGCTCCGCTGTTGTTCGCCGCTGCCACAGATGAGCTGGGAAGAGGAGGGAAAGCGGATGTATCTGGCCAGAGGAAAACGGGAGGAGTTTGGACCGGCATGCGAGACTAACCAGCAGCTTGGATCATCAGCATCTCTCTCTGTCTCTCTCTCTCTCTCTCTCTCTCTTTCACACACACACACACACAAATACAAACACACACGTGCGCTCTCAGACTCACACACACTCGCGCCGGCTGGATGTCTTCTCACTAGGCTGAACGAGAGGTGCTTAGGCTTGTCATTAGTTGGGAGGGCACAGGAGAAGCCTGGATGTGTGTGTGTGTGTGTGCATGTGTCAACCCGTGTGCACACTGATGCATTAGAGAGTTACGTGTGAGTGTGTGTTTTTGAATGGAGATGAGTCGGGACGTTAAATACACAGAGGCAGCTTTGATTGGCTTGCGGCTTAAGTGATTCTCACCTCTCGCTCCGGGTGTCACAGAGAGAGCCTTACCTCTGGGATTTTTGTCAATGAAATCGTGCACAGAGGGCGACAGAAGATGGAGGGGAGGCGGTGGTTGGGGGGGCAGTTTGGGATTTGGGGAGAGTGTGTGTCAGTGTGTGTTGGGGGTGTAATAGGAGCCACAGGCAGGCTGGCAGCCACAGTAACTCTCAGCTCAAGGGAGTCATTGAGAGTGGAAGTGGAGAGGAAAGGGATGCCCCGAGGGAGCATCTTTCTCCTCTGTCTCTTACTCTCCATAGTAGTTATTTTGGTTGTGGAGAGCTTTGCCTCCTTATGCTCCACTTTTCTTTAAATTTTTTGTGTGTTTCCATGTTTTCTATCAGTGTCGCTGCAGGTTGCTGTTTTTGCGTCCTGCTTTTTCCTTATTGTCTTTTTCACCTCCCGTTTTTTCTCTCATTCACTCCTCTGCTTCTCTCTTACATTATCAGTATGTTTGATGTGATTATGGGCTGTGAATCTCCCATCTCCCTCTCATGTCCGTGCAGGTGTGAGTGCACCGGGGGCTCCCTGGCTGAGGGGCTGGTGGGCTGATGATGGATCTGAAGGAGAGCTGTGGCAGTCAGGGGAGCCAGGAGAGCTCCAGCCTGCACCCAACCTCCTGGCAGGCTTTCGCTCACACCAGCACGCTGCACGGCCTGCGCTTCATCTTCCCGTACGGTCAGCCCAGCGCGCGGCGCTTGTTGTGGGCTGCGGCTTTGCTGGCCTGCCTGGGTCTGTTAGCCCTCGAGAGTGCAGAGCGGCTGGCTTATTTCCTCTCCTACCCTCACATGACCAGCGTGGATGCCGTGGTGTCGAGCAGCCTGGTCTTCCCTGCTGTGACAATTTGCAACCTTAACTCTTACCGCTTCAGCCGCCTCACGCGCAACGATCTGTACCACGCCGGAGAGCTGCTGGCCCTGCTGGATGTGCACCTGACAATCCCCCAGCCGCACCTCGCCGAGCCCGACGTGCTGGCGTTCCTGCAGGAAAAAGCCAACTTCACCGCCTACAGGCCCAAAGCGTTCAGCATGAAGGAGTTCATCGAGAGGGTCGGCCACGACCTCAAAGAGATGATGCTCTACTGCCGCTACCAAGGCCAGGAGTGCAGCCACAGCGACTTCAAAACCGTGAGTTCCCTCATGTCTTCTTTTAAATGTCAGCTCTGGTCTGGGATCAGTTGGGGTCAGAGCCTTTCTGCAGCCTCAGAGAACTCTGCTTGTGAGATATTTGGGTTGGATGCTTTGAGGCTTGCTAGTTTTCAGAGATGGATGATTTCTTTTTCTCGTCCAGTAAAATGACTTGATATATGCTGATAGCTGCTCTTTCCCTCCCACGCTGCTACGCTGGGAGTCTCCTGCTGGGTTTTCTCCTTGGGACTCTCATGTTTGGCTGCACAGGTTGGCTCTCAAGCTTTGTTCTGCAAATATACTCGCAGCTGTTGCCTTGTTGTTGTTCTCAGCCCTCACACAATAACATTGTGCTTACTGGCACATACATTACCGCAACAGGTCTACAGTTTTTTAGTCACTGAAGGAAAGTAATTGTTTTGTCTCGGCCCGTGGTGAAAAGTAAATTCTCCAAAATCCCTCCAGTGCTTTCTATATTTCTCCAGCCACTTAGTTTTCTTTCTTTCTTTTTTTTAACAACAAATCAGAACATTAAAGGGTGTTTGTGTACCTGCTGGAGTATCTGAGCAGAAAAACAATATTATTTGCATGGTTGCTGGTTTTAATTTATGTCTCAAATTTGGCCTGTTGGTTTACTTGTTCTGTGCTTAGAAAACCTGAGGACATATACCAGAGCCAGGTGGCGTCTTGTTGATGATGCGGTTTGTTTTATTGCACCGACAGAACTGAAAAGCTGATAATTTAAGCTGCTACTTTTTGGCAGATGAAAGCGAGCAAGTTCTGGAACAAGTTGGTTTTGACTCTGAAACACTATTGTGAACTCCCACTTGTTGCATACTCAGACTCCCTCAGACTGATTGTTAATTAGGTCCATCAGTGAGTAGGTGAAGAGCACACTGAATACAGTATGCGGCTGCTGAAAAGGGAACATTAAAGCTCTAATAGCACAGCCCAGTTTCTCTATGGCGGAAACCGACCTTGCGAACAAAGATCCTGTCTGTCTTTTCTTCAATGACAAACACAATGTTCGACGGCTTCTGAGAAGTCTAAGGGTTTTGTCGGTGGTACTAAAATAGACTACCAAGGACCAGTATTTTGCAAGTTTACCTCACGACCACAAGTCAAACATCCTTAACATTTCTGCTTAACTTCTGCAGCCTTTTGAAGTGGTTTCTGTACACTTGTATAGTTTGGGATGTATTTTTCTGCTGCTCCTCTGTGAAAGGCTGTTGACAGACTTTTGAACTGTGTAATCCATCACAGTGAACAACAAGTCTGAATTAGTTCTGTTGGTGTTGCATTATTATTGCCTGGTAAAGCAGTTTAAGTGCAGTTTGAGTTTAGAAAGACTGCACTGAATAACATCAGCATAATAATGGAACTATGACTTTTATTGGATCTAGATCTTGTCAAATCCCTGAATCTAAATCGGTTCAGCTTTCAAATTTTACAAGAATAAGTGACCAAAACTCAGAATTTAGATCTGTAATTAACACCTTTTGTTAGTTGAGAAGACAGTTTTAAATGAAAACCTAAATTTGGCTCTTTAGGTACAATGTGAATGAAATGAGCAGAATTAACACATAGCAGGTGTTGTATTTTAACTTTTTACACCTTAAATTTTATTTCAGTGCAAATACTAACTGTAAAAACTGTTAAGCCGATAAGCTTAAAATATCAGTATGATATGCTTTATACTGTTACTAGGTGATTTTGACTCCTGAAATCTACGTGACTCAATCATTTATATCTTTAGTCATGTTTATTTTAGGGATGCACTGATCCAATATTCTGTTTCTGTATTAATAGTAGTACAAGATGTAGTGCTTTTCCTATGAGTTACATTTATTCAGTCACAAATGGCGGTCAACTTACTTTTTAGTGTCCCATGAAAAGATACACTAAGGGACAGTCAGTCTTTGGCTGAGCACAGACACATGTTTGAGGAGAGCGCATGAACCAGACAGCTGCCAGAAGTTTCATTTTGTCCTGCTGTCAAGTTACCGAGTTAACGCTGGCAGGTGGTATTTATTAATCTGCAACCAGCGGTGTTTGCAATTTCAGCTGGTAAAAGAAACTGCTATTGGTTCTTTGTGCTACTAAGAGCGAGAAGATATGAAAGTTTTGATAAGATATCCTTCATTGTCAGATAAAGAAATGTCAAGAAATTCACAGCCATCACAGCTTGGCAGAGCCCAAAGTGACGTCTTCAAATGTCATGTCTAGTCTGACCAAAAGTCAGAAACACAAGATATATGAGAAATAGAAGTATTTGAGAAACTGGAAAACTGAGAAATGTCTCACAGGGTCTTCATGAATCTTTTATCACAATAGTTGTCTAATATTTATCTGGTGATTGATTGACCGTTTCAGTTCAAGCTTAGTGAATCCAGGTATTTTACCGCTCTGGCAATTCAACCCAACCTGTCAAACTCTGACAAAATATAAGGCAGACTTTATTTTCACTTTAACAGGATTCACAACTCAAGCAAGCTTAAAGATTCTGCTGACCGACCTTGATATTGCACAGAAATCAATAGAAATCAATGACTTCCTGGAAGAGTAGAAAAGTAGATTTATATTTCTTAAACACGGCTGTAGTCAGCTTTTAGTTTTCCTTCAGTTCCCTCGGTCTGTGGAGTTAATACATACATTATGTATAATTGCACAGGGTCATGTAATGGGTAGTTGCCTAACTAGCAGCCCATCTTTCTATTTAAAGCTTGTACACAGTTTGCAGCTGATACACATCTCTGTCTCTCTGTCTGACTCAAAACTGAGCAGCGATGCATGCACAACGCAAACAGCACTATGGAGCCACCTCTGAGATCTGATCCGCTGCAATGAGCTCTTCATTTTCTAGAGAGTAAACCCTGTCGGCAGCACCGTAGCTCCTTAGCTGTGTGTAATGTAAGACGTTAAAGCTTCTGGATTGATATTTTCATGTTTCATCCTGAGAAATACTCAATGCACAGACTCTAATTAAAAACAACAACAATGGTGGATTACATGTTGGCTGGAGTGATTTTTCTCTCCGTGCCTTCAGACCAACGCTTCCCATGGAGCTCTGATTCATACCGCATCAGCAAAGATACAAGTGAGCACCTCCCTGCGCATGCATGCAGGGACAACATGTGATTTTTATCATTTTATTCTGCTGAGGCTCCAGGGAGTTAATGCAAGGCTTACTCGTTCTGTCACCGCCTTACCATGCAGCCCGATGAGTCTATTTGACTCCCCTTAGTAACCATCTTGCATGTTGTGTGACATGTCTTTGACCTCAAGCTGGGTTCAAAGATAATCGTGTTGACAGGGAGGCTACTAGAAGGCACTGTCATCCTCTTTGCCCTCTGCCTGTTGCTGCTGCCGAGCTCCTCCTCTGACTTCTCCCCACTCCTCTCTGTCGACTTGCTCCATCTCTCCCCTCTCTGTCACTGCAGAGACACACCTTCATAACTCTGGCGCCTTCCCTCTGAGAGGAGGGGAGAAACAACAAGAAAAAAACAAAAAAGCACCACCACCAGGGCCCTCAAAATAGAAAACAAACCCAAAACACATGCATGAATACACACAGACACATGCATTCAAATAAACAACAGGGACACCAAAATATACATGAATGGGAACACACACACAGAGGGACGTTACCGTGACACTCAAGGGACCCGAGTCAGCGCTTGACTGACATTGTGATGAATGACCGTAGGGAGGATTGTGGGGACACGGGAGTCAGTGTGATGTGACTGATGGAACTGGAGCAGAGCGCTGCGCAAAAGGGAAGCAGCATCAGTATGCACATTTCAATCTATACACATGTATTACGTGTCGCCGCTGATGGTTTTTAGCGTTTTTCAAATGTGCAGACTCAAAAAAAACATCAAATGTGAACTCCTCTGCAACAAGCCACCTGACACGATTCTTTCGAAATAAGCTTTGGTACACTACACAGGACGCCAAACAGGAGGGCATATCTCAAACCAACTGCAGCATCCTTCCATTCAAAGAGCTGGTGAACAATACAAAAGCTTTCTTTCGCCCTGTTTAGAGATTCTTTCAATCCAGCCTCTCTGCAAGACTGCTGAGTGGTCAAAGTACAGCTCCATCCAAGTTAGTGACTGTGTGACTGCGGATCAGTAGGACATCTTTACAAGCAGTAGTGAGAAATCCAATTTAATTTTATTGTTTGTCTTTCACTTGAATCACACAACAATGATGCGATCATATTAAGTTTTCATTTTGGCGAGTTCCAATGTTTCAAATTAATGACCCAAAGCAAATGGCCATTATAAAGAGTCACTGATGTTTAGAGCCAAAGATTAACAAGAGATTTGAGTTTAGAAATGGTGACACCAAAGAGAACTGACGACTCCCACTCAGTGCATAAATTCATAACTGTTCTTTAACCAGCTGTATGGAGTTTTTAACTAGTTATGAAACAGTCTCCGTTTGATAATGATGCCTCTATATGACCTACATAAGCAAATGAGACCAATAGTGAGAAGACTGACTGTTTCTATTAGTTTGTCATAGTTATTCATAATGCCTGCCACTGGATCAGATGAAATGTTGTTGGAGTTTTGGTTGAATTTGGGTTGCTTCAGAAAATAGTTTCACTGCAGTGGGGAGGGAAGCAGAGGCCTAAAGACCTGTGACCTAACGTTAGGTGAAACACTATGCCTTTGTTCACAGGGCTCGCCAAAATCAACACAAAATGAAGAGCTTCCATTGAGCTACTTCAAATAATGACATTTCCTCTTTTTCCAAAATGTGCAGTGTGTTTACAAAGAGTCTTTGTTGAAATCTTGTCTGCAACACAGCAGAAGAGGACGCAAACTTTGTAAACTGTAATAGTCCAAATACTAGCCGGATATAAATATATAATACAAGCCGGATTTATATGCTGCTGCCTTGCCGTTTTGAGGTAACAGCAGCGGAGATGGGATAGGATGCTTTCTTTTGAGATGCTCGTGCAGGTAGGAGCTGTTCCGCTGTGGTAACGTTAGGCTATTTCAGTTTTACAAAGCCTACAGTGCACTATTTTATTAGATCTCTGTTTAAAGAATTCCCACATTTTCGCCATCAGGTTCAGGCTTTTTGGAGATAAAGTTTCATTTTCAGCAAGCCCTTGAACAGGAGCTAACGTGAACGTAGGGCAACACATCGATGCCGTCAACATAAACAGATGTATGTTGTAGTTTCTACTCAAGCTTTTTATCATTCAACATTAGAAGCCAAGTTTGGAAAAAAATGGAAAATGTTGTCAGAAATACAAGCAGCTACACAAGGACTTTACCCGAATAAAGTCTAAAATTTACAAAATCAAGATTTAAATCAGGAACTATCTGATTGACCAGCTGTGAGGTGCCAACTTTTGGTACTTGGCAGTTTTCGACATAGTGTGTTTGAGAGGCATTTTGGTTAGTACAAAATAAATATTACTAGCCTAACATTTACATTTTGATTTATCTTGACATACCGGTAATGAAAATATTTCCTTTTTCCCAGTTTTCCCCACAGTCTTTAATAGCAGAAGCACCCCTGCTAAAATGAATATACTTTGGTGTAATAAAACTCGGCTAGATATTTTCCTGATGTAAAACCCTATTGCGATTTTGGTTTTATCCATATCACCCTGCCGTAATAAGGTGTGATATGTCACTGTGATTAGATCACGTATCCGGCATACTGAATTAGAGTATTTCCCCTCACCCGTGTTTTGTTTTGCTGTGTGTGATTACGACCATGATTGAACGCTGATTGATCACACTGACAAGCCACATCAGTGTCTGCCAGAGTAAATCAGCTCAGCGTGCCTGGCCTGCACCCGCCTCATGTTTCAACTATATATATATAAATACCCCTGGAGTACTGCTGGCCAGGGAGGACCCTATCACACCCTCAGACTTAATGTGAAACCTGATAGCAGCCAGACCCTGAGCTCTGGATCACACACACTAATTAGCCACTCATCTATTCCTCTGACCAGAGCCTTGTTGGAACAGCACCGCAAACGTAATGATGCTGGCTGTTTACAGCAACGACAATTAGCCATTACACACAACCTATGGCCTTAGCACTCCACTGGCCGATTAGTGCATGGCGCGATTCTCCTCGCTCTCGCCGCCAGAGCAGCACAACTCCACCGTCAGCCGCCCATCTGAGAGGATTGTCTGCTTTCTAATCCGCTCTCCCCCTCCTCCTCCAGCCTCTCTATCTCACTAACTGCATTTTATCACTTTCGGATTCATTTCTCAACATTTGAAAGCCCAGTGCATCACATTAGGTTTTAGTAGATGTACTGTATTAATCACTAATGTGGCATTACCATGGCATTTTACATTCCCGGCAGGCATGATGTCTGAGTGTCTTAAAGGGCATGGAAAGCACCGCTGCCACCCACAAGCCCGCCTCTCTAAAACACCCCGGAGAGGCAGCGGCAACCTGTGCTTTTTAACCAGCTTGGAAGAAAAGCTGGAGTGCAGCCACAGACAGACAGCTCAGTGTGGATAGTGCTTATGTGGTAGACACTGCAGCTGTCTGCAGTGGTGGATTACGGTCGGCTGATGATATACTGTGTGTTGTGGGGAGGCTTAAAGGAGCAGTAATTTTCCCTGAGGGTTTTCCTCACCCCCAAACGACTGATACCGATTTTGGGCCGTACTGGAAATGATTGGCTTAGTGATTAATGTAATGATTAATTAGGTTGACGTGTTGAAGCAGAGTGATGTATTTTGCTTCCTGCCCAACAGATATTAAACAACTGGGGCTCATCTCTGAAGTCCATTTTCAGTGCTTCAGTTTTGTGCTTCAGGTTACACAAATGTTTTTTTCTTACCGCCACAGAAGCGTGACATGGTTTTGCACCATTGTACATAAAGCAGAAAGGGTTTTTTTGCACTGACCTGAACTCTCTAGGAATTGTATGAACCCAACTGAAACCATGAGCCAGTCTAACTCAGTCTGAATGTGGCCTCTGTGACAACGGTCGCTGCACTGTGTTGATTAGATTAGCTTGTTTTTGACTCATGAAATGATTTTAGTCTTGCTTTACTGAGCGTGTGCATTATAGAAAACGCAGCATGTAATGAAGGAATATTTACCTTTTGATATAGTATTATATATATATAATATGATTTTCTCAGGTACTAGTTCCAATTATGATACCCAGGTTGACATTAGGTTTTGGCTTTTTTGACTTTGAGAAATATAAACATACATTCATTTAACAACAAACAAACTTCTGGATTGTTAAATGTTGTCTAAACGCAAGCCGTCAGACAAGAACGTTTGCTAAGATAAAGCACAGTCAACTTGGCAAACAATCTGATCAGTGAATGAATAATGAAGAACAGAACTCTGACATGAGACTAAATACCAACTTTTGGCCTTTTTGACAAAAATCATTCAAATTCAGTGTTTGTATTTCACAGCTAAACAGCTGTAGTATGCTCCATAATACAGTACATCAGATAACATATAGTCCGATAACATATAGATAAAAGTGCTTGTATGTATCTGTTGTAGGAGGAGATACTATGGACATCACTTAGACAAGCTTTCTTTTTGTGCAACGTGAAGAAAATACCGAATTCAGCTATGGTGTCGACCAAATACAAGCCCTATACAGCTGTGCTTCACCAGAATGAGAATCAGGTTTAATACAAGGTAAATTTCACATACAAGGAGGTTGGTGTCTGGTGCAAAACACAGTATGAAAAAAATAAAAAATGAGACGCAAGTTCTACAGAGGTCAATAATCTTAAATACAAAATAGACATATTTATAGTACAAAATATGAAAAATACATCTGTTCAAAATGAAAGGAGCTGAACAGAGTTTTGAAACAAAGAGGGTGGATATTGCAAAGGTCTGAGGAATAAGCAAACTACACTCAGACTTTATTTATATTCAGGATGAACAGAATATTCAAATGCAGTTTTGACCTAGAGCAACACTTCAGGTTCATGAAGTGACAAAAAAACTGTTCTTTTGCATTAAATTATTTTGTGTGCTTACTTGGCTGAGCACAGTGTGATTGAACAGTGGTTTAGAGATTAATAGAGCTTCAAATAGTCAATACCAGTCCGTCAGAAAACGCCTGGATCAGCTCAGATCCTGATCTTGTAGTCAGGCTGTTTTTTAAGGGAAGATAGAAAATGAGAGGTTTATGGAAGAAAAGGGAGAGCTGTGTCAGTGACAGAGGAGAGGACATGAAGTCATGGTTCGGGTGTTGGCTCGTGTTCAGGCGGAGGAAGCAGGAGGAGAGGAGAGGAGGAGTACGGCCCATTACCTCAGCAGCCTGTCTGGAGTCCTACTTTATCACGGCCACAACAGAAAGAGACGGAGTGTGTGTGTGTGTTTGCTCATGAGAGTGTGTGTGTGTGTGTTTTTAATGTGCTGGAGGGCATGTTTATATTTTCATGTGTGTGTGGGGGTTTGTGTTGTAACATGCTGTCACATTCAGTCAGTCCTGTGTGTTTGTTGCTCAATACATTCGCTATCAGTTGTTTTCAGCAGATATGGACTAATGGTTATGAAATCAAAGGTCAACTGGCTGGTTAACTTGAATTCTCTTGGCCTTTTGTGAGTTCTTTGCATCAGTAGTTAGCTTCTAAAAAACCCTGTGCTCTGCATGATAATGTTATGCTTTATTGATCTGCTTAGGAAATCCTCTCCCTGTTTACCTCTACAGACGCTAAGGTCCGCCACAGAGCAGCATCCTCGGACATGATGAGAATACAGTGACTTCCTCTAAGTCCATTAAACTTGATGATTTATGATGGGTACATTTAGGACCACTGGACTTTCATGCCCTGTAATGGCTTTAATTTATTTTGAGGGTGATTCTGCTGAATCACACGTGAAGAAGATTCACAATTATCAGCCACTCATGTCATTAAACTGAAGCAAATTATAGCAAATTGATGTTTTGGTGAGAAATTCAAAAATACGTTTTCGGTCGTTGTCAGAAAATGTTGTGTGGGTGGGTGTCCGTGTAACTGCCGGAGATTGCCATCACATTTGGATGCTTCTTGCAGCTGCAGAGCGGTTTTTGGCACTTTCAGCCTCCTCAATAAGCAATCAAAATATTCTACCTGAGCTGGTTTACTCAACACACACACACGTTTCCCATACATCTTTTGAAACATGGACGTTTGTGCTGTGGCTCTCCAACCTCGGAGAAATCTTGAAAAACATAGAGTTGTCAGTCAAATGTGCTGATTAGGTTACTATATCAGATATATTTTTATCTGTCTTTACAGGCAGAATTATATATTTCTCATTATTGTAGGTGAGGTGTATTGTAGAAAAAATCATTCCTAATAATGTTCAGTGTTTATAAAAATGAAAAGTATCTGTGGATGATAAAAATCAATCTTAGACCACATGTGGTTGATGACTCCGTAAATAATTCCTCTGTCGCTTGCAGACAGCCCTGTGGATTTTATCCACACAGCGGTCAAATATGTGATTTCATGCTGTCTGCAGAGATACCGCGCCTCCTTTACTCTTTGTGTCTTGCTCTGTTTTTCTATTACCTTTCATGTTTCAGTCCTCTCCCCCTCCCTCCATAATTTACCACACAGTGTCTGTGCCGAGCGCTGAATGCGCAGACCTGACTGACTGGTGTTGAGAAATCACATGCCCTCCTTAAACAGGCTGACAGACTCTTTCAGACTCCCTTTTTGTCCCCCTGTCTTTCTCTCTTTAATCTCTGTAAGCTACCCAGCAGCTCTTTTGATCTTGGCGTTCAGGCTCACCTGAGAGCTGTGTGTTCTGGGCCTCACGGGTGTGTTTGCTGGGGTAAAGAGATTTAGGCGGCTAAATGGAAAGTGACCGGCGCTTCAATGGATATAGCTTGCTATGTTGAGCCGGAGTGCCTTTTGTCATCTGCACTAAGCACTTGTCACATTCGGGGAGTGTCGGTAAGGTCGACTTGCACACGCCCACTAATCTGCCCAGTTAATCAGACAAACCTTAATACTAAAGAAAAGATAGGATGCATGTTGTTGACATACTTTAGAGGTTGCTTTCTTGCATGGCTTTCTTGCTCAAAACTCCAGAGAATATTAAGAAGTGCTGTAATTTGCAATGCATATACAAATTTATTTTGTCACCTCGCAGCGTAACCTCTCAGTGTGCTTAAATACCAGAGAAAAACTTGTCAAGATATGTCAAGATATCCCTTCAGCAGCTTCACCTGCCAGCACGGGCCCTCCTCGTCTCCAAGTGCGGCTGCCGCTGTCCTCCTGGAAAGGATCTCACATCCGTGTCAGGACAATGTGCGCTGTTTTTGTCAAAATGACGCTTGTGTGCAGGACAGCATGACTTGAAATCACAGGCATTGGCCCCACAAGGCCAAAGTTGGATTGATTCTCTGTCTCGGCTGTGTTTTTGTTTGACCACAGTTTTTTTTTTTTTTTCTTTCTGCTGCTTGTTGGGCTGCATCTGTCTCTGTAGAATAATAACATAATTGATGTGTTTTAATGTCAGCTGACCTCATCATGTACAGTCATTGTGGGCTATGTAGCTTGTTAGTTAGAAGTTAGCAACATACCCATGAGCAATTACAGCCTCTTACATACATAGATGCAATACCAGTTTATATTATTATAAAAATGAGTGTTGTTTCTTCTTAATCATTAACACAATACAGTATATATACAGTATACACACACACACACACACACATATATACACACACAGGCCTTTCACAGAAGAGGAAAGAAAAGTATTCTTTTGTATTGTATTCTGTAATTTATGATTTAAGGTTGCCCTGTCACATATTTTTATATGTACTGTAGCCAATTATCATCCAACTCTGTGGTTCCCCCTGGGGCATTTTAGCATCTTTAACCTTATTTTTTAGCTTTTTTGATTCACAAAAAAGTTGTAAAATCCTTTTGCACGCCACCTGCCCTGCACCAAAAGATAGACAGACAAAGTTAGTGATTAGCTCCGAAGTAGAGTGGAGCATTTAGCAGCTAAATAGCTAAAAAGTGTGTGAAATCTGTGTGCAATTGTTTTATGACCAGGCATCTGTTTTATCACATATTTACTATAACTTAAAGTCATAGAGCGATAATCCATCAGTATTGTGTTACCAGCTTGTTCTGTTGTCTCTGAGTGGCTGAAGCATCAAATGAAGCGTCAAACAAGGTGTCGTGGCTACTTATTGATTTACAATTAAGTGTTGTAGTGGACTTTTTGGAGCGCTCACTTTTCCGAGATCTGCCTTGTCTACTTCTGCTTCAATTACTTATACAACACATCCAATTAAGGTTTTCTACAAGCTGCAGAGAAGAAAAGTAAAATCATTGCGATCCATCAAATGCGTGCATATGGGCGTGTAAATGTCACCAGCTTGTAAATCTGAGTCCCCAGATTTATAACACAACATGTATTGTTGCTGTGTTGCATCCTGGTCTGCCTTAGTTATTTAGAGAAATGGTATCTGCTTTTTTACTCTTCCCATAAGTCTTTGTGTTGGGAGACACTGACCCCAAAACTTGAAAATTAGTGTTTTAAATGTTTTTTTTTTTTTGTCTGCTGAGACCGAATAATTTGTCACTTCTCTCCTGTTTTGGTTCAGCAGCTGCACAGTGGAGGAAATAAAGCCAGTATGAACAATAGTGTGATTAATGTTTGTTTGTGTATTTAGATACAGCTGACTGAATCAACTCTGTATTATTTTGTCCTCCTCTTCTACTTCAGTCTCTCCAGACCTAACCTTGAGGTGAACAGTCTGTAAAAAAAACAAAAAGGCCAGACCAGCTACATAAACGTTGTTACCATGGGGAAATCAGAGCTAAACAACAGAACAGTATGAAAACACAAGTTGATAGCACAGGCAGTACACAGCATGTCCCCATTTCTTCACTTAGAGGAGAAATACTTCGGGTGGTGAGGATCCTGAATTTGAAGCATCTGCCAGACGAAATGCTCTCGTGTTTACTGAGCATCCTGATGAAAAACACAAAAGCCGTCGATGACACACACAGATCTCATGTGTTGTTTGATTCACTGTCTCGTAGACTCGTAGTAATCAGAACTTTTGACCTCCCATGTAATAGGCCAGTGTGCGCTTTTGTGGATTCACCAGCAGTTGGAGTATCCTCTGAGAGCTCATTTGGATGAATATTTTATTAAGCCCAATCCTTTCCTTCCACTCTGCATCACAACTATGAATTTTTCCCTTCAAATGGTGAAACTTAAATAATAATAATAATAAAAAAAAAAGTTCAGTAAAGCAGTAACATAAAAGTATGTGCCAAAGCAGCCTTCCAAATCCAAATTACAGTAATATGATCAGCAGCACAGCAGTAAAAACAAATGTGTTTATTTCACTTTTCTCTGTTCTCACCTTGTACTGTCTTTCGTTTTACCTCCATCGACTATTCGGTCTTTCTCAGTCCAATAACATCTTGTTAAGTTTCTGTCAGTCTTGCCTTCTTTACTTTCTCTCCTCAGCATTCACACTCCGTTCTGCTTTGGCAGTTGCCGCCTCACTTTCCCTCCCATTCATTATTCAAGGAGCGGTTGCTTGGATGTCCACAGATCTGGATCCAAACTCCGTTCTGAGATGCTACATGCGGCACATAGGGCAACTAGTACCATTAGTAACTGTCTCTATCATGCCTCGCTACAACAACACTTCCTGTACCGCTGGCGATGACACTGACTGGTGTTCCTGACGAGACGAGTGCATCCCCGTGAAGCGAATGTGCCAGCTCATTGTCAGCCGCAGCCATGATGCAGGAAGGTCGGCGGCTGGAGCGTTTGACTTGTTATGAATATGTACCGACAGCAGGCGAGCAGCAGAGGCAGTGTTTGATCTGGGATCTAGGGTTTAGGGGGGTTGAGTTGAGTTTGGACGTGTGCGTTAACGTTACAGAGGCTGGAAGAGGGCCGTTGACACCCAAAGTGGAGCCGTCTCACGCCTGGCTGGCTGCATGATAAGGGCAGGATGAGTAGAGAAGATGGAGAGTCGGTGAAAGTTTGTGTGACAAACCGAGAAAGAGAGAAAGGAGCAGTGTGTCAGGGTGAGGAAGTTCAGTTAGTAATATAAACGCTGTGTGGTATATTACGAAGGGTGTCATATAAGGAAGGCTCTAACTAACAATTAAACCATTATTTTTTAGATTGATCATTTAGTGTATAAAATTTTAGAAAACATTGAAAATGTCCATGTATAGTTTACCAGAATCCAAGGTGACATACTCTGAGTCTTCATTTTAATTGACAATTGGTCCAAAAACCAAAGATATTTGTATCAAGTCCAAGAAAAGCAGCAAATCCTCACAAGAAACTAGAGAACTTTGAAAAAAGTTTGAAAGATTGATTTTCTGCTGATTGACGACAGAATTAATCTGCTAGTGGTTAAAACTTTAAATTGATTAGTCTTGTCAGAAGAAAGTGAAAAAATACCTGTTATTGTTTCCCAGAGCTTGAGGTTACATCCTCAAATGGCTATTTTATTTTGAGCAGCTTCCTCATTCACTTCAGTGAAGCCACAGTGTTTGTGCTTACACAGGAGGACAGACGTGAGAATATTTCATGTGTAACAGTTACATAGAATGAGAGGAAAACCCCGAAATAAAAACATAAGTCCACAAACAACACGTAGGTATGTGTATAAACAGTATGTAAATTCATTTAAATTCAATCCCGTGTTTGCTGGCCGCTCAGATGACTTAATGAAAATCTTGGTAATGTGAATTTCATGATTCTGTTATTTAACTTGCAGTCATCAGGGGAATTAAATCAAAGTTGTCCTGATAACTTTCAAGAGTTTTAAAATTCCTCCTCACGACATTACAGATTGCTGTCAGGGCTGTATGAATTGACAAAGACAGTGAGGTCATGTCTGTGGTGTATTTCATGAAATCTGAAATCTAAATTTTGTACACATGCTCAGTATTCATATTCTGATTTTTATTTATTTATTCTGATATTCTATTCATATTCAAAAATAAATATATTCCATATATATATATATATATATATATATATATATATATATATATATATATAAAAGGTACTTCCTCCACCATATTTTTTCCTGCATTTGTTGGGAAATAAAATGTTTGTATACTGCTGTGTTTTACCATCTAATAAGCACTCAAACCTCTAGACTAAGCACTGAATCTGATTTTCTTACTTGTACCTGCAGCAGAACACGCTCAAACCATCACAACCTCTTGTTTTTTTTTTTTTTAGATAAACACAGTGCCACTTTGAGCTGTAATGCCTGCTAACAATCCAAGGTTTTCAGTTTAGAAGGATATTAGACACACAAAAGCAACAATCCTCACATTGGAGAAGGTGGTAGCAGAAAATGTTTGCCATTTTTGCTTTATAAATGTTTTTGATTAATCTGTTGTCACTAGTAGCATTAGTAGAAGAACAGTGCCAGCACCAGGGCTTTTTTTAATTAACAAAAGCTAAAGTTTTTAGATATTAAATAAGATTCAATTGTGAAAAATGTTGATTAAACTAGGAATGATCAGAACAAAAAACAAGTCAACAAGATTACAAGTCTGATCAGATGTCAGCTTTCAGCATTTTCCACACAAAGACATTTTAGTTGGTAGCATGAACGTATTGAGGTGCGATAGCCAACCCCTTTTTCACACCCTGATGAAGGCAGTTTATCTGTGAAAATATCAGTGAAGAAAGCAGCCGTGTGTGGCTCCATTTTAAAACATTTATATCACCTGAATGCTACAAAGAGAATCACGGACAAACCTGCGCACATTCCCTTCAACACAAACATTTATAGCTCTCCTTGAACAGCATTACAGGCATGTTAACACACAGTCCCACCTTTCCTGTGTTTGGCGCGGCGAGTGTCAGCCATGTCCTCCTCCTCTCTCTCATGGGTCATAAGCGAAGTCTCAGTAAAGCTCATCAGGTTTAATGAGACACTAATTTGCACCAATTCTCTGTCAAACCATCCGAGAGCCCACCGCAGAGAATGTAATGTGTGCTGAGAAAGAAAAGAGAGACCGGAGTGCTGCCATTGTGATGCTTTCAGAGCGTGTGGACACGAATTAGTGTAATGGTACGTTATTTTCTGTTTCTGTTAATATTTTCCATCCGTGAGTCTTTTGAATAGAAATCATTGTGGATGCATGTCTGAGATGATTTGAAGTAATCTGTCTTCACTACAGGAAAACACATTTTTTGTCAGTACAGACGAGGTGAACGCGGCCAGTCAGAATGAGCATAACCAATGCAATGCAATGCAATAATTTCCTTATTTAGTATTAAAAGCCTTGGCAAAGCCCTGGATTTCTTTTCTTCGCTTTGCGACCCCAATTTTTCCAACAACTACATTAGACTTTTGCTCTGTTGATATAATGATCAGTTTATGTATATAAAGATGGACGACATGTCTCCACATCCTTCCCCTGTACAAAAGTGAAGCCAAAATATCCAGAATACGGACGCCGCTGTCTTGTGTTGGTGATGTCATTTGGAGAGTCTTCACAGTAGTGATCGACTTGACTCAATCGGTAATCCGTAATTAGGGACTGCTAACTAATGATTACCTGCTAAAGTTAAAGTTACAATCCCTCTTGACGTTCCTGCATTCAGTTATTTAAAAGATCCCTGCAAGTTCCTCTGAGACAACTTCACTGTGAGTGACAGCTGTCAATCATGATGTTTCACCCCAATTTTTTTAATCATTAAATAACTAATTAAAATCAAACTTATGTTATCACTTTCCTGTCGTCCATCTTCATTTGCAGTCAATGATTTGAACAGGTAATGACTTGACCTGTATCAGCAGCTTAGGAGATGCAGCACAAACAAAGTCTTATGTTAAATTAAATGTTATCTCAAGTTAAAAATGCACATTACTTTTGAAAATACAGCAGATAATCCAGCTAATTAAAGCAGAGATCCAGTAGAACATTTTCGAGGAGATATTACTTGGCAAAATAATCCTGCTGTCACTTGATTTTTGGCTTCACGGTGTTGATGTGATTATTTCATCCACAGTTGAACAGTCTCTAAAACTGTGTGTGTGTGTGTATATATGTATGTGTGTAAGAAAAAGAAAGGATTTTAGGATTTTAAGTATGTTTTGAGTCAGTCATCCATCAGCCATCGTCATTTCCTTTAATCATCAACTCAAGTAATTTTTTAATGGATAACAGATCATTTTTAAAGTACCAGGTCAGATACATTTGGAAAATATCAGTTGAGTGTCTTAAGTTTAGTGGAGATGCTGAGATGAAAGGTCCTCTGTATGTACAAGCACAGCACATTTTTCGCAATTTGTTTTTATTGTTTGTTTTATTCTGCTGTTCATTACATATGACTACTTACTGGCTGCATTGCAATCTTTAAGAACCGTACAAGCCTCGGTGAAAATGAGTGCGTTTCTTAAGCAGAACTTGCTTTAAATTATATCTAAAACAGTAACAACTAGAAGGTTCTTCAGTTTATATTTATGTAGTTTTCATTGGCCTTATTGTTTAAAGAACTGTAAAGTGACAGTACAACACTAAAGTAAAATTATGTCTTATTATTTTCATAAAAAGTCTAATTAAAACCCAGGTCAGTGGTTGATGTATTTAATTTGGACAGCCCAAGAGAACTGAGGGAATAATATTCATAACATGCCATAAAAATCGCGATTTTTTTTCTCCAAGCTGTATGCTGTTCTTGTCCTTTTTATTTTCAGCAGCTACATGGACTATCTGTGTTAATACTTCATATTTCAGAGAGCACACTCCACACATCAACTGCACCTTCAGGCTACATTTACATGAGGTCTCCGATGTCTTTTCCAAACAAGACTCTTGGTGCACATGTTGCTAAAGCTCATTAAACTGCACAAGCCAGTGTCAGAGAGTATTTACTCATAAATCCAAAACAAAAGAAAAAGGTAATTAAACCACATGATGAACTGACTGAAGGCCCACAGTAATTTCAACAGCAACTCTTTAGTAAGCATCAGGGGGTGCAGAAGTAAATTCAAGCTAAATTTCTCAACCCATGAAATAGATGTGCAGGACTCTGAGCAGTGCTGACCATCGGTTTGACCATCAGTCTCATCTGGAAAACGCTGTGTTGACTCCTCAGAAAGCTGTCTGGTTTGTGTCAGCAGAGCTTTGCAGGTACACATGCCGTGTTATTGCACAGGTCTGGTTGAGAAAGATAAAATCTGAACACCCCGAAGGACATTTCATTATGACATAATTTTTATCAACAGCAACATTTGGGGTCTGACAGCTGACAACCAATCCCTCTCTGACAACTCTCTCAAAAAAATTGAAGGTGATTTCAGCACAGTCATCATCAGACTTAACAATACTGGAAGCACATGGACCTGGCAAGCCACAGAAATGATTAACACCTCATGAGTGAATTTGGTTTTGGTGAAAGATACAGACCATCCATCCATCCATCCATTTTCATCCGCTTGGTCCGGGACCGGGTCGCGGAGGCAGCAGTCTGAGCAGAGATGCCCAGACCTCCCTCACCCCAGACACTTCCTCCAGCTCTTCCGGGGGGATCCGAGGCGTTCCCAGGCCAGTCGAGAGACATAGTCTCCAGCGTGTCCTGGGTCTTCCCGAGGCCTCCTCCCGGTGGGACACGCCTGGAACACCTCCCTAGGGAGGCGTCCAGGGGGCATCCGAAATAGATGCCCAAGCCACCTCAGCTGACTCCTCTCGATCGGCGAAGGAGCAGCGGCTCTACTCCGAGCTCCTCCCGAATGACCGAGCTTCTCACCCTATCTCTAAGGGCGCCCAGCCACCCTCCCAAGTGGAGGAAACTCATTTCGGCCGCTTGTATCCGCGATCTTGTCCTTTCGGTCATTACCCAAAGTTCATGACCATAGGTGAGGGTGGGAACGTAGATTGACCGGTAAATCGAGGAGAGCTTCGCCTTTCGACTCAGCTCCTTCTTCACCACAGACGGTCCGGTACACCGACCGCATAACTGCGGACGCTGCACCAATCCGCCTGTCAATCTCACGCTCCATCTTTCCCTCACTCGTGAACAAGACCCCGAGATACTTGAACTCCTCCACTTGAGGCAGGACCTCTCCACCTCACCCGGAGAGGGCACACCACCCTTTTCCGGTCGAGTACCATGGCCTCGGATTTGGAGGTGCTGATTCTCATCCCAGCCGCTTCACACTCGGCTGCAAACCGCTCCAGCACATGCTGAAGGTCCTGGCTTGAAGAAGCCAACAGGACAACATCATCTGCAAAAGCAGAGATGAAATCCTGTGGTTCCCAAACCTGACTCCCTCCGGCCCCTGGCTACGCCTAGAAATCCTGTCCATAAAGATTATGAACAGGACCCGGTGACAAAGGGCAGCCCTGCCGGAGTCCAACATGTACTGGGAACAGGTCTGACTTACTGCCGGCAATGCGAATTCCAAGCTCCTGCTCCGGTCGTACAGAGACCGAACAGCCCTTAGCAAAGGCCCCGGACCCCATACTCGCGGAGCACTCCCCACAGAATACCACGAGGGACACGGTCGAATGCCTTCTCCAGATCCACAAAGCACATGTGGACTGGTTGGGCAAACTCCCATAAACCCTCTAGCACCCTGCATGGAGGGTATAGAGAGCTGGAATCCACTGTTCCACGACCAGGACGAAAACCGCATTGTTCCTCCTGAATCCGAGGGTCGACTATCGGTCGGCCGAATTCTCCTCTCTCCAGTACCCTGGCGTAGACCTTCCCGGGGAGGCTGAGAAGTGTGATCCCTCTGTAGTTGGAACACACTCTCCGGTCCCCCTTTTTAAAAAGAGGGACCACCACCCCAGTTTGCCACTCCAGAGGTACTGTCCCCAACCTCCATGCAATGTTGCAGAGGCGTGTCAGCCAAGACAGCCCCACAACATCCAGAGATTTGAGGTACTCAGGGCGGATCTCATCCACCCCCGGCGCACCTTGCCACCCACCGAGGAGCTTACGAACTACCTCAGTGACTTCGGCTTGGGTGATGGATGAGTCCACCTCAGAGTCCCCATCCTCTGCTTCCTCATTGGAAGGCAAGTCGGTGGGATTGAGGAGATCCTCGAAGTATTTCTTCCACCGTCCGACAATGTCCCTCAGTTGAGGTCAACAGCTCCCCACCTGCACTGTAAACAGTGTTGGCAGAGTACTGCTTCCCCCTTCTGAGGCGCCCGGACGGTTTGCCAGAATCTCTTCGAGGCCGACCGATAGTCCTCCTCCATGGCCTCACCGAACTCCTCCCAGACCCGAAGTTTTTGCCTCCAGGACCCGTCCGGGCTGCGGCTTGCTTGGCCTGCCGGTACCTGTCAACTGCGTCAGGAGTCCCACAGGCCAACATGGTCCGATAGGACTCCTTCTTCAGTCTGACAGCATCCCTTACTTCCGGTGTCCACCACCGGGTTCGGGGATTGCCACCACGACAGGCACCAGAGACCTTGCGTCCACAACTTCGAACCGCCGCGTCGACAATGGAGGCAGAGAACATGGTCCACTCGGACTCAATGTCTCCAGCCTCCCTCGGAATCTGTGAGAAGCTCTTCCGGAGGTGGGAGTTGAAGACCTCCCTGACAGAGGGCTCGGCCAGACGTTCCCAACAGACCCTCACAATACGTTTGGGTCTGCCAGGTCTGTCATCCAACTTCCTCCTCTGCCAGCGGATCCAACTCACCACCAGGTGGTGATCGGTTGACAGCTCAGCCCCTCTCTTTACCCGAAAAGTGTCCAAGACATACGGCCGGAGATCAGATGAAACGACAACAAAGTCGATCATCGACCTCCGGCCTAGGGTGTCCTGGTGCCATGTGCACTGATGGACACCCTTATGCTTTCGAACATGGTGTTCGTTATGGACAAACCGTGACTTAGCACAGAAGTCCAATAACAGAACACCACTCGGGTTCAGATCGGGGAGGCCGTTCCTCCCGATCACGCCCCTCCAGGTATCACTGTTGTTGCCCACGTGAGCGTTGAAGTCCCCCAGTAGAACAATGGAGTCCCCAGTCGGAGCACTATCAAGTACCCCTCCCAGGGACTCCAAGAAGGCCGGGTACTCTGTACTGCTGTTCGGCCCGTAGAGGCACAAACAACAGCAGAGAGACCTATCCCCAACCCGAAGGCGCAGGGAAGCGACCCTCTCGTTCACCGGGGTGAACTCCAACACGTGCATGGCGGCTGAGCTGGGGAGCTATGAGCAAGCCCACACCAGCTCGCCGCCGCTCACCCTGGGCAACTCCAGAGTAGTGGAGGGTCCAGCCCCTCTCAAGGAGCTGGGTTCCAGAGCCCAAGCTATGCGTGGAGGTGAGCCCAACTATCTCTAGCCAGGTACCTCTCAACCTCCCGCACGAGCTCAGGCTCCTTCCCCCCAGTGAGGTGACATTCCATGTCCCTATTGCCAGAGTTTTGTTCCAGGGATTGGGTCGTCGAGGCTCCCTGCCACGACTGCTACCCAAACCACATTGCACCTGCCCCTCATGGACCTTCCTGCGGGTGGTGAGCCTACTGGAAGGCGGGCCCACGTCGCCATTTCGGGCTGAGCCCGGCCGGGTCCCGTGGGCAAAGACCCGGCCACCAGGCGCTCGCCTGCGAGCCCCTCCCCAACCCCAGGCCTGGCTCCAGGGTGGGGCCCAGGTAACGCCAATCCGGGCGACGTAACGGTCCTTGATATTCTTCTTTTCATGATGGGCTTCTGAACCGCTCTTAGTCTGGCCCGTCACCTAGGACCTGTTTGCCATGGGAGACCCTACCAGGGGCGTAATGCCCCCGACAACATAGCTCCTAGGATCATTCGGGCACACAAACCCCTCCACCACAGTAAGGTGGCGGTTCAAGGAGGGGAAAGATACAGACCAAAGTGTAAAACTACTAAAAAAGAATATCGTGCACATAACTTTAAACATCATCCAGAAACTTGTACAGTAGACTTTTACTCAGGTATTACACTGGGTATGTAAAAGGCGTTTGAAATGAGATTAACAAAATTTATACACCCACAACAACTACATCTGTGCCACCTGGCACTGCACATGGGCAAAACACTTTTGGCAAGAAATGGCTGATTATCTTTTCTTTTTCTGATATCCCCGTCATTTAGAGACACATTACAATCGGTCCGAGTAAGAGATCCAAGCATTTACACATCGCGGCTCAGACAGCTGCCAAGTAAACAATCCTCACTGACTGGAAACCTTCCTGCAGCCTGATATTAACTGCTGCGCCTTATCTGCAGCATCACCACCACACTCATTCATAAACAAACTCACGCTCGATTCCATAATAACAAGGAAATGGAGAGGATTTAATAGTCAGCCTCCTTGGACACCTCACTGTCATCCTCTTCTGCTACTCCCCCTATATTCTCATTTTCTCATTTCAGCTTGGAGAGATCAATTGGAAGTGTTCAGCAATATGTAAGACTTTTGGCAAACCTGCTCCATTGATGTGAAGCATCTTCATTAAACGCAGGCCCACGAGGGCAGGAGATGGGACTGGATCCCTCTGTAGTCTGCTGGTGAAGTGGAGTCATAAGTGGAAGACTGAAACTCTCAATTACATCTTTCAAAAACATTGTGAAGCTCGTGGTGTTGATGGGAGGAAGTCTTGAGTTGCACAACCACAGGGCTGAAAGACTGTATGAGACAATCGCTGTTTTATTTAAATGGAAACATCCAACAGCTGGACTCGGATAAATGATTGGAAATATGTGGTGATGTGGGAAGTTATGGCATCTTTGAGTTTAGCAATTTAGATATGCTTGGTTGATTTTTAGTGTTCGGAGAAATAGTAATAGTAATAGTAATAGTAACTAATCAGGTGTGGCTGAGATCGACAAAGACGCACAGGTTGTTGTAACCTGACGCACTGTACAAAAATGATGTCTATATCAACACATTTCTTTGATGAAGGTTAAAAAACATTTAGTTAACTGCTTCAATTGAAACGCGACATCATGGGGACGGATACATCAGTCACTGGTCGTTGGTCAGGGCAAATTAAAAGAAAATCCCCCTTCCCCTCCCAACGGGAGCACATGAACAATTGTCAGCCTGAATTTATGAAGTGAAATGAAATGGAAATGTGGTCTTATTATTAGACTAAGAAATGGCAGAAATTCACCATTAAAGAAATAAAGTTGAGAAGTGAGAGAAAAGAACTTCCCCATTGACCTTTCGACCAAACCTACATTCACACGTTGAAATGTTCTCTTTATTACTTATATCCTATTTTGGAAGTTCATATTTTTTCAGTTTCACCAACCCTCTTACTTTATTCTTCCCCCCCTGTATCTGCTTTATGGCACATTATGTTTTGGATGCAAATCTTTTGTCTCTGTATTTAATGTTTTGTCACTGTAATGCAAAACAAAGAATCCACCCCGGTGCATTAATCAGCTGAAAATTAGCTTTTCATTCTCTTCAACGAAATGACAAATGGGTCTGGAATGTGATGGATGATGATTGCAACTTAATTACAGGAAAATAATGCAATCAACATTTCTTTTTAATTTAAAAGTAAATGTTATTGTTGTCTGTGTATGTGTGTGTGTGTCTGTTTTGTTCTCTTCTTCCTTACTTCTTTCTCTGCTACAGTATGTACATATTGATTTTACCGTGCTCCCTCCCAGTATTTTCACTCAATTAAAACTATGACAGAACCCACACTTTACGGTCCCTTTCATTGACCCGGTGTAAAAAAAGCTCGCTATTCGAGCAGCCTTCACATTAACTGTGCTTCTGCGCCCTGAATGAATAGCAGGTCCTTTAACATGGGAGGTAATAAATGCTTGAGATGCTGGCTCAGCTCTCTTGCTGTCTCTCGGCAAGGTCACTGGTGAAGGACTTTCCTCCTCACACACAGTTAGGTGTGTTGCTGTCCTACTTTTCCACTGTACACGATCTCTCACATCCTTAAGAGTTTAAAGACCACATAAGCACATCTGAGAGCATTTAAATAAGCGAACACCCCCCCCCCCAGCAGTACCTATACTGAGGTTTTCGTTGTTTAGTAAATAATATATAATGTACAGGGATTTGTCACTTACCATATGACATTTCTTGGATGGCGCTGAGGCCTTCGAAATACGCACTAACCGAACTTTTTTTATTTCCATTTCTGCGCCGTTATTTTTCTGTTTGACATGTGTGTAACCTCGGCTGTGATTTGATGAACTGACTTGCTTCCCAATATCCTTCACTGTCACAACAAATCCTTAGCTAGAATATATGCTGGTCTAAGTAAAAGAAAAACACCCGACTGCTGACATAAGAAGACTATTTCTTCTTCTTTTTTGTTGCACCACATGGCATGCAGAAAGCTCAGAAGGAGTTTCCTGCTGTGGCTAAACGACGCACATCATTACACATTCTGATTCAGCTTTGGGTTTTATTTCTGTGAGACGAGGCAGAGGATACGGGACAAAATCCTCCTAACTGGAAAACTTTTCACACAGAATAAATGTAAAACAATGACATATGCAGGTCTGCTTTATTGAATTGATGAATAGTATGAAATATTGAAAACTTTAAATTGAAAAAGTGAAAATATCTGTGCTGTAATTTTAACTGACACAAGTTTTGAATCAAATGATCTGCTTTTACATTCCTTACTTTGCCTGAGAAATCTACATAACAGACCATGGCATATCCCCACTTTTTGTATTGGTGCACTTACATTAATCTGTTGAAAATGCCTAGCTGTCACTGCTGTGATGTTTTTGCACTACACCTCCAAAAATTAACTGTCAGTCATCAGTCGTGTGGGTATGTGTGATTTTCCTTTGCATTATCTTGCATTTCTCATAGCTCAAGGTGACATTTTCAAACTCTTTGTTCTGTCAGAACATTCAATTCACAGTGATGTTAAGCTGAGAGGAGCAGCGAATATGCACACTTCAGAACCAGTTTGCTAGAACATTTTGCTAATAAATTGGTAATAGTAAATTACGCTATAGGACGCCACAACAGTTAAAGAATAAGAATCTAAAAAATGATCAGGATCACAATCAGTTTTTACCCAAAAATATCACAAGAATTCACCACGTGTGATAATAACGAACATTGTGTGTTTACAGCAACAGAAAAACACAGTTGAATAACTGCTGCTGTTCTGCCCCATCTCCACTTTACTCCGCTGTGCTGTCTTCTCAGTTGTTTCTCCTGTGCTGCTTCTTCTTTTTTTTTTTTTTGGTACTGTCATTTATTTCCTCTTTTTCACCCTCAACCTCTTTATTCCAAAAATTCGTCCCTCTCCTCCTGTGCCCTCCTCATCGATCTTTCCACCTGCGAGCCCTGAAGCTGCGTTAGCTGCTTGCACCGATGCCTGCCCCCAGCCTTGGGGTCAAGAGCAATAACGAATGTAGAATAGTTTTAGCTTCTCTCTGCTTTACATTTACACCATTGTACTTACAACTCTCCCCACCCTTCCTCTGCCAGACACAGGCCCATTAATGCTCTTACTATAATCAAATCTGTTCACTTACAGAGAGCCCCAAACCCCCGTGCTGTGTGCATAAATATAAATGAATATTTGATATAACTACAGATACAGAGCTGTAGGCCAGCTGAGGAGATATTAGTCAGTTCTGTATTCGTACGGAGCAATAAATGTCTGTGGACATGCACGTCTCGCCAAGGGGGCCGCTGGTGTTTGGAGCTCCGTTATCTCCATTTCTAAGTTTATAATGATGTTTTCACTCAAAGGAGAGATCAGTAACAAGGCGACACAGGTTAAACCTTCTACCACAGTTGATTTCATGTCATAATATGATGCGTGATTTAGTGTGTTTGTTTGCCCTGGAAGTTAATGTTGTTTTATACAACAGCTTTATTTTCTTCTGACATGCGCAGAGGCACTCTGGCAGGCTAAGCTAGCCTCTGCTGTTAAACATCTTTGGGAAACCTCACAGATGTGTGTTGAGTTGAACAGTTGACAAAAATATAATAATGCAGATGAAAAAATGCTGCAGTATACTGCTTTATTGTAATATATATTACGTTATTACATTTCATTGTATACTACATCCTATATTCCATTATATACTATTTAAATAAGTTGTACTGTTTTTTAAATGATATATTAGAATCTATTTTTATGATATCTCTAATAGTGTAATAAGTATAATAATAAAAGTAATAACTTACATATTCGTCATTCTTGTCATTCTGACTTTAATTGCTCTTCTGTAGTTTCTGCTTTTACTTCTGTTTTCAATACTTCTGGTTATTTATTTTTAACTTTCTTCTCTCTTTACCTGTTCTTATTTCTGTCCTTGTGCTGATGCGATACCTAAATTTCTCCTCTGGGAATCAATAAAGGCTTATCTTTCTTATCTTATCTATAATAACAAGTCTTGCTCATTGATATGCAACACTGGCTTCAATGGCTTAATACATCGACACATTAAAGAGATACCTTGCTATAAACGGTACTGGCTGACAACTTTCTATCACCTTGTGTAATATATCATCCCCTGACCCTCTATTGTTCTGTCCATAGTTATCCTGTCCATATAGAGTCATTTTGACACACAGAAGGATCTTGATGACTGAAGAGTTGAGGTGAAAATAGGTACTGCCTTTTTTGTTGTGAATTAGACAGACCCACCAGACGGCAGCGAGTACGGCTGATTGATACGCTTTCTTTGGATGGATTGTCATTATCAGAGACAATCAATAAAACAGAAACCCCAAATTAATCTCATCTCAGTACGGCAGTATGTGCATGGAATTCCAAAGGCTGTGGCATTGTCATGCAAATTGAGATAATAACTATAATCACATAATGTGTTCCTCGCTCACCCCAAATAGATTCTAATCAATAAGAGAACCAACTGGCAACCGAGACATGGAATGAATACACGTACTTTCAGACAATTACAGAGGCTGGGTATTAAAAATATGTTTTTCCACAGTGCACAGGCGCGCTCTTTATATCTGTAGGGTGTCAAAACTAGCAGAGAAAACGCGACCAAAGACTGTCATTAAGGACGACGGCGTGACTCTGACACCCGGCCTAAAAAAGAAAGAGAGAGTGTGTGAGGGAAGGGGAGATAGAAAGAGCGATAGAGAGACATCATTACGGCAGGGATCACAGCAAAACTGAGAAAGGCCATCATCATGGAGGGAATGGCTGCGTCAGATGGATGGCAGAGGACAGTGAGAGAGAAGCGTGGAGGGTTGAAGGGGAGGAGAGAGAGGAGGCAGAGCACCAGAGAGAGGCTGTTACATTGCATTTGGTCACTTGTACATTGTGAGAGAGACACGGCTCGAGGGGGGGGGTGAAGAAAAATGTCTGTAAGAGCTCCCTGCTGTGGCTGAAAGGGGAGACGGGGGGGCGAGGGGCGGGAGCGGTTGGCTATTCAGAGTGACTCAGGCGGCGGTGATAAACCTGTCATCCTCTCCCTCCACCTCCCTCTCTGCCGGGGCAGCCATGCACCTCGCTTTAGGCAAAAATGATGACAGATAATTACCACATCAGACCACACAAATGCGCTCCTCTCACTCTCCTCACAGATCGAGTGAGATTGTTTTCACTCACAGTTTTTCTCGCTGGAAAGTTGAGGCATCTTTGGCCCTGGGAGGAAAGCAGGAAATGCGATACAACGTCAAATTATTTATGTGCGTGTGTGCGTGCAAATTAATTTTCTCGAACACCTTGTAAACGCTGGTGTGTGCGTGCGCTTTTGTTTGCATGCTGCGTGTCCGGACCCACAGGCACCATCATTTATCTTTATGTAAAACTGTAGCAGGCACTGTGGACTAGCACAATGGGTGGTTATGAGCTGAGAGAAGAGAGGAGGTAGTTATGAGCTCGGGGAGTGAGAGGTTTGGTAAAACAGGGTGTGATGGAGGATCTTTGGATGTAAAGGACTGCCTCGCTTTTAAGAATTTTAAATGCTGCAAAAGAGGAGTCTCTGGGCATAATGTGTGACAGATACAGGCAAAAAAACATCCGATACTAGTAAAGTGCTGTTACATTTCAGCTTTGGTTGGTGAGTTTGTTTACCCTACAAGCAGTTTTGGTGCTTGATGTTTTCAGTGTATTTTTAAGGAGAACTTCACCGATTTTTACACAGTGAATCCGTTTTCTCCTGATGGGGAGTTCAGCTCAGTTTATGGTTCCTTTAGTGCTGTTACCAGGATTTTCTTAGCTCGGGCTCAGAGTGACAGAAAGCCAGTGTTTGGAGTTTGGAAGATATGTGCATTTACCAGGTAGGGAGTGCATAATGATTGATGTTACAGGGCTGCATTATGGGATGTGTAGGATCCAATGAACGTGACCCATACTCAGGACTCAAAGTCACAATTTGATTAGGACTTACTGGCCCATTTTTCTCAATGCTGTCCTCATTCCCAAGCTGCTCTTATGGTTTACTGTGAACATACAATGTGATGAATCACCTGCTGAACTAAATCAGAAAAATCCTTATGTATTTCTTCTGTGTCAGTCGAGTTTGCCTCATTCATTGAGTAAGTGGCCTTTTCTGTGACACTGACTGTACTTAATTTCCTAAAAGCTTAAGACATTTAATGAAGTGTAATAATTTGCTCAGATGTTTGCGTAGGAGCTCTTTTATTTCAGATCAAGCACTGTGCGTCAGCTATAATATAATGTTAATACCATTAAAGACAAATCTGGATAGCAAACTAGTGAGGTGTGTACCTTTTTAGATTAGTTTCTTTGGGCAGATAAGAACAATAGTGTTTGCATTAAAGGACTCATGTTTATTTTAAAATAAATATTTTTTAATACAGAGCAATCATAGTAGATCTATAGACTGCTTTTGATAATGTGTAATTTCATTAGTAAGGACTTTTTGTGGGTGCTAATTAAAGTCTTGCTAACTAATGTCTGCGGGGATCCCTGCAGATTGTGGGTGTGATTTCAGTTTCCCTCTTTGGCCTTTATGGATGCAGTCCAACATCCACTGCATGTGGAAAGAAGCCAGGGACATAACTGGACGCCAGCTGGTTAAAGGTGATATTTTAAAATGAATTTTAAAGGTGTTAGTGTAATAACTAACTGAATTAGGGTACCACTGAGAAGACAGGGCTTTGTCAAATATAGATAAGGGTGTTCTGTGGTGATGAGTGCAGCGACGACCCTGAAGAAACTGACTGATCATGGCGACCTTGTGATCTGTCCGTTGGCACCATTGTCAGGCTGCATGTTGGATTTTCTGATGGGCTACTCTCCTGAACTGTTACCGCATACGTGCACAAGAGATGCTGTAGATTCACTCTTCCAAACTACATCCACTGCAGCTCCATCGGACCAGAACAAAGCAGTGAACGTGGGGGATTCTGTGAAGTTGCATTAAGCAGCCTTTGTCTGCCTTTGCCTGACAGGGACAAGAGAGTAAAGTGTATAGGCAGTCAGTATATCCTGGGGGGTAAAGGCAGTAGTCGTCTTAGTCTTATCCTACAGGATAACTGTGGGCTGAGGCCAGCTCTGTGGGTAAAACTGTAACAGAAATGTGGAGAGGGCAGCTGGAGTTAAAAGCCATGACGGCATCGGTTGGTCTCAAGGACGAGTACACGGGAATGCTTTTAACTGCTGGTCCCCCCTGGGAAAAAAACTGAAATTTTATTAAATCAAATTAAGGTTGCTGGCAGGATGAGCCAAGACTCAAATGTCTGTGGTGAAAGAGCGTCGTAATTTTAATGTCTGCTGTGTATGTATGAATGTCTAATCCCATAAAGATGTTGTTTATCCGTCTATCTACAAGCATCCGTTAGCCATAAAGATTGTACTGTTTTTATTTGTTGCTGTTTTTTGTTAAACAAGGACACACAGCGGGCATTTATACACCTGAAACCAAAACCCACCAGTGTCATCCAGCTGGTTTTAAACCCACAGTCCAGCCTGCGTCACCCAAAGGAAAGAAAAGATATTATAAGATAAAACTTCATTCATCCAAAGAGAAATTGTTGTGCAGCAGTTGCAGTACAAAGTAAGAAAGAATGAAAATATAAGGAGTAAGTATAAAGATAAAAGGGTAGGGTAACCAGCTGAAAGTTTTTTTTGTAGGTTTTTTTTTTTTTTTTTTTTTACATGCTGGTATCAGACCAGATATGTCTAAATACAGAAACAGCAGAACTTTTCTTCCCAGCAACCTTTGAAGGTTGGCTGGTGTCAAACACGGCGGATAAGGCTGCTCTATCACCACATTTGTGCTGCACCAAAACCACAGCAGAAACACACCACATCATGACAGCACAGGTACAACACAGCACACTAATTCTGTGGATATTTATAGTTAATTGTGAGCCCCAGACCTGTCTTATTCAGAGCAAAAGCAGGACAGAAAGGCTAAAACATTGATTCATTTCTTATTATAAAGGTATTGAAAGTGTCAGCGGTCGTCTAAGGTGTTTTATTTTTGGTATGCTGTGTACTTTTTTCTTTTCTCACAGTGGCAAAGCTGATGGGTCTGCATTTATTTGGAACATTATTTTGAGCCCAAGACTTAATTGTGAGTGGTGGAGAACTTCATTTAGTTATCACTAGGAAATTGGTGTTTTGGTAATGTGCTCCTCTTAAAACAGTTGTGAATTTTATGGATTTCTTAATAAGTGGACAGTATTGCATGGGCGGGTAATTGAGCTTCTTCAGTCCTGCTGGCTTTGCACTGACTCTGGCTTTTGCAAGGATATTGTGAAAATATATAAAGAACACTAAATTCTGGAGTTGTTTTTTGAATTTTACCATAAGAAAATAAGAATGCTGCTAAGAATAAGAATAAGAATTAGCGTTGTCAAGCTAGCTCCACCTTAACATCAAGAAGTCTGGATCCTAATGCTGGTTTTGGCTTTGAAAGGTTGTAAATGTACAATCACATGCATATGATGGACCACATGGACCAGGATTAGAGGAAATAACAGAAAAATCGAGTTGTGGGTTTGAGGAGAACTGGGAAGATGTTCTGGCATGTGAGCGGCTAACAATGGCTAACACTGTTCATATCACAACATTGTTAAGTTTGCTCTGACATATCAGGCTACAAGAACATAAAGCAGTGGTTCTTTAACACTGGCAGGAGTATTGACACTTACCCACAACACAAACAAATGTGGAAGTCTCAGCTTGTGTCAGTCGTGTCTGGCACTGCAGAGTAAAATCCCACACTGTGTTTTACGGTGCTGCACCTCACCTGAAAGTCAGCAGACGTTAAAAAAAACAAGGTTTACGTTGCTCAGCTGAATATCTGACCGACGTGTGACCATTAACTGTGACTCCTGTTGGCAGCAGAAGCTGCTGCTGACGGAGGACCTGATGAAGCAGCAGCTGTCACTGGCTTCCACGTGGAAATATAATCCTCCAGTCTGAAGTAAAACTGTAAAATAGAGAGCAGTTTTTTTTCTTTTCTTTTTATAATCACTTTTTCATGATGTTGATCAATCCACAGTTACCGATGAATGAATCCTGCACAGGAATTATAAAACATAGATGAACTGTTAAACCTGTCCTCGCCAAATTCATCAAACATTGAACTAAAATAAAATTAAAATCACTTGATAGAGACACGAGTTCTCAACAAATATTTAGGAGCACATTTTTACAGGACACAATTAGTAGATATATTCTTCTGTGTGTTGTCTTTATTATTTTCTGACACCAGGTTATTTCTTCTGAGTCATGTCAGTTGTTTACCAGATAATAACACATTTGCTTTGTTTCTTCCTGCACTGAGGAACGATGTCAATAATTTGACAGTTAATACTGTTGTGAATTCAGTTTCCTCGTCACTGTACCAAATAAATATCTTGAAATACCATTTGCCAAACTGCTATTGTGCTTTGAAATCATTATTCTGAAATTTGTTGTGAAATACTGTTTCACAGTTTCTCATTTGGTCAGCTCCCTTCAACATTTACTGGATGTTTATTTAGCTTTCTGTATAACTGTACACCTGCACACAGTGGGCACAGAAGATAAACAAAAAACTATACTCTATTGTTACATACATTTAATATACACATTTATTCATGTATAGAATACTACAGTGAAAAATGAAGTAGAAGAAATGATTAAACAAAACAGCAATGACTTAATCCACCTCCAATGAGAATAATACTCATTTGCAGCCACAGTTGCTTTTGTTGTTTTTACTCAGTTTTAAGGGTTAGTCAGCAGCACATGTTCCCTCATGTCTCTCAGTACGAACCTTTTATGTGTGGAGCTCTCTGGGAATAACACGATCCACTTATTATTCTTATTAAAATAAAAGATGAAAACCATCAAAATGCCGCTTGTGTTTGTGGCTAATTTAAAAGAGGAAGGTGACAAACCTGTTTAGAAATCTCATTGTCGACTGATGTGTCGGTTCTACATGAAGCAAAGAAAGGGAAAACAAATGAGGCAGATCACGTCATTGCTTGAATCAACAAGCCTTTTTTCTTCCCCTGCCTCGAGTGTGTTTGTACCTGTGATTGTTCAGGAGTTATCTTGAGTGTCATTACAAAATAAAAGCCCTGTCCCTTTTAAAAAAAAAATCAAAATACCAGCAATGGTTTTCTGCGTGTTTGAATAAAAACAGCTGTGGCAGTGTCATCACACATGTGCGTTCTTTTGTGCACAAGCGTGGTTTCATACAGATCAGTGCACATGAAGTATCACTGGTCAATCTTCAGTGACAGCAGAGAGAATAAATGATGAATTATTCTTGTGTACCCATAACAGAGCTTGTCCTTCACAGAGATAGCATATCACTGTGACAGTATATTTCACTGTGGAGGCACTTGTAAAGACTTGAGCGTACACAGATTGACATCTGAAATTAAAAAGAAGACTCACAAATGCAGCAGTATTGACTTTTTAATGTGTTGTGATGCAGGCAATCTGTAGGTCAACAACCCTCTGACAGACTCAAGTACCTCAAGACATGAAATCTTCGTATGAGATTACCACTGAGAAATCCACCAACGTCTTCAGATGTAAAGAAAGCCTTGAGTCACATGGGATTTAATTTAAAGATTTATTCTCTGTCATACCACCTATCTGTCAGAATAATGGGATTTTATATCGATCGCAAGTATGTATATGCATTTAAATTCTTCATTTTTGGAGCAGTGGGTCTTTGATTTTAGGCCGAGTTAGAAAAAAACTGCTTTTTACAGCTGGCGAGTTTGGATTTTAGTGACAAGGCTCGATAAATTGCTTCATTTTTCAGTGTTTCCAACTGGCTTGTTTTTAAAAATGTCTCAATAAAAGGGGTCTTAAATATGCACTTGTTGGCTGCATACTTGATATTTTGATAAAAGACCGAGAGTAACGCTGACAAATTTTCTAATTTCCTCATTACTTGATGATCTACAGTGTAGCCGTGAAACAGCAGGCTTCACTTTCAACCTTACAAGAGAAAAAGGGTGTTGGGATGGGGTGAGGTGATGAGCTTGGCAAACGTAAAGCCGTCTGGAGTAATGTTGGACGAAGTCGCTGGAGTGTAAACAAACACAAATCCAATAAAGAGCAGGACAAAGCCACTAACGCTGGCTTGAGCTCTGATAGCAGTAAGAAGCAGCTTCCACGTGTTGGGGAAACACGGCACCCTACAAACCCATATAGCTGGTTAATGATGCGCTTGTGAGTAACACTTCTACCATTGTGCTGGTTACATACTAAGGATCACAGCTTATTTCTTCAACTTTTTCTGTTGTCCTTTTGTCCCTTTGTGCTTTTGAAAGACTAACAAAAATCTCCCAAAACTCTTAAAATGTTGAACATCTCTTCCACTTTCACATGTGTTGAAATCCAAAGCACAACAGGCCTGCTGTGCCCTGTTACAGCTGATAAACTATAATTGGACAATTGCTGCACTCAGCCAGCGCTCAATTGTCTGAATGTTGATTGTAAACTTGTCCCTTACGAGTCAACATCTTTGCTTTACAACTTAATACAAGAGACGTCCGTGCTTCAGCACAGCGGAGGATCTTGAGGTGTTTATCTAGGTCACTAATGTAATGTCGAAAATAACTTGCCTTCCCCAAAGCAATCTTCCAGGGAAAAGTACATGACAAGTGATGATGGCCTATTACCAAAAGCAGTCTGTCCCTCTTGTCTTCTTCCCTTTTTAAAGATTAATAACTCTGTCCTGATCTTTGAGTGCAGACCACTGAGCCTATTTTTGGAAATCTGCATCAAAAGTGACAAAAAGGAAAAAAAAAAAAAAAAGGAAAAAAAAAACAAAGTTGATGGCAATTAGTTTTTTAGTGCTCGCCATCACATCATCCTCCTTGTGATGTTCTCTCACATCCCCACTCACCGCCAGCCGGCAATTAAGAGAGGCCGAGTCGCCTCCACTCAGCTGCTCTTCAGCGAGACGCCAGTTTAACTGAGGTCAGTTCGACCGTGGCGTTGAAAAGCAGTCTGAAGAAGCAACGAGAGTGTTTATTTTCATGTCTAAAAGGTTATGTGATCAATATAGTTTGACATGTACATTAAATAATATTTCTGACAGTCAGAGCTGTAACTTCACCGCTTCGTCTTCACTTTTAAGAGTCTGAGGACATGCCCAACTCGACAGATCTTATCTGTATCGCAGTTTAGGATCACTTCTCAGCTGGAAGGCAGAATTTGGGGAACATTTAACTTGAGCTTCCATGTTCCCTCTGCAGTCCCAGTAGGGGGCAATTAATGCCAGCGCTGTTGGAGGTTACTGTTGTTGTGTCTTTTATTTTTTTGAAAAGAATAAATGCCCTACTTTTCAGTGCTGTATTGAATGTGAGATAAGGATAATTTGTAGAAAACTTTTTGATGCTGTTTGGAAGTACAACTGCTGGCGGGGCAACTGTAAATGTGTCAACAAACTGCTGCTCACCAATAATTCTCTGTTAGCGCTCTGAAGGGAGGCTGGCAATATTCTGTATGTTTTCTCCCTACGACGAATGAAAATGCCAAAAACCACTGCTGAATTATTAATTCAACTTATTTCACTGTGCTATAGAGATCAATTCTCCACCAAAGATGTGTTCCTTCATCACCATGAATACGAGCCCCGCAGTTTATTTTGGGTCAATACCACATACGTCGTCCCGCGGCTGTAAGTAATCACCATAACCCCAAATCCTGAAAATATCCCCCAACAGAAAGCGTTATTTATTCCTGTTTGAGTAACGTTTGCTAAAAACTGCTACTGTTGAAGGCAATGATGTAAGTGCAGCACACATCAGGAGGAAATTGGATTGAAAACTGGAGAGTTTATGTGAGTGAACGTTGGGGAATATGATCGCTGACTGACTTCTTTGTCAAGATATGTACACTGTGTAGGAAACCACAGTTGGAGGGTGTATTCACATGCATCATATGTCACTAATATGTGTTGGTCTTAAGCCTTTTTTAAAAAATGACTATATATCAGGATGTTCCTGCTTTGGCTATCGACCTTTGTTGTGTATCTTCCCACATTTCCTGTCTCATTCTGCTGTATACTATCTAATAAAAAAAATGTACTGTATGTTTGTGTCACCAATTGTGCAGTGGTCAGGATTCAGAATGTGCTCTTTTCATGGGATTAGCTGACAGTAAGAGAAACACTGAATAAATTCAGCCATATGCTTCACACCGTGTTTCTCTGGCCTCGTCTCAGCCTGTTGGATGTTTCCAGTAGAGTTGTGGTCCAGTAGACTCGTGCGGTCGTGTTTAAACAGGCACAGCCTCTCGCCGTGCAGCCCATCCAGCACACAGCGGGGCAGCTCGGCTCACTGTAGCCGTTTCATCCCGACACCACCTCATCCGTGAAAATCAGTGGAAATGTGAATAAACGCCAGCTGACCTGTTGAGGCGCGGCAACACGAGCGGCGTATCGATCCCGGTCGCCTGAGCCGCCCAAACGGTTATCTCATCAGCTTCGGGCAGCAGCAGTGACTCAACGATGGAAAAAAAAAATCAAAAAAGGGGGATGAGAGGCAGGATTACCATCAGTCCGTTTGCCAATTAGCACCCGCAGCACAGCACCCACCCAGGGCTTGAGACAGCGGAGGGCCGGGGCGGGCCGATGAATAATACAGATATCGAGAGGCAGCAGCAAGATAATAATGAGCAGGCTGAAGAGATCCACCACCGGCTACTCTCTCAGCTGGATGGTATACTGATAATAAGCCATATGCATGTCCCGTTTGCTTTTCTTTGCTTTTTTATTACTTATTGTCTATTCACCTCACTGTCTCTGGCTGTGCCTCCTTGTTTCGTTGTCCTTCCACTCCGTTCGTAGAATTGAAAATCGGCTCCTCTGAGTGAATTAATCACGCTACTAAATGGTGACTTGGAGGTGTGTGCAAGCATCCACCCATAGCTTTTAATCAGTGATGCTATTCTAGTAATTATACTTCTGCAGCACACACGAGGCTGTTTTGGTGCAAGATGCAATACAGCGGCAGAATCTCATTTTAGCGTGACAGCGAGGCTGAGAGGAGGGAAAAAAAGACCCACCTCAAAGCATAAATGAATTATACTCCGATCAAATTAAAACTGCATTTCCAGGATAAAAAGTCTGAAAAGTGAGGCGTCTTTTGTGGAAAGTGACGTTTTGGAACAATATTTTGGCAGCTGGTTGTTGTGAAACAGTTTATACACTCTGACCGAGCGTTTCTTTCAGTGGAGTCGGTAAAGTGGAGTGAAATAAAAAGGAACTCTGATAACAAGAAAGCAACCTAGGTGACTTCTTCAGTGTGTGTAAGCACTTCTTCTAAAATATTTAGTAGATTTGGGATTCATTTTGGTAAGGAAGCATTGGTATGCAAATAAACTATGCACAGTATATGAAATGAAGCACTTACTAGCTATGGCTTTGGAGATTTATATTAAGATATTGAAATAATTGTGTTGCAGTTATATCTTTCTGAGACAGGAGTGGATACATTGACTTATTTTTGAGCCACGTTCGAGCCTCTGCAGCCACACCACGGCTCCACTTGTATAGAAAATTGCATAATGCATAATACATAACCTACGGAAATAAAATCTTGTATTCACTGGCATATTACAGCAGGTAGAAGAGAGTTAATTTCCTGAAAGGTATTTCTTTTTCACACCTCAGTAAAAAAAACAAAAAAAAGGAAGACAGATGGGATTATATATTGTCTGAAAGCTTCTGTACCGGCTTCAAAAGTTTTATAAAGCACAAATTTCCATATTTTCTAATGCACTGCGCTGTCAGCGGTTATCACCAATGAAAGCAGCTGGGTGAGAACGTATTGATTGAAAATGTCAGTTAAGATACGGCGTAAGGAATGATGAAAACATCTGAGCACAGACCCAAAAGGAAATGACTGACTTATCTTGCTTCTTCTCACGCACTCTATTTATCTCACACCTACGTCTTCTAAGTGTTCTTTTTTTTGTTGTTGTTGTTGTTGTTGTTGTTGCAGTTTTACCTTTTATGGATCTCCAGCATCCATTACATTCATTTTTACGACCTCCAATGCTCCCGTCTGAGCTCTGGAAGACAACTTGGACATGTTTGTCAGGAGACGAGATGTGTGATAAGAAGATGACAGAGGCATTTCAAAGAATGCAACCAAGCAGAAAAAGTTTTAAAAGTTTAAAACATGTCAGAGTTGCTCAAGAGAAAACTATGGCACATCGGCCGCGTCCAAAAATCACTCCCTGGCTGAATCTAAATATCGAGACCTCCTCACACTTGCAGACGTCTGGAGTGCAGAG
This sequence comes from Scortum barcoo, assembly GCA_023238725.1. Classification (NCBI taxonomy): domain Eukaryota; kingdom Metazoa; phylum Chordata; class Actinopteri; order Centrarchiformes; family Terapontidae; genus Scortum; species Scortum barcoo. The sequence goes on from CM041547.1 coordinate 5,796,957, forward strand.
GGCTGTCCAGATTCACAACCCATCAACTCTTCAGGGTCCTCAAGTGCTCTGTCTGCAGACTTTCAGAGAGTTCGCTGTCGACTCAAACTTCACTGGGCAACAAAAAAAAAAAAGGCAGCTACCATTACACATGCTATTAATTACTGCTGTTTAACACCAAATCCACTTTATGAAATTAATGAATATTATGTATATAAAGTAACACAGCTGTAATATTTAGAGTAGCAGCAAGTTTGAGTTTAAAGGATGAGTCAATTTTAACAAATGTATGACTTAATTGATTTAATTACTTGGTTAGTTAACCCACTGCTGCAGAATGTTTAGATTGGATTAGATTCAATTTATATTAAGGCTGCAACTAACCAACTTATTTTCAATATTGATACATCTGGTATCCATTTTGTGGTCTATTAAATGTCTAAAAAAGTCATTTCTGTTTCCCAGAGCACAAAGTGGAGTTTCCTGATAGCTCATTTTGTCCAAGCAACAGTCTAAACTTCAAAAAATATCATTATATGACAAAGATGTCATTTAAAACAGGAAAAAGCATCTGATTGTCACATTAGGAAGCTGGAACCTGAGAGTGTTTGATATTTTTTTGACTTAGTGGACAAATTAGAATAGTTAGCTACCAGACAACTAACCAATTAATCGACAAACAGTTTCAGCTCTAGTATAGATATAAAGCATGAATGTGCCCTATTTGTTGGAAGGCATCTACGTTTATTCCCATTGTGAAGCTTGACAGTGCACACAAACTGCCAACATGATTTCTGCTCAGAAATCTGAACTTAAATGCAGGTCAAAATTTCTGCGTTGGCTTGTATCCATGGTAATGATTTAGCTCTGAAATCCTGTCCCATAGTGCATTTCATCTCCCCGCTGCCCAGCGCGTTTGCAGACTCAATGTGATGACAGTGAATTCAGACCTGTCTGCAAACTTCAGAGTGTGTGCAGTCACACTCAGCCCCAACCCACTGTATTTACTGTCCACTTTTTATCTGAGTGTTTGAATTACAAGTATAAAATGTATTCCATATAGTAGTGTGTTTAAATATTGTCACAATGGAGCAAAAAACTTTTTTTTTTGCCAGATATGTAAACTACTGTTAATGATTCATCAAGTGTCCACTCACTCAGGAGTATCCCAATGAGTGTTTTAATAAATAGCAAACAGTCAATGAGCGAACGAGGGAACTCCAGCCGCTGTGACACAGAATAAGGAAACACATACCCACATGAAGTGTTTCTGTGATTACTGAAATGCTACTGAACACTCAAACATGACATGACACCCCAAAGTCCGTCTCTAATTCAGTGTTAAATAAGCACCTCTGGGGTTTTCATGCTGTGACGCTCTCTCTGCTGTGCTTTGATGCTCACCATCGCTGACTGAGCTATCTTTGGACGTACAAATAAGAAGAGAATTTTTAAATTTGGCGATACTCCCCTTTAACTCTGAAATGCTGATTTACCCAGGGGTCATGGCAAAGCGGCTAAAAAGCCTCTAAATCCAGTGGATATTTATGTCTTTTTCATTATGCAGCAGCGCGTGTGTACGCCGTGTGCACGTTTCCCTGGCCTTTGTTTGCGAGGCTGCGTGCGTGATTATCCGAGCATTGTGCCTCTTTGCGTTTTGCTGCGTCTGTACTGTGAGAAGCAGGCATGTTGATGTCCGATCCAATCACTCTCAGCTCTGGTGGGCTGGAGGCCTGAAACAGTGAGAGACAGCGAGGGAAAACAACAGGAAACGGAGAGAGAGAGAGGGATGGAGAGTGTGTGGGCTGTGCATCTATAATAATATGTTTGGTTTGGGGGTATTTTGAACGTCAGTGTGGTCGGGGCCACTATGTTAACAGTGTAATCTATTGCAGATCATGAATACCTGGTTAATCCAGCTCTGTAATATAATCTGCTCACCATTTCTTTTGATTGACACAATCAAAAGAAGTGGTGAGTAGATTATATAACAGAGTCCAGAGTCTTTTGAATGAGATGTCAAACTGTTCATTCCAACATATATACTGGACTGTACATAGTGTTGTCATTTACAGCTGTAATCAGGTTAATCGTCATGTCATTAACCCTTAAAATTGGAGTTTTAACGATCAATCAGGATTCAGAAGGCAGATGTTGGCAAAACAAAAGAAGATCTTTCATTTTATAGTTTTAAAATTGGACGTTTTCCAAAAATAAGCAGCCTGAATTTATATTTCTGTGAAAAACAGAGTGTGGTTTGCTGTTACAGGTTTACATTGAACTTTTTTATGTACATTTACAAAAGTAAATGTCATTTGTGAAGAGATGGAAAGTATTGACAAATACGAGATGTGATAATGGGTGAGTGGAATGAGTGTTTTGAATACATCTACGCCCACATTACGTACTGTAGCCAGACGAAGGGTGCTTGCTTGTCCCTTTCTGCTCGATCACTATATTGGCTGATTTCTAAAGAAAACACCTCAAGATACACATACATCAGAGCAGACATATTAATTGATTAAAACAAACACAAATGCCATTGTGGGTTGGAAGCGGTAGTGAAATGCCACGTTTTATCTGAGTTTCTGCTGCTCAATTTATCATATAATCTTGTTGCTTCTCTTGAGAATAATCAAAGACAGATGATGAAAAGTATTTCACATCTTATTTTGCTGAAAAGGTAGAAATGTCCCTAAAACTTAGTTATAAAGCAAAGTTATAAAGAAAATATCAGCGGTATAACTCAGAAGCTGCAATTGAAGAATCTGTACAGTGATAATTCCGAACATTAACATGAAAACGCCAACCAGTGATGCTGTCGAGTGTTATTTAAATTCTTTAATGAGTAAATTAATCTACATGTTTATATAAAGCACATTTCCAGGCAGATGGGTTGCTGACTGATATAAATGCAGCAGAGATTCCACCTACACCCAAACTATAAAAGGTTTTTATCAAGAGCCAGAGTTATGTACCTGAAACTGTGGAGCAAATTTGCACTGCACTTTCAGTCAATTTGTGTTCACAATCTGTGTGAAATTAGCATCTGATTTACAGAGGCAGCAGCTCATTCTTCAATCAGTGATGTGGACGGCCATCCAGGGGCTTTCTGTGAGGGAAGGAAAGCTTGAAAAACAGCGTTCAGAGGGAGGACTTCTTTTATTTTAGCAAATTCAGAAAAGAAGTGGCAATGCAAATCTAATAAGTTAATTTACCAAGGACTGAAATTAAAGCTCCTCTTATATAACAACTATTTATTTATGGAAAGGCTTGCAAAAGAAATGTATTGAACCATTACTCTGAAAGAACACGGAGGAAGGACATGGAGTGACATTTAAGACACACAAAGGAAAGATCGCACATAAAAAATACAAGCTACCACAAGATAAATGTCAGAGCAGAGTAAGGCCCACAGTGCATTAGCCGTTAATGACCACACAGCTCCCTGTCTGCTCTTCGTTTGGTGTTGCAACACGGTCACATTTGTGTCCAGTTATTTTTGGCTGTGACTCTCTTTTTATAATAAGCTGCTATTTTTGGCGCTTGAACTAATTCGGTGGAGATTTGTACAGAATACAGGTTAGGTGCATTTTCTCATAAGACAGATATAGTCTATCATCCTCAATGGGAAAAATTATCCCCAATTTGTGCAACTCCAACACAAAAACTAAAATAGTACAACATAAAACATGTTGGCAATCCAAGTTGGAGACAATTCATAGAAAATAAACCAATCTATAGATACTATACAAAAACAGAGAATAATAGTTTTGCCATGAACAGATACAAACCCTCCCTGAATCTTCGGTTCACAAACAAAGCAGGAACTAAAGGTGTTTGCATGATGAGGTGTTAGTATCTGATGACAGTTTTAAAGTAAAATTGTCTGCATTTAACAAGCAACAAAATCTCTTTCCTTTCTTTTTTTGGAGTAGATCTGCTAATATACTTGAGGTGCAGACACATGCTGCATGTATCTGATATCAGACAGTAAAGGGCAGAACAGAACAGCCACATCTACAGCAAATGTTTTGGGTTCTTATTAAAATGTAAAATGTAAAAATGTATTATCGTCGTATTTTCTTTGCCTGTTACTGTTTCTCAGAGCCCAAAGCGATGTTTTTCAAATTTAGTCCGAGCAACCTTCGAAAACCCAAAGATGTTCAGTTTCAAAGATGTACTGACTGTGAGTGGGTCTTCATATGGACGCCCTATAACTAACCTCAGTGTAGAGGCTGCTTTCAGCTTTAAAATGCTTTGCTCCTGAGACCAAAAACCTTAAAAGTCTGCAGCTGGAACTGACATGCTCCTTTTATTAAGAGCTACACTTAGCCTGAAATGTTTTGTGAATACAGCTGCTACTTTTTACAGTCACAGACCTGCTATAGGACAACGCTGGGCCCTGAGAGTGCGTGAACGTTAACAAATCAAAGGTCAAGATGTGTGGACACTGAAACCTGATCCTTTTACTTTGTAGACTTTAAATAAAGTTTTAAAAACACACAACGATAAAGAACACCCTCCTTAAATCCTTTGTCTGGGTAGATCTCTTGACATTTTCTCATCTCTTTCATCGTTTTTACAACAATACATCCTGTCTTATCTGTTTCATTACTCTGCCAATTTGGCATCATAGCTTCCACCTCGCTTACCTCTCCTCGCCCATTTAATCATTTCAGACCCACTGTGTCTCCTCTAGCTTTGATATATCAGATGAAATGTATGAAATACGTCTTTGAATTGCCTGAATTCAGTCCAGCTGCCCGAACCGCTCTCATTACTGCATGAATTTTACTGTATGCCTGCACATTAACCACGCATTCTTCCCTAAATGAGATACAGGACCGGTATACAGGACCGGTCGACCACATATAGACCACTGGAGTTGCTATTCTTCTCTGGTTAAACACACTTTTCTTCACACATTCACTTTTAATCATACGTGGGTCATGTCATGCTGTGTTAAATTGCATGAGTATTTAGAGAGTGGGCAGAAAAGTAATAAAGATGTGTTCTCAGGCTTCGGGGTGAATACATACTGAAATAGTCTTTCCACATTTCCTCTTAAACTCATTGCCTCTTAATATTTATGATGATTTATGATTAATTGAGCCGTTGTCGAGATTCGGGTGAATCGTGCTCTGAGCAGCTTTCAGGAAACACATCCATCACTCAGGCTCTCTCAGGTGATTTGTCTGAAGGTTGAGAAGCAGATGCTGCAGCCAGGTTTGTCAGCCAGTATGGAAACGTCGGAATGAATAACGGGTTCGGGACAAGACAGGGGGGGTCGGCAGGGGCAAGGCCGTGACAGGTGACAAATGGTATTGATAGACTGAAGGAGATAGGGGCCGACTGGATGGCTTCCCCTTCTCATTCCCCTCTTCTTTTTGCTGTGCTCCGAGAATCGATTCAGACCTGCAGGCTGACGGAAGCAAGCGAGAGAGTCGGGCATCCTTCAACCCCCGCCGTCCTGGGTATTACCTTGTCACCCGCTAATGTGATTTCCCACCCTGCACCCGCTCTAAAACTTTTACCCCCGTCATATTGGTTTGTTTGGGCAGATGAAAACCGTTCCAGTGGCTCCAAATATCTGCCCTCAGGTGCTGAAAATGCTCTCTATAATCTAAAACAGCTACAGGAAATAACCTCAAAGTGCAAAGCTTTATGGATGTAAGCAGAGAGCAGTCGCCATCAAATAGTCTAGTTTGTCATTCTTGAAAAGCCTGAAATATGTAAACAAACGCAGGCAAAAAGCAGTCTAGTACTAGAGGCGTGACAGTGTACTGTGACATGATATTTTGCGGTTAAAAAAATATAAGAATGCAGAATGCAGATGTCATTTAATTTTTTCTACCTCTGCTCTGTGTTTCTGGTGTGTAAAAAAGGGAAGGTGCAGCAGGAGACAGAGCAGCAAATGACAACTTCACACATGAAGCTAAAGATGAACTGAGCTGAACCTCCCTCCTGTAACGAGGAGACCTTTTAGGGACTCTTTCACTCCCATTTAGCCATCAGAGTCCTGTCGAGCAGCAGAGCTAGATACAGTCGTGTACAGGAAAGAGACTCACCTGCCACTGAGCACTGAAATGGTGCCAAGGAAATTTCTTTATTTCTTGCACGTCAGGCAGAAGCTCATATTTTTCTTGTTACCTCAGGTCTATTTGAGCATGACTTGTTGCTTTTTTTTGACAGCAGCAGATATTGTAAACCGTCTGACCTGCTGCCTGAAAATGTCGATTTGTTTCAAATAAAAAGTTATTGTCCGTTAAAGAGTCACTGTGAAAAGGTTTTGTGGTCTGAAGGACTGAGGTTTGGACATGTTGTGTGTTCATGCCAGGTCATGAAAACATTGTTTATGCGCTAAAAACATTGTGATTTAACTGTTTTAATTTATAGTTTGAAGACGGTATTTAACGGAGTCATGAGTCGACTGCATCATTACATCCCCAGCTGAAACAGCAGAGACTGCAAACAGGTTCATCGTGCTTTGAAAGTTAAAAGGAGAGAAGTGATCAGTTACTAAGATTCATTTGACGTTTTCTTACTATTCCAATACAATACCTGAGTAAATTTTTCATTGTGGTTAAGATCAAAGAATAGTATTAACTGCAACAGAACAATTCAGGTTTAATTAATTTTGGCTCTTATTTTTATATTTTTGACCGTTGTTTTTATGATAATATTGCAATTGCAGGGAACACGGTGATGTAGCAGTAAAGGAGACAAGGTCTGACTATGTTAAGTTCAAACAATCCTCCAGGTGAGCAGTCAGATTACCCAAACTGTCAGACCAATTTTAATTGGTTTAATTGTAAACCGATTATTAAAGATACTTTAAGGTTTTCCTTAAAAATGAATAAACTGTGGCACGTTTACAACCAGTTCGACATCATTGTGGAGGTGTTACTACATTTCTAGATCTCATGAATTAACACAGAAGTACGATATTATCATTCAGACTGTATGAAAATAAGATCTGAGCAAACTGAGGCAACATCACAGAGATAAAACAATGGTGCTCTGATCGGGGATTGATCACAAACTGTTCACCGGCTTTACCACAAACATGAAGTAATAACATGTCAGTATCATATTCTGGATGGCTCACAATGTTAAAACAGTTGTGATGTATTCATTGAGTCAGCTGAAGGGCAACATCTTTCTCTTTCTCTTACACTCATTTACTTTTGCTGGAACTCATTTGGGATTTGAATAATCGTTGGAGAACCATTTGTTTAAACAAAAGAAAGAAAGACTCACTCATCTCCGTCTCCAGGGGAAAGATTTTGAAGACTTTGTGTATCGGCTTTGATCCGGTGTTGAGGGCGTTTTTACCAATAGTTTCAGCCCTCTGTTGTTTCAAATGACAGTCCCTCTTTAGGGTTTTAGATAAACAAGTAGGAGACCCTTTTAAAGTTTTAAAAATAAGAGCAGCTTAAAGGACAGCTACGAAACAGACCCTCTAAAACGTAAAATTCGTCTTTGAGCCCTCCGTGATTGATCAAACCACCTTTTCCTTTTCCCTTCCTATCACTCCCTGACACATCCTCGCTGTGTGTGTCAGTCTCCAACTCCCTAAACTGCATCTATTATTTACAGACTCTGAGCATCCTCGAGTTCCCTCCCCCCGAGGCTGTGTCTTAACACAGAGCTAGAATATGGATTCAGGTTCTGCCGTTAATGAGTTACTGCTGCAGAGCGAAGGAATCATCATGTGGAAGCCCGACGGTCAATTTCGTTTGCTTTATTTGAGTTTGCTTTGCCGCTGCGTTCTGCCCCACTGCCCTTCTATTGCAGTTAGTTTGTTTTCTTCAATCTCTTTTGTAATAAATATCTGCCCTCCCCCTCTACGATCACCCCCCGCGCATTTAAAATGTACTAGGATCTTATCTCAGCTAATATATCAGTTGATCTGATTCCTGTGGGCCGTTTGCGTAGTAAGGGAAGACAGAGCAAGGGATGCAATCATGATTTATTTATTTTAAGGGCTGATTAAAAACCCTGGGTGTGCTCGCTGGCGTCAGTGCAATGGCTCCCCCTGGACCCATTCAGCTATTAGAACCAACATAAAAAAATACCACAGGAGCTCTCTAATGGTGCTGCCTCTGGCTTTTTCCCCTTATTTATACAATTTCATATATGGATAACCACACAGCAGCAGAGGGTTCAAAATCCTTAAAGTACCACAAAAAGCAGAAAAGAAAATATACAAACTGGCCTCGAGTTTTCAATTGAGCGAGGCTGGAGGGATTTTGAGCTTTATTTGGACAGTGAGACTAATGAAAAATTCATTCAAAAATTAACTGGCCCTTCCATTGCACAGCGATTGTGCAATCATAGCTTAGCAACTGTAACTAGGCAGGCCTGGTCCTGTCCTGTCGAGCTGCAGATTTCTCACATGCAAATTATACTCCAACATGGCCTCTATTCATTTGAAGAAAATGTCTTGGCTGGCACATAAAAACAAAAAAGTTTCTTTATGGTTTGGTTCAGCACATTTACACTGGGAGAGCGTCACGCTGTGTGAATGTTTACCAATGTAAAACATTCATATTAATGTTTTTTCAAGGTGTCTTGTCAACAGTTTTTTATTTCAGATGTCTGTGGGGAAAGTGCTTTTTGGACTGCAGCAGAAGTTCGTGTTGCAGTACCACAGTTGCCCACTGTGACAAAAACCAGCTCCTTCACGTGTGCATGGTTTCAAAACATGACTCAACACAGGACTGTAGAAAGAACAGTACTCTGAATTTAAAACGCACGGCAGAGGCTTTTTTTATCGTCTTTCCAAGATGTCACCTCATGTTGGGCCTTAACCCGGATGTTGTGTGTATGTGGCGTGGTCTGACAGGTTTGTCATGGAAGAAGTAAGCGTGTGTGTGTGTGTGGGAAAAAAAAAAAAAAAAGCACTTGTGTGTGCAGCAGACAGCGTGAAGCCTCCGCGTGTTGTTAAGTTACAGAAGTCAGCAGAAAGTGACCCGATGAGATTAAAATGATAAATAAAACAATGTACCACAGTAGAATCTAGCTGACGAGGATGCTGAATGTTCGCCAACCTGTTTTTTGTATTATTAAACAGCACTAAACTAGCACAATATCCTTTAGCCATCAAACGCATATTTAAGACCTTTTTGTGGGATTCTTATTTTCATGTGACATGTTTGGAAACAGTGAAAAGTCAGCAGGAAATCTAATTAGCTAGCTACAAATCTGCCAGCAACAGTTGTCATTTCAGCTGACAAACATTGAGAAGTTGGCATTTTTCTTGTTATGTGAGAACTTGAGTATTTACAAAAAAAAAAAAAAAAAAAAAATCAAGTTTTAAATCTTCATACAAACATTTCAGACTTGGCACCGGTATCTAAGAGGAGAATCATCAGTTGATAATCTGAATTTACAGCAGAATCTTGCTCTTTGTGTGCCACAGATAGAGAGAAATGTACAGGAGGGCAGAAAAGACAACTTTTTGCCTTAAAGATGCAAAGTGTTTTCCTCTGTCAAACTGTGGGCAGGTAATGAATCAAGTATCCAGTTCAGCTGAGGCAGCAGACAGTACAAACAGGACTTTATCCACTCGATCAGTCACCTACATCCCCTGAGCTCGCTTACAAATGTTTGTGCCATCGTCTGTCGGTGTGTTTGTGCGCTTGTGTATGTGTGTTTTCAAAGCACCCACTTTAACGAGACAGATCCATTATTAATCCTCTCTGCTGGAGAGGCCACTTATTTATATCCTTTATTTCTTTTATTCATAGGTGTGTAAACAATGTGTAGGGATTTGGGTGACTCAGCTTCTACGCGCCTGCTTTGTGTTGGAATATTTATGTAAATTAGCCCTTTGTACAAAGTTGAATTCGAGGAATTTTAATTTTTAGGACTTGTCTTTTGCGTGTACTTCTTGCCCGTAGGCTTCTTTCTACTGCTTTATTAAAAGCGCTTCATAATCGAACAGCAGGTCAGCAGATTCACTTTCTTTACCCGTGATGGTTTGTATTCCCTTCACCTCGTCTTTATCGAGTGTAGCCTTCTTCTGGTCAAACAGCGAGCGGGATGATGGAGGAGACGGGGGTCAAGTCTCGCAGCACCTTCTTTGTTTAATAAAGGCCCATCTGCAACAGAGACGAGACAGGCATCAGCAGCGGCGTGAAATTAGAGGAGGATGTGGGAGAAAAGAACAGCAGGTGAGAGAGTAAAAGAGGGATGGACTGAGGAGTTGGTGGGTGGAGGGGGGGTGTGGCAGGGGGGGCACTGAAGGTTGTTGTTCCCTCTAGCTCACCCCAGCTCATTAATTTTCTCATTTAGTCAGAACAGTGGAGTGTGCAAACAAGAACGGGGGCCTTGCCTACTAATGAGGACAGAAGGAGACAAGCAGACAGCTCCTACAGTGTGTGTGTGAGTGTGTGACTGACAGAGACACGTACAGAGTGTGATACAGGGGAAAAAACAAGCTTGTTGTTAACTGACCTAACTGGCCACAAGCTAAAGATTTTTTCCACGATCAATTAATCTATAGATTATCTTTCCAGCTACACGATATGGACAAACGTGAGCGAACACTCTTGTCCACATACACTATGTTTGTGTGTACTTGTAACCTGGGGCTGTTTTTTTTTTTGTTTGGGTCATAAAACTTTTCAAAGACTTTGTAGCAACAGTTTTTGAGTGGCTCCGTACTGTTTTAGCATGATAATATCTCAAACTGAGGAGATCTTCTCGAAAACCTTCCCAGAAAAGTTAAGGCAGCGGGTTAATTTCCACCGTTTTGGAATGAGATGATTACTAAGGAGTGTCATGCGCCAGTCTGTCGTCTTTGTCTATTCAAATCATAAAACAGAGAGACGTACCTGTGAAAAGTTTCAGAGTCCAAGGTGACATCCTAATTTTGTCTGACCGACTGTCGAGCAATTTAAAATGTTTGAGATGTTTGCTGAATAAATTACGAAGACAATTAATTGATTGTCAAAATAGTGGTTGATAAATCTTCTCTCAGTTGACAAATTACTTCATCAACTAATTGTTTTGCATTTATGACAGGCCTATCTGTGTCTTACATGGACATGCATACAAACCCTAAACCGAAGAAGCATATTGTTGAGAGAAAGTGACTCCCCCGACTGCCCCCCACCCCCCAAAAATCTTCTGTCGACTTGAAAGGAGTTTAAAGCACCAGCTGTGGCAGGCTTTTGTTGGTTTCACTGCAAGTTTTAATTAAAAGTATACAAACAAACAGACGTATGAACTCAAACTCTGCACATTACCAACAATCAGAGTTTCAGCAAAGTACAGCTACATGAATATTTCTAATGCTTTTAATGGAAACCACCAAAGTTGTAATTTCCTCCTGTCAGTCCTTCAGTTGGGTGATGATTTGATGCTTAAAAGATTAAATATAGGTAGAGTAACAGTTTAACATGATGGATGCAAAAATCAGCTTTAAAACTAGATCTCAAAATAACATTTTTACTGATTTCTTTGAGGAGATGTTTTGGAACGACTTGTTTATTTTCAAAACAGTCCAAAATCATTTTACAGCAACATAAATCAGAGAAAAATAGCAAATCTTAACATTTAAAAGCTGGAACTGGTGGATATCTGGCATTTTTACTTGAGAAATCAAGTCAAACAATTAATCAGTAAGTGAAATAATAATAACATCTTATCATCTTAACCCTTCCAGCACTAACTGAAATGTCACCTTATCTTTGGTGTATTCAAAAAGATATTTTTTGTTTTTATAAACACTCAACTTTATTCTGTATTTTTTTAAATCCACCTTTCGACATTTGTTTCACCTTTTAATGCCTGTGATATAAAAACATGTTTTCACACCAACAGAAAAAGTTGAAGTGTGCTTCCTGCTCATAGCTCGGTGATAAAACCTCAGCCTCCCTCCCGCCGATCTGCTGACATCGCTGTCGGCCGAGGAGTTACGCTGGACGGGCACAGAGGAGGTTGTAATGGATTTCAAAGTAGCCGACTTCACTGACAGTCGAAGCTGCGAGCGGCAAACGGACACAAGCTGCATGGCCTCGCCCCATGTCCGGCGTTGTGCTGCTCTGTACCTCCATCACAGTTAGTTTTGTTGTTAGGTAGGTAAGTTTATATCATGTTGCTCTTGCCTCATTTTGTTTACAATGACACAGCAAAAAAGAAAAAGTTGTTTGAGGTCTTCTTGACTCATGACGGTTAATTTACTTTGACTTTTCCACTTTAGTTTGTGAAAATTCCCATCTGCTCGGACCGCCCAGAGCTGTCTTTGTCTTGCATGGAGTAATGATTTGACATTGTTTGCTCTCCTTTTTTGATCAGGCTGTGTTTGATGGGACTTTTTCACCTTCTCAGAAATTTGGTTTCAGCTGCCAGTTCAGCTCAGGGCAGCAAGTATCTTCATTTGCTCAGTCAGTTTTCCTTCCTCGCTTCCTTGTACTTCTTTTTTATCGTCGCTGTTGGGAAAAGGAAAGAAAAAACTCTGTGTTATGAAAAAAGCAATATCTAAAGAAATCTTGTGTGAAAGACTGGCAGCTGTATCTGATGGAGCCCAGACTGTTTTAAAAAGGCGTCGTCTTCATGAAGGAGCTCTCTGTCTCTCATTTGGTTCACGTTGTCAGTCACACAGCTGACAAAAGCCGCCGACCTCTCATGGCGTATCATCAAATTCAGTCTCAATCCGATGAATGAAAATCAGCTAGACCACACGCTTTCTTTTCTCCTGTGATTTTAACACAGAGTGAACTTTAATGGAAAATATATCTTCACTATTCTGTGAATAGTGAATCTCTAATAACCGCGGTATCTCAGGGTTATGTGCTATCACTATCCAGCACCATGCGGTCTGTCTGTGCGTGAGAGGGGAAATTAGTTTTTTTAGATTAATCATGGCGGACAGATTAACTCCACGCGGGTCTTATTGCTTGACCCTTGTTGATGGAGAGACTGAGTCAGAGCGAGAGTTAGAGTGTAATTCACTTCTTCATTTAAAGTATTCAAAGGAGCCGTTATTTTCAAGTGGCGGCACAGTTACTGCGCCGTTTCACGCCGTCTCCCCGAGTGAGATACGAGCTCCAATAAATTAGGTGCTCTTGCCATCAGATGCTCTTGTTGGTGGTTGAACTGGGATCCTGGCAGTCAGGAGTTGTGTGCCTGTTGGAGACTGTGGCCATGTGAGTGTGTATGCAACACATAAAGATGTTTACTACAGCTTTTTATCGCCACGCTGACAGGCTGGAGATGATGTCTGTCAGTTTGTTCAGACTGAAATATATCCAGATTCATGTGGACTATTCTTGATAACTGATTCATCTTTCATTCGTTCATCAAGCAACATGGTGAATATTTTCTGGCTCCATCTTTAAAATCTTTATGAATTGATGCTTTTCTCTGCTTCATGTCACTGTAAATCAAATATCTTTGAGCTTTTTCCTTTTGGGACAGGCATTTTTCCAATTTTTCTTAATCATTCTGTAGACTGAAATATCTCAACATCTATTCATGGTCCCCAGAGGATGAACAGACTTTAGTGATCCCCTGGCTTTCCCTCTGGCGCTATCAGCGGGCTGACATATAAAGTGAAATGTCTGAACAACTACTGGACATTCAAGGGTCAAGTGTAATACCTTTGGTGATCTCCTGACCTTTTCCTCTTGACTAAATCTTTTCCGGTTAGTCAGAATTTTCAGTTAAACAAACCAAATATCGATCTTTGCCTTCGCTCTGCCTCTCAGTGAACATGTCTGTTAATGTGTTGAATGTTATGTGTAGACTGTGTAGCTCAATCTGCAGCATTTATAGCCAAAATTTGTAAATGCACAATGTAGTATAGTCTGTATCGAAGAAATTTGATTATTACAACACACATAATACCTAATGAAATGGCAGCTGAGTGACTAACTTCTTACTTGTTCTCAGGATGAAATGAGTGTTGTTTGTGCAATATTGGTATTTATCTGATAGACTTTAATTGAAATGGATTTTTGAATTGATCAGTAAACACTCATCAGTGGAGAAAATAACAAGGATCCTTTTCATCTCGTCCTGCCATCAAGTCAAAAAATCCTGTTCTCACACTTGAATTCATGACAGAAAACCTCTAAAACTCCAAAGTCCAGCTGAGCTGTGGAGCTGCTGTAATCTCAATAAAAGAGCAGGTAAACAGTGTTCAGTCTCTCAAATTGAGGTGGCATATTAGACCGGGGAGAGTCAGGAGGGACACCTGATTATTAGCCTGAAAGGTGACTGTGGTCACTCGTGTGTGTGAGCAGAAGACGGAGTGACTTTTATTCTGAGTGTGTGTGTGTGTGTGTGTGTACAAACGCCTGCAGGGTGTGATTCAGTGCTGTAAAACCAAGAGGTTCAGGGAAGGAGGGAGATATTTTCTAAGGTGGATTTCTGCAGAATGATGAGACGCAATATCCAGTGTGACTGGATGAATACATATTTACAGGAAATTGGGAAAAAATAGCTTTCAGCGCCAGTGCCGTTGCAACATCCTGCCTCTTTTCACCTTTTCCATTTCCCCCCCACATGTTCACTGTTTTCAGAGAAAAGCACACATTTAAGAGCCCTTTGTGGATGCTCCCAGGTGAAGATGCTACACAGGTCACGCAGCTTAGAAACTAATGTGAGCTCAGCTGGTTGCAGGTTGCCTGTGTACCTTTGTTCAGTAATTACAGCTGGATGTCTGAGCCTCTCGCTGCTCAAAAGACCTCAAAATGAATCCGCTGATGTTTGTTGACAGATGCAGTAGTTTGAAACTTGACTGTAAACGTCATAAGTCGAGCCCCGAGGACGCAGAAAAGCATCGTCTGTTGGCACAGCTGCTGAGGGGGAGTTGGTATCTCAGCGACTTTTTGTAGTTATCATAAGGAGACTCAATCAGATTTATATGCATGTGTTTAGATTAAAGCGACACATGATTGATGTAGCTGTTCATCTTTTGCTTAGCTTTTTGCTGTAGTTACACAGATTCTGTTGCAGTGAAATAATCCTAAAAATTTACATATGAAGCTCAAGAACAATACAATAGACAATTACAATAGATAAGACAGTAAAACTGCAACTAAAATAATTTAAATAACACTATAATGTAAAAGCTTTTGCAGATGAGCAAGCTAATTACTTTCTACTTAATATTTTAAATCATCAAACTTGTATAATCAGAAAAAATAGAATGGTTTGATAAAAATTGGAAAAACACAATACTGTAAAATCAGGGGGAAAGTAAATTGAATTTCATTGAGCAGAGGCTTGTGGCTTTTAATTTCTATTTAGCCTCAGTTTATTGTTGGAGCGTCTGATAGCAACTCGGCCCAGAAAAAAAAGACTGATAAAACTTCTGTTAAAACTGAAAAGCTTCGGAGATTGTGACCTTTATTGATGACTGTATTTTCTACGTTATTCAACTGGATTTCCTGGACAGGCTTACCACAGCGGTAATGGTGGTTTGCTTGCTTCAATCGGTCTGAATGGTGGAGCATTATGTCCACTGAAGCACAGCTCTGTCATGATTGTTATAAGCACTACACTTTTGCAGTTAGTTGAATTTTTTCTTTTCTATTAACCTCAAAAAAGAAACAGTTTTGAACATCTGCTCCACTTGATTTGTTTTTGAGTCCATCCGGCTCCTGTGGTGCTTAAAAAAGCAAGACAAAAGTAGAGTTTACCTGCAGGGTCAAAGCAGCATCACATTATAATAATTTCACACCTAAAACCAGGAAGAAAAAAAAACAGATGGGTGAAGCGTTTTTCTTTCACACTCTTTCTGAATGATGTGTAATTTCTGTTGGCGTCTGTCAATATGCAGCACCTCAGACTTCTGATATCGAGAGAGACTATTATACTCTCTCTCTCTCTCCCAGAATAGCAAGCGGAGCAGATGATTTGGATTCCTTCCTAATCCAAACAGCATTATTGGCATTAATAAATGTGTCTCCAAAGCCGTACGTCTAATCAGCTTAATGGTAAAACCAGTATAAGCAGACACAAGACACAAGTCTCTCTTATGCGGCTAATGACGGTTTAGTGCCACCCTCTGAAATTAACTGATGGGAATCTCTGTTGACCCCCCCCCACCCCACCCTTTCATCCTTTCTTCTGTTTACTTTTCTCTCAGTTTTCCCATGAGCGCTCTAACTAACGCAGCAAAGCAAAGAGAGGTTATTCTCAATTCAAACACAGAAGAGCATTTGTGGCCCGTTTGGAGGCAGGTTTGTTTGCTTGTTTGTGGGACAGAGCGATCATCAGGCCCTCCACCGCTACCTCAGTGACGGCGTCCTCGTTCCTTCTGCAGTCTAGATGATTGACCTGATGGTTTGCGGCCGACCTTGAAAAGCGAGGCCGTCGGTCGATCGTGGACGGAGGTTGATGTGCAGATTTGGGTCACTCGATGTATGCAGCTTAAAACTGGAGGACTGGTAGCTTTGAGCTCAGTGTTCAAACACATAATAGCAGGTTGTGTAGAAGTACTATTATTATTATTATTATTCCTGACATTTTATAGACTAAATGCATATGTGATTGATTGGAAAAAAACCCCAGAGATTATCTGAAAATATTTAATGTTCTTTACCTTTTGTTATGAAGGCAACATGTTACCACACCAGTCTGAAGATATCTAAAAACCACTGATAGAGGTATTGACGAGCCTCTTTTGTCTTCTGCTGCCTGTCGTCTTTCTTCTTTGCAGATTTACTGTACGTATAACTTCCTCTGCTTTCCAGTCCACTTTTGATGAAAACCAAAAAAACTGTCTCAGATTCTTTAAATGTTTGTTTCAGATACCCCTGATGTCAAACACCCCGCTGTGCTCTGTGCTTGGCAAGTTCAGACTTGGTCTAACCAGCAGTTTTAACCGGTGATATAATGTCAGCGAGCAGCAGTGAGCCATGTCGGCAGAGCTGTTGGTTGTTTTCTACTGCTTCTCTTGCACCTCAGCCACGTCCCATAATCCTCTAAAGCTCTGGTTGTGTCTTGTTTATGCCGGAGATGACGGGTGCCCGCGTTACAGCAGCACCAGTACTTGATTTTTGAGGCAGATATTGATATTTGGGAGAAAATCCAATAACAGCACATCAGCTGAAAGTACTTTTTTTTACAACAGAAACAAAAACAATCTCAATACAGATCCCTTAGATTAACTCTAGCTTTTCTTGTGAGATAGATACAGAGCAGGACATAGTTTCTAAATTAGTTTTGCATCTCTGTGCTGTAATCACTTGTTACTCATAGGTCGACATTTATGCAGATATATCCGTGAAAAGTCAATATCAGCTGATGTGTCAGGTTTGTTTTGATCTGTTTAGTCCAGATCCCATCCATTTCCTCCCACAACGTCTCCACAGTGATGCTCTTCACCACAGCTCAGAAAGTTAAAGGAAAGCAGTGAGAAGGCTGTATTTTTCTTCAAACAGCGCTACAGTGAACACCTATCCTGCTGCGGGCTATTACTTGTGGCAAAATGGCTTTATGTGACATCTGTAAGAAACATGCTTCAAACATAAAGCTCCTGTAGTTGACGCTCGAGTCTTGTATTGTGTTTAAGGGACAAAAGAAGCGTTTGAAGTCTTCTTGAAGCTGATGGAGACATGATTTAAAGCAGAAACATACAGCTCTTTGTTAGCTTCGCTGTCTGAAAAAGGTTTAAGAAGAATCAGCGTGTAAAATGGCTTCAAGCGGCTCAGTATGGCTTCTCACTACACACTAATAATTCTGTTCAGCAGCCAAAGATAAGGCCCATCATCTCTCAGCTACTATAGTCTCTACTTTTGTCCTCCTCATTGAGCGAGCGTAGAGTAATTAATTTGTTGCTGGTTGCTGAAGGGGAGAAAAAGCTCCCTAGAGCTGTGTCATGTTTCAAGGTCTCTTTCAAGCTGAAGTTCCCTTTAGCATCTTTTGGAGGAAAAAAAGCAAACAAACACACACAAAAAAAAGCCTTCTCTGGATATAAATTTATTTAAATTGCTTAGCCCAAAACTTTCTGCATATTCATGTAAAGTGCCTGAGCTGGGAAAACAACCAGAGCTCTGGATGTGTCTGACAATGCAGGTGGGTCCGCTGATTGGTTGTGAAACGAGACGCTGGAAGGAAATCTCCAGTGTGAGAGGGCTAACCGAATACATTAACTCGCTTTGTGTGGGGTGTTCTTTGAGTACAAATGAGTACTTTGAGTATAAACTCTTCATTAAATCCTCAAAGTGCTTTGATGACGAGACGTAGCTATATTCTGCACTGTGTGGTGTTATAATTATCCAAGGAAAAAGCATTGTTTAATCCCAGAGGGAGTTTTTCTAAGAGAGGGAAATGTAGCATGCTGTAATGCGACTATGGCAACAACATTAGGGATTTTTTTTCGGCTTAGTTAAATATAGTGTTTCTCAGGGACTTTGGACTTTGCTGAAGCCCAACTGGGATCTGGAGCGAGGACTTTCATGCAATTCTGTAATTCTGCTCGTGTTTGATCCAGGATTGTCTGCGAGCGGGTCAAATTGAACCAATAGTGCTTTCCTTTGGGGTCATTCACCACCCAAGAGGGATAATCAACACCGCTGTGAAAACTGTACACACCCGCTGAGTGCTGCAAAATGATATTAAATTGTTATGAGAATTGATTTTAGATGTGCTATGAGACATAACAAGTTTTCGATTGCTCCAAACAAATGTGAATTTTTAGAAAACTACAAAAAAAAAAGATGAATACAAAAATTGGCTGATCAAAGACGTGCTTCACCAAGATTTAAGTGTGCCGCTGCTAAATATTTGAAACAGCATTTTGCTTGGAGTCAACTTCAGCTGGAAAATTCATGTGCATCTAGAAAACTAGGAAAAAATAACTACGTGACTGTGATGCTTAAAGGGAGTTTTCATTATAATAACACTACATTCAGAAGTGGAGTTATATTTGAAACCGGCTGCTGTGTAGTTTTCCACCTACGGTAATAATAATATACTACTGCTAAGTTACATCTCACAGTCAAAGATTTCAGATGTTGTCTAACTTGATGCACATCAGCTTTTATGAATGTTGAGTTGTGATAGTAGCAGAGATAAAACATGAACTGGAGAAATATTTTAAAGTTTTCAAATCAATATACAAAACAGTAATTAACGGGAAAAGACACTCAAAATAGCTAACAACAAAACTGCAACAAGGAGCCTCTTTAAACTCAACAGACATCCAGGCGTTGTATTGACAGACATGGAGGCTCTACAAGAGACAACAAGCTGGTGTCTACAGGAAACGTTGAAGACAGGGAAGTCCATACGAGAGCTGGTAACATCGGTCGCAGTTGATTCGAGCCAGGCGGAGTTGAGTATTCAGGTCCTGAAAGATCTCAGCAGCGAGCACAGTCGGCTACGGGAAGCCCCGAGGGGAAAACGTGTCAGTCAGTCACTGCCCACGCTGCTTAAAGCGAACTACACTTTGTCACACAGCACTGAGTGAGTTAAAAATACAGTCAGTGCTTGTTTTTTTTACATACTGAACCTGAAAAGTATTTTGCGAACACTTGTTTGTAATGCTTTCATTTTGTAGTTTAGCTAACTCACCAAAAAGAAGAAGAGTGTAAAATGTGAGAGTATAAGCTTTGACTGTGGCTTTGATTTCATGAAGGACAATTTTGTGTGTTGGTTAGTGATGTTTTAAAGGGGTCATTCCTGCGATGGCCTTTTCAGTGCTTGCCGTCTGAGAAGATTCAGGAAAACAAACCCTTTTACATTCACGCTGTTGTCCTCCTCCTCCCTTATGACACGCATGACGTACCTACAGGAAAGTTTGCGATTATGGGAGCGTACGTTCCTGTGCATGTACCAAATACATTCGCGCTCCTCAAAATGCAATGAGGGCTTGGGAACAAGCGCTCGTTGATTAAAAAGCCTGGCGGTGATGCACCAGCAGATTTGATTAGCCAAACAAATGCATAGTTACACCCGCACGCACGCCGTCACGCACGGACGCAGCTTGACAACAGAAAGGGAGAGCAACACAAACCCAGACCAACAAACAAGATCGCAGCAGGAGAAATCTCACCAGCTCAACATCCCATCAATAATTCAACAGCCACTGGCATGAGAGGCAACACAAAGCTGAGAGTGAGAGAAAGGAGGACCAAGAGCGAGAGAGAGAGAGGATGGGGCTCGGAAAAAAAAGCAGAACAAGAGGAGTGATGAAAGTGAAGGATGACTTAGGGATACAAAATGAGAAGCATTTGCGTAATGGTATTATTAGAGGCGCGGGTGTACCTGCAGGGAGACGTATCGTCTGGTCTCTGAACTGATCATCATTCTGTCCTCACAGGAGTTGACCTCAGTGCAGAGGCTCAGATCCTATTAGTCCAAATCACTCTGCCATAATTAGTCTCTCACCAGCCACCTGACCTCTGCTCACTACATCTGCATAACTCCAATATGTTTGCCTTCACTCCTGCTTCACCTCAGACATGAAAATATTTTCCCTCTGTGTCAGAGATGGGGGTGCTAATAAAAAAAAAAGTGATATATCTGCATATTATTCTTTACTGTTTTCCCCATTTTTGAATATGTCTTGCCTCAGATGGGTTGTTCATCAGGCTGCTCATTGTTCTGCTCAATCTTTTACAGCCTATGAGCCCTCCCTTACCATCAGGAAGCTGATAACTCATTTCTGAGTCACTCATGCTTATTAGCTTCGAATGATCAGACCTCAAGCAGACCGAAACTATTTATTTTCCTCTATTTGTGCAGAAAAAAATCTAAACAGAATAACTCATCTAAAGTTTTCTGTTTAAATTGTGACTGTGTGGGATTTAGTTTTTGAATTATTCACTGTCAGACTGATCAAGTGGGAACATCAAAGGTCAATGAGTTTTTTAGTCTTTTGGAATTTTTCAGAAGTGACTAAACTGTGATAAATAAATAAGTGAAGAATAATTATGTTTTTTTTCAGTTGAATCTCTTCACCTTTGTTTTGTTTAGCTGCGTCACTGTACAAAACTAACTGTGATTGAAGTATAGAGGGGTGAGGGAAGCAGAAGATGGCACAACACAAAAAAAGAAAAACTGCACAACTTGTGTCTGTTCATCTGTATTTTTGTTTAAAAAAAACAAACAACAACAAAAAAAACATTTTGAACCTGTTACAGCCTCCTTTGTTTGCGTCCACTGCGGCCGACAGCGATGTCAGCAGGCCGGCAGAAGAGAGGCTCAGTGCTGCTCTTAGATTTTATTGCCGAACTAATGAGCAGAACACACGCTTTTTCTTCCTCCTGCAGAGTGGAAAAAATGACGTTTCCATACCACTGATGATTGAGCTCAGGCATTAAAAGCTGGGACTTAGAGGTAAAACATGAGATGAATATAGACAGATACTGGAGCTGATGTAGGGGTTTAGTTTGAGGCAGCTTCTCTGCAGTCGAGCTCGACTCAACAGTGCAAACCGTGAGTCGACTCCGGGTCAAAGTGCTGAGATTTACACAGTGCGTTACAAACCACGACACTAAGACACAGTGAAGATGGTCACAAGATCCTCATGGGGTAAACAGCGAGTGTAACAGCGACATGTTGTTATTCGTTTACTACCCCCCTTGTGTGTATTGTGTGCTACATTTGCATGGAATAAACACATTCCCATCTTGGCAGGACTTCTTCTTCAGGAGATGATGGATGGTTTTAATATCACATGAGCTGATTGATTCGAAACCTATCCAGAGTTTGTCTTCCTCTTCGCCTAAAAATTACAGCCCCAAATACCTACTCCTTTTTTTTTTTTTTTTTAAATCTCACTCAGCCTCCACGTCTGGTCCAAAGAGACAACTTAAAGTTCATCTCTGTGATCTGGAGCTGCTGGGTCAAATTACTTTCCCCCTAAAACACCGCGGCCAATTAACATCTGCCATTAGCACTTTTCATTACCTGTCTCCTGTAATTGGTCGGTGGCTAAAATGTCATCAAGAATGAAGAGTTAAGTAACTGTGGGGCTTGTCACATATTTCATTACCCGGCTCTCTCCCTGGAACACTAATCCCCTCGAATGGGGCTAAAGTCTGTGTTTAACTCAAATTTACAGACCAGGTTTATCCTCAGAGAGCGGTATTGCAGGGCAGCCCGGGGGGGTTCGTATTGAAATAAAATGTTCCTTGCTCAGGAGCATGTCATTCATCTCATTATCTTTTAACTGTTTAGATGTTTTGATGAATTACAGGCAGCTCTTCTAGTTTCATCCTGAACTGAAAAGCTCCTTCTGCAGCCTCAAAACACACTGACAACAAGAGAAAGCAGAGAAGAAATGTTGATTTATACATGACCAACATTACACATCAACACTTTCTTTGGTTTCTCGCTTGTGATTTATTGAAGAATTTGTACTTTACAGCTTACTAACATATAGATTTTCACAGAATACCAATGAGTCATAGCCGCAGTCTCCATGTAATAAAACAGTAGAGTCACTTCACCATCTGTGACCACTGCAAAGTCGCATGTTTAAAAAAAAAAAAAAAGTGAGGGGGTTACAGTTTAGAACTCCTTCAATGTGCTGCATTAATTACAGAAATGCACCAAACCTTCAGATGGTCTGTGTTAATTGAGTTACATCGAACTTTCCACCCTTGTGCCCCCTTTTTTAAAAATAATACAGAGTCAACTCACAACCCCTCATCAAAGGTTACATAATTATTCAAGCTGTGAGCACTTCCAGCAAGCAATGAGTTAGAGTTTACCTTTTCAGATAGCTTGATTTGAATATTTCTTAGAGGCTTGAAGAGCTAAAAGTGTTTGGTATTTTAGAGGTAAAAGGTAAAGTTGATTGTGCTCCAAAATAAACATACATTTTATGAAGAAAAACATTTAAAAGAAATTTTTATCCTCTTTTCCAACTTGTTAATCATCTTGCAACACCTGAAATTTATTCTGTGAACCCACTGGGGGACCCCGAACTTTAACTTTGGAACCACTGGCATAGAGAGATTACAAATAAATACTTGCCACCTGAAATTTACATTTAGAAACTACAGCTGCAGCCAAAGATTACTTTCATTACTGCTTCATGTCCAGATTTCTTCTTTCTCGATTAAATGGGGTGACTCTTTGGTCTAAAATATGTGAAACAGAAAAATATCTCTGACATTTTTCTGAAGTTGATTTTTTTCAAACTCAATCAACAATCAACCGCCCAACACCCAAAAATGTTGAGTTTAAGAGCACAAAGAACACAAAAGAAAAAAATGGGAAGCTGGATCGCTGGGGTGTTTGTCCTTTTTGCTTGGCAGGACACACTTGTCTTTGTACTCCTCACCTGGTTGCCGCAACACACGCTTGACACCATCTGAACCAAATAAGTTTATCTTGGTCTCATCAGACCACAGGACATGGTTCCAGTAATCCATGTCCATTAGTCAGCTTGTCTTCAGCAAACTGTTTGTGAGCTTTCTTATGCATCATCTTTAAGAAGAGGCTTCCTTCTAGGACGACAGCCATGCAGACCAATTTGATGCAGTGTGCGGCGTATGGTCTGAGCACTGACAGGCTGACCCCCACCCTTTCAACTCTGCAGCAATGCTGGCAGCACTCGTACGTCTATTTTCAAAAGACAACCTCTGGATATGACGCTGAGCACGTGCACTCAACTTCTTTGGCCGACCGTGGCGAGGCCTGTTCTGAGTGGAACCTGTCCTGTTAACCTGCTGTATGGTCTTGGCCACCGTGCTGCAGCTCAGTTTCAGGATGTTGGCAATCATCTTACGGTCTAGGCTGTAAGATGGCCATCTTTATGTAGAGCAACAATTTTTTTTTTTTTTTTTTTTTCAGATCCTCAGAGATTTCATTGCCATGAGGTGCCATGTTGAACTTCCAGTGACCAGTATTAGAGAGTGTGAGAGCAATAACACCAAATTTAACACACCTGCTCCCCATTCACACCTGAGACCTTGTAACACTAACGACTCACATGACACCGGGGAAGGAAAATGGCTAATTGAGCACAATTTGGACATTTTCACTCAGGGGTGTACTCACAGCAAATTTACACTGTTATACAAGCTGTACACTGACTACTTTAAATTGTATCAAAGTGTCATATCTTCAGCGTTGTCCCATGAAAAGATATAATACAATATTTACAAAAATGTGAGGGGTGTACTCACTCTTGTGAGATACTGTATATGCTAGCTTGCTTAAATGTCACGTGGAAGCTTTAAGTAGATGATGTGAACTTCATGCCAGTAGACCCAAATGACTTCATGCTTCCCTCTTTCATATCTTCTCCGTTATATGATTTCTGGACACGGCTGCAGCGCTGACCCACAGGACCTGAGTTGTGACCTTTTAACCTTTCAGCTCCACGCAGCGGCTGTCTGCCTGTTAGCATTGCATCTCGTGGGAAAAATCTGCACTGATGTACCTTCCTGTGAGGTTTGACCTTATGTTGACCTTTGCAAGAGCTAAGAGACATCTCTGTGTCTTCCCTCAGACAGCCGCCCTGTGTGATGTTCTCTGCTGCTTCACACTCAAGTGATCTGTATTTACTTGACAATAAAGGCCTTAAATTACACTCTCAGTCAAAGACTTACCGATTGTGCCACCTTAGGCCCTCCACAATAAAAGCCTTTTTTTTTTTTTTTTTTTTTTTTGCTGAGTAGGTGCAGAGCTGCGGTCATTCAACCCACCGTCCAAGTTAAATCTGCTGTAGCCAGAGTGTAATTACTTGCCTACAGCCCAGCACAAATGTAATGAAACTTGCATTTTCTTCTCTTCCTCCTGCTTGCTCCGGGACATGACTGGGCATATGTTAAATCATTCACAACGCTGGGCATGAAAAAAGCCAACAGGCTGCAAGGGTTGGGAGGGGGTGTTATGAACAGGTCTGCAGTTAGAAAACACGGACAGAAGGGGAAGGCGGTGGAAGGATACCAAAGTGATGGGGAACTCGACAGCATATGTAGAAGGAAACTGAGGAAACGGCTCAATTGCCCTGAAATATTCAGGCCTTGTTACGCAAGAAGCTCCGATATGACGTTTGAACTCTGCAAGCTTGTATGGTGGCTCCAGTGCTAATGTACAACACCAGCGTTTGCTGCTGTTTTTCGTGCTTTCTGCAGCTCTGACAGTGGGCACAGTCTGCATGTTCGACATATAGTTAAAGAATTCAGGTTTACAAAGGTTGCTCTGTCCTGTTCCTGAAAAGTTGAGTGGCAGAAAATCAATACAGACGCACAAATTAATGCTGTCAGTGGAGAATGTTTGTGTGTTTAAAAAATGCTCTCAAGTCAGTTTAGCGCTTTCTCTCAACCCACCTCAGTGACTTAATGGTATTCTGTAGGTATTGACGTTGTGCTTTTCCCAGTGTGACCTTTAGCGCCCTTCAGACAAACACAGTGGACACGTTGCTTCTGTTGTTGGCGAATAGTTTGAGAGAAAGAGCTACAAGACTAATACCGTCAGAGTCCTCCACTGAGGATTTGTTTCGCGTGTGATTGCAGAATATGGTTGGACGTGTCTAGAAAGATGAGAGGTAGAAAAATACACCACCAGACAAAGTGCAGTTGTGCTGAGATGAGTAGTTTTTGGATTCATTGAGAAGTAGACTGACAGAAAAAAAACAGTTCAGAGAATTTAAGTTTAAATCTAGAAGTTTGAATCATTTATTCAGCAGAATGGACAAACATTTGCTGATGAATTGCTGCTTTTCTCTGTTTTATATCATATTGAATGACAATAAAACAGGAAACATGAAAACTGGGAAAATATGATGTTAGTTTTCTGTATTTTCTAACTCTCTGCAGACCAAAAGTATTGATTAGTTAAGAATTGAAAGAATTGACAGATTAGTGTTGTGGGATTTTTGTCTTTCACACTTTTATCTAGAGTATTCAGTGTTCACTCCAACCAGATTGAAGTGGGTCTGAAAAAAACATTGGAATAGGAAAATGTGTGGTTCGTTTTATGGGTTATTTTAGAGCAGTTTTCATTTTTCCTATTCAGGTCTGCATATTTAACATATTCAACTTTTTTCTCATTGACTGGGGAATTAAAAAAAAAAAATGAAATCTTGGTTACTTACATTATTTACTTAATAATTCCTAACTTAACTCATTATGCAGCAGCAAAAGTAAGTTTTTATGTTAAAGTTATATGGCTGCTTTGTAATGAAACAAAAACAAACAGTGGCTTTTTGTAGTTTGGCTTCGTTTGTTAAACATAGATATGCGTGCTTTGAAAAAGCATTTCTGCAGTGTTATATGTCACACTGTTTATTTATATTCTTTGAAGTGACAGTCTCTGTGGTGTGATGGATGTTGTGAGGTCTCACCATGGATGTGTGTATGTTCAGCCTTCCACAGGTGTTTCCTGTTCACAGGCACGCCGAGAACATGAACATGAACGTGAACATGAACATGCTCCTGCGTGCCTCTTGGCCCCTGCTCTGTTAATCCATGCTTGGCTTGATGCGCACTTACTCACACTCGATGAATACTGAAGTGAGCTGAGCAGAGTGGAGACGAGGACACCGGAGCAGCTCAGGTGTGAGTTGTGTTGCAGTTTGCTGTGTTGAGATGAGGCGTCTCTCTCTGGACCGGCGACTGTTTACAACATTATTTTTGGAGATGAGGAAGAGATGACGTTTTTATTTCACCGCGTCTCAGCGTCGCTCGATGCAGCGCTGGCTGACACCTCTTCTTCTTCTCTGTTTCTAATTCAGGGCGGGATGTTAACGAGAGCGTGCCTGCTCTGTAAGCGGCCTTTTTGTTTTTACTGCTTCTTTGAGAGGAACGGCTGCATCTCGGCACGTCCAAGATGTTTTGTCTCCATGACGACAGTTTTTCTTTCTTTTTTTTTTTTTTTTTTAAAGAGGTTTTCTTTGCCTCCTCTCTTCTCCAGTGCCAGACTCTTATCATGCTTGCTGTCTTCCTCTCCCGCCTTGAGATAAATGAACTTCCTGTGAGTGGCAGGAAGTGCAGATTAAAGGTGGCACAGAGTATTTCCTGGAGAGGTGGGCAGCCATGGAGGAAATGAGCTGACACAAGGAATTTAATACCACAAAAGCACATTGAATATGAGAGGCAGGAGGCGGACAGGCTGCTTTGGTCTGTAATAAATGTGTGCTTGTGCATTCCTACGGTAAATGTGGATGTTTTGTCCTTAGCTGAAAGGTTTTCCTGCACATCTCTCCTTGATTAGATATCATTAGGCGGTATTGATATTAGTATGTAATCACTCATGGCAGTTTAGACTCTTCAGTCTGTCTCAGTGCTGCTTCTCATTTCCATCCATCAGGTTGATATTGATTGTGCTTACCACAACATATACTCGTCTTAGCCTGTGCTCTACCAGTGTTTTTTCACACTCCCCCTTCTCATTGTCCCCACAAGTTATTTTTCTGTTCCTTATGTTCCTACATGTTCCTGTCACCCACTCATCTTTTATTTATTCCCTCAACAGCTCCCTCCTTTTCTTGCCTTTCTGTCTCTTTTCTTTATGTAACCCTGTTGCTCGGCCCTCACTTTGATTTATAAGCGATTGTAGCCATGTGCTGAGTGCATATTTCAGCTGGTAAAGGAACCATCTGGAGCCCAGCGTGACTGATGACTGGTAGACTGGCGGGGACGCTGATGTTTGTTTGCTTCCACAATCAAAACACAGACAAGTGGACGTAACACCATGAACACCAGCACAGTCGAACACAATCAACCCTTTTTACATCGAATCTTTCATAGAGGTGTCATTTAGAGTGGTTGTTCTTGGTGCCATCTTGGATCATTGCTTTGTCACAGTTCCATGTCATCGAATATTCACCAACAGTATACAGTGTGTGCTATAAATGTCTTTTTATTGTTTTTGGAGTTAGTATGCAAGAAATCAACACACATCACTGTTTGAAATGAGGGAAGGAAATGATGCAATATGTGTACAGACACGTCAAACAACGACTGTGTACTTCTGCTGTTAAAAATAGTAAAAGTAAAATGTACTCCCACTTCTTGACCCTTCACACTGTTGATCACAGCTTCTTATACCACGACCTTTAGCACCAGAGTGGCACCCGAGGTTTAGCTTCACCATGGCTTCATTACAATCTGTTCCTCAGACGTTTATGTACTTTATAATGATAAACTGATTTATTTTTTCCAGTTATATGTGATGTGCCCCAAGGTTCTGTCCTTGGTCCTCATCTCTTCTGTATATACTCTATATGTTATCACTCGGTGATGTTATTCATAAACATGATTTTTACTGTTATGCAGATGACACAGTTATTCTGTTTATGTTAGTCCAGTTTACTGAATCCATCAGTCTTTTCACATCTTCATGCTTTCCTCTCTGAAATTTAACACTGGAGGTCTTCTAACTTTTTGTTAGAGAGAAGACTGAATTGCGAGATGAGTTTGATGAGTTTAGGCTGGATTTGAATGAATGATTGTAGTTTTGTAGTTAACGCTGAAAGGCAGCATTTTGCGGTGGCAGTGAACATTTTGAATAAATTCTGTGATCTCTGCTGGCTTTTAGTGTCTTCCAGAACACATTTACCTGTTTAAATGATTTGTATTTGAAGCAGACAGTTGCAACACCCCAGACTGTGTTTTTCAGAATAACCACAGCGTTGAATCATCAAATTAGTACAAATTAATACTAGTCTATCACATTGACTTATGTCCATTGTAAAAGATTTTGTTCTCATTTCAAACCCTTGTGTACGCAAATTCACATCAGCGCACACATGTGGTGCCTTACACAGACAAACATACACCTCACTTACTGCAACCATACTAAGATACATACCACGCCCCTGCAGTCTTCTTTTAGTAAATATAACACTGCCTGCACCCACAGTTCTGCACACGCATGCACATACACACACACACATTTTCACCTCTGTCATTGACCAGATTGATCTCTGTATCCATTAATAAAGATGAGATCCTCTCTGCAGGTGTGATATATCAATAGGCAATAAGCTCTCTGCGTTGATACTATAAAAGTTGATTTGCTGGAGCCTTAATAACAGTTGTTTGTTGCTGACTGCGGGTGTCAGGCACCCCGGGGATCCTGCTCCTTCTGCTGCTGGTATTGCAGTTTTAAACTCTTAGGCTGCTGGGCTTAGAGTGCATGAAGAGAGCCTTCAGCCCACTTTTGCGCTAATGCAGGCACAGCTGGAATCCACAGCAGCCCTCCCATAGCTCGTCTTCTCATTTAGCGTCCGCATGATTGGGCCCGTAAAAGCAGCGACAAAATCCCAATTTCATCCGAGCACAAAGAGGTGAGAATTAAGTCGGGGCATGAAGGGAGAAGTATGCATGATCAAACGGAACTGTCACAGTAATGGGACAAATTACTCTTTCAATTTCTGTTACACAACTGCTAAATAGCTGGGAAGGTTATTCTCTGGCTTCCTTTGTGTAATTTGTGGTCTTACGTGCATGTTAAAAGCATCTAAAAATATGACAATGCAATTAGATTCCAATTTGGAAATGAGGTACTTTCCCTGTGTCTTATGCTTTGTCTGAGACTGGCTATAAAACAGATGAACTTATACACTACAGGATGTTCTTTTCCACCGCATGAATGATCAAAAGTGTTGTATAAATAATATCCAGCATGAACAAATAAAAGCTGGTCATTAATAAAAGATAGGAAAAAACATTGATATTGGTGTATTGTAATGTAACAGTGTTACAGTTTTCATTCAATAATTTATTATTGAATGCTATTGCTTCTGTTTTTCAGTATTTTCTAAGCCACCTTCTATGGAGTTCAGATATTTCGCATATCAAAACAGGGTCTTTGTTTGAAAAGAAGAGGAGCAGAGCGGTGAACATGACACGACTGACAATGTGATGAAATGTAAATTATTTTGAGTTTGTCAAGATGGCTCATAAACATGGAGGAAGTGGAGTTTGTGATAACACTAAACAGAGTGACTAGTAAGAAAACATTGAGTTTTCATGCTAAAAGATGATTGTGTATACATAAATTCAGAGAAAATTCTGACTATTATACACTATTTATAATGATAACAATAACACGTGAGCTGAATATCCAAGAACCAAATCACACCTTCATCCACTTACCTATTGTTTTAGTCGTCTTCATTTCAATCTAAATATCCTAAATGAGAAATAAGTTCAGTTTTTCCGGGTGGAAATATTCCTTCCAAAGTTATTCTGTTGAAAAAATAAGAAAGAACATTATACTTCTTTATTGTTTTGCTGCCATGATCATTCACAGGAGTGAAGGTACGAGAGAATATAAGCACCAGTTTTTGGATTTAAAGTGGAAGTAATTTAACAAGTAGCGTGACAAATTATTGCTCTGAGGGGGTAATAAGGAAAGTAATAACATAACTTTTTTAAATTAGTAGTGAGGAATGACTGCTGCACTTCTTGAGTTACGAGCCCCGACACTGCTGTCAGATCGTTCCTTCCTTCTCTCTTCCTCTTTTTTCTTTTTCCAGCCATAATCTCTGTCAAGCCACTCTCATCTATATCCGTCTTTCTTTGTAGGACACCATTATGTGCACGATGGCAAAGATATAAAGCTTCTTGGTCACAGTCAGCGATTGTTTTCTCTCATTTTTCCAAACTGTGTGTACCCTGCAGCCCATGAAAAGGGAACTAATGAGCTAATTAATTTTAATTGTAACATTTCGGTGGTTTTGAGCGTCATTTTTCCCCACATATCAAACTGCTATGTTCCATTTTTTAGAAAAGAAACACTATATGGATGACAGTATATCCCTGAAAACTATTTTCATCAGGAAGTATTGCACACAGAGGTACCTCTGTGGGCTTTCTTTCTGCAGGAAATGAGCTGAAGCTTATTCAGTGAACAGCTGCCGTGTTGCTTGGTGACTGACTGTTTCTTTATGATTCTGATTTAATCAGTAATCCTAAAAATTAATCTGAGAGTCAGGAGCACCAAAGGAGCTCGCTTACTGCCAAACATGCCACTGTGATTCAGGTTGATTATTTATTTATTTATTGATTAGTTAGTTAGTTATGTTGGTAGTTTTTCAGCTGCTAAAATTACAGTCTTTGCCACTTTTATCTTAAATATTTTCATAAGCAATGCAAAATATTAAGTTACTCGTTGAAGTGCCAATATTAAGTCAAAACTGTGTGAGCTTTATTTTCTCATTTGTATGCTTTGCTTTGGTTTGCCTTTTGGCCCGGTTGTGATTGACAGGGAGCGGTTCAGATATAACCACAGAAAAAAACCATCAGTTGATAGATTTATTTTGGAGAGGAAAATGTGGAAATTGGACATTTGGTTAGAGACAGGAGGACTGTTAGGTCATTTGCGACTCCTGTCATCAGCTCCGCAGAAATATGCAGACCTCTGAGCTCCAAAATGAAGAGCGACATAATTTTTGTCAGGAACATTTGGAAATTGGAGTGTGTCTGGTCTGAAGTGAGAATGTCCTTCAATAAACTTCACATTTTTTAGGCCTTGATGATGTAGTTTTTTTAACATGACTGGCAGCTGAATGGCCTGTGTTGGAAAATATATGGTAGAAAATCAACATTCAACATTTCTGACACTGAACAGGTGACATTCTTTAAACATTCAGTCTATCTCTGCTGCAAAGAGTAGTTGATTAACAGTTGTGAGTATTTTTTTCAGGAAAAAAAAACTGTTTAAATTACCTAACTTCAACTTCTCAGTGTGATTATTTTCTGTTTTGTTTTAGTCCCCCTCACAGTATCAATCACAGTGATTATCTTTGGGTTGTGGACAAAACAAGACATTAGAAGCAACTTGGGCACTGAGAAACTGTAGTCAACATTTCCTCCTGAATTTTTATGGACCAAACAACTAATCAGTTGATGAGTTGAGGATACAGAGTATGTTAAATGAATGGGTTACTGTTAAAAATTATAAAGTTTTAAATTCAGTTAAAAACGGGTGTTTGAAATCTAAAACACTCTTTAGTATAAAAAGTCAGCCTTGAAAAATTCATGGCCATTTTAAAAGTTAAAATATTTCACTTCTAATAATAAAAGTACATCGGCTGCACAGTGGCACTGACTGTTAGGTCAAACAATTTTAATTTTACTTATAATTTTACCTTTTTCAATTTTGCCATTTTACTTTGTGAATTTTTTTAACATCCCATCTCCAACCAACAGTTAGCAATGGTTTCTTAAACAAGTAGTTTTAATTGCTAACACCTAAACAGATCTTAATCACATGAATTATTGTTGTGTATCATCTTCCAGATGTGAAATCACTCACGTGGGTTGTCTCAGGAAGCAACAACCTGTTTTCTTGTTTATGTCAGAGGCTCTTTTGTTTTGTTTATGAGGAGGATTTTCGGCGGCGTAATAGCCTTGTTGAATATTTATGCGGCTCCTCTCTCGGTGCCGTCGATGATGTCAGATCAAACAAACATCACACCTGTACTTGGCCTCCTGGGTATCTGAAACAAGACCCCGTTTATATGTATTAATTAAAGCACCATTTTACGAGCTTTGAGTGGTGGCAATCATTCAACAGAGGTTTACTCTCCAAATCCCCTCTAGCTCTTGTTGAATGCGCCTGTGATATAACCTTGTTTATCCTGAGCTTTGTGGAGCTCGTCGTCACTTGGAGGAGCCTCTGAAGGCATCAACAGTCACCAAAGACCCGCACAGTAAAGAAACTCTGCCTCGCTTTGTCAGCAGGGTGTTGACTGACGCTGTGTGCGCTGTATCTTGCTGCTGGTGGGCCGTGTAGTTTTCAGCTCACAGCCTTCGATTTATCCCGGTCTTTACGTTTGGAGTGTCAGTTGCTGGCCCGCCGAGTTCCCTTACAAAACCACTTGATGAGCGTGCCCGGGAGGCCGTTGTTTTTTAGCTTTACATGTAAGAGTGTCTTCGCCTCCAGTCGCAGCCCCGAGGTGTGCAGCTCTGCTCGTCCCGTCCCTTTTGCTCTCCGCGGTGAGTGATTCAGACCCGGAGTGCAGTCAGCTCCCTGGTTGGACAGAAAACCAGTGGAGCTGCAGCGCCTCGGGCTTGAATTTAAGCTGCTCTGGCACAGGACATGCTCTGCTGCTAACATTAGATGCATAGCTCCAACTATTTTGTTCCAGCAAACCAACATAAAGCGGGCCCAGGTTTGTACTGTCAATGCGGCGCTGCATCAGTAATTCATCATCTTCCATCTGCACACTGTGCTGAAGTGTAAATTAACTCACTTTCTGATCAGATAGCGTAGCTTCCTGTTAGATGTCTGACTTGGCTTTCATCTTTCATCTTCCTCCAACCTTCATCTTTGTCCTCCTCCTCCTCCCTCCTTCGTTTATCTCAGCCTGGAGCAGCAGTGGGTGTCACAGGGGCGTTTTCTCAATCTTGCGCTCGTCTCATGGGCCGATGTCCGGTGGGATTTTCACGTCGGTGTCGTGGAGTACAATTTTCTCCACGTGCATTCTTTCCCTTTCTTCCTCCCCTTTTTATCCTCGCTCCCACAGCCCTCATTCACCTGCACGGTTACTACTGTTCCCATGATGCCGCTCTCTGTTTGCTTTGCTGAAAGGCATTGAGTAAACAGGAGCATAGTGAGGAATTTTAACCAGGTTGAGGATGAGTAAAGTCAGAGTTGACCTTGGTCGTACGACGCGTGGCTTCAGGACAACAACAGCAGCAACAGCAACAGCAACAGCAACAGCAACCCATTAAAAACTGCCCTCCTCTCTTTACAGTGAATCTCAAACTCAGATCGTTGCTCCCATTGAGGACAAACAGTGTTTTCTCCCAGCATCCTCCTGCCTCCTGCCTCTCCCTTCACACCCCCCACCCCCGCCCCACACACGTTGCATGGCCTCATTTGGCACAGAGAGAAATAGAAGACGAGTACAAACACACCAAAAAATGCTGCTGAAAACCTGCATGTAGGGCTCGCTGTGTGTGCTCAGGCACAGATTCTGTGTTATTGCTGTAGATCTGTTCTCATTACACACTTGTGCCCACGGGGCATGGAGTGATGATTGCTGTTTTTCGCAGCCAAGCAGGCTGAAAACCATTTATATAGTGAAAGATTTGCATAAAATTGAGAAAAGTGAAAGAATGCACTCTGAAGCAACATCATCATTTTTTCTTTTTTTTACAGTGTACCATTTATAAACATGTTATATACATGTTTTTTTTCACTTTTGATTACAGTCTCTTTTTGTCCTCTGAGTCGACTCACCTGCAGTCCTTCAGTCATATGCCCCAAAACACTGCCTTAATTATTTTCCATTTACACCAATGGTCAGTGGTGATTATAAGGACTTAGATTTATTTATTTATGTTTTCATTTGTTTATTTATTCACAGAGTAGACATTCAGTGTCCTCTGTGTGTTGAAGGCTCTCGCCTCACAGGTGTAGTGTATGGAAACAGAATCAGCTATATTTCATTAAAATGACAGTTGTTTTGAGTTATCAGTACATCATTTAAGCTGATAGAATGCAAAACATAACGGAGGTGTATTTTATCTGATAAACAATAAAAAAACAAACAAAACAAAGATAGTTATTATTTGAAAGAGGATAACAATATGCACATCATGTAAGTGCAAGGCTATGAGAAACAGCGTAAATGAAGCAAAAAATAACATCTGCAAAACATTTTTGACCAGAAGAAGATGTGAGTAGAAGTGAAACCTTTTTTTATTAAATTTCTGTAGCATGGAGTAAGTGTGCAGGTGTTATTTTTTGCATCATTTACTTAATAAATTATGCCATTAATCCATTTTTAAAACTGTCATTGATTTGATTTTACTAATCCATGCACTGGTTAAGCTTTAATCATTAAATAATCGCACACAGGTGCAGGCATATGAACTAAATGCACTTAAATATCCCATGTGTATCATATTTTAATCTCTTAAAATCTGCGACACTCACCTTTGGAGCCATTAAATTGTGTACCAAGCAAAAGTACGCTTGTTTTAAAATCTGGTCAAGATGTAAAGGCTTCTAGAGATAACACATATTTCAAGATAAAGCGCAAAGAAATGGAGATAAAATGTTGCAGACGATATATAGAATATTTACATTGATATAGTAATTCAGTACATGGTGTCTTAGGTTTGAATATTTTATGAGTTACCAGCTATATAGTTGTTGTTGTTTGAATAAACAAATAAAGAAGCCATAAATCTAAACTTTCATACAATATGGAGAAAATGGCTTCAGGCCAAATTGAGATTTAAAGTCTTAACAGTTTAAGAGGTTAAATATAAAGATATTATCTACACATTAACTGCAAACAAATAAGAAAGTAATGTAAATAAGTTGTCTGGCAGTGGTATTGTCAGTTGAGAATGAGGTAGTTGACAGAGAAGTATAAATTAGTAGGCCACATTGTATACATTAACATTATATACGGCAACATTACCTCTAGTATGAACTGAATAAGTATACAATTATTAGTATAATATATGAGAATAAAAGTAGTATTCTGTAATATAGGATATACATCAGTAAGTCAAATACAGTAAATATACTTAAAAGCTGTATAGTAAGGTGCAGAAATGTCAGGCAGTTGTGCAAAATGAAATGCAAAAGTATCCTGTACACTTGTTGAGTTTTAATAAAGTTTTTCTTCTTGAATAGTAAGACCACATTTCCCAAAAACAGGATGTTTCTCCATCAGTTAACAGTTTTCTTTTTGCCAAAGAGGAAAAACGTGTTGAGTTTGAGTTGTTTTTGTCTCATCAGCCCTTCAACATCTGGCACCGTGAGAAAGTTTCAGCTTTGTTTGGTGCCATCAAGCACTTCCAAATCCAAACCAGTGTCACGTCGTCTAAAATTAATGTGGTAATGTTTTCTTGATGTGAAAAATATACATGCCGGCATATACACTAATCAAGCACAAACCCATTAACACTCATCCTTGGGTTGTGTTTCTATAGAAGTCTCAAAGTGATCACAATCGGCTTCTCAAGAGAGACGTGGTAATTAAGCCAATCAAGAAAATGATGAAGAAAAGAGACAATATAGTCACATGCTGTCAAAGCAATAATTAAGGACGTAATTGCAAACACCATCAGAGATACCATTACTGTAAAATCATTAAGGTATTTAAAAACGCGAGCGTCAGTGTGGGTATGCGTGTGTTTTGTGTGGCTAAGCCTTCTTTAATGCGGTAATCTCGCTTTTCCACCTTCCTCGGGGAGACGGCTGCAGCGTAAAGCGTTGGCTGGATGTGGTTTTAATTCCACTCTGCGTTCATTGGTAATTGAATTCATTACGAGGACACCGGGCCAAATCGGCTGTTATTTTGCAGTCAGTCGAGGTTGCTAATTAGAAATTAGCTCAAACATTCTGGTGCGCAGCCCTCGGGGAGCGTCGTTGTCAGTCTGAATCTCTGACATACCTACCAATAGCTCATAATTACTGCTACAGCTTTGCAGATAAGCGCTGCGCCATCGTTACTGAGCCGCGATGCACTCTACCTCTTCGTTAACATACAGAAAACGCGCTGACTTCTCGGTGTCCACATGGAGCGCTCAGATTCCTCTATAAGGGAAGGCAGCTGGATGAATTCACAGCAGGCTTTACCGTGTGTGTGTGAGAGAATGGGTTATATAGCATGACCTAAAATATTTATTTTTTTCCATCTCAGTGCGTAGGGGATTTCATGCTCAGGGGCTCTCAGAGGAGGACCGAGGCTCAGGAAATCGTAGCACCACTGTTATTCCTCTCGTAACATAGAGAGAATAAAACGCAGGGAGAGGAGAGGGATTGATAGAGAGGAGTTTCTGTGGCACGTTGCATAATAAAATCTAAAAGTTTTAATACCTTATTTCTTTTTACTAAAAAAAATTTTTAATCAAATTAGTCTTACATTTAGTTGATAAGTTTTAATATCTATTTCTGTGACTTGAAAGTCAGAGGAAGAGAAACACTTTGATTTAAAAACACAGAAATATGAATGTTGCAGTTTGGAAATGTGAACGTCTGTTTGCATATCTCAGTTGGTGTTGGACGCTGGAGTGATGAGAGGCAATCAGTTGGCGGAGAGTTAACGGGAGGAGAGGACCGTTGTGCCGCAAAGCCAGGGATTAAGATGGATGTCAGCAGGCTGCAATCAAAGAATGTCTCTGCTTTTTATTTTAACAAAAGCTCGCTCTGAATCACAACTCTCTGAGGGTTCAGTGTTTTCTGTGTGATTTTCAAACTATTCCTCATCACTTGGGACGACTAGACTATCTTGACAAAAATTACATTAGATTTTTTTAAACACAGAGCGGATAGTCAACAATAAAATTATGTTTACTCAAATTTCTGCCCTCTGCCCTCAAAGACTGCCCTCTTCGAAAAAACCAAGTGGCCCAAAATTACATGATTACATTGAAGTGATTGTGACTTTCGGTGATGTTATTATTGGACGAGTAAATATAAGACTTTAATGCAGGAGGCTGTTTCTCACCAATGGTCAACATGTTTATTTAAAAATGATTATAACCATAACCTCTCTTGTTCTCAATCCTTAGCCAAGTATATTTTATTGTAACTATGACGACAAGTTCACCTAACGTTCATGAAGTGTCCATTTTAACCCAAAGCACAATACTTCCCTCAACCTAACCAAGTTGTTTTATCTTTTAATTTGGACGACTTGTTGGTATTTAGCATTGGCAGACGTGTTGGAGTGTTAATGAGCTTTGGATGGGGCTTCTTTCTCAGAGTAAATAAACACACAGGTACACACACAAATACGTGAGCACAAATGTTGAAAACACTATGTTCCCATCTGTATTTGTCCTGGTAAAAAGGAGCAGATCTCCCAGGAAACACTGTGGTCTCGTTCTCTCAACCCTCCTTAACCCTAAACCAGAGTAAATGTAGCTGCTACTCAATGTGTCAACATGTGTATGCATGTTTGGCTGGAGAGCAGGGTAAAGGGGATACACATAGGGAGTGTATTTTTGGACGGGGTTGAGACGGGCAGGAAAGTGGCTGTGTGGACTGACGTTGCTAAGCAACATGATTTACCCCTGCGTGGTCGTACCGAGATATGAATCAAAGTGCAAAATGACTGAGAAATCAAGACACAGCAATGCAACGGCAAACTGTTTGGAGATGGCATTTCTGGGAAAGTGTGTGTGTGTGTGTGTAGGTGGAGTTTACACACTCTGTTGCAGAGGCCCGAGACTGCATTCATCCCTGCTGCTACCACCGCCGTGCTGCACACATCCCATCTGCAAAGATTAGCCTCAATTGTAGAGATTTGTACTATTTTTAACTGACCCAGCAAGCACAGTGGCCAACAAAGAGAAGGAGTCAGGTCTTCCTCCATCTGAATCTAAACGGAACGAGTCTCTGGCTGTCCGTCCGTCCTTCCATTTTCTCAGCAAACGTCTGATTGACATTTCAGAGGACCCAGCGAAGTGCTGTCAGAGGTTTGGATGAGCCGTCTTCAAGAAAGGCAGGAAATACAGAGCAATCACTTGACAAGTGAAACCAAACCCTCATCCTCAGCCTCTTCAGTGTTTCTCCAACATTTTACTTTATCTCCCTGTGCTCTGCCTGCTCTTCATTTGACTTGTCTGGGATATTGTTTGATCGTCAGACGGGTTTCATACCGACATGATTCTAATATTTTTCTAATTGAATCCGCTGAGTCCAATCGATCTTTTGCAGAAACAATTACATTTTTCATGTTGTTATATCTGCCAGGAACATCAATGTCATGTCAATGTCATTTTTTCCCTTTCTCTTTGCTTCCTAAAGAAAACTAATATATGTTTAAACAAAAGTACAGCAGTATAACCGTCACTTATGATTGTGGTGAAGTCAGATGTCTGCTCGCTGATAAATGTTGGTCTAACCGTAGTTGTCCTGTGGCTCCAGGTGTCGCGTCGTTCATGCATGGCCTCGGCGTGACCCCCTCAGCACTGAGTCATGCTCTAATAGCTAACATGCTCCCATTACCGACTGACTAGAGCGAGTGCAAATGCATCATCAGCTGGCACTGCAATACCCACAACCCCCCTCTCCTCCCTCTCCCAGCCTCTCCCTACGGTGCTCTTTGTCCGCGAGTCACGTCCCCTTGTCTCCTCTCTCTCAATATCACTTAAACCTCCGCTCTCTTCGTCCTCCTCCTTGGCCTCCTCCTCCTCCTCGGTCGGCCTTTGAGTGGATCAACTCAGCTGCTTTTACCCTCTGATGCAGAACTTTGGTCTTTTACTGCGTACGGCTCATTTGAAGGGCAGTGCAGCTTCCTGTCGCGTAAATATACTGCGAGTATCGTCTAAGTGAAGGGATTTGGGAGGAGAGTTCTGTGTGTTGTGTCTCACATTTTACCCCTGAACAATGTTTGAGTTGAAAGAAGCCGCTGTACGAGAGCAGACATTTAAACTGATGAAGTATCCAAAAAAAAAAAAGTCTATGTATTGTTCATGAAACATGAGCATTGAATCACCACTATAGTATCAAACTGTAACAATGACAGAAATATCTATCCAACATATAAAAAGCAAGACCTGAATTTAAGTAGTCAAAGTAACTAGATGGATTTTTTACTCTTTTCTGTGAGACTGACTCATGTTAGCTGAGCAAAAAATACACTTCAAACAGCTTTAACATGGTTCAGATAATAAAAATGTACCTGTCATTTCGTGCTTATTGGCTCATTTCTCACTGCTCTTGGCATAACGCAATGCAGCCACACTGCATAAAATGTTGATAAAATATGCATGTCTTTATTTCAGTGAGAGGTGAGGGCAATATATATATATATATATATATATATATATATATATATATATATATTCATCTGTGTGTGTGTGTGTGTGTGTGTGTGTACAACGCTTGGATATTTTATTTATGAATAAGAATGAATGTAAGAATTTCTATAAATGTCACATTTATGATTTAACAACCTCTTTAATATCTTTCTTCAGGATTGGTGTCATGACCTGTCCGGGTATATTTTAATGAATTGGTTAAAAGTCCATCAAATTCCAACACTTTCTTTCCTTTACTGTGCTTTGTCCTCCTCAGCCTACCAGTGTTGTGTTATACAGTGCAGCATTTCTCTGCACATGCAAGTAAAAATCTGGAGTGTGTAAATGTCAGAGAAGTATTTGGCCGTATTGGCGTGAGTGACAAATCGCACAAGTTGGCAAAAATACATGGAAATACAAAGTTTTGAGACTTTCAAATCTGTTATCTGTCCTCTCTCTTTCCTATTAGCAAAGGAAAGTTGTCCAAAACAGTCTCATTTCCAGCTGGTGCCGATGGTCGCTCAAGCCGTTTCTGAAACAATGCCGGCAGCAGGTCGTATCAGATGTCGCTAATTAACGTTAACAGTGTGAGGCCAACGTTTGACTTGGCTGTTGTCTGGTTAAAGTGCTCTCTGCAGCTGGGGTCCACATTCGGCTGATTTTTGGTTTCTGAGGGAAGAAGCTCCACTCTGTAACAGCACTGTTAAAAATCAGAGCGTTCCTGCAGTTCCAGCAAAACCAACACAGTGCGTCCTCACATCAATTTCAGGGGTTTCATTCTTGCACTTAAACTTTTATTCAAATCACTTCAATAATTTAAGCTTATAAACGTAATAGTTTTGAGTCAGGATCTTTAATATTTGGAACAAGTGAGTTGTGAAAAATATGGTCCAATTCAGTAAGCTTATTTCAGTGTGCCAGATTCTCATTTAATCAACATTCAGTCAAGTAAGTTTCATTTATGAAGCCCAAATATCACAAATCACAGATTATTGCCTCAAGGTGTTAAGACCCTTGAGGCATATTTGTGATTTGTGATGCAGGCAGCATAAAATGCCCTCTTATTCTCAGACCCTCAGTTCACACAAAGAAAAACTCCCCTAGAAAAACCTAAACAGGGTGTGGTATTCAGGGTTTAAAAGTAAAAGCGTTAGCCGTATACTGTGCTTCAAGCCATCTTTATTCACTTCTTCTCTTCATCTCATTCTCTGTCCATTGAACCTCACGTAATCGTCTCCTGGCGCCCACTAGTGGCAACAACACAACATAACATTTTCCCCTTTTCTTTAAGGAATTACTTTTGTAACTGATGCATTTATGCATAGTAAACATAATAGTAACAATATTTCAGTTGCACAATATTTTGCTATTCAAAACTAGGAAATCAGCAAGTAACCACATTTCTGCAGGTTCTTACATAAGTTGCATTTTGTTGTAAAGTAAAACATATCTCAATTTCTAACAACACAGTAACTATTATGCTGCTAGGAATGAAAACATGAATTAAAACATTCACTTCTTTTGTATTCCAGTTATATAAAGCACTAACATTTTGATTTCTTCCTCAGAACAATATGAATTCAGCAGTATCAGTACTTTATTTTCAGTTAAGGCAATACTATCAATCCATTTTTTTTTTAATCTTACAAAACCTGTCAACCACCGCGGTGGGTTTCTCACTCTCCGGTTCCGTTTGGTTCAGGTGCATTATGAACTTCTGGCACTGTCAGTCCATCAAGCGCAGTCTCATCTTTTGTTCTCGTGCATACTAAAGCCTGTTTGTGAAAGTGTGCCAGCTTTGATGCATTCCACTTTCGTCCATCACTGAGTAGGTATGTGCTCTGTCCCACTTTCTTCACCACAGTAAGGGGTCCTGTGAATCTGGATGATCCTTTTTTGATGTGCTCAGGTTTGCATACACGTACGGCATCATTCACTTGGAACATAGGTACTTTTGTGCCAGCTTTTCTGTCTGTGTACTCCTTGATTTTGTGTTGTTTGTGTTTTACAGTCTCTTCCACTTGTTTGTGTGTTTTGGTTTTGTGTGAAACAGGAAAAACATTCAGTTTTGTGCACATCTTTCTCTTCCTCAGCAGCCCAAATGGTGTAGCTCCTGTTGTAGCATGAGGCGTAGCACAATAATTCTGTAGGAACTCTGTTACTGCTTGTTTCTTTTAGTACTCTATTGAGTCTCTCGATAGCTCCATTTGCTCTGGGATTGTATACACTGGAGTGCAGTATAAACTCTCTCTCAAAAAAATTGCAAATGCATGGGAGGTAAACTGACGTCCATTGTCAGAAACCAGGTACGATGGATTTCCTTCACGACTGAACACTGATGTTAGGAAGTGAATAATTACCTCTGTAGTGACAGTCCAGGCAAATGCCACCTCAGGCCACTTACTGTAGTAGTCTGTGAGAGCGATGATGTAGTGGCAGTCCCATGTAGCGTTTTCAAAAGGTCCCATTATGTCAATAGCTACTTTTTCTCCATGGTCTATCTGGGAGCTTGACAGGTGTAAGTGGTGCAGGTGCAGTTTTTGCTGTTTTGTCATTGTACTGTTTTGTCATTTGTCATTTGTTGGAAAGGCAGTCAGCAGTCACATTTTGTTTTCCAGGGCGGTAAGTGACATCATATGTCAAACAAAATGTGACTGCTGACTGCCTGGACTGTCACTACAGAGGTAATTATATATATAAGTTTGCAGACCAGCGTGCAATATGTAGTCCAGCACGACCAGCACCCTTAGATGTGAGCAGTGTCGTGAGGCTTGGTGGTCTGTACATAGCACAAAGTGGTGCATCAGCCACAGCGCTGACACGGTCTTGTTCAGGGTGAAATCCATCTTTCAATGTAGTGTGGCCCAGGAAACGCAGAGAAGTCTAATTGAATTTGCATTTTTGCATGTTCAGTTTGAGTCCTGCCTCATTCAGGGCATGCAGCACCCTCCGTAGGTTGGCATCATGATCCTGCTGGTGGACACCATAGCAGATGATATCGTCAAGGTTAGCCTGTACACCTGGTATGCCTGCTAGTATGGTTGACATTATTTTTTGAAAAGCTGATGGAGCTGAGGCAAGCCCAAGTGGAACCCTGCAGAAACATAACAGTCCATCTTGAGTAATAAATGCAGTCGAATCATGGCTGTCTGGGTGCAGCAACATCTGGTGATAGGCAGGGGCTAAGTTAATGGTAGAAAAGACTGTAGCCCCTCGTAGGTTAGTGAACAGCTCGTCCATGTGTGGTAGGGGATGACAATCACTGACAATGGACTTATTTGGCTCCATTAGGTCGACACACATGCAAGGTTTTCCTCCCTCCTTTCTCTGAGTCACAACAATGGGAGAGTCCCATGGTGCTGCATCTACGCCTTCTATGATGCCTTTTTCTTGTAGATCTCGGAGCTCATCAGTCAGACTGCCTCACAGAAAATGGCAATCTCCTCAATTTCTGTTGTACTGGCACAGCATCTGGTTTAAGTTGTATTTTGTGCACAAATCCTTTTGCGCATCCAATCTCCAGCACTTGACTGTGTGCTGCAGCCTGCAGTGTAGTGTTTGGTACGGGGGTTGTCTGGTGAACAGTTGTATGAGTGGAGCTAGTAGACGTAAGAACTTTGTTGCCCTTAATGCACATTTGTAGAGCTACAAATAAATCTAACCCCAGCAGAGCAGTGCCTGATTTAACCACAACAAAAGAGCCTGTAGTTGAATGTCAATCACGAGAAATTGTCGCCTGCATACACCCTTCAACAGGTGTTTTCTCTCTTGAGTATGTGAGCAGGACCACTGTAGGCTCAGCAA
The DNA here is from genome assembly GCA_023238725.1 of Scortum barcoo. Lineage (NCBI taxonomy): Eukaryota > Metazoa > Chordata > Actinopteri > Centrarchiformes > Terapontidae > Scortum > Scortum barcoo. Next base: position 5,840,393 of record CM041547.1, read on the forward strand.
GTGCACATGTAGGAAAAGGTGTACGTTACATGCTCTGTGGCATAATTGAAACAGATGAGCCTGTATCAACTATTAGCTCAGCAGCATGACAATGTCCTGCAGACTCCACTTGGACAGTACATAGGATTTTATCCTGCACAGCATCTGGATTGTTCAGGTGAAGCACAGTCAGTTCAGATATCACAACCTCACGTACCTCCTTTGAGGTATGTGAGGTTGCATGTTACCTTAGCTGCTGGGCATGAGGGCTTACTAGCTAAGTGATTTGCAGAAGCGGCGATTCAACGTAGTCTTTACCGTGGTGTGCGCTGTCGCCGAAGCGTTCAGCAGTCCAGCCTCGATCTGCAGTGCCAGTGTAATAGCCTTAGCAAGGGTCAGGTCCGGTTTTAATAACAGTCTGTCTCGTATTCGTGTATTACCGACACGCTCCAACAGTTGATCAGGAAGCATTTGTTATTCCATGTCCCCAAACTCACATGGTGCAGCAAGTTCACGTAGTGCAGCGAGAAACTGTGTAATTGTCTCGTCTGGTCTCTGTGCTCTCTGGCGAAACTTGTGGCGTTCCGTAATCACTTTAACTTTAGGCACAAAGTGTTTTTTTAATGCTTCCACAGCAGAGCCGTAAGATGTACCGGTGTCTGGCAGTGTGTAGATCAGTCTTTGCCCCTCTGTGGCAAGTGCATGGAGAAGAACGGCACGCTTTCTCTCCTCGGGCCAGCTGTCCCTCGTAGCTGCTATCATTAGCATGTAGTTGTTGAACAACAACTAAGCCAAGCCAAGCGAGCCATCTTTATTCACTTCTTCTCTTCATCTCATTCTCTGTCCGTTGAACCTCACGTAATTGTCTTCTAGCGCCTACTAGTGGCAACAACACGACACAACACGGGGGTTAAAAATGGAAATAAAGAGGAGGGAACCCTCTACAGACGACATCCAATAGGTGTTCACAGAATAGACTAACGTAGTGTAATAATGACAGTATGGACCATCAGGATAAATTATAGATGGATGTAAACATGTATGACGTATATGGATCTGGAATAAAGTCATCAACTTTAGGATCAGATTAGGTATTACCAGATTCCCAATATTAAGACCCACAACTTTGAACTTGAGTGGGACTTCCTGATATCATCTGTTGTATTTGGCCACATTGGGCAGTGCTGTAAATCTCTGGGCTGTGTGGCATTTACAGACATTTACTTTTGCATCAGTGAAACAACTTGACTTGTCTCTAATGTCCATAAAAACAGATTTTATCTCAGTCAGATTAAAAGATCACAAGATCTATCAGATCAGGATAAATCGATAGTGTGCTGGCCATTTCCTCAAAACGTCAACGTTACAGGATTGAGCTCTCCCAGTGAGGAGTGACACCCCCATTTAATCGCGGCGTGACAACTGTGAAAGTAGAACCGGAGACGAGGAGCCCAAAAATAAAACAAACAAACAAAAAGAAGAAAAAAAAACAGGAGCAGGAGCTTTGATTTAGTCTGGGTGTTTGCTGATCTGCAAACAAGAGTTTCGATGCAAACCGTGAAGTCTGTGGCTGGTTTTAACACGAAATATGTTTTACCGACGCGCAGACAATTTCACCCCGTCTGATTAGATAACGTGCCGCATCTGTTTGACTCGCACGGCATCAAGCAACAAACGAGCGAGTTCATTAGATGCTATAAATGCAGCGTTTAGTCCTGTGGCAGTCGAGGCTCTGTCGCTGCGTGTGCACGGCGCATTTGCTGGGTGTTTGAATCTCTCCTCCCCGGTTGATCCTCTGTCTGCTTGTCCCCGAGTGAACCGGCGAGCAGATGGGAGGTTGTGAGGGCTGAGAGGGTTTGGTGACAGTAATGGAGGGCGGGAGGGTGTGTATGTGCTGGCGGGCTATTCTGCGTGGAAGAAAAGAGGAAGTAATGATATGCCTTGTCTGCTACATTAACAGCCCTTATGTTAAGGAGAGCCGAGCAGACGCTGCATGTGTATTTGTCATGCAACCTGTCATCCGCTGTTAAAACGTACACAGTGGGACTCTTCATTCAGAACACATCTTTATTTACTGCAAGTTTTACTTATACTTTTGTCTCTGTTGTTGGTGCTGCTGTAGGATCTCTTCGCAGGTTAAGGTTCAACTGGCTGCACATCTGGTTTAACTGAGGTTTAAACAGCTCACATGATCCTTTTAATCCAGTTAAAAGTTAGATGTCGTATGGTGTGCATTTCTGTTGATAGAATACTGTAATGAAATTTGAATATTCATCTTCACAAACATCTGCATTTTGAAAGAAACAAACAACAGGCTGCCCTCCATGGGTGGAAATGTTGACGCAATGCTGAGTGTACTTGGTTGTGGTCACTATGATTAATCTATTGTGATAAATGTCATAAAATGTCTTTTGCAATGCATGTGTACCAAACAAACACAGCCAGTGCATGTGCAGAACTTACTGGTGTGCAATTAGGACTCAGATATGGAGGGACAACCTTAGTGAAGAACCAGGTGTTGCTTAAGTCCCTAAGTCCAGCTCATGGATGCAGCAAGCTCATGGTCATGGTGACTGCAGACAAACACGCCCTTCAAGACCCTCCCTCTTCACTTAAGTCTGTCGTGTGCAGACAAGTGGATCTTACCAAAGTTGAATGCTGACATTGTGCAACTGCAATCTGTAAGCTTGTAGCACATCGACTATACTAACTTATTTGAAATGGCATCACTTGAGTGCTATCATCGGTAGGACAAAGAAAAGTTGTTGTTGTCTCTTTGACATTTGAGCAGCCGCTTGATAATAGTTCAGACAAAAAAAGAAAAAGAAACAAAAGTTTACCTGTTGACAAAGTACTGAACAGTACATATATAGACAGCTTTATTAATCTCAGGATTTAACCAAGGACCTTTCAGTCTTCAGTCTAACACTCTCCCAACTGAGCTATTTTAACCTTAAAACCATACCATTAAATAGATTTTAAAAAAGAATAAAATACCCAGACAGTAAAACTTCTACTGTAAATCACAGAAGCGAGGTGAGATAGTAAACCCCTGAAGGTCAGCAAAACCAGATTTCGAACTGGGCTTTAAACCGCTGATTAAAGTTTAACTAAACCTGCACTAAATCACAGCTAAGATAATCTGATGCTAAGTTAGACAGTAACATTTTTCAGGCAGCAGTTTGTGGAACGGTTTGGAAATGAGAATTATTAGGCTGATTTGCTGATGTTTCACCCACAAAAACGTGCAGTGAGTTTACCTTTATTTAACCTTTATTTAAAACTTTATTTAAGGCTGTCTGAGCCTCATGTTTTTGTACCATTCTTTTACACTGACAAAATAGCAAAAATAATCGACAAACAGTGAAAAGAAATATTAAACAAACAAAAAATCAGGCTCAGTTAAAATTTATTTATAACAAGGAGAATATCTTATGGCTTGCTTCTGCCTGCATTGCTTTTACTGTGTAAAAATGAGAATAATGGAGAACACTTCTGAATTTTGGAAGCTGAATTATTAGCGTCTTTACTGAGGCTTCAGGGCCGTGTATTATTTCCCATCAAAATGATTTAATTGAGCTGTCATTAAGGCCTCGTAGTTCTCAGGATCACATGACTCAGAGGACGAATTTAGCAACTGTCAAACATGATGACTCTCAAGCCACCTTTTCAGGCAAATCAGACATTATATATGGGATTAGTTTAAAAAGAATATTGTCCCTTTTAGTCTGCGGGCGACGACTGAAGGAGACGCCAATGATAGCTCTATATTTGATTTTATTTATTCTCAGTTTGGAGCCGCTCTGTGACTCCGTGCCTGGGCTTTTCGTGTTCTTTCAGTGTGACAGATTTTCATTTTCCTTATTTTGCAGTTCAGCCGCCGTGTTGCTCTTCTTTTATCCCTGTGGCCTGTTGTTGATCCGGGGTGTAGAGAAAGGACAATGAGTGGATCACAGGTTAGCGACTGTGTCCTCCCTCTGTGTGTGCGTTAGACATGAAGGCCTTAGAGCTTGTAATAGATGATTTTAGAGAACAATTCTGGACATTTCTCTCCTTTTTTGCCCCTGACATGGATCTCAGTTAGTCTGGGCGAGGCCAGAAGTGAAGCTACACGTTTTTACTGAGCAGTATTGTGAAGACAGACGGAAAAACCAGACAAACCAATCTCTATTATCATCATTATTGCTTTTATTACTGACCTGATCAAGGACAGTTCATGTTACAGAAATAAAAAAACACCATGTTAAACCTAAGTGCTGCTGTGAAACATTGAATAGTGAAGTATGTGACATTTCTGCACCCATGTTGTTCTTCTTGGTGGATTTTTCTTAATGCCGTGTATAATGGGCCAAATATAATCACTGTTCTGCTTTGGGATATTTCAAGCGGTTAAAATGCAGCAGCAAAGGAGCATTTATTGATCTAAAACATCAACAGTAAATGTCAAATTTTGATGTCAGTGCCAGAGAATCAAGGAGCAGGGGGATCTTTGCAGACAAACCGTTTTGTATCGACGTTTTGTAATCAAACAGAGAGAAATCCACGGAGAATACAGGCAGAGATACTATTGTCTCCCAATAGTCATCTCATCAGACCAGAATACAACGCAGCCCCAGGACCTGTATGGAGTTTGTTGACTCTCGACTGGGGAGATACAGTTCTTGCTTTGTGAATTTGTCACAGTGAGTCCGGTTGGGAAAACGTACTGATTTATAGATGGGTGGCTAGAAAACCACGGGACAATTATTGAGTCTTGACAAGTTATAACCATTTATGTAAATGATGCAGTCTTATTTTCATTGTATTTATAAGAACCAAGTTTTGCAACGTTATGGCAGCAAGAGAAAAAGCTAAACATTTACATATCCTCTCCTTATAATGTTGATATACTAAGACAAACAGTTAGCAGCAGACATGGAGCAACATTAGCATTCATTTTTTATATTTCTGTCCATCTGAGGGAAGGAAGTCTAATGTTCACTCACCTTTTAGCTCTGTTTTTGGTCTTGACCTACTCTTAAATGTCTCTTTATCTTCTAAATGCATCATTAAGTTTCACAACTAATTGTGTTACTTTGTCTGTTTGTTGCTTGGCAGGTGGTGTGCAGTTGGTTTATCAAAAAAACAGTGAAAACAGCTGCCTTCTGCTGCTGAAATTACACATTTGATCCATTGTTCATATGAGAAAAATGAATTAGACACTTGAAATGAGAAGAAATCTCCCTTAAAATCCTTCAGGTCTCTTATCAGTGCTCTGAAATAAGAATATGTTATATAACTAACATAACATAATTTTGTTATGATTATATATTGTAGTCTTTCAACTAAATATTATCTAAATGAAAAATAATATCTTGTTAAGAATTATTTTATCTCAAGAAATTGTCAATACAGTGCACCTAAAAGTAAATGAGCATGTAAAAGAGCTCAAAGCAGCTCAAAAGGTCTCAAAGCACTCCTGAAATACAAAACAAATCAACTGTGTATGTAAGAGTTGCCAGTGGTACATTTCTCTGTTAAATTGCTCTGACTTTCAGAGCAATTTAACAGAGAAATGTACCACTTTGAATTAACAAATTAACAAATTCAGCACAGAAGCATGCCTCAATAAATGAATCTGTATAGTGTTAAAAAGTGGGTAAACTATTGTAATGAAAATATCACATTCTGGTTAGATTGAATAAATGAATGAGATGTGATATAACACAACATGATGGCACATTATCTGCTGTAAATGGAGGCTTTCTCATTTGCTGCACACAAAACCCAACAACTATTAAACCTCTACTATTTTTCTTGTCTATGTGTAAACTTTATGAGGTTTATATCCGAGGGGATGAGGAAGATGGAGTTGGTGTGATCTGGAGCTCATTAACAGCACTAAAAGATAACACAATGGGAAAAGTTCATGGCCTCGCTAAGCTGGAATCAGACACGCTCTCACTCCTACACCGACTTGCCCTCACAGCCCATTTGCTGAGTGTGCACATGTGAGTTTGACACAGATAACCCAGTAAAGATGTTTTATTTACAGCTGTTAAAGTCAGAAGTGGAGGGCTGTTGTCAGGCCTGATCCATGAGAGAATTGTAGAAGTTGCAGACGATCTGAAGACATTGTGGAATATCGCATTTTCTTTCTGCAACCTTCAGGTCTCTGTGTGGGATGGCTGAATTTGCTGCTGAAGATGCCTCAGGTGTTAAGGATTGATTTATATTTATGCACTTTGATTGTCGAAGCACCACTGCAGCAATAGATAGATTTGTTTTACACTATCCTTACTCAGATATATCAAAGGGTGTGTCCCAGGGCTCTATACAGGGGCCATTAATCTTTCAAAATAGTGTATGTAAAAAAATGTTTAAATAAAGTATATTGTCATTTTTTATGCTGATGATACTGTTGCCTATTGCTCTTCCAAATTAGTAGCACAAACAATTCAAATTCTTGCAGTTTGCTTTTAAAGTTGTGCAATCCCCTCTGACTTAAATCAAAACATTTCCAGATTTTTTCTTTTAATTTGAAAACTCAAATGATATTTAGATTTGATATTTAATGATAGATATAATTTCCGGCACTTTTTGCTGTTTCAGTTTCTTTGACTGTTTAAATTATTTGCAGTGTGGTTATTCTTATGCTGCCTTCTTGGCCAAAGTTCTTGAAGTTCTTTTATATGGATAAATAAAGGGATCGACCATCATGTTGTGTGTTCACTTTATTGTGTGTGTGTGTTTCAGAATGTGTATTTCAGTGTCTTTGTGCACGTGTGATCCTGTAAATGCCATTTTATGATGAATTGTCCACAGATTTGTGTTTAAAATCAAACTTTTTGACAATTTATGACAAGAAATCCTAGTAAAAGAGAAATAAGAAGTTCCAAATAAAATGTTACGTGATTATGTATAATTCATTGAATTTGAACTGGACAACCATGGTAGTTTCACAACTCCAAAACTTTTGTATAATTAGTGACAGTCAACAGTCAATTTTCTGTAAGTTGACTGTTTTGTAAAGTTATACTGTAGGCATGTGAATGTGTAGAATTTAAGTTTTGTCACGAAAAAAATAGATATCAATTTTGTGTTGGATCTAATGAAGTTTGCATGTTTTCAGCGTACAAAAACATAGGAAGTGATGCCTTCTGGTGAGAGGGAAGCCTTGAAGTCTTGAGGTTGTTGTTGAGCTTGGAACAACAGTGCAAGAGTGTTTGCCAGAGGGGGTCGCAGTGCACGATCCAGGGATGTTTGCTGAGGTTTAAGCCGCTGCGCTGGTGTGTCTTCATCGTGATGTGATTGTTCAGTTTAATCCCGGGAGATTTATCTCAGCCTCTGAGGCGGCCGTCGCCTCTGATTACTGATCCCTTTGTAGTCACAGAGAAGAGCACTTTAGTGGAGACTTGGTGGAACTGAGCTGGTTGGAAAGTACCCAGCTTTACCAGCAGTGATAATTGTGCAGTGATTTTAGACCTGGACAGCACAGATTTTACTTTTTTCTAATTGTTTTTCATACTTTGTTTTATGTATTTTTACAATCTCACCAATAACATCTCATATTCTACTTTAAAGGCCATGATTGTTGTTGCTTCTGCCACATTAAATAAATAACCGATAAGTTTTTAATGTAGGATTGTTCTCTTAACAGCACACTTGGTGGGTTGATAGGCCTCCTGCTGTGAACTCTTATCAGTCAGAAAAGTCTGAGGGGAAACAAACCTACACCGGTTAATTTGCTCACCTTTATTATCACGACCATCAGACGCATCCCAGTGTGAGCTGCCGCCTGATCAGCTGCCATGGCAGATGGCAGTTTACTGTCTGGCAAAAAACTGTCCACTCGGACTCAATAAAGATGCTTCTTTTGATTTGTTTGTTTGTTTGTGTGTGTGTATATACAGTTTATCTCCTGCACTGCTCGCTTCCATCTCCATATCTGCTTTTCTATCGTTTGCAGTCTTCCCTCTGGGTGAGGCTGCAGCCAGCCTTATCATAAAATGTCATATTTCACGACAAGATACAACCTTGCTGCCATACGTGGCTTATTACAGCATCAACATTAAGCCTTGCTGCTGCCGGTACGGTGCATGAATGTTAAGCGGGTTGTTGGGTGGAGGGGATGTTGTGAAATGTTGAAAATCCCGAGCCCTCCTTCCCACGCAAACAAAACAAAAACCTCACAGCAGGTTTGACAAATGAACCCATCGGTGTCATAAGTTACATCAGCCAGCTGCACGCTCTTATATATATATATATATATGAGAGGAGGGATGCTCAGTGACACACGTCAGGTTTTCATAGGGTTTTATTCATAACATGAACAAAAAAGGAAAAAACAAACTATTTATTATAGTACTTGATGCATTGCTGTCTAAAGTTACCTGAAAGATGAGAACGGCACTGTAAACGAGGAGATGTTGAGAAAATTAAATAATAATAAAAAAAATTAAAAATTTCAAGGCAACAAACATTTTATTTAATATCATCACAACTTTTTGACTTTATGTACTTGCTCAAAGTTCTCAGCTTACAAATGAGCTTGGATTCCAGTTGTTTTTAATTTTCTCCTTTATTGTGTAAAGCTTTATCTCTCGTGACATTTTTTCTCTACTGTTTAGCAGTCGCAATAATCCCACAGTAAGTGTTCCTTATTACAACTCAAGTGCCTCACACACAGTCACAGAGTTGTCTTTATTTTCAGCACAGATGCTACTGAATGATCATGGAAACATTATAGGAAGATTATAGGACTACTACAGGCAGCAGTGTGTCTCTATAATCGCCTTACTCTTCCACAACCACACATTACTACATGTCGCTTTGTTCATAAAGATGACAGGTAAAGATGATAAAGATAAAGATGACTGCTTTACAGAGAATATTGGGTGCTATATGGTAAATAATAGAGTATTTATAGTATATGGGTCAACAAATATTATAGATTCAAGACAAAACGGACAAAAAAAAGGCGCAATTGCAAAAAGCTCTGCTACTTCAGCACCACTGACAGTGTCGTGTATTTATCCTTCACATCACAGTTGGAGATATTTCAGAGCCGTGGTCAGGGCCATAGATTATAACTTACATATACCTCAGAGAGATAAAAGATCAATGAGTCAGGTAGACTAGACCAACATACTAAACAACTAAACAGCCCCTCTGCCCCTGCACTCTCTCTGCTTCTAGAGGACGGCAGGTTATAGCAAAGGGGATGAATTTTAGTTGTTTTGCTAAGATAAGAAACTTTTTTTGTCCCACATTTGGAAAATGTACTTGTTACAGCAGCGCTATAGCGAGACTAATATGAAAAGAAGTACAAAAAATAGATATAGAATAAAAATATAGAAGGTAAAAATGACGTAAATAGACTCTAAACAGAAATACACTACACACATCCTCCATATGTACAGATTCTCACTAGACTAGGTAAATTAAAAGCACATCATATGAGTAAAGTGATCTCAGTAACAGAGGTGACAGATGGTGATGATAAACAGTAGTGTGCAATAACATATCTTCCTTCACTATGGCTGTATCAGTCTGTGGCTGAACAACCTGCTTAAGGCCCCTGCAGTCTCATGCAGGGGGGGTGAGTGGTGTTATCCATGATTGATGTCATCTTAGCCAACATCCTCCTCTCACCCACATCCTCTACAGGTTCCAGAGGGCGGCCCACGACAGAGATACGCCTCTTTACCAGTTTATTGAGTCTAAGTCTTTCACTCTTTGTACATCCTCCTCCCCAACAAACCACTGCAGAGAAGAAGCCACCCCTGTGTCGTTAAATGTTCATAACAGTGTCCTGCACACTCCAAAGGACCTCAGTCTAATCAGCACGTGAAGACGACCATCTGACCAGTCCAGATTATTGTTGACATGATCACCCAGGTATCTGTAGGTCTACACATCCATGACCATCTCCTTTGTTTTACTGGTGTTGATGCGGAGTTGGTTGATTGCTGTTTCATCAGAGAACTTCTGATGTGATTGTGAATGAAGTCCGATGTATAAAGGGTGAAAAGAAAGGGGGAGTGCACCATCCCCTGAGGTGTCCCGGTGTTGCAGACCACAACATCAGACACACAGTCATGAAGCCTCACGTCCTGTGGTCTGTTGGTGAGGTAGTCGATGGTCCATGCAGACAGGTGGCAGTCCACTCCTGCTCCCTCCAGCTTCTCTCTGAGCAGTGACGGTTGGACAGTATCGCTAACATCTGCCCCTGTGCTTCCACAATAAGTGTGCCTACATATGTGGATAAGCTAACAAGATTTATAAATAAATAACTTTTTTTTCTTAATTTGATGAGTTGAGTAACTGACCCTTTAGACATGTAGTCAACTTTTAAAGTTATGACTTCTGATTCTTCTAGTAAAGTCAATAAATGCTGCAGGCTTTCATCAGTGGGTCACATAGGCGCAGTCACCATTGTGTTACCTCATTCGGTGATAGATTGGGACTTAACAGACAGTTATTTAAATGAACATGACTTCGTGTCATGTGCGTAATCACTCATGAACGACAGACAGGAGCTGCATCAGAGGAAAAACAAACAGACAGCCTGGTCGATTAGTCATTTTGCTGCTCATCGTCATATTAACCAGTAACCAGAGGTGTAACGTATATTCAGTATGAACAGTAAATCATGAGTATTGATTCTAGCCTCTTCATCTGTTTTATTGTGCCTTTTACTAATGGTTTGATTTGTTGAAATGTTAAGTTGTCATGGATGTTGTTAAAGTGTAAAATCTTTTTTATTTTCAATATTACATTTTCCCTTTCTAAATGTTTGACAGTGACATTTCAGACTTTTTTTTTTTTTAAAGAAAAAATGCCTTTTTAGCCTGATTATATGGATGTTTAGTTGTTTAGTTAATTAGCTTCTCAAGGTGTTTGATTCACCAATATCCCATCTTCTTGTTGGAGAATTTAGTCAGCGTCTTGGAAAATGCTGTGATAAACCTGATGGAGGTCATTCGGATTGAAACCTTGTATTAGATAAATAAACAAGCAGTTTAAAAAAAAAAAAAAAGAAGGAGCTTTTAATCAAGTTGTGCAGCCTTCTGTCACACATCTGAGCGTGCAGAGAGATGTTTGCAGTTATGTGATTTGCATACCAAATGCAGTAACACCCCTGGTTGATTCAAGCCTGTGACCTTTGTTGCGTGTCATATACCTGCCTCACTCTTCCTTCATCTTTCCTGCCTGTATCGTACCTGCGCTGGGATGCTGGGAGTGTTTTTTTGTTGTTTTTTTTGGACACTTTAACCTTCAGACACACTCTGTTGGACGTTCCCAGTGAAGGATGGAGGCTGACAATTTCATACCTGGACAGTCGAGCTCAGTTCCATCTTCAGGTAGTGACACAGAGTCCAGACCGGTGTTCGCTACGACTTCCAACAGTTCATAAAACACTCGTTCAGTCAGCACTAACTATTTGGTTTTTCTATTTCATTACTTCTGAAAAGTAAAAACTTTGCACAATTTTTAATAGCCAGTGTACCTTCACAGTAATATCTCTTCTATAGACTTCACACTGTACTAGTAAATGCTCTCTCGCAGGAGGACTCAATCTATTCCTCTTAAATTCCCCACAGCAACAACAAAGACTCATTTTCCGACCTCTAGCCCTCTAATCAGCCTCTTTACCAGATAAGACTGGGAGTCCGGAACCTGGAAAATTAAGACTGCGGTCCTCTGAGCTGCTGCTTTGCCCATGACTTGGCTTTGTTGGCTTCAGAACAAAATGTCTTTTGAAGACAGCCGATTGTTAGCGACCGCTGAGCTTTTAAAAATTGCAGGAGCAGAGAGATGTTTTTGTTCCAAAATAGAATATGGGTCAGGAATTGAGCCTTGAGAGGTAATTGTTGAGTTATTAGTATTGATCAATACCCTTATCAATCCTCTATAGGTTTAAAGTGTAATATTATGATTATTTGCCGGATGTAATCCGATCATACTTACTTATTTTAATGTGACACCAAATGAGCGCTTTCAGAAAAGCAGTAAAAACAGTAACATTTACTGTGAAACCTTCCTTGAAAACATCAGTCAGTATCCCAGAATTGATAAAAATCATTTAAATACTTCTTGAGGGACCCTCACATGAATTATGAATCATACCTTAAATACTGTTTTAGGATCAGATGTGGGCGCTTTTCTTTTAGCAGTCAAGGAAGTAAAGTGTCCAGTGAGGGTTAAATCTATGAACTTAATATGAGTCATGGCAATCGTGAGCAATAGACAGACGGATAAATTGGCATAGGCACCTGTAATTTAAGAGGAATGCCCTTTTCAGTGATGGAGGAAGGCTGCCTGCAGAGGTTAATCCTCAACGTCTCTCTCGACAAAATAAAAATGGAGAAGTTGCCAGACATCAGAGTTTACTTTAGACTTTTTGTTTTCTTTCTATTACAGTGTGCATTCCTGTCTTTGTCCATAATAAAACAAAGGAAAGGGGAAGGTGGCTCTTCAAATGCATTGTGTTATCTTACCAGAGGTTTAAACTGCGGCTGTGTAGCAAGAGAAAGTGAAAGAGGGAGAAACTGGTAGCTCAATTTCTTTCTCTCCTCACAGTGGTAACTTGCTACAGGAGGCGGCTCGCAGTGGCTAAATTAAAGCAATGTGGACTCAGAAACGCGTTTTCATGTAGACGCACTTGCTTCAGTTGTTTTTCTCGGGCCTTTCGGGAGACTCGGTCTGAGACTGCGGAGAGAAAGCCTCGCTGAAGTTTATTCTTCAAACCCTCGCAGACATCTGATGGTTAGAGAGAATGCAGCAGAGACGGACAGGTTGATGGCAGATGAAAGTAAGCGGCGGTTTCACTCGGCTATCAGTGGATGATGGCAGACTCAGCGGATGAAAACAAGGGATTTTGCCTCTTTCTCTGAATAACACGGGTGAAGAGTGCAAAAACACTTGAGCGCTCATACGAACAGATGATAAATCTGTCTGACATGTACTGGACCCTCAAATAAAGCTGTGTTTTTAGAATTAATTACAGAACTGGGAAGCAGTGGCACTTACGCTTTAATCGTTTAAAATTTCTGATCGCTGCTGCAGTTTTTCCTCATTTTTTCCCCCCCATTTTCTCCCCCTTATGATCCTATCTGTTTCCTCTAAATCCTCCCTCTCCATCTGTTCCTTTCTTCCCCATCAGTCATTACTTCTTGGCTTATTCAAATGCTAATTCCAGCTCATTTGAGAGATTAATGTTGTGACTGATAACATATTGTGCTGAGCTGAGTGACTCTACCTGGAATCATTCTCTCAGTGTCACACAAGAAAATCTCCTCCACTTTTATGAGTCATAACTTAAGCTTCGGCACCTAAGATTAATTCATCTGTATTTCCTGCTTGATTATGGTGCTCCATCACTGCATGCCTTTAGTGCTCCTGGAACAATAAAGTCCTTGTTCCTCAACCTTTCTGCTGTAGAAACGTAAATCACTCGACCTTTGAAAGTCACCATGTCCTCGTTTCCCCGCTGACTGTTTTCACAGCAATATCTTTTCCTAATAATCCTTTTAAATAAGATCTTATTGTTTCGGTTCACAGTGAAATGCACCCACACATTGAATCGCGGCAGGAGTTGTTCTCTGCTGCTGTTTCTTTTTTATTTCCGGTTCATGTTAGAAACTGAAGTGAACAGGGCATGAGGTGCAATTTTGCATTTTTTAATGAAATAAATGTGTGAAAATATCTTTAAATTTCTCAAAGTGGACAAGTATGAGATAAGATCAGGTATTATATCAGTTATTATATTACACATTTTGAATAATGTTTTGTAATATTATAATACTTGAAAGTGGTTTAGACTTTCCTCTTTGAAATATCAAGTCGGTAATTTCAAGTTGAAGTTTCAAAGCTTCATTTATTATATTTTTAAGATTTTATTAGGGTACACAAATTCAGATATTCACAAAATATTTGAAAAAAGATGGATTTTTGATAAGTTTCTACAATTGGCTTGATGGAATTCAAACATCAAAATCCAAAATAAAATAATACAGAGTGATAATAATGGATCAAATTTCTGTCCATTCAGGGACTTTTTAGATCCAAAAAGATTAGTTCAAAGAATTCACAGCTAAATATTTCATCTGAAATTTGGGAGCACTAAAAAATTCAAGTTTTGAAATTATTTTCGTCTTTCTATCCTCTTGTTAGGGGAATTCAAACCATATACATACATAAACCACATACATAGTTAGTACTATCAATTTATTTAAATGTAATTTAATCATTCAGTAGTGGTTGAATTTCACGAGGTATTCAGTTCCTTGTGATTAAATAATTATTACGGCCCTCTTTTTCTTCCATACAGTCGGTGCTGATTTCAGCTGAGAACCTTCTGCTCACATTAAAATCAGAGAAAAATGTTTGTCTTGTTGTGTTCATTCACTATACATGGTTCAAACTTTTGATTCTTATATTAGCATAAACTCGCATGTAAATAGTTTCATCATTTGCAACATGAAAAGCTGTGATTCACCACATGGGATCGTTTCCTCGCGTGTTGATTCTGACCCATTTCACGAATCCAAACAAACACCATATTGTGGCACATGCTCAAGCCCGAAGACTCACATTTATCTGCAATTTTTCCCATGACGATGAAAGTTTCATGTCATATGCAGCGTCTGAGGAGGGAGAATATTACAGCAAACATAACATGGCCTGCAGTGAACAGACTGAAGAAAACATTTAGTTTCTGTCAATTTTGTTCATATTACTGTGTCAGAAAAAGAAGGTGGTTTGTCTTCTGCTGCCCTGGGTCAAGACTAATCTGTGACTGTATTTTCTTTCAGACACCAGTATATGATTTTGTTGATTATACTGTATGGAGAGACTACCGACACCTTTTGGCAGAGGCATTCGCTATTGCTGCAAATTGGAACAGTTTTGTGTTCATCACCTATTCTCAAAATAGGCCCTTGGTTTCTAACAATGCATTTAAACAATGGAGAAAAACTGTAATTAAAATGCAATAATTATATTCAGGATTGAAAGGGCTGAAGTGATTCCAGGAAAAATAAAGTAACTTGCTCAACATTGCAGAGACTCTAAATTGAGAGTATTAAAGTATTTTTGTCCCTGAATGTTTAGACTCTCCACATTAATTAAGCTGACCTCTAGCGTTTATTTTTAGCAGATAAAAAATCAAATCTTCCAGTCATTTCTAAATCATCCTGAGTGTTTTTCATTCATGTCAATTTAGACTGTTGCGGCAGTCTTTTTAATGTAGGCTTGATCCTGTTGCCTAGACACTGTAAGTATAGATTACACGAGACAAGCACTGAGCGATGAAATATTCAACATGGTCACTGATGTTGCATGCCTTCTTCATACAAATAAAACCCCTCATGGTTTGGGCCGAAGATGAGAGAGAATTGTTGATTATTGTCGGCGTTGCCAATCAAAGGCAGGGACAGAAAGTGATCAGCTTGTTATTGTAACCGCTGAGTGCCCGCTGTGTATATTTGTTTAAATATATAAAATATATTATATTTATTATTGTGGGTTACTTAAAATGGTGTTTCCTCTCACTCAGCTGGTTCAACAGAGTTCAGCAGCAGTGAAGACTGACTGCATCTTTATCAACTTTGAGTGTGTCAGTCTGTGTTTGAGTCCTTTATCGCACTACTTCAGTCCACTTTAACACGTCTACATTCATGGCTGTTAACGTCCTCCAGTACACCTCTGACTGTATTCAAGCTCATTAAGGTACCTGCACATTAAGAGTGTTACAGCTCTACTTAATGCCGGCTATCTGGAATAATGGAGAGTTAAGGCCGCCTGAGTACAGCAAAACAAGTTCAGGAAATATCTTCTTAACAGTAGCATTTATGCCTTTTATAAAATGAGTAACAGTTCAAGGTACTTAATAAAATAACTTAATTAAAGGTCTTAGTTTTTTCTGTGAATGTTCAGTGCTTCTCATCAGATTGTGTCTATCCTTGAGGTCAGACAATCCCATCTGTTCCTTTCTCATAAAACGTTTGCAAAGCAGATTTCATTGAACTCTTTGAAAACCACATTTGTCACATGCATGTACACTTGCTAGCAGTCTTCTTCTTTGGTGGTGCATTTCTTATCACTGCATGTCAATCAGAGGAATAACGCAAAAGCACTTGAAATGTGTCATTACATAACCTGTGTGTGCTAAGATACAAAGATACAGCTCCACTGGGCGAACAGAGGTCAAAAACTCCACGGCGTACCTTTTTGAATGTGCACGGCTACAGTCAAGTTTATCAGGATCTTAATCTGCTGAAATAGATTTGAAATAAAAGATCAGAATTTGTTAAAATGACCTTGTTTCTTGTTTTAATTAGGGGTGGGGGAAATTATTGTTGAATTATTCTTCATTGATTCAGTAAAGTCTATTATCAATAAGCAGCACAGTTACATTATTCTCTGGATCTTCTCGTCTTTATGACCCGAGCGTTTAGCTAATGAAAGAACGTCGCATTTAACATGTGGCGTTACTGCACCTACACACCTATGACTGTACTTATGAAGGGCTGCCAGAGAGGAGAGAGAAATAATTAAATTTTTTTGAAATGTCAACTATATTCTCGGTGTGCTACAAAGGTAGAAATGTAATTAGAAACTGAGACTGTAGCTGTGGTCGGAGGCTTAAATGTTCCTGTGACTCATTAGTGTCGCTCTGCAGCTGTCACGTTTGAAAACCGGAACAACAGAGGAGTAAAAGCTGAGACCGTGGGCTGTACATGCGTGAGCTTTTTGAGTGCACGACACTTCCTATTCATTGTTCTTTCCCTTCAGGCCTCCTCTCATCTGTATGATCCAACCACCACCCCCACTCTTTATCACTCTGCTAATGTTTTTTAGCACACCAGCGCTCTTTGAAATCCACCTGTGAATGGAGCAGCGGACTGAAAGATCTCGCCATTAAAGGACACAACATCAAAAAAAAAGAGTCAATTTTTAATCATCAAGGGGAGAAGTGGAGGGATTGGGAAAGTGATGGCTGACAAAAAAAAAGAAAATTGAGCAAATTGAATGAAGTTTTTTGAAAAATGGTGCACCTCCTCACAGCGTAAGAGCTTCGTGTTCTGCCTCCTGCTGCTGCCTGCCAGTCCATCAAGGTGTGCTCTGAATGCGGCGGAGCGAGCTGAAAAGAGATCTGACTGAAGTGTTTGCCCTAAACATGTAAGCTTCTTTTCTGGCTTTAAGAAAGTTGACTCCTCTCCACTTGTGCGCCTCCTGCTGTGAGGAGTAACGGCAGCCTCGCTCCTCCGGCGGTATCTCCTTCTCTGTGGGTGCAACACACTAACATATCCGACTGCTCCTCCACAGGCTTGATCTTTAATTGCCCTCCCCTACCCCAGATGGAGGTGGGGGGGGGTAGGTGTAAGGTGCTGAAAGGTCACCGCTTTGATGAGAGTGCATCCCTTTGGCAGAATGTGCCTGTTTGATGTCACCCAGGGAGAGTAAACTGACAGATTTGCATTCGTGAACGTGTGAATGACTTCTTGCATGTGAATGTTTGTGCTGGAATTGATGTTCAAAAGGCCTGCCGACACCTGATAACTTTACTAATTCATATGCCGTGGCAGTCACAAAAAAGAAAAGACACCCACATGCAGTTTCTTATTAAGGGGAGTTTATTTAATAAATCTATGGTGCTCTTTGTGAATAAAACCAAAAGTTGCTTAAAGTTCAGGTCCAAAGTTTGTTGTTGATTCTTTGTTTGTGGTGAAGTGAGAAGGGGTGTTGGATAACTAATGAACTTTGGTATCTTCAAAACAGAAATGTCTGTACTAAATTTCATATCATATTCAGGTTTATTTGTCCCATGTAAACTTTCTGTGCATAATCACAGTGAAATGTTTGTCTGTTAGCTCCCTCAATTATGTGGTAAAAAAGTGTAAAACAGAGAATAAAGAATAAAATAAGTAATTGATAATAATGTCAGCCATATAATAAGTGCAGCAGAATATGTGTAGCAAATGTCATTGTCCTCTGAGAACCATGAATATGTAAAATATAAAATAAAACATAATAAGATATAAACTTTTATGACCCTCCAGTGTTTGACTGCTGACTTTTCATCACAAGACACTACTGCGGCTAAAATGTTACTTAACTTTAATTAGAATTTAGAGCATTGAAATCACAGAAATACAGTTGATTCAACAGTATTTTGTTGTTGACCATCTTTATCATGTTAGTTATTTAGTCTTAAGGGATAATAAGAAGGGCTGTTTGGAACATGCATTGTCCCCAGATGATGGTTTGTATAATAATTGCAGTCATGTTTTTACTCACTTTATTCTATTTCCAGTCTGCAGCGCAGTTCAGCCCACACTGACCCCCCCCCCCCCAGTCTTCTGCCATATTTTCATTTTCTTTTCACCCCCCCAATATTTTGATTTTGTGTTCCTGACATATTTCCACTTTCTCAGCACTCTTGTGACATTTCTTTTCCTTTTTTATCAGCAGTTGGCTGCTAGTTTTTTGCTGCTGAAAATATAGTTTCAGATTTGCTTCACTTGGTTCCCTCCATGTTGTTTATGTTCCCTCCTGACAAACTGTAACTTCAGTCTGTGTCGACAACCTGCCATGAAACTTTGTTGACTTATGTGCTTACATGAAAAGATTTACAGGGTTTCCTTGCATCTCTGCAAATTTGTTCTTGTGTTTCATTCGGGATGTCCTTTTATTGCAGTCAGAACTAATGTGGGTATGGCTTTCTATAAGATATATTATACAGCAATTCGACTAATTAGATTATTATAAAGTCTAAATAGACATATAGACTGTAGAGGATCAAAGTAACTACACACGTCTGGACTTAAAGTCTGTAATTAAGGACATAATTACCATTGATGAGTTATTTAAAATAAAGAAATAAGTAGAAACTGTGACAGACGATCACCAACAAGTGCAGCTCAAGAACGTTTGAACCTATCGAACGTTTGTTCTTAAACAGGTGCTTATTGAATAATAGAGAATTACACCCTTTTTTACTCAGGATGAAGTAAACTTTTATGTTTTTCATCTCGGAAACCATCTGACATGACTGTGAAAATGATAGCTGACATAAAAAGCCTCCAGCCGGCGATGCACAAACCTTCAGCAGCAAACTCGGGTCCCCAGTCAAAGCACGAAACCGACTGTCGACATCTTCTTTGAGCACTGTTTCAAGTCCAGACAGGGTGTATGACTCAGATCAGAACAGAGATTACTGCACCAAATGGTTAAACAACTCCAGTAAATGGGATATTGAAGAAAAAACAAAAGAAAAAGAAGCTCGAGCAGCCGGCTGAGAGTGAGTGTGTCATTTTACTGGTTGCTGCCAGATTTTTTTCATGAACCCTGGCTGGCGGCTGCAGCTATTACAGAGAGCCCCAGTGACACATCTGACTGATCGTTATAAAACACAGCGATCCTCCTCAGCATGACGCCGCCACCCGTCTTTGTCACATGATGATTAATAATGCAGCTGTAAAGGGGGAGCCATGATCTCTCATTAGTGCATGCATGCATTCATATGCGCAGAAACAGAGCAGTGGAGATTTTAATAGCGTATTAATCTGTGGATAATTGCACTAGCTGTCAGGATCATTAGTAGTCCTCCAGCCTGTCTCATTAACTGCTTGCAAAATTCACGCCCGTATTATGATAATCTCTGTCTTTCTTTTTTTTTTTTTAATCTCTTTCTCAGCATGCTTTGACTTCAGTTTACTGGGTATTTAATTAGATGGATATTTGCCCCATCCACAAAGCCATAGACAGTTAAAGGCTCTTATGTTTGGTATATAAAGTAGAACTGCACACAAACCACCTGTTTAAGAGCAGCCTCGAGTTATTTCATGTGTAATTAGTGCTAGAATTACTGATCAATAATCTTTTAGTTAAATCTCTAGCAAAAATGCTCCTAGGTTGTAGGGTTGGTTGTTCGATCCACAGTTCCTAGTGTGCTCGTGTTGAAGGGCTCCTAATGTGTCAGAGAAATTTCACATATGAAATAATGTCAACTACGGTAGTGATTTGAATAATAAGTAAATAAATGTTCTCATCGACAATCCAGCAGTTTATATTTTGTGACCTTAAATATGTGCAGCGAATGTCATGCAGTCAATCTGATATTTCTGGGAAGATTTCAATCAAAACCAAAAATATAAACCTTATTGTGGTGCTGGAAGAGCTTTCAGGGGATCGCCAAAGTCTGAAGTATTGATCCTCTGAGTATAATATTAAAAATAAATAAGATACTAATCACCTTTCAATGTTCGACTGACCGACCTATTGGTCTTATCATCCCAAGAGTCTACTGTGGCTGAAATGTCACTTAAGCTAAATGATGATTCAGACTGTTTAGAAATAGCAAAAATACATTTGATTTACAGTATTTTGTTGGATGTTAATGATCCTGTTACGCATCTTTACCTCTTTAATCTTTGTCACAGATGTCTAAATAAATGCAATGAAAAATGAAAATTCGCTGCTCCAATCTTTTCAAATGCTTTTCTCTGTTTTATATCATTATAAATTACATTTATCACAAACTTTCGATGGGCATCTTTCATAGTCTTTTGACTTTTATGGACCATATTGTCAATCATTTATTAAAACAGTACACTTCTGACCTTGTACTCCTTACAATACAATCCAAGAAGAAGGCGGTTCAATCTGGGAACATGTAAACTGTTTATTTTAACAGCAGTTACCTGTCTTATTTGCTCTGATAAACATTGGTACAAATTGATGTATTCTCCAGAGTGAATCTCCTTCCTCTATCTGCTACTTCACTGTAATCATTGCCCCGGTTTGATGAAGGCCACGGCACTAATCAGCTGCTGCTGCTGAGGTCGGGTTTGGCAAAGCTTCAGCCGTTAATGATCTAAAAGTGCTCCGGCATCAATCATTCGTACTTTTCCTTACCTTTAACTTTCACAGCATGTATGACACTAAGTCAGTATTTAGCGCCTGTAACACTCCACTCCCTTTCTTCCTGCAGATTTTGAACAACTGACCACTTAACTGTTGTCAAAACACGACTCTTCACGCTCGCCACCTTGGCAACACCGAGGAGAAAGAAATGTGATAATAGCAAATGTCAACTCAACTCCACCACCCTACTGGCTGTGCTGCAGCTGTTTGACTGCCGATCAGATTCAAGAGAAAATAAAGTTCACTGCCTTTCTCTAAAAAGTCATAATATTTTCTTGAAGTTAACACAATAACCTTATTTAAAGAGGTGAGAATCGTCAGTCACATTACGATTTGATTTGAGTACGATTCAGAGGTTCAAGATTAAATTATTAAACGATTCCTGATGCATCACAATTTCAGTTTTCCCCAGCAGTACAAACAAGTGTGCCCAAACAGCTGCTTTTACAAAAGCTGATGGTGGTTTTATTTCTTCAGTCCAATGCAGCTGCTGTGCCACGTTCATGTGATTCAAAATGTAAACACAGTATGCACAGTTGCGCCAAACTGTGGAAATGGCTGTCTGTTGAAAATTACGCTGATAATTACGCTGACAAATCTGAAAACATCTTGAAATGTGACTGAAGTCCTTAAAAATTACCTGTCCTGTTCGGTTAGCAGTCGAGCTACTGACCCTGAATTGAGCTTAATGTTTTACCTCTGAAAATCGCTGTTGTTTCAGCGCTTTTCTCTTTAAAAATCCAGCAGGGGGTCAAGCCTCGTCGAACTGTGAATATAGATTTCACTACAGAGCCTGTGTTGGCTGGGATGTCAACACTTTGATGCTGAATATCTCGGCTCTGCAGTCCACACAGACACAACTTCCTAATTTCAACCTCACACGGTGTAGCCAGCGAGATAGCACCAGTCCTCCACAGCTCTGTCAGAAGTCCTTGGCAACACATCTGATGCAACTTCAGTTGTAATTTTTTTTCAACCCACTAAAATGCAGTTTTTTTACTTTTCACAGTTTTGCTGCTGACCATTGGGTTATGCGATCAATCTGCAGTGCTTTTCTCTCCCACAGCCAGTTTCTTTCGTCTCTGTTAACCTATGAGGGTCTGTTTGACGATCGGATACAGTGACGTTGTTGAAATATCGCTTTAGCGCTAACATGACTGTGGACCAAATTACTCCACAGTTACAGTTTATTATAGTGGGTTTCTATTTGTATTTCTGACATTTGCCCACAAATTTCTTCTGGTGTTTTCTCATTGTCAGATGAAGGACTGGATATTGTCCTGATATTAATGAAATTTGCTTTGTGCTCAAAGTAATTTAACCAAAAACGGACCATGCTGATTTAGAAACATTTAATTATTCAAAGAAGAGAAAATGGATTTAATTTCAATCAAGTTAATTGACCCTTCAGTGACACAAATGATATTAACATACTTTACATTGTTTGTTAGATTTCAGTATAATATTCAGCTTTTCATCTTCTTTTTTAGTGTTAAATCCAAGATTGGCTGTGTTGTTGTTAAATTTAATATAGTTAATGAGTAGTTTTAGTTTTGGACCATAGGCCAACATACACAAGGCGTCATCGTGACAGTTTGTTAACAGATATATGAATTTATTACATGTTTTACATCAGGCAAGTTTGAAATGACAACCAGCTGTTTTATAATTAATCCAATAAAAGTGTTTATTAAAAATGCCTACTATAGTATAGATATAGAGACATATAATATGATTTGTAAGTAGAATATATTATTAATAGGTCACTTCTGAACACATTTTTACAACCTTCAAACTTGAGAATTCTTGGTTAGTTACTTAATCACATGCTATTAAAACACGAGGGAGTTTTTAATAATGAATAACCACAAACCAAAGTGATAACACGCCACAGCAGCAGCAGAGAAACGAACTGTGTGTGTGTGTCTGTGTTTGCGCTGATGTTTCCATAATAGAAGCTAAGACGTGAAACAAATCCAGTTTCTCGTATTGATCATATTTACAGGAGCACCAGCTCTCTAATAAAAAGTCCGGTATGCGTGGTGGTGCACGTCTGTATTTATAGCACATTTTAATTTGCCAAAACGCTCGCAGCTGTTAACTGGCAACAAGCTAATTTTAACTTCATTCTGCGCTTTGATGAAATTTCATTCCCTAATCAGAAATGGCCTGTTCGTCTCGTTCTCTTCCTTGTTTTTGTCGAGTCTGGTATATAATTTAAAACCTCTAAGACTTTTAGTGCCATGATATCTCAATTTAGCCCCCCCACAACTTCACACACATACACAAACGCACTTGTTTCAGTGGGGATTTGTTGTGGGAAGTGCGGTTTTCACCCCCCAGTGTGAATAGCAAACATGGCAGCTCTACAGTATAATACACTGAGCTGTCCCTGTGCAGCGCTCAGCAGGTGGGCTGTGTTGAGATGAGACTCTTGGGAGGGAGGAAGGGGGGTGCGTCAGTCGCAGCACACGCCCCATCCGGCGCCTCCAGCACTGTCATGAGGTGTCTGCTCTCCTAATGCCTCACTGTAAATCAAGCTCCCCCGAATTCAGCGGGAAAAGCATGGATTCATTTCCTCTCTGACTGTGCTGCCGTGTGGGAGGATTTTGCAGTTTTTTTTTCATTGTTGTTGTGCGGTAACAGCTGAGAAGAAGGCTCTCCTTGGTGCAAAGGTGCCAGCAGAAAGTGGGGAGACTCACTGAAAACAGTTCACGTTTCTTTTCTGTGCATCACACCTAACCATCTAACCCTGCTGTGCAGGCAGCTTTCGTTATCTCATTATTGAGACAAACACATAGAAGAAGGAAGGAAGCTCTGCATGCTGCGCCGAGGGAGACGAGTGCATTTCTTTTTCATTCAAGAGGAAAGAGGGTTAACTTGAAGGTTAATTTTTATGTAGGAAGGTCTTTTTCATTGAAGCTCTTGACCAGTTTGCCGTCATCATTATCTGTTGTGTTCTTTTAAAGCCTCTTCATGGTAAACTCTGCATGATAAAAATGTCCTCTTCTGTTAGCGTTTCTGCAACAGTATGCCTGTGTCAAGGGTGAACCCTTTTTTTTTTTTTTTTTGTTTTTTTTAACCATTCATTTTTCCTGAGGGCTTGTGAACCACCCACGCTGTAGTTGTCGAGGTCCTGACCTTTTTAGATAAAGCGATTTGAATTATTGCAATAGCTGTTTTTCCACTGAGTGCTGCGGAGCGTGCAGGCTGAGACCTTGTCTTCTCAACAAGTGTCCCACATCTTGATGATTTAATAGAAGCTGTTGTCGGGCGCCACCTGTACTGCACTGGCACAGCGGAAAAAATGTGACCTTTCCAAGGTCTCTTTGTTATTATAATCCCTTTTTGTGCCATCTAATTCCATCATGTTAGACAGACTCTATCGTTAAATATTTTCAGCATGCTGTGAGCTGATTTGTGCAGATAAAACTTAAAAAAATAATCAGAGCTTGATGTGAAGATAGTTCTTCAATGGATGCGTTGGTCTGTTTAGTGTAAATTATTTAGTGTGCTTTGGTTGGTATTTACTACTGTTGCTCTGAGGGTTATTTCTTTATTTTCAACTAGAAAAATACACAGTTCTGGTTTATATTATTTTGAAACTGTTGGTAGAGCAGCTATAAGCTATTTCTGATTGGAATTTGTACAGTTTTAACAACTTTAATGTGACTTTGTGCAGTGAGGCGATGTAGAAATATCCACTATTTTCTGTTGTCATTTATTGAACCACAGAACAAATTGATCTGGTTGTTGAATGACTGACGCTCAGTTATATTGTTACCAAATAAAGTTTAAATTTGAGCTGTCTCCTCTCTTTGTCTTATCACAGGTGGTGTTGCCGCATGTCTCTGCAGTCTCCAAAACATGAACATATGGTGATGTTTTAGCATGGCGGCTGTGGACCACATGACAGCTCCCTAAAAAAGTCAAAACATCTGGATCATGTGATAAACGTTGCCCCTCCATGTTAGCAGATGGGCCAAATTAAGAAATTAAAGTACACATCAAATACATTTTTCCCAAAGGTGGTTTCAGTCACCAGTGTTTGTTCAAGTGTTCATTTTTCTAATAAGTTTGGTTTTAATTGATTATTTGATGCTATAAGTGGAGAGAAATGTCATGATTGACGGCTGTCAATCAAAGTAAAGAAATTACGGAGGAAGTCAGGAACTGAATGTAAAATAGGAGCCTCGATTAGCTTACAGTCATTAAACACTAATTTATTGATCGAGTTAAGCTTGTGTGTGGGCAGGTCATCAATGCCGTGGCTCCGTCCTCGATCACTACTGCCCAGACTCTGGCTCCAAATGACATCACCGACACAAGATGGCGGCGCCCGTATCCTGGATATTATTGGCTTAACTTTTGTACGGTAAGAGGAAGTGGAGGCGCCTTGTCCATGTTTACATACACTCTCCGCTCAGGTGGAGTGTGTCGTCCGTTGATCCCCACGTTGGTGGTTCGGTGAATGTCAGGCAACAATGAAAAAGTCTTTATCCAGTAACGCAGAAAAGCGCCATATCAACGTAGTCCATTAACCATCTGAAGGGGCCTTAAGTGCGACATGTTGGTGCACTTCAAGTGTTTTTAGTTTCAGACACACTCACGGTGTGTTGGGTGGTCTGAGGAGGACACTGTTCACACAATGGTCCTTTTTCTGAACTGATCATTACTCAACTCTTAACTCTTAATACAGAGTATCTCACACAGAACTGTTAAGGCCACTCTGCGTTAATGGGGAGGGATTTAAAACTCTGAGACACTCTCACTTTCCACTAGTTTTATGTATCATCACCATTGATACTAATGGACTGCTGGTTTTACTCAGCCGTTGGGTTGTATTATATACTCACCCCCAAAAGTAGCCAATATGCTATAAAAAAGATGGACAGAGTGACGATTCCTCATCTTAAAACTTTACGGCTCATTATGAGATTAACCCATCAAGAAAAATAAAAACATGTTTATAAGGGGCAGTCAGACAAATGTTTATGACTTTTACTGGACCAGGGTTTGTGGAGATTGACCACCAATGTTTTTTCAACCTCAGTAAATGCTCTGTGAGGGGTGAGTTGGGGTAATAAGTTGTTTTGTTCACGGTCAGTCACATCGGCTCCCCTCAACTAAATACATCTTTGTGCTTTTTGTTTCTTTTCCACTCAAGTCACAAAGTACCAAATAGGTTGCCTCTACAAGCCAGACCGCAATTTTAATTTCAATAATAACACGACAAGTAGAAGACATAAACATCAACTCTTTCCACGGCTGGCTGCATGAACCTCATTTGGTCGTAGCTCCTGGTTTCCAAACAAAAACATCAATAAATCCAAGCTACAAATTTCCCCTCAGTTGTCCACCAATCTTCTGTCTTTTACGGAAGTAATGAATAATTTATTTTTTGCTCATTCTTCCTTCTTCGGGCTGTTCGGGCTGGTTGTATTATTGCTGTTGGCGCAGCTAGTGAAGTCAGAAGGGAGGTAATTAGCTCAAAGTAAAGGTGACATGCTGCAACACAATGTGGCTATTATTCTTGGCTGAAATAGTAGTTTGTCATCAGCCTCTGTCACTCTGTTTTCCTCCCCTTTAATATCTCTCCTGTTTGTTTTCTCCTCTGATGAACCGCCTGCCTGTCTGTTGATCTAGAGTGTGTCTGTCTACGTGGAGATCCTTAACACACTGCAGCTTCACCCACAGTGATGCATTTCTCCTCCTGTTAGCTGTTATGGGAAAAAGATTAAAACGTCTTCGTCTCTGTAAAAAATATGATTTAGGGGGGCCGTTCTCTCAGTGAATCTGTCAGTGACGACAAAGTTACGCATGTTTTTCTTTAGTTTGCCAGTAAGAAAATGATAGTGTGCAACTTTTACTGCGACTGAATGACAAAATGACACTTGTGTTTGTCACATTTCTTGAAAATGGATGGTTTGGGTTTTGTTTAGGTTGATGGAAAGAAGCTTAATTCTTTTTCAGGAGCTTAGTCGTAAAAAATGAGAAGTTGTGAAGTTGTCGTACTTCCTTTGCTTCAGGCAGAGAAAATTTATATTATTTTTACAGCTTTTTCGAAAGTGATCTTAATCCAGTTGTTTGTAACAGAGTGGTCATACAACCTGAACATTTCAATCCACGACACAGAAGGATATCTGTAAGATTTCCAAGCTGATATGATAACGATTACAGCTGAAAACTCATTTTTCGCCTAATAATGAAGGCGGTCACTTCAGCTCACAGTTAACAGCGGTCATTACTGTCTCTGGACGCATCTGTCTGAGTCTCTCTCCCTTGTTGGCTCCCATCACTTTTCCCTTCCATTTGTCTGTCTGGGCGACAGTGGAAATGAACAAAAAACCCCTTTGATGGAAGCCGCCTGGGGTTTCAATGTCTTCTGGCGAAATTCATTACTTCAAGGTAAAAAAAAAAAAAAGAAAAGCGCTGTGCCATCTTCACAAACTCCAGCATTAACAGAAGGTGTCAATCTGCTTTACTCACAACACATTTCTTGCAAACCAATTTAAGTTCAGACAGCCATAATAAGACGATACGCATCTAACCCAGCGAGAAATTTCAATTTCAATTTTCATGCATTTTTAGTGTATCCAAAGACATGGAAGGCGTTCATAATTAACCCAAACTACTCAGCTCACTTACAGAACACATCATACCTGTCGCAGAGATAACAGGGAATGAATTAAATGCCAAAGATAAAAAAGACTCATGTGATCTCGACTAAGTCTTATTATTGTTCTCATATTCTGACAACAAAGTGTGCTTATTATGCAGATGAGCCTGTTTCAAATCCTTGCAGAAATGACACTGGACATAATACTTAATTAAGAATACTTAATTTAACCAAATGTGGCTGTCCTAATTCTCTTCCTTCTCAATTTCAGTCAGCGCACAAGGCTGCCTGTGCATACATCACAAACCGAACACTGGGTCTGTTCTTTGATTAAATTGAGAATAATTGGTGAGCCTTGATGTCTGCGTGTTTTATAGGCGTGAAGTGACAGTGCTCAGTTGGAGGCGAAATGGTGCACTTTATCTGTTAGTAAAAGGTCGGAAGCGGCGCCGCTCTTTATGGCCTTGGCCCACAGACTGCTGAAGTAGATAGAGGTGAATTACCGTTGCCGATAGGGTGACGCGTGTCAGAGGCAAACGCCGAGGCAACCTGACAACCAGATTTATGTCACACTTTTAACTCGCTGCACTAAATAAGAATTAAGCAGCGCTGGAGAGAAGGAAGATGTTATTAAAATGAGCTAAGAAGCCACGTGAGCGCTGACAGCCTCCCACAGCCACCGAGTGTGTTGCACTGCACTTCATTACCATATAGACCCCAAAGATGGCGAGAGAGTGGAAAATTATTTGCTCTGCGTTGAGGAACAAGCTGACACTAAACAGAAGGGATGTGAACGCCGTTTGTGCAAGGCTGCGACTCAGGACTACATTTGACGCCCCTCCAGCTTCTTCTCAAAATGGCAGTGACGCCGGGATAAAAATAAGAATGCGGTGCGGAAAAAAAAAAACTCCGCAGCCTCTGATTTCCACAGCTATGAATTCCTTTTTTTACAGCAGGACGTCTGCCGCGTCTGACATTTGCAAACACATTTTACTGCTGCAAAAAGAAAAAGAGCCTCCGACAGAGGAACAGAGGGAGGCTTCGACAGCTGTGAACAAAACAAAATGCATTATATATATATATTTCTTCTCCCATCCTATCAACAACAATTTATATAAATAACTCCAAGATAATAACTGACATTGTTTCTGTCCTCTGGGTCCCGTTTTCATGAATCAAGACACTGAACTCAAAGTGCAGCCGAGTGTGCAGAACGACCGAGGGCCTTTTGTGTGGCACTCCGGGCGTACAGTGGAGGATGATAGGAAACGCATTATCAAACATCATCAGTGCGTGTCTTAATTAAAAACTGGCAGACATTAAACTCCCTTTAAAAGAATATTAATGCGCTGCCAGTGTGGTTATCACAGGTGTGGATAAAAGGCAGGTTTCTTGATCATTGTTCAGAAAACAAGGTCAGCAAGAAAAACTCGAAAACAAGCCGGGCTCATTAGCAGGCAGCAGACGGAAGTAGGGCCGGACATGCAGCCTGTAGACAGTCTGGCACATGTGAGCTGCAGGTGGACAGGTGAATACATCATATGGCCAAGAGGAGGAGGAAGAAAGGGCAGGTGCGCCGGCAGGTGATGATCAGTTGACTCGGGGAAGGCGGGAGGAGGAGCCGGGGGCGGCGGTGAGGAATGACAGGAAGTATTGGAGCAGGCAGGTGTTGCGAATGGCAGGAAAACATTGAGGAAAAAATCACAACACTAACAGAGTCTTGGGTCCAGACTGTCCTCTCCTAAAGGAAAACTGATGTTGTTTAGGAGGTTTAACACACTTAGCAGCCCAGATATTAAAATAGGTTGTAAAAATGATGCTGATGTGTTGTTTGTTTGTTTGATCTAAAAACATGTCCTAGTTAATATAATCTTACATTTTACAAACGTAGCATTTAGACAAATCGGTGTGAAGAGATTTGGAGTCCATATGGTATTTTCGTCCCTTGCCATATTGTCACTTAGTTATAACACAGACCTTCTTCTTGTATTTATAGTAAACTACTTTATTTTGTCCTTGAATCATTTGTTAATCAGAGCAAATATTCTACTTTTTTTTTCTTCTTTTAATGAATTAAAAAGTACATTTTAAAAAGTGAAATCAAGAATGACGTTAGCTATAATGTTAGCTTTATGAAGACAGATATTCAGTTGCTGCTGGGTCCAGCACCTCGAATTTACAGAAAGATCTTCAGGATCATCATCCTAGCTACGCATTCTCAAGTGGAGGAAATACAAATAAGTAATAACTAAAAAATAATGAGTTCAGTGGCAAGTTACTTTATGAAACGCTGAGTCGGGAGGGAATTAAATATAAACACTTAGCAGTGAGTTTGGGATTTGGGATTTGAGGTGGCAAAACCAAAGACAACAAATCAGGAAAAAGAGTGTTACACATTTATAAATTGTTTTTTATTATTTATAATTTAAAAATGGCGTGCAGTCCCTTCAGGATCATAACACCTGCATAAAAGATGTTCTTGGTTTCTTTCTTTCTTTCATTTTAATAGTCACTAAAAATGCACAATAGACTATAATTTGTCAGGCTACTTGTGAAATTAGATTAATTATTCAAGTTACATTACATTATAATCGTGGAAGCTGGAAACACGTACCATCAAAATGAAAAACCTTGAATGAATAAAATACAGCGGAAAAATGTGGACTGTATAGTCAGTTATTGGTCAACCTTCCTATATTAATTACAGCTATATTATGCTGTAATTACTGGATAATAATACACGCACTCTCACACACAGCTTTGTCTTCTTCACTTCACCCTAGTGCAAACACAAGGACCGTGAGGCTAATGGAAACTTGATGGGTTTTTCACACTTTAGAAAGCAGCTGTCCTCCTGAAAGAACAACTCAAGGCCTGCTGTGAGGCCGGTGCCTTCACACCATCCTCCTCTCCGGTCTGTGCTCGCAACTGTGAACCAAAACAATACGTATGGGATGACTCTGAACTTTTAAAGTACACGCTGGTGTTTTGTTTGTTTTTTTTTGGGGCCACTGACAGGCTGACAGACCTCACAACATGAACGCTAAACCACGAAGAAGCATAGCCGGCGTTTCTGTGTTGGTGCAGATTTAGAAAGAAATGACAGTGGAGGCTGAAGAAGTAAGAGAGGAGCACTGTTGAAATGTCAGCACCGCTAGACGCATCTTTTCATGTCCACCACAGGACTCAAGGTGCGTCAGGGTCCTCACACTTTCTAAAACCCCTCTGCTCGCTGCTGGTTTTCTCCCGGCTCTGCTGGCCTGTCAACTCCGATGAGCGTGATGTTAATGTGATCCAGCAGGGCTACAGAGACACGGGGCCCTCTGAGGACGACGGGATTGGTCGGAGGCTCCAGTGGAACAATCCAAGAAGGCAGACGCTGACATCGTATTGGTGGGGGAAAAAAAACACTTAAGATGTGAGGTGGATGTGATTTTTTTTACAGAGGCAGTATTAGCGGTGACATTGAGTCCTAGAACTGTGATCTCATCCTGCAAGAGTCACACAGACTTTATTTGGTCCTGTTTTGATCCACAGCCTGGATCTGTGTAGTGCTCTTGGTGTTGATAAAACACAGCGCTGCCTGCGTGAGTCATGCGTGAGAGCCATTCATTCGAGGACATGCATTGCTAATATGCTATATTATTCAATTATAAAATGAAATCCCAACAGTAATTCACTGTCTCTTCTCATGTGATGACCTGTGAGTATTTATGGAGGTTATTTGAGGCAGAAATCTGATCTGAATCTGATCAGTTCATTTTGTTTAGCCTCAAATAAACAAATTTGCTTGTAAGTCTGTTCAAGTCTTTGGCACTGAGTTCTGCTCTGATGAACTTTGACACGTGAACTTGCACTTCTTGACCAATAGCGAACCTTTCAAGGGATCAGAGAGTCCAGAACAGAGTAAGCCAGCAACTTATTTGTACACATTTTGCATCATTAATTTTCATCTAACCGTCCTCTGCCTGAGTATAAGCTAAAGGGTTGTGGTTTTTAGCCAGTTATGAGACCGAAGTCAAGGGTCCAAATACGTTTCTTAGATAAACTGTTTGCTTTCTTAGCTTAATGCAAACAAACGATCAAGACACACCTGAAATCAGGCAGAACATGTGGCTGCTGTGTGAAGTTTCAAAATATGTCATGAGCTCAACAAGGAGCCATCAGATTCACAATAACTGCTCCATTAGTACCTATTGGTACATACTGTTGTCTCTCTTATCATCACCATCATCACCAGCTGAAGGTGGTCCATTGATCTTTGCCCTCAACAATTCTTGCACCTTATGTTTTTTTCAACGTGTATTTAATGTTTGATTTATTCTGTTCTTTTATATTTGATTTTATTTAATCTATCCATCTATCCATCCATCCATCCATCCATCCACTGTTGTTTCCAAAAAAAGGAATACAGTGGAAAGGAATATAAGTTATGATTAGAAGAGCTCAGTCGTACTGCTCCGATTCAAGCAAGGATTAAAGCTTCAGCAGGAAACACGTACGACCATATTACCGAGTGGATTTTAGATTTATCGATATCAGTCGTTCAGGCATTCAACAAACAGAGCGTGGAGGAAACCATAAAGGAGTCGTAATTGCAGTATGATACCGACGTGCTTCTTTCATCATTCGTTTGATTTTTAAATGAAATGTGGAAGAATGATTTGATGTATCTGTGAGACCATGATTTAAGTGTTAATCATTACACGGCACCTGTTTCCTATTTGTAATCAAGCTATGTGTGTGTGTGTGTGTGTGTGTGTGTGTGCATCCTTTTGTTATAAATGTCTGGCATCCATGACGCCATGCTTCTTTACACCGTGAAAGTGCTACTTATCTTTGATTATTATGGCTAACTCTAATAAGATTGTCAGGATGCCCTTAACATCAGTGCAAGTTACAAGATCACTGACTTAACTGAAATAACTGAATCGAATAATTCTCAGGTGTCCAAATATATCAAAAATACGTCTCTCTGTCACAGACGGTTTCAGATAAATATCATAAATTCTACCCCGCGGAAGACAAAGCTGTTTATTATTCTGTTTTTCAGACATTTGACTGTTCCAGATGTGGACTGATGCCTGCTTTAATCTCAGATACAATAATCATACAGGAAGGATTAGACAGTTATTTATGAGGCAAACAGCTGATGAGCTGTGCAGCAAAACAGCGGCCATGTGACGTGTTCATGCTTTCAAATACAATCACCCTCACTGTTTTTATATCTCTCATTGTGTCTCTCCCCCTTTAAGTTTTTTTTGGGTGAAATGATAATGAGCTGTCTCAGTGAGGAGACGGTGAAAATGTTTCATTCTTATTATCTCTTGCAGGAAATATGCAGGTCTGTTTGGGTCAGAGGGTCCGCGGAGCCCCTGAATACAGAGCAGGCAGGAAACACAGATAGAGTCACCTCGTGCCTGTCTTTTACGCATCGATGCAGTCACTGTGCCGTTGTTCATTATCGGCATCATCACTCTGAAAAGGCCGTGCAGACCTGCTTGCAGACAGGAGGGCAGCGGTCCAAGCCCACAAATATGAAAAAACAAACAAAAATCCCTCTGTAAAATAGATATGTCATTAAATAAATACGTGAGTTGAAGCCACACACATTGGGCTGGAAGGGAAGAGTGTAATTAATATGTCCTGTAGGCTTTAAACTCCACTAAGAAGTATTTCATATATTAAGGTGGCAGTACTGACAGTAAACTAATGATTTCCTGAAGTTGTTTTGGAGCTCAGTTCAGACCAGCCTTACAAATACTTAGATGTGACTGTGAGTTCATTCATTTAATTCATATTCAAAGTCGAGCACGACTTGGTCAGTTTAAGCTTCTGTCTGTAACTCAGGTTGTCTGACCACCCACAGAGTGACAAAATGACACCGAGGGGTCTTGACCAAATGTCCATATGTTGTGTTGGCTTGTCCCAAGTTGTTTATATAGAAATCAGTTGGGAAAGGTCTCATTTTTAGGATAGATTAGAATCTGTTCACACACTAGCAACCATAAATGCTAAAATATGTAAATAGAAATAGAAACTTTAAGTGTTCCTGAGGAGACGCTTTAGATGTTTCAGCACTACGGACACCATCGTCAGGGGAGCGAGATGATGCTGGCCGCCACAACACACCACCACTAACTACAACCTCAGTAATAAATATTTGGTTGAATTAACACAGTGATGAAATATTAAACGAGATCTGACTATTCTGGGCTTCGTGATCAGAGACTATGTGGAAATGCTCTTATAGTGGAATGAATTAGATGGTATAAGTGCACCTAACAAAAATAAGCCTACAAAAACACTCAGGCACACTCAACTAGAGAAATATCTTTCATTAGAAACTCAATCTGGATTATTTATATTTGATTTATATTGTTTAATTTGAATAATCGCATTGAATAACTTTAATTAAAATAGATTAGTTTAATTAGTTTGAAATTGAATTTATTAGTGTGGAACTGAATTTCACTAAACTTGGAACTGTATTTGATCCTCAACTGTTTATACTTCCACATTCAGTTCTCGCAATTCGACTCATTACTTTAATCTTACTACACAGACATGAAAACATTCAGTCTGACTTCTAGTAGATATCATAATATCTATGTGCATTGCGAATAAACATCTCAAGTTAAGGTGTCACCCTCAGTATTGATAAGTGTTTGTTCATCCATGTGTACAGTGCAAACACAAACTAATAAACGATAATTTGGCACACTTTTAATGATGTCAGTAACTTAATGTAAACAAATATAGGATTAAAAAAACAAAATCCAAAGCGACTTACAATAAGTGTATTCAGCCATGTGGATTCAAGACAGCTATTATGCGAGTACATCAACTTCATCAAATACAATGAACTGCTTCTTAAGGCTTCACATGCTACATTTAGAAAGAAATTATTGGATATTTAGAGGGTCTGCTGTCCTGATGTGAGTGAGCCAAGACAGCAAACAGTCTAGTGATGTCACGTTACCAAAAGTATGACTACAAAACGATACCTGCCTTAAATATTTTAAAGAAATACTGAAATAATACCAAGACAAATCCTAAAACGTCAGGAAGTGTGACAGCCCTTTATACTGGTGCACTAAAGTGGATTAAACACAGATGACAATTATTAACAAAAATGTACACGCCATAATTACCATTACAACACTGATTGAGCATAAATTGATAATTTATACTGGTGTTATTGATGCTGCTGATATTTAACAGCTTGTAAGTTTTTGGTAAAAATAAACACTACCAGTGTGAACATTTACATATAAGAGACGTTTGTCACATTGTAAGTAATTAAATTAGTATTAAATCTCAAGCTCAGTTATTGAACAAAAGTCCGCTCATTTGATTTCTATTTGAGAGCATATCATGATGTTGTCCATCACATCTGCCAACATGTCGCTCTTTGAAGTCTTCAAACTTTTGGGCACATCGCAGTGTGAGTTGCTTTGAAAAAAAAAAGGTCTTTCACAGACGTGCTCTGTGGCGTCTGTGGTCTTTCCCTGATTATGTAGAATAATGTTGATACGTCTCTCATTAAAGTACCAGTACTCATAAAATGGGGTATTATGATACTGTGCAACACCAGAACAGTCCATGCGTTGACCTCTTGTTCTCCTGAAGGCTTTAATTGTTTCTGTTATTGCTCCATAATCTGCCTTTATGTTGGCTTATGTTGTGTTTCCATCTATGATATTATATTTCACACTATATTGACTGAACAAAAATGTTTGCAGAAAAGCAGTAGGTAATTGTGGCTTTAATTTTTACTGAGGTGGGGGTGAAAAATGACCCACATGTACCCAAGATAGAATTAAAATCACTGAGCAGGGCCGGTAATATTAAAGTCACCCTCCATAGAAAAATGCCACGTCCTTGATATATCAGGAGCCTGAAAAACTTCCCTTTAGGATTCCCCAGATCTGATTATTTCACTGCTGCTGTTCGGGGCAGTAATCCACTGTCTCCTCTCAGAGCTTTGCAGTTCTTTGCAGATCTTTGTGTTTCAGTCCTCCACCATATTTAAATTAATTTCAAGCCCTTGGATAGCTGTGCAAAGCGAGCTCTGGTGTCAAGAGGTGACTCGGCAATCCCCCCACCAGCTCTTTGTTCTCTATTTTAAATGGGAAAATCTGCATTTCAACTTGTCTTCTCGCTTGATACAAGATCAGTAAAACCTCCTTGAAAAAAAACAGCGCCCAACATGAACGTGACAGAAAACTTGTCTCCTGCTGCCAAACGCAGAACTCCTCCTCCACGCTGACATACTTTGTTGATAAAAAATGCTTCATATTCTTCTCATCGTTGTCACAGCGTTCGCCTCGTGCAGTCACGATGGAGCACACGCCGGGTCTCGCTTTAGATACTGCAGACTGTGCACAAGCCTCTTTTTTCACAATAGAGAAGTGCTGCTGATAGTATATTTAAAGGAGCTATTTTCTCCATTTACAGATGTTCCTGCCGCGCCTTAATTTCTTTTCCTCCACCAGCTCTTTACAGTGCAAGAAAGGCTGTTACTTCAGTGTCTCAGTGTAATGTAAAATGTATGAATGGCTTTTTTTTCACAGTAATAACACCAGAAAGGATTCTTTGCTTTTGTGCTTCAACAGTGATGC
Source organism: Scortum barcoo (assembly GCA_023238725.1). NCBI lineage: Eukaryota > Metazoa > Chordata > Actinopteri > Centrarchiformes > Terapontidae > Scortum > Scortum barcoo. The sequence goes on from CM041547.1 coordinate 5,876,528, forward strand.
TGCTTCTGTCTCACTTATGTGGCCGTATTTGCAGTAGGGGCTTTGTGTTTGAGGAGATTTCCGTAACAGTGGAGTATACATGTGAGTTCTAAAGAGCGGCAGAAGGATTGCTCGCTGTCTCGTTCCAGTAAGAGTTAGCGTGGCAATTGATTACAGATTTCACGCCGGCATAAAGTAAATAAATATCACGTTTAAAATGCTACAAACACAGCGAGACGACGAGGAACAGATTGGAGTTACAAAACAGCAAACATTCATCAGACACAGAGACCACGCCGGAGGGGAAGAAATTATGAAAATGGTTGAGGTGAAAATGGTTTTTCTAAATGGTTTTTCTGGCTAAAGGTGCAGTCACACATACAGATTGAAAAGTAGCAGATTTTCTCTCTTTCGTCCCACGTTAGAGAGTTTGGATGCATCCAGCAATGAAATTTAGGTATTTGACCCCAGTTGGTAAGTTACTTTCTGTTGTGGCCACTTTAATGGTGCACAAAGAAGTAGTTCATTTCCCCCAGCGATCTATCTGTTTCTAGGTGTCGTTTTTTTTCTTTCTTATTTTGATCCCCGGCATGCCGGATTTTATTGGAGAAAACAAAGTCTGTCCTCACATTTCCTGTGGGAATCTAAATAAATGCTGGTGGTGGCGACCCATATGCCACAGAGGGAGTTTGGTTAAAGATGAAACCTAAAAAAATTCACCATTTTCACCAAGTCCTCATCCAACCAGTGCTCCTATACTGGAATACTACCTTTCTACCAGAGTTTCTGTTTCATTTAGTATATAGCAATATGATGAAACACCAATTTATTTTGGAAAAAAGCCCCTCTGACATAGTTGATATTATTGTGAGAATCAAACTGATAATCAAGCCGTGCTCATTGCATGCTGCTCGGTCCTTTGGTCGCCTTTTACGTCTGTTGAGGTTCAGTTCACGCTGACTGGCCTCCTGTCCGGATGTGTAAATGGGGCTAAGTGATATTAGACTGAAGCCAGTGGAAAAGGAGAGGAATAAATAAAAATGTGAGCCCTAAAATGTCACGATGATAAGTTAACATCAAACTGTACAGTCGAAACAATTTGGAAACTGTTGAGGTAAATCTGCCGCGGCTGTCTGAAGTTGATCTGAGCAGGTTGGGGTTAACTTGATCAATGAATAACAATGCCGATTTCAAGCGGTTTCATCACACATCACACTCCACAGAAAATTATTTCTCGCTGGGAGAATATCTGATTAGCTGTAAGTTTTTACATAAATGAGACAGCGGATGTTTCAAGCCGAACACACGACTTTCATCCGTCTTTAAAGATTCCTATACTGTCACTTTGTCTAAAACAATCAGGGCCCTTTTTCCCCAGACAAAAAGCTGATTGATAAGAAAGGATTACAATAGTCTTTTGATAAATTGAGTCTTTATGTAGGTCACCACATGTAGTATAGATACAGCGTAAAGTCCACGCGCTGTTATCATGAACAGCACAAGGTCAGAAATGTACGATAAAGACTTGAGAGGCAATTGAGCAGGAAATGAGAAGTAAAGGGCAGAAATTATCTGATCATTAAACACAGCCCGTCTCTCTTCTTCTTCCTCGCTCCTCACTCTCCTCTCCTTCTTTCCTTTTTTAAAGCTTTTCTTCTCCTCTAATTCTCACTTCTCTGATTTGTTTCCTCTTTTGAATTTTTTTGAACTTTTTCTTCCTCATCCTCGTCGTAATTCTGCCTGTAAGTGATGTATTTGCACTCTCAGTTCAGTTCCCTCTCAGCCTCATTTTCTTGCACTTGTTCACACATCCTTTCACCTCTTTCTCTCTTAAAACTGAATCTGAATCTGTCTGTCCGAATTACTGTGTTTTTTTCAAGGTAGTGCGAGTGAGCTGGGCACTATAATTATTTAATATAAACAATACATGAATGAGGATTTTCATTGCCAGAAAATCTTTTAAGTGTAACCCAACACACACATTTTACACTGATCCTAATAAATAACCAGCTGTAACCAGCTGTATCATTTCTTTATTTAACAATTAGTTGGAGGCTGAACTTATTTGTGAGGTTACAACCTCCATACGCGGCCTTTTTAATTGTTATATTCATTGTTATTAACCACATAAATTTCCCAGATAACCCTTTTTCTTATTATTTCACTCATTTCTTTCTTTAGATGTGCTGCCATATCATGCAGAACAGGACCGTAAAAATGTGATTTACTGTAATTTTTCTTATTTAGCCTCAACATTAAAAAGCTGCCCGGCGGATTTTTGCTGTAAAAGTCGAGCTTTCTGTCCCCTGCTTCATTGATTTCATGAATTGATAGCCCATTCAACTTTTAGCCCCTTGTGTCAGTAATTGCCTTTTCAGGGGATTTAATTGCAGTAAGAGGACATCTAATCCCATTTGTCCAGCGCAGGTAGAGAGTGGTCGACGAGTGAGTGAGGCTAGAGGTGGAGATTCACTTGAGGCCTGCGCGCTCATTCCCGTATTCTTCATTCCTGGTAATAAACTGAGGAAGGTTAAATGAATGGATGTTGTTAGGGGACACTGGTCACTGTGGGGGGAGAGAGGGAGGAAGAGCTCGACAGAATCCGAAGCAGATGGAGCTGCGTTGCTTTGGGCATCGGCTCCGTGTGAGTATGTTTGTCTGTTCTGCTGAGTGTCTGAGCGCATATGTTACAGCCTGCATGTGAGTATTTGGGAATCTGCAGCCATGCATACATACATCACACTGCACATGCACATGTGACCGTTACATCACGTACATTAGTGTAGTCCACATGCGATGTATGTATGCAGATACGGCCGGTGTACCGCGAGAGTGACTAAATGGTTTAAAGGGATGAAACATTCAGAGTATCTCTGTCTGCCTTCTTTAGAGGAAATTCTCTCTTTTCTTGCCTCATTACTGAAGCACACTTTAGGAAAAGCACAGCGCCTCACACCAGACTTTAAGTGCTGAGAGAGCACACTTCTGCCTGACTTTGAATAACTCTGTCATGTCACCGCCGCACTCCAAACCCAGAATGCTTAGTCTACTAATCTAGATAATTTATCATTACTGGAAAGTGCATGCAGAGCTGTTTTTATCAGGATTTCTTTTAAACTAGGTGGGACAATAAAGCAAATTGTATATTTCTGCAAATGCATTGTAAATGTATAAATGCAGATATGCCTGTGAAAGCAGATTTCCGTAATGCACAGGATATTTTTCTTTAGGGATCTTGGGGGGGGTAAGATGCTGATGCCGAGGATATGCTCTGTGTGAATAATGTATAATTATTCCTTAATGTGTAGCTCAACACAGTGAATGTCATTATGCAGACACCTCATTTATTTATTTCCACAAAAAAATAGACAGCAAAATGCAATATTGGAATAAAGACAAAATGACTGAGGCCAAATTTTAAAGACTTTTAAGGTCAGAAAAGAGTTTAATGTGGACTACAGTGGAAGTGGCTGAGAGCACACAGAGAAGACAATGCATAAAATCAGCGAAAACTAAAATTTGTTGATTGACAGAAGATTACAAAATGTCAAACATTCGCTGTTTCTAACCCCTCGAATGTGGGAATACGTTTTTTATCTCATTGTTAATTATATGTGTTTGGGATTTTGATTGTTCGTCAAGAAAAATTAGATATTTCAAGAAGTCACCTTGAGCTCTGTAAAACTTTGATGGACATTTTTTCTACATTCTGACATTTTATAGTCTAAAAAGCAATAATAATATAACAATTATAATAACAATAATCGACAAGTGAGCTGAAAATAATAATTACTTTTAGTTGGAGCCCTTGACAGTTACATTTTTCTGTTTTAAGTCATCATGAGAAAAAATAAAGGTGGAATATTTTAATTATGTTTGTAGTCATAATTTGTTCCATTAAGGTACTTAATGATTTCACTTAGAAATAAATTATTTTTAGAAATGTAGGTGCATGTACTGTTCAATAGCACTGCCGGGGTTTGGCACGTCCCTGTTACGGGTTACTGATGCATGATGGGACTGCAGGGAGTTACTGGGTTTTCCAAGTCAACAGATTGCAGGCGGATCCCAGCGTGTCGTCGCTCCGCCCGGGAGGAACATTGTGGGTGGGTGGACCGAATGTAATCCTGCCAAACTCCGCAGTCCTGCAGCGACAGCACCCCTCCAAACTCCCCGGGTACCTGGGCAGGTCTCCAGGCCTTCTTGTAAGGACGACTGACTGACTGACCTGCAATGAGAGAGCTGGAGAGGACCGGTCTATCAGCTGGGGGAGGCTGGTTTAGAGTTCAGATAGACTGGTTCTGATCGTGCTTTTCATCCACATTTTTGTCTGTTAAAAACTCAGTGAAGCTTTCAAAAGCTCTCCTGCTGCCCAGCATCAACCTCTACAGTTTATCGGTCAGTCAAACCTTAAACTCTGAGTAACAAGTCCATGAATAGCACCCATTAGCCTCGTTCTATTTGCAGTGAATAACAGATCATCCTTGTCATCCTTGGGAAAGAAAAGTCTGTAAACAGAAAAGATGTCCATTTGAATTTTGAGGCAAAAAAACCTGCCATGAAGATTAAAAAGGTTCCTACTCTTCAGTTTGCATCATTTCTGGGCTGCCGATTGCTTTGGCTTAGTGAGTCACAGAACTTAATGGTGCAAATTGGAGCTAGCGGGTGTTGTGTATCCAGCGTGGTGGCGTCTCTGCAGACTGTCCGCAATCGGAGTTCAAACTGGGGTCAGCAGGAACTGCAGTAATGTGCTCTGAAGAAAAGGCCGATTATTTGATAAGCTAAAAGACCTCAGATGAAAAACAAACGGCTCATCATCTTGAAGGGTTTTGTGACAACAATCGTCAAGTGAGATCATTAGTTGTCTACATTTCATTTGTATCAGCAAGAGCATTAATGGCAACACACAGGAAGAGTTGTAACTGTCATACAGGATAGTTCAGGTAATAAAAAGGTGCTTATTAGGTGTACAAATCTGAACATATGAGTCCAAGATTCGTATTATCTCATACTAGTAATCACCACATGTAATTCTCTTTTGGCCAACAATGAGTGACAGGAAACATGGATGGAAGAAAGTGCAAATGTCATTTTACAAACATCGTCAGCTTCCTACACTGTTAAAATGTTGATATATTATTAAAGTGCATGTTTAAGCACATATTGGAAATCACTCAGAGGTTAAAGTGTCTTCGGACTCAAAGTCAATGAAAAGATAAATGACAGAAAATTTTAATAAAATAAAGAAAAGACTAAAGGCCCTGGACTGGATAGAAATGTGTAAATAAATTAACTCATGAACACATAAATGAACACTCTTAAAAGCTCAACTGCTTAGTGTCAGTTAAGTTTTAATTAATTGCCTGTCTGAGACTCAACAGATGGTTTTATCTCAGGTTGATGATCAGCAGTAATTTAAAGTATCACCAGGTCAGATCACAACCAGAGCATGTATGATTACCTGAAATTAAAAGTCTCCTTTGTTCATTTAATTAAACACCTGAATGCCTCTGAATAATTCCTTCTTGTAGCGAACAGTAGGAGTAATATTAAAGAGTGAGACGTCCAAAAACCAGAGTTATGTGAAGGTTTGACACACACCCCGAGCTCTGTGCTGGTATGTGTTCTCAGCAGAGTACCCCTGGTTCATATATGGGAGAACACGATAATATATGTGAGCTCCATCTATCTGCCTTTGTGTTTGACACCATGCCAAGCCATTTTCAGTCCAGGAGCCTGCAGATGGTGCCGGCCAAGATGACCAGTGATCCCCCTTTTTCATCCTAAAATATCTTCCTTTGTCATCTTTCTTCGATCTTCATGCGGTTTACGGCCGTCGAGCAGCTGGAGGCCAGGCTGAGTCTGATGGAAAGTATTTATGCTCCCCTTTACTCATTAAACATCACTGTGCCAACAAACAACAAACATTACTGCAAACATCTGAGAACACACATATGATAAACAATCATTGTGGTTGTTTTGACAGCTGTTGTGATATGAGTCACGGTTTTAATGGGAATTTCTGAATGTCGCTTTTGCTGCAAATTGATTTTTTTTTATCAAACATTCACAGGAAAAAAAAAAATTATATTATACTAATATATATATACACACAGTATATCAAACAGGCCATATCACCTCTATGTCTTTCCTGGGGGAACATAATTAAAGATGAAATGCCAGTTTGAACAGTCTCAAAACAGGGCTCTTTATCGTGTGGCTATTTAGGAAATATTTTGTTGTGTGCCTTCCTGTTTTTCTTCCAACATACAGTCCTTAACAGTCCTTAACAGCCTTAAAGATGCTCCTTACAGTGAGCTCCTCACAGCCAAACATCACATCCAGGCTTCTGTAACACAGTCTCTCATGGTTTCTTTATTTTCCGTCAGTACATCTAAAAAAAGTGTTCCTGGGCTTTACAACGCATGTATCTACTGCAACACTCTTAGTAAAGGCATGATTTAGACAGTTGAAAAACTAAAGCATTTCTTTGGAATATTTTCAAGCGACGTGTTAGACAGCGCTCTCCATCACCATCATCAAAACACCAAATGAGGAAATCTCCTCTGGAAGAATGGCGTTCATCCCTCCAGTCATTTTGTTTGTGTGACCAAAGGCTAAAATCTGACATGATTAGCTTATTATCACATGCCAAAGAAAAGCAAATCCAACATTTAGGAAGCAGGAAAATGGCTTAAAAACATCAATAAATTATTCAAGTGTTATAGTTATCAGTAGTTAAATCTAAAATATATCAGCGCCTCAGTCTTGTTCCTGCTGTTTTGCCTCTGCACCTGCATGCTTGGATTCTCCTAAGATTCATAGTGCAAATCCATCACCAAGGAAGTATTAATGAATAAAGTAATTCATTAAGACGTTTCCGTCAGAGTCGCTTGGTGCCACGTTAAGCTCCTGAAAAGCTGCAGCTGTCTAGAGTGTTAAGTGGTTGACCCTTCGCTCTTATATCTGTCAGCTGAAAAAAAAAAAAAAAAAGCAGGCGGGAGTTCAGAACGAGAGCAGACCAGAGTGTAATAAGAGGCACTCAGCCCCTGGCTGATGGACTGTACAAGGCCTCACGCTGTGTATGTATTTTTTTCATTTTCACCCTCTCCTGTAGTCTCAACCCTGTGACCTTTGGATAGATCACACCTTTCTGAGGGGGAATGATGCATCGTGTTGCTGCAGGAAAAAAAAAGTAAAGATAGCATTAGCTGCGTACAAAGCCGAAGTTGATGCAACCTTGGCATGCCTCATTAGAGTCTGTGTACAGTGTTTGTAGTTAACGCTCAGGGACGCCGCACATCTCCGCTGCAGAGGTGATAAATTACTTGCTGCTGTTGCCTTCTTTTCTTTCCTTTCTCTCTCAAGTTTGCTCCCAAAGAATGGGCGTCTTTTAATAACGCCAAGTGTGTGAGGATACGATAAAAGCGCTCTCTGAATGAATATTGTTTTCTGTTTATTGAGCAGCGATGTGTATTGTGTTTCCACTGAGCCGCCCGTGTTGAGACTCTTTTTTAGTTAAGGAGGGGGAGAGCGTCGAGGAAAAGGATCGGAGAAGTTCTGAGTTTGATTGAGTTTGCACAGGATTGCTTTCCCAACACCCACAACCCCACGAAAAACTAAAGAAAAAACAAGATCAACAAACCAGAGAGGCGTGATTTATGGTTTTGGCTTCGGTCCTAAACAAGTTTGTGCTGACATCACGGGTTTGTTGTTACAGGACGCGGTGCAAGAGAGGGCTGCGTTGAGACAAACTGTTGTTTGTTTGACACCTCTGAACCCCAAATGTGGTTGAAGATGAAATAAAACAAAAGCTGGGTTTAAAAAAAAAAATATGCTGTTAAATATCGAGCATGGCAGAACCAGAAACAATGATCTTGCAGGGTTTAGGGAATAAAACAATGCAGACTCCGGAGCAAAATACAATTATGGTCCACTACAGTGCCATCCAGATTTTTACCTGCAGACGGTTTTATAGCTATCAGCCTTCTGGTCGTGTAAAGGTTTCCCTTCGACTGCAGTGAAAGCCCGGAAGGTTTTCGGCCATTAAAGGTGCAACAGGTTCAGCAGAAAGGTGAAGGCAGGGGACTGTGACTTAGTGCTGTACTATAACAATGTTGGAGGGAGAAACAAGCTGCAGACATGCTCGTGGGTTTTTTCTAGATACTGATGTTTTTCAGGTACAGTCATTGCCACATTCAGTATGTTCGTTTAGTGTGTTGGCATGCAGACGTTTGCTTTTTATTAAGAGCACAAAGCACAGCTGAGGATGCTACCAGTGGTGTTAGTTTTGTAGATATTTGGTCAATAACAAAAGTACTGGACCTATAAAACATACAGTAACTGTTAGGATATTTCAGTCTGGATTGAATTGGGCGACCAACCAAGTGACACTTCCATCCTCAGTGTGGCTAATAAAACGAAGGGCCAAAATCGAACACAAGAGCCAGAGACGTCCTGAGTTTTTGGCCTCACTTTGGGTCCAGTCTAAAGAAAATCTGGATCCTGCAGTTCCTACAAGGAAACACCACAACGCTTTTTTGTAAAACTTCGCTTTCCTTGTTAATACGCACATCTGTCAACAACTTCCATGTCCTCAAGCACAAGCCGAGATAAGCCTGATCACATCAGCAGGGTTTTTTTTTTTTCACCTTAGTGCCACAGATGATATTTTACACCTGCTTTCACAGCTCTGAGGAATAATCTGAGCTTTGTTTTTGAAATTGGTGGAGTACCCCTTTATCTATATAATATAGAAAGAGTTCTCACAAACCTAAACTTGTCTCCAGTCTCTCTGCTGATGAGCACACAAGCACTTTTTGGACATTGTTTGAGTTGCAGTTGATTAAATGTAAAGTGTGCACTCTGGTTTGGCTGATTAGACTATTATTTTGAGGGTTTTTATTGCAGGACGTAATGCAATTAGCAAATTCAGTCGAGGCTGACTTAAATTTAATTCGAATTGTTCCTTTATGGCGCCGCTTATAGCCAGTTTTGGTGAAGTAATTTTCTATTAAACGCACTTTTAAAGTGTGTCCTCCTTCTCACACACCGGATGTTTGCTGGTTAAAGCCTCAGATGCTCTTTTGAGCCTGCGAACAGAAGCTGTGGTGACACATTCAAACACAACGACCCGGCCCGCTGATGCACTGTGACTGATGTGATTAGGTCACACAACTAACTCCACCTGTCCCTCTGCGCTGTTTCATCTGGGCCCACTCTGGACTCTTGATCTGATTTTCTCTTGGTTTTGCTCTGCATTCTTATCTGATATAACGGAGTCACCGTGTCAAGTCCTGACACTCGCCAGCTCGCTGACAGGAAGATGGATAACTGTCACTGGTTTTTGTGCGGGCTGACAACACGGACTTCTCAAGAGTACTCATCAGAGCGTTCCTGCTGTCAAGCTGCTCTCTAACTTTTCCTTTGGTGCTCTGTGAAGTCTTTCAAGGCTGTTGCTTTCTGTCGACCTCGGGCTCAGATCTTGCAGCCTTTTCGACTTTGCTGACGTCAGCAGCCACGAAGGCAGCGTCCTTGAACTCAAAGACGCATTTTTTATTTTCCAAATGTATTTATGACTGATGGTGTTGTGGAGTCGTGGTGGCGGCAGCCTGAACACGTACGTGCACATCACCGCTCTGATGTTCAGCCCACATCAGTGACGGAGAGGAAATATGTGGTCAGAAGGTTTTTAGTTTCAAGATGATTTGCGAAGACGGGCTGAAGAAGTAAGAGCTTCTAAGATTGAAGCAGTAAAATTCAACGCCCCCATCAGTTAAGTTATAAAATATCCATTTAATGTAATTAAAAGTGAACTCATCATTCATTGCTAAGGTGTTGGGTCTGCAGTCTACCCAGTCAGTGTTTTGTGGTGTGTTCTGCAGTGTCACACTAAATAATGTCAGCAGCGTTTGTAAAATTCAAGCCTCCAAGTAGCACCTGCCATCATACCTATGCTACAACCTTTAACTCATACATGTGTGCTGCAGAAAACTGCTCACTACGTCAAAAAATAGAGGAACAATTTTCCATTTTGTTCAGTTCAGTTGTCGGCAAAGAAATCAGCAATTTCCTTGAATCATTTTTCAAAACATGGACATTTTTCATTGCAAAAAACAGTGATTTAATGAACTTGCAGGTAACAGTATGTGATAAGCTGTAAAACTATTTAGTGCATAATTTCTTTTAATCTGATATGCAGCAAAAGTAGAAAAAAAACAGCCTTATAATCTTGGCTTCATTCTCTAAATCAAAGTGCATTCATCACCAAAATTGAATTATCCAAAAGTCACAGAGTTGAATTATTAATGTACAGTTAAATTGAGTTAAATGAAATGAGTATATTTAGTGCAGTCTTTTTTTTTCTTCTTCAGTTTGTCATGTTTGAAATTGTAACAAAGAATATTACAGCTCCTCTCATTCAACACTGAAATAATTACTAACTGATAGATTTTAACGTTAGTGAATATTTTCTGGATATACTACTAAACAACAGATTACTGATAATTATTTTAGCCTCCCTCTAGTACATGAATCAGATTATGATACTCCTGTCAAGTAGTGCTCCTTAAAATCTAATTCAATAATATGTTATGTTCTTTATGTTGTTTTTTTTCTTTTGTTTGTTGCCCTCTTCCTTCGAGACAGTACGTAGTTAGAAATGTTTTTTAGTCAAACGCCCTGAGGTAGTGCTGTAACTCGTCGCTTTAATGACGTGTCACACGTCGACTTCACTGTGGTCTGATAGAAGGACCCTTCGTTTAGGCTGATGGATCTGAGTCAGCTTTTGCAAAAACATCGTAATTCAGACGAACAGCTCAAGGTGTTTCTCACTTCACACACACACACACACACAACTTTCCCTCCACAGTGTGTCAGAAAGCAAGGAGGGAAATAACTTAAGCAGAAAGCAGCTGTGAAGTGAGCTATAAAGCAGCTCCGTGACACCCGAACGGCCTGAAAATCATCCTGTCCTTAATGGCCCCTGCTAGAGATGATGAAGCAACATCTGCTTACAACTGCGGGAACGTCTCAATAACATAAACAAATATAAACTAACTTTAACTTGTCTAATCGGCCGTTCCTCCTTTTTTTTTCACCCCCTCTCTGGTCTTATCTCGTCCTCACTGCTCTCACTTTTTTTTTCATATTTTCTCCACTCCTGTACTCCACCTCCCCCTCATCTCCTGACATATCTATTGCTTTTTTTTAACGACATGCATCATGGGCTCCACTTTGCCAGCGGTCGACTGTGCGTCTTGTCTCACCGGGAGTTGATTTGCATGAGTGTGAGCCGGCATACTGAAGTCGAGTATCGGGAGTCAGCAGGGCCCTAATAAATTGATAGGCTCTGAGTTGTAATCCTGCTCTTTCACCCCCCTCCTGTGCTGACTGAGTGGTCCAGAGAGGATGCAGCAACAGATTAAAGAGGATCACAACTTGCTACACACTGCTGCCGAGTGTGTGTGTGTCTGTGTGTGTGTGTATCCAGAGGTGAGAGGATCCTCTTAACATCCTCCCACCGGCACACACTCATCTGCTGCTCTGTGGTGGTGAAGAGTCAGCAACATCACCAGGGTTCACCACTGAGGGGTCTCAAGGGGAGATAATGTGCACTGTTCGCTCAATACAGAACTTTTTTTACTTTTCTGTGATTGGTTCTGTCATCATGTAAAAGGCAATAAAGACAGCAGACTCTCCCAAAGAAAGAAAGTGACGTTATTGATTATTTGTCAAAACAGCTTATATCTGTATGTTCACAGATGGCGTGTCTGAAGCGTTTACTGTATATAAAATAAAGATGGGCGAAAAAAGTGAATGAATTATGTACACTCTGTGATCAGTGCAGTAGAATAGTAAGTGTTTGTCCTTTTTTTTTTTTTTTTTTTTTAAACATAAACACGATCTTTGCCTGACCTTAAATGACCAAAACCTCCTCCTGACCTCAGACAAATGGCTGCCATTATCCTGAACTTAATCATTAAGTAGTTTAGCTGTAAGACTTCAGAAGCAACTTTAAAAGCATGTTTGGAGATCAGTCGCAGCAAAAATCTACGCTGACATACCAGCACATGATCAAGTAAACTACAGCCATAGCAAATAAGCAGGAGGGTGTTACTTGTCATGTTTTCTAGCACGTCAAAATGTGATTAAATTAATCGAGGGTGCACTTTAAATCAAGGTCTCTATAGCTTGACTGAAAGGCACGAGCTCTTAAAAGAGCGCACGGCCACACAGAGTATCTTTTGATGTGGATTTGGAAAATGATTAAACTCTCTTCCCCACCTCCCACTCATGTTTGAACATCAGCCAAACTAGGTTGTGGAAGTCAGCGCGCACCGATCTGCACAGTCGCATTCATGAATATATTATCTGAGCTTGACACTGGATTCCAAGATTATCTGCATTCATTTCAGTGCAGTGAAAGTTGCTTATCCAGCTCATATGTCTATGCTTCAGTGTGGCGAGCATGAGGCCAATCATAACACATGCAAACACAGCTTCCTGGTGGATTACGTTATAAATATTTCTACCGTTTACGTCACAGTCGTCATTATAAAACATAAAATAACACAGTAATAACTTCCTAACCACCACAAACCAGTCGTCTGACCATCCTCTAAAAGTTTAAATCTGTTTCTTCGACTGATTTTCCTGGATCGTATTTCATCGTCACACACTATCGTGGTCCCATGTGCTGTTTTAATGCAGTCATAGCATTTTTCCCCCCAAAAGACTGTCCCATTTAGTTTAGATTGACATGATGTCGCACACATTAAATAACTTTTCTAGGCTCCGGGAAGGTTTATAAATTGTTAATTATGCGTGCTTTAAAAATTCATCAGTATTTTTTTATTTCTTTAATCGCTTCCTGTGGGGAAAATGCTTTCTGGGCAGTTGTACAGTTTGGCAGCGAGGCTGAGTGGCTGCACCAAATCAACTCTCTTCGGACAACCATGTTAGCAGCAACCCCCCCCCAGTTTGTTTTCTAACACCAAGTAGGAAGTAGTAGGTTCAAACTCGACGTCGACCACTGGGTCAAAATACCATAAAAACTTCTTGCGTCCTCCAGTAACTATGTATGTCTTACCCACTTTAAAACACAAATAAATGTTGTATAAGTTTCAGTCAGAAGTGATATAATTCACCAAAAGCAGTGTCTGTTAACACTTTTAAAAACATTTCTGTTGAATTTCTCTCGCAAGCAAACATTTTGGATTGGAAGGTCGCTCGTTTGACTTTGCCTGGAAGGCCTGTTTTGTATTTAGTTCCTTGTGTGAGCCTTAAAACAGCTGAAGTATAAACACAAAGCAATAAATGTTTTCCTCCACGTCTCTGACAGACAAAAGAATAAACCTGTTTATATGATCAGACCTTCCCGTGGAGCTGCATGAAGACAAAATGAACATTCTGTGTTGGTGCGACTCCTGAAGGACTCTGAAAGTGTCCTTGCGGGATCCTCTGCGCTAACTTTTATTTTATTTTAGTTTTTTAAATCAGCTCCTCTCAGCTATTGTCTGACTGTCTGTCAGTAAATTAAAAGATGTCGAGCTTTGCCTCTCACACATGCAGATGAGAAGCTTTTCTTAAAATGGATTATACAGTGTAATTCCCACTGAATGTGTTCAAGGAAGGACTCTCGAATTGCAAGCAGGAGGAAAGAAATCATTTAAAGCTTTTCATCTACATCAGTAGGATCACTGGCGCTAAGGTTTCTGTACTCTCTGTAAAGGAAAAAAAGTAATTTTTCTCATTTAATTGTGTTTATCTGTGTGCATTAGATGACTGGATTGTGATATTTTGATGGTTGCTTGAATGTAGAGAGGAAGGTTTCATTCATCTTTTGGTGATAAGTTGTGATTCATGATGTTATGCTGTCCTCAGTAAAATGACTGTGTCACCTAATGTGCACCTCTAAAAAGGGATTAGTGAATGATTTTGTTACCGCTCGGATTGAAAGCCCATTTCGTCTCTCGTCGGCGCTTCAGTCAGTGCACCTCTGTGGTGTGTGTGCCGGAGCATTCATTGCTTTTGTCCACCAAAAGTGGAGCTCTGCAATCAATTTTTCCGCGCGGTGATTTAAAATGTTTGGTCCCTGTCATTACGGCTGATGTTCGGAGTAAAGCATACACCTCTGTTAGGCTTCATTTCCCGTTCGGGCTGAATGAATTTGGGCTCATGGGAGGAAGCGGGGTGGGCGGCGAAGGGCTGCTTGACATTGATGCGAGTTAGATTGATGCTAGTCGTCCTTCAGAGAGCGTTAAAGCGTCAATCCCGTCATGTGTGGCCGGGTCTGTAACGGAAACAAAGCTTTGTTTGTATCAGGGAAAGATGAAAAGCCTCAGAAACAGCTCACGTGCATTGTGATCATTTACCAACCAAACAGTCAGCTCACTGTAAAATCCTTAAGGTTTTATGTTCACTTTCATTGTTCTCATTCGAGCCAGTTGTCTGAGTTGGGAATGGAGAGAGCATTTAGCATAATAACCTGTTTTTGGAGAGAAGTACTCTCAACTATAAAACCAAAGTTAATGTCTCTTGGCTTTTCATGAAGTGCTTTTTTAGTGAATCTCTGGAACATTTCATCCAGAAATGAACTGTGGGCTACGTACAGTACACAATAAGTTTGACTCGTGGAATAAAACTGAAATAAAAAGTGGCCATCTGTGAACCGGACGTGACATCAATAACACTTTAAATTATGGAGTGTTGAAGCAGATAAAGACAAATGAATAAAAAAGCTACATCATGAATGGGATATAAGATATAAAACGTGAAGTGAAAAATCTTTAAAATATACAAACAAGCTACTTTACTCAGTAAGTTTGATTATAGTTAATGTGAGTAAACTGACAACATAAAATAAAACTTTCAAATCACGGCATGTACCTGATTAATGATTAATGAATGTTGTCAATATATTAGTTCACTTTCTTTGTTTTTAATCAAAAGCCCTAAAAGAGGCAATTGAGATGGATTTGTTATATTAATTACATCTATATATTCACTTTAATTTTACATTGTAGTAGTTGTTTTATTGGATTGAATCCTCTTAAATGATGAATAACTTGATAACATCTTGCATTTTTGCATTGTGATTGATTTGAGGTTTAGCTCGTTCCGCCAACTTCGCTGAGCCTGATTTGAGCTGTTTGATCATCAACAGGTGTGTTACATGTTACATAGTCAATAATGAAATAGTACATATAGCGAATTCACATTTTCTTGAAATATTTTTATTGCAGTCAACCATTCAAAGTGCTGCATCCCACACAGAAGAGAGGTTTGGCTGAGGTTTAAAGCGAAGGAGTCTACGGCTGGTTGCTCCCCCCAAATGTTCTCTAAAATGCTGCCATCCCTCCGTCTGATGCTGGAAGGCTTGGAGGTATTTTATTTTGTGCAGCTTCCTTTTTAATAAATTGGGGTTTTAACAATGCTGCACGACGAATCCCTTTCCGCCTCAGGTTCATTGTGGAGAGCATCCCAGGGATAGACACAAAGCCTCAGAAGGACAGGTACTCAAACTTAAAGCACTGAGACACTAAACCTAAACCTTTTTGCAATTCAGTGTGCATAACCTGCACACAAATGCATACAGGTGTGGAGGTGTGCATATTACATCAGATCTTTATATTACACATTACATCACACACAGTTTCAAAAGCCAGCAAACATTTCTTTTAGTTTGTGAGTGTAAAAAACATCTAGAATATTTACACTTGTTGGAATTGTGCAGCTGTAAAATCAATCTTGGCTTTGTATACTTAAGACATCATCATCCATTAAGATTTGGACAAAATTACAGAATATACATAGTGTAATATTGGCAGACAGACAGTGTGGGAACTGTGATTTTAACAGTATTAACTGATCTTTTTTGATCAGAAAGAAGTTGCAAACTCCACAGTGACATACTGAATCATCACCTTTTAAGTTGATATGATGGAGTTGTTAGCAAACAGTTGCTTATTTACATATAAAGCAGTTTAGAGCAACATTATCATTCATTTGGACTTGTGTTTACGCCAACGTGATGAATGTAACTTCAACATTCTCCATCTTTTAGCTTAATTTTTGGTCTCCACCAACTCCTGAGGGAAATATGGGGCTCTTTTAGCTACTAAATGCTCCACCATATTTACCAGCTAGTTGCTAACTGTGTCTGAATGCTGTTTGGAGCTGAACAGCTGCCTGCCGCGGCAAAGACAGCGCTACAGGAGCTGTGAAGAATACCAGTAAATTTACAGGCTGGACGGATAAATGATGAGCTGAAACTGACTGTAAAAATCTGTAAAGTCGAGGAGAGCTACAAAAGACCTCTTTAAATATATTGCTGCTTTTAAGTTGGATGTCAAAAAAGAGTCGCCACAAGAATACATTATGTTCTGAGGGAGTAATCATAAAGTTTAGTGTAAGTATAAATAATAAGAACAGAAACATTTACAATTTGTATTTGCGTATCTGCTTACATACAATGTGCCGTGATGATTACACAGATTTATAGAAAATCTTTACAAATATTTCATATAAAAAAGGGCCTTGTCAGAGCTTATGTTTGATTTAAAGGAATCTCAAAGCTTTATGAGTACAGATGGATTGTGTGGCAAACTTCTCGAAAACATGAGAAAGAAAAGAAACGTGTAGCACCACAGTTTGTGAAAATAAAGCAAAAACACAACCACCTATCTGTCTACTTTTATATAAAAATCATCAAAATAATAAAGGGAACCACAGTTCATAGCTACAAAACAGCTGTATTCTTTTTATTTTACTGCAGAGGTTGTTTAATGGCCTCGTACACATTTACTATAAGTGATAAAACACTATCTTTACAGAGAAAATGGGTGCTGGGAGTGTGATAGATTGGTAGCAGTGTGGTGGCAGCTTTAGGAGAGAATCTCATCGACCTCTGGAGAAGTGAAGATGCTGACTGTTTCCTCTCTTCTCCAACATCCCTTCGCTCACGTCTGAAGGGAGACACTTGAAATGCAGGACGAGAGGATACTCCGAGTGCACGACAGCAGTCAGGTCAGAAGTGTTTGTGTCTGTAGGGTGGAGGGATCTGAACGCTGGGTATTGTGATGAGAAGTATTAAATGCCGTCTTCCTCGGCGGAGTGAGAATTTCCACAGACTGCCTCTTGGCTACATGGAGTGATAGATGGTTCCTATTAAAGTGGGAGAGGCAATTAAAAAAGAGACAAGGAGAGCCAATCCCTCTCATCTGTAATCACTCTCCCTCTCTACAGAGACGCTGCAGAGCAAACGTGTGAGAGAAACACTGTTAAATGTTATATTTAGAGGGAGTTTTGTCATCTGTTGTGCTCCCTCATACATCGCTGTCTTTAAAATGTGGCACAACCTCTGTCAGTCTCATTTTTTTTTTGTGCTACTTCAAAAACACCACAGCTTTTCTGTCCAGCTGTTCGCTCTGGCACTGGCAAAGAAGTAAGTGGAAGTTTTATCGGCAGAATAAGCCAGATGCCCGGCAACGTCCTGCTCCCACTTAACTGATTTCCTGGACTGCTGCATCTCAGCATTGGTTTGAGTGTTTCTGTTTGATCATATCCTCTTCAGCCAAGTCCGCTTTGCCAAATGGTGCAGACACTGAGCACACGCGAGGGGGAAGTAAGGACTGTTACCTTGGGAACAACACAACCGTTAAATCACACTTCGCAGGCTAAGGACAGAGATTTAAAAGCAGGTCCATTTTCAGATATCCACCCTCCCCTAAAGTGGCCCATTGTGTCACTGCAGCGACCAGGTGCTGAGGCATCTCCACCCGACTACTGCTTCTTCAGAGCCTCCATAACCCTTCCTCAACACTGTGTGTGTGGAAGGACCGACTTGTACTTTTCCTGCTGTGTATTATAAAAGACGCAGGCCGCTGCCTGAAATACCAACGCTAATGTCAGAATAAACTACATGCTTTTATGAAATATGACAGTAACCTTCAGTATAAAAGAGCAGACAGCTAAGTCACACAGCAAAAGGCCATATATTTAATTAGTGATTAAATGAGGCTGATACCACAAATATGATAAATATTTGTCAACTAATGCGATTGTAAAGTACCAAGTACTTTTATTTTGCTAGTGGTATGGTTGAGTCTGCTGGTCAGTCCACCATATACATATGATCCAGACTGAAATATTACAACAACTATTGGATAGATTGGCATGAAAATTGGAACAGACCTTAATTTTCCCCTCAGAATGAATTATAATAACCCCTGACTATTCACCTAGCACCTCCATCAGGTCAAGCTTTCACATCCTTTAATGTGTTGGTTCATGAACAAAAAACCTGCAAAACAGACATTCCCATCATCCTCGGCTATACTTTGTGTTTCATGCTTACAAGAAAATGGTCACATGCTAACACGCTAAACTCAGCTGGTGAACATGGTAACCAATATACCTGCTTAAACATTAGAGTTTTAGCATTGTCACTGTGACCATTGCTGTGTCTCAGTTTAGATACTTGCATTACTACCCTTGTACTAAACATGTGTAGTACACTGTATGCTTGCATAGTTGAGAGATTTTAACAGGTGTCATGGTGTCGTGTCATCTCAAATTGAACGCGACCCAACAAAATATCTGCTGCTTGGTTGTTCACTTGATTTCAGTTTTAGTAAAAATAAATAACAAACCTTTGCTTTCACTTGATTATGTGCAGTGTTCACCATAGCAGTCACAAATGGTGGCCACAACGTTGGGCACCATTTTCATCAATTAGTGGTCCCTCCCTTTCCACTATGTGGCCATGATTGTGACCATTGAGGGGGAGAAGTGTCTATTGTTCATGCTCATCTTTTTGATCTCTTTTTGACTATGAATACACCTTCCCAATACTCATTGTGCACTGCATTTGGCCCATAATTGTCAGTGTGAGTGCACTCAGCATTCAGAATAACAAGTGTAATTACAGTCAGTCTGCAAATTCTCAAAATGATCATGTTTGGGCGGTTTATGTCAGTACTGACAGGAAATAAAGCAAGAGATGGAAAAGAAGATGCATTAAAGGTCCCCAGCCCAACGTGAACTTGGCATGTTGAATTTAACAGTCAGCTGATAAAAGTAGGGTGCTCTATATAACGTTTTTTTTTTCAAAAGAAACATACAAAATGAACAACATCTGAGTTTAGGTTTAACTTAAAATGGTTGATATGAACTTAGATTCCCTCTGCTGGACAAACCATGCAATAGTAAGACTGTTTCTGCAACACCTCAAACATTTTGTTGGGCATTTTTGATTTACAGAACACATATGCTGATACCAATATAACTGAGACAAACCAGCACTGGCTGGATGTTAATCAGGCTTTACTCGTTCCGTGGCAATTAATGAGAACAGCATGTTGCAATGAGAGCATCTGAGTTTTCAAAAGGTCGTAGACAGCAAGGCAAACTGCTCAATCAGCAGAAGGGTGGGGGTGGATATGTGAGGAAAACTCACTGTACAAGTAGAGGAGAGCTCAGCTGACGCCGAAAGTTAGTTTGACAATAATCAGCCAGAACCACACTTTAATGCTTTAATAGAGTCTGAATCAAGTTGGAGGTTGTGTGAAGTTAGATTTGTGCAGAGCCTACCACCTCTTTTAACCTGAAATCAAATTAAAAAGGGGTCATAAAGATTTAAATTGCGAGCATAAACCTAATGAAACGGAAAAAACTCCTAATTAGAGTTTTGTTGTAAATAGTTTCCTCATTCCATAATTTCATTAGATTGTTTATGGTAATATTTGTTTCCTTTTTGTCACGAATCTTTTGTGATTTATTAGATCTCGCTGTTGTTTTCATAGAATTTTATGGAGATCATTTTTGAGCAAACGCTGCCTGGAGTTTGGCCGAGCAGTTCACATTGTGTTACCTGCTGTCGTACATCTGCTCCCTCTCTTGAGCTGAATTTTGAGACTCTTTGTTCTTTTTTCTTCCAAGCTGTTTCGTCTCGCATAAATTGAGAGCAGTGACTCTTCAACTAGAGGTCCTCTTCTATTAGCTAAGATTCTATAAATATAACTTGGTGCATGGCCTGTATTGTGCTCTCACAATGATAGTAATTTAAGAGTCCATTAAGCAAGCTTTTATATTGTTGGCATGAATGACAGAAGATGTGAGAGAGAGCTCAGGTATGTTAACTTGGGAGACTAAGAAAACCTGCAGACGCTTTAACATTTTTCCTGTTAAGAGGTTACAGTAATGTGGCGAGCCAGTGTGAGAGAAAACCAGTGTTTTCACTATAAAACTAGCTGCTAGACTTTTCTTTCACTAAAGTCAGGAAGACCTTACCTTGCCCTCAGTGAAGTATTTCACAATAAAGGCACCAAACTTTAGTCGAGTCTGTCTTCGATTTTGCAGCACACATTTTCTGTGTTCCCCTTGATTACACTCCAATGGATTTATGTACATTAGTTTCATATTATATGTGTGTTTCTTGGTTAATGTTGGTGTTTTACATAGTTTCCACTATTTTCACACATTACCTGTTACACAATTAGTCAGACGAGCAAATATGGTTAAACCGTGCGTAACTATGTGTGTACAGTTGTTGCCATTTTCCCCCAGTATGAAAGCAAAGAGAGAAATTGTTGCTGTGTTGATGTTTTTCACTGAATATTCATCGAAATTATGATTCAGAACAGAGAATAAATCAATGCAGGAGTAGTCGCAATTATAGAGGATTAAGAAACAATAAAGCCTCACAGGATTCTTCCCATTGTGATCGAGAAACGACACAGCAAGAACACAAAACACCAGTCAAGACTCACACATTTAGCATATTGAGGCAAACAAGTAGGAATCACAGGAGCACCAACAATTTTTCATTTCAAAACATTGCAACAGCTGTGACCAAGAGGCAAGAGCATTTAATGCTGACAATCTTTGCATCTCCCTCACTGCTGTGTTGGAGATGATTTGTATTTTGCATTTAAATTACGTGTGAGCTTATTGGTGATCTTTCTTGTGTACAAATACAGTAAATCTGCAAGATTGCTTTTCTTTGGTGGCCCGATTTTCTTTTATATGAGCTTAATAAGATTTGTAGGGCTGATATGAATGTTCATTTTCATTATTAGATCTGTTGATTATTTTTTAGGTTAATAGATCAAAATCCCATTGTCCTTAAAACATTAACAAATGGTGAATATGCTGTGATAATTCTCCACGGACCAAAATGATGTTTTTGATGATGTTTTTATTTTGTCTCACCAACAGTCAAAAACCCAAAGACGTCTCATTTATGGTGATACGAAATGGAGATTAATTAACTAATTGTGTGTCGTGTTTCTTTTGTTCCCAAATATTGCAAATACCTCAGTGAGAGATGATCTTAATGTTGATTTATTCACATTATGTGTGTTTTTTAATTGGATGTTGCTAAATATTCCTCTCTCTTTCTGTTTCTTCTCTCCCCTTTTGGTGAATGCCCTTCCTGCTGCTGGGTCACCTTCACTGTTGCCTCCTCTACCCCTCCTCCACCCTCCACCTGATCCCGGATTTCCTCTGGGCTCCACCGCCTCCCCTCCGGCTCTTTTGGCTGCCTGTCTTAGGTAAGTGTTCCGTTTTAAAGAATTACTCACAGCCTGCCTCCCCTGACTGTGGCGCCGTGTGGGATGCTCTTCAATCTGCAGAGTCTTCCTCTCACAGCGGAGGTCTGGCAGAGATTTAGCACTAGACCTGACTAGACTGGACTGGACTGGACTGGACAGTTAGCCCAGAGCAATCCAAGACCTTACGACTCATTTTACTGAAACAAGCTTGTAGCGACGCGCTTTTACCAACGAGGGGGAGACAGTGCTTACTAGCTGTGTTTATCCTTCAAGGTTACAAGTCACTGGTTTATTCATGTAGCGAGAAAATGAAGTTACATGTTTTAGCAATGAATTTTAGGACACACGTGAAAATAAATAAGATGTAATCTCCTACAACAACAGGGCATAATCATGTCATCCTCTGTAATGGATGGAAAATAAGAAAATGGAAAAAAAAGAACCTACAATAATCCCACCATGACCTCACTGGCTTGGATATTTTATTGAAGCGTAGGTGGTCTGTGAGCAAGGCAGCTATTACAAATTGTGGCTGAGAGACTTTTGTGAGGCTTGTAATCTGCCCATTGATACAGAAGTAAAAGGCAAAATTGATAAAAGAGTGAAAAATGTGTGTGTGTGTAGAGAGAGGGAGCAAGTCAGGAGGAATATTAAATGAATGGCCTTTCCTGCAGGCTGACAGTATCTGAACAGAGGATTGATATCGACGTTCCAGCAGTTTCAAGCTTTCGGGTTGATCTCACAAATTCAGTTGGGTTTTTATTTCTACTGTTAAAGCGGTGCGGCTCCTGGACGGGATCTGTTATTTATTTTTCTAAAACCTCTCACATCTAACATTCATAAGTAAAAGCTGTTAATATGCTATCATGGGCTGCACACCTCAGAGGCCGTGACACAAAACAGAAAACAAGCGTGACCCGTAAGATTGTGGAAGTTCACTGGGACTGGGAAAAAAACAATCCTTTTAAAGTGGATTTCACTGTTGGTTTTCTGTGACACAACCCAGAACATCTCACACACCTTTTCTCACACACACACACACACACTCACTGTACCCACTATTTTTTTTTTATTCACTGGAGAGAGTCTGTGCAGCATGGCCTTTTGTTTCTGCTTGAACCTCTTGACAGGATGGACAGCACGCCACGTCTGATCATTGCGCCCCCTGGTGGCGTCTGAAAGCGTTTGTTAACAGAAATCACACCGTCAGGCTGCCTCACTCTGGCTGTAAACATTTTCCGTACAGGTTTATCGATGTGAGTGCAGTGTTCGGGCACATTGATGCGTCGCTTTTTACTCCCTTTGCTAACTGCTGTGTTGGTGTTCCCCCCCCCCCCCCACATATATCTGCTCACATCCTGTTCATGCCCCTGCCCTAGCCTTCTCCACCCACCTTAACCTCTCCACCATGACAGTGAGACAGAGAGTGAAGTGGGGAGAGGCTTCTTCGTCGAGGTACACAAACCACAACTTGATGTCAGCATGCCTTTTTTTCGATCGATCCTGAGATCTCGTCCTCTCTTCCACCTCTTGCTCTACCGAAGTGCTCCACTAGATGGTATAGCATAGTCAAGAGTGAAACAGTAGCTGCAAGGGGAGAGGAGGGAGGTATTTTGTGTGTGTGTGTGTTTCTGTATGTCTTAGGGTTTCATCAGATTAAGCAGCTCTTTATTCGGGAGACGAAGAGTAAACATTTGCCTTTGTCAATCCTCCCCTGTGATCCCTCTCATTGTCGCAGCTTTAGGGGTGTATTTGGTTCAAAGTCAGCCGCGGTGCACATGTGGTTGTGGGAGTGTTAGCAGTTTTCTAAGTGTCTGTTTGTGTGTGTGTGATATCCACCTATTAACACCTGTCAGTTTGCCTCTGTGACCCCTGTGTCTGCTGACACTGGCCCAACAGAGGCTGCGCTCCCGGACAGCGACTCTGACAGTGATTGTCAGGTACGAGGAACATGAGACGTGCGGTTCAAAGCGCATCAGCAGGGTAACGAGACCTGACAGGGGCCCGTGGCTGGTTAACTGCGTCAAAATAATTGGAAGTGCTGCGCTTTTAAACCACACAGGTATCTGGGATTAGTCAAGCACCATCGCAGGAGCATATTGGGGAGATCAAATCAATTCTGCTTGTTTATTCACTTGTGAGGCAGGTCCATCAATTGTTTTCTGGCAGCAGGCTGTATAACTGCCTCACGTTCAGGACATCAGTTTGGCTCCCGACACAGCACACAGCTGCCTGTACGTGACGGCGGGTATCATCAGGGAGCTGGAATAGGGGGGGCTGAGACAGAAATGTCTGAAGTGATTGCTCTCATTTCTCAGCTCGCATGGCGCATAACGGACGCTGTTTGTAGACTGAAATGGGTTTAGGGCCTCCATTTTGCTTGAAGAACTGACCTGCTGTTGACTTGTTTCAAATACCCGTCTGTGTGTGGTTCATCCAGTAATAGCAGGGTGTGCTTTTGCAAAAAAAAAAAAACAAAACAAAAATAACCAAACTCTGACAGCTTACATTGGCTCCAGGAGAACTTTTTTTTTTTTTTTTAACACGAGTCGAGACTGAATTCCAGCATTAAAAAAATACCTCTATTTCTCACAGTAATATTCAACTTGTTCCAGGAAGAAATATGTCAAGGTTGCTGGTTCAATTTGCTCAAAACCCTAAACCGAGTTCAAGGCTGTGTTATTTTGTCTAATCAGTGTTCGTGCTCACAGTCAGAGTTGGAGATAATTACGATAAGTGTCTCTTATGACCTGCTAAAGGTCATTCACTCGAGCGGATGTTACAGCATAATGTACATTGTGTGTTTCAGTCCTCTTTTTTCCTTTTTTTAACAATACAACAGAATAGGAGATGGTTCTTATTAAAACCTGAAATCAGAACGTTACTTTTCTTAGCTCTCTGATAATCACATAATGGGGATTTTCACGAAAAAGTGTTTTTATTAGCATGTTAAAGTTGCACTAGTCACTTTTTTTAAATAAAATCAGATCAGATGACTGTGTAAGCTATCCCTCTTAATGACGAATAATCACCCTGCAGTGTTTTAGTTTCTTTCAGCTCATCTATAACTTTAATGTCTTGGTTCACTTTGACAGTATCACCTCCAAGCAGCCCTTTTCATTTAAATACCCTCCAATAAATCTGCTAAACTCTACCCGGCAGCACCAAACACCAAACAGAAGAATTTGGCAGGTAGCTGGTGAACATGTTGAGTCAGATATTTTTATCAGGCGGTCAGAAACATGACTCCAAATGCAATTTTGCTCCAAGTGTGCTGGATGTGTGAATAGGTAACTGTTTTCTAACATGTGTGCTGCATGTTGCTGCTTTCCCCAAGAGACCAAAGTGTTGGTGTTTCATGTTTGCTCCATTTTTCACAATACTCCTCATAGCAGTATTCGGGGGATGCTTACTAGAAGTGTTTCTTTGTGTGTTTTTCAGAAGCAAACATGGGACAGAATATCTTTGCCAGAGTACCTTTTATTGTCAACAGAGCTGTTGTCAGCCGTTGAAGTCATGAGTCTCCCCAAGGCACATCCAATACCCTTCAGAAACTCAAAAGAAGGCCTCAGTTTTTAAATTATTCAGATTATTTATTTAGATATACTTTCTGTATTTCTCTACATGAAGGTGAAAATTGCTTTTTTAAAGTCACTGCTGGGAAAAGATTCTTGGGGAGAAATACTGAATGCTTTATTTACATATATTTATTTATCTATTTATTTTTAGGTTAAACAGTGAAATTTAAACACATTCAGAATAAAAATAGTGGAATAAACTCATGAAAACAAAATTTACAAAAAAAACAGCCCACAACGTCGGAGCCAAATTTTCCTACTGCAGTACTTTTTGTTGTCAAGGCGTACATTTGCTGCATATCTAATCAGAGACACATTAAGAGCTTTAAGGGGTGCACTTTCTCTAAATTGCAGTTATACAGCCTTCACACTGTCCAACAACTAAATCTTACTTTGCAAACTTTCTCTACTTTGTTCTCTGTCTTAGTTTTGCTAATCCTCTCTCATCTGATTCATGCATATGGAGAAACCCTGCACACTGTCTGCCTCGGGGCTTCCTGTGGGAGGTGCTGTGGGAGTTTAAGGTGGTTTGGTCATCGCTGTGAGTGGTTCTGTTTCGGTTAACAGTCGGAGAGACGGTGAGACAGACGAGCTGAAGGAAGCTGCCGAGGTTTCGGACAGATGTTTGTGTTAAGAGGAGAAGAAACACTGATGCACTGACGGGGTGAATTCTGGTTTCTCGTGGGGCTTCTGTAGAAAATATTTTAACTCAGAGTTTATATTTTCTAACCAGTCATAAGGAAATACCGAGAAGCCAATTAGAAGCAATTATTGTCTAAAAATGTTTACAGTTTTGTTTACAGTTCTTTAATAATATATACTGTTACTGTACTTTAAAATGACATCTGTGGATATCTTAATTCAATTTTAAATAATAATGTTTAATAAGCAGTAGCTTTTCACTGAGGGAGTCCAACAACTATTAATTGTCCACCAGTTGTTTGTCTTGTTGATTAAATTATTACCTAGCTAAATGCCAAGTCCTTGTCTGAAAAGGATTTAACACAATGAGCTTAATTATTTCATCAAAGGCAAAGTTGCTACCTGAAAGTCCACAAGCATTTATTGGAAATAAAAAAATAATTCTAGAATAGCCAACATTAATCAGTAACGTGCCACTCCAGCCACTAACAATAATAATAATAATTCATTTGTTTTAATGTTATGAGGATGTAGCTGATAAAATTTTCCAAAGGGCAAACAGGCACTGGCTGGCTAAAATTAGATGCCAAATGCCAGTTTGGTATCAGCGGGAAACCTCAGGTATCATGTTGGACCAGTAATAAAAAACATAAATGTTACCCAACCTGCCCTTAAGCATCCAAAATCAGAATAGAAAGTGGAACGAGGCAACAACATGATAGAGTGGAGATAGCAGGGAATCAGTCCTGTGGCGATCACAGAGGACAGTATTTACACTAAGTGCAGCGTTTCCTGCCAAGATGGGAAGTTGGGAGGAGAAAATCCTTTCAAACCTTGAGACATGTCTCCCCAGGGGGGCACAGGAGAATCAAAGGGGGTTGCAGGGGGAGGATAGCGAGGCAAAGATACTATGTGATCTTACAGGTGAATGCCTGTGTTAAAAAAGCAACAGGGAGTTTGCTAATGCAGTTGGAGCTGCAGTGAATCATGGAGGCAAATAAGGTGCTTTAAAACCCTCAATTATTACTGCAGTTTGCTGAGTCATGACTCAGTCAAATCTTAGCACACACTCAAGATACGCATAATTTTATACTGAGTATGACTTCTCCAAGATAGGACCTTATCTTTAATGTCCACTGTGAAGAAACATCCACACGTCTACTTAAAAAAAGAAGCTCATTTTAACTCCTGAACTTGCCTGGAAAAACATCATGTTTTTACGTTTTATTCAGTGTCAAAATAATCCGATGATAGCTGCCTGTACATCCATGGGTACACTGCTAAAAGGAACTGCTCATAGTTCATTTGGCATAATTTAGTCATGCCACTTTGCCAAAACATACATATCCATAACATACTTAAGTTGTATATAGAGCTGAGTAACTGAGTCTGTGGCAGAATTATACTTCCTGTTTACTTCGCTAAGGCCCCCAAATTATGGAAACTGTTGTTCTAAAACTTTGAGCCTTGGGAGGATGGGGCGATGGATGATGGAGCTGGGGGGTGCAGTTTGTTTGAAAAGAGAAGAGATATGTTTTTTTGTTTTTGTTTTTTTTTTAAAGAAAAGAAAACCCTGCTACAAACTGATTAGTTTTAAGAAAAAAAAGCACCAGAGGACAGGAACTTGATTTCAACAAAGGAAAAATGCAGCAGCATGAACAAAGAAAAAACATGCAGCCCATCAGGTGATATTGTGATATTGATGGTGCACTGGGGAGCGGCGAATGAAGCGGTGTAAAAATTATGTTTGGCCTATGCACACCGTTGGGACCAGGGCCAACCTTGTTTTGGTCTTAAACTGGCCACTTTCCTGTGCAAACACAATTTATTCCAGTTCCTCTGCCACCTCGAGAGTGACCATTCTGACCCCATTGTTTTGCTTTGCTGACTGCCTCCATACCTACTGAATAAGAAAAGGGTATGCACCTCAGAAGTACATCGCAGTATAGTCAGAGAGCTGAAGAAAGGCCAAGTTTTCTCGCTCTTGTCTGGAAGAGGTTACGAAAACTCACTCCCAGCAGCACTGTCCTCGATGATTCAGACTGATAGCCAGACATTAGAAGGTTTGCACTTTTAAACACGCTGAAAAAGTCAGCTTCTTTCAAAACATCTATTCAAACAAAGTAATTATAATAGTTTGAATTAGTCTTCACTGCTGCCGGCGCTCATTGTGAATGAGGGTCTTATTATTGCAAAAAGGAGAAAAGAGTAGAGATGATCCCCGCGGTGATCTGCAAAACAGATGATGTGACAGTTCTCAGAGCCGTTCTCTAACCTGCCCCAGATTTTCATAATTGTTCAAGTTCAGTTACAGTTTGTTGTTGATGACTCCGCCGCAGCACTTAGAGTTTCTCACATTTAGTTTACTGGCAAGTGTTGTTTTCTTGGTCACAGTTCTGCTTCGTATCCGTGTGTTTGCTCTCCTGTCCTATGAATTGTTTATCTTGTGTGCCTTTACCCCAGAAAGATCCGCGGTCATGTTGGCAGCAGCTAATGGGGATCCAGGTAAAGATGAGAAAAAGAAAATGTTCCTGTGCGCTGCTTTGGAAGAAATCTCTCTTATCTTTATTACGGTGTCTTCTCATGCGTTGCAGACTATCTGTTAGACGTCGAGCGGCCCTTGAAATTTGTGGTTTCATAAAACTGCCTTCATTTTTCTCTATTGTTTTCTCAGGACTCCAGTGTTTTCTGTTTATCTTTGGTTATCCGGTGTGCTCCTTTGCTCCCTCTCTCTTCCTCTGTCTCTGTCTGAGGGCTGTGATACACTGTAGGCTGAAAAGCATTTACCCTGCAGTTTGTAATAACACAACTTTCCCCATTACAAGAACAAGAAGTGTTTGAAATATGAAAAAAATAAAAGTTGTTTTATTTTGATCGCAGGCTCCTAGTACAGGACGTGATAGAAGCACCAGCTGTGCAGTAGGTATAAATAATTTCTCATACTGCAGACTTTTAATAGTTTTAGGATTACAGCCGGGAATAATGACTCGAAAATACTTGTGTTTGAACAGGGTCGGGACTCAGTCACATTTTTATCAAATTGGAATCCAGTTGAGTGAATCTAATTATGTTTGGATTTAATAATTTGTAGCATTATTTATGCATGATCCTATGACTTTTCTTTTATCACCATCATCATGCTTTTCATCTGGCAGAATAGTTTGCCCTATAGTTTGCTCCGGGGAACAAATCCCTGCAAAATGAATGGCATTGGAGATTTAACCAAATGAGAACTGGATTCAAAATAGAAACAGCTATTGTAACCCAACATTGAAACGCTGAAAGAGAATAACCTGGTTGTTGCTACCTGTTTTTTTCAATGACACAATCTGCATTCAATATGTTGCAGGAATGTACCTTTTTAAAGAGCAGTGTCAAGGATGCCTCTTTATTTCTGTGGATTGTGTCTTAGTATACTTCTCAGTGTGCTGCAGTGTGTTTTTATTCTTAGCCACGCTAGCAGTACGGCTCTAAGCACGGCAAGGTCGATCTGCAAGTGAGTCCACCACTTTGGTGCAGAGAATGACTGGATGGATTACATTCTTAACTATACTATAATATACTTTGGTGATATCCAGACTTTTCCTCTACACACCAAGAGGTTCACATTTATGCTTTCTGGAGTGAAATGCCTCCACTATTAGATGGAGATATAAAACATGATACACATATTCACATCCTCATCAGGATGAACTGTAATGAGTTCAGTGATCCTGTGACTTTACCTCTGTCAGCTCAAAATTTCACTTTGTCTAATAGTTCGCGTCAACACCAAACACCACACAAGTATTAACATTTCCATTTAGCTAATTAGCTAATTTTAGTACGATAACATGCATAACTGCTTTGGGGGACATTATTTTACCCCCCCAAAAAGTGCCTCCCCAGTGCCTGCTCAGGGGTTAGTACTGTTCAAAAATACAGGAACTTTGGGAGTGGGAGTTAAAGGTTATTTTTGTTTGACACCAACATGGAGCAGTCGGGTAGTTGCATGCAATAATGAGGTGTATAAGTAGCTGTCGCTTCCTCATTTGTCATAGGACTAATTTTCCTAATCTTTGTGCAGCATTAGATGATGATTTAAACACAGACAACAGTGGGCTGCAGGAACCTTTTTAGCTCCTTGAAAAAGTTTCCTGGGACTGAACGTTACAGGTACTTTAAGTCAAAATGCAGCTTAAGAAGGTGAACAGGCTAAAAAAATATAGCTCAGTAGCATCAATCCATTACATGTAACGATGAAACATTGTTATCGGGAGCATGTTGTTGTTAGCATTTAGCTCACAGTGACGCTCAAATAGCCTCACAGAGTTGCTAGCATGACTGTAGACTCTTGTTTATTCTGTTAACAAGCAGACTAGACACAGGAAATGAACATATTTAAGTTGTTTTCAGTATTGAACCCTTTGAATCAGTAAATCAGTGTACCTGGTTACTTTTTCACAGTTTCCAGCTATTTCCCATCAGACTGTTTTATGAATGTCAAAGTAAACTCCTTCAAATGTCTCAATTCAGTCTCTTGGCATATTTCACTTGCATCAGGTGGGACTTTGGTTTCGTCAGCTTTGTGCCAGAGGCTAATGAGATTGTAATGAGCAATTTTAAGCCTGTCTGTGTCTCAATTATTGTTTTCCTTCTCTTCCCCTGATAAGATCCATCTCCGGGTGATGAAGTGGCTTCAGATTCAGATGTTATTTTTATGGGAAATCCGTTTGCTCTGCCAGCTGAATTTATCTGAGCATGAGCGATCGATTGTACGTTACAGTGAGCAGAACAATCTAATCACCTTAATAAGATTAATCATTCAAATAATTAAGGTTTTGTCTGTGTTCTTCCTGAAACTGATGAAATACCTTCCTGCCCCCCGTAAACCCTCCTTTATCTGCCACCACCAAAGCAGCTAGCACCAAATGAGGCGGTGTGTCGAATTGCTTGGTAGCATTTGTCTGCATCTGCCACTTTAAAAACTAAAACTTCACACTGTTGTTATGTTTGTCTGAGGAGGGAAAAACAAGATTTTTGGAAAGGAAGGCAGCTTCCAGTCGTGTGTGTTTAGGCATCATGGAAAGTCTGTTAGTTTACTGGTGCAGCTTTGTCCTGAAGTCTGGAGTGAGTGTCTCTACAGATAGTCGGCGTTTCGACTGCGAAGGCTGGGATAACGGGAGGAGGTACAGCCATGAGCCATGGTGGATATTGATTTTTAAATTATTCTAGCAGTGGGAGGGCACAGACAGAGCTGTTTTACTTTCACTGTTTAAATGCAAACGAGGGCAGGAAAACATGCACAAAAACATAACATCTCTCTTGTTTTCTCATACACCAACACGCATACACGTATAAACACAAATAAACAGGTATCACACTGTTCTCCAACTTGGCCACTGAGCAAAAAAAAAAGAAAAAATCAATAAATTGTTTCTCTCAAATAAACTTCCAGTCCACTGTTCCCTGCTCCCTGCAACTTTGCAGCAAATAAAGACCAGAAATCATGGAGATTCCTCGCCTTAGAAGAGTAAAAGTTAAGAAGCCAATATTTTGCCCACAGAGTTCTGAGTCTGTCCTTGCATACGGCAAACTGGTGTTTAGGAGCAGGAAACAAGAAAAGAAATATTCTCAAATTAACACATTGAATGCTTTTTTCCATGATTGCAATGTATGCAAAGAGTACGTTCAGGCCTCACGGAGCGGTGTTTGCACATATTTTACACTTTGCTTGCTGGGTGTGTGTCAAAAACAGTTCAAAGGATCGTGAAGAGCGTTATGTGTGAAAACCCAGCTCCTCCTCGTGGGCTACTCGTGGTTCACTTCCAGCACAGCCGCTTCCAAAAGCCATCAGCTCTCTGATGAGGCAATGCACGTCGGGATTGCAGCCATTCAATACGTACTCCCGCAGTGACCCGATATGAGTTTTCCCTCTCTCTCCTGTCCTCCCACTCTTTAATTTCCTAACCTAACTCTATATCCCCCCTCCTCTCCATCCTTGCCGAGGTGTCGTGGGCTCTGCCAATCGCTTGCATTCTCTCTAGCAGATTAAGAGAGCCACAGGGGACAACCCAGAATGAGAGAAGAGCAGCGCGAGAAGGAGAACAAATGCATCTAATACCCCAGCTATTGCCACCTTGTCTCTCAAGAGGGGTGTGAGTTGGCGTTTGAACTAAATGGTGTGATTAGATTGGTCCTATGTTCCAACCAAAGCCCTGCCCGCCCGCGCCCCAAAGCTTTATTCGCTTTCCACTTCCACTAAAAGCATCACAGCTCCGCCTTTGGGTGCCAACGTGCCATTTGAGAGAAGTTGTTTGGTAAAGTGCGTCTTGTAGTGGAACCCCGCAGAGAGAGTGATGATTGAGGCTGATGGGGAGCGGAGGAATAATAGCGAGCGACTCGGCCCTGCGGGGCTGCATGTTGCACCGACGACATCATCCGAATGGACCGACGAGGAGCCTCAGGAATAGAAATGTGTCCGTGTTCGTTGATGCTTGGAGGGCGCACACGTTTGTAGAGGTTACGGAAGGCTGCATACTTGTTAATCTCAACACTGTTTGTTAAAAAATGATAAAGTTTCTAATGTTTATTTATGCTAATTCATTCATTCACTGTCTGCTGTTTTTCTGCCTCCAAAAGGATCTTGAGACGTTCTCAGGCTGATCGGTGCTGTTTAGTGTTGAGAAATTATTCCTGATTGTTCCCATATTTCAATAACACGTGATTGATTGACAAGCTTTTGGTACGCATACGCAAGGGCCTGTTAATGTATGAAATGTTTTGATGCTTGTTCTGATGTGGCACCAGCATTCCTACACCTTATTTATTTATTTATATATATATATATATATATATATATATATATATATATATATATATATATATATATATATATATATATCATATATATATAGGGTTTTCTAATAGTAAATGCTGAGAATGAATATATGCTCATTCAGTATCAACACTTCTCAACAGTTTTTGACGCTTTTTGGCGGACGTTTGGGTCTCAACTCAGCTACGTATGTATGCTGTAAAATATGCTGTATATATATTTGGGTAGCATCAACAATATTTTTTATCAGTCATATGTGCTAAAGACTGTGGCCAAGCCTCACAAAAAGTAGTAGTTATACTGCAAAATACAAACACTGTCTAGACTAGAAGGCCATCTGATGAATCATTTTCTGCACAATACAGTGCAACAATTCAGCATTTTTATTGGACCCACGTTGAGCCATAATGTCCTCAATTGTCCCTCATCTGAAGTAAAAAATAAGTGCAAAAAAGCGACTGTTTACCCTGTAAATGTAACACTTCTCCATTATGGCAGCCAGGGTAAAGTAGTGCTAGTTGAATTTCTGAACATACGTGGAGGCGGATTCACAATGTAAAAGGCTTATCACATCAGCTGCAGGATTTCTCCAGGGAAGCCATGTATTCTGTATTTGTTATTCAGTTTAAATTCAGTAGTCCCAGTCTGAAGTAGAACCAGTACTAAAAGCAGAAATATTAACTTTTGTTTTCCTGGTGAACCCAGGTTGATGTTTTGGCAGCAGAGGCACAACAATCAGACCGAGGATTTTGAACGAAGTGCTGCCCCTGGGCAAAGCACCTGTTCTGCAGCTCCTGCCAAAACCATTTTTTATATGCGTTTGTCTGTCGGTGTGTTTGCGTGTGTGTGCATGTGTGATGATATACAGTGTGTTCAAGCCTAAAACATATAATTATTTTCATCCATCCATACCTTTCTTTTGCCTCCAAGGTGTTGACTGAGTGGGCAGGAGAAAACACTGGGGAGATTTCAGTGATGAGGAGCAAACATGACATATATTTATCCACAGGATGTAATTCCCAAACTGTCATGTGAGTTGTTATTGTTGTTTTCAGGCTTGTTGGTACATTACACCCAAGGTGATATTCAGTCAGCACGGATGGGTAAAGCGTGATGTGAGTGCACCGCGTTCCACATCCTGGGGCGTGTGTTTCCCGGTTATAGGAGTGTAATATTTAGTTATTTGTCCTGTCTCTCCCTGTGAAGGTGAGGGACCATGTGCAATAATGTTTTACAGTACCCCGGGTTATAGTCACGAGTATGTCCATGAAAAGATAATTTTTACACTTTTATTGGTTTACTTTGTCTTCATCAACTGTACAAGCAGTAAATCCAATTTAACAAGTACTAATCTTGTTGCGTTCGCGCAGGCTCATTGTGTCGACATTCAAGCTCCAAACGTTCACCCCTACAGAACTTTTTAATTAGTTCCATTGGTTTGTTTAGTCATTAACTCGAGTGGGGATTAACCTTTGTGCAAACATACCATTCAGTTTTTCCACACCACAGCGGCACAAACGCTTTTGTTCGATCTCCGGAAGATTGACAAGGGAAATTTCACTTTGTCTGAACTTTGCAGTTGCATCACGTACGGTAGATCCCTCTAAAATGACAAAAACGCTTTCATATTCATGTACTGATTAAGCAAACAAAATACATTGTGTTTAATTAGTGAGTTTCAGAGGGGATGGTAGATGTAGATGTAGTTTTTCTCTCTGGGCAGAGCCAGGCCCGCTGTTTTCCCCAGCATTATTCTGAAAAAGAAAGAAAATTAGCATACTTCCCATGTTGAACGATTTATTTTTTTGTGTATTTTTCGGAATAAAAGCCCTTTTCTTTTTGTAACTCTTAGTAACATTAGCATTTGTTTCACTGATACTGGGATGAGTTAGGCTTTATTTTACCTGCCTTTTGTATGTTTGATCTCAGGAAGTTGATGTTTTCTAAAAATGTATGTGAATTGCACTGAGTTATGTTAAATCATCTGAACTCTGCCTGCCATTTGGTGAGTAAAGGCAGACAGACATTATTCTTATTTAATATATTCATAATTCAAATAGTTCAAGAATAATTAATTTGGGTTGTAATTCAATTGGGTTTTATTCAGTTTTAGGTTGTTTATTTGATAATTGATCTTTATTGTGGCTCATGATTCATTAAGGGCATTTCCTAAAATTTACCAAACTACCAGAGAGGTGGTGGGCTGGTGGCTGAAGAAGTCATGAACTAAAGTCCCCTTAATGGCCTCACCTCTATCCATAGACAGAACCACAAACATCCACCATCCAGCTCTTGATTCGCTCCAGAAAAACCTAGACTAAACCTTGCCTAGACTCATGAATCATTCAGCGATTAACGTTGGTCACCAGCATGTGATTAGCGAAAACAAATTAGTACAATGAGCATAAATATAATCTCTCTGAGACACATTGCATCGCTCAAACTTGGCACTCCAGCTGTGGCCAGCAGCTGTAAATTTATGCTATGGACTGAAGTAGTGCAAAATGAAAGCTGTAATAAAGTGCAATTAAGACACATTTGAGTTTATTGCTGTGTTTTATATCTGGAGTTATCTTTAGCCTTCTGCTGGAGACCGATGCGAGATAACAGAGGGTTGAGAGCAGTGCCCTGTTTGTTCAAAGACGTGGCAGAAGCTGATTTCACCACAGTGCTGTGTTTGCATACAGAATCCATCAATATGACGGGATGTCTTATCACTTTCAAGCCTCTAAATCACTCCAATAAACAAGGACAATTTGCAAGTACGCAGTGAAAAACGATACATCACCTACATCTGTCTAAGCACTCCGGAGAGAAACCCTGTCATTAGTGGCTCTGTAAGGCGGGTTTCCATTATGCCGGCTGTCAGACGCATTTCACTGTTAGCGAGAAGCTGACGTAACGTAGAAAACATCATTTCTGGTGCAAAGTTCATACTCGAGAGAAATGAGAAGTTAAAAGAGATGTTGCTAACATACTGACTATGTCTGCTGCAGTGACAAGTGTGTCCATTTGGTGTTAAATTATGTGCACATTTTCATTTGTATGTGACTTCCTCTTCTGTGCCCAGACAAACAGCAATGCATTTTTCCTACCGCTGAGCACCGTAGGGGTAAAGACTCTGTTAGATGAGGTTTGGCCGCTGACAGGCAATGCTGTCTTAATCCATGGCCACTTTTTCTGACAAGGGACAGACAATGGCCCCTGAAAAAAGCAGATCAAATTAGGGAATTCTCTCAGTCCAAAAGGAGCCAATGAATAATTCCTCGCTGCCTGATAGCGCTATGCATGTGCACAGCATGATTTCTTTGTTCTTTGTCCTCCAAACGGCTGCCTCGCTGGCTGCATTACTGCATAAAAATACGCATTTAAATTCCTTCTCAGCTACTTATTCATGACATTGACAAAATATGCTTTTCAAAACAATAGCCAAGCCTTTTAAAGCTTTTGTTTGTGTTTTTTTTTTTATCGAGCAGCTTTGAATTTTCTTTTAAATTGCACACAAATTCATCCAGCTTGTGAATTTAGTTCAATGTTTCATGCGTGAAAGAATTTCAGGGCAAACATAAGATAAAGGGAATAAGCTATGTGAAGGAGCCATCATGCTGAGAGAGTTGAGGCTAGTGTGACTGAAGTGGATGAAATTTGTAAGTGAAATCGGTCCTGCTTATGCAGCGGCAGTGACAGGCTGCTGAATTTTGTAGAAGCAAACACTTTGAAGGCCACCTGTGACTTATTCATGTCAGTTTTTCTATGGACAGTTATTAAAGAGAAGTAACTACAAGGCCAAAGCTTTAAAATGACTTAAGGCACTTACTATGACTTATTTTAGCTCTTGAGAGCTGAGAAACGTGTTAAGCTTTAGAAAAGACCGGTTCGAACAGGATTAACATTACGGGAAGGAGAAGAGAACACCGTGAGCACATTGACCTCCTCTGTAATTTCACTGGTTCCAGGCTGCATTTTAACCGTGGAAAATGACAGGAAATCGTCTGTAATAGACATGGATAATCTTCAAAACTTCTTCGGTAATCCAGTTAGGGATGTCTGTCCATGCATGGGTATGGGGAAACTT
Organism: Scortum barcoo; assembly: GCA_023238725.1. Lineage (NCBI taxonomy): Eukaryota > Metazoa > Chordata > Actinopteri > Centrarchiformes > Terapontidae > Scortum > Scortum barcoo. The sequence continues at coordinate 5,913,173 of CM041547.1, forward strand.
CTAATAGCGCATACTTTAAATGGTGGAAACTTGCAAATGATTACACATTAAACTAGAAAAAAACAAGGCTAAAAAAAGAATACCAATGTCTTGTTGTATATGTTGGTGTTAGCATGTTTCCATCCATCAGATTAGCAAAGACATTTTTGATTTACTGCTTTTTCATACAAAAGTCAGAAATGTAAACATCACTTTTTTCATAAATGTCCAGCATTGTTACCATTTAAGCACTAAGCATAAAGTATAGCTGAGGCTGGTGGTAATGTGATTTGTTTTGTAGTTTCTTTTTTGGGTCATAAACCAAAGTATTGAACAAATTAAAATTTGTGAAGTCAGAGGATCAGTAAAGTCACCAGCAAACTTATTCTGCCATCTAGAATCAGACTCAGGTTTATTGCCAAGTAGCTTTTTACATATCAGGAAATTATCTGGATATGAAGGTGCAAAAAAGAAAAAACAAACAAACAAACATTGTAAAAATAAAAAAAATAAAAAGGGCGAATGATAAAAACAATATTATAAAGTAAACAGGAGTATAAATAAAAAGAATAACAATAAAATAAGACAATATGTGCAATATGAGATTTTTTTAATGAAAGAACTGCATTGGTTGTGCAGGAATGTGCAAAATAGTTTTTTATGGATTTGCAAGAAAGTTCACAGTAGTAACTTTTAAGAGTATTTGCATTCTTGCATGGATTATTTTGTGGACCCAAGCCAACATAGTGGATAAAAGAAGAATGCAAACATTTTCTTTACTGCCATACCAAGAATTTATCAAATTAAGTAAAAGAGATTTGTAAGTACTCACCTCTCCTGATTAACAAACACTGTACAGTGGTCTATAAACAGTACCCAACTGGACTTTGATTGACCGTTGCCATGGTAAAAATTAGAGCAGAAATGGCCGACCTTTTCGTAACAGTGGAAAATGCACTTCCAATGAGTCCTTCACAACCACTCTTGTGATTTTCTTGCAAGGGCCAAATCTTTGAGGGTTTTAGGGGCTGATTGATGATACAGAAGGCAGACAAGAAAATAGCTCTCCGATGTACCTCCACGATTCTATAATGTGGAAGCAATTTTACAATCACTTGTCAGCGCGTCCTTGTTTGAGCGTCGGGGTCGGGGAAGGGTCGAAAACACTCGAGCTCCTAGAGAGAGAAACAATGCGTATTAGGTCATTATCTGCTTGATTCCCACTTCCGCAGTCGTAAAATCAAAACCTAGAAAAACATGGAGTCTAAACACATTAGCTGTGTTTAGACTGTGGAGACAATGACAACACAGAAGGCCCAAGCAATAGTGACACAAAGCTGTGATGTCTGAACTTTATATTAGCCGTTGTGATCTTACTAAAGTAATATGATTTTATGGCCTTTTGACTTCTCTCTATTCAGCACAATAACAACACTAATCCAATCAGTGTGCTGTCAGTCTGAAGTGTTCTGTACTTGATGAGGAATAACATTACATATTACTTCAGTGTTGTATACGCGTATCTTGACTGAAAACTTACTTACTGAAAAATACAGTTCAGTTTGTTTACTTGCAAGGGTAATACTCTGCAAATATTAAAACACTAATCGAAAAATAATGTGTAGGCGAGGTCAAGTTGTGAGCATAGCACTTTTTTTTCACTGCAGCAATAGTTGGACTACTTGTGTATCAAGTTTACCTCACAACATTTGAGAAGAATTTCATATCAGGGTTGTTGTTTTTTTGTTTTCTTTTCTTCTCCAATATGTAGTTACCCTGTGGTATTACACAACCTAATATATGACACTGTGCATGCTGTGAGACAAACATTGCTAAGCCCAGATAATGAGAGAGGCAGTAGACAGAAAGATAATGTAGTTGGTAATGTTTTCTTCCTCGCTTAAAGCTGTGTGGGATGAGAATGCAGCCCATTTTCCAAGTCGCTGCTCGGGCCTCTCCAGGAGTGATAAACATTTGCACTCTATGAAAGCCTTATGTTAATTACAGGACATGAGTAATTGTATTCAAGGGATTAGTTGCCTCAAGTTTTAGAAAAGAAGCAAAAGTCACAGACAACACTGCACGTTCTTGTCAGGCATAATCGTTTGTAATTCCCGGTCCCCTTAGCTTTTTAAAAATAACACTGTGTAGGTCTCGTATGTCATACATACATTCCATCTCTTCGCGTGTTATTCAGACAGACACCTTTGTTTACTTGCCATAAAGACCTTTGCAAATGCAGTGGGAGTCATTGTGTCACCAGGCATACAACGCTGAGATGAATCCAGGTAAATGCCATGTTCTGCTGTTTAATGTAGTCTGTTTTATAACAGCCGTATATAGAGAAGGAATGAAGTTTGAAGAATAAAGAAGTTATCTGCCGTTAGTGGAATCAGCCTGGTGTGTCAACTACATAACTAACAGACCATCTCCTGTAACATCTAAACTAAAAAAAAAAAAGAGAAGAAAACTTTTCTCTCTGATTTTCTCAGGGAAGAGAGGGAAGTTGCACCATCAGTCCAACAAGTATGAAGGGAAAAAGATGAACTTGTACAATGGCAACATCGGCATAAAACAGACCACTTCAAAAGGAGGCTCAGTGGCGGAATGTGTTTTTTTTCCTCCCTTCAAAAAGAGACACAGAAACCCGGTTTTCAAAGGGAGGAGGCTTTTGAACAACACTCACGGGGAGCAGAGATGGAGAGGGAGGCGATGTGATAATGAGAGGATTCTCACCATTTACTCCTCCCTAATGGGTAACCCCAAAACACACTGCTGTACATTTATATTCACATGATTTTATTGTATCTTTTAATCTTATTTATGAATATTTCATAATGCTGCATTAACTCAATATCCACCGTGAAATAGTTTATTACTCAAATATTTTTTAGTGGCAGAGGTCTGACAGTTTTAGTGTGATATCACGACTTCATACATGTTGTCAATAAACCATCACATACAACAGCTGTGATGGATCATATTGTTTATTCACAGCACAAATTCCTTTAGGGATGTGAAGGATTATTGATTCAGCTGCTGATTGTATTCTTGATAAATCTATAATAATAAATAATTTGGTATTTTCATAGCAAAAAAAAAACTTGTTTAATTTCCTACAGGCCAAGATCATTCAAACTTCAAAAGTTTCATCACTTCAAACCTCCAAAATATTGATTCACTATCACATAAGACAAAGGGCAGCAAATCTTTAAGATGCAAAAGCGGGATCAGGAAATGTTTGATAGTTTTTACATGAATAATGACCTTTGTCATACTCCTGATTGATTCTGCTTTGCTGTTTTTGATCAATGTTCAGCTAACATCAATGAAACATTTCCATCTCAGGGCTCACTTTGACTGCACCAGGAAGATGTGGTGTCACTGACAATAGCTTAACGGCGATAACACCTCACAGCCAAGTTTAAGCAATTTCACTTATTTGCAAATGAAAGCAGTGTTTTTTGTTTAAAGGAGAAACTAAACATAAACTAAACTAAACTAAACAAACTCTGTTGTTGTTCTGAGGAAATTTATGCTGTGGAAGATGTATAATGTATTCAATTATGAATTTAGCAGGTAAAAACAGAGGAAGTGTTGACTTTGCTGACTTCGTATTAACACCAAGTTGACATGACATCAGTAGGCCAGAGGATCATAAAAACAGAGATGTCACGTAGTAACTTATAATAACATAAAAAACAGGAGAAAGTAGGAATAATCTTTCTTACTGATACTGATACTTTTTCCCATAAAGGCCTCAGAGCAGTTGAGGTAAATAGCCATTGTTTGAGAATTCATGGTAACTCTCTTTTCTAAATTCACCTCTGTGTTTCCGGACCTCGACAGAGAACAAGCACCAGGCCAGGGCCTCTAAGTTATTCAGCCTGAGTGCAGCGAATTAAATTAAATTAATTTAACATGGCACCACAACGAATTAGCTGCTCAAATTCAGACTTACAGTCTGAGGTTGGTTGTATATTCTCGGGGCAGGAATGGTTTAAAAAAGACTTTATCCAGTCGAATGGCTGATCTCTGTGATTCACACACAGCATCTCAGCCTTTTCTCACTTTGTCTTCCCCGATAGTGTGATTGTTACAGCGCTGCGGGAACACAGAGTCTGTTATTATGATGCATGTTTCCAATAGCTGCACCTGCTCGGCCCTACGGCTTTTACCTGCTACTTAGTATGACTGTCACACTCCAAGTCTGTTTCAACCCTCGCCCCCAGTGACTGCAGGGCTGGAAGAATAATATTAAAGTAGCTATCCAAAGGTCTGCTTATGAACTCCAATCGGAACTGACTTGAAAAATTATTATTTTTAACTTTAACAGGTGGAGAAACCAAACACTGAAGTCAGATTCAAATAATTTCTTTTTTATTACTTTTTAAAACCTTTTTTGACAGCTTTTGGCCTTGATTTCCTTTCTACGATAACCAAAAATCCGTTTTCACACCGGTGACGCCCTGCTCGTATTTTGGCATCGCAGAAGGACTTTAGAAAGCATATGAGGGGAAAACATGCACAGGTATGGCTGGAAACAATGGGGTGGTTAAATGCCAAAAAGGGGATTTGTAGTCAGAAATGAATGATGAATATTTGGCTGGAATTCCTGTCAGATGGGGTTCAGTGGGGATTTGTTTTTCATTAGTGTTTGGGTTGTCAGCTTCCAAGCATCCCTCTCTCTAGATAGGAGTCATTTGTTCAGGTTGGTGTGTGAGCGAGGGAAGAGAAAGGGAGGAATGAGGCAGAGAGAAGGTGAGATGTCTGTTTCTAAAGTGAGAACTCATCATCGGTTGGAGTGTTTGATGAGCTGGCTGCACATCGGGAACAGGAGGCGATTCTATGACTGATGAAGCATCTACTGGCGTCTGTCACAGAGCAAAAATCACTGTGGCACCCACGTTATTTTCCATGATTTGGTCTCGCAAACACCTGAGCGTTTTTCAAACATCACACTGTTTCTGTGTCTGCATCAGCCATAAAAACTCTGAGAGACTGATGTATAAGATTAAAGGTTGACCTATTGCTGTTACTGTACAACTAACCTCGCTAAGGACTGGATGATAACCAACATTTAAACTGAGTACATGCCAGTAGAGTGTAACCATTTGAAATTGTTTGGTGGTGGTAAGTTAAGTTGTTATTTACAGCATAACAATTTCCAAGTTTAGCAGATGGCTACAACTGTATTTTTAGCCACGCTTGTAGCAGCAATAACTCTAGAAATAGTTGGCCAGCTCACCGGACAGAAATATCTCTACAAATGTTTGATGGTTGGATATGAAAGTAAGTGCAGATCTTTAACATCCTTAGAAGAAGAATCCTTCTGGTAGTTTTGATGCTCACCAGTCCTCTGTCAGCATGCTGGACTTGCATCATGAGGAGCTTCCTTGTCTTGATGTCAATGGCCTCTACCTTATGATATCAGCAGGGTATCTGATGACTGGCAGGGCGTATGTGTTCATCGCTCGGGCCTTGTTCCTCCCATTCAGCCGACTTTTCAGGACCTGATTTACTCTGTGAAGGTATTTGGCTGACTTCCATGCGGCCTCCTCATTTGTCTGCAGGATCCCAAGGTATTTGTAACTGCCTTCTGGTAGTTCAACCCCCTCGGTTCTGATCATCTTTGATGCCATCTGACCACACTCATATAGTCTAAATGACATTTGGAGAACATCCTATTGATTTTCCTGGCTTCTGTTTCTTCTGTGAATCTCTTCAGCTGTGAGATTCTGCTTGGCATGCTCCAGTGCCTCAGGTATGGACAGTTTGTTGTACTTCCAAGGCGTCTCTTTCTCCCCCACATCTTTCTGTAGCTCTGAGGGGTGACTAACTTCACTCTGTGTCGCATTGATCTTTGCCTCGAACTTTCCAGCATATGGAGGATCCATACTTACTTACCGACTCTGTACTTAGTGGGAACAAGTGAATAAATCTTCCTAAGTTGGCTGTGCAGATACAATAATAAACTGATGTCATGTTTGTAATGCCTGGAAACAAGTGAAAAGGTAATATTGTAATATTTCTTTTGACAACTTGGGTTAGAATATATTAAACAAAGTCGATATTTATTTATATATAAAAAAGAGATTTATTCAAGCTCTCAGTAAACTAAGAATTATAAGGAACAAAAGCTTGGAGCTGACTCTGCATAATTTGTGGCAGCATGAAAGAGAAAGCAGAGTCTCTGCACTTTATTCTGCAGGATTTTTGAGCATGATGGATGAAGTGAGTGCTTCAAAAAACTAAATTAATTTTTAAAACAAGCCAATATAATCACTATAACTGAATACTTAATAAAATTATCTGAGTAAGTTTAATTATTTTGTGGGTCCTGCAGCATCTACAGAAATACAATGTGATTTAGTATAATAAAAGAAAGTCAAACAATGAGACAATCACCTTCGTGTTATGATGCCAGCTGCTGTGGTTTAGCTGAGCAGTCCCATGGGCTTTCCAGTCGTAGGATGTTTTGGCGCAGCAGACTCCGGTAAAACAAGCAGACCATCTGCTGACAGTATCTGATGCTATCAGGATCCAACTGGTGAAAATCAAACTTCACTCTAACTTTGTTCTGACATCGGCTGAGCTGCCTCAACGCTTGTGTGTGACATGAATTATTGCTCACACATTTCCAGTTTATTGTGACTGATTGATCAGCCTGCATTCAGTACTTCTGACTGGGAAAATTGTGTTTTGTTGTGTAAAACAGCACTTTGCACTGCACTCATGTCCAGGCTTTGTGTTGTTAGGCAGATTTCCTGATTGCGTTATGTAGTCGTCCTGTTATTGTTGTCAGGCTTCAGCTGCTCGCATATTGTCAGAATGCACAATCAAAAACCTAAAATTTAATTTGTGTTGAATGGCGATGGCGCCCCTGAAGTGTGGTACAAAGGCGCTCTGATAGGACTGGCCTGCATAGTCACATGAACCAGAATACAAAGGTCCATTAGGAAATAACAGAGACTGGTCCAAATCACAGGATTTGATGAAAATGGAGGATAATGAGTCACATAAAGACCAGACTGAAACAGCTTCCCTGTACCTCTCTGATCTGCTTTGTTCAGTGAATGACAGGAGTTTAAGATATTTCTGAATAGTAGCTGGGGCCATAGACAGCATGAACTAAGGTTAAAAAGAAAACCTTGCTCATATGGTACATTTAGTTCAGGGTCTGTTTCCATAGCACTTATTCTGAGCACAACAACGGTCCTGTTAGTCACGACTCTGCTGCCGAGCTTCTCTTTTTCTAACATAAATGTCTCCATATTCAAATCCAATCAAGTTACCCCTTCCTTGTCGTGCTCTTCATCGATGCTAAGCTACAAAACATCAACAAAATCAACACTGTCTAATGTTTTTTCATATCAAAACCCCACTTATAAAGGGAAAGTGAGAGGGAAGTAAGTCACTATTGGTAGATACCTTCTGTACAGATGGAGTTATACTGTGGAAATAGACACTGTACTGAATTTGGTGAATTTGGCTTTATTTTGGGGCCCTGCTCTGTCTGCTACAGGGGTAAATTAGTAAGTATTTAGTAGCTAATAAAGTTTGTTATAATGGATAAATAAATGAATCAAATTGCTAAGTGCCTCGCTGTTTGGGAGCTGCATAAAAGTGATCAAACAGGGACCCAGAGGTGATTTTGGTACCGACTTTCTTGTATACCAAGTAAAGGTGACATTATCCTTTCTCACTGATTGGTCTGACTTTAAATTGGGGCACTCTGACTTTTGAGCCTCAGGTTGAGCCATTCAGCAGTTTTTAAACCGAACCTGAACTGACCGAGCGTGTGATTGTTGAGGTTACAAACAGCACACTGTCCCTAATGCTACGATATCTCTAAAAGTAAATAACAAAGACACAAAACAAATCACCAACCAGCTTTTAAATTTTCTCTAAAAAATAGAGCTAAAAGTTGCAATCAGGTGACCTTTAGCTTTAAAACATAATCAATGTTGAGTGGCGTGTGTACCACTCCACATTGATTACACTCTACTGAGTTGCTCAAATGTTAAATGCAACCAAAAAAGCAGCATCCTTGTTTTAGAGGTAAAAATATCAACAGGCTTCTCAACAGGGAGCAATCTGTCACCGAATGATGTCTTGGATTCGGCTCCTAACATTAAAGAGCGACAAACAAAAGGCTGAGTAGGAGTTTTTTTTTTTTACTCTTTTCTTGTTTGTGTGCTTGTCTGAATATATTCAGCAGGAGAACAGATTTCTGGTTCTATTATATGACATGTACCTTTTGTCATATTTTTTCTTTCACCTTTTAAAAGTGATAAGTGTTCAAAGTAACACCCTGTACCAAGCTCTTACCAGTTCTGTCCAGACGTGTCTCAAGCCATTATCTGTTTCAGTGTTAACTGGCTCCACGGATGAAATATACACCCACAAATAGATAACTGTTAATCGGTTTGACGCGTGTCCTGGTTTGTTCGTGGGGGCGTAGAGTTCAGAGGCTGGTTGAAATACTGCTCACTCCCCTCGCCCATTAGGGAAAACGTCTTTCGGGATCCCAGTGGTGTCCTGTATTTTCAGGCAGTTGCTGTAAGATGACCTGGTTTAGCTCTCCCTCAGAGAGGAAATGTCAGCTCCAAAAGGCTGCAGGGAACAAAAGCTCAGTTTGTTAGGTCCCCTTGATAAATTTGTGATGATTGTACACACTCTGTGCAAGAGGTTTTTAATATTAATATCAAGAGGTACACCTCAGCGTCAATGCAGGCAGGCTAAAACAGAGCTAAATGGCTCTCTGTGAGTAAATGCTTGAAAATTACAAAAAAGCAGCTACGCAGGTGGCTCATGTCGGATTATGTGAATGTCAATCAGCAGCATGTGTCTGCATTAAATGACATTTGATAATGATTGTATGATTATTGTATAATCTAATTATACCTAATTATTAATTATAACTTTTTAAAAATACTAGCAGCACGACTCTATGGATGCCAATGTCAGTCTGTTTGCCTTGAAACTATGTACTGGTGTCCAGAGGATGTATCTTGTTGACTTTTCCTCCAATCCCACCTGCAGGTCAGACTTTTCAGTCCAATTAAATATCCCCACATCTACTTCCTAATTAAAAAGCGGTTTGTCAGTGAGCATGGATCTGTTCACTCCACGCTGATCTCTGTTGTTTGAACCAGCAGCTCCCGAGAAACCGGCCGAGCAAACTGGCTTCATCGGGTTGAGCCAGAACAAAAATTTACTGGAGAAAAAATGAGCTCCTCGAAGGGAATACAGGTGGACAACTGTTTTTATCTATTGATTCATTGATCATATTTCTCTGTCTGTGGCCACTGTTGGAAATCTGCCTGAAGTGAAACCAGAGGGCTTGTAACACAGGGGACCATGAACAGGAAGTTTGATTAATTTGACTGCTGGCTGTAGAGATGATGCTTCATAAGTGCAACAGAGACAGAGAGAAATCAGACTTTGATAGAACTGACAGTGTTTTCATGAGACAGCCAAAGTCATGAAAGCTTCAAAAGATGCTGTCTGTGTTTACCAGCCTTAAAGTTTCCTCTAACGCCACTGTGATGTTTGATTAACACATTAATGTCCAAACCTCAAGGAGCTGCTAACATGGATGTAGATTCTTGTTGATTGCCCTTGAAACAGCTAACAGAGCTCCAAAGAGGCCAGATCTTGGGAATGACCTGAATTGTGGTTGTATTTGTTGCATAAAGACTATAATAAATACTGAATAATAATAATACTGAAGAAGTGGTGATCATAGTCTCTAAATCTCCAACATCCAACAATGAAAACTCCATGCCATCAGCTTCTTTAGGACATTCAAAAATGGCCAGCACATGAGAATGAGTTTATATCAGAATTATGCAAAAGTATGCCTTTGATTCACAGGATCAGTTTCAAACAGTACTTATCATGGTGGTGGGTCTGTAACGGCATGCAGAGTCTCGTCATTTTATCTGATGGCTGCTCTGCGTGGTGATGTAACATCCATTTTACAGACAGAAAGAATTGCACCTAAGGTACAAACACTGTTCGCTTTTGATGTTCCCACATTCCAAGATGACGATACCCCCTGACACACTGGTAAACAAATTTAGGGGATGTTTACGAACTGTGAGATTAAGCCAAACTGGATCGGCTGCCTCCTCAAAACTCACATCTAAACATCACTGAAACTTTGCAGGAAGTCGAGTGCCACTTCTTCTTTTTTTTTTTTTTTTTTTGTAAACCCTGAAAAACCACAGGCGTCTCTTCTTGAAGAAAGATAAAATGGCAGGTTTACATCAGGTTGTGTCATGACTAAAATTTAGAGCCCTGCTACTGATTAGATATTTATTGCTTATGGTTAATTGTTCACTTTATTTTTTAAAACTAAGAGTGAAACATTTCACTGAAAGACAGAGAAGGAAAACATTTTCGCCAAGCATTTAGGAGTAAACAAGACATTTCTTGTTGTATTCACACCTCGCAGTCTCAAAATTGATTCAAATTTGAATGAATATGTATGACCATGTCTGAAATGAAAATGATATTGTGGTCAGAAATTATAAACTTCAAAGCGTGCTGTTACTCTGAGGATATTAGCATGTTGGTGTTTTGGTATCTGGTGAGGCAGAGCGGCCGCGGAGTAAACCAAACGATTATGTCCGACACACCCTGAAGCTATTCCTTTTCCAGCTGCTAATAACTGTTATTTCTTGTGTGACAAGGCAATTATGACTTGTGGCTCTTTTGCTTGTCAGTGATTGTTCATCAACTCCGCCATTTGTCTTAAATAAGAGGGGGCCGTAATACCATTAGCGCACTCTTATCAGACGGCATGCAGCACGGACCAGATAAATCTGCAGTGTTTGTGTCCTTCTGCTTGTTTCCTCCTCCTGTCTCTATTCTGCCTCTTTTTCAGCGTCGACTGCTGATAATTGTCATCGAGCTAGAGAGCCATCGCGGTGCCAAATCTCAATAACGCCGGTCCATTGCCTGTCTGATAGACCAGGCGCTCCATGCTTTATATTCAAATTCTGGTGCAGCTTTAGCTCTTATGCTCACAATCTCAGAGAGCCCACGTTCACGACACAGAACCAGCACGGTGTGATATTCTTATTTATGTGTTTACATTTCTGAATCTGAGGTCGACTAAGCTCCAGTTAATATATACCTCTGTATTGTGTTCTCTGCTGAAATGGTCCATCTGGCGCCGTTTAAAAACCTCTTCATACTGATATGTGCTGTTGTCTTGTTGCACTTCTTTGCCTGAACGTGTCATTTGCTTTTGTCACGTTTTCTCAATGGTATTTTCTCTGCATACCGACAGCAACAAGGCGGAACAAATATGCTCTTTCACCTCCACCTTCACCACCTATTTGAACTGCTGCAAAGTTACGCATTGCAGCTAAAACCGGTTGGATGAAGGCAGGAGGAAAGTATTGTGGCTGTGTTGTTTAAAACACAACTGGGCAACATTCAGAGACAATATTAGGCAAGTTGCTAAATTAGCCCTATTGTTTTTTTTTGTTTGTTTTTTTGTGTGGAAGTGCTGTTTGATTTTAATCTTCATTTTGAGAGGCCCATTTGAAATAAAATGAGGGATAATTATTTTATGATATTATATAATGGTGCTTTATTTAGTCAGGCTGTATGGTAATGGTGTTGTTTTAATAATTGTTAAATAGCTGTAAAATTTCTCTTGTTTTTAGAGATCTCACAGCTCACTGATTATTACGGAGGAACCTGCAAACGCACACAGTGTCTCATTTTGGACGAGTTCGCATTAGACTGCAGAGGTGGAAATGTGTTTCTCATTACCACCTGTTGTCTGAACTGTGTGACCCAGCTGAGCCGACGTGTAGCTCGATGTGACGACATGTCAGAGCTGCCGAGCTGCTGAAAGAACCATGCAGAAACCAGAAAGAGTTTGATTGGTCAAGGCTATATGTATTTGTTTTTATGTTTCAGATGCCAGAACAGATTGTTGACAGTGAAAACAAGATGGAGCTAGTTTAAGAAAGTCATAGTCGTTTCCAATAACGCAGGACACATTTTTTGGACCAGCAAAGTCATTTGCAGTCCAGTAGCTTTCAGTCATGAAGTGAGTTGAGAAATGAAGGTGGCATTGCCGAAACAGATATCTTCATTTTTAATTTTTATCTGAAAATGTTTTCGTTTTCATCAATCTTTGTTTCAACAAAGGTAATAGCAATCAAGCTGTTGGTTTATTCATTTTAACAATGATGGTGGTACTTGACATCACGGCTCTGTTATGTAGGGCATCCATTTAGAGGTCCATCAGTCCTACAGCTATTTAAAATTAATTGATAAAATTATCAATTAATGAATTAAAAAATTTAAAAGGCATCCAAGCCACGGTAACACATCGGCACAGAAGCATAACCTTAAAGCTCCAGATCTTCACCAGTTAACATACAATATCAGTACACTCTGTTCTTACAAGTAAATGAAAATATTATCTGAATCAACTTCAAAAAATAATGAGGAATGTTGCTGACCCTCGAACTGAGTAATAACTCTTTTAAATCTTCACAAGCAAACCTCACCACATGGAAACCAAAGTTCACAGATAAATACTTCAAGCACAGGGAAGTGTGTTAAAAAACAGCCTTTATCTGACACCACTAATAAACTATATATATATATATATATATATATATATATATATATATATATATATATATATATATATATATATATATATATATATATATATATATATATATCTATATATATATATCTATATATCTATATATCTATATATCTATATAGATATAGATATAGATATAGATATATATATAGATAGATATGTATGTCCTGGCAACCACATTTAAATATATCACATAGCAGCTTTAGCCTTTACTTTAGCCTTTTTCCTGACACTCTCCATTTGTTGCATGAAGCTTTTTCACGAGCTTGAAATGAACTGAGAACCTGCGTTCAGAGAGTTGTAGGTCACTTTCAACGAGAAATAAAATTTTTTTTTTATTCATCCCGTTGGATGAAAGCCACATATTGGACTCTTGAGCTGAGTGCTTTCAGCTGATGGGCAGATGGAGCACTTGGGGGCTTGTTGGTACCAGTTTTATGATCTGTGGTTGGTGGCCTCAGTTTACTGCACAGGGCAGCGTTTAAATAAATGAGGGGAGAAATAAAAAGGTGGGCGAGTTCGTGACTCTAATCCTTTGATGTTAACGTCTTGTGGGCACATGTACTCTGTAGATGTGTATTTAATGTGACAAAAACAGATGAATGTGTTTGTATTTGTGAATATCAAAGACGAGTGCGACATATTTGAGTTGACGTGGGAACAAATGTTGGCTCCGACTTGGACTTTTAATTTATGGACATAAAACACATTTGTTTATCACCAAATGAACTTAATTTCAGACTGACGTGGTCAAGTATTCACATAAACACTTTATTTAGCTTATATATATTTAGCTTTTTTTAACATTCAGAAGAGGCCATTAAAACTTTAAATTAGGTTAGCAATATTTATTCACACGACGGCTCTTTTTTTCCCATTCCTTGGCTACACTCTGGTAAAGTGACAGAGTGTAGCCAAACATGTCCAGTCAAATCACATATTTGATGAATTAGTGTTTCTGTAAACAATCCTTTACATCAGCTCTTAGATAGCCTCAGAATTGGGTGGTTGTTTGATTGAATGAACACTTCACAGGAAGTGTTGTGGCGATAAAGCAAAGCTGGATAAACAAAGTGTGGCTCGTGATGACAAAAGGTAATCAATCACTGAAATGATGACACATATTCAGGATTCTCAAGCGATCTCTCATTTCTGTTCTCTAATAGACCGCGTAGACGGGGCCTGAATATTTTAAATTAACAGCACTTCATCAGCTCCTCACTCAGCCTCTGCTTTGCTCTGAGGACACACGTAAGATTCCAGGAGATCATTTTAAAATGTGAAGGGATAGATAAGGTTATTCATATTTTTAATAATTTCCCATCTTGTTACACACTAATGGACCTGACTCGTTGACATCCCTCAGTCTACCTTGATATCTCAGTGCAGACGTTCAAGGTCCCACGAAGATGAATTCCGAAGACTTCTTTCATCTTCTGGCCTCTCGTCGAGTGCCACCAACAGGTCATAGTTGGAGATTTGACCTCTGTAATTAGTGAATGTGTGTTGCTTTAATTGTGTGTTACTAGGTTTAACTGTGCTGTTGTAAGTCTCAGACATTAGTGCTTAGTTCAACACTTAGTAAGACTTGCAATGGCCAGTTTTAATATTCCACGTACAAGCTTTATTCACCACCCTGAAACCTAACGCAAAAGTGAGGGAAATATTTGACATGATTTATTCATGGAGAAACCACATGGGCGCCTCAGCACAATCTGGGAAAAAGATGCAGAGCGTTCGCACCTGTAGTATGTCTTTTGTCTCTGAAACAAAAACCTTGGCCTATGGAGAAGATCTCAGTGATGGTTTGAGGAATAGAGCTTGTACTTTCTGTATTTTCACAGCAGAGATCTAGCTTCCCTCTGATATGTGCTTGGCAGAGCGATATGTTGAGTCATGGGCACTGATAACTTCTCTGCAGTCACAAAGTGTGTTGTTTTGATACCCACGCCGCCCTTTTTTTTGGTTTTTTTGTTGTGTTTTGTTTTCCTAGATTGAGGTGGTTAACGCAGACAAATCGGCAGTATTTCAGGACCAATCAAACTGTAAGAACGTATCCTGTTGTTCCATTAATGGCCCATTACTGCGACCCCTCACAGGTAGCGGGGACACCCAGCCCCACTTAAATCCTCAACTGTTGACTGACAATGAAAATTGAAACAACACAACGCATTTTCAGCCTTTTATTTTGGGTAAAACATCCCAACTATATAGCTTTGACTTGAACAAAAAAACTCCATAAAAATGAAAGCTCTCAGGAAGAATCACTCCCACAGTTAGTTACTCACAACTTTCTAAAACATTATTTTATAATGCCAACGTTGTCTGACAAATCAGCTTAAGTACAGGTTAATGACGACAGATGTGCTATCGGCATCTAAATAACAGTTTGAATGACTAAGCACAGAGATAGTTAGAGACAACAGAAGGCTTTCTCTTTCACTCGATGAAGTACACTTGATGTTTTTTCACTTTACACACAGCAGTTTCTGAGTAGACCTTATTGGATTATCCAGATCTTTTGACAGACACATGGATTTAGCGTTTACTGACCTTGTGTGCTTCTCCAAACCCCATTTGTGTTAGTTCAGTAATAAAAAGGACTATTGAAGGACTTGAGTGTTTTGGTGGAGCAGAACCGTAAAGTTTTGATGCGTTGCATTCTCCTGGATTGCAAATAATAAAGGTGAAGATGATTTCGACCATATGATGTAATAGCCGGTGTATAAACAAAGCTGTAAAGTCCGACAATAGTTTGTGTAGACAATATACAGATAGACAGTGTATGATGCTGAATTATTTTGTAAGCTAACCAAACATGACATTTTACATTACAACGCCGCTCTGCTCCCTGTTAGGATGCAAAATGAAGGTGGGAGTTTCTGTGGGAGAGAGAAAAATGGGGCGCTCTGTGGAGAGATAACATCCTGCCATTGATAACTGCATATAAATTCACATCTATTCTGCTTCTCAAAAAAACAGTGCTCTTCATTACATATTTTTTTTAGATTAAACCTCACAAGAGCTGAAATATAAATGTAAATATAAATCCAGGATGAAAAAAAGTAAAAGACTCTGTGGCTGCTTGAACAAAGTCTACAGAGATAGCCTGGTATTATAATGAACGTGAGCACATTAAACCGCTGTTCTGTCTCTCTTGCCCTTTCTGAGGTCAACTGCTGGGTTTTTAATGCAGCCGAACTGTTATTATAGCTGTTTTTATTTACATATTTTTCTGTTTCTGTTGTCAGACCACCGAAAGACAAAGAAATAACAAACAGCAGTCATTTAAACCCAGATCAAATGTCATCCAAGCTGCTGCACTGCTGTGGTAATCAACCATTTCTTTATAATAGAAACATCATCTGACTGAATCAACATCAATACAGGGTACTGATGAATGCAGTGCAATTGGCTGTGTCATTATTTGAAACGTGTGGAAGTTAGAAAGGACAGATGGCTGTCCTCCTAACTGTGCTGCCACAAAGCCCCCATCACCCTGTTAAACCTCCATGATGAAGTAGTCAGACAACAGGGCAAGTGAGAAATAAATTTGTTTGGGTCATGGTCATGTGATAAATACACTTTACTTCATGCTTAATATTCCTGTGACTTGTGACACAGAGTTGACAATATCCTGGATACTTAGATCTGTTACAGATTATTATAATGCATCCAGCACTGATACTGCTTTGGGGCTCCTCATTACATGAAAATGGAGCAATATGACGGCGCCATGTCACAACTCCTGGTAGCAGAGAAGACAACAGCCTGCATTTTAATAGGCTGGAAAATACTGTCTGCTTTCTGCAGCTTATTAAAGGGAAACTGCAACCAAACTGCAGTTGAAATGACATTTACATTTAACACGTCAATTCTTGTTTGTTTAATCCATAAAAATCTTCTAAGAAGTGTAGAAATGGGGGTGTTGCGTGCTGTTTCTTGGTCAGGACCGGTGACTGTTCATCACAGTGAAGTTGGCATGCTTGTACCCAACCAAGAAAGAATTTCTACATTTTTGTAGAAATTAAACAAATGAGTGCTCCACCAACCCTGAGTCTGAAATGTCCCAAAATGGCCACCAAACAAGGGAGTCAACCTTCCTGATTT
This sequence comes from Scortum barcoo, assembly GCA_023238725.1. Lineage (NCBI taxonomy): Eukaryota > Metazoa > Chordata > Actinopteri > Centrarchiformes > Terapontidae > Scortum > Scortum barcoo. Next base: position 5,929,908 of record CM041547.1, read on the forward strand.
AACTAACAGCGTGGCCTCCTGTTTGGCACCACCCTGGGCCAAACTTGCATTTTTTGCCCCATTAGTGATAAGCATCTAAAATTTGCTCTCCATTTTTCATTCATCCAAAATGTTTGTTCTTCACTGTGTAATGAGCCTTAGAGGACAGCTAGTGTGCTGTGCTTTTTATGTTTTCCTCCCCGTGTTATATCTTCTGTTATAAAAAAAAAAAAAAAAGGTCAAAAGTAAAGGTGGAATTACTCCTTAATGAGGGCGCTAGCAGCTATTAATCCTGATTTGTCCACCACTGGTTGTACAATCCCTCAACAACAACTTATGTTTACGCTCTCAGCTGAGCATGGATTAGGTTTTAGCATGAATAAGACACTTTTTTCTAGAAAACGGCCCATGTTTCATTTGATCCATAAGCAGGTTTCAGTTGCAAAGACATGTGACAGTCCTCTCTGCGGGTTGTGTACTCGGTGGTTCACGCTCTGATGGTTGCTCAGTGTTGTGTTTAATATGAAGTTCCTCTCTGTGTTATGGTGGAGTCAACAAATTGATTTACTCCCCATTAAGCATGCTGGAGAGAGGACTGACAGCAGGCTTTAACAATTAAAATTAATCGAAGAGAATGGGGTGAAACACACTGTTTGTTCTTCTTTATCCAGCTCAGATTGTGTTTTGCGCGGAGACAACTTGATTAATTGGTGTTTCATCTCCATGTCCGACCTCGCATATAGTGCGAGAACAAACACCGTTATCTGCACAAACAGAAAGATTTTTTTAATAACAGTAACAGAAATCACTTCAAGACAAACTATGCCAGGGTGAAGAGAAGTTCAGGTGAAGCAAAAAGGGAAACTTACTTTTGTTGAGAGGTAAAAATGAGTTGAAAGCATTGAACTCAGGTTGATGTGGTGGTGGAGTTTTTCCCACGTGCACGTTTGCAGATTACATACGGCAGAAATGATGTAGGCCTGATTGAACTCTCCTCAGAAGCCACACAGTGCTTAAAATGGGGGATGCAGTTTCAGTGCGCCTGTAATAATATGGAATAATCATGAGGCTACAACTCAGTGAGGACAAAAACACAAATGCAGCTGCAGTTTCCACGGCTGGGGACGGCCATAAACACTACATTACTTTCTGTAGGTCCCGAATAAATGACAGCTGTGGGACTGTAAAAAGAACCTTATCAAATATTAACAAAGTGGTTTTAAAACTGTTTCCCTGAGAAACATTAAATGCTGTCATATGTTTTAGAAGATATCTCTGTTTAGGTTTGTAGTAACATAATTATTCCATTATGTTGTTGGTTGTACTCAGTCCTTTCCCCATTGCAATGAAAAATAACATTTCTGGCACAACTTTTTGGAGAGTTTTTGGGATGAAATATCAGACAATAGAGTTGTTTTTGGATGAAGATATGAAACAAGGAGTTGATTTGCTTTATAGTGTAGACACTGTGAAAAACACCAGATCCTACCCTCTTAATTATTTAAACACAATACACAAAAGTTTGTGCTGTTACTTTGCGACAGCCTGCTGCTGATATAATCCTGGTAATCTAGGCACTTTTAAAATGAGCCAAATGTCTCTCAGTTTAGACGCCGCAGATGTCCGTCTGTCTTTACATGGCTTTGCAGATTTAATCAACTGTAAGGCCAGCTGATGAAAGAAAATCATTTGAATCCCAGCTTTTGGTCCAAACTGCGAGAGAATCTTTAGTATAAATCTACTGCCATTGTTGCCTTAATCGCATTACGTTCCTTTTATTTAGATTTGTGTGCTGGTTGCAGAATATGTAATCCCGGTGAAACAAGCACAACATACTTTAAAGGAATTAGTGCAAGTTAGTGCAACCATCTGCAACGACTAAAGACATTAAAACAGTGGAGAACATCAGTGCACAGTGTGAGCACAACAGCCACTCATCCCTGACACCCAAATTTCCCCATATTGTGTTATTTAACCTGCACAGCACTGACTGTTTAAGTGATAACATCTACTGTGAAAGATCATCAGCCTCTCTGTCATCGTGGTGGCATTTTTGGACTTCTGCAGACAGAAACAGAAACACCTGCGTCACATGGTATTTCATATTTGATGGAGTTATATGGCAGTGACACGCTGTCTTATTTGAAATGAGTTAAGTGTGCTGTTGGCTGGGCTAGGAGATGTGAACAGAGGCTCATAGGAGGCGGAAACAGCCCCCAGCAAGTTCCCGAGTTGGCAGGCAGCACTTGTTTTCTGAGGCCAGGATGTTTTTTCTGAAATTTTTTTTTTTCCTTACAACCAGCTTCCTGTCTGAGTAAATTATAATAATAAGTCAGATCAGCAGCCAGAGAAAAAGAAAACTTATTTGGTATATTGGTGAAATGAAATCAGAATGCAAAGTCAATTGGAGTGCTATTTTGAATGAGAATACACTTTGGCTGAACGTCTCCCTGTTGTCAGAGACGAAGCCCGGCTAACCAGCCACCAGCTCTGTGAGCACAGCTTAGCCACAGAAAATACATAAATCTGCATCCAGGGGAATTTTGAACTTATTTTATCATACCCGGAGAGACCACTGTCAGTATTGAAATTGGTGCATTCTCACAGGGAATTTGGCAGGTTTGCTCTCCCCGAATGAAGCGACACACTGGGCTTTTATTAGTGTCATTCACTGGCCGGCCGCGCTCCGTCGTCTGCCACTTGGTTAACAACATCATCTCATTAGCTGGATGCATGTGGGCTTGTGGCACATGCTTCTTTTACCTGTTTTTTATTTCTTCTCCCTCACCATGCTACATTGTGTGATGATAATGAGATGACTCGCTTCCAGGCAACAAATCTTTTCTCCCAATCGGATTTGTTATTGCATGAAGAGAAAGAGGTTGATGTTTATGATAATTAGAGTTTGGGGTATATGAAAACATAGATGATACTCTGCATACAGTGAGTACCATTTATGTGCCTTTCGGATAAATGTTGATGACTCTTGTGTGCACTGGCCTGATTGGCTGTGGTTATGTAATACCTGTATTTATCACATCTCATGTTGCTATGGTTTGTTTAGTTTTACAGTAAATATGATCATACATGTCACACAAATTTTCTCTCCTTCTCTATTTTTTTTGTTGGTGTAAAAGTCGGCTGCACCTTCTGCTGTATGAAGACAGATCTCCGGCTGCAGTGGGTGTGCTGATGTTTTCATTCAAAACCCTTTGAGAGTGAACCAAAACTGATGTGAAAATAGCAGCGTCACTTGACATCTTTAAACTGATTTATTTCAGAGAACAGAGGCTGTTCACCCCGAACATGTGATATTTAACACCTACAATTAGGTGTAAAAAGCCATTTTGACAAGTGTAAAGGCTCGTTAGGCGACGGGCAGGATGACAGTGGAAAGGCTCGCTATTACATCAGACCACTTTTCTCTTTCAGATTCCAGAAAGTGATATTATTAGGAAGCACAACAATACCACACATGCCAGAAAAAATGAAGCCAGTATACCCATAATCCCTGCACGGTCCCTGCTGCGGTCCCCGTGAGAGGAAACCTCGCGAGCTGCTGCGCATTTGCATTGGCGCTCCAGCTGATAACACCCACCAGTCCCCAACATCAAACTCCCAACACTGAGTCACCCATCTATTATACATGAGTCACTTTTGTGCTGCCTGAATGGAACATCTTCTTTCTTGGCTCGTTAATTCATTAAAACGAATGTGCGGCTCTGCTGACACCAGCGGCGCTTGACAGTTTGGGCATGGTAATTTCACTTTGTTTATTCAACAGTGAAGCGAAGATTAATAAGTTTTGTTTGGCTCAGCTATAACGACCTAATTTTTACATTGCGTGGCGATGTGAAGCCTCGGAGGAAGGGAGGCTCAGCGCAGGTACATCTCAGGAGCTCGTCTTTGTTTCAGAACTTTTGAAATCTCGAAGCGCTATAGACAGCACGAGTAGATATGATTCGGCTACAAGTCTATTAACTCGCTGAAAGGGCTGCTGCTTCGGAAGACCGCGCTATATTCAGAACACCTTACTCAGTGATGAAATAATCAGGGGGTGTTGTCAGTCACTGTTAGCCTTTTAGTCTGGAAGCGCTACAGCACCAGTAGGGGGAGGCCAGTTATGTGTAGGCTTGACACTGATGGGGTTTGATGGCTCTTTGAAAATGTTGTTACTCATTGTGCGTTAGTGTGCTATTTTGGAGGGTTTATTTTTTCCCCCCCGTGTTTGTTTTTCGCCTCAAAACGTCCAGAACACTTTGTGCTCGGGAGGCTGTGAAGTGTGCCAGGCAGAAGTGATGACTGTGCCATGAAAGGGCTTTAAATTAGCCGTCCAGCACGGTTACGCTACACATCAGTGTGCTGCCACGCTCAGATTTAATCAATCTACTTTACGAAGCCCCCAGGTTGTGTTGTGTGTATGTGTGTGTGTGTATGTGGGGGGCATTTTGTGTTGTTGTGTTGTGTGGTTTATATGAAACATTTATACATTACAGTGACCCCTCCTCGATCGCGGCGGTTGCGTTCCAGATCCCCCCGCCAAAGGTTAAAATCCGCCAAGTAGAAACCATATGTTTATATGGTTATTTTTCTATATATTTTAAGCCCTTATAAACCCTCTCACACTCTTATAAACATTTCCCACATAGTTATACAGTATTAACTCTTTATATCCTCTTATAAGATTCATTGAAATTATGTATATAAACACACTGTTCATATACTACGCACAAATATATGTATTGTATATCATTGAGAAGTTTTATTTAATATGTAATACAGTTTTAAACACATTGTAATAATACATATTTTAACAAAAATAATTTGTATATTTACTGTAATATATAGTAATGCACTCGTTTTACTTACTTACCCAGTTATATTAGATGTATTGTGATTATCTAATATAAAATGTGTGTACCGTACAGTATATGTAATGTACATAATGTATATATTTATAACTCATTTTCAACATATTTTAATTTTTTTAATAATTACACTAAACTTATGTAGAAAATTAGTTATGGGTAGTCACCAACAATGACAGAAGGAGCAGATTGTTTTGGATGCATAATGAAGGGCTTGACTACGCACAGAAAACACAAAGATAAGCACAAAACAACACAAAAGTTAACACTTTACGCAGCGAAACACGTTAATGCTGAATGAGCGAGACGAGATGCTGGCTAACGCAAAGCTGAATCTAATGCTGCTCTCCTTTGCTGAGCCAATCAGCGCCCAGGATACATAACCGTGCAAATATGTCCGCAGAAATCCGCGAACCAACGAAAAATATGCGATATATATTTAGATATGCTTGCATATAAAATCCGCGATAGAGTGAAAGCCACGAAAGTCAAAGTGCAATATAGCGAGGGATTACTGTACTGCATTTAAAGGTACAATGACATGATGTCGTCAAGGTTTGACCTTCAGTCATCGTGCTCTGTTTCATGTTTCTTAAAAACATCACTTTGTTAGTTGGTTACTTTTTTTGAGCTGCTTGTTTTTCTTTTTGTATACCAACACCAACAATGAATTGATCTTACTAAGTTCTATCTGTGTAGCTGGACTCTGATATTCGTATATGTCTTATTGATTGAGAATAAGGAAAGCCTTATCCCTTCAGTGCTTCAGTGTCAGTCGAAGCCTAAGAGGTTGTTTACATGCAGACCCCCTTCACATCAGTTTAGGTAGGTTAAATAAGGTCTAATAATGTAAGAAATTTCATGTAAGAATTGCACTTCAGAGGGAAACTGCCTTTCATGTGGAGCCGCTCAGCTCACCACGAAGTCTGAATGTCAGCCCCGTGCAGTTTTACTGATAAATCCCACTGCTCCCATTTATCTCAGGTCTGGATACAAGCCTCTATAAATAACTCCCAAGCTGATTTTGTGTTTACAACTTGTAATCCTGTGAACACTAAGTACCTGAGGGTTGATATGGAACGAGTAAATCTGTCACAGAGAGCACTTGAACGCACGTTGCAGGAGTTCCTACATTAAGTGGAGAAAGTTGACTCCAATGAACATTTATTTTTTATACCCACTTATTTATACTCAGGGTAAGCGGAAGACAGGAGCCTTTTCCTGCATACTTTGGGTGGAAAGGAGAATAAGTATGAAAAGATCCAAGGGCAGATTTATATGCCACAAGAAACTTGAATCTTTTATTTTTGAATTTTAACAACTCAACTTGTATAAATTAATTAAAAATGTAATTTGAGTCACATAATATGAATAAGTACAGTTTAACTTGATAAAACTTAAAAAACTGAATATTAATATTTGAAATTTAATTTATGAGTTTGGAACTGAATTCCAGTAAATTTTAAACTGAATGTGATATTATGACATTGAATTCAGCTTCTCTGAAACCATATTTGCATTTATACATGTATTTATTTGAACTCTCCACATACACTCAGTTCTCACACTTCAATTTCAGTTCTTGTCATTCAGATTCTGGTCAAATTTCAGTTTCAGGAGACGAACTATAATGACTGTTTTCTCTCAGTGATATCAACAAGCAGTGGGAGAAAGATGGTTTGAAAGCCTAAAAATGTTTTCTTTAATCTCTGTAAAAATGTAGTTGTATGTCTTCTTGTTGTGGATAAAAATGACTTTATTTGAATATTGCACCTGATCCATGCTAACATTTTGGCATTTCTCTCTCCATGATTGACAGCCCATTGGTTCACATTTAAATTCCATCCTTTGCTGTAGTTTCATTTTTCATATAATTTACCATTTCATTGGGTCATTTATTCAGCTATTTATCAAAAACGTGTCATATACATTCACCTAATCTGGAAGAAAGATGTTTTAAAAAAAAAAAAAAGCTACCATGCCTATAAAAGGTTGTCAAAGTGCAAAGGTTCAAAGAAAAGAAAACGTTTTGGAACTAACAAACGGACCCAGACAAAAGGCATATTGAAGCGTATTTCAAAGATGAAAGTCCTATTTGGTAATTGTACAGAGGGAACAGTAAAGGTACTCAAACTTCAGAAAGTCAAAGTGAGGCAACAAAGGAGACGAAACTTTGAACTGTGACTCTAAAACCTCTAAATCAGCAGTTAATAAACATCAAAAAAGGGACAGCGGGCACAGAGCTGCGGTTAAAGGCTGGTACATTACCACTGATTACTCTGATAAAAGGCGATTTTTTTTGTGACGCATGCAGTCACAATTCAACCCTCCTTATGCCCCCTTATAATTTACTACCAACCAGCTATGTATTGTACAGCATGTCTGCCCTGCCCCCACCCCAGGACACCATAACTCTGAAGCAGAGAGGTGATCCATGGTTAATACGGCCCATGTCTTATCTACCAATCAGCATAAAGCTCCATAGATCTAATGACGAGGGGGCGCATGAGGGGAAACTCAGACATGGAAATGAAATCGAACTTTCGCTAAATGGGAGTGGTGCTGAATTCTGCCGTGTGAGCAACTTTGGCTGGCAGCTGGAGTTCTGCTTATTAAGGCGACGCTCTTTGTCAAAAAGGTGGAGGGGGGGGGTTCTTCCAAAACACAAAAAAAGAGCTATTACGTTGTGATGAGTCCCTGCCAGCGTGTTCACTTACAGTAAACGTCCCGACTTTGCCGAGGCTAATCTTAAACTCATCCTTTTTGTAGATTGATAAACAGTCTCCTCCTACTCTTTGGCATTTGTGTCTCCTAAAAAAGCATATTTAATTGCCAAGTTACATCTTCTGCCGGGATCTTGATGCAAAAAAATGAAGTCGTTTTTAGAATCAACAGGTCCTGAGTGTGTTTGGAAATTAGTACGAGTAAACACAGTGTGCATCGAGTTTCTCCTCAGCGTGCGTCAACATAACTCTCTCACTTTGAGATAAAATTGTGCATTCACTTTTTTTTTGTCTGCATGTTTAAATGACAAAATAATAGCACAAATAAATAATCTCATCATGCAAATCATTGACGTCTAAAATGTTTGTCTAGTGAGTCATGTGAGCTGTTCTCTATTATCTTCCTGTGCGTTTGTTGCTTTATATTTATTGAGTTACACGTTAATCATCATTCTTGTTGGATCAGATGATCAGCTGATTAATCACTTAGAAAATCAGCAAGTTAATTGGTACCAATTTTGATGATAATTTTATTGTTTCTCAAGCAAAAATTCAGCTTCTTGTTTTTGGAGATTTGCTGCTTTTTTGCCTTTTTATGTACAAGGAAAGGAGACTGAACACCTTTGGGTGGTAGGTCGTTTTTATTTATTTATTTTCAGAGAAAAGCAATATGAGGGTGTCAACCCGGCCTGGAAGATTGTGACAGAAATTGAAACAGTGGTTGGGTACAGCTTTAATTTTATATCCACCTTGATTTAATCAGAAGGGGTCTTGCTGGGGGATTTAATTACTTCTAAGCCTCTAAGCTACTAACAGGCTACGACATTAAGTGATTGCCAAGCGTTACCACCTGAACCTCTGTGAACTCGACTATCTTTCCGCGGTCCCTCCTCCTCCCCCGTGGCATCGTTCACTCACTCGGCATTGGTTTCAGTTCCTGTGTAAGGATGCGGACATATTATTCTGTTATAATTGTTCTTCACATTCTTAATTAAAGAGTTCCTCATCAAGGCATCACTCTCATGTGTTGTCTCGTGTATTTTTACTCTTCAGCTCTTCAGCCCTCTCATAATAGATAAGACTTCCCTTTGAAGCTTGGCAGTCGACCTAAAAATGACAACCTGTTACCATGGCAGTTGCAGCAGAGGATAGAAAGAGCTGTAATGTCGAGGTAAAGCGTTCTTAAATGACCATTTTCAGTAATGGACGGACGGACCTTTGTTGTCGTTACGTAACATACTTATGAAGTTTTATAATAGAAGATGTTCACCTGATGTTCTGTTTATGAACTACAACTTCAATTTATTGTTTGAAATTCATGTTTGCAAAAAAAATCTGTAATCCTCCCACAGCCAGTTTGTTGGTATGAGTTTTGAAATTCAGATAATTGTTGTGGGAAAATTACTCCCTGAATTCAGACTGCAAAACTGTTTTGTTCAGACACAAAAGGAAATCTGGGGGATCTAAAAATATGGTCGAAAATAATATTTTAATGAAAATTTCAGTTTTAATAATTTACCACCTATTTTTTGTGTCTGATGTGTGTTGTCTCCACAGTTTGGAAGAACTCTGTCGAGAACAAACACTAAAGCAATTTTCTTTTGAACATTTGCTGGATGATTTTCATTATTTTTATACCTTTAGTCAGAATTTAATTTTTATGAATTTATTTTAATGTTATTTAAATTTTAATTGGGTTCACTTTTCCACCTTGTTCATTGGCCAAAATCTTTTAACGATGACATTTTAAACTTTTTAAGATTTAATTAACTCCCCAGTCAAAGCCATATTAGATCTTGTATCTTTAAATCTTTCAGAGGAACGTCAACCAACTTAAAGAACGGAGTTTGACATTTTGCCAAAAACTTTTATTTGAACATCGCCAGTGTACTATGTAACACTTCTCTACACAGATGGGTGAACATTTTTAATTAATTCTTAACTCTAAATTAATTAGTCCGTCCGTGGAGAAGAAGAGGCGGCTGGAAGATTGAACAGCGCTTCTTGTACGTGTTTCTGGGGTCAGGTCCGAGGACAGATACTTTACTCCATCTTTCCTCCGCAGTACTGTATTAGCCAGCTGAAGTCTACACTGACAGCTCTACATAATGAGGGCGAGCGGGGGTGTTTACTTGACTCCCGCCCTGAGGCTTTCATCCACTGTCAGGTCAGTGGCCATCATGTTAGCTAGCGTGAATACCCAAACCATGGCACTGTGTTAGCGCTAGTTGGATTTTTCTTTTTTTCCTCCCTTGTTAGATGTCAAAGCCACTGCCGTGCGGCACACATGTATGAGCTGAGAGACATGGCTGCTACTTCACATGGGCTCAGTCGCAGCTGCAGGGCCAGGTATCAATCATACGACGCCGCTGTGACGCAACATAATCGCAGACAATGGATAGCGGGTGAAGATGAGATGAGGTACTATCAACCTATTTTATGCAACACATTCATGATTGAGGGCCGTTTTGTTGATTCAATGAGGGACAAGCAGAGTCTTTTTGTCCTGCATCCTCTTTTTCTCCCACCCATTTATTTCTGTGGAGGAGTTTTGGAGCTTTTCCAAGTTGACACAGTTTCTTCTGGTTTGAGTCAGGGAGACGGTGGACATTTTCCTGCCAGTTTCCAGGAAAAAAAAAACAAAGCAAAAAAATGGCACTGCAGGCTGTAATATTCTAAAAGGGTTAGCGGCCCACTGAAATTAAACAGAAACTCGCTTTAACGATCGACTAAAATGGCACACCATTTCTTAAAGGCGACATAGACAGATGTTTCTTGTTGCCCCTTTAAAATATGTTCATTTAAAGAAATTTCTTTATACTGATGGGTCTGTGTGTGGCAAAACTGATCCTGGCAACATAATGTAATGTGCAATTTAGCAAAATGATTGCAGGTTAAACAAAGGCCATCACAGAGAGAAGATGTGCACCAAGTAACAGCAAGTTAATATATTCCATTAGAAAAAAAAAAAAATTTCTGAACAGTTTAACAGAGACATATCTGCTGTATTCCAGCATACATGACTTTAGTGTAAAGTCTGTTTTCCTTCAAGTGGCCTTGCTGCTGTCGTACCTCCATCTGTTTCCTTTCAATCAACCTACCACATCTGCATTGAATTAGTCACTGGCGTCAGTGTGTGACAAAATATTACACAATAATTCATATTATAGGCATGTGAACAGCGACAGCCATACTCTCCTCTTCCAACACCAGTTTTTCAAATCGAGTCTTTTTTTAAGGTTAGAGGTCTACTGAACAGCTGAATAATGGCTCTGGTAACAGGCAGTCCTTCACTCTGTTTTCTCTCACACTCACTCACTCTCCTGTCAAGCTATAGGCTAGTACTTGTTACTTCAGCGTGTGATTCGGTGGTATTCAGCAGTGCACATAGTTTTGTAATGGCTTGTGAGAATATCAGTTTTTTTTGGAGACATTACTTTTTTGCAGCACTATAAATAATAGTGCTGCAATAATAATAAACAATTGGTGCTCGTGGCCTGCACATACATCCCTGCACCACCCCCACTATCTTCTCACATGTCAGTCTGTGAATCTCATTTATTTCTCGGCTACATGACGGATTAGACTCTTTGTTGAAATGTTCGTTGACCATTGTCTGTTGAAATGTCAGGAGAGGCTTGGTAAGAAAACGTGACGTGAGGAATAGAAACCCTGAGTATCACTTACAGGTTTTTCCCTTGGGCTTAATGGATACTAACTCTTAAACAATGTCTTTAAAGGGGTTTAGAAAGGTAGAAAAAATGTTTTTTTCAGGGGTAATATACTCTGAAAGTACAGTCACAAAACCACACTTTATGAATAGAATAGAAAATTACAACCCTAAATTAAATAAAAAATAAGCGTATATCTCAATTTAAGGTGTTCAGCAACAGGCAAAACTGTAACTTGACTGGCAGTAATGAAAGAAAGTGGCTCAGTCCACACTTAATAATGTACGCTGCTTTTTAAACATCTCCAAACATAGTTCAGATATTCACAAAGTGCCAAAGACATCCGTGTGCCAGAAACATCCGTGTGTGTGTGTGGTATCAATCTCAGTTGCTGACAGCAAAACCTGCAAATGAAGCAGAGATTTAGGCATCAACAAACCGGTGAGAAAAGCTCAGACAAAAACACAACCACAGAAATAGCTTATTTAAAAAATACTGTTCATGTACGACCCTTTTGTTCATAATCCCAAAGTAATTAATAAAGTAACTCTTTATCCTTTCAAAGCGAGCATTACTGATATGTATATATTTAGTCCTTGAATATGATATTAATAGGATTAAACATTTTTATATTTAGTCCAACGCAGACAAGCACTCATAAATTGGGTCCAATTGGATATTAGTTTTATCCATGTAACAGTTAAACTTCTATAGTTCTTTCTCTGTTCATCAAACATCAGAGCAAAATAAACAACAGCTTTTTGAAATTGAATCGCATGAGACAGACATTAAAATCAAGTGTTTTGTGCTTTGTCCAGTGGGAATGAGATGTGTAGAAAGCATTTTTTCCCCCCTCCAACAGCGTACAACAGAGAGCAACGCAGACCACACGCTCATCCTCAGCTTTGAAGTGCTTTGAGGATTAGACTGGATTTCAGCGTGGTTAGTTGGCTTGTGTCAGATAGATCAATGGTGACTAGATACTCGTCTGAAGACGGGGGTGAGCATCTGCCAGCGAAAGCTTTGAAAAGGAGGGCTCATGTTAATGACTCTGCCTCCAGAGGTTCGTCTCGTCTCTCACTTTCTTGCGGAGATACTGGAGCACTCTCATCTCGTAATATTCCCAAAGGTCGGCACTTAAACATGCAAGAGTGCATTTGTAGCTGCAGTGACACGATGGAAATGTAATTTCTCCCTCTTGGATGGGAGTGTAATTGTTGTGTGAGTGCTCTGTGAGCGCAGCGCGACAATGTCCCTCCCCGTCTGTCTTTGTGTCTGAACAGCATCACAGTTCCTCAGGAGATCCACAGTCCTGCAGCTCAGTCACTGCCTCCTTCATGTTCCTCCACAGCTCACGTCCAGGTGTGTGTGTGTGTGTGTGTCCACTTGTGTGTCAGCTGCTTTTGAGTGCATTTATGTTGTAAAGTGCAAATGGGATTCTTCTCAGCGACGAATCAAGAAGGTTTAAATCACCTGGAAGCATTTTTAATCTGCCAGAAGGTGGTATTAATACCTTTCCAATTAATGCTGCATAATGGACACGTTTCCGTCTCATTCAGGCCGACCTCCTTTATTTCCATCACTTCATATTCATCCTCTGTCCATCTCTGAGGCAGCTGTCGGCCATGATCTGGTGTGTGTGAGTGCCTCTGATTATTCTACATCAGACCTCTGCTGTTACACATCAAGCTGCAATAATTTCACTGCTGTGATGTGTTTGCAATAATTTCTTCACTCAATTAAAGACTGTCTTTGACTCTCAGTGGTTTTTGCCAAATGCTAAAAGCATCATTATTGTGTGTTCATTCTTGACCTTGGAAACAGCAATTGACAAACAACCTCACCTCCAGGTTTTTTTTTTGCCGCGGGGCTCGAGCTTATTTGAAATCATTTAGATGGAGGTCGATTCTTCTGACAGAGTTTGCGCAGATCAAGGAAATGTCTTTCATGGGTTTTTGAACATCTGAAATTCACAACTGAGTAAACTCTGCTGATGAAGATCATGCGACGTGATTAAAAGAACCAGAGCAGCCAGTAGATGGACTTTGAGGTGAGGTAGTTTTTCGAACACTATATTGTGTTAAGCAGCTTCTCTAACTGCACAAAGGAAACCTCATCTCATCGTCAATATAAAACCCGTCAATATTATATTTTGGATGACTTCAGTTTGAAAAAGGTATAACTCTCACTTTATGAAATACTCTTTTATTGTGTTTTTTATGTGAAACTGAAGTCAGATGTAGTTATTTCTTTTAAATGTGTTTTATGTCATTAAAAAAGAAAACAATAAGGTATTTTGGGAAATATCAGCCTCTGTCTGTGTCAGTGTTTGAGAAGCACTTATGAAACCCAGAGCTGTGAAATATAAATGTCTCCTTTTGGTACTATTGTTTCTCGAGACATGTTGTTAATAATGTTGATGTTAAGCTTTACCTGGGAAAAAAACATGCAGACTAATTTCAGTCGGACTTCAAATACAGACAAGTTAATAATAAAAGTTATTCAACCACTGCTGCAGAGTATTTCATGAGAGAGAGAGACTGTCTGTGTGCCACTATTAGCGGTTCAATAGGAAGGTGAATTAAAAAATTAGGTGAAAAGAGCATAAAGAGAGGCATTTATAGAATATAGAAATAATAATTCATCACTCAAAAAGTATCAGTAAAAAAGTGATCTCATTTTTCAAGCTCTTTGAGAAAATGACACACTTTTCCAGTCCCCAGTGAGTTAATCAAATTCTGCCCTACTTGAAAACCACTGAATTGAAATGACAGGTTTGCTGTGTTTCATTACAGTTATATTGATTGAATAGGATTTTTTATACATTCACAAAAAGATGAGAGCGCCGTGTCTCACTGCTCGTGGGTATTTTTGACTTGAGTGGAACCTTTTGGAGTGTGTATTAAAAAATGAAGCTGCAGCTTAAATGTGATACGATCATCCAAAATGCATTAGATCTAAGCACATGAACACAGAAAAAAAGAATATTTTTGGCAATTACACAACATTTATAGCCTAAACACTGCGCCTCGGTATGGTCCAGTGAACATTTCATGCTCTTCCAGATCAGAGATAGAGACATTCATCACTGTACTCGCTCTGCTCCCTCTGCTGTGTAACTGCTCACTGTCGCTGTTTCCAGAAGCAGTTCTATATTTTAAGGCCACAGACCGAGAAATCAAAGCCCCCCTCATCCCCCACCAACCTCTGCCACGCTTGCCGTGGTTATCTTTTGTTTAGCGTCACTGTGAATTGGTCAGCGATGTGTGAAATGAAACTTGGCCTGGTCCTGTCGCTGCCTTGCCTTTTATGGATCGTGTGGATTCATCAGAGGACGGAGCTGTACCTGGTCATGACATCTGCGAAAAATGAAATATTACGATGAGATACACAAGCAGCACGAGCATCGTGCCATCACACAGGTGAGAAAGTGAAAGATTGTATCCTTCCACAGAAACCCTTTCGTGACTTATAGGAGACGTTGATGAGAAGTCAATTAGAACATATGAAAGCAAAGTGAGGCAGATTGTCTGCAGATATTAAAAAAAGGGCGACAGGAAGAAGTAATTAAATCCAATCGACGAGCTGTCAGTCTGGCTGGCAGACAGGTAATCACTGAAGCGTGCAGGCAAAACATGAATAGCCGACCCCAGGGAGCAGAAACAAGGGAGGTGAGGTGGCAACTGATGGCTGTAACGCCGCGTTGAGAAAAAAAATACTTCAAGTTTTTCTTGTGTGTCTGCTCTGCGCTGCTTGTACAAACTCTTAATACATCTTCAAAGAGAGGCAGTTTAGAGTCACCACGGGGCATCTAAACTGCCACAGACCACGACAATAAAAGTTGAGTTTAAGTTCCAGTCTTCAACAGGCACGCTGAAAAGTAAGTTGATATTGGTCTGATGCACAGCAGCTATACAGGCAGGGCTAATAATAACACTATACATACACTTCACAGCAGTGAATTGAGTGCGAATTTCACCGTCACCTTGGCATCTCCCAAGCCGGATGGGATCATGTTGTTACTGACAAGTACCGACGACAGCTGCAATCCCGGTTTCTTTTGAGTGACAAATCTCGGATCACAGGTGACACACTCAAAGAAGAAAGACGAGCCAGAGGAATACCGCTCGCATCCAGAGAACATAAGTTAGCGCTGCGCTTTTCGAAGCCTTCACATTTTTGTAACTTAACTATAAAGCAGGGTCAGAATAAAGAAACACTCAGTGATGCTGGATCTGTAGCGTAGCATGTAACGTGGTTCTTTTATACCCTTGATTTACCAGTTCGCTCCCAATCCCTGTGATCATCTGGCCGCTCATCATCGTGACTGCGGTTCAAAAGGCAATTTCTGACGCTGATTCAGAGCCTCTCATAAATGTTACTGGCATCGTAACAGCTGTGGAGCAGGCTTTGGCAACCTCAACCCGCCATCACTGCCTTGCTCTTCAAACCACTTTGGCCAATTAATGGATGCAGGGGCATTGTGAGTCTAGAGAGAATCACACTGTCACCAGCAACAAAATGCAGAAAATCACCTTTAAAAGCCAGGACTAAAGCACTGCTGTCCCTCTCAGACATTATTTGAATCATCAGAATCTTCAATAAATGTTATAAACAACTGGGAAATGTTTGCGGTTTACCTATTCTTACTGAATGTCCCCAAATTTACTACTACATACACAATGTGGGGAAACTCATACGACATGGGTGCTATTTTAAGTGTGAGAAAAGTAATTTCATTTGAATCACAAAATGACCCACTCCTTCCCCGAATCCACCTGGTTGGCTGTAAATATTAACCCTGTGATTTTTTCACACTCACGTCACCTTCATCAGCAGGGGCAACTAAATGTGTTCCAAAATAATTAATTTCGCTCTCTGTGAGGTAATTATAGCTCATGCTCCCTTAAGAGCTGCTTCAGTTCAGTTTGTAGGTCCTTGAGCATTAACTGGAAGGTTCAGGTCATTTAAAAGCAGGCTGTTTGGTTCAGACAAAAAAATGTAGAATGCAGAATATTTTCTGCTCTCCCATAAAAATTTGCATAAGTTTTTGGGATCAAACTTTAAACCTTAATATGCCTCCGACTCTGATTACTGTTAACAAGGGTTGCCTGCATTATTCGGCTGCTAATTGGCGCGGCGAGTTAGCTGGCAGTTGGTTCTGTATTGTCGACTAAAAATAAGCACTCGTGGAAAAAACACACTCCCACTCACTGTGGCTTTTTGTGTTTAAGTATTTTCTCTTTGCGGACTGTGAGGTTTAGCTTAGTTTTAGTGTGTTTTAACAGGATGTAGAGCGAACTGGTGACAGCAACAACAACTGCTGCTTGCAGGGCAGAACCAGAAATAAACAGAGAGTAGGGTCGAACCCAGCAATTTCACATGTTTATCCGCTTTATACACACAGTTTTAAAGGAAATACAACAAGATGTCAGCAATCAAACAGATGTAACAAATGGAGTTTTGATAGGCAGCCATGCTTCCATCTCACCAGGTTTATATGAATCAAAATAATATTTAATCAGTAGAAAACCTTTATCCAACAAATATGTAGCACCTCATCCAATCCTGTATGTTTTCTCAGTAGATTACGGCTGAATTTAAACAGAAAATAATGTGGTTGACTGAGGAGTCGGTTCATCGGTTCAACCTGTGCACCTTCGTTCCCTCCAGCAGAAACATGCGTGGAGGAGGTTACAGCTTCAAGGATGTTTTATCTGAGACGGTTCAGGCATTATCAGAAAGTTTTCAGACTTTGTCAGTGTGCTGTTTAAAGTACTTTTCATTGCTCTCTCCACAACACTGCTGTGAAATTGAGTTTTCGTCAGCAGGTAGCACTGATTGTTACAATACAGGGCAGCTCTTTAAAGGTCTTAATTTTGAGTTTCCTCAAAACGGCCTGAGGAGCTATTAAAAAGTGCTTGATTTCTATAGGCAATTATATTAATGTTTAAAAAATGGTTTTGTATCTGATTGCGGGCTATCAGGAGACATTACTCGTATAATTTGGATGGTGAATTGTGCTGCGGGAGGTTCAGTCGGCATCATCAGACCTGCAGCAGGAACTGTCACAGCTGCTCACTACAGCAGCTAGGAAGCTAATCATCTCATAAAGTGTCAGTGTCAATTTTAGTACAAATTTAAATGAACATAATGAATAAATCCTTTCTTAACCCTTCCGTCCATTATCTGCCACTTATCCAGGTCCAGGTCTCCTTAATTTCATTACTGATATCCTGAGGAATTATTGATCTATACTGAATAAAATGCGGTATAATAAGAAATAATTCCAAGACGTATTATCTCTCCTGGTTTTCCATTACACTTTCTCAGTCCTGAGATATTCTGGGTGTAGGATGGCTGACTTTACAAGCCTATACACCAGCCTATCTTTCCCTGGGCGTTCACTGGTTGAAGGCAGTGTTCAGCCCGGAGAGGTCACCAGCTTATCGCAGGGTTAACACACACTCTAACTCAATACACCAGTCTGACATGTTTGTGAAACCCTCCGCTAACTTGGATGTCTGCTGCAGCGCCCACAGTACCGGCTGTCTCACCATCAGGACCTTGGACAGCTCTCTGACTTGCTGCCGGCTCAGTAAAGACCCACGGAGCTCAGAATCAGCGCCATGGACAGCGGCACTCTGCAGGCTGCCGCACCACTGTGTGTGGGTTCAAACATGGACGTTATGACATGGGAAGATTTGGAAGATGGCTGATACTTATGACAGGAGGCAGGAGAGACAGTTTTTTTTCTTCAATATTTACACCATAGAGTATTTTTAAAATAAAAACCTAAACATCTGGAACCTGCTGCCTTTCCGTGTTGGCAGATAGGACAAACTAAAAAATTGACAGCTGTCAATCTGGCTTTGGCAGAATCTTTTATGCTTTATTGAAGTTTTCCAGAGAGTTTTTAATTCTCTGAGCTCACTGAATTACATGCCAACAAGATGACAGTACCTAAAGCTGAGTTAGTGAATGGAAGCCTTGAATGTCGCTGAATCTCTACAACACATTCCTCCAAATGTTTCACAATAAAAGCCATGCAGTAACTTTAACATCAGAAACAGAAGTGGATCAGAAAGGTTAGGCTTCCTTTTAAAATATGAGCAAATATACTTATCAGACAGAGGCTCTGCAGTTGATTTAATAGTTTAATAACACTGCCTCTGTAGTAGCAGTGGATTTCTCTCCCAGTTTACTTTATTTATGTAGGATTAGGTGGAATTTCTCTGTGACAATGTTCTCATTAGCACTGAAGTTATTGTTGAGCTCTTAGTACTGACTTTACACACAAACTTATGATAAAACCTGCGTTCAGCTGCCGGACGACACTCTGGCCTCTGTTTTTGTTCCGTCTTCTCCAGTTTTCGTTCATCGTGTTTTGCTATGCGGCTGCATGCTCTCCACTCCGGCATCTCTTTTCTGTAACCTGATCTTAGTTTGCTGCTCTGACATTTTCTTCTTACAGGAACCGTCTGTCATAAAATGTTGAAAATTTATGGAAACCGAATCAGAGTTGCCCGGCGCGTTTGTCTCTTGATCTTTTGATCTGTTTACTCGCTGTCTAGACACAACCCCCACACTGGCTCATCCATCATTCACTATACTTTACTTGATTTCAGTTATCGCTGCTTCTGTGTACATTATTTATTGTGTGATTACTGTGGGAATTCTTTTATTTCTTGTCTTCCCTTCATGATACACTCCTTAAAAAACTGCGCCGATATTCAGAAAAATATTTTTTATGACTGATGTGCTGCCACCTCCCTTCCATAATATGCCTTCTGTTGTGCTGCAGCATTATTATTTTTCATTCAGTGTTGATAACTTAAATTTTTACTGCTACTGATTGAGATTAGTGCGTTAAGTAGCAGTGGCATGTTTATAATAGTCAATTATTAATTGCATCATAATCTCCACAGTCATTAGCTTTCTTCCGTCGCCGCCATGCTGTCAGCTGGAGTTGTCTGTGACACAGATATCAGACCACCCCCATTTAACACGAAGACAATATTACTCCTTTGTGCCTCACTTGTCTCGGTTGCTCCCCACCCACTAAATGAGCAGTAATGCAAACTATACGGCACATTCCGGAAATTAATTGGGTTCGACTGCGAACGTTTGCCGCGCAATGAATGTGTAGTTTTATCGCCCGTCCCCTTTCACTGACTGCTTAATGTCTCACTTTGGTCTGTGATTAAAAACCGAGATATTAGCTATTGTGTGTGTGGTTACAGAGAAGCTAAATTACACACCACCCAAGTCTTCTCTGAGGCTGAAAATACACAGCGGAGATTGCCGAGTCAAATGAAATAAAGTTATTTCAGTCCAGCTCTGGCAAATAAAGCAGAAAGGCCAAACATTAGCAACATGCAACATTATTATTGACCTCGGTATTTCCCAACAAAGGCTTATGTACTCTTGTTAAAGGTTACACAGGGAAATGACAATTAAATGAAGAACACGTGAACAGAAGCAAACACAATGTTTGTCTGTGGAAAGTTGTAAATAACTTGATTTGACATTTAAAATTAATTTGAGTTTGAGTGAAAATAACCAATTATTTCTTATTTTTTTATTTCAAACATTGAATCAGGAATCAGAAAAGCTTATGCTCTCACTATCACTAGTAAACATGGGCGGGGAAACACTTGATAACTTTTTAGCCAGTCCCCAAAGAGGATTTCACCTAAACACTGATGACTGTGTGTTATTTACAGCAGTCTGCGAGTCACCATCATCTTTCTGAAGTCTGTATTTTCAATAACTTACTATATATATGTGTGTGTATGTATGTGTGTGTGTGTGTGTATGTATGTATATATATATATATATATATATATATATATATATATATATATATAGATATATATATAAAAACAAAAACACGTCCATGTACATGAAACAGCACATGGCCTCAGTACCGGGTGAAGTTGCAGACAGTTAAAAGCAGTGTTCGTTTCCTTGTGTTGCCTGGTAACTCTACTGTTAAATCAGCTTTGTAAATTAGTTGTGAGGCTTGTGGTGCATATTTGATGATGCTGCTGTGCATCTGAAAGACTGTAAAGAGAGTGTAATCAACAGGCAGTGCTGTAAGCAAGAGTCCAGCTTTTGTTTTTTACCCCCTAGTGTGGGATTGTTGTGGATTGCCTGAAGCAGGTGTGTGATTGGAGAACATAGTAAGCCAACAGGAAGGGGGGGGGTGTCACATAAAGTAACGCACCTATACAGGAGAGGCAGGGGAGGCAGGTTTTTTTTCCTCAGTATTTACACCATAGAGTATTTTTAAAATAAAAACCTAAATATCTGGAACCTGGTGGTCAGAAACTGTCCTGCCTTTCTGTGTTGGCAGATACTAAAAAATTAAAGCACACATCAAATAGATTTTTCCAAAAGATGAATGAAAGTTTTTCTTATCACGCTGATGTTCAAGTGTTCTTGTTCTGAAAAGGTTGTTTAATTAGTGATGTGATGCTGTAAAAACAGGGTGAAACATTATGATTGACAGCTGTCAGTCTGACTTTGGCAGAATCTTTTATGCTAACATTGAAGGTTTCCTCTGAGCTCACTGAATTACATGCCAACAAGATGACAGTACCTAAAGCTGAGTTAGTGAATGGAAGCCTTGAATGTCGCTGAATCTCTACAACACATTCCTCCAAATTTTCACAATAAAAGCCATGCAGTAACTTTAACATCAGAAACAGAAGCAGATCAGAAAGGTTAGGCTTCCTTATAAGTATATAAGTAACGTACCCATACACAAAGTGCAGAAAGTGCAGAGTGGAGTGCAAAAGGAGAGTTTGAAAGAATTTTTTCTGACAGCCATATCATCCTGCTGAATTTCAGGCAGAATTTGCGTATCTTTGTGAATCTTTGACTCTGAGATCAATATTTGTGCGTCTGGCTGGTGGTCGCAGTTGCAGCAACACTCTTTCACAATCTGCATGATGGGCAGAGGTGATGCACATCACGGAGGCTGTAAAACAAGGAAGGCAAAAAAAAAAAAAAAACAATTTTGACATGCTAATCTTGTTGAGGCCTGGTGAGATCTATCAGCCTCAGAGTTGTTTGTTTTCCACAATGATACACAGCAGGGCATGAATGACAAATTACACGTCTGACATTGTTTTGTCTGATTAGGGATTAAAGACACTAAAGCCACGCAGTCTTCAGGAAAAACAGTAGATTGTGGGTCAACAAACATACACCACTCTGTCATTTCTCTTCTCTTTGCAGATCATCATTATTTCTCATGAGATGAATTAATGGCACAGGGGGATTGTGAGGGTGGTGAGCGCACTTGATATCGACCATAATCATCACATCTGAACATCGGGTGGGTGTGTGAACACTCAATGAGAGTCGGGTTAGGCTTGCATTTCGAGAAAAAGAAAATCAATAAAGGTCATCCGTCAAAGCTGGCCGGCTGGTGACTTTGTGAAACGGTAACATTTGAATGCCTCAGTTGTCTCGATTCTTGCTCAATGCTAGAAAGGGCAAAATGGTTAATGGGTGTATTTTTTTAGCGCTGTAAGTGCTTTACAAGGTTTTAACTGCTCATATGCTCACACACCGTGGCAGCCAGCTTTGCAAGAGTCGAGAGCAATTTGGGGTTCAGTGTCTTACCCAAGAGGAAGTGGGAATCTAACCCTCTTTACCTCCTGAGTCACAGCCAAAAGCATGTAAACATCTTTTAGTCAGTCACAGAAGGAAGCGTGCGTTAGTTCACATTTAAAGTCATTCTCTTTTCCAAAATATCTTCACGATTCATTACATACTTGATTCAGTGAATTGATCTGGGTTGGTGCTTCTTTTCTTTTTTAAAATGATCTGACTCGATACAGAACAGATCTGAAAGCCCTGTGGGTGAAATATATTTGTCTGAAACCTACTTGCCCATGAAAATGATTCTTTTTTGACAAGTATTTTTATTTCAGTGTATCAGCTCTCGGCAGGCGAGCCCGAACGTTCATTCCTGACACCGCTCCCTGTCTGAGGGAGGGGTCCCGGCACTAGGTCCTAAAGTTCAGGTGTGTGTCAGCTGTCAGACACACACCTGCCAGACACAGTCTGTCGGGGCAGGTTAGATTGATCACTCCCACCTCCCTCCTGGTGGCGGCAGCAATCTCGGGGCATAGCGGGTGTTATCTGTCCTTCAGATCAGCCACAGTGACATTCAATAAGCTCACCCGCCCTCCTCTGGGATCACACCGCAGCCTCACACACAACAACACATCGCTCCTGTAAAACACACAGAATATTGATACTCAGTCTACAACCTGATATCTATGCCGACTTTGTGTCACCTGTGTCGCGGTACATATACTGAAGTCGGGGATAATTTGCACTGACTTATTGAACTAGAGGATTCAACAAAGAGTGTGAACACTTTTAAGTGATAAAACAGCTGTAGGTGATGCAGCGTGGGTCAGTCAAGACTGTCAAACAATAAAGGAGTTAATTCGACTGGTTAGCGAGACATGATGAAACGTTATAACGCAACAAGAAAACAAAACAAATACGGCCGACCAGGAGGGATAAAAAGGCACATGACATCTGTTTTGACATGTTTAAAAGCAACAAGTGTTATAAACATCGATTTGAAAGTATTTTTGGGCTGTTGAGGTATCAGCTCCCGAGGCACTGAGGGAATGACGGCGGCAGACATTGACTGATGGACAGTTTGATTCTATCTTTTTAAAGTGATCGTGTTAGCCACTGTTAATGCCATTACATTAAGTGCCTCGTGCGGAGTGAGGAGTGGGAGGATTAGACGCGGGAGAGGGGCAGGTTGGGGTGGGTTGCCGAGGCTAAAGATGTCGGTTGTCCTGCTCACGACCTCGGCCCGGAAAGATTGAAGAGCCGGAGAGCAGGAGGCATGAGATAATCATCTATTAAATGTGGACAGGAAGAGCTTTTGTAATCATCAGAGAGTTGTTTTAATTGGGTTTTAGAGTGTTAAGTCATGGGAAATGTGATACTGCACACACTGCATCAAATTAAAATGGTTTCTTATATTAACTTATATTATCTGTTGATTATAGTTGTGCACCGCAAGTCTTGGGAGTTACAGCAGCTTTAAGATACTGTGCTGCTTTGATGCCCGATTTTTTCTTAATGGCTTCTTTATGTTATATGCATTCTTAGTCACACTATTGCGCCATGCTTTTGCTGCTTGAGGTCAAAGGTTATGATTCCAGTAATAAAGTCCGACTGGGCTGAGAATTTCTTCTGCATCTTTTCCTGGCAGTTGTGTGTCTGTTGGGAAATAAACAGAATTTTGTATATTTAACTTGCAGCTCTCTTGCACTTTAGCGTTGCTGATTGAATCAAACCGGAACTGATTTCAATTCGGGGCCTTGATGTGTAATTTCCTCTGGATGGTTCGTACATTTGGGTGCATCATTGTGCTCTCATTGGGTGTGAAGACAGAGAATAATTCAGCGACTTGCAGCAGTATATGGTGAGGATTTTACATTCAGTCTCCATATCCTAGACCGAAATAATCAAAACAGTGCTCAGGCATAATTAGCTTTGGTAATGTAAATTTTTAAGGAGGAACCAACTTCAAATCACTCCAGCCTGAAGGAACGCTCACCCTGGTCAAACACTGCAAAAGACAACATTGACAGAAACACGCTGCAGCCGACACACGAACATCATAAAACAATCATTTCCACCTCAGAGCGGTTAGCGGATAAATGCTGAAGCGAGGTGAGCCCGGTGATTTAAGTGGCCGCTGGAGGAGCTGAGCCTCTTAATGACGAGAACAGAGAGACTCATCCATCAGATTCAGACAATGTCATATCACTGCAGAGAGGGAACAAAGGACTCCAGGGGAGGAAAAGCCTCCTGCCAGCTGGATCACCTTTCAGAGGAAATGTTCCTGTACATATGCAGGGCTCAGTCATTCGGTACGTGTGTGTGTGTGTTTTAGGGTAGCCATTTCTGTTTTGTGTTCTTACAAAAGCGCCTCCTTTTGTAATTCTTGACATTCTTCTTTCTACGTAGGGACAAAAAGAAAAAGAAAGAAAGAAAATCTAAAGCATCCAAATGTCGCAAAAATATCTCACGTCGCACAGCGCTTTTCAAGTTTTCATTTAACCCGAAAACACCGGCGGCGTAATTGTGGCGGCGTAACAACAACTTGAGGCTTTCATCTCCTCAGTCTTTTGACTTGGACACAAAATTATTTTTTCCTTTTTGGCGAAACTCATAATTACACAAAAATGCTGTCAAATCTGCAAATTGATGTTTTTGCCTCCACCAGCAAATATCAAAACACATTCTGGTCCACAGCTTTTTACCTGATAGTTTTGATTACAGAAATGTGTTTAGCTCTATTCAAAAGTAGAACATTCATATTGCAGTCAGCTGATTATAACCAAAAACATGTCGATTTACAGCTCCGTAAACTGGGTAATCTTTAACATGCTTATGTCATGTTAATAATGATATATCATTAAGACTAAGCACAAACCCCTACTGTTCCCAATTATAATATTATATAACAATTTTTCTGTGGTCTTAAAGACAGTTAGTTAGATAAGAAATGAAAGGTTATAGCTGGTTAGCTTAGCACAAAGACTGGAAGCAATGGGAAATTGAGAATTGTCTTTTTTTTACACTTAAGTTTCTGGACAGTTCAAACAAACCAGATATAATATGTTAAATAATAATCTTTAGTTGCATGAAAGTGGATTTTGTTACCTTCCAGAGAGTTTCATAGTGGTTCAGGACTTTATGCTAAGCTAAACGCTGTCACTTCATATTTACCTGACAAGCATGAGAGTGATATCTTACTTTAAAGTTATAATCTGAAAAATTTTCATTTCATTGTCTTTCGCAGCACCTGTGGTGATAAGCGGGGACTGCAGGTGGGGTTTAAGACCTCACTTCAGTTTTGGAGTTCTGTAATCATCAACCTTTTCTTTGTCTGTCGCAACAGCGGAGACTAAAAAAAACTGTGCACTGCTTCTGCAGGCCTTCATCAGTGGGTCATAGGCAGAGTCATAATTTTATTTAAAAGACAATCTTCGAGAATATGTCTTTAAGCACTGTGACAGTTTTCCACCCTTTTGCTTTGTTAATTTACAGCGGCTGCTTGTGATACCTGCCTTTGAGCCTCAGGAACAATTGAAATTCATAACACCTCAGTTACTTTGTGTGGGCAGCAGCTCTTTTCTCAGTCAGAAAAAGGCGCATCTGTCAGCGGGAATGTAGAAGAGTAGATATTAAAGCTAAACTGAAGTGGCCATGGGTTGAATCACTGAAATATAAAGCCATTAAATTATAGAGCAGAAAGAAGACATTAAGCAGTGCTTACTTGGCTTTGATTTATGTTGTATTATTCCCTAAATTGATAGCTTCTGCTTACCCTGGAATCACTTGCTTTTTCCTATGGTTTGTTAATGTTTGTTTAATACAACGGCACACTGGACAAGAAATGTGAATGATTTTCTCTGTAGCGACTAAGTCAAAGCCAAGTGCTAATGCCCCCCTGTCATTGTCACGTTAGTGTGTAATTTGTGATATTGCTCAAAGCCATGCCTGATTTGGAAATCATCACCACAGCTGTAGTGGCGTAATTTTCTTCGTGATTTCTTTAAAAAAAAACAAAAAAAAAACACTTTAAATGTACGCATATGTTCCTCCATTATCATCTTCAGGCGTGGCAAGTGTGGGCTTTAATGCCGGCGCCGGCGCCCCGAGCCGTTTGCTTGAAAATGGATCCAACTGAGCAGAAAAGTGCCACTCTGACTGGCACTCCCAACAGTTGTTACAGTAATTAGCTCTTTTGCTCCTTCCTGCTCACCGCTATGCATTTTCAACATCTATGACTCTCCCCCCAGGCTTCTAAATGTCTCAGGTAAAGACAATGCCTGATGAAATGAGTGGCTTATTTTGGGTTGTAATAAATAAATATATACATAAATAAATAAATAAATAAAAAGGAGCTAACTGCCACACAAACAACAGGCAATTATTTTCAGTAATGCCTTACATCAGACCCCTAAGATTATACTCTCAGCAGAGGAGGCTGCTAAAGCTTCAGTTTCGGGGGGAAGAGAAAAGAGGCAGAGTTTGCATCATACACATAGGATAGTAAAAGGACTTAATGGAGCGAAATGGTTGGAAAAAAAACAAAAAACAAAACATTTTACATTTGCCTGATTTTAATACATTAAGGTCACTGAATTGAATGTGTGTGTGTGTGTGTGTGTATATATATATACATACACACTCATGTATTCATTGCAAATGCAGCACAAAGACTGTTTATCTGTGCTTTTTTTTTTTTTTTCCTGTCAGGCTCCTATGCTTCCTCCATGTGATTAGATATGAGCAGTAGGTCATACTGAAGCTTCAATAGCAGGATGAAGAGTGTAACCAGGAGAGGCGTGTCGGTCCGTGCTGACCTCGCCATCTGTTGCGGTTATACGAGCCCGGCCGCTGCGTGCAGAGCCACCGAAGCGTCTCGCTGTTATTTGTCTTCCAGAGCGACGCAGCACAGCCTCCCAGTTTGCCTCCCACTACATGGTCACGCCTTGAGCCGCAAGCGTAATGAGATCCTCACCTCGATTCAGTCGGTTAGTCCTACACTCCCAGACCTCTAATCGAGAAAACGTCTTCAAGTTCTCAGTTGAAGGGCGATAAGGAACGGCGTGGGCGTTGGTGCTCATGCACATAATCAGACTTCATAGGTTCATGCGTTCGTGGGGAGACAGGCCATGGGAGGGACCGCTCCCCGCGAGCTGCTGCTTTCTTCATTAATATACTAGTGTGGATAACGATCCGGAGAAGATTAAGACCTCAGAGACCAAATAATGGCTGCATGTATCTTCTTCACTTTCTTGCTCTCATACTCTCCCTGATTTCCCCCAAGGCCAAACACTTGCATCACATTATTGATACGTACTGGAGGACAGGTCCACTCCTTTGGGACAGGGGTATGATTCTTATTGTTAAAGAATCCTATATAATAAGACCAAAACCAACAATGCCTCAGTCCCTACGCTGTCATTGCCACTCAGTGCCCAGTTCTCAGGTCTGAAATTTGAATTTTCATGTCACAGAACGGTTCAGAAACAGCTGGGCTGGTGGCAGGCAGTAGCTCAACGTTACGCAGACAGGAGTAACTATTCTGGTGGATTAATGCACATTTGGTGCTGTAGTGACTATTTGGCAGCTTGATGATGTATGTGGCGTTGACACAAAAAACCCACATTTCCCATGTTCGTGTGATCCAGTGTGACAGAGTGGCTCACTGATGTGTTTTTAATAGTCTTTGGACAACAATGGAGCTGAAGATAAATCTAGTTTTGGCTGAAGAGATAAATAATCAATGATTTTTTTTTTGTTTTGGTCTTTTCATGGGATTTGTTGCCAAGAAGAAGAAAGTAAAATATCGATCGAAGTATGGTTAAAAATGTGACTGATTGCGACTCTCATCACAAGTTGCATCCATTTATTAGTTTTAAGTGATTTTTCTCTCCTAAACCTCTCAAATTGTTTTTTTTTAATATCTTTTTGAGGCCTGAAGAGGTCAAACGGGCCAAAATTTCACAAGAAAAAAAAAAGCAAAGAGAAATGTCAAAAAAAATTATGAGCAGAACATTACTTTTTCTTCTCTCCTGTCTTATTAAATATCTCTCAGCCCCTCCTCTTTTATGACCTGTGAGCTGAAGAAGTTGCCCCCCCCCCATCCCCCACCCCTCATCACTTCACTCTCGTATCTCCCGAGAAAGAGATGATCACTCAGCTTTTAAGTGACTGAAATATCACTTCCTCCGTTTTTTTGAAAACTGCTCCTCATCTTTCTGCCTCTTTCTCTCCAACTGATTGATTTGCTTTAAAGTCTCGGTGAGCAGTTTGCCCGTCCCAGCAGGAGGCCCTGTGGCCGTATGCCAGCAGGCTTTTACTTTACAGTTATCCTCCAGACATCCTCTCTGAGACTCCCCTCATTCATTTCTGCCGACACCCACTCAAGTGCAAATTTAAGCATTTGCATTGTCGCTACAAGATGGCACTTACTGTGACCATAGAATCGCGTGTGACTTACTGTATTGCACAGTTTGTTTCTGTAACAATGATCCTCAGGAAGAAAAAAAAAAACGAGGGGAGGCATTTGACATGAAAATATGTGTTTGAAAGGCTCAAAAGGGAGAGGGAGCACAAAAAAGACTCGGACAGGCAGCCACTCGGAGCTGCAACACGCTTGGCAGTCTTCCTCAGGCGGCATCCGATGTGGATATTCTTTTATTTGTGCATTGCACTCTGTTTTCTAGATTAAAAAATGACTTTATTTTTTCGCTGTGATGGTTATGAAATATTCCAAGACTTCTGTAATCAGCCTTCTCTGCTCTCTGAGGAGCTGAAGGGGAAGTTCGGGAGCTCACAACTGCGGTGAATTTCATACGTAGAGCCAAAAAATCAATCCAAAAAGCACCCACAGCAATATACAGACACTTCAATTTTTTACAGATATGTCTCATTTCGAAGTGTCGCATTGAAAAATTGAAAAACTGATATATGGGTGTGTTGGGAGGTTTGTTTTGCGGTGTTTTCGGACTGTAATATATGTTTTTTTTGTTTTGTTTTGGTTTTTTTTGTGTGGGGGGGGGGGGGCTGCAAACCTTGACGTTCCAGACAAGATGAGAATATTTTGGTCCATCTCATCAGTTTGATGGGAAAAAAAAAAAAAAATCGGGTCTAAACATGAAACTGGAGCTAGAGCTGCTGTTTTAACAAACAATTCTGTTTTCTTGTCCTCGTCTCTCCTTCTGTGTCTCCCACCTTCTGTCATTCATTGGTTGTTTCTTTGTTATTGAGTGACACGTAAACACAGAATACCTCACAATGTCCCGATTTTGACTTTGAGCTTTAAAAAATGAGCCCAGTGTTTTTGCCTCAGGTGTCAAAGACCCAGAACAAGGTAATGTTTCCCATTCAGATATCCTCTTTGCAGCTATTCACTGTTTTTTTTTCTCCATTTTATATTTCAATCAAACAAAACTCCACATTTGTTTGAATTATAAAATCTGTATTGGACACAAACTGAGCAGAAGTGTCACTGACTGAGCAACAGCAGTACCTCCTTCTATAATTGACAGATTTTTATTATTACATTTAACAAGCAAAAGTTTTGAAGGGAGCAGGTTTTTTCACAACTTGGTGTACTGTGTGCTGTTGGCCAGTGATAACAGATTGCAGAAGCATATGGTTTAGTCTTGTGGTGACGCTTGAGTAAAGTCTACTGCACGATGCGAGCAGCATGACAGCAACATGTGAATCCTCCGGCAGCGTCCACGCTGGTTCTGTTCAGTGATTATTCAGTCCCACGTTTCAAATCATATATGCAATTAAAAGATGTAAATGAATGCTCATTGTCAAAGGTTAATGGTTATTCTATATAAGTGGTAGGCAGCCAGTGAATCACATTGGTGGAAAGTATAAAGAAATGTTATAAAATAAATAAAGTGCACTATAAAAAATTATATTTGCCACTGAAATGTACAGTTGTTGGGTCAAAGTATAAGATAGCATAGCCTAAAAATACTAACACAAAGTACAATAAATAAAATTATAGTTTAGTACAGTAGCTGTGTGACTATACTACTTGTTACTTTGCAGATTAAATACTTCTTACAGGTTAATGCATCAATAATAACAAAACTGTTATAATGTACATGCAGTGTCAATATGACATTACAAAATGAGGCATACTGCATGTTGAGTACTTTTTGAATTCATACTGAAACTGAAGTTTTGAATGCAGAACTTATAATTTAATTTTACGGTGTAGTTTCTCCACTTTTACCTAAATTAAAGATCTCAGTACCATTTTTTAACTTGTACATTTGAGAAAATGCCTAACATTGTATAAGGAGAGCATGAGGACGGCTCCATAATTAGATGAAATTATGTGTCACTTGCTTTAAAATCTATCTGGTATTAAAATGGTTCACACTTCCAGTCAGGAGTTTCTTCGTAAATGTTGCACAGAAGCTTTTTGACTTCAGCTCCTGTCAGTCAGCTTGTATAAGGCGTCATTTAACCGTCCTTTGAGCTTCTCTTTACACATTTTCCCTTTAATTGCTCAGCCCTCCTCGCGAGCATTAGTGCTTTTAAATAAATAATCAGCCTGTTTAATCTTGTTTCGTTCTCAGTCCCATGTTTGGCATATGGAAGTGTAAATAATCAGTTTTAGGAACCTTCAGAAACACACTGCAACACATACCGCACACAAACATTTTCTTCAGAACATATTGCTTTTTTTTCCTCTTTTCTCTTCGTGAAGCTGTAATTTTTACAAGGTGGACCACACTCTGCCACCTACACAGCAGCATTACTCTCTTTTCACACTTGTAAATGTAACCATGGATTACACTCTCCCAATCAATTGAATTTCCCCTCTAGGGGTGACTGGCACATCCTATCAAATTCCTTCCTTTTTCATTAAAAAAAAAAAAAAAGATGATTAAATGTAGAGTCTCAATTCTTCTGCTCGCTACGATGATGAGATCAAAGCAGCTGAACCGCCGCTTGTGAAAGTAATTCGGCATTCTGTGCATTGCACTCTTAGAAAAGGAGGCTGCCTCACTTTGATGACTAAACCATTTCTCCTCCACTATTAATCTCACAGTATTGACTTGAAATGCAAGAAAGGTATGGCTACATAAGCTCTTTCAGCAGGCGAGTGTATTCGTGTGTGTGTCAGTACAAAGAGATTGTGCTATATTCTCGTCTTTTGCAATATTAATTCTGCACAATTGTCACTTTTTTTTTTTTTTTTTTTACTGATGGTGCTCCTGCTTCCGAGGACCTTGTTTCCCCCCGGCGAGGCTTGATGATAAAGTGTGTTTTGCAGGGCACTTAACAGGCATCTGTATTTCTTCACCTTACATCAGTTTCCACTTTAAACTCTCAGGAAACTCCTGGTCTTGCACGAGAAAAAACCCTTTTCGAGAGGACTTTGCCATGTCAGAACGCGATGTCAATTCAGGTGGGCTCTGGACACATCCATCCTCACACACTTTACTTCTTCTTCTACTTCTCTAGTTTTAATTAAGTCATTACCTTGGCCCCAAAATGGAAAATTCTCTTTGTGCTCTGCTCTTTCACCGGCTCTGTATTACCACTGAAGCTGTAATCTTTAGCACGGACACACAAATCCTCCCAGGACTAGAGGGATTAGTATGCTGACTGAGGAGGCATGAGTAGAGCCATGATTAGCTTTGACATTACTGTATATGTGAATTTCTGTGTGGCTTTTCCCATAAAAGGACCCCAATTACTGGTTATAATTAGAGTCGAACATCCAACACCTGTCCCTTTAATATGTAAAGTAACATGGACACGAATGGATATCAGTGGCACCCAATTTCACGGCACACATTACACTTTCTAAGAGGAGATGAATCGCATTAAGCTGAGGTGCAGTATATGTTCAGAAAAGATTACGCTGCACTGAGCACGAGGTTCATTCAGCTGCGACACTGAGCGACACCCTCATAGCAAATATATGTGAGATAAGTACAGAGGTATGATAAACTGAATGGATAGACTGATGCATGAAGACACTGTCAAGAAAAGCTCAATTTAAAGATTTTACTTCCCAAATAAAGTGAGAAAACGTGTTGTTAGTATTTGGCGACACATAAGAGCCAAAACCATTACATACGGTAACAAATCACTGTTCAAATACATCATTTTTATGATGTTATGTTTAAGGAAACCTCTTGGTTCAACCACTTTGTTAATCATAGGTGATCTTGTCATGGTCACTATAATAACCATCAGTTAAAGTTATAGAAAGATCATGATTATAGTATTAAATTTTTCTTTTTTAATATGAGTAGGAATTAATGTTTTGTGTCATGTTTTGTTCACCCAGCCATCCAATCTGACAACCTCACTGTGCAAACTTTGTCGCTGTGTAACGTCACCTGACTTCCCTTTTTTCCCCATGTCAGCCACTAGAGGGCCCTATCACTTGACTGTAAACATATTATATGTTGTTTTGGGGTATTTGCTCAATCAATCTATACAATATATATATATAAAACACAACACCATTCAATAGCACCACAAACTACAGCCCCCAAATTGACCTTAGTTGAATCAACACGTCTCTAAAACAGTTATAACACGAAATGAAGATTACAACCTTCATCAAGGGAAGATTTATTGCAGGACTGTTGCATTTGTTTCAGTTGAGTGAGTGTATGTCAGGTTAGTGGTAAGGTACTTTAAAAAAACAGCACTACATCTCTGGTTAAAACCCTCCAGAGTGAATATGAAGGTAATTTTTCACCTGCAATTACCCAGTAAAAAAAAATTAAAATCCTCATCTGATAGATGAAAACATCAACATATAGGGCTATTTGGGAAGAAATATGATGAACGCAAAAAAATTTAAAGTCATCAGAGGAGCAAGAGCTCATCAAAGGGGCTGTTAGCCGAAGGTAGGTGCTGCAATTCCCTTTTGTCATGTCGTGCAAAATGTCCATGTCATTACAGACCACAGCCTGTAATTTCCTGATGGTTAAAACGCCGTTCAGAGGAGAATGATTAAATCAGCGAAGAGCACAGAAAACATTTTATTCCCATCCAAATGGGTCTTCAGACACCTTTTGGACTCAATGAGTCTATCTGTATTAACAACTATTGAACTGATGCACATAGCATGTTACATCAGTATTATTGCTGTGTAAAACAAATAATAATAAAACTATTGATCGGATGTGTGTTTGAGGTGTTCTGGTAATGCATTTTAATCTTACAAAGTTCCTTCTGTACGAATGGTATTGTGTTAAGTGTTAGAGCAAAAAACATGTTATGTAACTTAATTGAGTTATCAAATGTCCCCCTAACTTTAAAAGTAATTTCAAGTGTTGGATGTTGTGGGAAATCCTAATTAAAATAGAGTACTATTAAAGACTAATAGGGTAACAAGAGACATTCTCTGAATATGAGGTATCCATGCAGACAGTGTTTTCTTATAGCTAATAATTTCATAGTCCCCTCTTAGTTATAGAGTGACAAAGCTGAAGGTAATGAAGGTCCAAAAAGGGAAACGAAATAAAATACACAATATAAAAATGAAAAATGTGGGAAGAATCTCAAAGAGTATTCAGATACATCCTACAGCTGCTTGACAATGTTTATGGAGTGTTTGAAGTGGCACAACCTCCATTATAGCGATCTACTACTTGCAGATGGCAGTAATGGAAATTTATTGTGAACGCTATTGTGAGTATCTTATGTAAAGCGTAACATTTTGGGAAAATTTCTAAGCTGAAAAGTGCCCAAGTGCATCCAAGAAAAGGGATGAGAACCGTCATATAATAAAAAAACAACTAAATGGTTTTCACAGATCAACATTTTGTATTGTTGAGACATTGTGAACTGTAACAGTGCACCAATAAAAGAGAAGAAGAAGTCCTCAAGCAATGTAAGCTATCCAAGTTTGAAAATAGGCTTTTCAAATGTTTTATGGAGGAAAGAAATGCACCCAACATGTTTGTTATACCTGGGGGACACACACAAACACAGAAGCACTGAACAGAAACAGAAGCATATTTGTTCATGTGTTTCTTTTAATTGTTGTCCAGGAAAACTCTACTCCTTCCTTTTATCCACCACAGAGCCATAATTCAGTTTGGCTGACTGCCCGATTAGCTCAGCACACACATATTGATACCAGCGTATATGTTGGGTGATAGGAAACAAGAAAATCTGGACAGAAATGAACAGAAACACTCACTTTCAACTGTGAAAAGTCCAGTTCAGACCTTTGTCATTATTCTTCTAACCAGATACCACAATTGGTAACCAAATATTAAGGATCTTTATTGAAAGTATAAAAAAAAATAATGACAAGAATACCAGCCAATATGTTTTTACGTGATGTGATGTTTGTTTAAACTGTTAACCTAACCATTTAAATGTAAGTGATATGGAGCATTTTATGTTTCTCATGGGTAGGTCCTGATAATGTTTGTCATGTGCACACTCAAGGACGCACAGTGACGCAATACACTTCCCTGCCAATGGTCTCTCAGTATTCTTCTGATCTACAGGTGGCAGCAATGTGCCAAAAACAGCAAAGGAAAGGAAGCAGAAGACTGCAGGCTAGTGAACATGATTAAAACAAAGCAGGATTTAAAACACCTCATAAATCAGCTTTGTAAATGTTGTATGAGGAAGAAAAATTCATTCAACAGGTTTGTTAGACTTTGGGGTACACACAGCGCATTTTTTTATAACACTTAATGTGAATAGAACTTTTGTTTCCATACAAGAAAACACCTTGGGGCACCTCTGTTATCGACATTGGCCTTAAAAAGTCCTGTATCAGTATAACTTTACACCGAGTTCAAAATTAGCTTCTGTCAGTGCAGCAGTTCGTGTTGCGTTCATCCAGCAGGTGTCAATGTCATCAGAATGGACGCCTGCTTTTGAAATAATGGAAATGAGCGCTGATTACCATTTGAAAGACAGACACCATCGTGAATACGAGGGCAGCAGGTGTAGGTATTTTGTTGTTAGGATTCAAATTAAGCAGCGCGCCATCCTTTTGTTGTCCGGCCTCTGTAACAGATCAGTGGCTCTGCAATCGTCACTGTTCAGTTACGGATAATAGATTCCTGTCTAGAGACAAATGAGGCTCAGTGGTGAAGCAGAGATTCAGGCCATCAAAAATATCCAGCAAGATTCACGTTGCAGTCGGATCATCAGCGCCGTGTGCGTACAGGATCACTGCGTCAAATACTGGATCTCCCTCTAAGCCTGTTCTGTGATAATGAAGGGCGCTAATGAGAAGTGGAGGCTAACAAAAGCAGAGTTAATGAGGACCAGTGTGAGTCTCTGTGGCTTACAGGCCCACTCATTAGGACTCCCTTTTAGCCACTGGCTGGCCCACATTAGCAGGTGCCCCATCTGCCAAAAGTTGCACTGAAAGACAGCTTGGCGTGTGCCATCTCGGGGGATGAAAGGTGACATCAGATCTGAAAGGAAAAGCATGTGATCTGAGATGGATGTCTCTCCTCCGAGGTGACGCAGAGGTCCGGGCGAGACAGTGACGACACATTAGAGAAAACAGCTTTCAGAAGATCAAAGGGAAGATTACCTCCTCCGTCCTCACAGGAAGGAGACTTTTACAGTCATATAGAACTTACAGTTTGATTATTTTTTAGTACATTTTGGACATTGGACAAGGTCACTGGAGTTAGATAATCAAGCAGGCGGGTTTATATATGTGGCCTTTAGAGATAATTAAAAATATGAGGATGGAGCATGAACAAAAGAAGATGCATCAGGCTTTAAACTACGTGGCTCTGCAGGTGGTTTTTGAACTACTGGAAGCTTTTTTTCAGAGCACTTCATTCAAATTTAGTCAGTGAGAGTACTCAGCATTTCCATTTTGTCAGATTTGGCAGCGACGTACCGAGATGCTTTTTAACATATATTTCCTGTGTTATTGCTGGCAGGCGGTTGCATGTCCAACTGTTTGCCAGCTGATTTAAAAGTAGATAGTCAGCCTGAAAGTTTTTGAGGCCAGAGACCATCTCTCGGGAACTGTACAAAAAGAATTAGTGCATGTCAAGTAAGGTGGAAATATTAGAAAAGCTTTTTGAAGTTGGAAGAGCATACATTTATCACTTTGGAAAAACTTTCTTGCTGAGCTCACTTTGCTCATGCTGATCTTTCTGCATCTGCAAAATAAAGGTTTTAATAAAAAAAAAACAAATGCTATATTTAGGAAGCTAGTGCTCCCTAAAGAAGGAAGTACAAGTTACTTTGGTGATGTGTAAAAATGAATCAGCATAATGGGAGATTTTGCACAAGAAAAAAAACTAAACAACAACAACAAAAAAACAAAACACATCTTAACTATTCTGCCTCCATTTTTGACATTTGTATATTATAGTCCTGCAATTATTTGAATCCATCTTTCCTGAACACCGTGACATTTATCGAAGCTGACATCTCAGCACATCACAGCCGAACATTGTACTGTGGGTGAGAAAAGCTTTTTTTTTAGGCGGTGTGAATACTTTCTTACAAATTTCATAGTCACTGTGGGTGGAAATGGTTAACATCAATTAGTCTAAACACAGTTTGTTAGATTTCAAGATATTTGCGTGATGCATCAGTCTTACTCTCCAACTCACCCCTAATCTGATCACTAATCTGTGCATTTCAGCTGCTCCTAGATTTATGCCTTTTGGTTTATACATGAATTTGAGCAGTGATCTTATGGAAAGCCCTTATTTTGGTCTGAAGAGGGCCATTTGATTTGTGCAGAATCTTTAAAACGTGTTGTATTATCTTTACAAGGTGGTTGCAGTAAAATGGCACAGAGTTTATGGAGGTTTTTAGATGTTTTGAGCTTTCACTTATGACATACTTTATTTGCGAGCGCCTTGCTTAGTTTGCACTCGATGTCCTTCTGTTTTGGTGGGCCATAATTTATCAGAGTGAACCGAGAAAAGCGCAGCCAATCTGAGGGTCACTGTGTTCCAAACTAGAGAACAGAGAAGAAAGATTTTATGAAGTAGTTATAGCAATAAAGTGGTATTTTGTTTGCTGGCTTCGCTTTGATCACCGTCGCTGTAGATTTCAGGGGGTGTTTTTCTGCTCTCTGTGTTGATGAGTTTGGTGAGGGACCCCTAAGGGTACCAACAAACACACCCACACTTGAGCTCTGCGAGAACCCGGCAAGCTGGCAAAGAGCTCATGAGAGACGCTGATTAACTTAAAGGCTGTGTTCATTTCCGGGTGTTTTTAAAACATTTTTTTTTACATAATTATTTTTTTGGTAATTGTACCAGCTGAAAAATACATTAAAGTTGCGCGCAAAAGAAAATCCGTCTTTGGCAGTTTTCATACTTGAATCCCATCATGTTGTGTGCTCAAATCGACTTTGAAGGGATTTTTTTTTTTTTTTTAAAAACGTGGTCTCTTGGACAGTGATGAAAGTGCCTGAGCGTAGCTTCCAGTTCTTTGGTCATTTTGTTTAATGTTATGCCATTTCCAGGAGTGCTGCTAAGGATTCTTCTCGGCTGCATGTCATGACGTGACAGTGAGTTTCCTGTCCTGATGCATCTGGTCCGGTCCAGTAACAGCTTGCCTGTCTGAAGGGCACTCGCTAAACTTGGGGCTCCTGAAAATAGCCCCCTCTTTCCCTCTGCTCATTTCTTATCCGAAGAGTTTATTGTCCATTGAGTAGAATTTTAATATGGAGCCGGCATCAAGGTCATTTATTGATGCAGTTGCTTACTGATAAGTCAGCATCAACCGTGGCCAAGCTTGGCAGCATCTCCACTGTAAACAATGAGTGTGGATTAAACGATTACAGCAATCAATTCGGGGAGGGGGGGCATATATTATATTTCTGCAGTGTTTCTTAGCCCAGATGCTACCTTCCTGGGAGGGTCTGGACAATAATGTTATTCCCTGGGAGGAATTGAGGAAAACAAATCAATAGATGTTCTTGATAAACAGGAAATCATCATCAAAGGTGGGTCCGGTGACGGTTGCTTTTTTATCCGCTGACAAGAAAAACCTGGAGCCAAGAGGTGCCAAGAATCAGGCAACAGAATCTGAGTGTGTGGATGAACCCTTATTGTTGTTTTTGTTATTATTTTTGGTTTTAAAGTATCTGTTCATATGTCAGAAATATTATACAGTTGTTATTCTGTACGCCTCTCTAGATTTATGAGACAGCACACTAAGAGTGAATTCTTTTTTTATTTTTTTATCCTCCGACAGAGTGAAATATAGACATCATTAGCTGACGGCAAACAATAACAACAACTTTTCTAATACTAATCACTTCTCCAAAGACTCATTTGAAGTGTTTGATGCGCTGCTCTATTCATAAAGCGTATTTATGTACTGCAGCTGAGAGAAACAGGCAATTGGTTTTATATTTTCCACATGCCAAAATAAATGCAGTTGTTTAACATTCACACAAGTCTCCACACAATGTGTATTATATTGCCTACATGCATACAAATCTACAAACCCTACAGATATTTATAAGAACAAGCCACAGTTTAAACTTTCCTTCAGTGTTCTGCTGCAAAGACAACATCGTCACTGCTCCCAACATGCAGAGCTCTTTGTCATTTGCACCCTGCCACTAAATGAACAGCAGCTGAAACAGCTTTCTCCAAGCCCCATGCCTGCTTTCTGTTGTTTAGACGCTAATGAGATGTCTCTGCGTTTTGAGGCTATGTTGACAGTGAAGTTTCCAGATCGTCGCGTGTCACTCGACTGTTAAAGATTGTTCCAGAGCCTGAAATTTGCTGAAGGACCTGCAGCACTCTGTATTCAGCACTGTCGATGTGATTATGAGGTATCATTATTTCATCAACATCACTCCTTTTAGCAACACATATCCCCAACTGTTTAATAATCTTTGGATGGAGAGAGTTGCAGAAACTTTAATAGCGTTCTTTTTGGTTTCTTGAAAATCCTTCATTGTGCTTGTGGCCAATAAAAGTGAAACATTTCGATCAAAGTTATTAATAAAATAAAATACTAGTCTTGGACAAGGACTGTAGTTTTTTTTTTTTCCAATAACATTGTTTATCAGATATTTGTGCT
This sequence comes from Scortum barcoo, assembly GCA_023238725.1. NCBI lineage: Eukaryota > Metazoa > Chordata > Actinopteri > Centrarchiformes > Terapontidae > Scortum > Scortum barcoo. Next base: position 5,968,776 of record CM041547.1, read on the forward strand.
TTTCGTGGCCTTTCCCATAAGCCCTTAAATTTCCAGCAAAATGATATAATAGAAGAATTTGCCAGAGCCACATTGTAATGATGCTGAGGATTGCAAATAGTTTAGATAAAAGGTCATTGGAAGCGGAGGGTAAACAGCAGATGAGCGGTTGACATTTTTTCTTTCCCAGCCACAGATTTAATGTTTCTATTTCCAGCTTAAAAAGGCCACGCGGTGGTGTAGATCTAATGCAGGTAACCTTCAACAAATCTCATTACTGCTTTGTCCTGTTCCAACATGTCTGACTTTTACTGTTTAAAATCCATCTACTGTGTGTGTAAGCAACATATGATGGAAAAACAGGAAAAAAAATAAAAGGCCGGCAGGGCAAGTGCAGAAAATTAGTGAGAAACAACATGTTATGAGTCCGCCAGCACCTGCTCTCAGAACTTGCTGGTCTTTTCATCAGCTTCCTGTTCTCTCTCTTTACATGCTTTCAGGAGATTAAGACCATTATTTGCACACTGCCACTCATTTAAAAGCCCACATCAGAAAGTGTTTTTGGTCAAATTACACAAATGTACAGTGCATGCTTGTATTTTTGTCTGCCGTTGCATGTTCAGCATGACTCCTCTGTCCCTAATTGTGAGTCACAGCATAACCTTGTTGCTGAGGACATGACTGCTGCTGGTTGAAAGATTTTTTTTTACCACTTTTGATGACTTTGACAATACTCTGGTGACATGGAGAAAATACAGTGTGAATTCAAATACCTGCAAAGAAGTTTAATCATCAGATCCACGTGATGGCTGCTGGCAGGATTTTCTCAACATATTTTCATAACAACCATGCACATACCTTCACAGATATAATACCTGCAATCAAGACAAGCCCATTCACTGCAATTGTTGGTGGATATATAGCATCCTCAGCTCTCAGTTTAATGGGAAAATCTCTCACTGTGACATAGACATGATGACCTACAGTAAGTCCAAATTTCTAATTGGTCACACTGCAGCAGGCTGGGTTTTTTTTGGCTCGAGCATCAAGACTCCTGCCACTGCCATCGTCTGAATGGAGTGTGCTGAGAGAGCTTGCCAGCTCGTACGTTTGCAAGGTGCCTTCGCTGTATGAATAACAAAGAATCTGGCTGGGTGCTACGTGGAGTGCACAGCCACATTTTTCTTTCACGTTTTCTTTCTTTTTTCCATCGCTGGGTGAGGATAAAAAGCATCCTCACCCAGAGAACCAGAGTGTCCCTGGCTCTGAAGGGACCGTGATATTTCCTTGGGTTTAAAGGACAGATTATAGGTTTAGGTTAGCACTTCTCACCTTCTCTACTTCACTCTTCAACACTCTTCAACTCTAGTTTGGTCAGAGCAACCTCTGGGTAATGCATCAACTTTGAAGTAAGTATCCCAGTGCACACTGTTAATTCATCCACCCGCCTAGGATTAGTTGGATATCCAGTTCTTAGCCATGTCCCTGTAAGTCCATCTCTTTGGACAACATTAAAATATCTCTACATTTCTTGGATATATTGCCATGATATTTGGCAGAGGCATTCATGGATCCCTACCATCAAGTTGACATGTGTGGGTTTTCAGTGATATTCTCTCTAGCTATTGATAGGATTGACTTTTTCAATTTAGACCTTCATGTTTCCCTTGGAATGATTTTGATGATCATGTAAGTTTTCATCAAGCTCCAACATTATATCAAAATTTTTATGTTAAAATGTAGAAAAAAATTATTCTTTCCCGTACTTTATGTTAAGTGCTAATCAGCAGATGTTAACATGCTCAACAAAGGTAGTGATCATGATAAACATTGCACCTACTAAACACCGGAATATTAACATTATCATTGTGAGCATGATCTTAGCATTCAGCTCAGTCTACATGTAGAGCTGCTAACATGGAGCCAGTCTCGTTCTTTTAAAGTACCGTCAATCAGCTTGTGTAGGTACATCTGCCTTCATGCTCTGAAGGAACTACATCCTCATGTATGCTTCCATTTCCTCTTGACCGGCCACGACTACAGTAACTCCATCACTTCTGTGAATGAGGGCAGAGAACAACAAGCAAGACTGGACTGAGTGACTCCGGTGTAATGATCCATTCACTCTGTCGGCAGCGACTCCTGTCCTGGTGGCTCTCTGCATGTGGTCAGCTTATCGGGGCTTGAATTAAAACAGAGAAAGGTGGCGGCACTCAACACATTTTTGCACGTCACGTTCGCCTTCCTTTTAAGAGTAAGAGTTACTGCCTCGGCACCAACGATTGGTTTTTACGGTGTCTGCCTTCAAAACATCTGTGGTCACGCTCATCTTCCTTTTAAGAGTGACAGCCGCAGCAGGGAGAGAAGATTGTGGCCTTGAAACGTGTGACCATTTGACATCCACTGTTCAAACAGCAGTGTTGGTAACACACTTGTTATGAGGGCAGCGGTGGCACCTTCCCTAAACTCACTTTTTACACAGACTGTTTTCAACAAAGCAGCAGTGTTGTTTTGGCGGGATGTCCTACCTGAAGGCAACTGACAATAATAGGTTTTGTTAAGAAAGGTTGGAGGTAAAGAAAAGATACCTGAGGTTGCTGTGGAACTCTGTTTGCTGATATTTTGTATGGTGTCTTTTAAAAGTTAAGATATTTTAGGGATTGTTCATCCTTCTCTGCACCACGAATCTTGAGATTTGGTGACTCAGCCCAGAATAGAGATTAGGAGGCTGGGAGGCTCTTCTGCTGTCAGATGAGGATCAGGCTCTGGGGCGACAAATACTGTACATTAGTCCAATGTAGAAAATACTATTGCTGTATGTTTTTACTTTAAAGAGGGAAGCTGCTTGGGGTTTTAATGTTGACTTGACTGCCTGTCTACCACCAGATCATAGTGACTTTATTCACTTAAGTTTCAAAATAGATTTTCAGTTTAAGATCAAAGTTGTTGAAATGAGTGCAGGCTTGCTGAGGGGCAGCGTGTTGACAGTGTACAGCAGTGATTTCCAACTCCAGTTACACTGCTGCTCTGCTGCTTTGATTCAAAATGCTTCTTCTGTGGCAACTTCCAGCTGGTTAATAAGTTATGGCTTGAAAAGAGAAGGTGGGTTGTGTTAACTGTGGGAATTGTCCATGATTTTAACCTCTAAATGATCTGAGACTAGAGAAATGCAAAAAAAAAAAAAAAAGGTAAATACAGAAGTTCCATGATAATCCCCTCTTTTATCAAACTGTAATATCAGAGGTAATTTGCCTTCAACTGTGAAATTGCTGCTATTCCTCAGTCATAACAAACTGAATGGATTTGGGATCTGCAGAGCAATGATTTAGTGCATTTTCTGCACTAACCTCAAGATTTTCCCCCTAATTAGGCAGTAATCAAAAATAAAATCAACATCTTATTCAGTACAAAGTGCAGCTAATGTCTCTGAATGTCATCCTGTGGTCAGGTGAGACATTCAGGGTGCTAATTTAGTGATTACATACGATGCCCCGGTTATTACGCCTTGTGAATAATGGAACACAAACTAGTGACACTATTAAACGTTGATCAAGGTGCAGAATGAAGGAGACAATGACAGAGATGTCAGAGACAAAGTGACACGGGTATTTTCTTGTCAGATGAGCATTCCTTCAAATGTATTCTCGTCATTCAAGCATTATTGCTTAGTTTTGTCACTTGTCACTCTTGATTTATTTTTGTGCTCAGACACATTCTTTTTGTACGCTCATGTTGAACGGGGAATAAGAAACAAGACTAGTTTCACATTCCCTCTTTCTCTCTGTCTGTGTATGTTTTATCTTGCACTGGATACACATCTAAAAGTAGAGTGCAGCTAGATCTGTGGACGGCCGAAGGATAAACTTAGGACTCACATGAATTCATCAAATGGGCAAATGTGTCTAGCATATTTCATCTCTCTGAGTCCCACAATTCCTGCATCATTAAAATTATATTAATAATGAAGTTATCAATGTTTTATGATCCCTTTGCATATTCTGAAATGGATTTATTCTGCATTTGATCAAAATTAACTAAGTCTCTTCACTGACATTTACCCCCAGATTTCAAAATGTCAGACACTTCTGCTACATCTGCCTGACACTGCTCCCTTTGGAGCCTTTACTTCAAATCCAGATAATAGTTTCCTCAAAGAGATTACAACCTGTCACAGAATGTGTTATTTAGGAGGTGTGAAACCCACATATCGTGTTGGAAATCCAGCAGGAGAATCTTCTTGCACATGAATTTTCATTGATTTTAAAGACAGCTTCATGTCTGCCCTCTGTGTACTCTCACTTGCTTCACCTCAGCACCCTCGTCTGGCCTGACTCTGCGTCAGCTCAGTGTGCCTCTCTGTTAAATCCTCTGACGGAACTATTTATAAGTTTCTTTCATATACAGCGGAAAGCATATGCAGTATATCCCCGACGGCAGAGACTCCCACAGTTGCAGGGGGAAAAAATGAACATCGCCTCTGCTGCTTAAGTCAGATAAATGTATATTTGATTCAAAGCCTCATTCTTGTCACAGATTTACTGACACGGCTTATTTTATACACTCTTCTGACTGAACGTGGATGTTGTTCACTCTCCTCTGGAGACTGCCGCGGACACACATTAACACACATGCTATAATGATGCTGTTTTACATAATGCATCATCATAAAGGCCGCTTGAATTTTTCATTCACTGTACACTGTGGTTCAGTTTTCTTGGTGCGCAGGCGTGAGCACGGTGGTTGAGTAGAGTCTTGAAGGTTATACACAGCACATCTGACTAATGGCCCAGCTCTCTGTACATGCTCATGCTAATCACTTCTCTGATTGATTGCGCTGCTCTGAAGCACTAATAGCATCATTAGCTGGGACTGTTGTGGCAGTCTGGGCTCTGAGCTTTCAATTCCCTCACCGAGATTTTCTTTATCCTTTCTTTTATTATTTAGAAAGTAGATCGGGACAGGTTCATTTTAAATCTAATTGGCTTTGATTCTCGGTAAAGTCAAAATGAAACGTAAATCATTGAACAGTAAAGGTTTCTCATTAGCTCCGCACCTGCCACACCCATGCATTGCAGTCCAGCTGGAGCTGCTGTAACCTTGGAAACCTCGGGACAAATGATTTAATAACAGAAAGATGTCGTGCATAACAGCAGCAAGACCATTAGGGAGATGCCGACACATTAGCACCTGGATGCTGATTGTATTTACCCGATAAACTGCATATTTTCAGGAAAACCTGCATCTAAATATTCTGCAATGAGTGCTTGAGTATGATGCCAGTTTGTTGTGACATAGTTTAGGATTTCATGCCAGAAATTAATTGAGGCAAAAATGTTGTTTCTATTAATGGAGCAAAATCTTCTATTAGAGTAGAAGAGGCACAAAATGGCCTCCTCGACATTCTTCAGGTGCACCGAGAGCTGACTCTACCCGGTGTGGTCGACAGTAGAGTGATGTCTCACACGAGCAGTCGGCCATCTGAGCCAGCGGGATCGACATGCTGCCCCTTACCGACTGTTTAACTTGTCCAACAAGAATGTAGCTGGTGAGTACTGAGTCACAGTCTAACACACACAACACGCCTCGAACACAGCGGGAGTTTTGACGCTTGTTTAAGTCGCTGTGCTGCAGCCATGAGTTCATGAATCCAGTTAGAAAAGAAAGAAATAAGCAGTGAACAAAAGGTTTCTGACTTATTCTGGTGGGTGTGGTTTCTCATAATTGCCTCCAAAATCATGTCATTGGTTGTTGGTTTATAGTAAAAAGATTTTAAAAAGTCTGCAAAGAGAACTTTCAGTCTATTGAATGTATGTAGATGAGAGTTTGAACATGTGTAACGCTTAATCATCATTTAACCATCAACTAATTGGTAACTTTTAGACCTCATCATAGATACTATACACATGAGTTTGTTTACATGGCTACCTTAAAGATCTAATCTCAAAGATTTTCATTTAAATAAAGCTGTCTGTTAAGTCACTATCTATTGCTGAATGAATGAACACAACATTGACTGAGCCTACAGCCCACTGTCTCTACTTTTGGAGGTTTAAAAACCCGTTGTCTTTCCTGGAAAAATCAGTAGTGTCCTACAGTTAGGCTTTTTAAAATATTTTTTAACTCAACAGACCTGCTCTTCAGCTTACTGTTTTGCAAAGCAGCCTTTTTTTTTAGAGGAACTGCTTCTGTTGGAGGTAACAAATAGTTCAATTTGTTTGTTTAGTGTTGCCAAACCAACAAATCGCCATCGGTGCCACGGAAGACAATAAAAAGAAAATCCTTGAGATGACTATTTTGTAGGAGTATCAGTATTTTGTGACTGGTTACATTTTTCTTTTTGGCACAAAGGAAGCCGTTTGAAGCTTTGAGCAATTATGGAAGCAGCATGTGAGTCAAAGAGTGACAACAAGTTTATAATGTTCATTAAAGCAACCGTGGAGATAAAAATCCCATGTAACTATGTATGTTGTCATACAAATGACTGAGATGAAATTGGTGAGATTGTTTATCCTGTTAAACCGCAAACATTAAAGAACTCTTAAGACTCTCCTACAGCACAGTACGTCGTTTGGTTGGTTTCATTTGCTCCCATTTCATTAAATCTCAGAACATTTTCAGCCAAAGTCCTTTGCAAAGATGCCTTTTTGTGAATAGATTAAACAAATCAACATTTTAGTCTGCCTTTGAAGCAACGATAAAAGCTGAAAGCATATTGATTTTGCACAAATGTAGCAATTAAACCAGTTTAATTGCATATTACCCAGCAGACATTACACTTCCAGAACCACCCCCTCCATCTTTTGATTAATATGAAGGTATATACACCTTCCTGTACTGTGTGTCACACATCGTTTCTGCCTTAATGCTTATGCATTGACCTAAAGCTACCACATTATAATACGGATCAACAGTATTGTATAAAGAGTTAAAGCGGCTGAGGTGTAGCTCCCAGGCGTCTCTGTTTCCTGTATGAAACACAGAATTTGTAGCACTGGTTTTCAGAGGCTGGTCTGCGAACTGAATCGTGACCGGGGTTTGCAAAGAGAGCGAATGGCTGAAGGGAGCTGTAAAGGGCAGGAGTGTGTGTGCAGAGTGCTGCTGGGATGTTGCCAAACTGTCAGAGAGTGTTTAGGTAGTGTCAGCTGGAGAGATTATTAGTTTAACCAGAGCTGATGTTATAATCATAGGGATGGGACTCCAGCTGGATAAACAACCTTCTAATTTTTTTGTTAGGATAACAAAGACACACTTATTTAAGCTGCATTTTTAAGGATCTATTCAGCCCCACAAGTAAGGACCAGGCCTTCTTTAGCGCAGCGTGTTCACACTCATGTCAAAGCACCTCCACCTTTTGTTGTGATTAGTTGCTCTTCAAATTTGAAAAGGCCCCCTGCTCTGTCTGAATGTGAGCCAGGTGTGAAGTTGGATCCAAAGCAGCTGCTCCCTATTGTCTTTAAATCACTGGCATGAAAATATGCACAGTCAGTCATAAAATAGCAAACAAAAAACAGAATGAAAAGCATGAGATAAAAAACGTCAAGGCCACCTCATATCATTTTCTGGATTAGCTATTTGAGCCATAAAATGCCAGAAAATAGTGAAAAATGTTGGGTAAAATGTTTGTAAAAACAGTTTCCCAAACTTCAAGGTGACGTCCACAGATCTCTTGTTTTGTCCACAATCCAAAGATATTCAGGTAACTGTCATAGAGGACCAAAGAAATCAGAAAATAATCACATTTGAGAAGCCAAAGTCAGAATTTGGACACACCTGTACTTCCAAGGGCACTGTTGGTAGCTGTGTTGCATTGTGGGTAATACAGGCACCATGTTTTTACCAAAAAAAAAAGAAAAAATAAGAATAAGAAGAATAAGAGAATAAGAAAAAGATTAAATCTCTGGGTCTGCTGTATTGATTTAGATCTTTTTTTATTTTTAACTGCCCATCACAAGTGAATTTCTCCAATGTGGGATTAATAAAGTTTATTTTATTTCATCTTAAATGTGACAGTGTCATAGGAGTGCAATGCTACATACTCCTTTAATCACAAATAAGACTCAAAACTACTTTTTGTAGCATTTTTGATTCATTAGGTTTTTCAAAATTCAAAAAGAGTAATAAAGATGAATTCCACTTTGTAAAATGCACTTCCACACTTCTACACCCAAGTAAAAAAAACCTAACATATGGTAAATACCCTAACACCCTGCTCAATGTAGCAGGGAGAGTTAATTGAAAAAGGCAGAAATGATGGTGCAGCAGCTGAAGTATTACCTGAGAGGACCCGATGAGCCGGCTGACATTTCTCAACACTGGCGAGGTTTCGTGACAGCAGAAATGGATGCTAATCACATATGAATTAAAAACACGTCACTTCCAGATTTAAAACAGCTTGTTGTGGTGATATTGCAGCATCAGCAGCTGCAGTTTGGTGTGGCCTCCAGGCTCCCTCAAGCCAGCAGGACTGAAGTCAGTTTGCTTCCACCTTAATGGATTAAGCTGAAGATAAAGGGAGTCTACTATTCGTTAGCTGAGTTGAGTTGCTCCCCTTCAATTATTTCACGGATAATTTGCCTTGCAAGCTAAAAAGTCTGATTGTTAAATTTATTTTTATTATTGTGTTTTGCATTACCCTCTAGACTCTGTACATGTTCAAGCTCTTAGTTATTTCCTTATCTCGAAGAAATCTCTTTTCACCTGCTGTTATTAAAATAAGTGAGGAAATGAAAGAGCTCTTTGTAACTACACACTCCAGCCCCGCTGTGGTTTCTTCTTACCCCTGGGAGTAATTGCTCCCTTCTTCCTGGAGGCTAAATTACACTTAAGTGCCTCCATCGCTGTGAAATTTAGCTATTTTTATTAATTCCTTTTGAGTTATGTCATTTCCTGACATGACAAAATTGACAGCTCTGTAGTTCACAGAAAGAATGAACTTCTTTTACTTCTTAAAAACTTAAAAACAATGAAACGACATACACCGGTAAAGTAACGAGGGCAGCGGCTCTAACATTTTATCTACAGCAGAACTTCTTTTTAGTGAATTCTTCACATTTTTTTGAAGCTGAAGAGGTGTACTTTACAGATTGGTGGCTCCAAACGGTGAAAAAGGTGACTGAGAAATGTCCTGAGACAGTGAACAGCAAACTAGCAGTTCATGTGCTTTATATCAAAGGATACCAAAGGCAAGATCTTTACAAAGATGACTTAATACACTTCCATTTTGTCTGCTTAGATCTCTTAACCTGTTGCAGAACAAGACTTATTTTAGTGAACAATTTGGGAAGAGAAGACAGTGCCGGTGCCTGACCATGCAGACCTCCATACATGAAAACATAAATCTTAAAATGAATCCTGAACTTGGTGGGAAGCCGATGTAAAGAAAATAAAATGGATCTGGACCTGGTCAGCGGCCTTGCAGCGGCGGCTTGGACCGTTTGTTGACGCTTCAGAGGCGATTTGCTGAGGCTGGTAAAAAGGGAATTACAGTAGTCTAGGCTGGATGATATAAAAGCGTGAATTATCATTTTTAGCTCAGGTTGTGATACAACAGGTGACAGGACGTGATGTGTTGCTTGAAATTCATAGTCAAAAATAATACAGAGATTTCTAAGATTGCTTGCGGGAAACAGTGTAAACATGACAGTTTGTTTACAAGAAAACACCACATGAGACATCACTGGCTTCATTTATCCTTTAAAATGATGGTATTTTGTCATTCAGACAAAGGTGACTTACTTAAACGTTCCCTGCAACATAATTCAGAAGTGACAGCCTGTTTACAGCAAGAGCTGCATGCTCGCATGATATTTGGCACTTGGTGTGCGAGAAGGATCAGAGAGAGAGGTGAGTTAAAAAGTAATGATAGCGAGGAAGAGGAGTGTTTTTGGTTCACTCTCAGGCTGCATCGCTGATGGATTTTAAAACTTACTTCGATGTTCAAGCTTTAATTAACCACATGAGCGCGGGGGTGAAACTGCCAATACGTTTTCACATCATTTAATGTTATTCGAATTCTGCTGCCTGGTTTATAAAATCTGACAAGGCGTTAGGCTGGCGTCCCGTTTAAAGTTGCTCACACACTTTATGTAGAGCGTCTGCTGGATACGAATGAATTCTTCCACCCATTCAGCATGTATGAACATTAGAAAGACACAAAGAGACTATTGGTCGGATTATTATTTGACATGCTTTAGACACGAGGCTGGCGTGTTAAATTTCCATTGACATTTGAACATCTGGAGAAGCTTTAACCATAAGCTGCCTTCAAACTCCACGTTTTCTGCTCTGCAAGGAGTAATGCAGGCGTTCAGCGACATCAGATAGATTTTTCATGTTCATCCACAGCCAGCAGTTGGTTTAAGGTCAGATGTTAGAAGAACGAAACAACACTCATCAGCACCATTAAATTCTGCGTATGTGCCTTGATAAAACCTCCCGTCGGTGAGGTAATAATGATTACAGCAGAGCCTGCGTTATCACCGCTGACAGCGACTCAAGGATGATAGACGGGGCCCCAGCGAAACCTCCACTGGCTAATCACAAAGGAAACCATTTCTAGATTATTCCATGAACCCTGACAACAACTATTAGATGTAATGGCAATCAAATGAGCAACTACCACCAGACCATCAATCCTTTGGCTTAATCATTGGCTACCAAGTGATTTATCCTTACTATTCATTTAAAATCCAATGAGTTCAGGAAGCCCCCCCCTCGCCCCAATTCCTGTGTAAGCTTTTTTTTTCCCCCTACGTGACTGCAGTCAGAATAGAAAACTCATAAAGTTGAGAAAAAGCCACTGATTGCTTTGCCTGCCATCATTGTCATTTTAAATCAAGTCGGGGTTTTTGATGAATGGCAGCGTGCCTACAAGATCACAGTTTTTTTCTTTTTTTTAATTCTCCCCACTCATCTGTCATGCACTTAAATGTGTCACGGCCTCACCAGTGCTTTCACGGCCGAGGTCAGCAGGATGCTTGTATCCTTATGAATCATCTCCAACGGTTGCCTTTTCCCCGCATTGGCCGGACTTCTGCAGAGCCGCTGCCGCTGCCACCGCCGCTGCTTCTGCTGTTCTTGTGCTTTTAAGCGATCTCCAGCCGACGTGCCCCACCAAAAACATTTCTGGGCCTCATTAACATGAACCTATGAATGTTTAATTGTTGTTTATATTTACAGGCTGCTCTCTCACGACCAGCTTACCGCTCCGTGTCCTTTGATCTGAGACAATGTTGTTGATGAAAGCGTACAGGAATATTTTACAAGGGGATCACAACGTCATGGCACCGCTGCCATGAAATCCTGTGTAATTGTATCTGACGCTCGGGTTGACTATATCCCTAATTAATCAGTGATTTCCCTTATGTTTTAGAATTGCAAATTGGATATGTTGAGCCTTTGAGCTGTTCTTTACACTGACTGCATAGCTGGACTGAGTAACCCTCTTTATGGCTCCAAGCTAATTATTCAGCCTGTGGATCGAGGCTCTGGAAGGCTGCCTCTGATTCTAGCTGCTGTAGGGTGGGTGTGTGTGTGTGTGTGTGTGTGTGTGTGTGAAGCATACAGTAGAGGAAATAAGGCTACGTAAATGCATGTGACATTTCAATACTGCTCTCTTGTTCTTTTTTTTTTGACCGGTGATGCATTATACATGGATGTGTTTTACCTTTTCAACGTTTTCATAGTCCTCATTCTGCTGTTTGGGAGTGACGTCTTTCATTGTGCGTGCAGGATTTGCATGCGTGCGTGCACATGCAGTTTGGGGTTTCCTACGTTAATTTCTTCTGACAGTGTGAAAGGTTTCTTCAGGCTCAAGTGTGGGCTCCATAGCTCCCGAGTTAAAAATGGCTTTTCATCACATATTCAAAGATGAGATCACGGGGGGTTTGTGTTGCCGAACATCCAGCCAAACAGCGAAAGGCAAAGTGTGTACAAGTCAAAACAACATCACTGAGCTGATCTTTCAGCAAATTGGATATTCGCCTCGTTCTGTGTTGTTACAAAAGTGCTTTATAATAATTCGGTTACCTCCTGTGACTTATGACATACAACTGCAAATTTTATCTGTTCCCATGACTCAGAGGTACTGCACATCTCAAACTCTGTCAAAATAGAATGAAGGAGCTATATCCAAAGTTTCTTTCTCCACAGCAGCTTAAGTGAGTTCAATTTATGAATGCTAATAAGTAAAACCTTGAACTTTATAAAACCATGCATTACATCATTGAGTAAGTAAGATCACTTCGGCTGAGTTGGCTCAAAAGCTTTTTGTTCACTTCTATTTTGATACACACCTTTAAAAATTGACGGCGTTGGACAAAGATCAGTTTCAGTTTTATCCTCTTTGTTTGGTTGACCGTTGTAACCGTACTCACAACACTAGCAGAGACCACTAGAAACAGTACACTGCGGTGTGCTGCTAACGGTGATATTTTTCTGGGAAAGTCACTGCTGTCACCTGGGTCTTAATACTGCAAATGCTGCAGGCTTCCATCAGGTGGCAACAGGCTTAATCACTGTAGTGTTGCATCATTTAGCAATAGATAGTGGCCTAACAGAGATTTATTCAATTGAAAATCTTTGAGATTACATTTTTAACGTGCTATTTTTCTTTGTCCATTTCTTTACCATTTTTTCTTTTGCTCTCAAATGAAGATTTGATCCCTGCTTGGTTTGTTTGGAAATGAGTCATTGACAAAATTACTGAGACAGGGGTTGCCATGAAAAATAATTTGTGCTCTCAAATGAATAACTTGTGCACAATTTAAGAAAATAAAACAGTGTACATGTGGGATGTCATTTGCATAAACAAAAGGGTAATGACTCCTTTAATTTGGTTATTAAATTATTTAATTGACAGTTGTCAGTGCCCCCTGGTGGGAACATCATGTAACGACAGCTCTGTATGCAATAGTCCAATAGTTGGCCAGTAGGTCAATGTTTTTACGTCAGAAATTAATAATGAGGTCACTTTCAAATTTCTGCACAAAAATCTCTGGATTCCCTACATAATGGTAGGCACCAAATATTTTTTTATACGTGGAAGTATGATAAAAAATGTTTTTAGTACCTTTTCTTAGCATCAAAAATGAGACAAAAGCCACACCATAAGGACATTTTGAAAAACTAGAACTACGACAAAATAAGGATTTTTTTCAACAAGTACAAGCCTCAAGCCAAGTAACAAGCCTCAAAATACTTAGAAGTCAATTATATTTTAAGGATTTGCTTTAAAATTTGACTAAAATGAATAAAACAATTATAAACAACAACAATAAAATATGAAAATATAATTTGAGTCAAATTAGACCAAAAGTTATACTCTTCAAAGAAAAGATTAAAATTTGATCAAATTTCCAACTAACCACACCCCCATTTTATTCCCATAGAGTGTGTTACCAGACAAGTTTCAGATCTCCATTACAGTGATAAACAGTGATCCAAATTTGGGCTCAGTATCTGAAAGTGTGTTGGAGAGCTCATGTCTGGCTGTGTTCTCCTCTGCTGCACACAAACCTTCACATTCATGCTCACAGCAGTCTCTCGTTGCACTGAAGCCGTGTGGCTCGGCAGCAGCGGCAGATAAACAGAGGGGGGCGAAGGACAGCACGAGTTAGCACAGAGAGAGACGGGCGCTCTCATCAGTGACAGGCTCACCGGCTGCGTGGACAGAGCTGTGGCGCAGGAGGAGGAAAAAGAAGAGGAGGAGGAGGAGAGGTGCAACGGGAGGACAAGCTGCCTGAAAAAGCGGAGCAAAAACAGAGGAGCGAAACAGGAGAGAGAGAAGGCGAGAGAGAAGGAGAGGGAGGGAGAGAGGGAGGGGGTAAAAAACAGAGAGAGATCACTGAGGGGAGAGAAGTCATTCGGAGCAGGGAGAGGGAGCAAGCTGGATGAAGCTGACAAGGACACAGAGGGGAGAAAGCGCACGGAGAAGCCTTCCCTGACGGAGCGAGAGAAGTGAAGGAGTGCGTGCACAAAGTGGAAAAGAAGAAGAGGAGGAGGAGGAGAGGGAGCCCGACAGGAGGTCGAGCTTACGGGGCTTGACTGACACAGGAGCGAAGAGGAGGAGGAGGAGCGTGAGGGCAAGTTGATGGATTTGATTTGGGGGGAGTATTTTTAGAAGGAGGAGCGGAGACATGAGAGGAATATTGAGATTAGAGATGCTGTCTTTGAGTGGAGGAGAAAAACCTAGGGAGGAAGAAGGAGTAGAGTGAATAACTGGTTGGGAGCGAAAGGGGGGAGAGATGTTAAGATCAGAGTGTGACAGAACAGATTATCTCTGGTCTGGTTTCCCGCAGGAAACTGCTGTGAGTGTGTGTCCGTATATGCGCATGAGTGCCTGCCTCTCCATGTGAAAGTGTGTTGTAGCATGTTTTCACTGTGGTTGTGGTGCTGAGACGCAGGTCCTCTACAGGATGAAGCTACCCCGTGGTTACCCGCAGGACTTAATGACACTGGTTAAAGCCGAGTGGGGGGGGAAGAGACGAGGAACAGAATAGTGACATCACGAGGAAGTCGAGGCATCAAAAGTGAGACCGCAAAGTGGGACAGAAAACAAATGAGCACGGGAGACTTCTGTGAATTCAATTAAAGCTCGTACTTAATAGTGACAAGGAACTGATTGCTGCCTCTGGCTGCCGAACACCTCTGCAAACCAGTGAAGCCAAAACCCCCCCCCCAAAAAAAACACATGTAACTCAGAAGAAGACAAACCACAGCGCTGGAACAAGGCAAGCTCTCCTCTAACAGACTGCACCACACCAGCCAATTCCCTTCGCTGTCGTCTCATTATTTTAATTACCTTCGCTTCTTTCATTTGTTTTTTTTTTTTGTCCTCTCTGCTTAGCCCTTGGTATTTTGTATTCTACCCTCCTCTCTCCCTCTCTTTTCCCCTCCCTCTTCCTCTTGCCTTCGCTCTCTCTGTCTTATCCTCTCTTGTTCACTGTCACACTAACTGCGGTGGATGCTGGAGTCACTCATGTAGAAGCCACCTTGCTTGGAGCACATTTTCCTGGCTGATTTTTTTTTTTTTTCTTTTTTTTTTCCTTTTATATTTTTTATTTCCCTGCTGAGTTGGATGATTGGAGCGCCCTCAGATCGAAAGACCAGGAGAGGTGACCAACAAGTAGCTGCTGCTGAGTTAATCAGAGCTCCTGCATCACCAGGAGACGACTTCAAGACACGCAGGTTTTCTTGAGGGTACTTTTACTTGTGTATACAGTATTTACAGTTAAAACTGAATGGCTCTTTCATCTACGTAAGCCCAAACCTCATATCCAGGTGTGGATTACAGTAGTGGATTTATCCTGGAGCTACATGTGGGCCCCAGCCCCTGAGGCCTGGCTGCGAAATGAAGCCTTTCCCACAGCTGTAGGAGCGCTGTGGGCAGCTATGGCCCTGGAGGGGCGCTGTCTCAGGCGGGGATCCCCGGCCATGATCAGAAAGGGTCGTCAGCGGCGTCGCACTAAGCCAGCTCTGGCTCGGGTCACTTCCACTCTGCTGTCAAGGACACGCCTACACGGCCTGAGGCATGTTTGTGTCCCTGGTGGCTCCGTGGGCCGCAGGGCCTTCTGGCTACTGGCCCTTTGCACCTCCCTGGGGCTGCTTTTATCCTGGTCCTCCAACCGCTTACTCCACTGGCTTTCTTTCCCCACATACACACGGGTCCACACAGAATGGGCCAAAGAACTGGCCTTCCCCGCAGTCACGATCTGCAACAACAACCCCATCCGCCTCTACAAACTTACCAAGAGCGACCTGTATTTTGCTGGCCACTGGCTAGGCCTGCTGCTGGCTAACCGGACAGTGAGGCCCATGGTTCTGGACTTGCTTCAGGAGGACCGCCAGGCCTGGTTCAAGAAACTGTCGGACTTCAGACTCTTTCTGCCACCCAGAAACTTTGAGGGAACCAACCTGGAGTTTATGGACAGGCTGAGCCACCAGCTGGATGACATGCTCCTCTCATGCAAATACAGAGGAGAGCCATGCGGCGCTCACAATTTCTCTTCTGTAAGTCTAACTTCTTCTGTTGTTGAGTATTCTGAAGCATTGGTATCTCGTCCCATACTTTCATCTTACATGTTGTCTTTCCTGTCAGTTATCCAAATGTAAGCACCGGCTGCACGGTAAAAGTTTCAAATGCATTGCATCATTCGGAAACAGCATATTGCCTCATTTCACTGTCTTTCAGGTCACTATTCTCTTGTGGCTTACCTGCTTTAATGGAAAAGTTATACGGCTGTAAAAAACAATTGTGAAAACACAGTATACAAGCTGTCGTAACTTCTTGTTATAGCTGACTGTTAAAGCTTCCTTAGTCATCACACAAAAGGATTATCAAATGTGTTGATTCACAGGCAATTAAATCACCAGCAGAGCTCTTGGTAAATGCTTGTACAACAAATGCATAAAGCTTTTCTAGAGTGATGTGGAATCGGCATGAGCAGTAACCATGGTACAATAACACAAATTAAATGGGTTTAGCCTGAGTTTGTTGCAAGACATAGCTACAAACCCTTCATATCAAAAAGTTTCTTCTTACTACCCCCCACCCCCAGAGGAGTTTACTGCCTCTGTGTGTGATCCCTCTCATATCTGTCTTCTTTTCTGTGTGGGTGGTTGTGGGTTTGGGGATTTGCGTGCCCGCTCTCCCTTGTGCGCTCCATTGGCTCGCCTGAACTGTGACAGATGTTTTCTCTGCAGTAATGCAGAATCTAAGACTGTCTTTGAGAGTTTTTTTAGTTTGTGGATTCATTTGTGCTCTTTTTTGCTCTTTGGCACTGTGGCTTCAGAGTCAGTGACTGACTGAAGGCGATACGAGAAATGGCAGATAAATACCTGTCTGCAAAGGCCGTGCATGGTGGTTGTTGGGTATTTTTTTCTGAGGGTTTTCCTACAGCAATGAGTGCTGCTCTATCTTTTAAACCTTTAAAGTTATTATTAATAATTGAGATGTTCTTCAAACCCAACTTTTGATAATATTTAGAGCAATTTTTCAGCAAATGCTACTCATTGTATTTGCATTGTTAGCTGTTCTCTTCATTGTTAGTGGGAGAGTCCGCCTTTTTTGCAATAAATTGTAATTCACACACACAAGATTAAGACAAAACACCACATACATTTATTGGTTGGGATGTGGAAAACAACAAGTACTTAAAGGTAAACTCCACCAATTATACTCATCGAAGTCTGTTTACCGATGTTGGGAAGTGCAACTGCAAGTACTACTGACTTGTGATGTTGCGTGAGTCACACCCAAAATTGACCAAATTGTCGGTGGTCAAGTTGCATTGTGGGTAATGCCAGGTTTTGTCAAGGAAGAAGAATGTGTAGAATAAAAATTGATTGGTCGTCTTCATCGATATTAATCTTTCTTTCTTAACTGTGTCTTCTGAGTGACAGCGTTGTAGCAGCAGCTATATCCTGCTCCAATTCTCTGTTTGCTTCATGGTGTTCAGTTGTGCAAAAAAGATAATCATTCACCATTTTAAGAAAGTGAACATGAATGTCAAGCATGTCCTGTGGTGGACTCCCCATTGTGGAAATCATAAACTCATTATTGCCATTTAAATGCTGACAACAGGGAATCCACCCAAGCATAGATGTGGTCTCTTCCTTTCAATAAAATGCGTTATATAGAATCGCACACTCATGTTTTTATTAGTCTTTTACAATCTCATAGTCAGCACTTGTTGTCTGTACATGATTTCATTGAACTGGATCATTTTCATATTTTTTTCCAGGTCTAGTGGGTGGTACTGCTCTTTTGGTTCACTTTGTTTTGTCTCTTTGTCCTCTGTCAGAAATGGGACAAGGTGCATCAGTGCGCTGCCATGCAAATAAAGTGCTTAATCAGAACCGTGCCCTCAAGCCAGTATCCATTAATAATGTTTTGAAGCAGCCACATTTTAGTTGAGGAAAGAGACATATTTCTCCTTTGAATGCAGATGTGATGATAAGAGCAGCATCGGGAAGGTGTGTAGGTTTGTTGACATGCCTGCTTTGTTTCCTCCGTGTTCTCAATGTTGATAAAAAGACAGATAGATGAGTTTATTGATTCCTGGAGGGAAATTAAGTTGTCACAGCAGCCAGGTATATGAAAATATTATAAAATAAAATAAAATACTGAAGTAGAGCACAGAAAATAGACAAAGCGCAGTGGACATCCAGTACTGTCAAAACAAGCAGGAATGTGAGATAAATGGATGAGAAGTCGTAAGGCTGATGTAACTGATGATATAATAATGTTAATAACAGTACAGCAGTATACAGTATTACTATAATGTTAATGTATGATGACAGCATATTAATGATAAAAATACTATAAAAATAGTGCCAATAGTAATAAAAGTAGTAATAATGAAAGAGCGATTTCTGATATCGTTCTTTAAACAGAGTCTGTTGCTGAAGCTGCTCTAAAGCTAGGACAGCGTTTAATGAAGGGGGTGGGAGTCATTGTCCGTGGTAGCCAGCAGTCTTTCCGACACACTATCCTCAGCCACCTCCTCCAGGGTGACAAGCTTAGAGCCAACAACCGACTTTGCCTTTTTGATGAGTTTTTTTAATCTGTTGGCGTCTTTGCTTTGATGCCTGGACCACAGCATACCCGCAACAACAGTGATACAACGTCTGGAGCATCCTATTGCATTCATTAAAGGACCTCAGGAAGTAAAGCCAACTTAGGCCCCTCTTGTAGGCAGCCCCTGTGTTGGTGGATCACTTCAGCTTATTGTCCAGGTGAACACCCAGGTGCTTATGTGACTTTACATTTTCCACGTCAGTCCCACCAATGCAAAAGGCAAGAACGCTGTGTTGGTTGTATGGGTTTGTTTATTGCTTTGTTACCTCAATGTTCTCAGTGTTTATGTCATGGCATTCAAGTATTCAGTAAATCCAATGCAGGGTGAGATCATGAAAGACGAGGATGCTGCAGAAGCCCTGCCTCAAACTCAGCAACACTGTACAGTCTCACTGAGACCAGTAATGATGCATAATAATATATAAACTTAAAGCGAATTTCTGTAGTAGTGCATCCTTAATATTCAGGTTGTTGAATGGACAGTGCGGTTGGGTATTGTCAGCTTTACTTTGCAGATCAGAGCCACACTGGTGCCCCAGTCCTTCCCGCTTTCTCATCTTGTTCTCCCTCACAAGGGGCCTCATGCCGTTAACGGGCCCTCAGTGGTTTTGCTAATCTCATTAGCCTGCTGCTGCAAGTCAGCAAAGGCTCCCCGAGGCCTATTCATTATCACTGCATTTAGAGCACTGTCACTCCAAGACCAGAAAGGATGCAACAAACAGATTAAATGGAGGATATGGAGCACACACACGGACTTGCCATGAAATAAACACACACGTCCTTATGCGTGTGCACAGATTCGTATACCTGCGTGCATGACTGTCACTGGAGAACAAGCGCGGTTTATGGAGGTTGGGTATTACAGGCTTAAGAGTACAGAGGATGCTTTGAACTGCAAAGCAGCGGGTGGTTTGGGGGGTGAAGGAGGAGGAGGAGGAGGAAGGTACCGCTAGAGGTTGGGAGTGAGAGATGGTATGGAGGAAAAAAGCATCTGGTTAGGAATACAAATGTGTCCCATAATTCTCTGCAACCTCTTACAGCAGCAGGATTTCATGTGCTGAATCTACTGTATCACAGAGAATAGGAACTACTAGAAGGCCGGCTAATCAATAAATCTATTCGCTTCACGCTGTAGTTTATGGTGGTCTATTTTACTCCCACTTCTCCTATATTGATATACTCTCCGCCACCCTACACAGTCCCATTTGAACAGCGGAGGATAACAGAGCTGGAGTTATGCGGCGAGGTCCAGGCGAACCATCCCAACCATCCACAGTAAAACGTAAGCCATGCCTTATCAAACCTCAACTAGCTAAGCCTCCCTCTGTGGGGCCCGATACACATCTCCACCTTTTCCAAGCTCCATCGAGAACCAGATAACTGCGTCTGCAATGACAAATTAAGCAGCGCTCAGAGTTGGAGAGCGGCACCTAATCACACTCTAGGCAGGGTATGAAAAAAGGTACTCCTCTTTGCCTGGCCGCTGTAATGCATCAACGCTATCTCCAGAGGAATCTCATAACTGCAGAGCCACAGCGGTGCCGCACTACACTCTTAAAGTGTTGGGCTCGAGCAGGTTTTGCTCACACATGTATTTTTTGAATTGTGAATTATGTGGGAACAATCCTGTGTGTCAGATTTAGCGGTATTAATGTTTTGGGAGTTTTATTAAAGCTGCTTTCTCTACATTGACAGTGAATCAAACGTGAAAGGGGCTTGTAGTGAGGAACCCACAGAGAATTATCGCCCGATTCTTCAGCTCCCCACAGCTTTACAAAACATTTTAGCATATTTAAGCCCATTGTTTTGGATTTATGGCCCACAACTTTACTGTTATGGTTCAGACTCTGTAATAGCAGGTAAGCATTCATTAATAGTGCAAAATTCAGCTGAAAGAGTTTAATAAATGAAAAATAAACTCAGGTTGCTCACAGGAAATGGTGCAGATTATGAAACAAATCCTTTGCTCTACTGTTTAATAACCAATCACAAAATCTTCTACGTTTACCTGAATTCTTTTAAGTATTTTTTTCATTTCGTCATAATTTCCATTTTAGATTTGTTTTCTTGAGTTGACCCTGTTCAGTTGTGTACATGATGGATTTAACGGCCTTTGATGGATGTTGGCTCTCTTGTGTCAGATTTTATTCAGTCTCACATCTTTTTACCTGAGGATAGGTGACCTTCTGACAGAAAGCCCAGCTTTTTGAGCAGGCAGCTTTGCAAATTCACCTTTGCAGAGGTTAATTAAATGGACATTGTCACTGTCTGTTATATGGAATAGATATGGAATAGTTGTTGAATAGAGCTGAAAAAGAACGGTGCATGTATAATATGCACTTTCCCCTGTTTTATCTAGTCATTATTAACTTATTTTCAGACAGAGCTTCTATTTCCATTTTGCTGCCTTAATAAATTGCACTTTTACCCTTCAGCACTTTGGGAAAACTGAAGAATCTGCACCACATGTTGACTCCCGACACTCTTACTTTACACAACAACCACACGCAATGAGGTGACAGACAGAGGCTTATTAGCTGAGCGCCCCACGAAGCCCCCCACAAATTCTGGTCAATCACCACTGCGCCTGGAGGGCCTGCTGATTGAGTTTTAAGCACATCCAGGTAATAATGCAGGTCTCTCCTACTCCCGTTTGTCATTGACCTTTCCAGTAACATTCTGGATAGCGAGACCTTAAGCTATTGATCTGGCTTGAAGTAAACAGGAGTGGGAGTCAGGCGGAAGCTGCAGCTCCGACGACAGCTGTCTCATTAACCCGGGTGGCTCTGTGCTTACCTCGCTACGCGCCCACGTTCCAGTTTCCCTCTCCAGAACAAATAGCTTGTGTTGTCTCGTGAGCTCCGTATTAAAAACCATAACAGCGCTGCGTCTTAATATGAAAGGCCGCGGCGTTGGTCGTTGATATGCCGTAGCTGCTGGATGCATCCAACAGTTGTTTGACAGGCAGCCATAGGCCATAACGAACAGTAACCTTAATCTCCCAGTGTAATGCAAGCCTTGAATGTAGATGAAAAGATTATACGTGGTTAGTATTCATAAGGTCACGTTGATGCATAAACCACAGAACTTGTGAAAGGTTAGTGTTTGAAATAGAAAGGTAATGGATGCTGTTCTCTTCTATGAATACCATTAGCTGGATCCAATCTCCACCACGCCTTATGAGGGAGGCATGCGTAGGTTACAGCAGCCGAGCCTCACGTGTTTTGATGCAAGTCTTACTGTAAAGAAAGAATGTGTTTGTTGTTCAGTGTTACTGTAAGTCAAAAGTGGTCACTGTTGATGTCAGTGGTTGCGGTAGTTGAAGCGGGTACACATGGTTTGCTTGACCTAACTGTAAGTGTCACCATTCGCCTCGCAGCTCGGCCTCACGCGCAAACATATTCTGTACTAAAGATATGCACACTGCTACGCCCACGATTCAAATCTGTATTCACTCTCAGGACCTTTGGGCAACAAACACCCACTTACAGTATTGTTTCTTCATTGCGTGTCTGTGTTTGTGTGTGCGTTGGTGAGTGGAGGCAAGTATGTAAATGAAATAATGCATTGAATGGGTTCATAGTTTTCTGAGACTCCTCTAAGCTCTTCTCACAATGAAACACACAACCATCACCTGTGCTTTACCATCTTGGTTTAAACTAACTTTGCTAAAGATAATGGCGTGTTCAAAATACTTCAGCGTGTCAGCAACTTGCTCACCACCTATAGTGTAAAATTTCACAAGAATTAAGTAAACCTCTTGCAATAAAATGAACCCACTTGTAACTGAAAACAGTGAGTTGATTAAATATCCAACTGATTGTTTACGTAGCACATGAAATTAAGTGGTCTGGAAACATAATTAGCTAAGCACACTTCTCAGCATAGATAGTGTTTGGATTAATGTTGGGTTGACGTCATCTGGCTTCACCTTCGGCTGATGTGAGGACACCTACATTTGTTTGGTCTCCAGGAAGCTGCGTATTAGAACGTTTAATCTACAAAAGTTACCCTGACATAATTCAGAAGTTGATGTGAATGCTCATTACAGGCAAGAGGCCCTCTAATTTGAAAAAAAAATGACCCGAACATGTTGTACTCTCTCTCTGATCAAAGTTAAAGCAAACAGTAGATTTTTCACTTCAACATGTGAGCCTTGGAGTTTCTTTTAAGGCAATTCAGCCACAGGTATCGCATCGATGAATTAGCACTGATGCTGGTGTGAAAGCTGCTACTGTGCAGAAAAAGGTGTAATGATTATCTATATCTGCATGTAAGATCAGATTTGAAACTGCTATACATATGAAAACATAAGGAAAAAAACAAAACAGTCAATCAAGTCAACTACCATCTCTTGTCAACTTAACTAAACAGCTGTTGGCTTAATTATGTAAGTTAGTCAAGCTTGTTTATTTTTTATTTAGCGACCTCAATGTAGTTCACCAATTGTTTGTATAATGAAGGTATTACAACTCTGTTTGTGTGAGCCGTGTCAAGAAATACTTCAGCCTCCTTTCAATTTTTATGAGCAAGAATGGACAGTGGTGTGTCTTTGAACTGAGCTGTGGGGATTTGAGGTCCAACAGCCTCTTTAAACCCGTGCTTTTATTAAAACAGGTTAAAATGAGGCCCGTGGGTGAGGAGCACGGCGCCTTTCACATAAGGAACCTGTTAATGCTCAAAAGAAAGCGTAGGGACAGGGAGCAGAGCCGGCTGTGTCCACGGGACTTGTTTGGCGGATCAATCACCAGCAGGCACGGTGCTGATGCTAATATGGGTTTCCCAGCGTGTGATCCTGGCACTGTCTGGCTCTCCTCATAGGTGTTCCTCATCATGTGCCAGGGCGGCAATCAGCCCACAGTCATAAACAGACACTCGCACACATAAGACGCAATTAGAGTGTGAAGAAAATGGTGTTGCTGACTTCTGCACTACATGATCTCTTACTCACAGGAGCCCCGGTGGCAGTTTAAGCTTCACACTTCTTCTCTCGCTGTTTTCAGTTAAGTGCACTGAATCTCCCATCTTGTGGAAAAGCTTAATTGCAAAAATATTAAGAGGCACATATACATGATTTTGTTTGGCATTATCAATAGTTATATTCCATTTTCTCACACGCTGGAAACACGCCAAGAACATCTTTCCAATTCATCACATCCCACACACTTTCTAGACTTGTGTTTTCACACTCTGAATATGAGATTGTCAGGGTAGTGCAGTCCCCTGCAGTTACTATAGCTCGCAGCATATGACCGTTTCTGTCTGTGTGCTTTTGACCTTTTCGTGGTTGCTTCCTTCTATGTGTCAAGCATTATGTAGTGTGGTGTTGCGTAGGTTGATGTCTGCAGGGATTATCCGAGCTCAGAGGATGTTCAGGTCAAACTGCGGCTCGGCATCAGAAGGCACAAGTTCCCAGGCCCCGGAGAGAGAGTGCGGATTCAGCCATGCTACAGATATTAATCATGCTCTTTGAATCCCACCTAGCTGCATCCACCTTATCAGTCATTGTTTCCTAATATGCATTACTGGCATGCATTACAGCAGCATCTGATTTGATCAAAGACCTGAGGATCATAATGGTGCTGGTGTCAGCCGCCTCAGCAATGTGCAGCAAAACAAAACAGCCACTTCATCTTACTCTTCTTGCTTTTATCAGATTCCTGCATGCAATGCTGCTACTATTTCACTCAGGAAATGTGCCTGCTGGCAGAAAGTTTATGGTTTCTGGTGCTATCAGTCGAAAACAGATAGCAGTTCCTTTACGCACCACTAGTTTTCTTCTCTCAACTCTCCCAACTCTCTTCCCACTGCAGGCCTTTTTGCCCAATTTGGATTTACTGCTCAGATCTGATTGGCTGTTTACGTTATTTCTTAAATGTGGCCACTGTCAGATTCCAGTCACGGTCCTGAGCTGACCCACATGCAAAATACAATGATACACACAGCATGCTGTCACATGGAAGTAAACATGGAGGCCACTGAATTCAGCACTTATGGTTTCAAAATTATGTTCACTGGATGATAACGAGGATAAACAAAGTCATATTTTTAATTATGGGAGGAGGAGTTGGACTGTATTGACTGGCAATAAGGGCAGGTAAACGCACGCTGTCTAACCTGTTTGTCGTCGCAAAGTCATCCATTCACTCAACTGTCTACAGGTTTTGCGAGGCTGCGCGCCATCTCCTGATGACATTAAGCTCAAGGAGATGACCTTGGGGAGATCCTACAAAGCTTTCCAACTTGGCAGGGTTTCCTTGAGTGATGCAAAAGTTACATGAATTCAAATGTGACTTCTGTTTGGACGTAGGTTGTATTGCAAAAAAAATTGAGACCTGTATCTGATTAAAAACCTAAGTGGCCCAAATCAGATTCCATTTAATTTGTGCTGTTCACACTGTTATGAAAAAGAAAACAGATGTGAGTCTGTGATTTAGGCCGCTTTTGCCTGAAGTTTGAACTTAGCCGAAGGCCCCAGCTGCTTCAACTTGATCCGGGAATAAGCAGTACAAGTTTGTTGGACAGCGGTCAGGTATGAACATGTGTGAAGCAGTGCTGCTGTGATTCAGACTTCTGCGGGCAAATCAGGGTTGAGACTGAAGGACCGCGGTGTGTAAACAGACTTAAAACGGCAAGTAGATGTTTGTTCTCGCTCGAATCTCACAAGACCGCGCTTTGAAGGAAGAACCGGCAGAGGAATATAAACATATTCTCCCGACAATCTGTTTTAAGGTTGTGCATCTTTGATGAAACTGCTTCCACTGTGTGTGTGCACACAGACACACACTGCACATCCAAATCTACGTTTCCCACATGGACCTTGAATGTTGTGCAGTGCATTCCCAGTGACCCATCCTGACCTGAAGGAGGTTGTGTTGAACTGGATGCTATTGATGTCTGACTTGATCCATATTTTATAGCTTTTCGGCATGTCTGTGCTGATCCTCACCTCGCCATTTGGATCCGTCAGCCGCAGCAGCTTGAGAAATTACACGTATTACAGTACTTGTTGGGAAGTGAAGAGAGCTATAAGTGTGCATTTAATCATCTTACACAGCATTAGATCGGTGCCACATAAATGAATCGGTATGCGTTTCCCTTTCCGCTTTATCATCCTGGGATTTCAGTAAACCTTAAATATTTTATCCCTCACTCGCGAGGCAGAGAGGAGTCCATCTTGTTTGGAGGGGGAAGGAGGAGAGGAGAGGAGGTGATAGAGGTGATTGTGTAAGTCAAAAGGGGGGGGGAAAAAAAAAAAGAAAAGTAAACAACCAGGAAACACAGTGGGCATCAAGAGGCAAAGAACACAGCGGCTTGCCAGATTTAACTTGAACAATATCAAAGAGAGAAACCTCTCCGAGATCTTGAGGTCCCGTCAATAATTTAATACACTGAATGTCTCGACGTTGTTTGTGCCTCTCCTTCAGACGTGAATACCTTTTTATGAATAATGGAAACGCAAGGAGCAATTCACAGCAATTCATCCCATCTACTTGACAGCACTCTTTAATTTAGTTGCAGCTCCTCACCCATATGCTGTTGTATATATAAATATATAAACACCTGAATAATTTCCTTTGTTTATATCTACTGTACAGTGGGTGATGGATAAGATATTCAGTCTGTTTCCCCAAAATGCCAAAGCAACTTAATTACTGAGAAACCGCCCTGTTCTCCTTGTCTAAAATTGCCGGAGAATATTTAGTATGTATATGAATATATACGTGTGTGTGTGTGTATTTTTATAATTATGTTTGTTCTCTGTCTCTGAGAAGTATTATTACTCAGTAAACTGAGTTGGTATTATCTGAGCTCAGTCGGTCTGTGATTGGTATGTGGGGCAGAGAATAAGAAAGCAGAGATGAAACTAAGTCAAATATCAAGCTACAGGCTAAGTAAAAATAAAAATACTTGTTGAACATAAGCAACAGGAAACCAAGAAAGTGTGAAGCGTCTTTATCTCTGTTTTTCAAGTGTTTTTCACCAATAAACCCAAGTTGACCTGAGAACAAAACACATACAAACAACCAGCACACAAACAGTATTTAAAGACAACAATCGAGGAAGAAAATAACTCTTAAATTCAATTATGAGAAAGTAGAGTCACATCTTAAGGTTAATTCTATTTTAAAAGGTGCACAGTACCAGAACCTGAGATTAATGCAAACGTATCAAATGTATTAAAGTTTTTATGATTATTGAATTGCTTGTTGTTGTTGAAATGAGAAAAGAAGATTTTAGGGAGTTTGAAAGCTTGTTGTTGTGAACGAAATCCATAAAAACACCCGAACAATCTGTTTCTCAATACTTTCTAACTCCTCTCGTCTGTCTGTGTCACTCAACTCAAACTCATCTGTTCATACTGAAGATATAAATATTTAAAAACAACTCGCAAATATATGGATGCTTTTTAAAAAAGACTCAGCCATTTCCTACTGCTGAACACAGTGCAAAGTTAGAGAGAAAAAGTGCATTTGTTGGGGACTATTTTCAGCAGCGGCAGATTAATACCTATTGCTGCTCTGGTGATTATTTAAATCAGCAGGTTGGTGTATGTGGGTTTGATTTAAAATAAACTACAGTGTGTGTGTTCATGGTAGTGAAGGAACACACCACCCAGTACAACAATATGACTCATTAATAGCTTTTGGACAACAGTGGATGTCTATGGCACAGAGGAATGAGCTAAATCAGGCTTTGGATACTCAGATGAGAGTTTTTAGCAGCAAAAATTCCTTGTTGGTTTTGGTGTTTTGATGGCAGCTGTGTGCTTGACTGTGTACATGCACATACAGCATATCTATTCACTGACATCCATCTGTGTTAATCTAGAGTTTGGTGCATTTGGTTGTTTAGTATTTAATGCAGAAATTTCCTGTCACCACAGTCTCTGGATTGTTGCTCCCGTGGCAGAGCTATTAAAGAGCCTTTTTTCATTCCACTCTCACAAATATGTGTGTGTGTACCCAGCAATGAGACTGAAAGACTTTTTGAGAGAGACCAAATTAACATTGCAGTACTGTAAATGGGCTCCCACAGTGTCTTCCTGAGTAAACAAGACCCAGGATGCTCTTTTGCAAAAATGCTCTTTCATTTACAGTGTCCAGGCGAAGCTTTCGATTCACACGAGGTAAATGGGGGTCTCAAAGTTCTAGCGAAGAACATTTTCAAGATGGATGGAGATGTGAAGAGGTTGAACGGCGGAGCACAGTGGCACACTGGCCCTCAGAAGCTCATCAGCATTATAGTCCATGTCCCCGCAGCATCGTGGGCACAGGTGGCACTGGCTCATTACTCAAACCCCTATGGTCTATCTTTCACGGGCAGAGGGAAATATGGACTCCTATTAGCACATCCCCTGCTGCGGCATGCAGTATTTGTGTGGGTCAGGACATGTGTGGGAAGCTGCTACAAAGAAACACACAAAAAAAAGTGAAGAAGAAAAAAACTCAGCTATTTCAAAGACAAAAACACATTTCACACCTAATTGAAGCTTTCCTTCTCAGATTGGAGAAATCTGCAGTCCCTCTGAAAGCATTACAGGCTAAATAAATTAAACCTGCATTGTGCGACCTATCCATCCGCGCACGTCCCAGTGGAAGATTTATGCAGACTGTGTAAATATAGAAGGGTACAGTGTGTGAGAAAAACAAACAAGTGGGTAAAAGCAGATACTGTTTGCACAGAAATAAGGCAGGGGAAGCTCGCTAGACTGGCAGGGATAGGTGTCAGACTTGGCAAGATGAAAGTGTTTGTGTTGTTCTCAATCTCTGTCTCGCTTTTGCAGACACACGCACATAAGATGCGGTGAGGGCCACCATTAGTAATGAATACATTTGTGCAGAATGTCCATCCATCCATCCATTTTCATCCGCTTGGTCCGGGACCGGGTCGCGGAGGCAGCAGTCTGAGCAGAGATGCCCAGACCTCCCTCACCCCAGACACTTCCTCCAGCTCTTCCGGGGGGATCCCGAGGCGTTCCCAGGCCAGCCGAGAGACATAGTCTCTCCAGCGTGTCCTGGGTCTTCCCCGAGGGCCTCCTCCCGGTGGGACACGCCTGTGCAGAATGTACACAACATAACATGCATTCACTGGAAGTACGCGCGCACAGCTAGCGTTAAATCCGGAGATGAGTCCGAACATGTGACGGATTCAAAGGTAGGCCGTTGTTGACATTCATGACAACATCCCTGTGCTGTCAGACTATAATCAATCTCTCCTGTATGGTATAGGTCCCATATGTTAGCAGCACTCACAGCGATGTACTCTTCACACAAGTCAGAGCAGCAGGAGCATTCTCATATCATTAGCATCCTCAACAGATGGCATTCAGACTTTTTTTTTTCTCTTTCTTTGAAAAGCATTAAATCTTCATCAGTGGCAGAACAAAAGCATACCGCACCGTTTCTAGTTTCTTTAAACAGAGTTCATCTGCAAAACGCAGAACCAGCATGATTATGATTAACTGGTAACACAGGGCCGGGCGACACATCCGCATCAGCATGAAGACCTGAAATTTCAAATGACAACAAAACTTTTTCATGTTGTCATTATGTGGTGTTGTGTGTAGAATTTTGAGGAAGAAAATGAATTTAATCCATTTTGGAATAAGGCTGTAACATAACAAAATGTGGAAAAAGTGAAGCGTTGTGAATCCTTTCCGGATGCACTGTATAATACATTCCTCGCTCTCCTCTCACCCGGTGACGTGTAGCTGCATAGAAATCAATTCCCAGAGAGTCCATACATGGTACATATATGGAGACATGATTGAGCCCAGCAACTCAACAGATAAAAAATTAGAAAACTAAGCCATATGGTTTATGTATTATGAGTGAAATGGTTTCTGTCTCTAAATCATTCAAAGCTTCAACATCCCTAACCAAATTAAATGTAGATTAAAAAGAAACACTTAGGGGAAATAACAACTCGTGCCTTTTGTATTCTATTTAAGCCCTGTTTAAAGCGGCATCTCAACACATGTCATCGAGAGTTGTCGCCCATTGACACATCGGGATGTGTGGCTGTGGTGTTTACCGGTGTTGACACGGGTCAAAGCACCAGAGAATCCAATTTAATCATATTTGCTCCTGGGATGAACACATCCCAGCCACCGTACGATGACTACTACTACAGTCATGTCAAGTCAGTTCTGTTTATTTTACAGTGTATATAGCCCAAAATCACAAATATGACTCAGATCTGAGCAAAAACCTCAACCTCATTAAGGAAATCATATAAGTTTTTTTTTACTGTTACAATAGCGTCATAAAAATACAATTACAATTACTATAGCAATGTTTTTCTAAATCCAACCTTAACTTTGAATTTTGCATTTAGTGATATTTAAAAAAACCTGTGTGTTAGTTTGAAACACAACATTGTAAGTTGATATAGCGAACTTATACATTCTTATTTACACATCCAGCAGTTACAGAGCAACATTACCATTCATTTGCACTCATGATTTTAACTACCTGATTGATATAAATTCAATATTCACTCTATTTTAGCTCTGTTTTTGGTCTCCACCAAGTCAGCAAAGCATATATCTGGTCTTTAGCTGTTAAATGCTCCGCTGAGTTCGGCAGTTTGTTGCCTGCTGCTGAGCAGGTGGTGTACAGTGGGTATTATAGGAGTTTTTCACTGAAAACAGCTGCCTCCTGCAGCAGAAAGCAGCTCTAGAGATTTGAGAGTGAACCTAAACAGTAAGTACTAGTAGTAGTTGTTGCCTGCATGACTAAACAATGAGCTGAAACTCACAATAAAGCTCTGTAAAGGTTCGTCACCACGAGTGACAACTTTCCGCATTGTTTTCACAGCGTCCTTTCATACAGTTTCCTAATAAAATGGGTTATAGTCGCTTTGAAGAGAAATATTTAAGATTTAAAACCACATTTTTAGGTGCTTTAAAACTGGTGGCTGACTTGCAGGATTTTATTAAAAGTTACTCACACACTTTTCATCCCGTGTAGTTAACAATTAATTGATTGATTGAAAGTCGTTACTGCACTTCATGTAAAGTTTATCTGATAGCTGTATTTTCTCAGGTTGCAGTTTGTTAAATACACATTATGAATTCTAACCTGCTGTTTCTAAAGCTTCACTTAACTAAAAAAGAGCTACTAAAGTTCATTTTTAACGGCCAGTGTAAACCCTGTTGGAGAGATTAGTAATCATTAGCATGCCTCAGTTGCTGTAGCAGTTGCTGTATTAGGATCGTGTGCGCCGCTATTCCCAGCTCTTCATTCAGCATTTCAATCCTTCGTCCTCGTCACCTCTTCTCTTCCCCCGAGGCTCCATGATTTGCAGAGGGAACGGCGGTCCTGACAGCAGTGTTAAGCAGGAGTCTAGCTGTTCTTCTGAAGGACAGGTGCTCCTGGGCCCTGGGGGACTCGCCTTTACAGAGGACGGAGAAAGGACGGAGCCATCCTCGCCGATGATGACGGCTTTTTAAACACTTAGCGCTGAGAGACAGAAAAAGAGAGACGCCTCAGAGCAGGAGATGAGTCCTGGAGGAAGGGCACACAGGACTGACCAAAGCCTCCATCAGCTTAACTCAGCCATATCAAAAGTTTCTCTGTAATCACTGATGACCAGAGGAAAGATCTTTTCAAAGTCAAGCATGCTAAATGAACATCTCCCTCTGCCATTTTACCCTCGGCGACGGGCAACATGAAAACATCACTGTGGTCG
Source organism: Scortum barcoo (assembly GCA_023238725.1). Lineage (NCBI taxonomy): Eukaryota > Metazoa > Chordata > Actinopteri > Centrarchiformes > Terapontidae > Scortum > Scortum barcoo. The sequence goes on from CM041547.1 coordinate 6,000,028, forward strand.
TGTTTTTGTCTGCTCTTCTGCTCTGTGATGTTGCCAGTGGAAACATGCGGTGTCGTGAGTAATGCACCTGCCCGTGGTGGTGCAGGTTTTTTGAGTCTGAGTGCTCCCCCCCTGAGAACGGCCATTTTCTCCCCAGCTTGTTCTTTCAAAATATTCCTCTTCACGTCACATTTCTGCCAGTCGCCAAGAAGAACTGACAGGTTATCATCTCTCGCTGTGTCTCTGATGGCTCTGTGTTTGAGCTGAATCACAATGGGAGCAGGTGAGTGGTGGATGGTGGTGGGGGCGTTAATGCTATATGATAAGACATGTTTTCAAATACACGCAATGCAAGTCGGTGGAATCCATCCCAGACTCTCCCTTCCCTCACATTCCTCTTCCCCCTCGTTTTTTAAATAAATTCTCCTGGTCGAAGGATTAAAAGGATCGTCTGCACAAATTCGAAACCGCGGCTAATAAAACACAGAATGATTACACATTGTCTTGATTTCACAGCTCCTTTAGCAGACACCACCCTCAAAGCGGCTTTGACATCCCATCATTTGCTGAGATCATGATTGCATTTTACACTGATTACACTTGTGCAGCGAGAGTTGATACTGTCTGACTATATGACAAAAGATAATTTAACGAAAGACTACGCATATGATGTTTTAATAATGGTTTCGCAGTTCAAACCCAGTCGCTTGTTTCACACCTAAAAGTGGAGAAAAGTTTTTTTTTCCTTTCACAGCTTTGGTCTTTTTGAGTACAATAACAGAACATTATATTAAAATACGTTACTAATGGCATTCATATTTTTGGACGTATCTGTTTATCCTTATTTAGAATTAAGAAAATTATATAAAAAAATAACATTTATGTTTCAAATCCTGCTGCTTAATTTTCATTCATTTTTTGATGAGAGAGCTGTTGATTTGATGAGTTTGGCAGCAAGCTTTTATCGTCAAGTGCATCATCATTTAAAACTTGAGAAGAAAATGCGAATTATGAATGACAAGTATGTGTGATTATCATTTATTTTATGCAGAAATTTGGTGACTGTTTTTTTTTTCGTGCCTGGCAACAGCAACAACAACGCGCTGATTTATTTCTGCTGTGCAAATTTATCAGCTGCTGACAAATTGACTTTAGATTCAATTTGTGTTTCATTGTACCACTGGTCACAGTCTGTATTAAAAGTTATTTTCTGCCTGAGAATTAGCGCTGAATAAATGACACTTACTTCGAGTCGGTAATAAAGCAGATGAAAAATATCTCCAGTGAGCGAACAATTAAAGGAGATGTCAGAAAGCTGTGCCAACTATTAGTCGCTTCCCCTCCCATCCTTAATGACATGATCAAAGCAGGCTCTTTAATTGAAGGTGTCACCTTTCTCTGAAAGTTGCTGCTTTCAAGAAATTAAATCCCTTCTTTTTTTTTAAGCAAAGTAAGGATGTTTTCTTATACCTACGCATCTTGTACAGTTCCTCTTCCCGCCCTGTGAACGGTAGGCCATTTCTGTTTTCTGACTTTCGTTCTCATATGCCATCTCTGTCTCTTTCCCTCTGTCTGTCAGCTGGCGTTAGCATCACAAATAGTCAGCATGTTTCTGAGCTGCGAACGTCTGACAGGTGGTATTTTATCAGTCGTGTCCAAACACCACAGTTATCCCCTCCCCTCCTCCCGGCCTTCCTCTCATGCCCGTGGAGCTCTGGGGCAGGGCATCTCTCCGACCTCCCAGCAGGCCCGTGGAGCCGCGATGTGGGAGGGCGTTGGTCCGCTGAGCCGCTGTCCTCGCGCATAAGTGTTCAGAGAGAAAGTCTGCCATCAAATCCGGCTCCCTCTCGTTGTGGCTGAGCTGCTCCAACTTGTGTGGGTGAGGGAGGGAGGGAGCTGCAGTGTTTACGTGTTTTTGCATTTGTGCACAATGCCGTTCATTTATCATCGTCCATCAGCCTACTACTCTTAAGAATTACCTCCATATTGGATGAATCTGCACCTCGCGATTTACATCCAGCCCCAGTTTGAGCAGTGAGTCGTTAGGCAGCGAGGTGGAAATAAAGGGTGTTGAGGTCAGGCTTGTGGGTGTGTGGCATGTCTGGCTTTTCTGCAGGAGATCAGAGTTCACCTCACCAGCTCAGACCTGTAATTAACATTTGACTTTTTATTAACTATAACCATGAGCTCTGTGAGCCTTTAAAGGAGTAGGTCGGCATTGTGGGAGATGAGCTTTTGTAGCCTCCTGGCTGAGGGTTGGGTGTGAATTTTTCATACCACTCTCATATCTCCTCTTTAATGATGAAGCTACAGCCGGCAGCCAATTAGCTTAACTTAGCACCAGGACTGCATTTACGTTCAAGGCCTCTCTTAGATTCCAGTTCAGAGTTTCATTTTATGATAATTCTAGAGGCTGTTGAGCTATTTTGCATAGTGCACCCAACCCTCATTGATATAAACGGGGCAGGCAAAGCAACAGAAACACCTATTGGTATACAGTAATACATAAGGATGCCTTAAGGAATCTGGAAAGCTCTGGAATGCCATGTAGTGTCATCTGAAGGTCACAGTTTCAGTTTTTTCAACACTGCATGCTTATTAATGCACCAGTGTGTACGTTTAGGCGATTCTCCTATTCTTACCTATTAAAAGTGCTCTTATTTTGAAAATGAGAGCTCTCACTATGACCAGCTCGCCTCCAAAGCGCCTCCCTGTGACGTTGCATGGTCTAATTCTTTTTTTTTAACTTGTTTTTCTTCATTGGTCTCTGTTCTGATTTTCTTTTTAAAGTAACATGCTCAACATATGCATGTTAAGCCATGTTAAAATGCATGCATTACCATTCACTTGAAAGAACCCTTGAGCCTGAGTACCACTGAGGCTCAATAAGCGCAGCTTTATCTACAGCAGATTAATTATAATCCTACATCTACTCCAAAACAGGATGTGACATCACTGATGGGTTATCATGAAATACTGAGATACAGAGAAAACCTTACTTTCTATAGTCTGGGAGTGCGGTATCGTACCAAACACAGATCAATGAGTTCTCTGTTGTCAAACACAAAACTCATCAAGACGACATTGTTTCTGTTAGTTAATCCTGCAAACTCGCAGATCAAAGTTTAATCTGATCTGACGGAGCTGAGGTCGTCAGACAAATGGGCCTCCGTGGAAGTGAAGGAGAGACGGAGCAGATATTCGTCTGATGGAGCCTTTAGACTAATTAAAGTTGAGTCATCTCAGTGCAGGAGAGCTTGACGAGCTGAGTCAATGAAGGATTTTTACTTTTTTCATCTTATCAGCAACACAGTTTGAGGACTCCACCCTTTTACAAAAACTTGACAACGTTTACTCCTCCAAGGGCAACACAATAATTGAGTTTTTTTCCCCCATATTTCATCGATCAATCAGTTTTCATTAGTAGTAGTCAGGTTGCCAGTCAAAGTAGTAGGATTAGATTTTTAGCCTTATCCTCTCCTCATCATCAGCTGCTCTCATCTTGAACTAAATACAGAAATATCAGATTTATTCGTAGGTTGAAATTTTTTCAAAACATAAAAAAACGTTTTAAACTCAAGGACAAAATGTCTCACTCCAGTCTTTCAGATGTCATTAGACAGAGGGAATTTCTGAAGTGAGCTGCTAAATATTTTTTCCTTATTCATTTAGTCATGGTTAATAAATTTGAGGAATGTCAGTGGTTGACAAGGTCCTCTCCACTTTAATACTTACATTGGTTGAACAGCGCATAAACGCCTAAGGACCTAGCCCATTTATTAGGTATGCTTTGTGATGTGATGAGGTAAATAATTCATCTGGGCTCGAATCAGACTCTATGTGAGATGGAAAAGGAAAAGTTTTGCACATGTGAAAGAATACAATAATCCACATGCACTGTGTGTCCTGCAATGAGTTTGTGCTGCCCAATTCTCATAATAGTTTGGTATCTATCAACACATGCAATAAAGAAAAGAAAGGAAAAGAAAACAAGATGAGCCACCCCCACCTCTCAAAACCTCTTTAATTAGGCTTTTCCCAAATTATTCTGTCACAGTCTGCCCATGCACATATTTAAATATATAATTTAATAATAATACTCAAATTAATCTTAGTGAGCATACCATGATAAGATCACTGGGGACGAAGGTCACAGGATTCTTCCTGAATATAAATATTGAACTCCTATAAATTGCTAATGGCTAAAATGCCCTCTGTTTAATTACAGAGCAAAAGGTCAAATGTTTTATCATCCACCTCATCCTGAAAAAGAAAAAGATGTTATGTCTTATGTTCAAGAAATACTTTGGCATAAAATAAATGCGCATAATAACAGTTCACAGAAATTTCTTTTACAGAAATGCACTGTGATAAAAAGCCCTCTCGCTGCTGTTCTAGATGTTATAACTCTGGCGTGACATTCGTTAGCACTCTTCTTCTGCTTCCCCGCCTTTGTTGGCATATTGCAGCATATCCATGTGTGTCTCTGCCACCTGTTGCTCAGTGGAAAAGTGTGACACCATCAGTAGGTCTGTGTATCACTCAGAAAAACAACAACTTCAGAAAACTCGACAGGGGACCTTTAATCAAAGTGGTGCAACATCAGAAATCTGTTCAGAAAACGCTTATATGACGTGTTGTTCTATCAGGCACCAACGCACAACATCCTTTTCTGTTTAATTTGGATAATATCCAATACAGTGTTTTTGCAACCATAAGTAACTGTTTTATTCCTCTTTCAATGAACAGGTTTTGAGCTTCCTTAGTCTTCAGTGCGCATATTTTGTGATGTGCCACTCTCATTATTGTCTTTAAACCCTCCAAAAAGACCTCTGTTTTGTCGCCGGCCTTATTTTTGATTGATTTATCATCCATGAACGTGACGTTAACGTTTGCTTATCATCTCAGGCGTTATATCACGTTGCCTCGCTGTGCTGCATGATGTGTGGTCGCATTTAAATGTCACAGAATTACGAGTCTCTGCATGTACAGTAAGGAGGAGGCCGCTGTCGTGAAAACGCACTTTAATCAGTTTTGTTTGTAAATTAAATCAGTATGAAAAATGGGACCACGATTTTTAGAATGACTAATGCACTGTCTTAGTGTGTGTGTGTGTGTGCGGAAGTCTGTCGCAGTTAATGACACAGCAGCTCGTTGATCCAGCAGTGGAGGCGTGTACACATCTGCCCCCATCAGATATCAATAATGTCATCACTAACTCCTTCTAGCAGCAGACATGTGTTGCATAACTATAAGACAGTGAGGCGGTGCATCGCTGATTTCAGCCTTTGCTCACATAAAATGGTTAATAACGCATTTTAAAGAATATCTGAATGCTTTCGGGTGAGAGCTTGAGACAGAAATAGATGTCAAATGTGCTCAAAATGATCTTTTTATATGTACCTGCAGCATCAGTCCTCTATGCTGACATGCGTAGGAGGATAATCATTTTTGGAGAGTGTGGTTTTTTTTTTTTTTTTTTGGGAAATCCATCTCCATAGCTCGTAGCGAAGGCCTGCCTTCTTGTCTCGCCACCCTCATTAACAAGACACATGGAAGTCATACCGACTCTGTGGCATGTTGTTGAGACGTTCATCACAGTAAACAACCCCCCATCTCCGCGTTGATTACTGCCGTAACTTAAACCAACCGTTGCAGTTGCGGCACTTTAACTCATCTGCTCAACCGACCCGCGCCGCCTCTCAGCCACGAGGAAGCAGCACGAAGCTGAATGGCCCGGAATAACTTGTTTTATTCAACCCGGGAAATAGCAGCCTTTATGTTTCCCCCTTTATGATCCATTTCCCAGTGTCGTCCTGGGTGGTGTCAAGTCGCCCAGCAGCAGGCCTCCTATTCGGCCACCTGCCTTTCCTCTAACACACTTCTAATTAGCCAAACGTTGAGATTGGCTTGAACAGTGCAGGGACCATAAATCTTGTTTACAAGCTTATAAATAAGATGTATAAATCTCAACAGAGATAAAATACATCCTGAACCAGGCAGCACAGCATTTGTCGACTAGCGATTCTTCATAGTTTTTATAATTATAGTCTATTTGAAGCATCATAATATCAAGCGCCGTGTTTCATAACTAGCAATTCACAGAGGAGCACGAATAAAGAACTCCCCGAGGGTCCTCGAATAAACATGCAGACCAATTTTTGTTGTGGCCATTCAGCAGGACATGCTCAGATTATCATGGGCGCCCGTTTTCAACCTCATTTACAGAAAGCAGGTGAGCCGCTTCAAGGTTGAGCAAATAGACTGCACCCATACAGCAATAAGTCATTGTTATGCATGTGGCATTGTGTCCGATGCGATCCTATCTTTAGGATTTATCAGCGGTCCTGTGGTAATTTGCAGCGCGTATCATGTCCAGCTTTGCGGGCTAATAAACAACGGTGAATGGTTGGTCGAAAAACACGAGGCAGCGAGGTGCATTTTCAGACCATGCATGTTGTTTTGCCTGATTTTCTTCTTGTAAACATGCCCACAGCTCCATAACTGTCATAACGGTCGGCTTCTGCCCTTTTTTCCCAGTAACGGTCATGACTTGCATCCGTGTGCTGCAATGATCAAACTGTCTGGGGCATGCGAGGCTTTCCTAACAAATTACATTAATTAGATGGAACGAGCTACATGCATTCAACAGGGAAATATTCATTAACTTTTATTTAACACAGGAAAAAAGCCTTCTTAGACCTCAAGGTGCTCTGTTCACTGACATTTTCCAATCCAGAGAAACTCAGTCCAATAAACACAATAATAAGGTAAATTACTCATGAATATAGCAGTGCTAATAGAACTGGGTTTGCTCTTCTTTAATTCCATTGAGGTGTTTATCACAGACGATTAGCAAGCAAGATCACAGACCCTTCTCTCACACATTCGACTGGCTTGATCATAATAATGGCACAGAGACTCCCACCTTCAGTGCAGATCATCGGGGGACAAGGTGCAATGTATGATTTATTTCTCTGCCTCTAGGAAGTTAAGTGGCTTTAGAAGTTTTCCGCTTTATCTCTGCAGCTGAGAACTTCTTTTCATATATCCAAAGCTCATTTTAAAAAGCATTTTTTATCACTTTCATGCTGCTGTTATTTTTTTTTTACCAAGCTGCCTCAAATCAGGCTTGATATTTCTGTTTTGGCTGTCAGTCTTGTTTATTATTTCCGGATTTTCCCGGATTTTCTGGGAGACCCCCAAGACCTTCACACAGCAGTAATTTTGAATCGTGTGCAGTATAAAAACCATTCAAACCAAATACCCTTTTCATTTTTCATGATCTGTTTGGTGTGTGTGATGGAGCTGCACCTCTACCTACAGGTACGACATAAAGTGTCGCTGTCAAACGACCTGTGGCCTTTCCTACCCGGACTAGCCGCCCAGTCCTGACCTGCAGGGCTCTGACCTCTGTCTCCGTCACAGCTGGGCTTGTAGTGCTCTGTTCCAGCCAACTGGGAATCCACTGAGCCATGCCATTACATCTTTCATCCCCTCTTAAATGTCTAAAAAGCATGTTGCATTTGCATTTTCTCCCTGCTTGCAGTTGTTCCTCAAGGTTACAGTGTCCTTGTCATTGTGAAGTAATAATGAAGAAAGAGCAAAGATGATGAAACAAGTGCTGCGTTTGCAAAAGTGCAATAAAAGGTCAGGGGACCCGAAAAGGCATGAGAGGTGAAAATGAGAAAAATGAGTTGCAAAGTGAACTAGAGGGGAAGTCAGCGGAGAGACTTATGAATGCAGCCCGCGTCCGTGTGTTTCCGAGCTCACGGTGGCATACTTCTGCTGCCCACGGCTGCTGAATTTCGGTCGAAACTAAAAATCACCCGAGTGTGTCACAGTTCACAGCCCACAATCCATTCCTGAAATCTTCCGACCTGATTTCCCCTGAGGCAGCATATCTCTGCAGCTCCTCCTCGGACCAGCTTTCAGTCAGCTCCATCTCTAAACCTTAACGATTAATTTAAGCCGGCTGGATGCATGCTTACATATTTTTATCTCAATGCTCAATCATGTTCCAGGATTTTGAGCTCCAGCAACAACTACGGAAGCCAATTAGCTTCTAAAAAGGCTAATCGGCTGTTTTCAGTGGCAGATAAGCCTCAGCTGTCAGCAACATCCACCAAGGGGATTGGGCTCCGGCGTGGCAGCCAAGTGGGCCGCGGTGTGTGTCGGTGACAGTCTGGCCGGACAGACAATCCTCGTCTCAGGAGGCTTCAGACCGGGATGTCTGGCTGCTTCTCAGGACTCGGCCCAGAGCTCCTCATCTCCCTCTGGGATATCTCCACTCAGCTGCACCAAAAAACCATCTCCTGCTGTTGTTCTTGGCACTTGCACACACACACGTAAGCAGATCTGACTCAGCGTGACCTGCGCTACACCAACGCTGAAAAAAAAGCGGCTTAGATGGACGGACAGAGGGAAAAAAAAAAACATACAGTTCAGATGATGCGCAGACAAACTTGTATCATGTCCAAGTGTCGATGCGTGTGGACTTACAGTTCCTCATGTCAGCCACTGTAACATTGATTTGAGTGTGAAACCATGTCGGTTGCCAAAGGAAGACCTTTGTACTCAACTCGGCTGTAAATGTTTACTGAGACCACGCAGCTCACTGCTACAGCCATGCACACACACACATACACAGCATAAAAATTTAATTATGGGATGGAAATAAGACCCCCACCAGTAAATAAGAAGCAGTTGCTGATTAGTTTATTACTCATGCTGCCATATCGGTGATTTATCTTTGTTTTTACATAACAACCCAGAAAAGCTGCAGCAGGCGGTTTTTATAGCAGTTTCGTTCTGCACCTGACTGTTAAAGCAGGGAGAGAGTTGCTTTGTTTATGTGACATTAAAATCAGATGGATTTTCCTCTGTATGTCTTGTGTTAACCTATTGAGTTTTATGCTCATGGTTTAATTCACTGAGTCTCCCTTCACTCTCCACAGATGCACCCGATGTCATCTCTGAAACGATCTTATTTGTCCAACGCTGTGGTTGGCATTTAGCTGTGTCCTGTTTTCCCCTCTAATATAGAAGGTCTAACTTTAAGCTGAAAATAAACACATACATCCCTGTAAATATAAACATATATATATATATAAACACACACACACACACACACAGATATATATGTCCTTAACTTTTGTTCTGACTGTGATCTAATTTGGCTAAAATTGTGATTACCAATCCTCTAATCTATATCGCTGTTTCCACCTGATTTTTTTTTTTTAGTACCACTGACAGTGTCTGTACTCATAATTTGATTGGTTTATTTGAACACTTCAACAGACATCAAGGCAGTTAACCAGAATCACATCTATTATTCCAGCTCTCCCTCCGTTACTCTTTTTCTGTCACTTTTCACAGTCTGGTCATTTTCTATGTGGGAAAGGGTGATGGTTGAGGGGGAATCAATGCAGTACAACGTTTACAATCAGCAGCATACTGTAAAAACATCTGATCCCATGAAAAACGCCCTCCCAGCAGCTCAAGGCTGGACTCCACAGTGTTCCCATAAATCTGAACAAAGAATGGTTTCTTTCTACCGCGACTACTTTCCCCAAAAAATTGAAAACTCTGCAGCTGCTGCAGTGTCATTATGTTCAGTATTTCTTTAAACAAGAAGTGAGTGGAAACCAAATCCCAGCTTGACTTTGAATTGGATTTCTAGCTTCTATGATAAAATACAAAAGGGTCAAAGTATTTTCAAATGGTCCCATGAGAGCTGCAGAGTTGCCATGCTGTTGTGTAATACCATAGAAGAGGGGCTGGAGACATGACTCACGGCTGAAAAAAAAAAAAAAACACAATAATGGAGTGTAAAGATATGAAGAATTCTTTCTCAACATAACCTCTCCTTTTGTCTGAAGGAGCTTTATTGTGATTAGCTCAATATTTACTCTAGACATCAAGAGTGGTATCCTCAGAGGCAGGTCAAGCAGTGATTTAGCTGCACCTTGATAAAGACTGCCTCCTCAAAACATGACTTAATAACGACATTTTCAGATGAGACCAGGCAGGGGCAAAGAGCAGACAGCCCCCAGTTTAAAGCCTCAGCCTCCAGCTCTCTCTTCTCCCACCATGCACCTCTGCATGCTTTGTCGTCGGCACACTTCTCTGCTTAGTGTGATGTGCCTAAGCAAACAGCAGAGTCGCTTTTGTTTGTTTCTGGCTTTAACTCGATGTGGACACAAGCATCTCCACCAAATCAGCTCCCAGTTCAACAGTTTGCAGTCCTACGAAATTCTGCAGCTTTGAATTCAGCAGCCTCCATTGAATTTGGTGGCAAAGGATCTGTAACGGGCCTCGTCGGCGTTTTATTTTTGATGATGCGATCCCGTAGCCTGTTTGTCATTCTCAGTCTGTCGTCACTCAGCTCGTATGTCCCTGGTGGGCTGCGACGCTCTGATTGCAGGGGCTGCTGCTGACGGTGGGGGGATTGTGTGTGTGTGTGTGTGAGTTGGGAACAAGGTGTGCCTCTCAGCGGTGTGTGAATCTAGAGGGTGTGACGCTCCTGTCAGAACACATTTCATAAAAAGTGACGACCACTGGAGAAACCAGGCCAAAGATTTTAGATTTGCAGAGCATGTTTAATCTATCTATCTATCTACCTATCTGTATATGATTTGAGCGTGACTGTGTTGTCATGCACAAATACTCCATAAATAAATGTTTTGCTTCGCCCACTTTGGTGCGAAATAACTTGACTGGCCTTCACAGAGTCCTGACCTCAATCCCATCCAACATCTTGGGGCGAATTTCAACATCAACTTCGAGCCAATTTTGGATCTCACCAACGCTCTTGTGGTTGAAATGAACAAATGAGTGCAGCCAGGTTCAAGCGAATTAATGGACCATGTAGCATATGCCTGAGTGTAAGTTGGAAATTTCATTGTGAAAAAAAATTTGGAGGAGGACTTGTAGACCTTAGTATACAGTACATACTGCTGAGGCTGAAATTGATAGAAAGTTCATCCTCTAAAGTAAAATGTCAAAACATTTCTGCTTCCAGCTTCTTATAGCTTTACTGTATTTGTCTTATGTAATGTTAAACTGATTATCTGTGGGTGGCTCGGGAAACACAAGCACTTTCAATTACTGCGGCTGAACAAACAAAGAAAATGTTGACTACAGAAAGTGAAACTTCTAAAACGAGTGCAATTACAAAGAAAGAGAAACTAGTTTAAAGCTTCAGATGATGGCAAACAGTCATAGAAGCAACTCAACCATTGGTGGAGACCATTTTGTCCCATGAGGTCCAAAGACACATATGCAGTTACTGCTTATGGCCATAGGTGCCGCCAAAAATAACTAAATGAAAAACGTCCTAATTATACCTTCAAGGATTAATAGAGAATATAATCTGCATATTAATCTGTTACTTCAAACAGCTCTATCTATATACTGCCTGAACGCAGCATCCAGTGTTCAGCAGACCTTTGAATTGAACTGTGTATGTGTTCCTGTATAACCAATCATATTTCGGTTCGCTGAAGCTGTCGTTTCACTTTTAGGGAGTCTTAAAATAGTCGCCAGTCTCAGGGCTCATCATTATCATCTCTGTCAACCGTCTCTGAGCTGCCTCCCTCTCGCCTTCTGTCCCCCCCCTCCTCCCACCGTCCCCTTCACTCAGCCTGGCTATCTTCTCCCCCTTCCGTTTATTCCTGACGTTTTATTTATTCATACCCCGAAGAACAGTGTTTTCTGTTTAGCCTTTTATTATTCACGCACAACGAAGCAGATGTTTGTAAAAAAAAAAAAATGAAGAAAGAATAAAATATCAGTCAGTCCGTAAGCGGGTTGAGTGGACGCCCCGAGCAGGTCTGTGACTTTCCTGTGTATTAAAGCAGGTGATGGGGAAAGAAGGATGTGCATGTCAATGACAGCAATGACAGCCGGCAAATAAATCACAGTCCGGCTCACCTTATCAGGAGCGCCGCAGCTACGAATCTGTGAGAGGGAGTGATTTATTCTTTTCCCTCCCTTTTTTGCAGCTGTCATGGTTTCAGAGCGGAGTCTATATTACAAAGTAAGAAGAAGAAAAGTAAAGCAGGGAGGTTGGGGGGAGGGGGTTGAGTGAGAGAGAGAGATCCTTTTGACGAAGAGTTGATAGTCGACCGAGTTGGAACTGCCTTGACACTACTTGTCATCCGATTGAAAGCTTTTGATGTGAAGAAAACAGAATGGTAGAAAAAATAACTCCTGGCTAGACGCAGAGCTATGGGCTTACTTTGAAGACTCTCTGGTGCATTTCAACCTTTTTTTTTTTTTTATTATTTCATAAACCCCTGCACGTGTGCACGTGTTGCGCGCGCAGATGCTGATACATACGTTCACACTGCTCGAACTTTTACACTCGAGCTGTGTGAGAGCAGTTTTGGATAGAAAGGCGGAGGCGGCAGGTTGGAGTTGGGTGAAGGGAAGGAGGGGGGGGATAATGAACGCTCCAGTATTCCCCTCAGTTACAATGAAGGATGTGGATTGAGGTCACATTGAGCATCGCTGCAGCAGAAACATCAAAGGCCCTCCTGGCATCATACAGTGATGTGCCGCGTGTTTACAGTACGCAATGATGTATCCTGTGTATCCACATAACAACATGGCAGACGCTAATCTCTGGGGGGGCTGCTCCTCCTCTGAAGGAAAACTCTCTGATGGCAAAGGTAGAAACAAAGGAAATGCACAGTCATGTGTGTTCAGGCAGGGCAATACATTTGAAGTCAATATCTTCTTTATGAATGGTAATATTTTTCTTCATATGAATACTAATATATTTCTGACACTGATATATATATATATATATATATCTATATATATATATATATATATATATCTATATCTATATATATATGTATGTATGTATACATACACACACACACACACGGCACTATGGCAAATATCTAATATGATATGTCGCCAAAAGTATGTGGACACCTGTGACTCATGAGAGCATCTACGTTTTTTGAAAGACTTTCCTCACAGATTTCTGAACATTGCTGCTGTTTTTTTGCTTCCATTCAGCAACGAGAGCACCAGTGAGGTCCAACACTGATGTTTGGAAGTGTAGACTTCTGATTCATCCCAAAGCTGTCAGGTGGGGTTGGGCTCAGATATTCCTTAAAAAACAGAGCATTATTTCTCATCCAAAGTGTTCTTCTTGTGTCTATTGAACCAAGATTTGCTCATCAGACAGCCACATGCTAAACTTTAATTGATTCATAACTCCAGAATCACATTTCCGTTGTTGCTTATGTTGTCAAGCCCGCCTGGCCGCTCACAGAAACCAATGTCATGAAGCTCCTCGACGAGCAGTTTTTTTTTGCTGATGTTGCTTCTTGAGGCGGTTTGGAACTTGCTAGCGAGTGTCGCAACCAAGGACAAATTATTTTTACACGCTATGCGCTTCAGGACTCAGCAATCCCATTCTGTGAACTCGCGCAGTCTGTGGTGTCATGGTTGAGCTGTTGCTGCTCCTGGGTATTTCCTCTTCGCCACAACATGCCTCACAGCTGATGGGCACAAAGCTAGAAGGGCAGCAAATTTGACGAATGGACTTGTTGGAAAGATGGCATGCTATGACTGTACCGCCTAGCACTGAGAAATGACCACTTCCAATGCAGATTTGTGTCACATAGTTTTGACTGTCTAGTGTAATGTATCAAAATGCATATATAAATATATATATTTATATTAGGATTTAATAAAGTTTACTAGCTTACTTGTTGCATGTTTTTCTGATAGGACAGTGTGTTTGATTGTCATTGAGCATGGCAGCACAAACATGCCAACAAGATGGAAAAAAAAGTCGGTTTGCTTGTTGGGTTTGTTTGGTGTTTGTTTCGACACGAGGCTGTGTGTGTATGCGCTCGGCCCTCCTCATTGGACATTCCCAGTGAGTTCCAGTATGTATGAGAGACTCTGTTTACTTTATTACCCGCCTCCTCAGTTGGCAGCACAGCCCCCCTCGGTTGACAGCAGAGGTCAGGGGCTGCTGCTCCTGGGTGAGCCAGAGGAGGATAAGCTGGCTGAAGTCACCGCGGAGATGGAGAGCGGCTGCAGTCCCCGGCCTTTCATCACGTTATCAGGCGGAACAGGAAAGAATCAGAGACATGCAGATAGTTGATGGCGAAATTGTCTTAAGAACACGGTCTCCTCCTGACTTGACCTGTCTGTTTTAGACTTGAGGCTATTAGCTTTACAATCTCATCTTCTTAAAAGTTTAAAGCTCTCCCTTTTGAAGGGGGTTGTTTGTGTCGGCAAAACGCTGAGTGAACGGCAGGGCCGATAAGCCCGAGCACTCCCAGACTGACGAATCAGCACTCTTTAAACTAGGCGGGGTAATCTTGAGTTTTTATACACTTTGGCTCAGATTGTCGTGGCCATTTTTTTTCTTCCCCTCTTGTTTAAATGATTGTGCGTGCAAAGGCTGTGCCCCCGCAGGCCTGTTAAGCCATTATCGGTCCTGTCTGGGCTTTTATGTTTGCCCACAGAACACGGCCGGTATGCCTCTGGGACAAAACTGCTGACTGCCACGAGCTCACAACCTCAACCTAAAAGCTTATCGCCCTCACTCTTCAGGCAGGGATTATGCAAATCAGAGACTCAGGTGAAGCATCGAACAGGGCTGGAGTTTGGAGACATATTTGACGCGGGGCGTGTGACATTAGTGTGCAGCGTGGCGATGAACCTCGATTCCACAATACCTCTGATTTTTTTTCAGCTGCAGGGTATCAGCTTTACACTTCTTCTCAATCCTGCCCCGGTCATTTCTACAGACACTTTCTCACCTTTCTGCCAGTGCAGGAGATAATACACTGTTATCAGGTCTGCAGCCTCCTTTGAGAACAGTGAGGTCATGTCTGGAAATGGTATTTATGTCTGGAAATATGAAGGTTTTAACGACCAGCGATACACAGATTAAGTGTGATTTCTGTGCCGATTATGAAAGTCTTTTGTGTCATTAGCCTTAAATGTTTGACTCTTAAAAAAAGAAAATTCACTTAGAGTAAAATGAAGTGTTTTAGATTTAATTCTGGCATATTTTTTTAAAGGGAAAAACAGTTTACAGAGAATACAAGTTAACATTTAAGTGAAAAAATACAATATGAAAGACTTTCTGGTGAACAGTCAATTTCATCATTTCTTTGTGGGGAATGGATTGTGCTAGAGGCCATTTGGATTATGAGCTCAATATATCTAAAACTGCAAGACTTGATTTTTTCTAATCATATTCTCTTTTATATTCTGATATATATAATTGTCTGCTCCCCAGTCACATTTTAATGTATTTTCAAATCAGCTTCAAAACCTGCAGCTCAACATGCACTTCTTTTGGTCTCTCTTGATCTTATACGAATATCATTTGTATAATATCATATACAAATGAGGTTAAATAAAACCAATGCTATGCAATTACAAACAACAAGCTAAGTTAATACGCTTCTGATACATTATAACTCTGTTTATTTACAAGAAAACTGTTGAACTATGCTCACATTATTACATACCAGAAATAAGTGAGCACTCTGAAACATGTCATGTTTAAAGCTGCATGAGATAATTGAATTAAAGACTGCCACGGCTCTCACGTCAGTCACAAGCCTCCGAACTCCTCCCAAAGCTCGCCATCTCCACCGGCTTCATTAAAATGTTACAAGCCAACATTCAGCAGAATCTGACTTGTTGTCACCAGCCTACAAACATATCAACGGCCTCATGTAATGTCTCTGCAGCACCATTAAATAGTTTTACGGAAATCATACCAACATAATTACAAATCATAGAAACATAGCAAACTATCTGTTTCCAGAGAAAACTCTTATTAAAGAGACGAGAGAAGATTTACAGGTTAATTGATTTCCTGCTGAAGTTAAGTAATGGAAGTTTCATATTATTTCTGTGTTTAGCTTGATGTCAGATGTCTTTGAAATGTACAAGAAGCCAATTAGGTAGTTTTTCCTTGAATTTAATTGCTTTTGATTTTTTTTTTTCTTTTGAATTAATTGAGTGTGCAGAAGTCGGCATGACAGCCAATTATTTTTCAGATGCAGTCATGAGTTTATCATCTCAGATAAACAGTCATATGTGTGTTTTTTTGGTTGTTTTTTTTAGATGTAGATTTAAAATTCTGTCTCCTGTTAAAGCTACAGTTTATTCCCTGTGTCTTTTTATCATATTTGAGAAGAGTCGGGTTGTCCCAGCTCTTCTGGATGTGAACACAGTGGGGCTAGAGGAGGAGTAGTGTTGATTTTAGTAAAAGTAAAGATCCTACATGCCCCACTGTTCCAGCTCGGGCCAGCATCCACCTGCCTGCTGCTGGACTTATTTCCTCAAGCCAGCCTTCTCCTCTCATCCCTGCCTGAGCCGGGGAGACTCCGATTTAACAAAGTTTACTGCTCTTCCCCTGAAACTCCTCCTTTGTCTCAAATTCCCATACTTTTTGTACAGTTTTTAGAAAAGACTCCCTCTTAATCTCCACTCGGAACAAGAGACTATCCCTCCTAATCAAGGCTTTGCAAATTTCACACGGCCTCATCCGTGTCAGGAGATTCTCCTCAGCTCCCCCTCCTCCACGCCTCCACTCTTCTTCGTAGCACGCTCCCGGCTAGTCGCGTTCAAACCGACCATTTCCGTCACCCATTTCATCTTTGCATACGAGCGCGGGAATGCGAAATCCAGGTCAGGGGAAATCAAGGTCTCTCTCTGCTTGTAGTTTCCAACACTTGCACGTACAAATGTTGTTGCTTAATGAACCACATGTAGAGATGGCTTCTAATCCATTTTAATGGTGAGATGAGCTCCATAATGACCTTATTGATTCGAGGCAGCTTTTCAACTATGATATAGGAAATGGTAAAATATGAAATTAGACCTGTTAGGATGTCGTGCGGGAAATAACTAAGATATTATATATAGATATTGATTCTGTTCATACACAGAAATTAAATAAAGCAGGAAGAACAACACAGTGGATAATGTATAACAAAGAAATAGTTTCTTTGTGAATTTAGGTCATCTGCAATGTTGTGAGAAGGTTTAGTTTAAAGCTATATTTGTGAATTTTAACCTGCATGTTTTCCAAACGGCCTCTCAATAACAGCAAGACAGAAATGTGAAGATATCTGAAGGGTGCTGCCGCCTCAGTGCAGGATGAAACTGGTCTAAATATTAAACACAACTACCTGAGAAACAGCCCTTAGATGATGATTCAAAGTCCAGGTTTCCTCACACATTTAGGTTAAGGACTTCGAAGGACCTTGAAGTGAAGGCGGTGCATCACCACCAACAGGTCCCACCAGTCAAATGTTAATGTTTAAAGTCATAATATGAGCCCACTTCTTTGTCTTTGGGCTGTAAGCTGTAATTGTAGGTGTGTTTTTGGACCTGTGTTTGTGGTTCATCGTCTGTAGTCTGTAATTTTTTCTTTCTTTGTTCAGCCATAGTAACTGGAAAAAAACAATACACTGCTTCACACATAGACAAGCTGAAGAGCGAAATCACTGCTGTGTTGCCTCATTTGACAGTAGATTGTGACTTAATGGACATTTATTTGATGAAAAACCTTGACATTATAACTTTAAATGAGAAAGGGAGAATTCATAAAAGGAAAATTACATCCTGACTGGGGACATAAAGTCCCACCTCACATGTTCGTGTTCTTAATGGGTCCTTTTGGTTCCCAGTAAATGAGATCTGAATTGGGCTGGGTTAGACTGATATTCAATCTAATCAGATTGGATCTTCTTGTACTTTGTGTAGCTTCGTGTCTGATACTTTGACTGATCTTCTCTCTATCAGCTTGAGTCATACAGTGCGTCATAATCATTACAACATAAACTGTGCTGTGGAGGAGAAAATTACACATATTGCTCGTCATCTCAACCGTGGCTGCTTGTTAATTGGTGGCAAATAATGCTTCTGTCAGCGTGTGTGTTTAGGGCTGCGACTAACTTTCACCAGCAGTTAATATGCGGTTTGTCTTATCAGTCTTTCAATTAATCGCTTGGCCTATAAAATGTAAGAAAATAGTGCCAGGTGCCCATCATAATTTTCTTTTTTTTAAACAGGGATTCAAAATGCAGTGATGTTTAATTAAACAGAATTTAATCTCTTATTTGGGAAGGTAGAACAATTGCTTTTGGTATTTTTTGCTTGAAAAATTCTGTAAATGATCAGTTCATTATCAGCACAGTTGGTGAGTAATTTCCCATCAGTCATTTCAATTGTAAGATGATTTTTTGTCAGGCTGCAGCTTGTTGTGATGTTGAATTGTGTGACTTTCTACTATTTTGTCTATACCATTAAAAAATCATGACCTTAATAAAAAGTGTAAAATTAGTTCAGTGTAAGATAAGATGTGTGTAAGAAACAAACAGCTGAGTGTAGAAGAGAGAGACACACAGGTCGAGGTGGGTTTAAAGTGAGAAACCAAACGTAAAGATCAGGTTGTGTTTACCGCGTTGATCGGTCTGTCTGTCGGCATCAGTCTGAGCGACAGAGCGTCTCTGAGTTTGTCTTTGTGCGTCGGTAATAGCTACACTTGACAAATGATTCAGGACAAGAGCCAAACTACTGACAGCCTCAAAATAAAAGGGCTGAACTTGAGCTCAAAAGGGGAAAAAAAGAGTACATGACAAAGCAGCAACAAATGTCGAGTTGCTGAGTCGCTGCAGGCGCCTTCGTCGAAGCGTATCAGCAGGTCATATCAGGACCAGGCTGTTTCTCTCTTCCCTCCTCGTTCTGTTTCGGAGTGGTATTTGGGTCATTCAGAGCCTCATTTCACCGAGCAGAGAAAAACTTTGCACATTTGCTGTTCAATTGATTCTATTAAAGGTTGGATTGTTGCACTCATGCGCCTCAGCCCAGTCTTATAACGGCACAAATCAATAACGAACGTGTGCATTATTGAGTAAAGGCATTTTTCTCACAAACCTCACACATGCAAGTCCATTGTGAATTTATGCAGAAAGGCTTTTTGCAGCAGAAAAAAAAAAAGAAAAAGACGTGAAACCTGTGAACAGGCCTCCTCCTGAGCTCTGTGAATGAGGCAGGAACTCGGCCTTCATGCTTTTCCTTTCTCAGTCTCTTTCCCCCGCTGTCTGCCAGCCACAATTGTGTAGCTCTCTTCTGATGTATATCGCAGAGGTTTCTCCGCAGTCTTTAAACCTCCTCCGCTGAAAAGAATAGAAAAGCTTGGGATGGTGTTTTAATGGTTTTAGTCTATACCTCGAGATAGCGGCATGTGTACAGTATCAACAGAGACTGATAGTGTAGACAATGTAAATGTCAGTTTTTGCTCATTATGGTCAAATATATAATTAATCAGTGTTTGAACACATGAAAAAAGAAAATATGGGTCGTCAAAATCTTAACACGCAGAAATGAAAATTATTTCTGCAAAATGATGACTTATGCTCTTTTTGATTATTTGATGTGAAAGTTTGGTGTGGAAAGCCTTTAATACTGGGACCTTGGAAGAACTGAAACTGTGCAGGGTTGGCGTTCAATAGCATTTTTTTTTTTCTTTCATTGAATCTGCATCCAGCATCTAATCTGCTTAATGAATCCCTTTTTGCTCATTTGGATCCAACTTTCAATATTTGATACAAAAATTAAAAATAACTCAAACACTGCATGGAGAATTGTACTTTTGGTGGGAACAGAAGTCAGAAACAGTCTTGAGTGGCAGCCAATTAACCTTTCGCAGCCTGCACGTACAGCCGTCAAATGAAATTAGCAGCAGAAAACACAACATGCTAATTAAAATGTCTGACACGTTAAAATAACATGCACCATTTACTTGATCCAAATTTTGCAGAACTGTCGAAAGGGTTAAATCACGGCTATGAAACGACTGAACTTTCAGGCGCCGCAGTAAGCTAGATTTTAGTTTCAGTGGAGAGGATTCGCCGCTCTGGTGGCCCCCTGTTGAATCATAAAAACACACCGTCCACTTGCAATGCACTTACAGCTGCTCTCACCTCACAAATAATCTCTGGCCGAGAGCAGACACTGGCTGGCAGAGTGTCATCGGGGCTTTTTGGCAAGTACCAAACTTAAAGCATTAACCTGCATAAGTTATAGCCAAAATCACCTGTCTGTGTTATATTTACGTGTTGTGTAATACAATATGGAGCAGTGGTTTGTGAGCCAGTTAAAAGGATTAAATATATACACAATTAGCTATTATCAACCTTGAATGTACAGACAATTATTACTAGATTACTTGTTAAATTAGCTGATTTAAAGTGAGTTTTGGAGTTGTAATGAGCGTCTTTTTTTAAATGTATTTCTAAGCAGGTTGATGGATATTTACACACAGGGGGATATTGATATCGTTCGAACGTGTGACTCTGGAAATATGTGTTCATATGTGAGTTGTGACTCAGAGGAGTGCGGTTTTGACACAAATTGAGGCGCAGCCGAGGCGCATAATTGCCTCCGCGAGCTGCGTGTCACAACCACTGACTCCTAACTGTGTCGATAAGTGGACGAAACCAGCACGCCACCCCAGAACAAGCAAGTTACTTACTTTAAGGACATCAGCGTTCACCTGTTCCTTTCATGCAGTGTTTTTACCTCACGTCCCCCACCTTTAAAACTCTCCCTTTTACAGTTTGAAAACCTCTGACACACGGCGAGGAGAGCAACTTTCAAGGTTTTTCTTAGCGACAATTCAAAAAGTAGCCTACATTTACAAAAGGGCTTAGACGGGGTTTGGTAATAACAGCAATACAAAAGAGAAAAAAACAATTCCAAAGCCAGGTTTGTCCAAATGAGCAACAGTTACTGTAACTCTGGAGAGCATTATTTCCTTCTTTTGCTGCTGCCAGTGTTTTCCTACAGTTTCAGGCTGCGTGCCCGGTTATTTTCTGATAGAAGAAAAGCTCTGTTTTTGTCCGCGGAGAGGACACTGGCAGTATTACCGACGGTCACAAATAATTTATGTCGGTCCAAGGAGGGCGGAAGTCGTAATTATGCAGGAGTATACTGTGTTAGAGTTAAATTATTGAATTACGAGTGTTGTTTGTGGCCCTCTCTTTTGCCCTCTTATTTTCAAAGCACTTTACCAACAATCATCATTATTCCTTCTCATAATTCTAGTTCTGACCTTTAGTTCATGCACAATAAAAAGAGTAATTAGCTCTACCTGATATTTTCTCATTTTCGTGTTCAAGGCAACTGAGCAGGACTTTCCTAAAAAAAAGACAAAAAAAAAAATACCAACATATAGACAAAAATAACACACTGTGTTATCACTTATGAGCCACTAGACCCTAGGATGGAAATTACAGATGCCATTAAGGCCTCCAGTTTTTGTATGTGAGATTCAAACCTCCATATTTGATGTTTGTAATGTATAGTGGGGGCGTCCAGCAGTACTTATGGATCGGAGTCAGGAAACGAAGGAGAAAAAAAACAGCCCACAATTTCGAGTTTCAGAGGTTCAAAGAAGACTCTGCTGTTCGAAGCTGCGGGGGACAAACAAGTCTAAACATAAGAGGAGTCTGAATCCAAATTTCTTCATTACCACGCAGGAAATAAAAATCTGCCTTCTTGAAATTCATCAATCAATATTTAAACACGCAGATGGCTCTGTCCTCAAAAACAGAGCTTTTTTGTGTGAAAAGGTCTAAAGAAGACCCAAAATGTACTTTGCTTTTCTGCCAGCAGTCATTTAATCAAACTACATGTTATTTTTCTGAACTGTTGGGGTTTTTTTTTTTTTTTTAGAAGCACTAAATGTTTTTGTACGAAGGTGCAGTGATGATGAGTAAAATCTGCAGTAACTCACCACCGCATCCGTTGGAGCTGGGCATTGTTGATTTCAACATGTTGATGTCGTGTAAGTGGTGACAGGAAAATAAACGATTCTTTCAGTTTATCAGAATTTGGATCTCGTTTTGGCTGTTTTTGGGCTTGGCCATCTTTCCTGTCAGCAATAAAACAACTGTACTCGCCAACTTAAATGCTGGAAGCGGCGAAATTGAGAGACTCGAGCAGTCAGACATCCAGACGGGCAGTAAACAAACCTCCAGTTTGGAAGAGAAAACCAAGATGGATTTTAAAATGATAACTGTTGACTTCTTTCACTTACCATAGTCACTGAATTTGTGCTTATGTACATCAGGCATTAATATTGACGAGTATATGCTCACTTTCTGTGCCTTTCTTGACACATTGGGCTTCTTTATAGCGATGATTCCACTTTCCCGGCTGTAAAAATGTTAATATCACCAATATAAACAATGGCCAAAGCAACAAAAATGAGAACTGCATTGTGATAAACCAGAGTGATTCTTCATTTTTCTGCATTTCTGAGCAAGTTCATCCAGGCAGAGGAAGGTTGTTATCATATTAAAACAGACTGCACACAATGTTCTACTGCAGCTAAAACCCACAACACTAGTTTCAATTAATACTCACACAAAATGTTAAATATAAAGATTCAGTTTTCTAACTGTGCATGACTGTTTAATAAGCACAAACCAACACACTGTC
Source organism: Scortum barcoo (assembly GCA_023238725.1). NCBI lineage: Eukaryota > Metazoa > Chordata > Actinopteri > Centrarchiformes > Terapontidae > Scortum > Scortum barcoo. Next base: position 6,022,519 of record CM041547.1, read on the forward strand.
AGTAATATGTGTGTGTGTTTCACCTGTGGAGGTCGATGTGAGATGAGGGTCAGTGAAGGCAGAAGTATGCGAACAGAAGAGTTTTTTATCGTACATTGTATTGTAGAACAACAGCAGGGCCGAGTCGCACACCAACATAAACGCCACAGACAAAAAGGACACAGTAGAAACTGAAAATAAATACAAAGGGTCGGGTCATATTATATACATATGTAAATAAAAGGTATATACAGATGTATATAATATTGCATATATAATATTTTGGAGACACATAAAACTATGTTCAAGAAAGTAAAAATCTAATGCAGACACAATCACATTTTTTACCTTACAAAATTTGGCTGAATACTCATTAAGACCGCGAAGGTCAATGTCTTGTTGGGAAAATGACCAAAATCCCAAATGAATACTGTCTCATATGAAGACATTGATAGGATATTAATGCACTACCTGGCATGGATACCACTCTGAAATCAATGTTGCCTCTGTGAAGCCCATAAAGATCTTTTTTTTTTTTTTTTGTTCCTTGGAGGCATCGATTCAGCCTTATGATAATTTATGTGGCTGTAGTTTACTGTAGGCAGTCTGTATTTGTATTTTGTTTTAATTACCACTGTCGCAGCCATACAAATAATTTTCCTTGAACTTACCCACGTTCGATGTACAAGAAGGGTCAGCAAGATTCACCGACTGACCTACTGTGCTGGTCTTCATTTACAGTGACCCCCGTCATGTCAGAGGTGACGCCTGACCTTTGTGTTAATCTCGCCTGTTGTGTCCTTGTGGTTGTAATTGGACCCCGGCAGGAAAAAAAAATTTTTTTCATTAAAGTCAGACTACAAAAACAATTCCACTCAGAAATGTCATCTGGGATTAGGGCTTAGTCTGACTGAGACATCATTAGTTTTTCATCCCGTGTTTTGGGCAGCAGAGCACTCCTCTCTGGCTGACAAAAGCACACACCTAAAGTCCACACACACACACACACACACACTGTCTGCTGTCACAGTGTGGAGGGGGTGAATGGCTCTCTGGGCCCTCAGGTTGTCCTGTCATCCCTTTCCACTCCTCTATGTGCACTTGGATGTGTGTGTGTGTGTGTGTATGTGTAGTGTGTGTGTGTGTGTGTGTGTGTGTGCAAGCATGTTGATGTTGATGTCGACGACGGCTGGACCTCGTGTCACGGCCATTTCTGTTTCAGCTGGCGGCCTCCTCTGTATTTTTTTTTGACAGAGGATCTGAAGGTGCTGGGTGTCAGATGCTAATCCAGCAGGACCAATAGCAGCCAGCTCTCCTCCCTCACACACACACACACACACATACAGTGCACACACCCGATTCTCCCCACGCCTCTCAGGGTCACTCACTCCTTTGGTTGCTGCTGCTGCTGCCTTTCCACTCTCGCCGCTCTAAGCCTTAGCAACGTCCCCTCCAGCTGGAGCCCCTGGCTCAGCGGCTGGCTCCAACACAGATAGAGACAATCGATGGATAGATAGCCTTGCTTTGCTTCGCTCGCTGTGTGCTGGGTGGAACAGAGTGGGCTGTTTATAATGTAATCTCACTAGGGAAGGAGGCATTTAATTTCAAGCCATGCATGAACAAAGCTCTCCACTCTGAGCGCTCATCTGCGTGCTGATTTCCGAAATACAGTATGACGAAAAACACAGCGGTTTGCATCAAATCACATTACAGTAATTCATGGAAAATACGTGAGGATTACTGCAATTATACTACGTCCCCCCCCCCCCCACCGTGGCTGACTTGTTAGACCCTGTGCTGTAATGCACACTGCTGCGATACCACAAACGTGGCCTGATTAATTATCCATCCAGTGGTTCAAGTAGACACTTTGACCTGCAAGGGTTCACACCAGTTAATCACCTGTGGGATTTCTCTGTCATCAATCACTCGGATTCAAATCACCTTTAACAATACAAATCCAACAAATGGATTCAATTAGCTCAGTGGGGGGAGGAGGGGGGCAGTATAGGAGCCATATTCACATTATACACACGGTGCATTAATGATCTGACTTTTAATCTTTTCATTAATTTCCCTCTTGCTCATTTCCTCTCATAACCATATTTTCTACAAACTCACTATAAACATCCTTCGCCCTCGCCGGTTGCCTCACTGATCGACTCCCTCACCCTCCTCCTCCTCCTCTTCATCCCCCACCTCTGTGGCAGAGGTTTGGAGCATTATGCTTCCTCTGCAGCGAGCTACTCCATATGATTTAGGAATTATTCATCAGTGAAACAACATGCCACAGGCAACGTGTTGACGTCGAGTACAGCGTTTCCTCTTTTCTAAGGTGCACCTGGACTGAAACATAAAAGGTAAAAAAAAAACATGAGAGCAGAGTTTTGTAAACATAAAATGCTGGGTGACTGATGAATCGCTAGAGTTTTCACAAGGTCTTTTGGTGTTTTGGGATGTGTGAACTTCGTGGCGACTCGCTGAGCCCTCTTAGAGAGGTTGACATCATCGGCGGGGACGGCAGCGGCGGCGGCAAGCGCCATGAAGAATTGATCTGTGTTGGACAGGTGATGAAAGAAGTGGGGCAGAAAGGAGCACGAGAGAGACGACTGACTTCTAATTAAATTGGACAGATAAAGGGGAGATGAAAGGCTGGAGAATAAGTGCTAAAAAGGGTTTGACCGTTTGAATGCAGCTGCACTTTCATATCGGAGACGCAAGACAGTGAGAGGAGGACACGGGATGTTTGGATGGTTCCAACATGCCAGCTCCTGATCAAATCCTTTATGTTTTGGGTTATAAAGCATTATAAAAATTTTTTTCAGAATTGCAATGTGATAATTAAGTATACGCGGTTGCCTTTTTTCAACAATAAATCCTCCAAACTAAACTAAAAATACAATAAGTCCTCTGTCACTGGCAATAAAAACGATCCATATGAGTGTTTTCTGATCTGACGCCCTTATCGACAGTTGAATGTCATCCACAAGCTGTGATACAGAATAAGCAGCGGGATCTGATGTAATGTTATAGCAATGTTAACATTACTGGTACATTTTAAAGCTCTCAACCAAGTAACCATCTAAACTAGCATATTTCTTGTGCACATTTGATTGCAGAGTAGCCTCGAGCTGTTTTGTACTCGAGTCATGTTGTGAGTCAGCGTCACTGTTAGAAGATAAAGAAGCGCAGGTTACTGCTTTGATATGCAGTTTGCATCTGTGAAAGTAAGTACAAATTTCATCAGAGCGCCAACAATTGGTCAATTAATCGTCAGTCGATGGATGGAAAATCAAAACTATTTTGACAATTGATGCATCAATTTTATCATTTTTATAACTAAAGGTGTCAAACATTTCCTGATTCCAGCTTCTAGAAAGTAAATATATGATGCTTTTCTTTGTAATTTATGATTTTAGTGTGAATATTTTGGGACTTGGGACTATTTTGGATTCTTAGTCAGTCAAAACAAGCTACTTGAAGATTTCACGCTGGGCTCTGAGATTTATTTTTTTTTTTTATACCCTGGTATTATGATACCCAGGTTTGCATGATGCATTTTAGGTTCTGGTAAGCGGCCTCTTTTGTAAGGGAAACACTGTCAATGCGCATTTAATTTTAACTTCAGCCTTCAATTAGCTTGGAGTTAATGAGCGTTTAGGCCTCGTCTCAGTTGTTAAACTCACTGAAAAACTTTGTTTTGCTGATGATGGGAAACACAGAGGCTATCAGCAAGCAAATAGCTGTAAAAAAAGTGTTTGCATCACTTGTCACTCAGATACATGGGCATTTGTAGGAGGATTAGAAGCTTGTTCACCTCAAGGCCGAGCGAAGAGAACGTCCAGACTTTGAATCACTGTATCTACGGCCTCGCTGCGAATTCAGACCGCAGACGTTTGACTCCCCTTCACCTTTATTGTTTAAGCCAAATGCAGATTACTGAGGTGAAAGTGGTGCTACTGTGTGAAGTAAATGAACAGGTCAGCCCATGACCTTTGCCGCAAAGAAAATCAATTACATACTTAATGAGGACAGGGCTGAATGGCCTAAACACTGGTTCATCCCAAAGGAGTTATGCATTTATTTATACGCTGTGACTTTCTCCCTCATAATCTCCCTCCCTTTGACTTTCTTCTGTCATTCCCCCTCCCATAACTATTAATCTGACTCAGTTTTACAGGATTTCTCTTATCCTTGGGTTTATATTTAACTCTCCTTTCCGTCATCTCTCTGCCACGGTTTCTGATTCGAAACTCACTCAGGTATTAATGTAGCTTTTTCCATCTCTCCTCCATCAGCCGCACACCTTCGGTCTTCCTACGCGTCTCCCTCACCACAGAGACATCATCTCTTGCCTGTCATCCACATTTTCCCTTTCATTTAAGCGACACAAACTCATATCAACACACTGCCTCTCACACCGAGTGTTTTACAGTTGTTGGAGCAAATATTGAGATGAGATTGAGGGACAAGGCACCCTGGCAGATGTGGGGAAGGAAATGGCGAGATGAGGCAAAAAGTGTGTCTGAGGGGAGCGAGAATGGGAACAGATAAATCGAAGGACGATGGGCAGAAGCAACATGAAAGTGAGCGAAGCTGAACTTATGCACACTGTGTCTCAAAGCTCTTCACAGCGAGCAAGGTTAGACTGCTATAAGATATTCAGTCAGTGCCGCAGTCGAGACCAAAAGAATACACAATCATTTCTGTACCACACTTACACCTACCTCATCCAAGAGACCTGTAATTTCGCTGTGGTGCGACTCCAGAGAAGACTAGCGGTCAGCCCCCCTTTTTCTAAATCCCAACTATTTTCCTGTGAAGAAAAAAAGCAAAAAGCCAATTTAACCACTCACTCCCAATTTCTTGATGGAAATCAACCAAATCAGAACCACTTTTAAGTTAAGTTGCATAAAAATCAGCCCCCCACAAACAAGCCTAAGATGTGAAGGACTTTGTCTCACTGGAACTTTTTAATGCAGTGCTTCTTGCCGCAGTGTCGCGTTCGAGCCAAATCTCTCTTATCGACCATTTTTTTCCCATCCAGTGTAATTGCTGAAAGCCACCATTTGGTTTTGGAGTTTATTGGCACTGCTGGTGGGAATCACTAAGGTTACCACAAAGACTGAACAAAGGGTGAAACAGTTACGGAGGTGAATTCAACTTCATGGACAGTTAATTGTTCAGGCCACTGACAGAAATGCCCTTGAGCGGGGCATCTTTACGTTCCTGAGAAAAGGCACTTTTACTCTTAAGCGAAGTGAGTTCCTTCAGCAGTTGCATTTTTACAGCTGTGGAAAAGGGCTGCAAAAATGATCAACATCTTTGAGTTCACAAGGTCTTAAGGGGGCTCATATACTACTTACTAATAGACTTCTCTTGTTATTGAGTATAATCTGCATCTTGTAAACTTTAGACTAACGTTATCATTCATTTGGAGTTGTGTTTTTGGCCACCTGATGAAGTTTAAAATCCATTTTCTAGCTCTGTTTTTGGTCTCTATCAGCCCATCTTCTGGCTCTTTCGCTACTTCACCGTGTTCACCAGCTAGTCGCTAACGGTGTCTGTCTCCTGTTTGGTCCTGAGTAGGTCGGGTAAAGCAATAGTCGTCTAGTTTCTAGAGTATTGTGGCTGAAAACAGCTGCTTCCTGCGGCCAAAAAAACGAGTGTGAGGGCGGCCAGAGCAAACTAAAACTGTAAAATTGTGGGCCAGAAATGTTGCAACCTGTAAGCAACACAGCAGAAGTTTTTGAGGAGCATTTAAACCCGATGAATGTGTCGAGCTCTCATCAGTGATTTTCAAAAATGAGCTATCATAAATGTGTCTATAAGCAAAAGTCTATCAATTGTCATGATCAGTTTTTCTCTCTTTTATCTCCCAAAAATGTGGATTATGTTGTGACACGCTGCATTTCTTTGCAGTGTTGTCAGACTTTTTCTTGAATTGCTCATTGTTTTCTTCAGTCCTGTGCTCTCAGCCAACACACCAGTTCCGCCTTACACGTAAAGCCCTGGATGAAGAACGCACATGCTGAGTGTTTGCATACAGATATGAATATGTGCTTGCAGAGTTAACTCCGTCACTGAGCCACTCTCAGTTTTCAGGCCTCTTCATCGTCTGCTGTGTCTCCTTTTCAGTTGTTTTGTTTTCTGTCAAACCTGACTGAGCTCCAAAACAAACCTTATTTTTTAATTTCATTTTATTTAAATCTTTCAAAACAAAGAGGAGAGAGGAGCAGTGCAGCAGGTAGTGAGGAGGACATCGGAGCAGTGGTTCACAGCATTGACAGTAGCCCCGAGCAGCGGGGGTATCAAACCAAGAGTTTTGTCATTACAAGAAGGACTGAACCGCCTGACACTCCTCAGTCCTCAGCGCTGTAGTTCAACCTGTCAGTCAAACCCTCTGGGTTCAGCAACGAAACACTTGGAATAATAAACACTGCAGATCACTTCCAAGGAGTGATTTGGTGTTTTCATCACATTACGTGCGACGAAGTCAACACCGCTGATGCGCCTGAGATATTTTCACCACAATATAAAATATTAAAATTCTAGAAAATTCATGAAAAACTGTTTTCTCGACGCTTCTTTGGGGAAAAGAAAAAGCTGAGTATATTTTTGGGCCTCATGTGTCCTAATGTTAGAAGGCTGCAGAACTCGAGCTTGCTTCAGTTGCCAGTCGCCTCCAGCCAACAGTTTGCTGTCACCCACAATTTGAAGAACAATTTGTGACTGCTTGGCTATGCAAAGAGGCAGGCTGACTAGTCGGTACAGAATGGGCCCAGACACTCAGACACCGGAGAGATACTCACACACATCCAGAGACATTTGAGGGAGAGAGGATATATTTTATTTATGTTTTATGTCTGTGTGGTTTGTATACAGCACGGGTGACAGAAGCGCGAGGAGGGAAGCGGCGGCGGAGGAAGAACACAGGAAAGCAACGTTGGTGAATGAGAATCAGGCGTTAGGTTACGTTTTCCCCCGTTAGGAAAAGTACACAAACCGCATTTTATGACAAAGATCAACCCATAAAAAAAACCCACAAGTTTTTCTAAAAACAGGTGCGCACTTGTCGCACGTGTTGTCTCACTTCACTTCTGGAAATCAACGATGCACTTTAGAGTCCTCTTTGGGTTATATAGAAGCAATTAGCAACATTTATTGAGGCTAGTGTAGTGGTAACAAAAAGTATATACAACCCCCGCTGCCACTGTAAAACATTCACACTCAATCTCAGCTGAAATGCAATAAGCTTGGGGATAAAATGAACAGATGTGAGGCTAGAGGACAAAGCGAGACCACAAAATTCAGTGGTTGCAGCTTTGGCCATCCATCTGCTTGCATGCAGGAATGAGGGAATTGCAAAAGCCTCAGTTTGATCCAGTGCAGACACAGAAACGTCGCTTTATTTGCCGTTGTGGTAGTCAACTCTGTATTTTTCCTATCTGACAGGGTGATAAGGAAAAAAAAAAAAAAGAGTGCGGTGTCATCATATCAAGGGCACTGACACATCCCATATCACCAGCGTTCATGTGTTTAATAACTTAAAACACAAGAGCTGTAAAAATACAGATGTCTCAAGACTCCGGTGTATTTCTGTCTGCCTGCTGTCTTGACGGCTGTGAAATCAAAAGATTGCTTCATTATCGCTTCAAAGAAATGCTTCGAGAAAGAGGCAGTGTGATTTAATGTGAATTTGGAATTTCATGTTAAATTTTTAGTGTGTTTGGTAACTTTAACTTTGGAGCTCTTCTCCCCCTTTTATCTTCTCCCTTTTTTTTTTTTTTTTTTTGTCAAGTGTTCCTCTGAGAGAAGTTTTGCTTGCGCAAGAGTGTGTGTAGTTAATAACTTATGCAGCAGGGGTCTCTGAATGGGAGGTTGTTTTAATGATTTAATGGACCATTCAAAGTATTCATTCCACTGGGAGCCGTGGCAGCTATCTGAAAGATATGAGGCTGCCATTTTATAGCTGGCGGGGATTCAGAGGGACCCCTCCCCTCACACCTCTACCTTTGTTTACCCTGCATCTGCCCGTGTCGTGACTCTTCATGTTGCGCGCTGAATTCTGCACATTTCTTAAATTGCTTGGCAGACTTTGCTCAGGCTTTGTTGCACGTTTTGACAACTCCCCCCAAAGATTTTAACTTCCTCCTCAAAAGACCTCCCACTAAAACGTTTCTCTTCCACGAGGAAAAAAAAAGAAAGAAAGAAGACTGTTGGATTTCTGTCTCACTTCGTCCTCCTGAATTCATCCCTTCGTCTCAGTCCCCAGCTCACCGTGTAGGAGATATTTTGATACCAGAAAATCGCTTCTGCACATAAATGTGGAGACTAAGTAAAAGTGTGTGTTTCTCTACAGAATCTGCAATCGCTCCAGGGTAACGTGTGCAGGTCAGCTGATGACGAGCAATCAGACTCAGACTCTTTATTGATCCCTTTGGGATGACTCCCTCAGGGAAATTTAAGTTTCCAGAAGCACACAGATAGAAGAAGCACACAGATGAAAAATAAACAGTAAATACTTAAAATACAAAATGAGAATGAAAAAGAATGAGAATAAAATAATATAAGAGCTGAATATGGCGTTATGGCTTCGTATGGAATAAGTTATGGAATAAGTTATGGCTTCGTATGGAATAAGTTATGGAATAAGTTATGGCTTCGTATGGAATAAGTTAAGAACTATAAATTAAAAATTAAAATTATTGCACCATATGATGAGATTATTGCACCAGAGGAAAAAGTGTCTATTGTGTATGCATGCATGTGTGTTGTACAAGTGCATACACAATAGACACTTTTCCTCTGGTGCAATAACCAATGTGTGTTTTTTTGTGTAATATTCGAGTCTTGTACAACTTGTGGAAGTCATTTAGGACCCAAACTGTTAAAGAGAAGTTGTATGTATCCGTGCTCGCTTCCTTTAATGTCATTAACGCAGTTCAGATGAGGTTTCATCCACAGAAGAAGATGGAATCAGCACAAAATTAAAAAATATATACATCCATATCCATACAAGCAGGAATGTAGGTTTTATTTCAGAACCATACATCAAAATTTAACAAGAAAAAGAGGAAAAATCATCCCTATCTAAAATCCAGTGTGATTGTATGTGTAAACTTTGATTATATAACAATTATAATTTCACATTTCAAATTTCAACTCACATTGTAACCTGCAAACTAAAATAAAGATATTATTATATTGTAAATATTCTGATATGATATGATTTTATCCTCCAGCTGGGTCTAACTTTAAAAAGCTCCACTAATCATCATCAGGGTCGGGGCAGCATGTCGCCTGAGAGACAAACTCCAGGGCAAACTGGCTCCATTAAGAACTCGTACGTTTGTGTATTTGGAGGAGCGACTGGTGCCTAGATGATTGTTTTCCCTCCTCCGCAAATACCCATTTCAGAGTGTTCTTTAATTACATCCTCAGCGTCCCTCGACATAAAAACACAACAGTCTCCTGGGTAATTTAACGACATAACAGATTTATGTTGTGGCCTCTAATTGTAATTATTCAACTTTGTTTGTGAGAATGCGTGTTTCCCCAGTGTGGTATGTAGGATTGCTCTAAATGTCATGACGCCCATAAGCTCGCTCATTGCTGAGCTTTAGCAAAAACATAATGCTTCAAAACATTCATCCTTTCATAGCTGCCAAATGCTGCCTCAGATTTCAAAAGTGAAATTGATTTATGGTGATGAATGTGTTTGTGAGTTTCTACAAAGCTTCCACTTGTAGTCAAAGGTTAATGCAGACATTTCTCACCTAAATGCTCCTTAGGGGGTCGTGACTGTCCTGTGTCCTATATCTTTATATAGTCTTTTAGGTGTTTTTTATTTTTATTAATGAGCCAGATATCTTTCAACTGCAGCTGTTTTTCACGTGGGACAGATTATTCACGCTTCAGCTGTCAGTCCGCTAACATTTTCTATGCTGAACACGGACAGGACTTTTACTCCTGGACCCCCAAAAATAACTCATCCCACCTCTGAACTCTGCAGCTGAAAGCACACGGTAACTGTTGAAGGTCCAGATGAGCGATGTCTCCGGTAGAAATGACGCCTCGGACGACCCCTGTCACAGTGAAAAGTGATGGGTGTGATCTTGACCTTTCGTGATATCGGACCGGCCCAGCAGGAGAAGAAGAAGCAGTCAGCGGGGGGAGGTGTTTTTAAAAGATATTCACACAGGCTGTTCATGGACGGACGGCTTTTGGTGGCGCAGCAGATTAATCCAGAGCTTCCACTTACCGCTGCCCCCACCTCGCTGTCCTGTTGGTGGATATGCCCGCTGCTCAATGAGCCCAATCAGGGCGGAGACCTCCACCCGCCTCTTATCGGCACGCGTAGTAGAGCGGCTGAGTCATTGCTCCGGGGCCTGTATCATCAGTTGCCAAGGAGAGGGGTTTTTATCCCTGTCAGAGTTAAATGTCAGTGACAGTGCTGCCCAAGGTGCAGCAATCACGCTGGGAGACCACTTTGCCTATTGACATTCAGCTCATGGGGGGAGTACAATCAAACCACATCGGATTCAGACGATTCATCTACGCCCACACAGATACCTGACAGTGACAAAGAATAGACAATATCATCTTCCTGTGTAAACCACAGAGCCCCTCATTTTGTCAGGCGGGAGACACAGACAAGAGCGTTAACTCTCTTCTTATTTCTGTTTTTGTGAAAGTAGTATTTCTATACGCGGCTGATTTTAGTGCTCGTCCTGTTATGTCGTCCACTGGGCGGATTATGTACCTAATTTCAAAAGATGTTTATCTTCCTCTCTCACTGTTATTCACTCTCTTGTTACCTCCTCTTCCTTTCTCTCCCCCTCTTTTTCTCTCTCTTTTTGTCTGATTGGAGTGACACTCAGGCCTCAGCAGTCATGTAGGACAGGCGGGATTTTCCCTGCCATCACCTTGACAATCCTCGCAGTCAGTGTCATTACACAGACCCGCCACTATTCATGGGAGGGCAGAGAGATGAAAGGGTGAAGAAAGAGATGGTAGAGTGACAAGGAGACATGAGCGAGGAGGTGAGGAGGAATGAATGATAGAGCGAAGCAGCAAGTTGAAGTGAGACCTTTTTTTTTTTCACGCTTTAGTTTTCTTCTTATACTTGAGAGGAAATCTAAAATGACCTCAGCTTGGAGCAGGTGGATGACAGGTTGATGGCATCTCTCTGTCTCCTTTCTATTCTACTTACTTTCTTTTCTTGTACAGTAGTTTTTATTAATTCTCCAGCAAAGGACGTGGGGAGCTGGGTGCATCTGACACTGCCCTGCTCTCATTTCCATCACCTTCATCCCAAAGGAGTTAGATTCATTGTGATGCAGAGCAAAGACTAATCAATAATCAGGTTCCACTTGAGAGTTCCTCGACTTACCATTAAAATTACAGACATTTTGGGGGCAGCAGCCATCTTTGCACAGTGTACAGGGGCATTAATACCCTCTTGTCTGTAAGTAGAATTAATAAATACTAATCTGGTAAAATAAAGTCTACTGCAGATGAGTCCAAATAAGACAGTAAAATGAACAGCTTGAGCAATACTCAGAAGATTATATGCACAGCTGACCTGAAACTGAGTTCTCTGAACATCTCACAGCTGTATGAAAACGCCAATGGAGAAGAAAAGACTGCACCGCTGACCTCTCTGCACTCATGTAGGAAGAGTTTCGAGGAGTCTTAAAGTGCTTTTTACAGGCCGAGGCTTTGAAATACATAAAAGGAATTATAACAGGAGAGTTTTTTAACACTAATACACCATTATAAACTACATTCTCAAATAATACTTTCATTAAAGCTTTTTTGAAAACAAGGTTAGCATGAAACATTTAGGAGGAGAAAAGCAGATGGGTCTTTTTGCCTTTCAGCCGCACAGATCCCTGCTGTTTTTATCCCATTCACAGATGTGATGGCTGTTATTGAGTTGCAGGGGGCAAAGGTCATACATTAGTGGCAACCAGTACTCCTGGAACACAATGCATGGTTGTTGAAAGCAGCATTGCACAAGATAATATAAAGACATGAAGATCAGGCCTTACTGTAAGTGTTGCTGGATGTCTAGTGTTTGGGTAAAAACCTCTCCTGAATCATAATACAGTGGTTATACAGTCCTCTAAGTCATATTTGATGGTGAAGGACATTTTGTGAAAGCGTCCCACCCCCAGCATAGAGGCAGCGGTGTTTGCGTCGGCATGGCTGCATGTGTGTTTGATCAGACGCAAATTAAAAGTCAATTAGCCTGCAGCCCGGCGGGTGACTGACCTCTCTAAACACAAGAAGGATCGGGGATGTGAAAAGCTCCCCAAGCTCATTATTTACCGTGACGCTGTCCTCCTTCCTCTATTTACCGCAAGCTCCCACTGTCCATCCACCTGTCTGCATCTGTCCCTCTGTCTGCTTCATTACTCCGTGTGTTAAACAACCTCCGACCATCATCGCAGCTGAAACACACACCGGGGGGGGGGAATCTAATCTGGAGCCGCTCGCTGTCACCACATGGTTACCACGGACTCTGACGCCCTCTAAATAAGGAGCACAAAGTATTAGCAGACGCCTCTCTTGACTTTCCTTTTTCTTCCATTCATCTGTTCCTGTTGGTGAATTACACTCACGCAGGCTGTTTTTCTCCTCGCCTTAAGAACACGGTGTACTTCCTTTCCGGGGGAAGAAATCGATGGCGGATTGACTGACTGAATGGCCCCCTCCTCTGGTTTCGCGGTTGTAGAGTTGTTTAAATTGCAGGATAAATATAGAACACTCCATCAACCACTAATACCACTTAATATCGCAATTTATTTTCCCGTGTGGTAATTATCGACTGTTGCAGCGAAAGTTACCCAGAAAGTGTTGGTAAATCCTGCTGCAGTATTGGATAAATCTTCTCCTGGCAACCAGATTAAAAGGCCTTTGAAACTGATAAAGAACTTGTCAGAATCGAGTGTTAAAAAGGAACGGGAAGACTACAACGAAAGACTACAGACAAGCAAAACAAAACACTAGCACTTCCCCGGCTGACCACACTAACACTAACCTGTGCTACAAGGAGGTTCATGTCGACTCGCGGACATAAAACTTGCTCAGGAGGACAACAAAGAGCAACTTCAAGTGATTAAAGACGTGATAAATAACACCAAAGTGAAACTTGACAGAGCCAGAGAACTCCCTAACAAGGACAGAGGAGCAGTTACAATAATTCAAGGATGTTATGACAGGAAAAGAAAAAAGAAAAAAGAGCTTAATAGCTGAGGGATCAGAGAAGAACTTGCTGCCGATGATAAACTTTGCAGAGGGCTGAAAGATGATTTAAAGTGAGATTATTCATGCAGAAAAGTGTTAGATTAAATGAGAGGGGCTTGCCTTGACACAAATTAGAGTGTGGTATAGATTAAATGTCATTAGGTTCAGTTTTACAGAAAATATTATGAATACACTGAGATAAATTATTTTCTTTTACAGACTGTTGCAATATTTTACTGAGGGTTTGTCATATGCAACTATGAATGGCTTTACATGCACACATCCTGATAATGACCAGAGTTTTGGAGAATCCATCCAAACATATAAACATCTTATACTGATTTCAGAAACCTGGATTTCCTTTCCGGAGTACAGCAGAAACCAGAATACTGTGGCATGCAAATATCTTTTCCAGGTCTCTTAACAGTCTTTGCTGTTAAAGAATAATAGTTCTAGTGGATGAGATGATGAGAAACTACTGCACACTGACCATCAGGATACTGTGGCCTGGATACTGTGACAGTCATGTAAACAAGGAGATGAATAACGAGGTTTCTCATGTCCCATTTGAAAGTCCTAACCTGAAAATATGATCAAAACCAGAATAAGACTCGCAACTGGGAACTCATGTGCACCTCCATGTGTAGAGATCCCACATTTCTGACACCAACTAATGGTAGTCTTGAAAAGGAAACTGACACAGACAGTGAAGCAAACCCGACAGCACCAACTTTGACTGTGTCCGCACACACAGACAAACATATACAATATGAAAAACTTCAAGAAAAAAAAGATTCACATAAAAGATCTCCTCAGCGGGACTTCAAAAGTTTCAGAAAGTCCCTCAAACTGCACAGAGCATGCTCATGTATACCAACGTTACTGATACTTCATATTAAAAGAGACCAAAGAGACGAGGAAGAATATCAAACACTGGGGAGTCCGTCTTTCTCTGGAAGCAACTCTCGCTTCGCTCTTTCCATTTCATTTTGAAATTTCTCTCTGTCGGGCACTGTGATGAGAAAGGTGACCGTGACAAACTGGCACCAGGTTTTCATTTTTGTAAAAATGTAATTAATCTAAGGCATCTCAATTAATTGGGTGGGAATGATCCCTGCGCTCTGCGGCCGCACCCTGATTGGTGAATTTCTACATCACCTCACACAGCTGTATCACTTTCATCAGAGAAAATGTTTGCCTGCTATGTTGAAATGAGGCTGTCATATTACACCATCAGCTATTGGATTTACCACCTGTTGCGAGCCCCGGCACAGCATATCAAGACATTTCCTGGCATCAGAGAGATGTGTTTGCCTCAGTGCTATCAAAACATATGTATATATCTCACAGTCACTACATGACTGTAATTGAAACATCCAATGTAATGCGCTCATATGTTTTTTGCAAAGAAATATCAATATATACTTTATAAGTAACATGTCTTAAATGCATGTTTTATAAATGTACTCTGAAGGTAATATTACAGCATATGCAGGGTGAGATGTTCTTTCATATGGCAGGAATGAATAAAAAGATAATATTAACATGTCAAAGTGAGGCTAAATTAGACCATTTAGTATAAAGGGCATGAGTCATTTAAAAAAAATCAGGGAAGAAAATGACTGAAAAATGAATCCATGTGATTTCCCTCTCTATATGTCAGGCCACACTTGACACAGGTTGTATGAGCATGTCATGTCGAACATAAATGTCTCGGTTTGACCTTTAATTCATAAAAGCAGACTGGAGAACAGATCATGACTGTTTGCGTTTGTGCCGGTGACTGAATCGTCAGGGAGGGCAGCGAGTGTGAGGAAGCAGCTGCCTACTGTAATGGTGATTTCCAGTGTCTTGTCAAGGGGGAAAGATAGAATGAGAAATATGCAAATCAGATTTTGAGAAACTGTGTATGTTTCATGGGATTTGACAGGGCTGAAATATGAAGCGCTTCCATATATGCAACATAACAAATGCAAATTATGCCATTGTGATTCAAAACACGGGGTGTATGTTGATGGAATCTGTAGAACAATATTCAAGCCTGCTTTGAGCCCTCTTACTGAGCATAAATTTGGGGACCGCAGGGAGGGTTTACACCTGCTTGTAAGATCCTTGTTCCGATTAGGCGAAACATCCGAGCTGGCTTAAGAGTTTCCTTTTATGGCTCTCAGAGGTTGAAAGCAGGATGTTAGTGTGATTCCCTTCGGAGATAACTGGACAAATTGAGGGACTCTCCCCAATGGCTTACAAGCAAAAGGAAGTGAGAAGTGGATCGGTGGATTCACTTCAGGATTCCACTTTCGGCACGACTTCCCGCAAGGTCCGCGTTTGAAAAAGATGAACGTTCAGCAAGGAGTGCTTCCCTTATGCATAAAACCAACCAGAGAAGAGCCTTTGAAAAGGTTGTGAAAAGGCTTTGTCGACACCGTGGGACATGCCGGCTCTCTCGCTTAGATTCAGGCACCTCATCAAGTGCTCCCTCTTTGGGCAATTACAGGAGAGTGTGAGAGAGACTGAGAACCATCACCTGACTTTTTCTTTATTAATGAGTATCAGCCCTTAAGGTGATGCCTGAAACATACAAGGAGATAGATGTTTTTATATACATTATTAATACTTGTAATATTAATTATTCTTCCTGTTCCAGGAACACCTGTTATTTACAGACTACTGAAGATCAGTTATTTAGTTGAAATGATTGCATATTTTAAACAAGATTTATCATTGCACTCAAATAACATTGTCTCACAATGGACCGTTTAAAAAATAATCTAGTTGATGCAGCAGCTATTGTCTTTTTTTATTCCATACATTATTATGCGGTTATAGATTTGTGGCAGATATCAAAGCAGAGATTTACACATCCAGATTTTCACTCATATGCAAACTTGTAGTCTTCAGACCCAACAGACGCTGAAGTGGAGCCACAGTTTCATACAACTTCCAGCACATATGCAGTAACACTCCCACAGACTAGTAACCAGACTTTGAGGTGTAAAATTGGTTCAGTGTTCCTATTTTAATGGATTAGATTAGTTTTATGGTGCATTATTGTTATTTCCCAAACCTAACCAAACCTTAGCCATCGTGTTCTCACGTCGAAAAAATCTGATCTGTTCCTCCAGCAGTGATTTGCAGTGGTTTTGACAGGCACAGACAGATGATGTCATCTTGCTGAAAGTGGTGTCAGATCATAAATCAGATGATAATGTGTTGTTCCAGAGGACTCGGACAAACAACGCATTGTACCAATGTACAAATAAATTTGGAGATGAGCTCTATTCTTTTAATACCTTGTTAGTGTAGTCAGTGTACATAAATCCAGAATTAACCTCCACATAAAATAAACATTTCATCTTCATCTGAACTCATCTTTTTCCTTGAAACCCACAGTTTGACTCCTTCATTAATATTCTGTGTAGATTCTGGTCTCATTAGCATCTCCTGTCCCTCTTCCTAAAGTTTCAGATGATTGATTCACAGACTTTTGCTCAAAATTTCAACGTGTGCCTTTTGAAAATGGCTCATAAATTCGGCAGAGTACACGATGGATTTTCATTGCAGTAAACGGTGGTCGTTTAATCAGAGAGGGACTAATGTTCTTGTTCACACGCCGTCTGTCAGCGCCTCGTATCTGACGACACCTACAACATCCAGCCTTGTTTCCTTTCTCGTACAATCAGGTAATTGGTGTTCGTTATGAGCCGGCATCTAAGAGATGAAATAATAAATGGAACGGACTGCTGTAAACTGTGTGTGTGTGTAAAGGTGTGCGTGTGTGTGTGTGTGTGTTACCCGTTACAGCACAGGTTTTGCAGGTTTGCTCTGTAAATGAAGGCCATTTTTAATGAGTGACGAAAAGACTGAAACAGAGAGAGAGAAAAGACCTGGAAAAACTGCATAGATGTCACACAAACACAAAGAAAAGAGAGAATCGTTAACTTTATCTCTCAAACTCATGACTCGTGTCGGCACCGTTCACCCGCGAGACTGTTTGTACGAATAATTTGCCCGATGATGTTTTTAGTTTATTCGAGTGTTTTCATTACAGACGAGAGGCCGCCCTGTCTGAGCCGAAATCTTGTTCTCTACAGTGCTTCATTTTTCACTTTGAAGGTTCGGACTCTTGTTTTCCATTTGTAATCTCAGACGAACGGCGCTCGGGCAGGACCTGTTGCATCGGCGCACTGTACTAAATATTCGCGCAGCACACTCATCCCACACAGCGGCATGTACCCTTTAAATTTCACACTTAATGTAAGCAGGCAACCACAGTCGTGCTGCACAGAGTCTCTGTGTCAGTGGTGGGAAGCTCATTAATCATTTTCTATTCCAATAAAGATCATTATTCATCACACTGAGGCGTCGCGCTGCCCACATGCATGAGGCAACAATATATATGTCAATATGAGCCAGTAGCTGTCAGGTTATTTATTTATTTACTGTTATATTTCCCCCCTGTGGGAATGCATCCTATTATTTGCCACGGGCATCCATTTTTCTTGCTTTGCTTGAGCTTTGCAGGGGCATAATGAATGTTAGTATGAGGAATCCCACTGGCACACCTGCTGATGATGATAAAGGCGCAGTGGAGGGCAGATATGTTGAGTATTACCCCATGCGGATGACAAATGCCGCACTGGCCAATTCTAGATGAAATATTCACCCCAAGCCTCCATATTTACTCATGATATAACATTTAAAAACGTCACTGCTGTAGCAAGAGGCCTAATGACTCACCTGCAGTTTCAAACAGTGTAATGAGATTTATGTCTTTTCAATTTTTTTCATGAAGTCTTATCTTTTGTTGATACCACACTTTTGTTCAGTCTTATTGATAGACCTTCACCCGAGAAGCAACATTTTTGAATGTCTCCTTTCAGCAGACTAATTGTTCTCACAATTAAGATAAGATAAGCCTTTATTGATCGTCAGGGGAGAAATACAGGTATAGCAGCAGCACAATGACAGAGAGGTGAGTAAAGACAGGACATAAATAAGTTACAAGTTAAGTAAAATAAAATTGCTAACATGTGCAGATGGGTGACAAGTTAAAGGAAAAACTATAATAAACTGTTTCAGTGTCAGTGATTCTTAAAGTCTTCGAACTCTCCTGGAGGGATGAACACCATTCTTCGCCCCAAAATCTCCCATAGGTGTAGTACAGAAATGTTTCATCACAGGATAACGGTGATCACTCAGAATGACTTTGCATTAAGGTGACAAGTGGTCCAAACCATGCCAGAGAAATACCCCTCCACACACACATAGTATATCAGGGCCACCAGATCCCCTCACTTTAGGGGTCAAACATTCAGTCTTGTACCGTTTTCTTGCTGTACGTCACACAAGCGCTCGCCAGCTTGTCATCAGAGAGGGACTAATGTTCTTGTTCACACCGTCTGTCAGCACCCCGTATCTGACGGCATCTACAACATCCAGCCTCGTTTCCTTTTTCGTACAATCATGTAATTGGTGTTCGTTATGAGCCGGCATCTAAGAGATGAAATGATAAATAGAACGGACTGCTGTGTGTGTGTGTTTGTGTGCCGTTTTCTGTAAGCGAAGGCCATTTTAATGAATCGTGAAAAGACTGAAACAGACAGATGGGAGTGACCTAAAAAAAGAAATGCAGAGATGACACACAAATACAAAGAAAAGAAAGAAGAGTTGACATTATCTCTGAAACCGGCAGCACACGTGACTCACGTTCGTACTGTGACAAACTAACAACTTGAACACGCTATTCACTCACGAGACTGTTGGTGCGAATAATTTGTCCACAATGGTGTGTTCAGCTTATTCAGGTGTGTTCATTACAGACGAGAGGCCGCCCTGTCTGAGCCTAAATCTTGTTTTATACAGCGTTTTCATTTTCTTCTTTGAATGTTCACGTGTTTGACACGTGTTTTCCATTTGTGCTTCGACCCAATTGAACAGTTTTGGCTGATTTTGGAGCAATGTGTTAGACAGCGCTAGACAGCGCTCTCCACCACCATCATCAAAACACCAAATGAGGAAACATCTTCAGGAAGAATGGCGTCAACACTTCAGTTGCAATTAAACACGAGCCGGTTGAGCTTTTTGTCACTGAAGCTCCTGCCTTTTGTGCCTTTTTGAGCTTTTCCTCTTGAGATGTTGATACAAAAATTAAGTGTGTTTGTGTGTATGTATTAAATATATTGTAAATTAAAAAGTATACAGGAGCAAATTAAGTTAGAAATCTCCAGAATGAAGGATGTGCAATTTATTTCACTGGTAAGTCAACGTCTTTGAGTTTTGGACTGTTAGTTGAATAAAACAAGCTATTTGAAATTATTATGGATATTTTTCACAATTTATAGACTTAGCAACTGATCAATTATCCATAAAAATAATCTTATTATTATTTTATACTGAAAATAATCATTAGTTGCAGCCTGATATGAACTTTATGTTTTATATATACTCAAGCAATCAGTTATATCTAGTTTCCAGTTAAAGGAATGTCTGCTCATCCAGTTTTAATCGGAACAAGATTCAGACAGGCCTTGACTTTATCATTTCACACACTTTCACCGAAGCAGGTTATATATACAGTCTCACAGTGACGATGCGGGTCAATGTACAGAATCAGCATCTCTTCAAAGTGTCTGCTGGGAAGGCCCCAGTATAACTAACAGATACAGAGTTTTACCTCAAGACCAAAATTATCTATTCACTTTAAAATACATTGCAAAGGTAAAAATCATATTCAAAATCACATGACCACCAGGGAGCTCTATGGGTTTTTAGTAAAACCAGCTTTAAGGTTTTTAGTTTTTTCCAGAATTTACCAGCAGACAGGTTCAGTTAATTATTGCTTAATCACGGTCTATAACATAAAACCCAGTTACCCAGTCACAGGAGCAGGCTGTAGATGGTAATGCAGATGGAAAGGAGGAATCTGTGGAACAGATGGACGTGTACATGAACAGATGGACTTGCTCTCCACCTCTGAGCATTCACATGTCTTTTGGGGAGAACCCTTATGACTTTCTGCTGCTGTGGCATGGAGTCAGCCATTGACTCAAGTTCAGCCATCAGGAAAAAAGAGCAGAATCAATGCCTTTGTGTGTGTTTGTGTGTGTGAGAGAGAGAATGGGGAGGGGGTGGGTTGGTAATCAGAGAAATTTCATTCAAATTCAGTGTTTGTCCTTTGAGTGGGGTAATGTTGCGTGATGACTGCTTCATTTACTGAAGGTGATGTACTGAAGGTGACACTGTTTATCTCGGCCATTCTCTCCATTTCCCCCTTTTTCCTCCTCTTTTTGCTGGTGAAACATGTGTTTCTGGCCTCCGTCAGTTTTGGAAAGGCCAGCAGCTTGTGATTGAAGACCTGACATTTGTCAGTTTCCTCTGTGTAGGAGGTGGAAGCCAGGGGAGTACTTGCCCTGTTGTTGACATTTTCCAGGACTGATAGGATTTTTTATTTTTTCATAAAACAGGGAATGCGAGAGCTTGTCCTTTTCTGCCCAACAGCTGATAATGTCAGGGGAGAGGCTTGGATATATTGATGTATTCCTGATGTAACTACATGACAGATCAGTGTTTCCAGAGGCTCTAAAGACCAACACCTTGTTCCAGTCTGAAGCTGTGAAGGCACAGGATGGCATAGGAACACAGCCATTGTAATCTGTGAGCTTGTAAATGTTGTTTGAGCTGGTTTTTGCTGCTGTTATTGTTGCAGCAGAGCCTAATAAATCACGCTGGAGTGAAGTGAGCCGATAGACTTCATACTGGCGTGAACAGATTGGGCCAGATGTAGCTGCTTCACGTTGCGGTGGTTAATTATCTTGCTGAATATCTCCCTCAATATTTGTTTCCTGACGTGGGTGGAGTCTAGCCTGGATCCAGACATTCAAATCAACACTTAATAAAGTGAGTGCTGCACAGTGCACGGTGCACAGACATGTGAGGACCATCTGGAAGAGGAAGCTGGATTTTTGACCCGGGTGTAGTTAAAGACAGAGCCAGTGTTCCTCACAACAAATCTTTAGCTTGATGTTCATTGAGAGAAACTAGCTATCGACATAGCAGTATGCTCAGGCAACCATTAATCTGTCACAAAGTTTTGCACATATACTTCATCTCACCATGCACATTATAAATGTTTTACACGTGTTTTACTCGAGCTGCAGATGCTAACGTTTGTCTGGTTTTTAAATGATGCTGCAGTACTTTTTCAATGGACTTAATATGTTTTTAATCTATTTACCACAATTAACTACACACTGAAGTCTCATATGAGGATTAGCTACACTTGCAAGCACCTGCTCCACCTCAGTCATCTCATATCATAAACAATGTCAAAGTGCCCTGAAGCTTAAGTAGCAAGTGAGGCAAGTGGAAGTAAAGTAGTTCCACTTTGACTCAAAAACCATCTTATTTAATGTTCCTGGAATGAGATAACCTGAATTAGTTAATATTCATTAGCTAACATAGTTTGCAGATATTATGCGCAACTCCATCTCCTTGAAATTTTGTTTATATAACTAATTTGAAAAAGCAGAGGGATATATAATGCTCAACAAAATAACTGTTTTGCAAAAATGATGATACAGAACCACAGACTATATGTAAAGACAGATGACATGATATCTCCCCAAAAGTGAAGCCGAAACATCTGTATCGCCCCCTGGTGGCTACTTACAGTACAGGTCATAAATTCCACTCCCTCTATGTTTACAGATGGGACTCGGTCAAAAGACACGTCAAATTAATGTTTGCCAAAGATGATTGAGTGCTGATCGATTGACAACATCAACTCGTGGACTGAGTAACATGCAAGAAAACGTTCCACCTTAAAAGTTACTCGGTGCAGCCACAGTGGATCTTACACAAGCTCTAATACTTTAACAAAGCACCACACCTCTGCATACAATTTAGAGTAAAATTGGGCTTTTAGGACTTTTATGAATTCGAATGGATTAGAAAAAATTAATTTGCTCTCCACTGCAGAGATTTATTCTATTATTTATTTTAGTTATTAAATAATACAATATAATAATATGGAATATGTATAAGAAGAAATATTTGAACAGACAGAAGTTTTTTCTCTTGCTGGGGATTTTTCCATTTAATATTTAGTTTTTCAGTTTATCTCCTACAACCCTGCATCTTTTTTATGATATTCAATAAGAACTACTTCTTTTATGTCTTTGTTCAAATCAGTTTCTCAGCATTTTACACAGAACTTCAGAGCTGAGTATTTGATGGAGTGTAGTGTCGAAATTTGGGTGTCTACAGATGTCATCTAATTTAAGGGGTGTAAATCTAGTTCAGCTAAATCAGCAGATAGCACATTCAGCCAAGATTCCCAACAACAAAATTATGGCTGATGAAAATGCTGTGTTGCTAGTAACATTAGAAAACCATCAGCCACAGTGGTGGGTGAGCAAATAAGTTCATGTCAAGCCCTGCCAACTAGGTGTTCATTTTGTTTTCACCAAAATTCAGTAATACAGTGTTTTATGGTTATATTGGGGCACTGGCTGTGCTTGGTTGAGGTCAGAGAAAGATCAGGTTTAATATAGAAAAGACAACTTCTTTATCAAATGTGTCCCTGTTGTCAAAGTCCCCTGCTCGTAATGGCTTTGTAACCACTGCATTTTTCATCACAATGTAATTGGAAAAACAATTTAGTGAGTTATATAAGCATAAGACAGGGTTGTATTATGGGGATGTATTGTCATTACCTCTTATCTAACCAGCTAATTGTCGCTGCATAACCAATATTCTCAATTGCTCTTCTCTGTGAACTTCAAATTAAGTGCAATGCCGTGGCTGTTTTCATTAATATCACATTACTCGTTGTGTGTTAAATGACATCCAGAAGCAACAAACGGACAGGAGAAGTGGTCGAGGTGTGGTTGCTTTTCTGCAGCATTGTCACACCTCGAGTCACACTGTTGAGGTGGGTCACAAAGGGCTGGGTTCAGAAAACAGTGAATACGCCCTGCATGCTAACTGGCTAACTCAACCTCACTGTCAACTGGCTAACAAGACGGCAACGTCAGGCTGAATAATGGAGTGGTGGGGAAATGGCCTTTCAGGCCAAGCGTCATTCTTCTGTCTCCTCAGCGGTATAAAGAAAGCATCTTAAAGTGCTTTTCTCCAGTCGTAGCTCAAAACGAGATCAATCTTAATCTACTCATTAGATGCCTTTGAAACTATTTTCCCAGACTCCACCAATAAACACACACACACACTCACACAAGAGCTCCTGCACATAAATGCATTTTTAACAAAGCTACACAAGATGACTGATAATGTATTGATTGGCTGTTTTTAAGGGAATTTGATGCTCTTACTGCCAGTGTACTTCTCTGTGGCTGCATCCTCTATACAGAACACATACACGTATATACACACACACACACACGCACATTGCCAGTGCACGTTGAGACTGCCCTGGCAATAATTTAATCAGATTTTACATCACTGTGCCCCTCCACCCACTCCCTCTATCCCTCCATATGAATCTGACAAACTAAGGGAAATGTCTCTTTATATATTTGGCACATCTGTTCCCAGTGATTCACAGCGTTACTGTTCATCTATTTCCCATCACTTTATCCAATTTCATGCAGCTGAATGAGACAATGCAGACACTATCTGATTTTTTTTTCCTCTCTCTCTGCTCCGTCCATGAATTCACGGGGAGCCAAGGCTTCCATTGTGAGAACTCCTGTGTGATGGATCGTAATAGAGGGAGACATCGTGCAGTTTTGACATATTGGAAATGCAAGATCAGCTATATTCATTTCCGCAGATGGCTCCCCAATTACATTTAGCTGTCCAATGTCACTTGTCATCTCACTGCAGCTGTAATATTATCTGTACGGCGGAGGGGACCCATTGCCATATTGTTATTTCGCTCCACTACTATGCAAATCATATGCTGCTGTTGCACAACCCAACGTGGTTTATGCTACACACGCCCCACTTTCATGAGGGCAGGGATTAGTAAGAGCACCAACCTCGCAGACTGAGACGAAGCCTCAGAGTGTCCTTCTCCTTTGATCTTCTACATGAATATAAAACAGTTCTCTGTGACAGTGAAAGCAGGATATGACTTGTAATTATCCAGGGCTTATGGAACAGACAGTAACCTTCCCTTGAAATGATACTCCACCTAAAATCTGTCTCTCGAGTACGGCTCGGGAAAGTTTAAAGTTTTGCATCTCTGTAGAAACTCGAAGCTCTACGATTCACACCTTCACATCCGCTTCACACCCCAAACTTTTATTTTTGTGTGTACGACTGAGTGCAAACTTTTGAATGAACGCGTGCTTACGTCTTCGTATTTAAATGCATCTTCACCTTTCGGATTTTCACTCAGAGCAACACATCTCACTAACTACTTTTGAGCAAATATCAACCCTTTGCATGTTAATCACACTGACATTTACCTTTTTGATGTAATTATTTGATCTGGCACTGTGTTCATTTTAGCTTCTTTGAGCTAGCAGTTGCTACGAGTGCTTAATTTAATGTTTTCCAGGCAGATACATCAAAAGGTATTTTTAAAAGTCAATTTACAACAACCTGTACAGCTGTCAGGCATTTTTTCTTTGGATGAAAAAAGAAAAAAAGATAATTAAAGTCTTATTCTTTATATTGATTTTTTTTGTATGTGTTTCTTAACAGACTAAAGAGTCTAAAGGGTGTTGAGTGCTGGTGAATACAGTGTCTTGGCTGAAGGTTGTGGTGCATCAGTGAACATTTTAAACTCAATGTCATTTGCATTACGGTCATGAAGAAAGTGCAGAAATATGTGGTATTCATTTTTTATTTGGCTGGGGATTTGTGGTGCTCACTCCCCAATCCCATCCAAACTTATTTATATTCTTAACCACAATTTCAAAACTTTGGCTGTGTTTTTTTGTTTTTTTTTTATTTATATTTTTTACTTTAAATGTGGTTGCTGATTTGGAGGCTTGGAAGCAAGCTGGAAAACTTCAGTGCATAGAAACTTGTCAAACACATCCTGCATCATAATCACATCTCCACTGTTCATAAATATGTTACAAATAGTCCTAAATTTTCCCAGAGAAATATGGCTTAATACACCCTTTCAGCCTCTGTCCTCTGGCACATTTCTTCATTTGTAACCCCAGAGGCAACTGATATGTTGTTTCTGGGGACGGCTGTGAAATTAAAGCACAGTAAAGTCCGAGCCGAGCACTTCATCTTCAGGAGTGGGACATATGAGATTCAGAGATTCACAGTCAGGTCACGTGTGTTCAGAGCCGGTGTGGACGTACTGTTTCTGTGGTGTTGTATAAAATGTGCAGGTCTGCCATATATTTCTTGAGCTCATTTTTTTTTTTTTTAGAGGTATGTAATTGAGAGTTGGGCTGCGCTGCTGTGGCCAAGAAAATGTTTGTATGTATCACAAAATAATCCCAAAGTCCCAATGAACTCTTCAGCACCCTTACGAGGTATCATTTTGAAGTTTCTGAAGGTGTAATAGTACCTTGCAGCGTTTAATTGGTAGTCCTTGAGTCAGAGTGAAAAACAGGACATTATTATTGAAATCAAACAGAGTTCAGTCTTCATGCAGTTCAGTCTCTTCAGTTTTCTTCTGCTGGATCTGACAGAAATCCAAATTTTTTAATCTCTACTATAAGCATGCTTCATTCCAGACAGCTTTATATTTATGTTAATGCACGTACTGACTAATTATTCCTGGGGAAACGCACAATTGCTTTGTTGCTAACTCGCAAATAGGTGGTGTTGGCACGCAGTTGATCATTATTTTTGCTCGCGTTGAAAATTTAGTTTCACACAATAGCAGGCATTAAACATGATCCTCTGATCATGATCCCACTCCTGATGCTTTGATTAGCCCCCTCCTTCACACGTTTTACCCTCCTCTGCATGTTTATTTAATACGACTGGAGCAAAAAGGCCAGTAGTCACCAGAGAAGTTGTTGTTTTGATACTCCTTATTCCATTTTATTTGCCTGATTTCTTATCGATAATTTATCAATATAATCAACAAAAAGAAGTCAAACTCTAACCTGGTGATACATGTACACACACTGCCTCTTGCCGTCTTTCTTGATTACTGTCACACACGTATGTAGTCTTTTAAATTGTAGCTCCAAAATCATTAGCAATCTCAGTGATTAGTGCTTATTTCATTTCTGCTTGTGTTATTTCATGGACCAGTGGCTCTGCTGCACAGCAGATATGAATTGCTGCTCCAGCATGGCTGCACGCTGCTGTCAGGTCAGTATATTATACTGTGCTGTTATCCCAGGGTTAGTCTTCTTTATTTTCAGGGAAACTAAGCCAAAATCATTAAGTTGTGAGGGGGACTCACTTACATGAGGAGGATAACTTATGGATACTCGAAGAGTTACTTCTTCACCAAAGCTTTTTTATCCGCTTTTGGTTCACTGTTATTTTTTTTTTACCTTCCAATAACCACCATATCAAGATAAGATATGTTGTTTCATGGAGAGGCTTCTTATAGAAAAGCTCGACTCTCTGTCACAGTTCCATTAAATCGAGCATGTGTGTCTGTATACACCATGAATAAGATAAAATAGGACAAAAATACATTTTCAAGAGGGCCTTACAGTTTGTCACCTGAATTTTAACCAAATAAATCAGTGCATGATTCAGGTTAAAACGGACACATTACTACCCCTATTCTGCCAGGGTTATGGCTGTCACAGAAAGACGTTCTTGTTTTGCATGGGGCCTTCCCCTATACTGTTTCCATCTCTACAAACAACCATAGATGCATGTTCAGCCAGGGAGCAGAAAACGCATTTGTACAATGACAGCTTATGTATATAAATATAGATATATTTCATTACATATATATTGGAAAAGTCAAAGGATCACCAAATTTCAAAGGATTTATTCTCTGGGGTCTTTTCCAAATTTCATTGCAATCCATCCAACACTTTTTTACAGTCTAGACCAATGTGCTGGATTGACCGACTGCTGTTCATCTACAGAGCCACGCTGCCAGAATGCCGAAAAAACCTCTTTAAATATAAGCTTTGGACTGAACTCAAACTGCAGCATGAATGCGGGACTTGTTACACACCTGTCCATCACTCCGACCTTTACACCTTCCTGCTGGATGTAAATTAAGAGTCCACGAAACAACATGTAAAGCCACATGTTTCCTTCACTGAATGAGTTAATGGCTGTTTTGTTTTCGATCTTTTCGTCTCCATTTGGAAACTCAACTGCAAGCATCATTGGATATTAAGGGATAATGAGGTTTTGCTGCTGGTATTGATCACATCAGGGTTTAAGGAAGCACCGCTGTGTTGCCAGGTCTTATACATCGATGGTGTTTGTTGAAGCTAAGAGCTGATGTAAAGAAAAGTCACACAAATGAGAGAAGCAGTCCCTTTGAAGTACTCTGAACAACAAAGTACTTTTAAATGATTGAAATTCCTGATATGTCAGAAGGTCTCTGCCCTCTCCAAGAAGGCCTATTGGAAAGGCGACCGCGGACGACACTGGCTGTAATCTTGGCAGTGCATTAAGCACATCTTAGCAGCCTCACAGATCTGACATCCTCCCCACACAGCATTGTAAGGACAACAAGACATGTCATCCGGTTAGAAAAGGTGGTGTCCTGTCGTGATTAGGAGCTGCCACAGGCACCCCCCCACCCTTTGCCCATTACTCAGCCTTGCATCAGCCCTGGCAGACATAGCCAGACTGTGACAGGTGAGATACAGCCCCATCGGCCATCAGCGAGTGGTGACTTATTAAAAATAATGACTGAGTGTGTGATGTGATTGATGAGTTTGTGGTGACAGCTGGTAGTCCATAGCTATATCTGGACACCTTCTGCACACTGACATGACTGACAAGCCGGGAGAGACAGCGAGCGAGGCAGAACATGTCATTTGAATATTAAAATCTTTCTGCACCTTTGAGAAGAAATGGTGGTCGAAGGGTAGGACAGCGGTGCAATTATTATTCCTGTGAAGTGACTTCTCTTTTATTTGATGTCTTTCCAAGGCATCGTCTGAACTTGAAGACCTTGAGGAGTACACACTATAATGAAGACAGGGCATGGAGTCGGAGGATAAATACACTATAATGCACCGTTTCTGTTTTCAGTTGAGACATACTGCCATGGAAGCTATGGAGTCTCTTGAACAAACCTTTCTTCTGTGTAATATTAAATAGAAAGATTGACCTTTTTATATTTTCAAGCTGGAGAAAACTTTTGGCTTTGAAGAATAGTTCAACATTTTGAACTTGAAAAATTACATGGTTTATGAAAACATTGTGGTTTGGGTTAAAATAAGTGGTACTATTCAAATTCAAATTTATTTATTTAGAGCCCAAAATCACAAACATTGTTTGCCTCGGAGGGCTTTACAATCTGTACAGTTGTGACACCCTCTGTCCTTAGACCCTCGAACCGAGTCAGGAAAAACTTCAAAAAACCCTTTATGGGAAAAAGAAGAAACCTGAGGAAGAGCCACAGATGAGGGATCCCTCTCCCTGGGACACGGACAGACGTGCAATAGATGCCACATGTACAGAGAACATCATCAATCATATTATGGAATTATACATGAGTCGTAATAAGCTGTAGCTATACTGAGTTCATTGGTTTAGTCCATGTGTGAAGGTATCACAGGTAATGGAAATGAGTCTGTGAGTCCAGGTGCATCTCTAGATTTCCTCATATGGAGCTCTGGGCCACTCGACCTTCTCTCCACAGCACAGACACAGATCATGTCCCCACCAGGCCAGTGAACCTCAGACAGATGGACCACAACCAGAATCAGTGAGGAACCTGCAAGACTGGAGAGAACAAAGAGGACCGGGGCTCCGGCAGTAACATGCACTTTACAGGACATAAGAGTATTCACATTAACCACGTTTTGACACTTTAACCAATTTAACTACTTTAACCAGTTTAGCCACTTTAACCAGTTTCTAAAAGTGACTCCAGTTTGCACTACTACCATAATATGAGTAAAGGAAGCAGAGGAAAGGAAGCAGAGAGGAAGAGAGAGGAAGAAGAGGAAGCAGGAGACAGAGGAAGCAGAGACAGAGGAAGAGGGAGAGGTGCCCGATGCATCATGGGAGCCCCCGGCAGTCTAAACCTATAGCAGCATAAGCTTAACTAAGGGCGAGCCTGTGCCCACCCTAACTATAAGCTTTATCAAAAAGGAAGGTTTTAAGTCTATTCTTAAACACTGACACTGTGTCTGCCTCTCGGACCCAGACTGGGAGCTGGTTCCAGAGAACAGGGGCCTGATAGCTGAAGGCTCTGCCCCCTAGACTACTTCTGGAAACCCTGGGAACTACAAGTAAGCCTGCGTTTTGGGAGCGCAGCGCTCTAGTCGGTTGATAAGGAGTTATCAATTCATTAAGATATGATGGTGCCAGACCATGTAGAGCCTTATATGTGAGGAGTAGGATTTTAAAATCCACTCTAAATTTTACAGGGAGCCAATGCAGAGAAGCCAATACTGGAGTAATATGGTCTCTTTTCCTGGTTTTAGTCAGCACCCGAGCAGCGGCATTCTGGACCAGCTGTAGAGTCTTTAACGACTTGTTTGGGCAGCCTGATAAAAGTGAATTACAATAATCCAGCCTGGAAGAGACAAATGCATGGACTAATTTTTCAGCATCGCTTTGGGACAAAAAGTGCCGAATTTTTTGCGATGTTGCTGCAGGTGGTAAAAAGCAGACCTTGAAATATGCTTAATATGGGTGTCAAAGGACATATCCTGATCAAATAAAACCCGAGGTTCCTTACAGTGGTGCCTGGAGGCCCAGTTAATGCCATCCAACAAGGCTATCATAGGAGAAAGCGTGTTCCTCAGGTGTTTCGGACCTAATAGGATCACTTCAGTTTTATCTGAGTTCAACAACAGTTCAACAACAGGAAATTTCTGGTCATCCAAGCCTTTATATCTTTAAGGCAGGCATGGAGTTTCAGGAGCTGATCAGTTTTGTCTGGCTCACTGATAAATATACATTGATAAATATAATTGGGTGTCATCAGCAGCATAACAATGGAAATCTATGGAGTGCCTCCTGATGATATTGCCAAGGGGCAGCATATACAAAATAAACAGAATTGGACCAAGCACTGAACCTTGTGGAACTCCATGACAGACTTTAGTATGCACAGAGGATTCATTATTAATATGGACAAACTGAGACCGATCTGATAAGTATGATCTGAACCAGTTTAATGCAGACCCTTTAATACCAAGCAGTTTTTCCATTCTCAGCAACAGGATGTGATGGTCAACTGTATCAAAGGCAGCACTGAGGTCTAACAGGACAAGTACAGACAGAAGCCCTCTATCTGATGCTGTCAACAGGTCATTGGTGACTTTCACAAGTGCTGTTTCTGTGCTATGGTGAGCTCTAAATCCTGACTGAAAAACTTCAAAAAGACTATTACTGTGGAGATAATTACATAACTGGCTGGCAACGGCTTTCTCTAGAATCTTAGACAAAAAGGGGAGGTTGGATATTGGTCTATAATTGGCTAACACATCTGCATCAAGTGTAGGTTTTTTGATCAATGGTTTAATTACAGCTACTTTAAAAGACTTGGGTACAAAGCCTGACACCAGAGACAGATTAATAATATGCAGCAGCAGATGATGTGCCAATAAATGGGAAAACTTCCTTAAGCAGCGTAGTTGGGATCGGGTCTAGGAGACAAGTTGTTGCTTTCGATGATGAAACTAACGAGGATAATTCGGGAAGGCCAATTGGAATAAAACTGTCTAAGCAATTGTCAGGTTTTAATGTATCTGCTCCTAAATTTCCTGAGTCTGAAGGATCGGAGTCTAACGAGGGCAGATCCTGACAAATTTTGTCCCTAATATTCAGAATCTTGTCATTAAAGAAGCTCATGAAATCATTACTACTTAAACTTAAGGGGAATGCAGGGTTCAATAGAGCTATGGCTCTGTGTCAGCCTGGCTACAGTGCTGAAAAGAAACCTAGGGCAGTTCTTATTTTTCCTCTATTAATTCTGAATAGTAGGCTGCTCTGGCATTACACAGGGCTTTCCTATACGTTTTGAGACTCTCTTTCCAGGCTAGGCGAGAGTCCTCCTCTTTGGTGGAGCGCCATATCCTTTCCAATTGTCGCGTTGTTTGTTTTAACTTGCGAGTTGCAGAGTTAAACCATGGTGCCAATCTCTTCTTTTGTTTTATAATCTTTCTTTTTAGGGGCGCAACAGAGTCCAGAGTGCCTCTGAGTGAGTCCATAGCGTTTCTAACAAGTTGGTCAATTTGGGGGGAGCTCAAAAAATGAGAGTCGTCAGAGATACTAGGAAATCTAACTGACTTTAATGCTGTCGGAATTGCTTCCTTAAATTTTAGTCCTAGTACAATCGGGTAACCATCTAGTGAACACTAATTTTTCTAGAGGTGCATAGTCCAGTAATAGGAATTCAAATGATACTAAGTAGTGGTCTGATAACACAGGATTTTGGGGGGAGACTATTAAGTGCTCAATATCAATACCATAGGTGAGGACCAAATCAAGGGTGTGATTGTGACAGTGAGTTGGAGAATTTACTCTCTGAGAAAACCCAATGGAGTCCAATAATGAGATGAATGCTGCTGTGCTAAGACTGTCACTATCCATGTCCACATGAATATTAAAATCACCTACAATAATTACCTTGTCATTTTCAAGGACTAAATTTGACAAGAACTCTGAAAATTCAGATAAGAATTCAGAGTATGGGCCTGGGGGGCGGTACACTACAGCAACTAGTATTGGCTTTGTGCTCTTCCAGGCTGGAGATGAAAGAGTAATAGTAAGGTTTTCAAATGAGCTGTAGCCCTCTTTAGGCCGAGAATTTATTAATAGGGCTGAATTAAAAATGGCTGCAACTCCACCTCCTCGTCCAGTGTCTCGAGGAACATGAATGTTAGAATGACTCGGTGGAGTGGATTCATTTAGGCTAACAAATTCTTCCTGACCTAGCCAGGTCTCAGTAAGGCAGAACAGGTCTATATCAGAGTCAGATATCAAATCATTTATCAGAACAGCCTTAGAGGCCAGAGATCTGATGTTTAAGAGGCCACACTTAATTTTCTTATTATGCTGTTGCTGAGTTGCTACAGCAGTTGTGTTAATTTTTATTAGATTTTTATGAATAACTCCCCTTTTTGGTTTTAAGAGTTTAAATGGTCGCTGGGCAGACACAGTTTCTATTCTATATTGGGTGTGCAGCTGCTCTAATGGAGGCGCAGAGAAGCGTGTAAGACTGCAAGCTCTGCTTACTGGTCCAACTCTGGTATGTCATGAATTAGGACTAATAAAACTTTCTATATTTCTAGACAGGAGAGCGGCTCCAGCCAAAGTGGGATGGATACCATCTCTCCTAATCAGGCCAGATCTCCCTCCAAAAAGGCTGCCAATTATTAATAAAGCCCACGCCGTTTGCCGGACACCACCTCGTTAACCACCGGTGGAATGACGACATGCGGCATTACGCGGCTGTACATGTCGTCACTGGTCAGATTAAGGAAGGGGTCCAGAGAGAAAACTACGGAGTCCGACATCGTTTTTGCAAACTTACACACCGACTCCACATTAATTCTGGTGACTTCCGATTGGCGTAATCGGGCGTCATTAATGCCGACATGAATTACAATTTTACCATATTTACGTTTATCCTTTGCCAGCAGTTTCAAATTTGACTCGATGTCGCCCCCTCTGGCCGCAGGGATGCATCTGACTGTTCCCCGTGTGCTGCTAACTTCACGTGTCGGACTATGGAGCTGCCAATGACCAGAGTTGGTTTGTCAGCGGGTGTGTCGCTGAGGGGGGAGAATTTATTGGACACGTGAAGTGCTTGGTGGTGAACATTGGTGGACTTTTTTGAGCTCTGCCTCCTTCGAACAGTCACCCAGCCGCCCGGCTGCTCGGGGTCTGCCGGGGGAGTGCTAGCTGATGCTAACCCTGCACTCGGATCGGCTCGCACCGGCTACTGGGGACTGGCTAACTTACGCTAGCATAACTGCTAACATTGGTGCCGAGCCGCTTCTCTAATTCTGTCAGCCTCGCCTCCAAAACTACATATAAACTACATTTATTACAGGTACCATTTACACTAAAGGAGGCAGAGGAGCAGCTGAACATCTGACACACCGAGCAGGAGAGAGGAGAGGAGGAGGGAGAGGGAGAAGCCATTGCTAATAAGAGATAGCAAAGGAGCTAACCACGGAACCAAATTAATTAAAGAGTTTCACGCAAAAGTTAAGCTTTTGGACAGCTAAAAAGTCGCTAGCGGTGGTTAGTCACAGTTGTACACAATTTAGAGAGTATTTAAGACAATTATGCTCTGGAGTCTGAAGACTATTCACACAGCTCTAGCGCAAGGAGAACAGGAAATGACGCAATACGCTCACCGTAGCACGTAGAACGTCAGGTGATCCTCCTCATCAAGGCGGGGTAATGCGGGAAACCCTCAGATTGTCTCAATATATTCGAATCTTTCCTTTAAATTAGCATCCATCTGCGGGTAAAAAAACCTGAATTAATGAGTAGAGAGACATAACGAATGCAGATCTGGGGGCATTATTCTGGCATGTTATTGGTCCACTAGAGGGAAGGGTCACTGCAAGTCAATCCAAAGTTACTCTGAGCGTTCACCTTTATCCTATGATGGAACATTTCTATCCCGATGGGAGGGGTTATTTCCAGTATGACAATGGCCCCCATCTCACATAGAGCACGAGGGGTCAGTGAATGGTTTGATGAGGATGAAAATGATGTGAATCATCTGCTTTGACCTTCACTGTGACCACTTTTCAAGTCAGCTGAACCTCAATGGGAGATTTTTTTGCAGCAAAGAGCCCTTGGTTGCGATCAAACCCGCTGCATGGGGGTTCGTCTCTACATCCATAGGAATGTGCTCATCTAAAGGTTAATTAAATAAATAAAATAAGTTCACATTAAGCTTATCAGTTAGTGGCCATGATGCGCCTGGTCCACATTAAACTCACCAGTTGTAAGTGCCACAGTAATTGTTGGCTTTATCTTACCTTTCATAAAAAAATCACATTACACAATGATTTATACAGATTCATACAGATTTTGGAAAAATGGAGCATTGGAACTCTGTAGCTGGCAGGTACATGAAGTTGGTGTATCAGAAACAATTGGATTTGTGTACCCCTGCTAATAGTAAGTCATACCCACACTCTGCATGACCTTTGTGCTGACCCTCCAGTTTTTTCCTCACACCCTGATCTACAAAACATGCGGCAAGAAGTTTCTATCCTACTTGCAGTCAAGTCTGTGCATAGCGAGAAAAACTACACCCTGACTCCCACTCTGCGCTGGCTCACACGTTTTCTTCAGTGTTCTCACATCACTTTAGGGGGGAAAAAAGGAAATAATCACACTGACGAAAAAAGTTGAACTATTCCTTTAAGGCCCTATTGAAGCTGATGGCCTTTACAGTATGTCCGGCCCGGAGCCTCAGAATGATGATGGATTATACTGCAACACTCTCGTTAGATCCTGTCCGTCCTGATCCTGCCAGCTTTCCTCTGCACGCTCTCATGTTAACAGGATCCTCTGCCTATAGCCTCATAATGGCTCTGACACGAGACACAACAGAAACCAATCATGGAAAGCTGGAAAACTTGATGGATTCACTTTGGGCTCATTGTGAAGGATATTTAAAAGGCAAAAAGATGAAAGGAGTTTGATGAGGAGGAGTCTCAGATGGTGGCGAATCAGATAGGAAATCAGAGCCGGAGACAACAACCGCCCATCTCAAAAGCTGCACGGTAATCGATCGTGTTACCTTAAAGGTGAAAGCCTCTGTCTCTGTCACTACCTTCGTGTAAACTCCATCAAGACAAAAAATTCTTGAACACACAATCCATGCTGAGGACGATAACCTTCGTCAGAGTTCACCCGCTGAGAATAATTTCACTTCCTCTCTCAAGTGGTGGGGCTTTGTCTTTTGATTCCGGATTAGTTTCTCACTTTCTGTATTTCCCTCCTCTCATTTCTCACTCCCTTTGTAGTTTTTATCCCCATCTTTAACCCTCCCTTTTCCCTCCTCCGCAAGAGCATAAATATCATTCAGACAGCAGCGACTGCAATCCTTTGTGTCCTGTTGCGGGGGCCTGCCGCACTCACACTCTGCCACGTAAAATAAAATATTATTGACTGGTGGTAAACTTACATTAGGGTGCAATGATAAATACGTTCCATAAAACTCCCAGCACGTCACATAAATAGCGGAATTTGTTTAATGCGACGTGAAATATGTCGGGGATGCGAGGGGGTTTGGGTTGCATGGGAAACTAGCTTGGCATGCAGGTAGTGGTGTGGCGTGTATGAAGCCATAATGAGGAGTGAGGCAGCTGTGTGTGTGTGTGTGTGTGTGCAAAATGCGTGCTTAAAACCCCTCCTTCCATATACTCAGTGCCAACCCTGTCGCTAACGCAGCAGCCCTCTGCATTATTTATCCCTATAGCAGTACAACCACTTCTCGGCTGCGGAGAAAGTGCACACCTTGCAACTCAAAGACCTTTTTCATAAACTTTACTCCTCTCTTCTTCTCTCAGTAAGCCTCGAGGATAAAAGGCCCCCTTCTTCCTTTTCTTTCCCCCTAACCCTCCATCTTCCTCTCTACTTTTTTTTTTATCATAAAACACCTGCTAAACTTTCCCATAATGGATATTGATTTATCAAACAGTAACAGCAGATCACAATAGACGGCTTGTGCTGAAGCATTGTAACCTTGAAACTTGGAGTCACTTCATGAGAACTGATAAAACTGTTTGGCAGACTGCTATGTTTAACATTTCAATTTACTCTTCAGTGCTTCTCACTTCAAGTCCTGCCTGGCAAAGCAAATGGGATGAACAAGTGAAGTGTCTTATTACCTGCTTATTCTGTAATGGAAAAATACAAGAGGGGTGGCAGCAGAATGTCAACGGGCGAAAACTGAATACAGATCTCGATGCCTTTTCCGCTAGTTTTGTGGAAACTAGTGTCTGTGTTTTTATGATGCTGCACGAGCAACACAACTGACAGAAAGTAATAGCAAAGTCAGCATACAGTACCTGATGAACAAGCTCTGCGGGAAGGCACATCCAATCTGAAACAGGCCATAATACTACAAATGTAAAGTAGTCATCATCTGGTCTCTCTGTTTATTGATTTTTAACAGAAAATGGCCTGCCTGCATCACTGAATCAACTCGAATAATGAAAAAGATGTTTGAACGGGAGCCAGAGTGGGAGATATGGCAGAGCTCTTTTTTGCGGTAGATGCGGCTTTGCTGTGTCAGTAACATTAAAAGTGGGATTTATAAATTTGGTCGCACACTTCAGGGTATTCTGATGGCTTGGATGCTACATGGACTAAAGGAGATAACTAAAGGGCCAGCAGGGACGAGAGCACAAAATAAAGAAAAGATAGCATCCGCTTTCTGGAGCAATAAGCTTCCAGTCTTTTGGCATAGTGTCAGCAAGCCATTTGCGAAACAGTGATAACGAAATAGGATTGTATGCAAGAAAGAAAGATGAATTCAGAGTGGAAGGGGGTCTATCTGAGTCCAAAATGAAGAGCATAGTGATTACAAAAGACAAAGTCAGGGAGATATTTAGAGATACAGTGATTATTGCTAACTATAGCGCTTCATAAGTACAGTTTTCTCCATCTATTGACACATGTACTTCCAATCCTTTGCATTACCTTGGAGCTTGTTGAAGAATGAGATTTGTGGGTGCTTGGTGCTGGCAGCTGGCCTTTCATCATGAAATGTATATACAATAATGGCCATGTCATTTTTGACTTGTACTCTGTGGGAGGCACTACACGGCGAACAGGCGAGGTCATGCCATGCTTGCTAGTCTGCGCTTCCAGACCTTCACACTGTGAATACTAATGAGATGTGTTTTGTTGGTCAAAAGGCATTTTAATTGGCAGCAGAGCCGCGCGTGCTCTGGCTCGCAGGTCGGCTCTGAGACCTCTGGCTTGGAGAGGGGGAAACTAACGTGATATTGGCAGCAACTGAGATTGACTTCTCTGACATTTCATACAGAAAACCAACTCAGTTAAATAAAAAAAAAATGTTACTGCTACAACATGAGCAGAACTGAATCACCATGAATTTAAACTTTGCGTTATTTTCTGTCACAGAAACACAGAAGGTTAAAGAAGCATGGATTTGTTTGTCTCTGTTTTGACCATTTGCTGTCAGCAGAACAAGCTGAAGACAAAACACTGTTAAATGATCACACTGTAGATTAACGCTCAGGTGTAGGAAAGCAGTTTCCTATTTACACATCCAGCAGACACGGAGCAACATTAGTGTTCGTTTGGAGCCAAATTTCTTGCCACCTGACAGATACAAGTTCAATATTGACTGTCCTTTTAACTGTGTCTTGGTCTCTATCTGTCTTTTTAGCTCCTAAATGCTTCACTGTGTTCACCAGCTGGTTGCTAACATAACATACAGTGTGCATTTCTTTTAAGTAAAGATGGTAACACACAGGTAGGAAATGTAGCACTTGTTTACAGAAAGATAAAGATTAGTGTTTTAACAAAAGATGAGATTTGACCTTATATTAGAAGAGGTTATGTGGAAAACAAATAAACAAATACCAGCTGTGTTGGCTCATTGGTATTGAGCATAGATTATAGGTTATCATGGTCGTTACAGGCAACCTTCTCCTTAATTGACAGAGATGACAACTGGGACAAACTTCTTAGTGCAGGCAGTGATAGTCAAAATTATCTCTTTGCCTTTTCACTAGTGTAATTTACTTGTTAAATGAGAACTGATTTGTGTTTTTTAACGTTACACGTTTTCCCGACAGAGCACTACTTCCTGCCCTATTCTACATTTCTGCACAGGTTTGAGAACTCATTACCGTCTCCCATCTCACAGGTCTACCTGAGGCGGCACATCAGAAGGGAAGTGAGAAAGAGGAGGGGGGGGAGGGGGGGTCAGCGGGCAGGATTTGCAGAATAACAGAGCCCTGCTGTCAAGGTTTTGTTAGTGTCTTTGTCATCCAGTGGCTGAGGAGGAGCCTTTGTGTCTGGCCGAGGTCTAATGGGATGTTGACCTGGCCCTGGTCCTGTCTGTCAAACATCATCAGTCTTGACAGAAGAAGTGAAAGAGGGACGAGCAGTGTCCCCCTGAAAGCAATTCCTCCCCATATAAGAGAGCTGGGGGCGAGAGAGATGTTGACAGTAGACGTTTGGGAGCCAATTTTCTTGGAAGAGAAAAAAAAAAATCAGTGGAGGAATATTCAGTCCAATCAGCGGTTTCATCACAGAATATATTACAGAATAGCAAATGGCTGTTTGGTAATAACGTTTAATGCCACAGTCGCCGACTGATTAGCCGGCGAGGGTTAAATGGAACACTTCAATCTCCGGAGGGGTTTGGACAGCTGCGCAAATGAAGTTCATCTGAAGCATCATTAGATTTCACTCAGGAGAAGTCGCTGTTTCTGCAAATGAAGCCGCATCCTGTTCAGTAAAGTTACGTTTAGATTGCCGGGTTTCAGGAGACGTGACAAATAAGTGTCGGATGTTGGGCCGCCCCCCATACGGGACCTCTGCTGCGTCTCTCGTCCCCGCACTGTCACCGTGTGAGCACAGAATAAGAAACAAAGAAATACCCTCCGCCTCCAAACGAGGAGTGATGGTACCATTAATATTTATTTGCTGTCCTCTGCACTACGCCTCAGCAACTCCTAGTGTGTCATTTATTTTGCGCGGATACATTTCTGTCGGGGGCACCTCTGTTTAGCATAGGTGAATGAACCTGTAATGTGGTACTTCATATTCTTCCGATTCGCATCACCTCTGTGGCAGTATGGCATTACCTAGTCAATCAATCATGTCTGTAAACCATCCATGAGAGGGCCAATGTCAATAAAGGAGGAGGAGCATGAAATGAAAAATCCATCTTAAAAACACCGAAAAAAAAAAAACAGCTATTGGCGGTGCACTTTGCCTTTGATTTTTTTCCCGTCTTTTTCAGCAATATAAAACATCAGTGTTGAACATCAGCTGTGCTTCAGCCCCTCAAAACTAAAGAAAGAGTTTTTCTTTTATTGTCTTCAGCCCTGGATATCAAGGGAGAACTTTTAGAAAAAAATAGAGATTTATTTCTGCTAACAGTAGCCTTAATAGACCATAATGCAGTGCAGACAAAAAAAAATATGTTGGTATTTGTCATGTGAGAGGCATAAATTCCACTTTTGTTAACTGGAGTGCCTCTTGGTCTTTATTAACGCATGATTATAATCATTACAATCAACATTTCCTTCACAGTCTACATAGCAGACAAACGGCTCCATCCACAAGCCTGCTGCTGTGTTAAAATCATGTGGGATGGAAGGTAGTGATGGGAAATTTATTACATAAGGGTTAACTCATGGTCGTTTTATAATTTTAGATAATTACATTGAATAATAGATGTGGGTTGATGTGTTCTGTTTCCTGCATTGCTGCATTGTTTAGTTGGATGTAGCAAAGTTTTCAGAAAAATCTGAGTTGAGATAAGTGTTATCTTATTATGAATATTAGGTGGATGGAGCTTGTTGAAACTTGCGATAAACGTATATTTCCTTTTCAGAACAGTGGCTCATCTGCAGGCTTTTGTTGGACATCTTGATGTGGAGTTTATCAACTTGTTGTGGAACATTTTGTTCTTCAGAAATTGGCCCAGGTTTTTAGATGTCATTTACACCGAGGCTAATGTCAGATCACAGTGTGAGCCTGTGTGCTTTGGCCAATCCAATGTGTTCCTGTTACAATGTGTTCTGCACATTTGCATTAACATCAAAACTCATTTTCCTCATTCAGGTGAAATCTCTAGATACACACCCCATGTTTATTTCAGGTGTATCACCGTAAAATCAAATGTTTATGTGTGCGGTATACTATGCAGTTATCCCACAGTCAGAACATGTCAAAAGCTAGAATCTGTTACAGTCATATGAAAGCATCAAACTGATGTTTAAATTTAAATTTTGCTGATAGGGGTCCACGGGGCATTGCTGCTCTTGGTTTACGAAACTGTTTCCATCAGTCACTTCTGTCATTATCTATCATTGCAAGAGAGAAGGAGATGGTTGTTATGGTGATTACTATTCATGAGTGAAGACCTCACAACTACAGTCTCATTTACATGTTTGCTTGTGTTACACTTTTTACACACACACACACACACACGCTTATCAAATAAGCTGCACTCTGCAATTTTAATTCAATCTATTATTCATAAATGCCTCAAAGCCATTCTCTGGCTCTTGGTGAAGTGGTGTTGGTGGTACAGAGAGACTTTAGTGGAGGAAGAAATCATTTCCACATATAGCACCTCGAAAAAGGAGTGTGTCATTGTACTGTTGAACCACGCACAACATGGAGAGAGTCTCTAAAATAATATTTGCTGAAGCTCTGTTGAAGTAGGGGGCTGGTAATGGCAGGTTGCTTTTAAGCGCTATATGGGAAATTGCCTCTGTTTTTTGACCTGTTGCTTGTTTCTTTGGGCTCCGCCGTTAACTAATAAGAGCTGTGCACAATTCAAAAGCTGAAGGCTCCTCTGGAAGATCATGTGAGAATGAAGGAAAGTACCTCTCTGGCAGCCTACGTTTATTGCCCATACCTGTCCTTCACAGAGATGTACTTTACAGCAACACCTGCCACCATCGGACCACGTTTGTGAACTCACTGAAGACATCGGCTGTTATTATAAAATAAAATAAAATAAAAATCCCTGGCATTGCAAACATAATCACACTTGAAAGACTATTTTAAAATGCCAATGATGCTATTTGGGTTGAGGTTCGTCTTTTCAGAGTCACAGCTTCAAACCAGAGCACACAGATGTCATATTTACGAATGTGAACGTCTGCTTAGAAATCTTGTATAAAAAACAAAAAAAAAGTCCTCTGTAACTATACGTCTCACCTCCAGTTCATTTTAAATTAAGATATTTAATTATGCTAAAGGTTATCCATCTGTAACCATGGTTACAGTGCATAGCAGCATCACAGTTTTCGGTTCACCCGCACCATGTTGGGAGCTGCTGCAGCAAAAGCAGGAGAATAAAAACAAGAACAATAGTTTTTGACATCACTAAGTTACAACCTTATATATAGACATTTGTGATACTGAAATTGATCACGACATTTTAAGTAGCCTAAGTCACGCTGGAAATAGCAGTATATGGCCCAGACGTGAGGAAAATGCTTGTGGTAAGAAAACAAAGAAAAAACTGTGAAATATTGAAAGGGTTAAATACAACAAAAAAGGAAACACAGATGTTTTTTAAACTTGATGATGAACATGTTGTAGCTCATCATCATCCAAGTATGTTGTGTATGTAAGTTCTCTTACTTGAGTGGTAAATTGGCTCCACTGATTACAATTAGCAAGTATATCTACTGCTATGGTATCCTCGCAGTGTGTGTGTGTCTGTATATTACGGTTAAGCAGCAATCACTTAGCAGTACTTTCTGTCTCTGTCTGTCTCCCCTCTCAGGTGTTCACCAGGTACGGGAAGTGCTACATGTTCAACGCTGCAGAGGAGGGGAAGACGCTCCGCACCACCATGAAGGGAGGGACGGGGAATGGCCTGGAGATCATGCTGGACATCCAGCAGGACGAGTACCTGCCGGTGTGGGGGGACACAGGTAGAAACGACCACCTGCCACCTTACTTTGAACAGATCAGAGATGAAACATTAATGTCCCCTTTCATTCCATTTCAAAAACAGTTGTGTGCAACAGGTTAGAAACAAACCAACAACAAAATTGATTCTCAAATTTTTGCTCAAGAACTCAATAATAGCTCATCTTTCTCTCTTCTCTCTCCTTCTCTATGGTTGTGGTCCCTCTCTAGATCATGTAATCCCTCCACCATATTGTTTTGAGTAACTTTTACCTCTGCACTAGATGTTGTTGGGTTGTGCTACCCTAAGTGACCCCGGACAGATCCAGCACTTCCTTTCTGTTTGGGAAAACCGCCCAGCTCTAGGCTAGCCTGATGTTTGTACACCACCAATCTTACTTTGTGTCGTCGCCACAAACACTGTGTTGTTCTAAATGAGATTAAAGCTCCCGCTTATCATGTAATATCACATAAAAGAGACTTTTACACAGGACACACCTTATTCACAACAATGGTCTCCCACATTCTGCCTTCCTCTTATCTGCAGCATATTGCATGTAATGAAAATACAAAAAAAAACACGGCTACCACAGTCTCAAACTGAATTTGAGATTAAAATAAAAATCAAATAAAGTGTTTAAAATTTAATTCCCCCAATTGTGTCCCAAACGGAGCCTTTGGGACACAAGCATTTTTTCATCCACTTTATTTGATTTAGCCGTAATTAACACAGCAATGATTCAGTGTCCTCCTGATGAAATCACTCCAGGGACAGATTCACACCCAGAAAGTCTTATTACAGTTGAAATCAAATAAAGCTCCAGAAATGTGTCAGGTTTCCAGACGTGTGAGAGGATTTTTTTATCTAATGGCTTTGTAACAGCTACAAATTTCCTCTTGGATGTTATACATGCAGGTGAAATTTTATTGTTATAGCCATGGTGATTAGTTTTTATCTCAAAGTACTGTAGTGTTTTTATTCATTATTCAACCTACTGGTTGTGTTTTTTTTTTGTTGTTTTTTTTTTTAGATATTGCATTGTGCTGAGCCTTACACTCAAGGCTTCACTAACAGTCACAAAAAGGCTGATTTGTTTGCTCCATTTTAGTCCAGCTGAAGCACTTCTTGTTACACTGATGACTTTGGACGTCTAGCTTATTCTGCTGTTTTACTCACTGAGTGATTTTCTAAACAAAATGCCCAGGTCATTGTCAGTCGCTGCACCTCCAGGTCTGGCTGACTGTGATGATATTTCTCCTTAGAGAACGTAGACCTCTCAGTGATCGTAATGCAGCACCCTAGCAAGTCGAGCGCTGGG
The DNA here is from genome assembly GCA_023238725.1 of Scortum barcoo. Classification (NCBI taxonomy): domain Eukaryota; kingdom Metazoa; phylum Chordata; class Actinopteri; order Centrarchiformes; family Terapontidae; genus Scortum; species Scortum barcoo. The sequence continues at coordinate 6,065,742 of CM041547.1, forward strand.
GCCTCTTTGACGATCTTCATCATAAAGTAGGTCAGCTGAACATTATCCTCCACACTGATGCGTTAGAGATCTTGTTAGTGGTTCAGATTGAGTGTTTCAGGGAGGTGTGCTGCCTGAGTGATTTCACAGCAGGGCTCATTGAATGGCCAGCTCACGTCTGAGCCAGTTCAACGGCAGGCAGGGGAGTTCCTAGAGCAGGTAGCCAAACTAGCGGCAGGCCAGCAGATGGATGTTATTTACTCTCAACTCAGCTTTAAGAGGATCCATCATCAAAAACTCAGAGTCCTATCAATCGTCCTCATGTTCTTCTATGGACAGCAGGTCCCTCCTGAACTCCTCTTGGTTTTATTTCCGTTTGAACAGGCTGTACTCCAGTCACCGGCCTGACGGCAGGCGGCGCTTTGTCTCCCAGCAGACCTCTGTTTCCAGTGCCCTTGTTTATTCCTGTGTGGTTTAATTAGCACAGATGAGCTGAATCAGTCTCAGTAGGGAGCGCAGTGTCGCCTCCACTGAGCCCGGTCCGTACACTGCGCAGACATGATGGGCACACACTGCACAGGGACTCTTCCATTTCCTCCCACCAATTACCTTTTTATCCATCAAACACTTACACCTCCCCCTTCTTCCCTCCTGCGTCCTTTCTCATTGTCCATCATCAAGAGACCAGTAGTCGGTCTCTGGGGTTCTATTAGCACACCGCTCTGTTTGGGGAGCTGCAGGGCAGCCACAGTACACCTCCTCACTTTTTCATGATGGACAATCATTAAAAAAACAACATGCTTCATGTTGTGAAAAATGAACAAGATGGATGTAAGTTTGAGTGCTGGGAGAAAACAGATGCCCTGTTGCCTGGATACCTAGCTTTCTCTTCACTGAGTTGCTGACCAAAGTGATGGGAATAATAATAAATATATGGATTGGATGTGTCTGTCTGCATTTTCAATCCATAGTGTGGCCGACTAGCAGATGTGTTCTGTGAGTAGACCTTAAATATGTATATGAAGGGCACCAGGAGATCAGTCCAAGTCATTAGTACGTTAGAAATTTTTTTCTGTCCAGTTTTATTTCTTGTTGTTCAGTTTTTTTCTGTCAGCTGAGATGGAGAAAAGCTAGAAAATGTTCACAGATGCTTCTGCTAATTGCAGAAATACTTAGAATAGTAACTAATCAATTAAAATAAGCTCCAAACACATGCTCCCTGACCAAATGTTTTTGCTGTGCACAAATACACATATTTTCAAATTTCACAACTATTGGACTGGCTGGATAATAAGTTAAACCCCTGCTACACATTGACCTTTTTTGAAAAGTCATCTCAAGTTTCAGCGTCGGGCTGGGCCTCTTCGATATCAGATTCGTCAAGCAGTCTTGATCAAAGTATTCTGCTTACCCACTCAGCATCCGACACGTTTCCCTTCAGTGGTGGAGCATCAAAATGTTTGCAGTATGGAGAAAAATCCTTCAGAAACATCACAGCCCGTCAAACTGTGATGACATTCAAGTTCCATCTTCTATCAGAGACTCACATCATTTTTTAAAAACCGTGCACATCACAGAGTTTAGTTGTTGATCTAATCAGTGCTCATGTACAGAAACGAAAAGAGTTCCCAAGCAACCGGTTACATCGCGCTCACCCACAAGGTCTATTTTTAACAACATCATTGGTGAAGTGATGCAGAATATGAGAGATAGGCAAAGAATTATTGAATTATTTAACTTGAAGTTGAAGTGTTACATTGAGTTCTTCAATGTCTCTCTTCTGCTCACTTTACTTTGTGTCTCATCCCCAGTCTGATCTTTCTGTCTTCGTCTATTTTCTATCAATGTGCCATCCATCATCTCAGGTCTGAGCTCCCGTTTTATGTGGCAAACAGGCGAGCAAAGCCAGACAGGCGTTTGAGTGCAGTGCTAAAATCTTGCCATGCGTCTGCGCTCTTTGTGTCTGCTGTTAAATCAAAGTGGTGGTGAAAGGTGGCTGAAAGGAGCAGAGGGATGTTTGTTCAACAGCAGGTTAAACCAAGTGCAAAGTGGAAAATCCTTGATTCTTTTATCTTTTCTACTGATGTCATTTCCCTTTGTGGTGTTTGGTCAGTGTGATGTTTGCTTGTGTGTGACTGTGTAACTGTGGCTTTTGCTTCTTGGAAACCTTACGCTGTCCCTCTGTCAATGTATCACACAGTTTCTTACATGAGGACAAACAGCAGCAGAGTTTACTGGTCAATATTTAAGCAGTATCCAGAAATGATGCACCTTGAATATATGCTTTTGTTGGAGAACGAGTCACAGAAGCTGTTCATTTTCTGCTTTTTAGAGGACATTTTCTTTCATTTTCAGTCATTCTGTTAGGTGTGATTTCTCTCCATGGCTGCAAAGTAAATTTGCTGCAGCAAAAATTAGAATAACATTTTATGCAGGGAAAATACAACATCTTAGCTCGGTATAAAGTTGCAGCCTCAGTTGGTGTAGATGTAGTATGTGGATATCTGTGTGTATGAACGATAATGTTGATTTATGCCAAATTTATATGAATGCTTCAACCGGCAGCCACCACAGCAAAGACTCCAAAACAAAGTCCACTTAAGCACAAAAATAACTTTGTCTGCTCCACACATTCAATTTATAAATGCATCCTACTTCAAAGGTCGTGTCTGGAACAAAGTATTGAGTGGATGGTTAAATGGGAGAGCATAATAAAAAATGAGAAGTCCTTAAAGTGCTCAGAAAATATGAAAATTTGAACATTTCAATTCCGCGACAAGTGGGAAACTCATGGGCTGATGGAGTTCAAGTGATCTAAAACAGCTCCAAAACACTGAAAAGACCTTGTGGTGAGATTTTCCAAGGTGAAAAAGGAACTTTAAAATTGTCTGTAAAAATGTGTTTCGGTAAATAATATGATATTTAGTTTTACAAATTAATAGTTACACATAAAAAAATAATAGAATAAATAACATATATACAAATATATACAAAGACAAAAGATGCTGAGAGCGGCCATTCTTGCAATTTTTTTAATGCTCTTATCTCGAGATCACAAGTTAATTATCTTGTGATCTTGAGAAAATGAGGTTTGCTATCTCGAGATAACTGAATGACAACTGAAAGATAATTGAACAGTTATCACAGTAAAGGTGGTTTCTTCTTATTACTTTTAATGTTTATTCTCAGTTTGTTCGCAGTCAGCAGGTGTCTGTAGGCTGTGTGGAGATGCTTTGTACAGTGGGACGGGTTTGCAAGTATCAGGGCAAACAGGATGAGCTTAATAATGTCCTCATTATTTCTATACAATATTTATGTAGGCTTTAGTTGAGCTGGCTGAAGCAGAAGTTGGACTAACCTCTCATCTTTGGATACTATAAAACCAGACTGTCTGCTCCAATGAAGTAACTGCAGCAAACAAAAGCAAACTCCACATTTAGGCCTTCAATTATAGTTCAGCTATGGATCCTCCCTGACAGTCATCACAGAGAGATCGTGAAGGTTGAAATCAGCTGTGGTCAAATGAACCAGACACTCATTTTGGAGTTCTACATAATTAACTTGTAATCTTGAGATAACGGGTCAGTAGGTACATTAATGAAAGGATCATACAGTCATAGAAAAAAAGACATAAACCCTGCTGTGAGTCTGTGAGTACGTTGGCAAAGTGATCCTTCAAGCTTAATGAGAAAAGAACCACTTTGCTCACAATGACAATGCTAACATACCAATCTAAACCAAATTCTAGTTCTAATATATTAATGGCAATGAACAAAATGAGAAGGACTCATCCTCTGGGCACCACAAATATCTGCACCAAATTTAATAAAAATCCATCCCATAGTTGTTGGCATATTGCAATAAAAAACAACAATGTCAGTCTTATGGTGTGCAGTGGTCCACCAGCTGGAAAAAAAAGGGAAACTTAAATGTAAAAATCTGTATTTCGGTGGCTAGATTTTTAATTCACTCATTCACTCATAATGTACACTCATTAAATTTAAATATGTTCATTTTGACATGAAATTGTCCCTCAGCAACTCCACGTTTAACACTCAAAATCTCATTAAACCAAACAGAATATAGCCTGAGCCTGACACAACTGGGTCTGAATGTGTCAGAAAATCGGAGAAATGTGAGATGGAGAGGAGCGCTGTAACAGACAACCATGTCTGCACATGTCTGCCGAGGGGAAGGCACAGAGACATCATTAACAAGCTTGAACATCCATCCGCACCTGCAACAACGTGGAAGAATTACCTGAGAACACAATTTTTTTTATTTTAAACATGCATAAAATCAATACTCATGTATGCGCAGATCAATTTCCTCATCTGCCCCGGCTGGTCCTCTGCTCTTCCTCTCGTGTTTCCCCATAATCAGAGTCACTTGAAATTCTGAAGGAGAGCAAAGGTGAAATCCAGACACCACCTGAATTCATTCGCTTGCGGCACAAAACAGGAAGGATTATGATTGTAGCAGCATAGTGCATCCTGATTTAGTCCGCCAATCTTACTTTGTTGAATCATTCGAAGTCGAATGAGGGTGATGGCGGTGATGAAATAGCTCGTAAGTACAAACCTATAGAGCTACGTTTGATTTTGCTGAAGCCGCGGTCAGACATAGCAAACATTGTTAGCCTCGATCCTCTTGATCATCTTTTGATATGGAGAGCCGAACTGACTGGAGCACAAACAAGCACGGCGAGCCCTGTTTGCTCTGATCTCCGACTGGCGCACACACTTTCTCATTGCTCCTCCAGACAGACAGAAGCATTGTGCAAATAAAAACGTCCCATCGCCACTCTCAGCAAAAGATAAGTGTGTTTTACAGCTGAACAAGATTTATCTATAGGATGAGTGCTTTGTTCGGTGTTCTCTGTGGTTGTATCACCACTGATTGCTCTGGACACTCAACTGTTTGGTCATCCTATTTGAGTATAACATGCCAGTGCAGTAAATTTAAACAGGAATTAGAGCTGAAACAATTACAAGTATTGCAGTTTTGCTGACAATATACACAGAATATCTTTACACTTATTGTCCGTCAAAATAGATTTGAAGACTTCACAATCTGACAATTGATGGATCAAAAGAATCAGATAATTCACAGTTTAATCAATACAAAAATAACTGCTAATTAGTCATCATGGGAATTTCATCCATGGTTTTATTTCTTTTAAATGAGTACCTCATGTGTCCTAACCTAAGGGCATCATAGGTCTAAAACTTTGAATGTGATCTAAGCAGACCCTTGAAAAAGATACGCATACATTTATTTTCAAAGAACGAAGCCCGATCCATAATAGATCTGAGGACAGTCAGAACCAGTCTGAAATAGACCCGAGGATTATTAGACCCAATCTGAAACGATGGCGACACAACGAGCTCCAGCTGAAGCGTTCGTTTGATAGTCGAATCCAGTCTTCCTACATTTTTGTGCGACTTTCTAAAACCGACACTCTCACATTGCATTTCATGCAGATATTGTCCCGGTGTGCAGAGGTGAGAAAGTAAGGAGAGCTCAAACATCCCTCAAGGTTGATTTATTCATTCTTTACAGGACTACTTCTGTTACATTCCCTCTGTACAAGTGGGTGCATCACAGTGACGCCTTCCAGGAAAGATTTCTAAATGATTATTGAGTCTCGCCTATGACAGATGGCTTTTTGCCCCGCCTTCGAGTGTGGCCATAAAGAGCAACAATAATGACTCTTACCTTCCGATGGTGGTTGGATGACACATCTTATGAACTCATTAGTTTCTAGCATACCTCTGCACTCCCGGTCGCCCTGATTAGAGCCAGCAGCAGATCCACCAACACACAGAGCTGAGACCCACGACAATAGAAACAGATCTTACGCCAGGGACACCCAGGAGAGAGGAAGCACCCTGAAGAGCTGCCTGCTTGCTTTTGGCGCCCATATTAACCAAGTGGCTGTTCAGCCAGGAAGCCCTGCGGCGATGGTTTTGGCGTCTGTGCTATTTTTCTCTGCTTGCTGCGAGCGAATCTGGCCAGAAAACACTGATCTGTTCGTTCATTTTAAATGACATAAATGACAGACAAACACATTACTCTGGTTTTAATATGTCAATGGTATATTATTGAAGCTACAGACTTACAAACACTTTGTCTATTGTGGCCATACATTTACCTCAATGTTACCCAATCACAAAACTAAATATAAATGTAATCCAACCCACCTTGAGCCTCAAGTTTTGAGCCAAATGGAGCCCCAAATAGCTCCAGTATTATCTTTGCCCCTGATGAGATTTTGTGCTCTTTAGATGCCTCTTTTTATTTCTATATTTTGCCATGTTGTTCTGACATTTTCGAAATACATTTATTTAAAGGTAAGTTTTCACGTCACGCTCGCAGCTTTTTATTCATCCTGAATGTCACTCGTATTGATGAAGGAAAAAAGCCTTTCAAATTCAGCCGATACTGACGGAGAAAATGCCATGTTTCTGCTCGGCGTCATGTTGAGTCTGTTCTAATATTACCCTGTACTCACTGCATCCATCCAGTATATTAACACGCGGATGTTTGTGTTCCAGCAGGAGCTTTAGTTGACAAATATACAAAACGTGACAAGCTGAACAAATAGATGTATGTGTGAGTTTGTGCAACAGGGAATAGTCTGTTCAAACAGTGACGACATTAGCGCTGCTAATTGGTTCCCAAACGCGGCAAAGCAACAATTTAACTACACTAAATGGCATGTTATTGATTTTATTCTTTTAATTACAATCAACATATTCCTTGACAAAAAGAAATACTGAATATATACTGCTTAGCTACTGTATCTACCGTCACAGCCTGAGGTTTATACCACTTTGCTACAGAACGCCATTGTTGCATAAATACCATTAAAAACACAGTAAAGAGCCGCACTGTTGCACTGGCCGACAGATTCCTTTATCTCAATATGCAGCTAATGTCATTAGTATCTATATATTCATGTTGTGCAGACGTCACAGTGCGGGCTCAGGGACACAGTTCCCTGTTTACACTAGTTACTGTTCGCTGTAATGAAGAAATATGTTATCCAGAGCAACAGTGGGGCTCTTTTATGTGCTTTTGATTGTATTTGGCTAATTATGTAAGATGTATCCGTTCTATGGCGGCTAATGGGGCATTAGCCCAAGCACTATTATAAAGACATGTAGCTGAATACCATGTGTTTTCCTTTTACATGCCACATTAGCTCTATTCACTGATATATGTGAAAAATTAGGCAATGGCACTGAAATTAAGGCATCAGATGACAAACGAGGGATACCTTTTCCCACCGAATGTAATGCTGCTGCATACATATTTTACCTATAGTGTGCTTTCAGAGAGTTTAATGAGGTCCTTTCCTGTTTCAACATCACGATGGTCCTGTGTACAAAGCCAGGTCCAAAAAGAAATGAGTGGTTTAATGCTTTAACCTGCATTAATTACCTGTCTAGCTTATCTTTGTTTAAATTATTGCTCCTCAAAGTGTGACCCCCAGGCCAATGGTGACCCCCAAAAACATTTTGTGCAGCCCCTGAACAGGACCTGAGATGCATGCATATTTCATTCTTCCACTGTCCCATTCAATATTTTATTTTTGAAGAGCCTACATTTAATATACCGAGAACTAAGAGAAAAATGGACGTACTGTTACTCAGAGGACAGATAAAGTGATCTGCTTTATCTGCAAACAGGTGAATTCAAGAAATTGCTCAAGAACTTTAATGTTAACTGTCATTATCACAAAATCTCATAAATCACAGATCCTACAAAAGTTCATAGAGTGCAGACAGTTTCAACAAGCTATGCATTGATCCTCAATCATATGCTGGATCCCTAAATTGGCACTCAGTCATCAAAACTTTGGGAACCCGTGGTTTAGATTATTTGACCTGGTTTAGTTTGCTGTGCCCAAGCTGGGCCGACTTGGCAGGTTTATGCTGGTTCGTGACCTGAATTAATCCCCGAAAACATTTGATTAAATGTAACCTGATGTGACCTCCGAGGACTCGATAAGGCTACGTGGCCAAGAGTATGTAGATGTATTTGGGGTGAATGGAAATGCTGACTGCGAGCACAACATCAGTGGCCTGGAAAGCCGTAAACCAGAGGAGTGAAGGCTGTTAAAGCAGCAGATTAATGAAATGACGTGTTCAGCAATCACAAACAGATGAAATGTTCAAGTGTCCACATATCACCTACAGCTTTTGAAAAATGCACTGTTGCAGTTGCCTCTCCTCGTGTGTGTGGTAAATGATGCCAATTCAATCAAACTTTAATTGTGCTAAATACACAGAAAGCTGATAGCTACCTAAGAGCAGCAAACAAGTCACAGAGCTGGACAACGTAGGATGAGACACAAAGGACATAAAACTTGTCAGCCACATAGAAGACCTTCATTACACAGGACATGATGCCATATTTTACAGGACAGAGCAGACACCACACAAGATAGGACACAAAAATGATTGAACTCCCCCACACAAACATGGAACACAGAGTCAGCAATCGGTCACCATTTTTTTACACACACACAAACAGACACACACACTTGGGTGCACATAGGCTCAAATGCAGCATCCATATTTACGCACTCGCTCCTCTATTTCTGAAACTCGCACAGAAACAGTCTTATTATCTCGCTCCAACAGCCCATGCTTCTTTCATAGTCTTTTACACACACACACACACGCTTAATATACTCCTTCAGACACACAGGGCCAAAAAAAAGCATGTTTGATCCCTTCATCTATTCCTTAGTGTGAATGCATCCAAGCTGTCACCATATCAGTCAGTGCAGATGTTTGATTGATGAGTGAATCATAGTGGCGTGATCCCGCTGTGTGTGTGTGTGCCGTCTGTCAATTTGCGACTGCTGGCCGTGCGGAAAGGCTCCAATATCTCGGCTGCAGAACACCTCGAGGTGTCCGGCTGATGGGCGGGCATGGAGAAAGCTTTGATTGAATGTCCGGGAGCATACCACTGAATGTGAGGACATGGAGAGAGAACTTTATCGATTTCTACAAAGACTGCGCTCTCTTTTCCCATAAATGTTATGGGTCTCTTCGTCTTTGCCCGTGAGCGTGTGTGTGTGTAAAATGCGTGCGTGTGTGTGTGTGTGTGCGTGCATGTGCTTAGGAGTGCTCTGAATGGCAGCAAAAAGGTCCTTTCATCTACGGAGTCAGCAGCAAGCCCTCTTCACTACCTGTGTTTGATGTCAAGACAAATGGGACGGCACATTACTGAGAGTGTGTGTTATAATGTAGACAATCTTAAAAGTCTGTGGCTTTTAGTCGAAAGCCCAAAACTCATTGGGACGAAGGTTGTTTCAAACAGCAAATTCTGTTTTTTGTCTCTCTCTGCAGCAGCATCTGTTGAGTGTAAACAGCTTTTTCTTTCTCCTCTATTCCCTGAGCTGTTTATCTTAACCAGTCAAAAAGCCAAAGACATACAAGTTTTTTCCCCCTTTCTTTCACATTTCTGTTTGTTTATTGACTAAATAAATCATCTAAGTGTTGTTGGTTTTTTTTTCCGTCTGTCTTCCTTTTCAGAGGATACAGCCTTTGAAGCAGGTGTGCGGGTGCAGATCCACAGCCAGGCGGAGCCCCCGTTCGTTCACGAGCTGGGCTTCGGCGTGGCTCCCGGCTTCCAGACTTTTGTAGCCACACAGGAGCAGAGGGTAGGTGTCCCTGACTTCCACTGATATGCAGTTAATAGCTTTTCTTTTATCATCCTTCTTCCTCGCGCTGTTTTTCACTTCTAATCCGTGTGTTCAGCTTATCGCTCAGAAAAAAGAAAAAAAACCCTCTATGATAAATATCATGCCACAACAGGCATGATGAGATTGCGTGCATGCATGTGTGCGTAAGTGGCTGCGTGTGCATCCCACTCCCCTCTGGACCCTCAGATGGCCTCTGTGGTCTCCTGGTGATTGCTGACTGACAAATGATAACTCCCCTCTCTGTCGGCGGCTTTGACCTTGCTGGCAGGTGCATCACTGGAACTCGGGCCCCCTCAATCATACTGAAGCTTTGTTCTATCGCACAAGGCCGATATTAAAGGCTGCAGGTCGCGCAGATATATGCAGCTGAAGGTGTCTGATGTAAACAGTCTTTTCTGTGTCACCAGAGGCTCCTGCTCTCCAAGGCTGTTTTTCATTTCTTTTCCTTTCAATCTTGTTGGCTTGAGTTGAACAAGCTTCAGTGAGGGTGTTTCAGCACTGCAATGCTGAACGTCTTCATATTGTGACTCAGTGTCAGTTAGATATCCATTTCCCAACCAAGGTTATTAGTGCTGTCTTTCATAGTTTTTTTTCTCCATTTCTTTCATTTTCTTCTCTGTCCGTTCCTTTTTTTGTGCCTTTTTGAAAATGTATTGTCTGGCTCAACGGTGAGAGTTCAGCAGACACATTTCTGTCAAGATAAATTCATTGCCCTCTCATTTTAGAAAAGGCTCTGTCTCTGGCATGTCAATGAATTTTCTTTTCCTTCGGCAACCGCCAGCTGTCACTGAGTGTTTACATGCACATAAATCTGTAATAACTAATTTTTTTGGCCACTTGGGGGCAGCGCAAACAAGCTGCGAACACAACACTGACAATTATCAGGTGTTAATATTACAGTTGTTATATTACAGGTGTTTCTGGCCACCTGGAAAATGTGAGTGCAATATTCCACTAAATATCTGTCTCTTTAACTACTAAATGCTCCACCAATGACTTACTATGCTAAAGACACTTTAGTACTTTATTTTGATAGTCTATCTGTTGGCACTCTGCAAGTTATCAGTCGCTTTTCAGTCGCATGTCAACAGCATATCAAACGACATTCAACAACACTGAAACCACTTAATATTTACTCTATATTATCTGTTGATAATCTTTTGATCATCAGGTCAAAGATCAGTTAATGATGAACGGATAGTAACCATATATTCAACTTAAGATTAGTTCACTGTTCTGTTGATTGTCAACTAATCTATAGTTGACTATCAGCAGACAATTAGTGGGCACTCTCCATTAAGCATTTTTAGACATGTGTTAGGACTGTCTAGTAAAGTGAAAACAGTTATGAACATTAGAAAGTCTCTAACCTATCAGAAAATACAGAAAATACATTCTTCCACTAAATGAAACAGACATGTAAACTGTTGGGGTTATGGGCAGGGTTAATCCTAACCCTGTTGATCATATGTTGACATGCTGACAGCCCATCTGTTGTGGGCTAAAATAAGTATCTGATAGTCATATTAGATGATGTTGACCCAGCCTACACAAAGTTAGTTGAATATTGGTTAATAACCTCATTAAAAAACATACTGGCAGTTCAAAAACAGTTTTTGCGAAGGATGTTATTCAGCACTTGAGATGCATCTATATTCTACTGACAAATACTTGAAATCACGTTACTTGTGTGTTGAAGCAGTGCTGTTGGATGTCAGATGATGTAAACCACACTTTTTCAGATTCAGCTGGACTATCGAGATAAAGTATCACGGAAAGTTTCAAGGCTCAAGGATCAAGGCTGGGAGGAAAAGCCAGATCGTTACACATAATGATGCATCCTTGAATTTCAAATGACTCCATCTGACACTGAAATTAAACATAAAGAAGCCTTTAAAAGTTTAAATGAGTTTTTTTTCCCACCACCAAATATTTGAATGTTTGTGAAATTCAGTCACATTTCATGCTTGTCTATCATCGCTAATATCATTCAAACAGAAGTAATTGTTGACAGATCAGGAGTTCACTGCACATGTAAACATGTTCTACAGGCTTTCCCAAGTGCATGCAAATATACCGGATGAAAGCGAATGAAATTATACATGATAAGAGAGGAGTTCATTATGAGTTTTGGGAACTTTCTTTCCATCAATATTCAGTTGATAGAGAGTCACCTCAGCGGTAGGCAGGAAGAAGAGGAGGAGATCTATCCAGAGATGGTTAGTCCTCCTGTGTAATGAGCCTCCGGGGTTTCTGTCTCTGCTCATCTGTCAGCCCAGTTCTCTGACTGGCAGGGCGAAGACAGCCCACTGCCTGCCTGCTGCGAAAACACTGCCCCTCTCTGCAAGCTGGCGCAGTGGGAAACACAGCAAATTTAGCTCTTGCTAATTAATGCAGAATTGCACTTTGTATCAGAAGTCTGGGAAAGAAACCCTCCTGCTGTGAGATGTTCCCACCTGTCTCATCAAGCTTCTTCTTCTGTAGAAACCCAAAGGGCACTTTCAAATGTGTCCAAAAACAATCAGGATAATGATGATTGGGTAGAATATCTGGGGCAAAGATTTGGGATATACGGCTTGTGAAGCATGTTTTAAAAAAAACTGGTGATTAGTGTATGTTTATAAGGGATATCAATCAGACTGTCTGTGAAAATGACTTTGACAAAGGGTTTAAATGAACTCATTTTGGCTAATAATATTGGGTCTAGATCAAAGCCGCTCAATCAAATGAGCTCAAAGGAGGCACAAAGTACACATCCTATAAGTGTGGAAGTAGTATTAGAAGTGTATTTCCTGTTTTATTTTGTAGTCTCGTCTTTCCTCACTGGTTTAGCACTTTACTTCCTGTCCTTCGTGTTTCCCTCCTTTTTTGATTGCCTGCTCCGCCCCAATTGGTTTCACCTGTCCCCATTAGTCTCCTCACCTGTTTCCACTTCCCTTTCCTCCTGTGTATTTAAGTCAGTCCTTCTCCTTTGTTCTTGTGTCGTGTCGTTTGTTCCTACCTGTGTTATGTCGTGCTTCTTGTGCTTTCTCGTGCTTCTTGTGCTTTCTTGTGCTTTCTAGTGCTTACTTGTGCTTCCCTGTGCTACCCGTGTTGCTGCGTTCCTGCCTCGTCCCTGTGTTCCTGTGTTCCCGTGTTTGCCCTGAATAAAGAGTCAAACGTCTATCTGCCTCCTGCCTCGTCTGCATCTGGGTCCAACTCCACTTCACCGTGCACCTAACCTAACAGAACGACACGACCAGACATGGACCCAGCGGACACCGTAGGAGCCCGGGAACATGGGGAGAGATCATTTCAGGTGATCAAGAACTTTGTCCTCATGTACCCGGGTCTGGACCACGTGGACCGGCGGATAGGTTTGGAGGTGGTCATTGATCACTTGGCTCGCGACTCATGGCTATTGAGAAGAGTGCCGGGCTTGTTCGAGGAACTGCTGCTTACTGCTCTGGACACTCGGCCAGCCAAGCTCCAGCTGTTTCATCTGCCACAGTCTCTCGAGCCGGCTACCCCCGAGCCAAAGCCTCAGCTCCAGCCTGCCAAGCCGCAGCCTCACCTCCAGCCTGCCAAGCCGCAGCCTCGGCCTGCTAGCCCTGCTAGGCCGCAGCCACAGACGCAACCTCAGCCAGCCTAGCCTACACAGCCTGCACCCCAGCCTGCCTCCAAGCCAGCGGGTTTCCAGCCTGCCTCAGCCTCCAAGCCAGCGGGTTTCCAGCCTGCTGGCCCAGCTTCCGAGTCTTCAGCTCCCGAGTCTTCAGCTCCCAGGCCTTCAAGCCCTGCTGGCCCAGCTCCCGAGTCTTCAGCTCCAGAGCCTTCAGCTGCCAGCCTCAGCCTTCAGCTTCCGAGCCTTCAGCCTGCGGCAGCCCAGCTCCAGAGCCTTCCTTCCGGGCCCAGCTTCCGAGCCTTCAGCCTCCAGAGCCTTCAGCCTCAGCTTCAGCCCAGAGCCTTCAGCCCAGTCTTCAGCTTCCCTTCAGCCTTCAGCCTTCCGAGCCTTCAGCTCCAGCCTCCAGCCTTCGAGCCTTCAGCTTCCAGCCCAGAGCCTTCAGCCTCCGAGCCTCAGCTCCAGCCTCAGCTCCAGAGCCTCAGCCTTGAGCCCAGCCTCGAGCCTTCAGCCTTCAGCCTTCCGCCCAGCCTTCCTTCCGCTGCCTCAGCCTTCAGCCTGCAGCCCAGCTTCTGAGTCCGCCGCCGGCAGCCCAGCCGTCAAGTCCGCAGTCTGCAGTCCGGCCTGCCGCCCATCCTAGCCTTCAGCCTGCATGGCCCAGCTTCTGGGCCTCCAGCGCCTGAGCCGAGTCCGCAGCTGAGTGCAGTGCCCTCCCAGTGAGCGTCCCAGTGCCCCAGGCGGGTCCCTGAGCTCGAGCAGTGCCCCAGTCAGGCCCAGAGCTCCAGCGCTCCCAGTGCCCCAGAGCTCAGGCGCCTCCCAGTGCCCCAGAGCCCTCAGGCGTCCCAGTGCCCCAGAGCTCAGAGCCTCCCAGGTGCCCCAGTGCAGCCAGCCCAGTGCCTGCCCAGCCCCAGAGCCTCCCAGTGCCCCAGAGCTGAGAGGCCTCCCAGTGCCTCCCTTAGTGAGCCTCCCAGTGCCCCCCAGCCTCCAGTGAGCCTCCCAGTGCCCCCAGAGCCTCCCGAGCCTCCCAGTGAGCCTCCCAGTGAGCCTCCCAGTGAGCCTCCCAGTGAGCCTCCCAGTGAGCCTGGTGCCCCCGAGCCTCGAGCCTCCCAGTGAGCCTCCAGTGCCCCCAGGCTGAGCTCGAGCCTCCCAGTGAGCCTCCCAGTGCCCCCAGTGAGCCTCCCAGTGAGCCTCCCAGTGAGCCTCAGTGCCTGAGAGCCTCCCAGTGAGCCCCCTGAGAGCCTCCCTCGAGCCTCCCAGTGAGCCTCCCAGAGTGCCCCTGCCCCGAGACTGAGAGCCTGAGACTGAGCTCCCAGTGAGCCTCCCAGTGCCCCTGAGAGCCTCCCAGTGAGCCTCCCAGTGCCCCCGAGACTGAGACTGAGACTCCGAGCCCGAGCCTCCCAGGACTGACAGTGAGCCTCCCAGTGCCCCCGAGACTGAGACTGAGCTCGAGAGACTGAGCTCGAGCCTCCCAGTGAGCCTCCCAGTGCCCCCGAGACTGAGACTGAGAGCCTGAGCTCAGCTGAGCCTCCCAGTGAGCCTCCCAGTGCCCCTCCCAGTGCCCCCGAGACTGAGACTGAGCTGAGCCTCCCAGTGAGCTCCAGTGAGCCCTGAGACTGAGCCTCAGCCTCCCAGTGAGCCTCCCAGTGCCCCCGAGACTGAGACTGAGACTGAGCTCAGCTCCCGAGCCTCCCAGTGAGCCTCCCAGTGCCCCAGAGAGACTGAGAGCCTGAGCTGCCCCAGACTGAGCCTCCTGCCTCCCAGTGAGCCTCCCAGTGCCCCCCCTGAGAGACTCAGCCTCCCAGTGAGCCTCCCAGAGACTGAGACTGAGAGCTGAGCTTGAGCCTCCCAGTGAGCCTGCCAGTGCCCCCGAGACTGAGACTGAGACTGAGACTGAGCTCGAGCCTCCCAGTGAGCCTCCCAGTGCCCCAGAGACCAGACTGACTCCCCCCAGAGCCTCCCAGAGACTGAGACTGACCTGAGACTGAGCTCGAGCCTCCCAGTGAGCCTCCCAGTGCCCCAGTGCCCCCGAGACTGAGACTGAGACTGACTCGAGCCTGAGCCGAGAGTGAGCCTCCCAGTGAGCCTCCCAGTGCCCCCGAGAGACTGAGACTGAGACTGAGCTCAGACTGAGCTCGAGCCTCCCAGTGAGCCTCCCAGTGCCCCCGAGACTGAGACTGAGACTGAGCTCGAGCCTCCCAGTGAGCCTCCCAGTGCCCCCGAGACTGAGACTGAGACTGAGCCGAGCCTCCCAGTGAGCCTCCCAGTGCCCCCTGAGACTGAGCTCGAGCCTCCCAGTGAGCCTCCCAGTGCCCCCGAGACTGAGACTGAGACTGAGCTCGAGCCTCCCAGTGAGCCTCCCAGTGAGCCTCCCAGTGCCCCCGAGACGGAGCCCTTTCCGTCGGCCTTCCCCGCCGACACCTCTCCTGAACTGATTCGCCGTTGCCAGCCGCCAGAGGAGGTTCGCCGTGCCGGTCTCCCGAGGGTTCCCGGCTTCCGCCTCCACCGTCGCCAGCCACCAGAAGGTTCTGGGCTTCACGTCGCTTCGTCACCATGGCCGGCCTCCGGCGAAGGGTTCTGCTTCCGCCGTCGGCCTCCCGAGGGTTCCAGCCTTCATCTTCGCCTCTGTCGTCGGCCGCCAGAGGGCTCCTGGCTTCGCCTGCATGCATCCGCCTATGCGCCGTCACCGCCGGCGAGGGCCCAATCCCTCCTCCAGACCCCCTCCGCCCATCCCGAATCCCTCCTCCGCACGCCCTCCACCCTCCCTGCTTAGCCTTGTTGGACTTTCTGGGGGATGTCTGGAAGCCATCCCTTGAGGGGGGGGGTACTGTTATGTGTGTATGTTACCTGTTGCATTTCCTGTATTTCCTGTTTTATTTTGTAGTCTCGTCTTTCCTCACTGGTTTAGCACTTTACTTCCTGTCCTTCGTGTTTCCCTCCTTTTTTGATTGCCTGCTCCGCCCCAATTGGTTTCACCTGTCCCCATTAGTCTCCTCACCTGTTTCCACTTCCCTTTCCTCCTGTGTATTTAAGTCAGTCCTTCTCCTTTGTTCTGTGTCGTGTCGTCGTTGTTCCTACCTGTGTTATGTGTCGTGCTTCTTGTGCTTTCTTTCTCGTGCTTTCTTCGTGCTTTCTTGTGCTTTCTAGTGCTTTCTAGTGCTTACTTGTGCTTCCCTGTGCTACCCGTGTTGCTGCGTTCCTGCCTCGTCCCTGTGTTCCTGTGTTCCCGTGTTTGCCCTGAATAAAGAGTCAAACGTCTATCTGCCTCCTGCCTCGTCTGCATCTGGGTCCTACTCCACTTCACCGTGCTCCTAACCTAACTTTAAAACTGAAGCTCTCCAGACTTAGAAATTACACTTCTGTGGACTTTTAACTGAAGCTAAAAGGGCATGATGGTCCGTAGGTTGAAGAATAATAATAATAATAATAAAAAAAGCTTGCCATTATACCATTATTCCTTTGCCGCCTCTTGGCTCAGTGTCTTTGTGTCTGAGTTAGACTCTGCTGCCAAAAGGAGGAGAAAATACCCAAAGCAAAGGGACTTTTTTTTTTTTTGAAGACTTGCCTCTGTAAAATGATTGCATGTTGAGCCCAAACCAGTTCATCTAACTTGTGCTAATTCGACCTTATAAATAAAATCTAATAACTAACTTTCAATGTCCCCGGCTAACCCTAATTAAAATATTGCTCTGGTACAACAGGGGAATGGAACATTGATTAATAACACTGAGTGGGGCACAGGCCTCGGCTCTTATTAGATAGACCATAATCAGGTCAGCAGGTCTCAACACAGTGAAAAGTGATATTGAGCATCTTGGATTATCTGATTACAGAGAAATAATCAGATCTCGAATCAGCCATAGCTGACTCTAATGAGGCCAGAAGTGAAGATTAGCTGGGGTGTGAAGGTGGTTTTAAAGGTTAAGGATGGCTTGATGAGCTCCTTTCTTAAGTCCCCTAACAAAATGAATAGCATCTGCATGTCAGTATTCATTGCTCGCGCTCGCTGCTGACATCAGGGAGGGAATTTTTAATTATCACAGGGGACTTTATAACCCAGGAAGGGCCAGGGGCTTTTGGACATTGAAATATTCAACATGCTAGATTGCTGTTTGGATTGCATTTGAATTTATTGTCCAAAGAGATTGTATCTGCAGACCTCAAGCATCAAACTCTGCCGAAGCAGAGACACAACACAGCCTGATAGGAGGGGCACGGTTTCAAATTCTGTCAGTACTAACAAGCAAACTGTGGCCAAATTTCACCTGGCAGGATGTTGTGTTTTGCCTCATCCAAAAAAATGCTCTTTTGGCAGAGGAAGCAGCTTCACTTGGGATGCATTGTGAAGACAATGAGGGGAACTGGGGAACAGAGGGTGGTGGGTGATGGATACCGAGTGCGCGGTTCGAGCCCGCTGCTTGTGTTGTGGAGCAGATGGGCCTCCGCTCTGCTCGGCCCGGCGTCCCTCGTTCCTCATCTGCCATCCCAGTCCTCGGAGCCGCAGGAACAGGAGGGGAACATTTGGAGTTTTTGTGCTCCCGTCGCCGGGTGTTGCGGGATTTCTCCGACAGAGTCTGGCTATCTGTTGAATTGTTTTCCGCATCGCCTGGTTTGTTGTGAGTTTCTCCTGCCTCTCTGTGCTGGCTGGGTTTCAAGGAGAGATCTGTCAGGATCTGTCCACATTTTGGGCTTAATACATGGACCTTCTCTGTATATATGTGTGCATTATGTATGAAAATATTGAATTTTGTCCCCTCAAAAAGAAAAACAAATCTCAAAAGTCTTTATTTTCTTGCTAACTGTAATGGTATCATTAGTTCTAAATGTATTTTTGTTTGCAGTTCTGGGCTACTGTACATCTATCAGAGTAATTGTTATATACTTGCCTGCACAGTACTGAAAAAATTTTTATATAAATGTCAATAAATCTGTGTACTTTCTTTGACCGGTATGACGATGAAAAAGGTATTAAACTGCATTCTGTGTGGGATTGGAAAGGTCTGAGAAAGTCTTAAATTTCATTTGGCAGATGCAGCAGAAACCCCGGCGAGTGTGTTTGAAAGAAACCGTCTCCCAACTAACCCCACGCTTTCCTTCCTCACCTGCAGCTGACCTACCTGCCTCCCCCGTGGGGAGAGTGCGAGTCGAAGGCCCTGGAGTCAGGCTTCTTTCAGGTCTACAGCGTAACCGCCTGCCGGATCGACTGTGAAACCCGCTACATTGTGGAAAACTGCAACTGCAGGATGGTGCACATGCCTGGTACGACTTTTGCAAAAGAAAACTATTTTTGAGTCGAGCATCAAAAATGTAGTGAAGGAGTTTTCAGCAAGGTTGCAGTATTTTTTATGAGATTAAGCTGCATTGAGAAGCCTCATATTGATATGACAAGTCAATACTGGATTAGGTGTTGGCAGTAAAATAAAGCCCTGTTCTTACACCGTAGGTCAGACGGTAAAAAGGTGCTGCGTCTTACATATTGTTCCAGCTGTTTACATTTTCTTGGTAGAGCCTCCTAAGAACATAATGTTTTTTATCTGTCAATTTGTCCTCTAATCTGTTTCTAACTGTTCCCAGGTGACGCCTCTTACTGCACACCTGAGCAGTACAAAGACTGCGCCGAGCCTGCCTGCCCTTGGTAAGTCTGTGCGTACACACAACCTCGTGGACACGAGTGAAGATGACACACGCGCTGTATTTTCTGGTTTACATATCATTATATTTTTTCCTTTGCGAGGATTAGGATTAACTTCTTTTTTTTTTTACCCTTTAAAGCTAAACCTGCTTTAAAGAAACTCAACACTGGAGAGAGTTTTAAGCTTGAGACAGCTCAAGTTGAGAGCAGCTGCAGTTTATCACTGGGACTGCCAAAGCACGGTAGCAGGGAAAAATATCTACTTCTGGAACGGGTGAAAATCTACTTCAGGAGCAGGCGATAGCTGTGCCTGCCAGTGGACCTAGTTTAAAAAGGAAATTGCACAGTCAAGGAGGAAGTGGAGGAAGTGTTGGCACGCAACTGGTCTGCCGCTGCACTTTCAAAGTGTTCTATATATGATGGAAAGTGTGTGCATGTGACGCTGCTTAACTTTTTGATTTATCAAGAGAACAGGTCTCATCTCAATATTTCCCCTCGTGTGTGAAGGGCTCATCAATTGTGTGTAACCAACATCATAGCAGACAGGGACTGCAGTGTTAGAGTTCAATTTAATGGATGGATGGTCAGATAGATAATGGGTCACATTTCCTGAATTTAGCTAAATTATACAGCCAGCTAAGAGGTTTTTGGCAGCCTTTAGCCATCGCTTCAAGTTCAAGATTTCATATTAACTTTGTCGGTTTTATTAACTGTTGGCTCATCCAGCTGTTTTAGGTAGTAATCAGATTTTCTTTGTTTTGACTTTTCATGAAACTGCCGTAATGTCCCGATGTAATATTTTACATTTTGCCATAGTAGACTCTAGAGAAACTGATGAAAGTCAGATGAGATGGTTTCCTTGTGATTTTATCTTAATTAAATTCCACGGAAG
This sequence comes from Scortum barcoo, assembly GCA_023238725.1. Classification (NCBI taxonomy): domain Eukaryota; kingdom Metazoa; phylum Chordata; class Actinopteri; order Centrarchiformes; family Terapontidae; genus Scortum; species Scortum barcoo. The sequence goes on from CM041547.1 coordinate 6,085,561, forward strand.
GCGCTCCATCCGGCATATGATCATTCACGTTAAGGCAGGCTGTAGCTTCTCCCAGCATGCACTTAAAGATTATGTTGAATAATTCACCAACAGTGTCTTTCTATAAAGACACCATAGAGCTTTCTACAAAATAAAGAAGAAGTCCAGAGTGACAAGGACTAGAGACTAAGAGTTGGAGGAGGAAAAAGTTTGATTAGCAGGAGGATGTGTGTGTTTTTTTTCTCCAACAAGCTTCTGAGATTCCTAAAGGGTTAAAAAGCAACAAGAAAAATTAAGAAATATTTGAAGTAGTTTTCTCCTTTTCAGTAAGTGAAGTTATTACACAGCAGACCTTCAGTTCACTGTGACCACCTGTGTGAATCACTGAGGTTAAACACAGCGATTGCACAGCGGTAGCCTCCTGTTCAGTAATTGGATGAAGCAAAATAATGTCAGAAGTGAACCTGAGTTTAATTTAAGTTTTATGAGCATGTTTCCAGCTAGCCATCGCTCCATTTCACAAAAAAATGGAAACACAGTTAGCGTGGGGAGTATGTTTCTGTGGTGATATCAAACAAAGATGCCCAAATCCAAACCGCTGTTATTGTCAGATGCCTCTGTTTTTGCTGTCCTTTGTTAACCTTTAGATCTCTTTTTTTTTTTTAAAAGATGCATTAACAAGGTCTGGTTAGGTTTTTTTAAGTCTACTATTTTGGATTTATAAAGATCTCCACTGCAATATAATTTCCATTTGTATCCATTGATTTAGTGGGGAGGCTGAAGTCTTAAGCATGTCTTAAATCCGGGCAAATAAAAATCAAAACTGTCTGTACGGTTTTATGAAGTAAGTCAGAAAACATGTTTTTGTAATTTGTTCGCACAGCCCTTTAAGGACTATTCCCTTATTGCAACAGCTTATAAAATAATAAAAAGGCAGCATCCTTGATTCAAGTAAAGGAAGCCACTATAATATGATCTGCATTTTGGATAAATAAAAGCTGACAGTCAGCGAAAAACAGAGGCTGATTGATGAGCATGCTAAGTAATATCTGACCTTATCAGACCTGAGCAGTTGGGCACTGGGAGTTACAGCAACATCAGAAAAATGTTATATCCTCCAACATCAGTCTGAGCTCAGCCTCCACCCCGAGGAAAATAATTTCTGGAAAGCCAGAAAAGGTACCAAAAAAAATTTAGCCAAGGGCAACAAAACTTTCAAGCAATCAGCATCAAGGCTACGGGCTCCCACACCAAAGGAGCATTCACAATAACTGACCAATGTGTCATTAACATGCACTCGAAAGCACACGTTACGCCGTATGATGCAGCCCGAGTGTGTGAGGCTTTGGTGCTTATTCCAGACAGCTCTTTTCCTCTCTCTTTCCCGTAATTGGCTTCATTTTTGGAACAGTGAGGCTTTCACAATCCCAACACACACCCTCACTCTGCTTGGATCATTGAATGCAAATGAATTCTCGTTTTAAACTCAGTGCCAATTTGCTATACCCACCAGAGAAGATTTCGCACGGCAAAGTTTGATTGGGTTTTTCTCTCCCTATAACTGTGTCACTCAAGTTTTTTGGAGATGGCACTGAAAGTATTTTTTTTCCTTCTTCTTCTTCTTCTTTTTTTTTTCTGATGGCAAAAAGCTGCATCGTTGTCTGTGAACAACTTCCTTATCTAGCTGACTGCTTTTGAGGAAACAGAGACGGCTTATAATTACACAGCCAGACAGAAAGCGCAATTATTTCCAGCTTTCGTTAAAGCTGCTGAACACGAGGTTCAGCCTGCCAAAAACCGTCTTGAGTAAGAAGTTATATCAGTTGTCTTCCTGTTATAAAGGTACTTATTTATGCTTTTTATCACCTGCTATAACAGCTACTTAACATTTATACCAATACTAAAAGTCATCAGGAAGAAATGTATTATGGTAATTTTGTCTTTTAGATTCAAATGCGTGTGAGAGAAAAGGAGTGAGGGCAGCGGACAAAGGTGAGAGGCTTAGAGAAAGAAATCAATCATTTGAATGCATGAGGCCTCGCTCCCGTGTATCCAATAACGTCTCATTTAAATACAAATAAGAGACCACTGAGAAGCCATATTGAATTTCCTCTTGCAATTCCGTGACTGTGTGGCCTCACCGGCTATTAGTGCACCGTCGGGGATAGCTGACTTGTGCTATGTGATCTACGGGGTCCACCCGCCACAGAGCTGCCTCGGTGAGAAATAAGCCTGATAACATTAACTCCTCTCTTTCCTGTCACAGATTTCTAAATTCGTAGAGGCTTTTTAAGTCCAAAGAGAGAAGTTTTGTGGTGGCGAGGAAAGGGCTCGGTAATCTCTGGTGAAAATAAATGAGATCTCTTCAAACTTTTCATCTTCCGAAAATTTAGTCCTCAGCTTAAGAAAGTGATTTGTGAGGAGGGTGAGGAGCCTTGACGCCGGAGAAGCTTTTGATGGAGCTATATTTGAAAAGCTTGTGTCGCTAAACATTACCATCAATGCGCGAGAGTTGGTGTTATGTAGGAGGCTGTGGGCTTAACACGAAATCATTCAGTGCATTTTAGTTTTTTCCTCCTCTCTCTCTCTCTCTGTCTCTCTCTCTGTCTCTCTCTCTCTCTCTCTCTCTCTCTCTCTCTCTCTCTCTCTCTGTCTCTCTCTCTCTCTCTGTCTCTCTCTCTCTCTCTCTCTGTCTCTCTCTCTCTCTCTCTCTCTCTCTCTCTCTCTCTCTCTCTCTCTCTCTCTCTCTCTCTCTCTCTCTCTCTCTGAGTCGAAGTGCAGAGCCGTGAACAGAGCATGGCATTCCCACATCAGGACTTTGTCTCTGTCAGGCTAAAGGCTGTTTCACGGATGCTGCTCAAGGGCGTGTTTGTGTTTAGTGCTTTACATTTTCTCCTCTTTGACTTTGACAATGACAGTGACTTATGCTGTCGTTCGGGCTTTAATGGAGTAAACATCCGTGGAAGACAAGGCACAGTATGAACGGGGCCGTGTGTGCATTTGTGTGAGTTATTTGGACAAAAAAAATTTTTCTGTGCCTGGATAAGCTTTAATGTTTATCAGCAGTGAAAAAGCATTGCGATATAGTTGGCATTAAATAAACTAAATATCTGTGGTTGGTATGTAAAGTCATTATCACAACTTAACATGATGTTATTTCATATTAATAAGCCATAGTCTTTTTGCTATATAAAAAGAATAAAAATGATAAAAAAAATTGTTGAAAAAAGAGCTATTGAATAGTTAAAATGACTTAAACCTTCAACATACTCTGGTGTGTCTCCATCAGGGCTGGAATTATCAATTCAGGTTATGATGATTTTTTTCCATTACTCTGAATGATCATTTAGTTGGCAAAATGTGAGAAAAGAAATGTTTGGTGCACTTCACCAGGTTGTCTGCTGATGTTTTCAAATTGCCATTTTCTGTCGAAAAACAAGATATGGTCAATTTCCAATTATACAAAACTGAGACAGCAGCAAATTCTCATTTGAGGAGCTGGAACTGGTGAACATTTGGCATTTTTGCTTCAAAATAATGACTAAAAATTATTTTTTTATCAAAATTGCTGTTGCATATTTTCCTATCAGTGATAAAAATAGACTAATTTCACATTTTGTTTTTATAGGGACTAAAATGTGTTGAGAGGCTTACAGGGTCCTTGAGACACTGTAAATTTCTTTATCTAATTCATAACTGCACTGAACTATTTTAAAATATAAGTAACTCAGGAGGTTTGGCCTTCACTTACTACTAACTTTATATCTGCTGACTTTATCAAGGGGGATCGTTTTCATGTCCTGTACTTTTAAAAATATTTTAACATTTGAGTGAGTTAATTTTCTCATAGGGGATTAGACTAATATAGGGATTCTTTGATTTTTACACACGGTTGTCCTCCTGGACTTTTTATTGCACTTGGTTATTAGACCAGCTCAATCTGGGCAGAAGTTATATAAAAGTTAAATAAAGTGATATGACTTGTGGCAGGCGTGAAGGCCTTCATCAAACTTTCAGGTTTCCAGCAGAATAGTCTTAATCACATCAGGAACTTCATACTCAAAGCATCAAAATATATGGGAATCTATTTTGAGAATCGATCTATATATGTAAGGAAAGGTCTTACTCTGTTTTAAAACAGTACTCTTCCCCTTTTTTCATCATCCTCCACCCATCCTCTCACACCTCGTTCCATTTTACCCCCCGATTTTACGCTCTTCCCCTCTTCATCACCCCTCCTGCGTGAAGCTAAACTGTCGGGCATGGAGAGCAGCAACTGCATGTGCAGGACGCCGTGCAACATGACCCGCTACAACAAAGAGCTGTCCATGGTCAAAATCCCCAGCAAGACCTCGGCCCGCTACCTGCAGAAGAAGTTCAACAAGTCAGAGAAGTACATCACGTAAGCAGCCCGAGATTCTTGTCATGTTTTGACCATGTTTTACTGATGGCAGTTACAAAGATGTTAGGCAGCATTATGCTTTGGTACTGCTAGTAATGTTGGGATGTTAAGTAAAATGACCCAAGTGCTAATAGCTCACAATCAACATAAAAATAACTTTAGATAAATTAAATTAAACTCATTTACTGAACCAATCATTGGGCCACATTCCTGCACAGATTTGTACTTTATTTATTTATTTATATGATTTTGGGATTGATCAATGTTTTTATTTTCCCTAAATGATGATCGGTAGAAATGAGCACTTAGGACAAGTTTTAACTGCACCAGTTTGTAATGCATTGTAGGCTGTTAAATACCAGAAAACACAACTGATGGTGGCAAAATTCCTTCATGCTAATGACAGATCGCCCAGATTCTTCTTCACTTGAGAGTCTCCAATTTACCTAATGTGGAGGAGAGAGCTGAGCATCCAGAGGAAACATATTAACAAGGAAAAACATGCAAACTGGTGTAGAGAGGATTGGTGTGGAATCATTACAGCACCACTTGCTGCCCACATTACTGTGCTGCAGTCCTTGAAGTTTTGAAAGAACTGGAAACAGTCTGGCTGTGAGCAGCTGAGCCAGGGCAACAAGCATGTCGTCCTCCCACACGGTGGTTTGTTTCCCTGGTTGCTCAGCTCTGGAGGAAATGGATGGACTGTTGCTGATTGTGTTGCTTGGCAAGTGATGGGCCAGTGTGGGATTCATTAAGACAAATGTCCTGTTTTTGCCTTTTGCAGAGACAACATCTTGGTGTTGGATGTGTTCTTCGAGGCTCTGAACTACGAGACCATTGAGCAAAAGAAAGCTTACGAGGTGGCGGGCTTGTTGGGTAGGTTTCACTCAATGTTAATCTTATTTTCCAAATTATTTTTGCTAATCAGAGTCCATGCTACTTTAAAATATGCCCCATCCGTGACTCATGGCAGCAGAACCGGATAAGTTTATTCAGAGATGCCTGATTGGATGGCCAATAAACTTACTGATGGTGCCATTACACAATTATGTTGTGTGACAGCAGAATTTCAGCACTGTGCGCTTTTGTCGATTTTGGTGCCAGCAGGCCAAATTTGACAGTTTTGTCAGTTGTTACAGCATCAATAAAAGAAAAGAGCAGTTAGCCGACCCACAAGCTTCAGCTGAACATAAAGGAGTAGCTGGTCTTGGTTGTTTGAGTGTGTTAACTGTCACTTGTGTTAATATTGATCAGTGTGTATTGGCAATTTATGGTATCTATGGTAGACCCCATAAATTGCCAATATTTCAAAATAAAGACAGCCAAATGTGATTCATGACATCAGAAATCCATGTGACATTATATGTGATAGATTTTAAATAAACAACACAAATGATTGCTATCTGACTCAAACCCTACAGGTGCAAACAAAGTGTTGAGTTGATGGTCTGCTCTGTTGTTTAAAGATATAATCTGAAAGACTTTTATTTAAATAAATGTGAAAAAAGCAACACAATGATGGTTGAGTTCGTGGCTTACTGATGAAAGCTTTTATCACGATAGACTCTGCAACTCACCTGTGTGTGAAGCAGCATATTGTTTTTGCTGGTCTCTGCTAGCCTTACAAATAAACAGTTGTTATGGATCTTCAACATTATAAGTTTAAAGCTTGTGACTTTTAAATGTATTTTATTAAGAAATCTCTCTCAGAGTTAATGGCCATTAGCTTTGCAAGTAAACGGTCAGTTATGGATAATAAAGCAAAAATTTCCCCTCGGTTGATGGCCGAGTCACAAATTTGGCATTTGCAGTTGAGTTCAAGTGTTTGTCATTTTAATATATCAGGAAACCGTGTGTTTTATCTGATCTGTACAATAAACAGCTTATTTCCCTCTGTTCTTTCTTTGTACTCCTCTTTACGTCCACAGGTGACATCGGCGGTCAGATGGGTCTGTTCATCGGAGCCAGCATCCTCACCATCCTAGAGCTGTTCGACTACGCTTATGAGGTCAGTCTGGAGTAGCCATTTTTTACATTTTATTCTCACATACCAGTAAAATCATCTAATTACACCCGCAGATCATTCCTCTACGGGCCTTCACTGTTTCTGTTCTTGTAATAAACGTTGATAGCTTTTTGTTTTTCCAAGTGAAGAGTTGAGCATTGACCATGAAAGCTGTTGAACAGAAACAATGTCACCGATACAAAAAGCAGATAAGAGCTAGATTTACTTCAGAGCCAACTGAGATGAAAGTATGTGTGATGGTACTTTTCCATTACCCTTGCTCGACTGTGTGCTCTTCTCTGGAGCTTCTCCTGCTGCTTTCAGCTGCACAGGGTTCTGACAAGCACATAATAGTCTTCACCTCCCCTAGGGTTTTGGAAATACACAGTAAAAGTTATTTTCAAAAGTTTTTTATTTCTTTTAATGACAATAATGGCATAATGTGGATAAGAACCTCTCATGTCGCTGAGAAAAACAGTTCTAAAGCAACTTTTTAACAGGTTTCATGCTGAAATAACTGTGATGGTGTGGTTTGTTGCCGCATTTGCCTCCTAATTACTTTTCACTTTGCAGTTAAATGTTTCTGTACAGTAAGTAATTACAAGAATATCTAATGGAGATCTTCCATAACAAACTGAATTAAATTCTTCTGACTTTTATTTCCCGACCTGCAGGTGGTAAAAGACAGACTACTCGATTTACTGAGCAGAGAGGACGAGGAGGAGAGTCATGGCGAGGATGTGGTAAGAGCAGTCTTTAACCCTTCATCTGTCAGTCTTCCTCACAGAGTGCTCCGTGTAAGTGGAGCCTGTAGATTCAGTGTAATTTTATTCACTCTGATCATACATATAAAGTCCTGCCCTCTCCCAACTCCCTCCGCATGTACACGTACAGTTGAAAGAGCATACCTGCAAATCTAGCTCTGCCCTTTGAGGGAGCTCTCAAAGAATACGAACAGCAACGAGAGCTCTGCTGGGACCAACTAATCCCCCAACACGTGCTCCAACATCAAATTTCAGTTAAATCAACCAGCCCAGAAGGCCCCTGCTGAATAAGGGCCCTGCATTAATCATTCAAATTCGGCGGATTTGTTTGTGCAAAGATTCCACATTGACTTTAACTTTAATGAACACACATTTCATTTGTTGACCGCCTGCAGACCTCGGCACCACTGAGCACTGACCTCTGTAGCAAGTTGACAAGTAGTCAACAGGAACTTTGATTCCACAAGAATTTATCTTGCTTTTCTAGTCTGACCCAGTGCTAAGACTGTTATTCGTTTTTTCACAGAGTTCCTGTGACCCGGTGGCAAACCACTCGGAGTCCATCAGCCACACTGTGACGGTCCCCCTGCAGACAACGCTGGGCACCCTGGAGGAGATTGCCTGCTGAGGCTCCTCCCCGCTTCCCCTCAGAGCCACACACATCCAGAGGCTGTCTCCACTGGGTGGCGCTGCATCCTCTGTTAGGACCTACATCCTGCAGGACCCTAACAGTGGAGGGGAGGAGACGAGGACAAGAACAGGGGTTGGTCTAAGGACAGCGCTGCGCTCCGTCACACCGCCCCGTCTGAGGCACTAATGGGGATTAAGGCGCTGTCGGCCGGACTTATCGGCCCTCTCTGTCACCCCGCACTGTACTGTAGTTTGGGGGGGCGGCCTCCGCTGTGCCAGACCTGCAATGGGGTCTGTGTCTCCACATACGTGCACACAGAAAAGAGACTGGGTGAGGCAATGACCCATAAAGGGGGGGCTCATCCCTGTGCGGCATATCTATGTAACAAACACATTCATATGATGGTCACTGCCAAACGAACTGTACAAAATAGGTTTTGAACTGTCCAAACTGCATGCGTCGATCTATCTTGCTCTCTTTGCTGATGCATAGGCTGGACTGCAGTGTTGCTTTACTGTACATGTGTGCCATTTGTCTCTCTATCTGCAGGACAGGCCTGTGACAGGGGGCCCGGGTGAGAGGTCGAACTTCGAATGTACAGATCGAACATATGGTTGTTAAAGATCATAGTTCAGACATGACCAATCCTTTGAAAACTCATTCTCAGTCAAATATCTTGAAGGGGAAGGTGATGTATGAGAATATCTGAGGAGGCAAAAAAAGAAACATTGAACGTTTTTTCTTTGTTTACCAAGAAGTGAAATCTGAACATTTTGCAGCTCGAGTTTTGCATATTTTTTTTCACCTGTCAGTTTCAGTTTAATCAGTTGACTAAGAGGCATGTTTGCTACGTGACTCCCGGGGTGCTAAGCTGTCCTCTACAGACATCTTTAAAGGGATGTCATACTCTTACTGTTAATTTATGTGAATAAATGGCTGGCTCCTGGCTGCTGTACCTCACCACAGCACCCAGCTAAGTGAGGTAGAAGCTGAAATTATTTGCCTGGCAGACAGCACGCCATGAACAAAAAGCTGCAGCAAATGAATATGCCGGGGGTGTTGTTAAACCATTATTTCGTTGAGAGCTGGTTGATATTTCAGACAGCTTTTACCACTTTATCAAGAATGGTACCATATCGTCTCTCAGCAAAACAACCCCCCAGTCTTGGCAATTTTAAACAATTTTCGTGATTATTAAAATGATTACAAAAGCACCATGAAGAGCGTTTTTTTAGGATACACGGTCTGATGCATTATGGTGTAAATATCTGTGTTTTGTTTTTTTCTCTCATAAAAACGGGTACCTCTCAGACCTGCCTGAAGCAGGTCTCATTTAAAAGAACCTTGGTCAAACATCATCTCCGGGTCCACAAGTGACTACATATTTGTCACATTTGTTTTCATAATCTTACTCAATCTGCAGCTCTCGGTATGGGGAAAATGTCACGTAACAGGCAGTAGCATTTTTTGGGTAGTTGAATGTCATGCAAGAACCCTGTTTGCTATGAGCACCAGGCATCCTTTCCAATACAGGTTTAGCCGAACCTTCAGTGTCCTCAGAAACCACGGTTACATATATATGGCTTTACACCAAAAGCTTGTGTGAGACCATGTGGAAGATTTAGTGTATCTGAGTTTTCTAATTCTAGTCCATGATCAACCTAGCATGGTCTCTGTCATCATGGTAATGTACATTACAGGTAGGAATGAATTCAAGTGCTTTGTGGGACTGTTTGAATTATGATTTCCCATCTGTGGCTCAACCTGCTGTCTCCGTGTACTATCTCATGTTGTGGCTTCAGACGAACACGATCCTCGGCCGACCCGCGGCGCTGTGAGATGAACGCGTCTCACCTCTCGTGGCGGCAGCGACACTGGCTGTTTCTTCTCTCTACTTTGGCTTCAGTTGTTATCGCAGGACAGCGTTTTCTCATTTTGTGATGCGGCATACAGTGTGTGTTTTTAATGTGGAACAATTAAATTAAAAAGTTGTTTTGCAATGGTGGCGTCCTGTTGTTGCAAAGCTAAGCAAAGCAAGTATATATCTGCATTGCACCTTTAAACAAGAATTTCAAACTGCCTTACGTAAGACTTGATGTAAATGAAACAGTATAATAGAGCAAGTCTGCAGTCATGGCAGCAGCTCTGTGGGAGTGAATGGAGACAGTGGTACTTTGAGCTAAATACTAACATCACCATGCTAATATCATCACCATGACAACAGAAAACACGCTGATGTGCAGCAGGTAAAAGGTTCATCCTGTTCACCATCTAGCATACAGCTGATGGGAATGGGATCTGTTTTGCAGGTATTTAGTCATAAACCAGTCGGTGGCATTCATCCTCAGGGAAACATGAATGTACTGTACAAAATTTCGTGGCAATCCTCCCAATCACTGTTCAGTCTGGACCAAAAGCGTTGGACTGACAGACGGACTTCCTCGAGCCACGGCATTAGTATGGCTAAATAGAATTTAAAAGAGGATATTACACATAAATAAAGCAGAGGCTGCCCCCCTGCTACCTGAATATATGAATAAATCCCACCAGATTTAATTTAATGAAATGTAGTGGTGAAAAGATGAGTTTCGCCTCTGTGTAACAGAAAGAAAAGTCGAAGCAGGGTTCAACTTCCTCCGTGTGTAGCTTTGCAGTCGTCCTCAGTTAATGTATAATATAGTGGGAGGTTTGGACAGCGACCTATGAACTGACTCAGGGACATTCTCAACTTTTATAAGTGGGAGGTGGAGGGAATACAAAGAACAGGTTGGCACAAAGAGCCAGACAAGTCCTGCAGAAAGAACTCGGAGAACAGCAAGCCATGCTGGATCAAATGTACAGTACCTTGGCAAGGTGCAATTTTCCTCCGACGTCTGTGCCGCATGCTGTTAATGTTGGCTGAAATGTTCCTCTATTCAGCCTCTAAAAATGACAGTAGCTTGGACAAAGGAGGAGTCACACCACGGCAGTGGAAAAATCAGTTTGAAACCTGATTTAGCCTGCTGGTCAGGTTTCATTAAGCATCACTACTTTTAAGAAAATTCAACAGCAGCAGCGGTGAGCACTGGAACCCAAAGTGCTATATCTGTCCTTTCTCCTGGCTTCACATTTGTTTCATTAATTCAGTCTTATAATACTTTGAATTGTACGATGGTACTTAATGGATGTACTGCGGGCTTTTCTGTTTAGTTTAACTTCAGAGCGTGGCATCAGTTACATTTTTTGAGTTAACTATTGTAGAAAATGATCCCCGGTTTTGGTTTACTTATATTAAGATTCTTCACATTGCCAGAGACTCTTATCTGAGAGCTGCTGCAGGCTGGGGTTCAGCTTCAGTTCAGTCTCAGTTCATTTAGCAGATATTTAGGCAGCGGAAATTGCCTGCAGGTCAGCCATAGTGCATCAGCAACTCATTGTAAACACGCACACAGCGAGTGTGAGGTTGCACAACAACTAATAAGAGCTTAGAAGAAACAATAAGATCGGATTGTTTTTAAGTGTTTCGTTAACCGATTTCCTACAAACGTGCCAAGAAAAACAGGGAGGAGTGTGTAACTGATGTCGAAGTGCTAAAAATGTTTCTGCGCCAAAATCAGGATACAATCATAATTCACCTTTTTTCATATTATTTTGAACACAGAAGAGTGAAATGCACAAAAAATTAGGCTGTGTTTTCTAATGTTTCAATTTCTCATTGTAACCTTTTACTGCATAAACAGATGTATTGTTGACAGCTTTTAGAGCCAACAGGTTGTGCTACTCCACAACTGGCTTTAAAGACACATTAGCATAAAGGAGGCTCTTCAGTTGAACATCTCTCTAGAAATTGTACAACAGGACAAGGTCTGTTTGTAGCCACAGATGTTGAAGCTTCGATTTGTGCTACTGATAGCTCCTTTTGGAGAGATAAAAAACAACATCTTGTACAGCGTGGCCTTCAAAGGGAGAGATGTGTTCATTTGTTCCCCTTGTCCATCTTTTTCATCTTTTCACAAGTCTGTGTGATGAAGATGAAAAGGAGGTGCATGACAGATCAAAACAACTTAGGTTTGAAGCTAAATGTTTAAGTCACAAAAATGTCTTTGCATTGTAACATCCTTTGCTTTCCATAGAAAGAAAAAATACAATCAAAAGATCATTGTTTTTTTAAGATTATATTAGGAGTTTCAACAAAAAGACTGTTCCCTCAGTTGCACAGTTAGAATACCTAAATTATTTGAGAAGAACTGACAGACAGCATGTTCATCAGTAAAAGAACAAAACATCGAGCGGCACTGGAAGCCAGTTTGATTTAATCTCCTCAGCATTGGCAGTTAATCAGGCATCACACGTTTGTGCTTCATTCATGTCAGAGAGAGAGAAAGGCTGTTCGTGCAGAGTGAGCAGAGTAAAGAGAAAATGAGAGATAATTAGAGTTTGAACAAATAGATAGTTGTAAATTGACAGTAAGACAGCCACTGGAGATCTGAACAAAAGACTGTGTGGCACACATCAGCGAGGAAGATTGAAACCAAGGCTTCACTTTCTCCTTTTCACCCCATGTGTCAGTCGCTAACAAAGTGGGAACAGTGAGTTTTACATTTACTCCTCCATCCCCCAGTACGCTGCCTACTTGTAACAGTCTAATATCAAGAAACCTTCACCTCAGTCCACCCACACTGAGGACAGTGCAGTTAACCTTGAGATATATTATTAGTGCCTGTGCAAATTTGGTGCCACAAAAGCAAAATTGGCAACATAATTGAATTTCCAGCTCAAAGCAGGCACCAAATGAGGAGAGCTGTTGACTTTATCTCACTGAATATCATCTTAGATTGTGTTGAAAGAGTCTATTTGCTGAATGAAATTAGAAAATTGCTCACAGTTTGTTTGTTCCCCCAGTAGGTGCCCTAGAAATACTCACCCAAGCCAAAACAACAGAGCATCAGAAATGACTGCATTATCTACAGTATTTTACCTATACACTCACCGGCTATTACTTATATTTAATTACCCGCTGACTCTGTTTATTGCCTAAGCAAGTTGATTACTAATTTAATCACAAGCCACAGACTCGTCGTGGTTCCCTTTTCTCGTGCTGAAAAGGAGCCCCCGGGAAGTCAGTATCATTCGGAATAGTTAACTCGGCTAATAATGCATTTGGCTAATGAAACGACACATGCGTCCACCTGTGCGGCTGTCAACATTCCCAACATCCTTCCGGACAGTTTTGCAGACAAACCACAGAGTCTGTGTGCGCCATGATAATCACTGAAACATGGCTGCCAACATCCCACATTGCCTCTCAAGTCGTCATGGCGTGATGAGCTAAAGCCCCGTACAAATTCCCTTAAAGAGATTTACAGCGAGACTTTGAAACTGAAGTTATGAAGCGACGTGTGCTTTGGGCCGCGTTCATGTGCACAATAGATACATACCTTTGGATTTCGACTTAAACTCACGACTGTGCTTTATAAATTCTGGTTGGTCAGATTAAGAAATACAAACTTGTGGCAGTTGTGCCGAACCCCACACACATTTAAAATCAGCTTTGTTGACGTGATTCCTCAGCCTGACTTCATGTCATGTTGTTGCCAACTTTGTCATAAATACTCCCCTTGTCAACCTCACACAGTTTTTTGTTTCAAGGATGAACCCTGAACCAATGGGGGAAAAAGTATTCATATCTTTTCTGAAGTAAAAGTGTCAGTATATTAATGTACAAATATCCCTTTACAAGTAAAAGCCATGCATCATAATAGTACATAAGTATCAAAGTAGTAAGTATTATCAGCAAATATACTTAAAGTGTGTGAAAGTGCTCTAATGAAGAAATTTTTGAGTGATATTACCCCGATACTGTTTTTTTAGAGTCACGGTTTTATCAGTCTTTAACAAGGTATTTGTTTTTATAAGCTTACTACATGTTTTTTTATTTTTATGTAAAATGTCCATCTGAAAAGTAACAAGTAACCACGGCTTTCAAATAAATATAGTGGAGTAATAAAGTCCAATATTTAGTAGAAGTAGTCAAGAGTAACAAAAATATAAATAGTCAAATAAAGTACAAGTTCCTCAAAACTGCAGCACAGTAACTTCAGTAGCTTTCCACCACTGCCTTGAACTGATGTCAAGATTTAGTGTGAAGTCTCAGATCTAATCGATGCCAATTGAGTAAAAAAGTGAGAAGAACACCTGCTGTGATAAAACAGTGGAATCAAGAAAGAACATGCCAAATTATCTTGCGTACATAAGCTGAGGAAAAATAATTTGAGATGTTATTCAGTTGAATAAGTAGTGTGGGAAAGAAGCATCTCTTTTTTTTACATTACTGAAATTAAAATGTGAATGAAGAGAATTGCCTTTTTTAAACAAGATTAGAGTTATACAGCTAACAGCTTGGTGAGGCTGCACTGTGGTTTGCATGCGAAATGTACAAATGCTACTGTGATCTCAGTGACTTTGCTAACATTTTTGACATTTAGCAGGAATGACCCTCACCATGTTCACCATCTGACGCGGCGGCCAACACTGTTTCCTCACAGTGAGAAGGTCCTGGGTCCTTCTGTTCGTCTGTGAGGAGTTTATAGGAGTTTGTGAGTTTTCTCTGGGTACTCTGGCTTCCTCCCACAATCACCAAATTGGTGACTCTAAAATTGGCCGTAAATGTTGGTGGGTATATCTCTTTATGTCAGCCCTGATACTGACTGGCGACCAGAGCTTGGATTGACTTCAGCACCACCGTGACCCTATGTGAGGATAAGCCATATAGATAATGGATGTTCCCCATCTTAATTTTGCATTTTAATATACTAACAAATACTAGTATGTCATTCGTTTTGCAGATACTTGGTCATTAACCAAAATGTCAGACAAAATTTTGATCTGGTGGTGCTGTTAGACAAAAACTTAAACAATCACCAAAGTTACAACAACTCATCCTGAGGGTAACCTTGAATGTCTGAACAATGTTGTGCCAGTCTATGTTGCAGATGTGGAAATATGATAAGTGTAAATTTTAACCCACTGTTGGTGCTAAAGTCAGGGGTTCAGCATTGTCTATAGGGACCATGAATGTCTGCACCAAATTTGACACGGATCAGTATAAAACTTGAGAGATATTTCAGTCTGAACCAAAGAAGTGGAAAGACATTGCAATCTTAAGAGCTGCACCATGAGCACGGCTAGAAATACCAAAAATAGAAATCTGAAATGTTACAAAGAAAGAATGTGTGGAAAAGGACTCTGAGCTGACAGGATAATTTTCTCTTCCCTGAAATGAATGAGAATGTGAATGAATATAATGACCATCTTTACATCCAGTGTTTCTCCTGCTTATTATCTTAACCATTGCTCCTCAGAAGAATTAGTGTCAGTGTGGTGAATTAATTAATCAGATCTTTCCTATTAAGTAATAACTGGAAAATTAATCAAGTAAGTCACAGGTGAGGGAGTATCTGAGACCTCTACAATCTCCTGGGCAAATACTGGGCACACCATCATATAAGACATGATTCTAGGTAGAAAGTCAGGAGCACCTGCATGATGAACTGAAGTTAAGAGTCACCTAAAATTCACAATTACATTTATACAAAAAGGGAAAATATTATTATTACATAAAATGTGTTTAGAGGTGCAGTTCTTGTGCTCTCTCTTTCCGTTTTTCTGCACCACTGTTGAAAGTTTTAGGGGGAAACACTGACACCAAACCCTCAGTAAAAGGCACATTATCAGACACATCATTGGAAACTTCAGGATAAACTAAACTTTCTCAAGAAACAAAATCTAATCTCAATCTTGCCTGTGCAAACAACACAACCTCTGTGAAATGTATATTTAGATTTGAATTAAAGTTGTCAAATGAATAATAAAAGAAACCACAAACCTCAAAGCAATCACGGTCACAATAGTGGAACAGGTTGGGAGTGGAGTGAGTGAGGGTGAGTGTGTGTGTGTGTGTGTGTGTGTGTGTGTGTGTGCAATGTGTGTGTGTGTGTGTGTGTGTGTGTGTGTGTATTCCTCGGTAAAATGCATTAGTCATTGTGCCAAACAGTGATGGATAACGCTTCCTGCAGAGGGAGATCTGGGCCAAAGCAATGAAACCAAGGACAAGAGGGAAACCTTTAGAGAAGAGCCTCCACAATTGCAATCATTTGTTCTCTAGCTCAGGCATCGCCGAGAAATCTACTTGGTACAAGTTACATTATGAAAAAAGTCATCTGGGGAGATTACTGTGTGGCCCTCACGCTGTACAGTACCTAAGAGGAAGCAACGATTAGATTAGATTGCCTGATAGCGGAGGAGCAAACGGCTGCTGTGTGTTATCACGACCAGATAATGAGCTCTGATTCAATAACATGTGGTCTTTATCAGCATCACTCCTGAGAAATATGTATTTACCAGCTTTTTATTTCATCTCATATCTCATGGTGCAAGTGAGTAAACAAAGTTGAGTGTGACATGGCTCTCGGTGCCTAAAGGCAGTTCGAATTAGGATGTTAACATTATCATCACAAAACAATTTTAGGGTGAAAACATCTTGAACACCATCTCCTTGCCAAAAATATCTGCACCACACATGGGCTGCCTTATGTTCTGCTTTTGCCATCTAGTGGTGATGTAGCAGCTCAAGTGACGTGACCTCGATAATAATTCTTCTGTATCTCTGATGACATTATAAAGAGGCCACAGAAACCTTTGTAACTGTGCCACGATGGGTTCAGTTTGCTGATAAAACCTTGATTTAAAAGACAAATGTTCCAAAATTTACTCCAATTCATTCATTTGCTCGAGAGCTTTAGTTGATAGATGTGATGCTGGGCAATGAGACTTTGATCGCAGTTGGTGCTCCGGTTCACCCCATGAAGGTGCACAGTGACACAGAAAGCTAAACAGGAGTGGGTCTTTCAGGTTTTTACTTGAAGCATGAATGAATGTCATGCATACAAATAATATACCTGACCCCCATGCTGCATGAGTGCTGCATATACATTTCCAAACATCTGCTCGAACAGCTTTGGACAACCAAAACTTCCATCTGTCCATCTTGCGTTCTTTTGAAGGCTTTTGAGATTACGTTTGCAAGGATAAACACATTAAATGAAGCATCCCTAAAGTTTTTCATCCTCTGTACAACCAGAAAATTTCATGAGAACCATTTCATGAAAAAGGTCAAAGGTTTCTTCTTCAAAATCCACAGGACCAGCTGATTATTCCCGCATAAGACATATGCTCATGTCTGAAAATAATGGCTCTTGTCTCCCAAATTTTGTAAAGTATGATATTAAACACATTCCTTGTGTTGATGCATATCGTTTGAATCCAGCACAGGAATGATGAACCCCTCCACTTATAATATAAACTAATAAAAAACAGAAAGAAAAACCTTATAAAGAGAGGTAACCAACAATTGTCAGTACATGTAATGGCTATAACAAGAAGAAAATGCCAGCCATAATTAGAATCCAAAATGTTTTATATGATGAAAATTGACATTAAGATTTCTTTTTATTGGAATTAAGGCCCAAACCAAGAAAAACAGCCTGAGACTAGAAATACATAAAAGTAGGTAGATGTATACATACTTTATTGTCCTTATATCCATAATGTGGACATGCATCTGCTCCACTGTAACATCAAGCTAGAAATTCAAGATGAATTTTAAATGTCAAGTTGTGTCCAATTACCTTTTTTCTAACAGATGCACATGTTATTATCTTATTTAATCTGCGGTGCTTTTAAAGTAACTTTTAAAGAAACACCTCCAAGTTAAAATATACATAATGATAAAGGTTTTAATGTAATGAAAACTTCTCGCAGCAGCTCTCGTGGTTTTGTACCAAAGATGCTGAGTCCATGGACTGACAGCTGACTAATCAACTCATCGGCAGCACCTGTCAGCTCCGGATCGCAAAGAGCAAACACTCGCACAAAAGGAGCAGATGGATAATGGCTTGACAGACAGATTATCATTATTTACACACAAAAAATCAAACCTCCGCACAGAGAAAACAACAGGTTCAGATGTGAAAAGCATGTTTGCAGACACTCAAATCTTCCTGCAGTAATTCAAAGGGGTTAACTTTTTCTAATTTACTCTGTTAGAGATTAAAAGAGGTTATTCATGCAACTCTTAAGAACTCCCAGGCTTCAGCTAACAAAGATTTCTTTTTCTTTGCATCTCGATCCCGTAAATCATATAGGAAAATTAGCGAGAAGTTCACCCTCTTTAATTTGAAGGTCATCTCATCCATCTCCAGAAAGAAAAGAGCCGCACTCTAAACTCCATTTTATCTTCTGCGGGGGCTTTAAACCTGAAATACATCCAGTCTGGCTCATATAGAAGCGCCGCTGTGCCAAACACCATATACCTGTAATTGAAGTCGAATTCAATTATGGCTCAATATATCATCATCATTATAGCCGCCTCCGGGACTTAAATGAGTTCAAAGGCTCGCCTCGGGTTCATGTTCATCTTTTTTATTTTCCTGCCACGCACACCTCAAAACACACACTGTCGCTACTTAGGTCTTCCTATTAAATATACCATTTTTTAAACCTTCATTTGATTAACTTCTGCCCTCAGTTAATTAGGTTCACAGTGTTAAAAAATCTTCCAGAAAGCTCATTATGAGCAAACAGAAAGAATCAAGACCTTTTTAGTTGAAACTATTAAGAAATATCATTAATCATTACGTTAAGATAAACACATGAATAATTATAATTCCTTGCATGGCTCTAGTCTCTTGCCTTATTGCCTTGCCTTTATTTTGTCCTTGAGTAAATTTTAAGTCTATCATTACTCCATAGATGTTCACAAGGACAGCAAACACTGATTTCTTGTTTGCTATAAAAATATGCGCTGTTTAAAATCTCACTTTAAGTTGTCTTTCCTCTTGGGTCGGCACGTAATTGTTCTGCATTAGTCCAACATCTTTGAGCTAAAACCCCCAACGGAGACGTAATTATACGTATAGATTTGGAATATGAGAAGATAATGAACCCTAAAGTATGCAAGTGGATTTACTCCTTTTTTAGTTTTATTGAGCAAAAACAGCTGCGAGGACCATTCAAGTGTAAATCACAGAGAGATTTTAAAGAAATAGTCGGCTTTGTGGGGAAACACTGAGCACTTTGCTTTCTTTTAGCCAGACATGAGATTGATATAAATGTCTCGGCTCTGTCAAAAGTGACAAAACTGTTAACTGAAAACTAAAGCTGTCTCATTTAAACACTGTAAATTGTGTTTAAAAATGTAAAAATTATCATTTTAAAGTGGAGTTGAGCCATTTTGTCTCTGTTTGTAGTGCAGGTTGCCAAATATAGTTTTTATTTATCTTGTGCAATGACAATCTATAGATATGGAGGATGTAGATAGTGTAGTTTGTACTTCTTTTCATATTTATGTTACTATTGAGATGCCATAACAAGTGAATTTCCCCGATGTGAGATTAATAAAGTTTATCTTTTATGAGACCAATTCCAGTCCAATCCTTCCACCCTCCATGACAGATTACAACTGTGTAGAGTCACTCACAGCTGTGGAGGGTCTCTTCATTAAGCTGGATGATTTAAATCCATCAGAAAACTTTAAGCTGCCTTCACCTCTCTCACATCAAAACAGGAAAGGGTTTTTGTAATTGAATGAATATTAATTTAACAGATCGTCTTATATGCTGCGTTGACAGAGATGTGGGTGTGCGGGCAAGGACGTGGCACACTCATTACAGTCATGGTTTGTGAAAGGAAAAATCATTAATTGAATAAAAGCTCACTCCCACGCCTCTTTAGCTGCTTTTGTTGAAACCTTTTTTTTTCTGATTAGGCCCTTGTTTGTTTGTTTGTTTGTTTTCCTCAAATATAGTGTTACCTCTAATGCTGACGTGGGTGCACAAAAATAGTTGATTAAATGTTTGTTTAACCTTTGGAAATAAATGCACTGACCTCACAATTGTAGGTCTGTGGCGTCCCGGACACAAAAAAAAAATATGCTGCACTTCAGAGGAGTGTTTGTCAGGCTGCCTTGACGCAGACTCTGCTGGAGGGCTTTATAACCGACTCCCACTTAAGGCTAATAGCTCTGGAATGACTCTTGATGTGGCGGACCCTCCATGCAAACACAGAAAGAGTAGGAGGAGGGTGTAGGGGCCGGATTGGAAATGGGCCACGATTGAAAATACAGGTTTTGGTCTCTGTACAGGCACAGTGGTACCAAACTTGGCAACCTCACTGTGATGGAAGACGGTAAACATGTTAAAGGTACCTGATAAACACAGGTGAGCTGGCACTGTTGTTGTTATGAGCCTGGAAACATTTTAGTTTTGGTCAAAAGGGTTGTGTACGGCCTCACAAAGCTGCAGACTTTTAGCCTTGTTACTTTTCCGTACAGATTAAACAAGCAAAATATATCATGTTGAGAAGTCAGCTTTAGCAGTTTCCAGTACATTTATTCAAGCACAAGTACAAATTTTAGATATACTTTTCATGCTAATTTCTATTTCTACTCTTGTAATTATCTGAAAGCTCTAGTTATACTTTCCAAATCAAGAATTTTGCACACACAACACATGTAGAGCTGATAAAATATAAATTAAACCCAACAGACTTCATGTTTTCAGCTTCACAAATTATTTTCTGCTTTTCCTTTTTAATTACTTTAACTACTTTAATTTTCTCACTCAGGTTAGGGTGTTTTACGGTGTAGTGTTACCACTTTTATTTTAAGTTCTCAACACTTCTTCCACCACTGGAGATGGGGGTACTCTTCACTCACTGTTTGCCCCTCAGTTTCCAGTGTGTACGCTCAGATGTAGGAGAAACACATCCTGGATCTGCGCTTACAGCAGAGACATTAGAGTGATACTGATCTTCTCATCTTATTCTGGGAAAAAAAAGAAAATGTTTACCAAAGTGTTGTGAACTATTTCTTTGAGGTGAAATAGAGGGCCACGGATACGGCTGGGAGAAAAGCTTATCATATCATTTCAGAAATTAATCATATATATTGAGAAATGTAATAGTTTTCTTACCCCGGCGACGCCTCTAAGTGTCTTGTCTTCTGTAATCATTTTTAGAGATGCAGGTGTAAGGAGCGTGTGGCCTCCATATTAACCGAGCTGGAGAATCACAACACATTTTGTTTGTCCGTGATGAATGTCGGCGGATCTGCGTGCAGCCTCAGCACACCTTCACACCAACATGGTTCAATTTTCTCAGCGGAGCAGCTTCACTAATTAGAATGATTGTTACCCATTTTAATTGGCTCTGTCAGCGGCAGTCTCAGGAGTCACAGGACTCTCACCAAGGTAATTGCATATGCGAAAGAGAGTTGATGATGAACCCCCAGCAAAACTTACTGAAAACCTGGGCTGCACAAGCAGAATAATGGGCTTCCTATCTTTTTTTAATTACAGAAACTGAATGGAGACGGTAATGAAGAATTAGTGCAAAGTCCAAAAAAAAGTGTTTACTGCAGGGAAGTCAAAAAAAAAGGAAAATTTTCAGACACCACAGGGAGCAGTTTTAATTAGAAACAGAGATATGTACATGGATGATGTGTTCAGATTTGTTTAATTACATTAAATCCAGTATTAATATTTATCTCAAAGACAATCTTTGGTCAATAAGTGTATTATAAAAAAAAGATTGGAATTACTTGGACTAAACACCAGCTCAATATTTTTGTTCTTTTTTGCCCAATGATTACATCAGTCATTTTTGTAAATGCAGCAGTAATACAGGTCTGAGTGTTTAAATAATGAGATATTGATCTTTAACTCTTGTTTTGTTTTGGCTCTCTTTGTATTTACAGACCATCCAGCTCATCCAGAAGGCTGCAGGCTGGTAAGTACAAAGAGGAAAGATCACATTTCGCCCATATTAGCTTCTCCGCACTGGCTCCCTGTAAAATCCTTCTTCTCACCTGCAAACCTCTTAATGGTCAAGCGCCGTTGTATCATAAAGAGCTCAGAGTTCCTTGTCACCTTACTGGAGTCTCGTTCTTCGAGTCTCCAAAAGTAGAAGAGGAGTCTTCAACTATCGAGCTCCTCTCCTGTGGACTCAGATCCCATTTGGGCTTGGAGCAGGCAGACACCCTCACTATATTTAAGAGTAGGCTTAAAACTTTTTTACTTTTTGATAAAGCTTATATTTCAGGTGAGCCCAGCCCTTAGTTATTCTGCTAAATAATATAAAGAACAGTCTCAACTTACTTCGCCTGAATGGTAGTGGTGGAAAACTACACGTGCGTTTGTAAAACTACTACAATGAAGTGTGATATTGAGTTATTTGTATTGAATATTTTTATTTTAGGCTACTTCATACTTGTATTTCTATGTTTCTATGAAATATTTTACTCTTTAACTTTTTACTCCATTACATTTATTTAAAAAAACCTATCAAAATAAGATTTTATTTGTTAAAAATTAGATATTGGTGATTAATCTGTCATTCATTTTCTATTATTTGGTCTATGAAATATAAAATAGTTAAAATTGTTAATCATCGTTTCCCAGAGCCTCACTCTTGTTTTGTCCAACTAATGCTCCAAAAGCAGATGATGTTGAGTTCACAAAAATATAAAACAGAGAAAAATAACAAATCATCTTACTGAAAAAGAGAAGTTTTGGATTTTTTCTTGAAAAATAATTAATTGATGAAATTAGATTCTGAAAGTAGTTGCTACACAATTCTTTGTTACAGCTGTATTATAAGTGATATTGCTATACATGAAAACAATTAAACTCCCTCATTACCAGCTACAACATTGAAACGCTGCTTTATGCAAAGCATCAGTAATCATTTGACAATATACTGATGAAGGGCATTCATCTGTTACTGAATGCAGTCATCTAAAATCCTGCCATGTATTTGTTCAAAACTACATTATATACACTGAGGAAATTGAATTGTCTGAACTTGAGGTTCTTTACTTCCTCTGACATGCATTTATATTCTCTCCAGAACTTCAGTTTGTTTTCTTCTTCTTATTTATCACTGTGATCTAATCTCCCTCCAGTGTGCGCCACCTGGAAAACATCGCTGATAGGACGGGGACGTGATGTGTGGAGTGCTCTTGTGGACGCGAGCCGAGGACTCCCGGAAGAGTTTCAGACACACTTGAATAAAGTGCTCTGAAGCCAAGAACAGCGAGGAGGTAAACACACATTAAACATTTTGACATTACAATGTTAGTGCAAACTGCAGGCTGTTACAAGGGGACAAACATCGTAAAGTCAAACTTTTTGGTGTTTTTTTTTTTTGTTTTTTTTTTTTAAGAATTATTTTACTGAAAAAAAAACAGATTCAGCTAGCTTTATTATGGCACTTTGTACATGTCACATTACAAACTCAACATTCAGGGTTTCCATACAGCACATAAAGAGAACATTGCATGTTTATTTAAAAGAAACAACAGAAAGGACGTGGAGCTGCTTAAATTTTCAACACACGCACACACACTCAAGAGATAGTTCATCCTAAATGTCGTCGAGCTATGTAGATCATTGGTTTTGTCTTGCCTGTACTTCCTTACTGTCTCGTGTCAGTGGAGGACAGATTCATTGTTTGAAGTTTTGACATGGTACTGACATGCCGATATGTACCTTTAAAAGGAAGCTCTCGGCTGATGTAATAATCAATTCTCCTCTTCGTACTGGCTGAGAAAAGATCCTTTCCTAAAGCAAATTTCAGTGTTGGAAAAGAAAAAAAAAAAGTTCAGCTGAAGTTAAAAACAAGCCTTCAGCTGTCTGAGTTGGCTTGCAAAGTGACTCTCCTCCAAAGTTGCTGCCACTTTAGTCTAAACTTAGCTTCAGTTAAACTTCTGAATGCACAGAATTTGGATTTCATCCTCCATCACTGCCATCGAAATTGTTAGTTAGGGACATTTTCACAACCAGTGGAGGAAAAATTGAACCATTACAATGATGAAGAACTCTTAACATGTCGACTGTCAGTATTTTTTGGGACAAATGAACAATGTGACCTGTCCTTTAATTTAACCTGTCCTTTTTAATTAATAGATGACTTCACATTTATACTGTTATCTCAGCGTCAGGCCATACATTACTTCTTATTCTGCCAGTATTATCATGCTTAATTGTTTTCTCTAAAAAGAAAATTGTGAGAAACGTGCATTACAATCTTAATCTTAAAATCCAAGGTGATGTCTTCAAAATTGCTCATTTTTCTGTCCAACACTTTCAGTTTAACATCCCACCAGACAAAGAAAAAAAATCCTTGCAATCAAGAAACTGGGGAAAGTTTGGCATTTCTGCTTGATAAATAAAATATGAAGCTATTGATAAAATCTATGGATGTCCCTTCCCCGTCTTGAAACTGTTTCTGAGACGACAAAGTAAAACCCTGATTATCAAAGAAAACGCACATCTAGTACCCACCACCTCCTCTACAATCAAAAATACAGATATGTGCAAGGAAACTGTACAAAAACCTATTCCTGTACGTAAAAGGAACATCGAGGGTTGGTGTATGTGAACGTACACTGACATCCAGTCAAACACACTTTGTGCACAGCATTATCCTACACACAAACAGATGTGGGTTCCCGGGAATCCAAGGTAAACAGGTTGCATTGAAGTGCTACGAGATCTTTCGTTGGCACACGAGGAATAACATTTACAGTATTTACATCTGAGATTAAATAATCAGTCGTCATGCGTCTTGTAGAAAATAAAATTCTCACATTCCGTTTGGATATTTTGTGTTGTGGAAATTAAATATTATGCTTCAGCAAAAAGGAACAATAGTTTCAAAATGGCATTCACTTAACTCTATATATCAATTACTTCCTCCTGAACGTAGGATTGGTTCTTCTTCTGTACAGGATGCATGAGCAGGAAGAATTAACAGGAAGCATTCTGCGATTGGCATTGAGTCGAGTAAAACTAAAAAAAATTAAAAAAAAACAAAACATGCTACTAAAAGGTACTCCAACAAGAGTCGCTGTAAATCTGACTGACTAACAATCCTCTGAGTGGGCTCCCAAACGCGACACGCTCTCGTGAACGCTGTAGCTGGAAAGAGTGACGGCATGAGGGATAGATCTTTCATCTGTCCTTTGTCTTTGAAGTCAATAAATAAACCAAACCTGAATAAATATGAAGTGACGGTGATGACTGATTTCTGGGCATCGAAACAGCCTCCAAAAGAGCCGTCAACCTGCCGCAGCACTCCTCACAGCGAGGTACTCTGACATCATCCTCTCCGTTCGTGGCCCAGCCCTGCATCAGTCACATAGAGGAAGTTCAGCAGACTCCCAGGCTGGCCAGCAGGTCTTTGGATGGGGGTGGGGTTGTAAGGGAAATCAGCTCATTAGGAGAGGACCGGAAGACGCAGGTGGGGGGGGCGGGTGTAAGTTTAGGTCCGGACCCAGCTGACAGGCACCCAGAAGGACTCTCGCTCCAGCCTTTCCAAGATACCTCGCAGTTCTGCACAGGCACTGGCCGAGTCCTCCTTGATCAGGACCCGGTCCACCAGGTGTCCGTACTGCTGGTCGATCTGAATGGCAGACTGACGCATCTCCTGGAGGTCTTCGTCCTGTTGCAGAAAGCAAAATGGGATTTATGCAGGCAGAAGATCAGTGACCACCTTACTTAGCAGACCCAACAAACAACTAACTGTGTACAGAAGTGGGGACCTGGTTTCTGAATCTTCTCCACATATGAGCCAGTCCAGCTCCAGAAAGACAAACATTATGATGCTTTTGGCTGCTCCTTGTAAAATTCATGTTTAGCTAAACAACCGTCCCGTTTCACAAATAACAGACACTTGAAAATTGCACTTTTACTGGGCACTTACATGGGTCGTTGGAATTTATTTTGATTTGGCGAAGAGGGGCCTTGGCTAACAGACTGTGACCAGAGATACTTTAGTTTACCAGCTGTGACATTAAACACATCATGAACTGGGGGGAAAAAAACACATTAAATGTATCATGTTTCTGTAATGCTCTGTGATTAACAACATATCCAGAGAGTTCATGCCTGGTTTCAAGTTTTAAAACCCTGCAAAGGTTTATACTAAAGACTCCTTGAAGGCCACTGAATGAGGACACTGCAATGACTGCCAAGAAGAAACTTAGGACTCACTGTAATACGGCCGTGTTCTCCCCCTCCTGGTGAGGTGGCGGCGCTGCGGCGACGTCTGCTCTCGGGAACGCGAGGTTTGACAAATATTACATAGGGCTTGAACTCGGCCGTCCGCAGCCTCTTCAGGGCCTGAAGGAGTGGAGGATTTGCATACAACAGGGCAAACAGAGGTGAAATATCCGACATGAGAGGGGAAAGTCAACAGCGATGCGTCAGACTCTCCCACACAGCGAGCAGATCCGATGTGGCTGCCCGTCCTCATCCGCTCAGCAAACCTGCCCGCAGGATGTGGAGCTCCTGATATGTTGTGATAGTGCATTGTGATACGTTTGGATGTAAATGTAACGAGACGTGCTCAGATGTTGGAGAGTTACCTCGGGCTGCACGTCCACTATACACATCTTGTTCTTGGCCTGCACGGAGCGGATGGCCTCTATACTCGTGCCATACTGGTTCTCCTTGTATTCCCCGTGCTCAATGAACCTGGAGAGAAATGAGAAAACCTGAGCTTCAGGAGGAAACCACTCAAACTTTTGTGGCAGCTGATTCAAGAGTGCTGAGAAAGAACTACTTCATACTTTTGAATGGTCTTTCATGCTCATAGATTGTATGAGTTATTTGTTATAAAGGATCTGCAAAAAAAATGCTGTGCAATGGGGCAGACTGATGGCGGAAAAAGACAGAAAGACCCCTCTGAATAACAACTCAATACGAATAAAGAAATCTCCAGTCTGATAGAATAAATGGGAAAATGGGTATCAAAATGAGCATAGATTTAAACAGAAACGGCTTCATGTTGGAATAGTATGTTGAACATACTACTGACTGACAAACCAGTTTAAATCTGGTCACTTGAACCACTGAACAGACTGAAGAGGGCCCAAATAAAGTCATTTTTAGAGCCCAGTTGCACTAAGGTGGGTCAGTACTGACAATCATCTGGGTAATGAATATCATTTTGTTTTGAATGCAAGGATGTAAGCATAATGGTCTAAAGAGATAGGCAAAATATTATTTAAATCATCCATCTATGTTTAAATTAATTTTATTACAGGTAGATAAGCCAAAAGTTATTTGAAATTTAGATTTTTTTTTTTGATGAATGTGCTTCGTCTGTTTTTTAGCTGTATGTTTTGTTTGTGCTCCATAAAATATGATTATAGTCTGACTCTGGTTAAATAGAGATGGATAGAAGTAATGATTGAGGGTCTGTGATGCTTTTCTGGACTGGAAAACAAACTGAAAATTGAAAATATTGTTCCAGCAATATTCTCCCTTTGACTAAATGTTAATTTTTCTTCTTTTGGGGCCAAAACTATTTTAAATGTAAATTACACAATTATAGTAAAATCATACTTTTTTTTTCTCTGTGTTATAATATTCGTTATTGTAAGAAAGACAAAAAACAATAAAACAAGTGATTCTGTGATTTTGTTCACACAGAAGCATCAGCGTAAACTTACTTGTTGTTTAAAGCATCTGCGTCAAATTGCTGTTTGGTGACAAAGTGATACTCCACGCCCTCCTTCTCGTGAGGCTTCTTGGGCCTGGTGGTGTCTGCGGGACCACAAAAGAAGAATTTACTTGTTTGTTTAAAGTTTGGTTCACTGAGAATTACGGTGTGTATAAATGTTGGGTGACTCACGAGGAACAGCCACTGCGAAACGATGTGGGTTTTCAGCAATTACCCGCTGTTTGAGTTCATTGATCCGTGCTCCAAGAGAACCTTTTGGGTTTAAAGGAGGGAAAAAAATAAAGAGTAAACTTCACAACTTCATCATTGTATTGAAAAAACTGTAAGAAATGTGACAACAGTATGTTGCAACTCATAGTTTGATCCACTAGGTGTCACCATCATCACAGGGGAACTTTTACTGTGGTGGAATGCAACTAAATACTTTTAGTATATATATTATATTAGTATATATTTTACTTTTTAATACAATACATTTGTCTGACAACTTCAGTTGTTTCTCACATTACAATTTTTCACACCCATCCTGTCCATTTAACCTGAAAGTTTATGCTTTCAGAAAAAAATTAAAGATACATGAAAGATGATGTGTTTCTTCTTTATGGGCTGAGATATTATTCCTTCATTTTTAGTTAAATGAACCATTTAAATCTCCCTGGTTGAAAAATGCGAAAACAGGCCGTTTGTCTCATGAAAAGACTGTGTGTCACAGTCTCACCGATCAGAACCACCAGTCGGGGCCTCTCATTGGGCCTCTGCTGGTATCGGGTCACCTCTTCATACGTTAGGAACTCGGGGTCTCCAGGATCAGAGCCCTCTCCGGAGGATCCTTGCCTGTCCTTACGACTCAGCCGGAAACTCCTCCGTAAACCAGCTACAGTGGGATCAGAGACAGGGAGGAAGAAGAAGCAGAGAAAAGAAAAAAAGGTCTGGGATCAGATGTCATGAACAATAAAATTATTTACACAAGATCACATAACTTGAGTACACTATTTCATTTCATTGATGCAGATATCTTTGTGTTTTTGCATTTATAATCAGAGTTATTAGAGTGCAGTGAGCAAACATGTTTTGAATAACTTCAAGACCAACCCACTGATAACCATGCATTAAAAAAAAACCTTTGTCAATAATGCACATGGATGAAAATAGCTCAGTCTTATCTGAAGTGTAAATATTTGTGTGAGATATTATCTGAACATCAAGCCAATTAGACGTCATGCTTCAACAGAAAAACTGGATTACATGCATCTGACAGTAAAAACAGATTAAATTCTTTAAAGCGTGAGAATGAAGCAGACTCTTTTTTTAAGCAAAACATTCTTTGAAATAATTTTTTAAAGTGATGAAGACTCTTTCAGCAGTTCAAGACACATTTCAGTGACCCAAAAACAGACATCCTTTTCTAACATTATGGTCTAAACAAGGCATGCTGCTCTGATCGAGGCTACAGTGCTGAGGCAGGACAGACAGGACAGCCTGGCCCTGAGAAACACCACGTCAAAGGCAGAGAGTGACTGCAATTCAGGGTCTCCCATGGCCAGGACTGTCTGTATTCCCCCTTCAGTGGTGTGTACCTGAGGGAATGAGCCGGGCACTGTACCTGAATAAAATTCCCAGGAAAACACCTGGCCACAGGAGGGCGCCACTGCTTTACACTTAGGAGAGACTATAACTGGCGTTAGAGCATCACACAACCCAGCCTCACACCTCCACACAGGGTGAACGAGCAGCAAACGTGCCTGGTTGAGTGTGCAATGCGTCCAACTCAGCAGGGGCCCTCATGGGGGGGACGGGGAAGCGTGAGGGGAGGGGGGAAGCAGTGCACTGGCCACAGCACAGCACAGCAGAGGGGGGCAAAGGGGGCAAAGTTATAGATGCAGAGCAGGGAGGGAGGAGGAGGTTTAGGAGGATCCAAACACTGCAAGGTAGAAAGGGGGGTGGAGGCGGAGGGGGAGGAGGAGGAGGGTTTTACAGCTCCAAGCAGAGTGCATGATGGGAAGCACAAATAGTGTTTTTAATAATATTCTCTGTGCCACAGTGAGACGGTGCCGAGAAGCTTCTCGCTGTGTTTAGATCGCTCCATCATCACTCCAGCAGCTTGCAGGATGTGGGGGCGGGAAACTGGGGGTCAGGTTGGGCTGAAGGAGGGTGAGGGAGGGGAGGCCAGCAGAAGGCTAGAGAGGGGTTGAGGATAAATACTAATGTAGTCCCTCCACCCCAATTTGAATTCTGTAGAGCCTGTTACTGTACTGCAATGCACCATTTACCTATTACCTGTGGCTTATATGCGATGAGTACCAGCATTCACCATCATAACCAATATTTGGTGACGTTTTACATATATATTTTAAGTCCTTTGCTTCTAGACGCACTTTCCTAATAATATACAAGCCGATTTCCTGATAAGGACTATAATTTGGTGCAAAATTAGGAACAGGAAAATTAGAATAGTCTTGAAAGAAGAACCCAATTTCAACCTAAGTGTCATAATTGACATAATCGAAAATATTTTTTTACCATATATATTAAACTATATGCTTCATATTTTTGCATCTTCAGCTGACGTCATACAAGTTATTTGGAATTTACTGTAACAAGAGTACAAATTAAGCATACTAATTAACAGCCTCTATTTAGCCTACAAGTTGCCCCAAATGACATTTTTCTTTTAGGAAAGAAATATTCTGTGCTTGTTTTATACATAATATGGTCCACATTTGTTTAGTTCTGTGCTGCGGTACTCGACATGTCGACACATCCTGAACGATCTGTTAACACTAATTATGTAGTGGAGTCTCCAAAGAGGAAGATCTGTTACTGGCACCTGCAGAAGTGTGAGACGATACGTCCTACGTTTTTGTTTTGTTTTTGTTTTTTTACATTACTTTCCTTTCACATTTGATACCAACACTTGTGACGGGTTTGTTATTTTGCACGTCTTCCTTTTCCCTCCCAAATACATCACATGTACCCTTGAACATCTTCCTCCTCTGGCATCGTTCTGACCCCATCGCTTGACCCTTCGTAACCTTCCTCTTATCCCTCAACCCCTGGCCCCGGACAGGTCAGCCCTACACAAGCAGTCACTTTGACCCCCAGCCTGAAAGCACCCAGGAAACCAGCGCACAGCCAGGCTGCAGCAGGCAGAGAGCAGACAGGGAGAAGGAGGTGGAGAAAGATGTGCACGCTCTCACCTATGTACTGTCCATTGAAATAGCCCTCACAGTCACAGTCCTCTGTAGGGAGGCAAGCAGGGAAAAGAGGGGGTAAGCACAGGGTAAGAGACCTGGAAGAGTTTAGGAGTAGGGGGAAGAGTTAAAGAGGAAGGGAGAGGGGCGCGGGCCGTGAGTGCTGGAGAGGGCAGGCGGGGCAGACGACAGGCAGCAGGCAGGCAGACAGCAGGAGGCGAGAATGGAGGGGCAGCC
Organism: Scortum barcoo; assembly: GCA_023238725.1. Classification (NCBI taxonomy): domain Eukaryota; kingdom Metazoa; phylum Chordata; class Actinopteri; order Centrarchiformes; family Terapontidae; genus Scortum; species Scortum barcoo. The sequence continues at coordinate 6,116,330 of CM041547.1, forward strand.
AAGAGATAATGAAGGAACGCTGTTGGAGGCAACAGCCACTAGCGAGACATTATGAGACAGAGAGAGGAGAGGAGAGGAGAGGAGAAAGAGAGGAGAGAGGTGGCTCCCCTTCATCTGGAGAGGAGCCAGCTGTGAGCCCAGACTGTGACCCACACACACGTAAACAAGCTCAACCTCCCCAAATGTTTCACAGCTGAGGTACAAACTGCCTCACATACAAAAAAATTAAAAAAAAACTCATCTGCATCTAAATTCTGCCCTCTCATCAAATCAAATGTATGACGATGTGCATATTTTACAAAAATGATGGATGGGTGGAAAAAAAATTTTGTCTTACAGCACAGAAAAAAAGATATTAAAACAGCAGCTGAAACTGCAGTGGAGAAAAGATTAGGAGGGAGAGGAGAACAAAAGATGATGGGGACTGAGAGATGACGCAAAAGAAAAGAGGAGCTATTGTTATCTTTAACAACCTCTGCTTGGTTGGACTACTGTCTCCGGGGATGCTGTTCTGCCTGCACATCACCTGGTACAACACTCACACAGACACACACACACAGCCAGGCAAGGACTCTATTCTGGTCTGGTGCACTAACAGCAGGAGGGGAGGAATTAAGCTGGAAGCAGTAGAAATCCCAAACGCACACCCCACTAGCACACATGCAAGCTCTCCACACACACATTGAGGCTTTGAGGCCTTTATGAAGATTTTCCATTGCGTGTTTTGTGTGGAGAACTGTTCTAGATTAACCATTTTTGCTGCACATGTACCCACCTTTATCACATCCTTGATCATCTGATATGCAGTAAGGGAAGACAGAGTGTAAAACATCATTATGAGAGCAGGTAGAGGACGGCTCAGTTTTTGTGTAGATGACAGATCACAGAATGAGATTTGAAAATTTAGGAAATGAACGAATTTTTTTTAATTTGAAGAGATTTTTCAGTGACGTCACAGACGAGACAAAGGGTGGGGGTGGGGGTCCTGCATTTAAAAAGGCCCCCTTCTGGGTTTTAAGGGAATTAATCAGAAAGTTGGAGGAGCGTTGAGGGAGGCCGAGACAGAAGAGTCCCCCCCCCACCCCCCCGCAAGCTCGCTGCTGCGTGGCGTAGCAGGGATAGCTGCCATATTGCTAAGCTCTTGTTGTCTCCCCCGTGGCTCAGGCCTAATCGGATCGCACACAGCTTACGCGCCACGAAGAGCCGCCACTCACATTACCCACTCACCTGGCCGTTCAACGTCGCCGCCTCTATAGTAACAAGTAAGAAAGTGAAAGTCTAACGCGTCGTTGAGGCTTTTGTTTCTCTGTAACACTGTGTGGGTCTACTTAAGCTGAACTGCTCACTGGCCAGATGGACCGAACATGAAAGAGATTAATTTATATCTGTGATCCCTCCCGCTGTCTCTGCGCCCCTCCATCTCTCTCTCTCATCCCTTTTAAAAACATGTCTACATGGCAGTATGGAGAGGACGGACAATGAATGCTAATGCTTCTGAGAATGCCAATTACCAGGAAAAAAAAGGTCAATAAATGTCAGTGAAAACATTGCTGCATTTACCCAGCGGATATCTTATTGTCCTGTAATGACAGTGACTGAGTGCTTAAGTCGAGAAAAAGGAGAGCTGATGGTGAGAGATGCTGCAGGTAGTGAGCTGTAATTATGAGGTAATGCTGAAGATGCAGTGGGGATCCCGGGAAGCAGAAACTTACAGACAGGCTTTTTAGGGGATTTTGGATTCGGGAGTGTGCCCATTTTCATCCTGTAGGCCAGTCGCCTGGAGGAACGTGCCGCAGGACAAAAGAGCCAAAGAGGACGGAGGCAGGAAAGAGAATCGTCAGGTCAGAAAGACACGGGTTAGCGAAAGGTGAGGAGGGAGTTTCAGAGGCGCCGAACCAAAAAATTTAAAACATGAAAAAGAGAGGAACAAACACTTATGAACAGATTATGAGACAATGGGCTGCTGGGCACAAACATGTAAAAGGTCTCCTGATATAAAAGCGAGACACTCTGACTGAAAGAGACACAAAACAATAAAAAACAATGCGTCTTTTTGTGGACGTCGTCAGTCCCTGTGGTCGTTTCGTGGTCATTTTTGCAGCTTTTCATGGTTGTTTTGTACGCAGTCCCTAAGGGGTCACTTTTTTTGGTAGAAGAAGAAAATATGAGACCACTAAAATGCTTTTGCATCTCTTCAAGGTACTTTGATTGACTTCCTAACAATAAATGCAAACAGTATCTTACAGATCAAACAGCGACTCTGTGCCCAGTGGGCCCGTTCAGTAATCCATCCAACACTGTTTGTCGGACACCAGGCGTGAGCTCCTGCTACGTTTGTTTAGTGACGCTGATGAATTTAAAGACATCTTATTTCTCAGTCCTCACTGTTTGAGTTTAGAGAGCAGCAGGAACCCACAGCATCAGCAGAAACATGTTATTTCATCCTAAACAACCTACAAAAGTCCGCATTAAGGCTTTTCAGAGCCTCCACAGCCCTCTGACCTGTGTCTTTCTCTGTGTTTAAGCTGTGGTTATTAATCCAACAGACGCTGCAGTGTTTGGCAGGGATCTCCCAGCCTGCTGAGATCATCTTACTGATGGATTATGACACAAACATTATCAGCATGCGCCTATTCAAGGCTGAGTTTCGATTTTTTTTTTTTTCCACGCTGCTTTGATGCTCCATCTAATCATAGTTGACCCATCAAAGTGGAACACATGAATGTGGATTCAAAAGATTACAAATGACTGGATAAAATAAGTATCAGCGCTGCCTGGCACGGATTCGTTTACATCACAGTTTGGTCATTTGACGTGTTGAGATGCGTGACTTGACGCCCGTCTCCTCCTCGGCGCTCTCACCTCTCCTGGAACTGTTTGGAGGGGACGAGTCCGGCCCGCAGGTTGCTGTCTCCCACACGTTTGGCCTGCCACCACGTGGGGTCGTCCTGGGTCACGACCTGCAGGATGTCTCCCCGCTTGAAGGGAAGTCCCGCTTCTTGGCAAGGTGTCGCTTTGTCCTCCAATGGGATGTAGTCAAACAAGGCTCTCACATACACCTGTGATCAAAAACAAAAAACACTTTATTTCAGTAATTACTACTGTAAATAAACATGGACAAAGCCATTTATCTGACTGGCTGACTATTTATTTTATTTTCCTTCAAACTGAACCACTGAGCGTTTCCTCTCAGCTGCAGGTTTCACTGAGCATGCTCAGTCACTCACGCTTCATCTCACCCTGCTCTCCTTCAGGCGGTCCTCTTCTTTAATGGCAGGGATTATCTTTAGAGTGATGGAGCCCTGGGACTGGGACTAGATCGCAAATAGACAGAAGAAGTAGGGGAGAGAAGAGTGTGACTGCAGCCTCAAATTAAAGACAAACACTAAATATACTGAGCTCAACAGGCACCCTGAGGTGGGCTTCGGGTGGATTTTACTTTTAATGGACGCAGTGCACCCTGTTTAGGAAAAATGCCAGCAGATTTAATTCATGTTCATAAATATATAATATATTTTTTAGGGATTTTGTTCAATGCACAAAATACAAATTTTCTTTTCTCAGTATCTTGTTGATTTTGGTGTTATATCTGTGGTTATGTTGGCAGATCAAGGGTAAATGGATTCAGGCAAATCATAAGTTTAATTTAAAATAACTCATTTAGAGTTAAAAAGTTCTGATTTAAATTTGTAGTCCATTTCATTTTATTTCATTCCAGGCTTACAGATAATTACCAAGGACCAAAAGAAGCCAAAAAAAGGAAAATATTACAATTTATGACAGTCTATGCACAAAACAGCATAAAAACACACACTAATGATTAATCAGGTAATACATTTTTTATCTGGACCAGCATTTCTTGAAATCTACACACTTGTCTTACCAGCAGCTGACTGATCTCATCCGGCCTCTTGTGGATCACAGTGACCCCGTTGACCTCCCTGAGTTCATCTCCTACATGGACCAAACCTGAGGAGAGGACAGATGGCACGTGAAGACACAAACTTCAGTGACAACAAAGACTCTTCTCCCTGAGCTTTGTGGGTCTTTGGGGGTTTATCAGGCTCATCCTAACATCAGTAATCGCCGTCAGATCCACAGATACGGGCAAAGCCTCCATCGTCAGCTGTGATCTATTCAGCTGCAGCCACAACAATGAAACCAAAAGGCGGAGACGAGTCGGATAATAACGCTTCTCCCTCAGGACAGAGGAGCACACAGCAGACACGCTACGGTGAAGCCATACATGTCTAATGTATGTATTTAGCAGACATACAAACAAGACCTGAGGCTGTTTCTGAAACCTCTCCAAAGCTTCTGTCTCTAGTTTTTTTTTCCCCATCACGACTCAACGCAGCGAGAAAACAGAGGAAGACATAAATGCTTAATGGATACGGACACTGATTGGTTTACTTTCCCAGCATGCGTGTTTCTAATGCCAAACAGCACACACACACCTGCATGTGGCTGATATTTCCATGGTAACCTCTCCATTAAAGGATCTTTGCTGAGTCTATATCATGTGTGATTGATTCTCTGGGGACTCCGGGGAGCAGCAAACCGCACCATCTCTCTCGTGTTTCCCCTCTTGCTGCCGCTGCATCTCTCTCACTGTGGCTTTGATCTCGCTGTCTTTAGAGAGGCAGGTTTTTTTATTTGTTATCCCATACATATATGCATGCCTCCCGTGGAACAGTTTCGCTAATTTTCACCGGTTGCAAGACGACAAATGCCATCAGTCTGCTGCTGTAAAAATCAGAGGCCTCATGGGGCGGCTCAGCTTCCTGAAGGCTGTGCTACATTACTGCAACGTCCTGGCTGTCTTCCATGCACGTCATCCTTGAGCCTCTCTTTTTTCTTCAATTATTAAGCCCATGAAGTTGAAATTTAACATTCACATTTTCCATTCAAGCTGGTGATAATTTGCACACAAGAAGTTTTGACGGGACAAACACATGAGCACACCTGGACAGCTCAGCGGTTCCCAACCTTTCCTGCTTGCCACATCTCAATATGAAGCTTTATCTGTTTGTGACACAACGTCATGGGGGTATGTGAGGTTGTATGTAGGGCTGTAGCTACATGTAAGGACAAAGAATGATGTTCTGTGACATTTCTGGGAATGAGGGTCTTAAAATGGGAATGAGTTTAAATTCTACAGTTACACATGGTGGGTTTTTCTTAAGGCAGATCTTTATTGCACCCCAAATATTTAACTGACTGATTTGGGATTACTATATTCTTCACCAGACTCATATGGCAGTGCAGAGCATGGACGCAATACTCTTAATGACACCATACACAGGCAGCTGCTATTGTTTTTTGTTTCTTCCATACATATTTTGGACTCCTTAAAGTGAAGACATGTTCGTCTTTTCTCTCCTCTGCACCAACTTAAGTGATAAAACAGCAAAGTCCAATGAAGGTAATGTAAATAGCCCTATAATTGCCTATCCATTGAATGTATCTGTTTTTCATACTTGAACAATCCAAAAGCGCATTCAGATAGACTCTTGAAATACATTTTGTGAGGTGATTTAGAGGTTAAAATATTATTTCCACATTTCTAAAACAGTGTCTACAGCACTGAATGTGAGCAGTTCAATCAAAGGGTGATTTTTTTTTGTTCAGACTGTTTTATTTAAATAATACATGATAGATACACAAGAAAATAAGATAAAAGAAAAGTCCAAAAAATGTTATAATTTTTCCTCATTTCCTACCCTGGTAATCATCACACAGCCTTTTAGATTAATTTCACCACCTCCTGTCTCTGAGAGCTACAGGTACAGTGACAAAATGAGAAGACGTATAATTTACCACTTCGGTCAGCTGCACCTCCCCTCATGATCCGAGCCACGATCACCGCTCCGGTTGTGTCGTCCCGCCTGATGGTGGCTCCCTGGAGCGGAGACCGAACAGTACGATCATTAACAGAGAGGAGCAAAGGTCCCCCGTTCTCCTGCAGGCTCTAATCTTCTCCTCTTCGCTCTCGCCCTTCACAACTCACCAGAGGCTCCTTGTTCTTCACCAGCCTGACAATCTTCACCGACTCTTCCTCCAGCTCGTCCTCGAAGTCGTCCGGCAGCGGCGGCAGCACGGGGTCAAAGTTCTTCTGGGCCACGGTGTCATGCACGGAGAGGACGGCCTGATGGGACAGAAAACAGACTTGCTGAGATTAGAAATGGGGGGGTCATGCTTGCAGGGAGCGTCTGACATCTGCCAGAGTCTGTGAGCAGTTTCACAGATGAAGTAACAGTCTGATGTCGGGGCAAATAAAACGCGATGATAGGAAAAAATGACAGCTCATCATAATCACACCATTGAAGGACTGTTTACCTTGAGATGCGGTGATGTCAGCAGGTGTAGCAGCTCCTTCTCCTCCGTGCTCATCGGTCCACTCTGCAGCTCCTCCGCCACCTGAAACACAGAAACACACATGAACTGAACCACGAGGCCCAACCCGGTTTGAACCTGCGCACGTGAACACCGGTAATGCAGTTTACTGTCGAACAAATGCAGACAAACACAGACATGCACGCGGGGGAAGATAAGTAGCGAGCAGCTAAGGTCAGCAGTTTCCCCCGACTGATAACTGGTGAGGGCGAGAGAGCAGCAGGATATGGAGTTTCATTAGCCGAGCATCAGGATGATTCAGCACTTTGAGAACATTAAAATTCACTTTTGATACCTGCACTGCTTCTCTGTGGGAGCTAACTCATTGTGACTGACTGCTGTGACCAAGTGGAAAAGTAATTTAGAGTGTGTGTGTGTGTGTAAAATGTGCGTATGGGAGGATTGTGCATGTGTGTGTGTGATGAACTTACATCCTCTGCCAGAGAAGAGGCACTGTGGAGGACGGGCGTTGGACTCTGTCTCTCATACTGTCTCAACTTCTCATGAATCTGTAACACAAACACACGAGGTTCATTAGAGAGGAGGTTTTAAAATGCACAGTTTGGGAGAAAAAACTGAAGGTTTAAGGCGCCCTCAGGAGGTTTTTTTTTTTTAATGCAGACAAACAAGAGTTATGTTTACATTCAGCGTTGTGCACCAAGGTCAAACAAATGTGAAATGCATTTTCACTGCTGAAGCCATTTGCAAGACCCAAGGTTTTGCAGAACATTTGAAATCCTGCATTGTTTACAGCCACATTCACTAGCTAGCAGTCTTCTTCTCTGCCTTTGTTTGTTCATCGCTGCATTTCTTGGTATGAAAGCATTGGCAGAAAATGTGTATGGAGTCATCCACATACACATATGGGAAAAACAAAACAGGAATGCACTTATAAAGAAATTTCACAGAGTACTTTTAACCAAAATGATGCTGTATATGCTTAAAACTATGTTTTTGTGTACAGAAAAAAAAGTAGTCATGAGCTACATTTTTCTTATGTCAAATATTTTAGAAGTGCTGTGGTTCATGGAAAAATACAGACAAGATAATGTTATCAAATATAATAAATCTTTTAAAAAATGTAAGGATCTACATATAGACTCTGATCTGCACCAAGAACTAAACATTTGTTCCTCAGCCTTTGGGCTAATATTCAACCAGTTCTCTCTGAAATTATCATGATGTCCAGCCAGTTAACATAAAGGTAGATAAACAAAGGGCACACAAAAGGAGTAGTAAGAGGATCTTAAACTAATAGAAACTAAATATTCTCTCAAAGTGGCCATGCAGTGATTAAATACATGAGTCTCATGTATTCTCATACACTCATCATGTATGAGCAGGGTTACTCTTCAGAATCAGAATCAGAAGTAGGCAGTATTAAAAAACAGCTTTCCATCGTTTTTTTTTCTTTCGATGCCTGAGATGACTTACGTTTATTATTTTGTGTGCATATTCTAAAATTGCATCCATGACTTTAACTGCATGCAGCAGCTTGACATACGTACATGTAAATAATGATCCTGGACTCACCTTCATGAGGTATCCCAGGCTCCTCTCGCTGAAGACATCTTTGAGGAAGACCATGTCCTCTTTGTGATTGGCATCGGGGCGCAGCTGAGAGGTCAGCAGGGCCAACGTTTCATGTAGCCCTGCAGAGGGGGGGAATTAGAGAGCCCTCATGTATATTAACATGAACAGATGGAGCACAGCAAGCTTCAAGCACTATGGACGGTATGTGTCGAGCGTCCGTGCCAACTCATCTCACCCGCTCCTGCTGTGAGGACCGGCATGGCTTCTTTCATGGGTCAGTGAGGTGAGGGGAGGGAGGGGGGACCTGTAGGGGGAGGAGAGAGAGAGAAATTAGAAATCAACATTTCCAAACAGATGCTCACTGTTGCTGAGAGATTTCACTGCATTAGAGGACTACACTTCTCACAAATAGCAAAAAAAAAAACAGAGAGGTAATGGTGTTTTTGTGTGAGCGTGTTCGACTGATGTAAAGGCATCTGGAGACCCATGTGCCGTAATTATAGCAGTAAATCATCTCCTTGTAGGCTTCACGCTACGAATCCGGGCTGCATTTCCAATTTCGAAGTGCAGTTACTTCATCTGTGAGTGTGTAGGTTTGTGTGCGTACGTCCACTTGCATTATAGAGCTGTAGCAGTAAGATAAACAGTCGCTGGAGGTGGCTATTAATCACAGCGACTCTCACCGGCTTTATGTTGGTGTGTAAAGGAGCATAAGAGCGAGGTAATCCGGCACAAATGTGTATGAAATTACTAAAACACACTAACTCAGCTCTAACTGATTGAGGACTTGTGCATCACTGACAACTCATTAATCTGGAGGATGTACATCACCTCACATGCAACTATATAATACACAGCAGGAGGAGAGCAGTGTGGGAAGTTTATCCTCTCAGCTCTAATAAAGCTACATGTAAAACATTCACTTCCTCTCTCTGTTGGAGGGGAAAAATAACCCCAGAGATCAAAGATATTTGCACATCATTATTATTATTATTATTGAGGAAATATGCATGTTGCAGCATTCAGTATGAAAAGTATGAAATGAGATAATACCGCTGTCTCTCCTCTCTAGCTGTCGGTATTTATGAGTATACAGTAGACAACAGATCAGTCAACTAATTTAAAGTTTAAGAGTCTGCAGCCATGCTAGTTTTTGTAATTGGTCATTAAAATTAAAATTAGTCATTAAAAATTTTGACCTCACACTAGATAAAAAAAAAGGAAAGGGTTTTGCAATCGATCAATATCCCTGTCACTCCATTCAATACCCTACATATTTCCTCCCACTGGAAACGTGAGTCGATAACATAGACCACAGAGTCCATCATATCACGCTATGGCGTGATGACAAAACGGCAGGAAAAACCCAACACAGAACCAAAGTAATACAAGAAAGCTGCTATCAAGACTTTTAACATTTCCACGTAAATTATATCAAACAGATTCAGCCTGAAGCGTTCGCAGTAACGTTGAGGACATCTTAGGGCAGGAGTAAGGTTTCTTCTGGTTGTGTCAGGCAATGTAGAACAAACAAGATGTCATTTAAGATCATTTTTCAAAAGATATCTAGGTACCAAGTTATATAATCGTACGCCACTGCCGTATTTATTCTAGTTTAATATTGACAGAAATTGTATTCAGACTGTTTAGAAAAGAGGCAGAGGCCCGATTACTTAACCTGTCTGGCAGCCGTTTGCTTGTCTGCTTTGTATGTGTAAAATAAACATAAGCTTTATAGGTGCAGGGCTGTTGGTGTTACAGCGTCCATCACCTTGTGGAGGCTTTCCATGATGATGCATCATTTGTTTTTGTGTGTGTGTGTGTGTCTTACCTTGTGCAGAGACTGTAGATTTTATATCAGTAATTATTCTCACTTGTTCTTTAGTGGTAGTTTTTCATTGTATTGTTTTGGCATTTTGCATTATATTGCAGGAATATCTCAAATCCATTTGGAAATACTGACTGCTTGTCAGAAAAAGAGCCACTGAGGCTAACAACCAAGATGCTTTTTAGAAAAACAACAATAATCGAGGTTGCTTTTACACAAACAGGTGTAATCACAGAGGGGTAAAAACTGTTTTTCCTTGGTTAAAGGCAGGCTTACTGTCAGCAGCTTGAAGGCAGTGGGATCAGCTACAGAAGCAAAGGACTAAAGCAAGCAGATGGCCAGAACAGGAACAAGGCTGGAAACAAGTGTCAGAGACCATCCAGTTCATTTTGGAGCTAATGTGAAGCAGCTGTGCAGGCAGATGACTCAGTTTAGGTGGTTTGAGAGGAGCAGCAGAGCCTACAGTGGCAGCTAGAGGACAGGTGAGGAACAGCAAACAAACTAAACAGGAAGAGGAGTCAGAGGAGGAGGACATGGATGGATGGACTGAACCTCCCAGATGAGTGTGAGGATGTCAGGAGTTTCTACTCTGACGCGAAAGACTGCAGCACTAAGATAATATTTCATCTAATGCCTGTTCAGACTGGATGCAAATTAAAGTTCAGTGTCTACACGTGTGTTTGTGTCATACTGTAGTGAGACAGCCAGAGGCATTAAGAATTATTTGGCAATAATTTCTAAATATTGAAGTAACTTTGTCAGACATATTGTACAATAAAACACATTTTAAGTCAGTCACAATTGCAGTAATACATTTGCTTTTCTAAAATAATATACATGAAATAAACTACCATCTTTACACTATCATAACCATGCAGAAATGTCAAGTTTCCTGTTCTTCTTAGTAACAGTAGTGGCTCAATTTCTCAAAAACTGTTCATGAAATTTCTTACAGATATTCATCTTTCCTCCAGGATGAATTATAATGACTTTGGTCTTCTCACTGGGTGCCACCCTGTCGTAAGTTTTAGTTTATGACCAAATACCTGCAAAAAAAAGTGGCATTTCCATCAGCCTCTGATGTACTTTGTTTTTAGCGCTGATTAGCAGTTGTTAGCATGCAAACACATTAAAATGAGTCTGTGAACTTTCTAAACATTAGCATGTTAAGACTGTCAATGTGAGAATGTCAGCACACCTCCAACATCCACCACCATGACTGCAGACTCTTAATGTCATTACATATCACTGCTCATACCCACATATCCTTTGTGTGTGTTTTATATCGACATCAAATGGGATTTAGGCTGACTGTGTTATCGGTGCAGATCTGTATTTTTAGGGTCTCTACCCTGAAAACATCAACACTGATAAGTGGCGCAGCAAGTGAAGAGTTCCCGAATGAGAACAGAGGCTGAACAAGCTGCAGCCGTCTGAACGCTCGACTTAAAATCTGTGCTGTTTTTACAGTGAAATAAAACAGAGCTGAACTCCTGTCACATCTGGTTGCCATCTGAAATCAAACTACCAGAGCTTAAGTAAATATTGTTCCACTTTCTTTTGCTGCAAAGTTTTGCTGCAATCTGTTCTGTCGCTTACGGACAGAGAAAGAAATCTGCAACACGCACACAGACAAAACGCCCACCCGCTTTAATTTTTCTGTATTGCAAGATTGCAATTTTCTCATTCCTCCAAAAGCATTTCTAAACAGTGTCCTTGTGCTTTGATGGTACATAATCAGAATATGATTAACCTCGGCAGAGACAGAAATGAGCTCATGAATAATGAACAGAGCGGATATTACAGAGCCAGAAAGAAGGATGAGGAAAAGATGAACTGAAGGAGGAGGAGGAAGGAGGCTTTTTTTTCCTTCTGTCAGGAGAATCAGCGGGATCAACACACAAGAGACAGTTTCTTTATTCTCAAGTGTGTCAGCTGGGATTTTCTCCATATAACATTACTATATTTAACTCAGAAGAGAAAATAAACATCATTATCAATACAGCTTCTCTGGAAGTGATAAAGAGATTAGTTCTCTATTGTATATCCATCAACTTTACACTGATGTTTTTTGTCAACAACAACAACCATCTTCATCAAAGAAGCCTTTAAAAGTTTCCTCCCACCCATCTTGTGAGTGTACACGGGCAGAAATAATGGGCATATTAAAATTGTATGTCTCCCTCTGTAATGTGCAAAGTGCGCATTTATAGTAAGGATATGTTGTGAATGAAACAACCTTTACTGTGGAGGACTGTACAGAAATTCAAGGTTATTAAAGTACTTTTCATTAGGTGTCCATCATTTTTTATTTTAATTTCCACTTTCCTTCTTTTATTTCCATTTCTAACATCACCTGAAGTCCAACTGAAATCACATTTAGTGGCGTTATGTAGTTGTTGCAGTAAATAGTGTCAACACATTTTTTAAAAGTATTGGTACAACGTCCATAAATACACTTAGAAATCATAAGAAAAATAGACTCTTTATCATCTGAGAATCACAACATTGTTAAGTTTTCTTCACTATCAAAATAATCCAGTGATAGTTGTCTGGACAGAAGTTGCTAATAGCTAATTCAACATACTTTCAATGGTGCCAATTTGCCAAAATGTTAACAAATACTATTAAAAAATACCTGATATAACTACATACCCACAAGTTTGTGTCTTTAATCTATAGTTTGGTCTTCAAATAGCTCAAGTATGATGCATGAAGTGGTGATTCAAGCATCTGATTTGGTGGTTTATGAGGCCTTTCTACAAAGATCAGTTTTCCCTTCTTCATAGACAAAACTGAGAAGGACCGGATAGCTTCTTGTAATTTTCAGAATACTTTTGGCCCTTCAGAATCAAACTAAAGACTAAAGGATTTAGATATCTGAATGCCTGACCTGACGAAGACTTATGAGGACCATCTTATCAGACTGTGGGGTCAACTTCACACAAATATTTCCCAAAATGACAGATTAACCTTTATTTTAAGCGTCTCGTGGTCTGTCTCAAAGTAAAGTGCTTCATGACAAAAGAGTCTCCCTTCAGAGGAATATTTTAATTATTGTCATCATTCTTTACATCATCAGCTTCTTTGTTATTTCACCACCAATGCTGTGAAAAATCAGCGTAAAGAAAACAAAAGAGGTTCATTAATTTAAGATTACTGCAAAACTGCAGCCAAATGATGTTTTTCTGAATAATTAAACTGGAGATGGATGAGTTTACAAATCGCAGCCTTTAAACAATCAAAAGCACGTCGCTCATTACATCCCTCATTGAAACCATCCTGGGAGAGTGACATCATCCGCTGAGCTGCTGTGAACGTGGTGAGGTCATCAGAGAGAGGCATTGTGGGAGCACCCCTAAGTGGCACCCATTAGGGATTAGGATTAAAGGAAGAGGGGGATCAATTGATATGAAATGAGTAATGAGTGAGGGTCCTTTTATTGAAACATGAAGACAAATTTATATGAAACTTTTGGAATCTAAGAAATCTGCAGCGATTTTCTAAAATTACAAAAACATTTAAATAATAAATTTAAAAAATAAATTTAAATAAACATTATAATTTTGTTTACATGGTTAGCTTCCTGATTAAAGCACTTTCAACTGTATATGTTATATCAACTTGACTAATGATATTTTTGAGTAGAAATGGAAATATCAGCACTTCACTATAAAAATTGCGAATCTGGCACAGCAAAATTTATCCTCATATTGATGCAAAATTGGTGTTGCTGGAAGCTTATCAAAACTTTTAGTGCTCTTAATCACAATGTGGATTATAACATTTTTGTAGCAGCTACACATTTTTCCTGATTTATTCCAAAGCTTTCAGTGGTAGAGCAAGGTTTTAACAAATTTGACGGTAAAACGCAGCTGATGGATCATCATTTCCATAAAGTATTTCCATTTCCATTTCCATAAGATGGTCAAGATGGTTTGTAACTGTTCAGAAATGCAAATTTGTGCAAAGTTAACCAAAGTTAAAATATACATAAAAGCTCTGCAGAGATTCATGACTGATGCATCGTTCGCTGTTTTTCTGTTGAAATGATCTTTCTAGAGGAGAACTCCACCGATTTTACACATCAAAGTCTTGTTTAGTTGTCTTGGGGAGGACTGCTGGTGAAAAAAAATAAGTTTAAAGCCTTTTGTGGCTCCAGAGGGAGCTGCACAAAATCTGAAAAATGCTGGTTGAGTTTGAAAACTACAAGTTTGAAAAGTCTGGGGGTGTGGAGTTGGGGAGAAATAAGCTTAAAAGAGACCTCTGCAGCCTGCTCCTCATCTCTGACTGAAGCTTGCTGCTGCTGGCAACACACCTGAACCTCGTAACAGACCCCAGATTTTCATAAGGGAGAGGAGTATGTGGAATGAATAAAGAAAATATTTCTGGTTCTGCTGCATCTTTTTTTTTTTAATTGTCCATTTCCTGTCTGACAGTGTTAAGGGTTGGGACTCACGTACGCATCAGTGCCGTGGTCATGGTTCCTAAATGTGTTTATAGGTTTTAAATGGATGATGGATTGATAATTTGTTCTACGGAAAGTAGTTAAGGTTTTAACACTGACTCTTTTAAAAACTCCATCAAACAGCGATTCAGTCGCGTGAAGAAACTCCATTAGCAATATTTTAATAATAGTAATAATAATAGTGAACGCTGAATATTCCCACTGAGCATCAACAGCACAGTCACGTTACAGCTCAGAGTTTCAGTTTGGTCTCTGTATGATTGACTACCAACAGTGGTGAACTCTCACTGTCTGCCCTTATAAAACTATGAAAAGACGCTCTAAAGATGCTCTCACAGGCCTACTGCATGCTTCTACCATTGTCATTTTAAACAAGTAACACAGCCATAAAGGCACTAACGTTGGCATGCATAAATATATATAAATGTTTACTAAAGTGCATCATTAATACTTGGATCAGAGCAGTTTCTTATGCACAACTTTTGTCTTGACGGCTTTCAGAAAACCTGCAGGAATCAGTCCAAGCTCTTGCAGCCTACAAAAAGCTGCCATCTCACTTTGCTGCAAAAACGCTACTACAAACGTCAAATCACCAAACGTCGCTGCTCCAGAAATAGCCTCAGACATCACACATTTTTTTCGCATTTCGTCCCAGGAAAAATGACATTTTCAGCTCAAATCTAGTTAAGAGCTTAGCTGCAGATCACACAAACATGATGGAGCCCCAGTGAGGTCACAGAGAAAGCTCAGAAGTCAGCTGATCAGATAACAGCCTTCGTCATGCAGCGTTCATCTAGACACATTTAGCTTAAATGCAGATGGATCAGCCATTACTACTGCTGTCACTGCATTAATGACCATGATCCTGTGTTAAGTAAGAGACTTGTACACCAAAATAACACTGCATGTAATTCTCAGTGTTGTTCATCCGCACTCAGTACGCTCGTTCATAAATAGATAAGTAGTTTGGGCTCAAATATGCACTCACAGCACTCCAGCATACTCAGACATCCTGTCTCTGAGCCCCTCCTACATCATCTTACTCTCTCTTTTGTACCCCACCCCCCTCCCTCCCCGCACCTGTCTGTTCCTATTCACAGTCTTTTTTGTCCCTGATTCATCTTTTTCTTTGTCACACTCACACGAGCTTGTGCAGGAGCACCTTTATTCAGTCATGATCCCTGGAGGTGGTGACGTCAGCAGGTTCAGCAGGGCAGCGTTTGGCCTGCACAGCAATCAGCGCAGTGCCAAGAGTTTCATCAGGTCTCCCAGAATCCCTTTGATGCCTCATCCAGTAAGACCTCGGTGGTAAGAGCTGCTAAAGATACTACAGGGCAGCCACGGCTATGCTGACACCGAGCGGGGTTATAAAACCCAGACGTGTGTGGCTTTTCCTTATCAGCACTTAATCTGTTGATTTTTCTTAAAAGTAATCAATTCATTTAACATTCAGAACAATTTAAGACATTTGTGAGCTCAACGTTTTGTCTTTGAATATCTTGTTTTGTCCAACCAACATACACATTCAATTTAATGTCATATAAAAACAGGGAAATGCAACAAATCCCCACAGAGAGCAGATAATGTATTTTTACTTTCCCATTCACAGGTATTTCTACCGCCAGGACTATTTTGCAGTTGCAGGATTTTTTAGTGAAATAGAAAAAAATGTGAGACATCCAGCTTCTGCCACTCTGAGCAGCACTAGGATGGATGCAAATTTGACCAAAGCAACAATATACAGTTTTGTATAATAAACAGTGTAAATATGCAGTTTAAGATCAGTTCAAATGGAAACATTTAAGGCATGAAAGTTGGTGTCAATAAAGGTTTTTTTTTAGTTTATCTGACATGGCTGTAGGTGTATGTGAAACAAAAGGTTTGGGAATCCCTAATAAACAAATTGACCGACATAGTTGGTTCTGATACTGCTGACATTTTATTTTCAATTTTATGTGGAAATGTGTGACAGGACATTTTAAGTCCTCAAACAGAATAGTTTCCAACAACTTAAAAATAGCTTACTTTCTCTGTGACCTTTTGTGACTCCTCTGATGACTTACCAGAAAAACAGTTCATTTACTGAGATAAC
Source organism: Scortum barcoo (assembly GCA_023238725.1). NCBI lineage: Eukaryota > Metazoa > Chordata > Actinopteri > Centrarchiformes > Terapontidae > Scortum > Scortum barcoo. The sequence continues at coordinate 6,132,647 of CM041547.1, forward strand.
ATGCTATGTTTATCTTTAGGAGCAAATACAGACATACTGTATTGTGATGTTGGGAGCATGACAGACGCTGAGGTTCACATCCCGTACTTGAAGCAGTTTTAGATGCCTGACCTCAGCCGCAGCTTAACCACAGAGATGGCAGTTCAAAACATTTTTGGAAGGCATGCCAAGACAACCAACCAATTTAGTCAATTATATCTTCAGAAAGTCTGCACAGGAAACACAGACAACCACTAAGTGTATCTGTCTTTTGTTCAATCATCTGGAAACCAAAGATGTCCAGTTCATTCTTCACATACTGTGTTTAAATCAGGAACATGGTCCTGCTTACTACTGTCCTCCAAATCAAATGTCAAAATACGTTTGTCCTCTAGAACTACAAACGATCTGATCGGGCAGGACAGCTGCTTCCAAAACAGTTTCAAAATACTTCAAATCCATTTCATGATGTGACAAGACAAAAGTTACAGTTTGGTTCAGTTAAGTCACAAAAACAACTAATTTTGGGAAAGATCACGGTTTGGCTTTAAATGACAACAGTCTCCTGTGTTAGTCTGATGTTTGTTTTCACTCTACAATCACCTGACTTCAACCTTCTTCTCAGACACTGGAGGCCTTTGTCACTTGGATGTTTTGGGTCATTATCTGAGAAGACTGATGCTTCTGTCGTTCTTCTTGGAAGGACAGTCTCCATTGTTTGTGTGCTGCTAGAATATGCCTTAGCTCTCTCTATATATATGTTTCAACACAAAATGTGCCATCTAGAGTGTTTGTCCTGATGCCCGTGGGGGTATAGATCATTAGAAACACCCTCTCAAACAAAACAACTCTTAATGAAAATGTATTGTCCACAATGCTGCGAAAAAGCCTTGGCATCGAGACGCTAAAACAACAAATGCTCTGTCAAGCTGTTCTAAACAGGCTGCCTTTCAAAGACCATTTCACTTTGCCAGATGATGAGGGTCAGCCCTGCTTCAGGACCAAACGTAGGCTTTGAGCTACGTGCTTTTACAATATGGTGGAGGATATGATTTTTTTCTGTGTCAGTCACCGAGCGATGACAGTGAAGAATTTGCAGCAGGACCAGGAGCAGGAGGCTGGATGAGGATTCAGCACCGCAGCCTCCTGTAGTACAGCGTTTCCCCCCCACATGTTCTGCATGTTCTGACACAACACAGGCACGGACCGGGGCGGACGGCACGTCTACGCCAACCGTCCACACATGCAGCTGATAGTGACAACATCTTGGTCAGCGCACGATCAAGCGCCTTGGCCCGGCTCCTCTCCGCCCCGAGAATGAACATCGCTCAGACACAGCTAATCCACTGCCCTGATGGTAATGGGAGGCAACACTAAGCATGTTTGGCCAGCATCCAACATGCCTCTCTCTCTCTCACACACACACACACACACACACACCAACATTTCCCAGACTCACACCCTCACACCGATGCAACCACAAAAACCACTCATCACATAATCTCATCTCACAGGAGCAGAGCAGAGGGTGTGGTCAGACAGAAACTTATTATATCATCTCCAACATGGAGGGAAACTACTGATGTTGACAGCTGACACACTCCTGCACACACACACCGTCACTCAGATGCAACACCCCCCTCCTCAGCCCCCCCGCCTCACTGCCACACAGCAGAGCACAGACAGATGTTTATTCCCTCTCCGTTTCCCTCTCCTCTTTATCTCCACTCTTACTTCCTCATATCTGTAGAGCATAATGCCAGCCCTCCATCCCCTCTCTCCCTCCTCCATCTCCTCCCCTCCCTCCCTCTCTCTCCTCCATCTCTCTGCATCACTCTGCAGTGCCTCTCCGCTCTGCTCTCCGCACATACAGCATGCCGTCAGCTGGCAGACGGAGGAGGAAGAAAACAGAAAACACACACACCAGAGATCAGAACATCCAGATCCCTCGCAAACCGCACTGGAAGCAAGAAAGGCGTCAAACAGACGAACATGGACAGAAATGAGCAGGATCTGCTCTCCTCACCTTCTCGTCTCTCTGGATCTCCTTCTTTCTCTCTCTCTCTCTCTCTCTCTCTCTCTCTCTCAGTGTTTGTGTCCCTCCTGACTGCAGCCACACTGTTTCTCTCGCTCTGATTCCTCCTCCTACTCCTCCTCCTCCTCCTCCTTCCTTCCTTCCTTCCTTCCTTCCTTCCTTCCTTCCTCCTCCTCCTCCTCCTCCTCCTCTGCTGGCTGCTGCTCTCACAAACCTGCTGCCGCCGAGTGTCCGCCTCTTCCCCTCTCTCTTTCTTTCTCTGCCTCTCTCGGCCCCTCCCCTCCTAGCCCTCCCTCCCTTCACATCCCTGATGCTCTCTCTGGCCGCAGCATCAGTGGATGAAGAATGTGTGAAGTGTGAGGGCTGAGGTTTGGTTTGTTTTTTTGCCTTTTGCTGCCTATGAGATGCTACAGGTCCAGTTTGTGGACAGCCAGTTTGTCTCATGTGTCGAGTCACAGAACAACACATCTGTTTTTCCTAAAAAAAATAAATAAATCAGTCTCTTGGAAAACCTAGAGGGTTATTTAACTTCACTTACATCAAAGTATTTCCAGAACCTACAAATGCACAATAAGACATTTATTTTTTCTCATTTTCAAACCTGCAATGTTTGAACAATAACAGAAACCAGATCTGACATATCTCTGCTAGTTTAGTGCAGCACAGGAAACTATATGTTTTATTATGAATGAAAAATATGTATAATAATATAATACCAAAGTGTGTCTAATGTGTCTCATTTGTCTCATGTGATACAATAATGCTCAAATTTTTGTTGAAACTGATTTAGAGAGGGTGTTGAATTACTGTAATGATTATTTGGGGAATGTTATTTGCGTTAGTATAAATTACATCTGGCTAAATAACGGATATTAGCTCCCTCTAGCACAAACACCATCCTACAAAATGACAGTTTTATACTAACAATGGTTAAAATGACTATTTGTAATATAGTACTATATATATTTTCCCTAATTTCCACTGAACATTTCACCATCTTTTAACTAATTGTTTTTCAGCTTGACACTTTACTGTCTCAAGCTGTCACATCCAATTTATTTTAGCAGTATTTTTACAGCAGGGGGCTGATTTAAATGAAAAAGTGCCAATAAACACACGTTACACTCCCTATCCACCCAGGACCAAAGACCAAACAGAGAAAAAATAATGACAAAAAGTTAGCGAATTTGCATTTAGTTGTTAAAAGATACAGATTTAGCTTCTCAGGTGTTGGAGGAGACCAAAACAGAGCCACAAAGAGATGGCCAGAAACACGACTCCATGTAAATGCTACTAGAAATCTCTGTGATTGCTAACACCTTTGCCAACTTTAAAAGGAGATTATATGTCAGTGTTGCATTTGAGGTGTGTCCCGCTGCCCCTAATTGGCAAAAAAATCTATTAATACTGCTTCAATAACAAAAAATACTGTATATACCTGAGAAAAGTTTAAAACAGACATGACTCTTTTAGATTTTGGGTTTTTCCAAAGATCGCTGGGGATTTAAATGTTGGAAAAATCATTTGTTTGCTCTGTGAGTAAATGATAACAGAGGTACAAACTGGATCTAAAAGACACAGGAGATACGGTCACCATTATTAGAGAGAAAGCTGTATCTTCTCTTTTCTTTTCCCCTCTTACATTTTGGCTTGATACCACTTGGGCTTGTTGTGGTGGTTAATTGGATCAGATAGGCTGCGTCTGGTAAAGAGTTCCCCTCCCCCTCTCCTCCCTGAGCCCAGCAGGCCTGAAGCTGAGGTAGCAGCAGCCCACCTCCATCTCTTTGTCTGCCTGCATGTAGCTCACGCAGCGGACGCACAGCATCTTAATGACGGGCAAACCCCCCCGTCACACACACAGAAACCACTGCACCCCACCCATTTATTCACATGGTAATTTGGGGTGTTTCCAGTCTGTCTTTGTGCCTTCTTCGTGTCTACACCGCCAAGGACCCCAGGATATAAAGACGTAAACCAGACACACAAACATGCCCCGAACATGCACACACATGATTTCATTCGGTTAAACCAAATCAAAATGCCTCTCACATTCGTTGTCTTTAATGCTGATGTGTGTTCACACAATGGAGTCAAATCAGAAGTGACAGTAGAAAATCCAAACTGGTCAGGTGAGGGTTTGTGGGAAATGTAATAATTTAAAAAAAATATTTCTTAGAGGTCAGAGAATACAGTCTGATAGATTTGGTGATGTGTAATAATCATGGTCACATCTACATCTACTGTGTGCAAAATGCAGTTTTCTGCATAATGACATAAATGTTTGGGGAAATGTGTACATTTACCTTATTTTTATTTTAATTTTTTTACTTATTTTTTTTAAAGCTGTAGATGATTTTCTTAGTCACCACATACTGAATTTCTGTAAAGTAAAATTTTCACTGGTCATTTATGGTAGGACTTTATAAACATGAATAGATTTTCTTATTCTGTTTATTTTATTTACATTATCCCAGGTTCTTCAGGTGACAAAGGTTTTCACATTTATTAAATTCTGATTGTTATATACGTCCCCTGTGGACTAACCTTTGAGTCCTGAGCTGAGGTGCAGACGGCAGAGCAGTGACAGCGGTGCTCACCGTTTGTCAGCGGGACAGAGCAAGTATCTACGCTCCAAACATCCCCATTAATTACACCAGAGGTCGTTATGGGTCTTTGGCCAAATTGATTCGGAGGCATCTGCTAACTTCCTCCTCAGGGGAGTCCGAGAGGCCCCGACTGATGTCCACGGCGAGGGGTGGAGCAAGGAGGTCCAATCTGTCTTCTGCCCCCACAAATAGGTCATAAACTGGGTCTGTGTGCGTTCAGTGAGCTCTGAGGCAGGAAGGGGGGCACATGGACGGAGCTCACATCAGATAATAGGGCACATGCTGGAGTTTTTGTGAGCCATTATTCTGTGCTCCATGCAGATGTGTTTTTACCACAAAATGATGCAGCCAAGTATTGACTTACTGTTGTAGCAGAATCCAGACATGGCCTGTGGTGAAACAAGTCTGCCTCTTTCATTTCAGCCCCTCTGGCATCTCCTCCCTCAGCCATCCTGTAATTACAATGACACAGCACAAATGACTGAAATGTGATTTCTATTTTTTCCTTCCACACTTTTTTATTGTGCTGCACAGTCTCTGGATACTGGCTGTGGTAAAAGAGGACACAGCATAGTACACATAGTTTACTTTAGGTACTGGGGAACCGCAATGAATCATCTCTCTGCAATGCTGGAGACTTTGTGTACCAGCCCTGCTCTATTCAATGCAGTATAAAGCCTTTTATATAGAGAGTGCAATAGTCAAAATGCGCCCAAACATTTTCTCATGGTGGGCAAAATGCCGAAATAAAACCCCGTTGGTGAGCCAAAAATACAGGCTTTCTATTACACTGATAATTACATAACAGCCTTTTAGAGGATATACTGTGTACTTTCAGGGTTTTTTTTTCTTTTGTCTTGGGATGGCAGTTTATCCTTGATGTTAGAGAAGCAGATTTAATCACAGCCATCACCAATTACTTTATAAGCAGCCACCAACACGTCTTTCAGGAGCAAATTCTGCAAGAGCAAAGTCTCTGGAATGAAACCTCAGCCTAAGATGAATAAATTCCTTCAAGGAGGTTATGCATCTATATTTTAGGAATGATTACATTTGTGTAAATGAACTAATAAAAAACACTGCAGGTAAAAATATGCTGTAACATGGGTTGCACCATGGACAGCTGTCACGCACAGCAGTATGTGATACACAGGACTGACTGCAGGAACCAAGAGCTAATATGAGCCAGTACTTTGTTCCACAGATGGCATATAGAAGGTGAGAAGGTATAGGATTCTTAAAAATTAGATTGAGCACAACTCAGTTCTGCAACAAGAGCTGAAGAACTCCTGCTGAGTCCTGATACACAAACACAGGAAGATATACAATATCTGGGGCTGTTGGTGTAATGAGGGGAGGACTAGGTCAAGTTACTGCAAAGGTAGAAAACTCATGAGAGGAACCAGTGGGCAGGTGTGGAACGACGAATTTTGGAAAAGTCCTTCAAAAGTCAGAAGCAAAAAGGCTGAAGGGAGTGACAGAGAGACACCATACTATGACTACTATGACGTCTAGATGTGTGTATATGTGTACTGGAGGGAACCTTTTTTAACCTTTTTTTTTAATAGTCCTGCTTTTCACCCCTCCATGTCTGTGCATTTCAGCTCCACCTGCAAGTGGGAGAGAGAAGAAGGTATCACATCTCTGTATGACATTAACTGCAATCATATTTACTGTTCTCATCCTTTCATCAGATCGCTGCCTAATGTCCTCTCAGACTAATGTCCGCCTGGCGCCACGACTTTCTCACCATTCTCTCAGCCTCCAAGACTCATCGATACGGTCGTCTGTCTGGCCTTCACTGCATTATCCGCTGGCACTCAGACTCCTCCAAGGCCTCCGACCGCTCTCCGCTCTCCACCGTCTGAGTTAATGTCGGGGAAGATGGGAGGATAGAAAATCAGGTTGTGGCCAATCAGGTTACAGAACCACTTTGCTAAAGTGAGTTTTGATAAAGATCAAAAACAAGCTCGAGTCCAAATTTGTGGCACAGCTGAACTTGTTTCTTTCTCCATTCAACTGTTGATATTTTATGATAAAAGTGTTAGGCTGTCCCACCAAGGAAGGGTCAAACTGAACCTTGGTTTCTAGTAGAAGTCGTCCCCAAGAAGTTTGCAGTTATTGTCAGAACTGGAAAAGGTAAAACAACACAATAAAACTAAATAAGCTGCAGGGCAAATGCATACAACGTGACAAAAATACAAACCAAATTCAATCAAACAACCACAAAGAGATGCAAAACAGCCACAAAGAGACAAAAAATTACCACAAAAAGATGCACAACGTCTACAAATGATGCTGCAGTGTCTTCATAGGAGCGGTGAGAGTACAGTCTCATAATCTGTCCATGCCTGTAAGCTATTCTGGAGTTACTAACAGGTGCTATTTATCAGTATTATTTTATATTACAGCCTTTTTAGTTGCTTATTTGGTATTCCTTTATTACACTGAAGAAACAACCAAACAATAATGTACAGTTTATTACCAGGGCATCAAATTTGAGCCTTAACCCAGCCACCACTTGGGGCAAAATTTTATTTTAACTTGAGAATAAATACATTTATTTTCTCCTTCTCAAACTGTAAAGTCCCGTTTAAATGTCCAGTCATTTACACTACTTAAACGTTACTCAATTTATTTGTATATGAAGAGTTCATGTCAGTATAAATAGTTGAATAAACAGTTTTTTTGCAAATAAAAATGATTTGTAAGCTGAGTTTAAATGGCTTTACCCTCCATCACACCTCCGGTTATAATTCTATCAGGGAGGTGTAAAGACGAGGACTGTGGATGGTTTTTTTTTTTGGCAGGCGTTAGTTGAGATCTATAAGGTTTCTGGGAAATGTTTCATAATTTTATGTACTTCACTGGCTGCTGCAGAGCGGCATTAGCGAAAGTGAATTACAGCCCGTGTGACTTAGCAGAGAGGGAGAAGAGGGGAGGGAGTGAAAGCTGAGGAGGAGGAAGGCGGAGAGAATAACAGAGGCGGATTTCCACTCATTCACAGCAGTGAAATAGTAGAGCAGGTGGCTTCAGCTTCCTTTGTGCGCCTTTTGGCAGGAATTTATTAGATTGTTTTGTTGGCAACCGCGGATTGTACACTTAAGTGTTTGCAAACTATCATCTCCATCTGCTGCAGTTAAGAAATCTCTAATCTTTGCCTCCGACTGCCTCATATGCTGCAGTCTGTCTGTTGTTTGGTTGTGATGTCGCAGAACTAAATATCATGTCTATGTGATCTCCTCAGAGGGATTTTTGTCATCTTAATAAACTTGGAAATAAACTTTCATTATTCAATTTAATGTAATTTAATGAAGTGTTTTATTACCCAAGAAAAGCTTCCCTGACGTAAAGCTTTGTGGCCATGCATTTTTAAGTCAACCTAAAATATATAATTTATTTTATTCTGTAAGTTTATCTGGAAATTTAAAGCTGTATTAATGATGGTTTCGTGTCCATTAATATTCACTGTGTCACTGTGCTGCTGCAAAAAAAATCATAATCTCTTAATCTGTTTATTGTTTTCTCAAATTAACAATCATGTTTTGTCTAATGCATCATACCAAAACCTGAACATGCCTCATTTATAATGAAAACAGAGAACAACATAAACAAATTCAGGAAAAGTGTACAAGCAAACAGTTGGTATTTTGGCTTGTGAAACAGATGGCGATTCATTTTCTGTTGATCAGCTAAATGATTGACTGATTTCATCTTTGCTTTACTTGGAAACATTTTGAAATAATTTAGAGTTGTTTTTAGATGTGTTGCAAGCCAAATGCTGTGTATTGTAACGCATTACATTTCAAAATACTGCACTTTAAACTGTAATGTACAGAATGAAATATATGTACCTGTCTTTCCCTGCAGTTGTCATGAAGAGTTGGGATGTAGAACTATTTCTTAAAAGCACAATTTCTTTAATTAAAATGGGAGACAGAATGAAGCCACATTTTCATCTCACCATACATAAAGAGTGAGGCTGTAGTGGAAACAGGACTGATCTGCAGACTTACTGGACCCGCCCGGCCTGGGATGAGGGCCTCTCTTGGGTGAGGGAGTTCCTCGACTCGGTGGTCCAGCTCGCTTGTCTCAGCGGCTCGATGCTTATTGGATTGCGTGCCCATTCTCACAGCTCCAGCAGGTCAAATGACTGGGATGTGTGCAGCTCACGGTCGCTAAGTGGTCTATCGATCAGTCAGCTGAGCCCGTGGGCTGATGGGATGTGCTGCAGCAGACAGAGCCAGCAGTTGGCAGGCTCGTAATGGGTACAAAATACGGTGCATTCCTGCGCGCATTAGGAACCGCCGCCTTGGCTGAAGGAGAGAGGAGTTCATTACAGACAAAGTAGAAAATCAAGTGTATAATATAAGTCAAGTTAATGCAAGTTCAGCTCCTCACACACTTTATACATTTAAATTGGACTGCTGTCAGATAACAGTTTTATGTTATGTTACATATTGGGTTTTAGGAGAGTTTGAAGGATGTGATATGAGCCTGTATCCCACTGAGCTCCTCTAAAGGAAAAGAGAGAAAATTTAAACAAAGATAAAAAGCTTTTTAAAATACTTCTCAGCAATTTTGCACCAAAGCCAGAAACCTTAATGAACACTCACTTCTATCCTCCTACATCGAAGAGATAATAGTGATTTATCCAGTGCCCTAATCTATAATATCATTAAAACGTTCAGCTGCTCCATAACTCCATCTTGGTGTGAACATAAATGAGCTTCAGTCTAGCTGTCCTAAAACTTGACAAAACCCATCAATATCCAGTGACCTCAACTGCTCCTAATGACAGAAGAAGTCTTAAGAAGGGTAATGAGAGTTTATATTCTTATCAATAAAATCAAATCAAATGTATTACATGAACAAACATAGAGGAAAATATTGTGTACTGTTATATAACCAGCATATAGGACAGCTGCTGCAAGCCTGACTAAACCAGACTGAGACAATGAGAGATGAGTTGGTGGTGAATCTTTGCAGGCACAAAGTGACTGTGAGAGTGGTGATGATCTTCAGTGTCCTTCGTCACAGCACCTAAACTTTACCAGCTGATCACACTGCAGCTTGAGCCAGATTTCCTCAATGCACACGAGTCAAACACCACTTTCCCTCTTTTTCATGTGAAGATCTGTGACTGTTGAATTTCTGGTATCGCACTCACAGACAGATGGGTGTTAAAATTGGACCAAGCAATGTCATTGATGTTAAGCTACAGCTCAGGATGCTACACCGTAAATACACGCAAGCATATGTTTATTCTACACATGCAAATACAAATTAACACGCCACATGTGCATGTGATTTGTACCCTCTGTATGCCAGTCACAGTGTGTTCCAGTGACCCAGTGCCCAAGATTTAGTCCTGGCAAAGCCAGATTTAGCCTCCCAGCAAACCAAATCCCAGCTTTAAAGAGCCAGTGAGGAGCACACTTCAGAACTGTAACATCACAGCAACACACCGGCAGCCAAGTTTCACACAAACACCAACATAAAACTTCTGAGGCCTTCAAATGCCTCGTCACTCGGGGTGACAAAGTGCTGCATCAAGCCCACCTCCAAGAATAATCTTATTAACACTGTGATTCATGTGGCCATTCATTTAGGTCCTGACGCCTTCAGCCGCTGTGATCTGCATAATAAACTGCAGCACTACTTGATATTATTCAGTTTAAATGCGAGTGGGGATGTTTGCAAAAGCAGTGCAGCAAATTAACTGTTGAACATTGCATATGCAGATTTTCAGACATATTGGATTTAAGAGCAAACACAGTTTTATTACATTTATCTCAGTGTTACTCACCAACTGTAAGGTCCAGCAATGTGTTAAATGTATTTCTTTCCTCATTAAATACCTGCAAAGCAGATTTTTTTAAGAACTTGATTCCACCATTACTGACTGCCATGTTTACTAGATGCCACTCTTCTTCTTCCCTGATTTTGTTGGTGTGTCTCAGTGTTTTACCTCCACCTGTTGATCAATAATTAGAAACCACTGGGAGGCCTCGTTGTACAGAGCACAAGATAAACTCCACTAACTGGGTCAAAATCTCCACAAGGAACCTTTACTTGTTGTGTTTTGTTGACACAGGCTTTGCTTCCTCATTGTTTGGGGTCCCAAAGACCCCACTGCTGTACTGTGTGTGTAAAATGAATATTAAAAAGTGCTTAATCAACCTGTTTTTTCTCTTTAAGTTTTCTTTTCTTCTGACCATGCAGAAAAAATTGTGATGACCCTTCCTTTCACTACATACTGAGACTGCACCGTTGATGGAGGTGAAATACACAAATTAACATAAAGCCTGTTCCAAACACCAAATACTGTAAATGTCATGCTCTACATGCCACGCAAGAACAAATATTTTCATTTTTTATCGCTCAGAAAGTCATTCACAGACAGAACAGTGTAGTATGTTATTCTGAACAGTGAAATTACACAAGTTCAAGGTCAGTTAGACACCAGGGAGGTCAAACTTCCTGTTGAGAACAAATTATTTAAAAAAATCATGAAGTAACATAAAGTAATGCTGCGTAATACATCAATCACACATATAGAGCATTTGTAAATTCACTGTGCTTCAACATGTTGAAATCATGTAACAGATGTTCTCATTGGAAACGTCATTAAATATGATCAAACAATATTTTGAGATGGTCTGGAGCCTCAAATAAAAACAAAATGATAAAGTAGATGAACTGCACTGAAGCCTTATCTCTTGTTACTGCAGCTTCAGGCAGCTTTCCCTCTGACAGCTCTGCTGGGCAGCCATATTAGTCTGTCAGAACTAAATTACACAGCCTGCAATAAGTCAGTAAAGGATCTATGGCGTCGTCTAAGACCTCGGGTATCAGTGAGAGACCTTCCTACTCTACACAGATGATGATTAGTGACACAAAGAGGCTGTAAAAGACTCACAAAGGTTTGACTCATGAAGCGATGAAGCTGTTTAAGTACTTACACATGGCACTTACACTGACTCCATCCACCAATGATGAGAAACACGACTGCTGTGTTTAAATTAATTTATTTCTTTTCCATATACACACATGTGCATTCTCCGCCAAAGGATCTTCAATTATTTACAACACTTTTACACACTTATAAAACAGTGTGCTGTCTCAGACACACAAGGATAAATATATATAAGAGTATTCAAAAAAGAAATGTATACAAGTGATAATTGGCACAGGAGACAGGCTTTATCACCAGCTTTGCATGTTTCCTAACAAACGGACCATTAAAACAGGCACATTTAGCAGCCTCAAAAAATAGAAAGTACTCAGCTTTAGACAGCTTTACTATTAATCCCTTTAAAAATACCCCCAAACCAGGGATCCAGCCCCTTTAGTCATACAAGATTTATTTTTCTAAAAAATAATCACACCCATAAGAAAAATATTTAGTAGCCCCTAAAAGCCCACATTCAATTTACCTTTGATTTCACAGGAAAACTGGTGGTAAACACACACTTTAGTGCAATTAGCAATGTAAGAAGCTTCATTTTAAAAGACTGATTTGTTTAAAGCATAAAAAAATGTGCCTTAAAAAAAACACAGTGGGAGAATTATACTGAGCAACAGCGACATCTACAGGTTGTAATCTGCACCGTTTAGAGGACATGATGTGCAGAATCTCAGCTCTGCAGGAATTGTTCATGCTCGTATGAATGGGACTCTTTGGTGGCTGTTTCCCAGTCAAGAAATGTCCTTTGTGATTTGTCATTTATCCAAGCAAGTTCAAAAAATGTGCCTGTGGACCCCAGAGTTTTAAATAAGTGATCCCATGTTCTCTGCTTTCCCATGGATTTCATCCCCAGCTGAAGTGATGTTCAGTTTTTCTTATCGTCTCCCGGTAAGAAGTACGGGTTCTCATGGCCTTGAACCAGGTAGGAGTACCGGGATGGATTTTTACCTTTGAAGGTCTTCATTGTATCGGGGTTGAGATCGTACGATCCCGACTGAAATGTCAGTGGAAGCAGTAGTGATATTAGTGTCTTTTAAATGTAGGGACTTCACACATTCAAGCACAAACACCCACAAAAGCCAAGCACACAAGTAACCACAGTCACCAATGAGCATTTGAAATAATTCATCACTACTCCCAAACTAGCATCAGCTGAGCCTCTTTGAACTGTCACTCTCTAGGTTTAGCATGAAGATGAAAGCACACGGCTTTCCACAACTCTCATGAAGCTTCCCGTCACCCGGAAACCCTCCAGCCATGATTCTCACTGTGGCCTGAGTAATTAATCAGGCAGGGTGGTGGGGCGAGGGGCGGGTCATCAAGGTAAATCAGCATCTCAAAGCAAAGCCATGCCTTACCTTTTTCCATCCTTTACTCTTCTGCTGAAAACCCTAAAGCAACACACTGGGAGTCAGGCAAAGCAGGGAGCATGTGAGGGAGCTAAGTGCTAGCACTATATATACATTGTGTATGATTGGGTTAAACATAGTAGTCTGCACAGGATTGAAAAAATATCGTCAAAGCATCTAGTCTGTGAAATAATACAAGGTGATGGCGTGCCTGGTAAACATGGATTTGTTTATTTGCACATTGAGTTGTATCCAGTTGACTCAATTTAAGTCTAGGCTAAACTTGGCAGAACCTTTTCAACCTAATTCAGACAGATTTAACCTTGACCTGGATGTATTGTTCACCTGCAAATACCAAAATCCATGCTTACTGTGTGAGTTTAACCAGCAGACACATGACGATGCAAGACAGTGAGGTGACCTGAACAAACTAAAGGCCGATTTAGTGGATGATTGACACTGTGCAAGACTTTGAATCTGAGGATTATGGATGAGTGATTCAGGCGTTCGAACATGTAAACAGATAAACTCACCAATCCGTTGGAATGATGCTTTTTGTCCACCAGGGCACGAGTGCTGCCCCCTTCTGTCATCTCGATGGGAGGAGCTGCATCCCAGTTGGTGGTCGCGCGAGGGATGTGGGTGATGCCAGTGGGCCAGGGTTGGGTTGCATCACCTGTTGAGTATGGACTGCTGCTGGGGTCTGGTTTGCTCTTTGAGCATCTCCTCCTGTAAAATGTGCATGCAAGTCTTTCTTGTGTCCATTAAAATCGCATAAATTAGCCAAATGTTTGCACTGGGTTTCTTTATTAGCCTTTTTTTTTAAGTGCCGAATGTAGTTTTTCATTGTTGGTTTTAGTCTTTCAGGGGATTTGTTAACAAAAAGAAATATATATAATAACAATGAATACCCCCAGAATTTGGTGATTTTCAAGTAAAAAAACATCTAGGTTACATCCAACTGCTCAATACTCAATACTTCAATACTCCAGTGTGGTCTCACATTGAAATATAATCATTACAATGATGCTGAAATAACATTAAAAATAATTAAGTAATGTTTACTTCATTAATTCACTTTCTGACCAAAATTCTACCCCAGTTTTACGTCTTTTGACCTGCAAATAACCAAAGGCATATTAACAGGGCCAATGCGGGTCAAAGTTTCAACACGCGGAAAGTAAACTGCATTTCTTTCCAGGGAGCTACTTAATGAGTTAACGATCTGCAAAATTAGTCAAAATAAGACCGTATTGGTGCTGCTAAAGTTGTGAGGATGGGTGTTTGTTGTTTTTTATATTCTCACCAGCAGAAGTATGCCAGCAAAGAGAGGACCAGGATAAGAAGAACTCCTCCCAGCACACAGGAAATGACCACCACTGCCAGCAGAGACGCTGCAAACACACATATTTTTAGATTTTTATGGGTCGGCGCATAAGTTTTATTACAAGTGCTGCATAAGTTTTGCATTTGAAATTGTGTTGTTACTCACAGTCACTGCAGTTGAAACCAGCATATCCAAATGAACATCTGAATGACAAAAAAAGAGACATCATACGTGATGATATTTGAATTTTAGTGCTGACCAGTAGCATATTAATGGAGTTTAAGACTGAATCCACACGGGGGAGCCAACTTCACATCGACCTGTAACACCCACCCACAGTAATACACAATCAACCCACACCTGGTGAGCAAATCTCACCCTGTAAACAAAATGAAATATGTGTATACTCACGGTTGGCATGTGTCTCCAACCGCCTTCTGCCCGCTTGGACACGCTACAAAAAGAAACACATTTAAACACTCATACACAAACACACAAAAGGCACAAAGAGACTGAAATAAGAACATAACAAGCTACAGTTTCAGACTTAGTCATGGTTGATGGAGATGTACGGTACGCTTGGGTGCACATGCAATGAAAACACGACCACAACGAGCGCCTCTTCATGTGAAGGCTGCGTGATGACCGTTACAAATAAGCACATAACAGAACATTATGTTTTATTCTGGGAAACCAACTGTATGCAGTGTTTGTCCAAAAGTCTTATTCTTTATTAGCTCTTCCTATGATCTCGCAGCCCTCCACAGGGTGAGAAAGCTGCGATTCTTTCAGCCGTTTCCAGGGAAACAACCCTGTTAAAAAGAAATAAATTAGAGAGATAAATGATGTCAGGGCCAAGGGTCGGCATGGAGAAAAGGCTACAGCTCTTGACCTTGTCTCTGAGTCTCGCTCCCTGTTGCTTCTCCCCCTCATTCTCACACTCGAGTGTTTCAATGAGGATAAGAAAGTTTTGTTACAGTTCTCTAAACCGGCTGGAAAGACGTCACTTGAGCTTGTCTCGGACTCTGTGGGTCCTCTGCTCTTATAGTCTACACATGAGACTTTAATAATCTACAGTGCTATGGCATGGTAAAGATTACAAAGATCTGAATATAAAAGACACCATAATAATTCTGCTCCTTGATAAATATGATTGCTTTTACCTCTGCAGCTGGTGTTTGAGTACATGATGGAGACGTAGCCCTCTAAACAGGAACAGACAGCCAAGCCGTTATTTTCATTTGTGCATGTCGTAGTGGAGACATCACAGGGTAATGGTTCCTGCTTGCACAGGTCCGTAGCTAAGACGAAGATGGATATAAAACCAATGTATGAGAAAACCTCCTCCTTAAAATAAAGCCAGGTTCTCTTTCAAAATCAAGAGCTGGACAGTGTATGAGCAGTACTTACCCGTGAACGTAGCATTAGCCAACAATGCAGTTGGGTTCGCTATGGCCTCACTAATGGCCTGTTCGACAGAGACTTGAGTGGCATTGGAGTTTTCAAAGATGTTATTTACAGTCGCTCGCACGCTTCCTGGTCTAAAAAGAATTAGAGAGAAGCACCAAAAGAGGTAAGAAATCTTTTGTAACACGTAGCATAGTATTCGCAGGAGAAGGAGAAAATACTCACTCGAGTCGCACAACATCAGACTGTATGTACCCGGGCAGCTTTTTGAGGGCACTTTTGAGCTACGAAGCAGAACACAATTGCATGGTTTAATGAGACAGAAACATTTGTTATAACTATTCAATATGCTTCCTGAGCTCACAACCTACCGCTGCTAAGATCTCAGCTGCCGTGTTCTGAAACACCGTCGAGGACCTGTTGCTCATTTCACTTTGAAATGTCAAGGAGGTGAGATGAAGCAGGCCTGGGAACACTTGGGCTGAGCGAAGACAAGGAGAGGAGGAGATAAGGAGAAAGTCTCACAGCCAGGACTCCTGTTATGCTCGTTTTTCATCTGACTAGACATGAAATATTGCTGCGCTCTTACCGGGTACACAGCGGCCACTTTGCAGGAAGCTGCCAGAGAGACACTGGCAAGTGCCGTTGAGACAGACGCTTGCAAGTGGGCAGGGGACAGCGGGACACACTGAAGAGAGGTGGAAGAAAAGTCACGCATTAAACATGCGGTGATCAAATTTCTCATACGAACAGAATGTGTTAAACCTGCAGTGGCTCTTTTCGGTCTATCTTAGAGTAGGACAAACTATTTGCGAACACAGCATTGACGTATTACCACGTTTTAGTTGCCAAGCCTTGCTGCTCACTTACGCATCAAACAAAAGAAGCAACATTATCATTCATTTACAGTCATGTTCACGGTCACATGGAGAATGTGAGTCCAATATTCATCTTCCTTTTATCTCTGTTTTGGTCTCTACCAACTTGGTGAGAGAGAACCAGAAGAGTACATCCGCAGGCCCAACAGCTTAACAATGAGCTGAAACTCACTGGGGATGGGCGGGGCTGCGGTGGAGTTGACGGTGGTGATGGAGGTTGGGCTGGACGGGCCTGTTGTGCTGCTGCTCGATGGCTCAGCTGAATGAGTCTGAGCGGTGGTTTCTGTAGTGTGGCCGGTCACTGTAGTCACTGTAGCTGTAGCATCAAAACATAATGTAAAAATCAGCTTGAGGACATTTAAACACAGAGCACAGCCAACAACATACTGTTACTATGATGATCTACATTTCTAAGTTACTGTGATCATTATTTAACTTCATCTCACATTAAGTTTATGAAAAGCTGTAAATGTGCCACAGCTTAAAGACTGGGTAGGTTTTTGTATTGCGCACAGAGAAAATAAGTAAGGACCACAGCGGTAGATGTTGTCTCTATAGCTCATTAACTATAAATCACATAGACGACATTACTGCAGACAATTTTCCAAAGCATACCATCCATGTTTAGATTGATTTCCTACTTTCTAGGAAAATACAGGTTTCACTTCATACAAAGCCAGGTGGGGATGGTTGAAACATGCTTGTGATAAGTAATTCAAAATGTTATCTTTGTGCTTTATTTATCTATATCTATCTATCAAGTTAGCAAATACGCTTTTGGAGACCTACAAAACGTGCATGTTTGACTCAGGCTTGCTCCAAAAGACTTAATTACTTCATCATCCCATTATTTTGCTAGAACACACACCGACACTCATCATGCTGTTAGTCCTACCTCCTGACGCTGTTGTTGAGGGACTAAGCGTGGTTGTGTTTCCGGTGGGGGGTGCGGTGCTACTGCCATGGGAGGTGTTTGGAGGGAGGGAGCCGGAGGTGGAGATGATAGTGGGTGAAGAGGGTAAGGCTGTGATGGCGGTGGACAGGGATGTGGTGTTGGACACAGGGGTCGTAGCCGAGGTGTTAGCAGAGGTTATTGGTGCGGCTGTGGTTAGCACAGTGGTAGAGTTTTCTGGTGTTACTGTACTTGTTGTGCCGTTGACGGTCTGCGTGGTCACCGGAGCTGGAGTTGTTGTGGAGCTGTTCGGCTGCATTGCTGCTGTGGTCAAGGTTGAGTTGGTCTGTGCGGTCGGCGTGACTGTGGTCGTGTTGTTGCCGGTGTGTGTGATCGGTGCAGTTGTAGTTGTGTTGTTATTCGTATGTGTGACAGGTGCAGTCGTAGTTGTGTCGTTGCCGGTGTGTGTGACTGATGCGGTTGTTGTTGTGTCGTTGTTCGTATGTGTGATTGGTACGGTTGTAGTTGTGTCATTGCTGGTGTGTGTGACGGGTGCAGTCGTAGTTGTGTCGTTGCCGGTGTGTGTGATTGCTGCAGTTGTTGTTGTGTCGTTGCCGGTGTGTGTGACTGGTGCAGTTGTTGTTGTGTCGTTGCCAGTGTGTGTGACTGGTGCAGTTGTTGTTGTGTCGTTGCCAGTGTGTGTGACTGGTGCAGTTGTTGTTGTGTCGTTGCCGGTGTGTGTGATCGCTTGCAGTTGTAGTTGCTGTGTCGTTGCCGGTGTGTGTAATTGCTGCAGTTGTAGTTGCTGTGTCATTGCCGGTGTCTGTGATCGCTTCAGTTGTAGTTGCTGTGTCGTTGCGGCGGTGTGTGTGATCGCTTCAGTTGTAGTTGTGTCATTGCCGGTGTGTGTGATTGCTGCAGTGTGTAGTTGCATTGTCGTTGCCAGTGCGTGTGTGTGATCGCTGCAGTTGTGGTGCTGTGTCGTTGCGGTGTGTGTGGTCGCTGCTGCCCAGTTGCCAGTTGCTGTGTCATTGCCTGTGTGTGTGACTGGTGCAGTTGTTAGTTGTGTCATGTTCGTTGCCGGTGTGTGTGATTGCTGCAGTTGTAGTTGCTGTGTCGTTGCCGGTGTGTGTGATCGCTGCAGTTGTAGTTGCTGTGTCGTTGCCGCGTGTGTGTGATCGCTTCAGTTGTAGTTGCTGTGTCATTGCCGTGTGTGTGTGATTGGGTGCAGTTGTTGTTGTGTCGTTGCCGGTGTGTGTGATTGCTGCAGTTGTAGTTGCTGTGTCATTGCCGGTGTGTGTGATTGCTTCAGTTGTAGCTGCTGTG
The DNA here is from genome assembly GCA_023238725.1 of Scortum barcoo. Classification (NCBI taxonomy): domain Eukaryota; kingdom Metazoa; phylum Chordata; class Actinopteri; order Centrarchiformes; family Terapontidae; genus Scortum; species Scortum barcoo. Next base: position 6,151,416 of record CM041547.1, read on the forward strand.
TCGTTGCCGGTGTGTGTGATCGCTTGGTGCAGTGTAGTGCTGTGTCAGTTGTTGTTGTGTCGTTGCCGGTGTGTGTGATCGCTGCAGTTGTAGTTGCTGTGTCATTGCCTGTGTGTGTGACGGGTGCAGTCGTAGTTGTGTCATTGCCGGTGTGTTGTGTCAGTTGTAGTTGATTGTTGTGTCGTTGCCGGTGTGTGTGATCGCTTCAGTTGTAGTTGCTGTGTCATTGCCTGTGTGTGTGTGTTGCAGCCGCTGCTGTGTGTGTCAGGTGTGTGTGTGTGTGCAGTTGTCGCTGTGTCGGTGTGTGTGAGGGGTGCAGTCGTAGTTGTGTCGTTGCCGGTGTGTGTGATCGCTGTAGTTGTAGTTGCTGTGTCATCGGTGGTCAGTGTGTGATCTGGAGCTTGTGTGGTGGTTGTATCTGTAGTTTCACTGGTGTTGGTGGGTCGGCTGGTTGGAGTTGATGGTGCATTAGTTGGGCTGTCGGTAGTGAAGTTACTGTTCTCAGTAATGGTGCTGTTGACTATTTCCACGGTGGTCCTGGATTCGGTGCTCGGCTGGGAGAAGGTCGTCCCAGCGTGCGCGTCGGACGTATTAGCTGCTGTGGAGTCATCTGTGGTGAACGGTGATGAAATTGTCAAACTGTCAGTTGTGTGGTCGCTGCCTGAGTTTGAGCTTGTGGTTGCAGTCACGTGAGAAGTTGCAGGAACGGTGGACATCTCGTTGACCGCTCCCACACTCGCTATTATTCCTACAGTCAAAACAACATCAACATCAAAAAAATTAAATGTTAGGGAGTCCAAATATGTGATGTAAAAATGTGAAAAATGCTACAGAGAAATTTGGGGTGTTTTTAATGCTGATTTAATTTTTTTGCAACCAGAATAAGGACAGGAGCGTACAGGAGGTTTACCTCAGTTATTTTATTGTAACGCGGCTGATGAGAGCTGTGAGAGTCAACTATGACAGTCATCTAACAGAGACTAAAATACTACACAGAGCTGAGAAAAACTGCAGTCAGGTGATCTTTCTCCGTGGGATCGTCAATACAAGTGACACCTTTCACGTACAAGCAGATCTACTGTCACAATAGCAGCTTGATTATATATGCTAATTACTGAAGGAAGATAATGCATTCATTAGCAAATATTTCCATGTCAATGTACTTTATATTCACACGTTCACACAAATGAGAGCTATGAATATTTACTCCACGTTCAAAATCTAATGAGATCATCTGATGTCTACAGAAAGTCTGTTGTGTAAGTGTGATATTTCTTTGGTGTTTTAACAAAAGTCTGTAAAAGAAACGGAAGCCAACATAAAACATGATTCTGCATACGGGCCACCACAATGATTTATTATTAAAAACGTCATTTTTATCAAGTAAGATATATCTGCTGTTAATCTTTCACTTTCAAGATAACAGCTCCTCAGATCCTGGTTTAAGTTTTTACAAAAGGTTTTCGAATTGGTCTTTAACAGCGTAGTAGATTAATAAAGAGCATGTTTAAAGAGCTTTTCATATAACTGCACTAATATGAGCAGAATTAGAGAAGATGTGGTGTAAACATAATTGATTTCTGTTGTGATTTTCCAAAAAATTAGAGGCATACAAGCTGTAACAACAGAGGGCAAAGAGGGTTGTGTCTTGAATAAACACTTAACACTGAGTGCGAAAACAAAAACAACAAAAACTGTGACTCGGCAGATAAGAATTACCGTAAGTCACGGCTTTTTACAACCCCGAGATGTGTCTGTTCGGGAGACAGCAGCTTCGTTTGACCGTCTCAAAGAGGTGAGCTGCATCCTGTTTGTTCTGGGCAGCTTCAGAGGGCAGCTGAAGGAGCGGCGCGAACAGTAGGAGGTCTTTGATAATGGCTTAGCCCGTTCACCTCAGCTCCTCATCTGTATGCATTGAATGATTACGTTCAAAGTCTTTTTTATATATTTTTTTTCAGAGGCCAGAGAGCGAACACATCATTAAGAGCCAGACGAGTGGACGCCTTGCACAAACAGTTTTCTCTGGTAAGTCATCTCAAAAGAAAAAGGAAGTGGTGAGAAAACCAGGACTAATATCAGATCTCGAGATTTGATTATTTTCTCTGTGTGCGAGGCCCCGCGTGACTTAATGTCTTTATCGCTTGGTAACCAGGACTCATTTGGAGATGAGGAACCACAGGCTGCACACACCCTGTGCCAGCAGAGTTTTATGGATGTATCTGATGCACACACACACAAACACACACCCATACACACCTTCAGAACTTCTGTATCAGGGGAGGGTATAGGACATTAAGCAATCAACGATGATGTGACGAAAGGTGGGACAGACATGTATATGGTCCCAGGTGAGGTTTTTAATGGCCGTACGGAAAAGGAGTGTCAGAGTTAAGCAGGGCTGGGTCTATATGTGAGATCATTACTGTAAAACACACGTATACATTTGTGACTGACTCACCCAGATTAATACTTAAGAGCGATAGGCTAATCTCACTGGACGACCAGAGATCAAGATTAATGAAAAACCTCTTAAACCAGATTCTGCCGACCCCCGTCTTGATTAGCCCTATTAGATTCTCAGTTACATTTTTTTAGAGGATGGACTTCAAGGACTTATGTGTTTCTGGTTGCACAATTCTCTGTACATCTCATCCCCGCATATCTTAAATTCTATTAAAATCTTTAATAGAGAGGTTTTATCTACATATATAAAAATATCGCCACCTTTTTAAGGTCATTTCAATTTATACTTCATACTGTAGTTTAGTCAGCTGTGTGTGAATTACTCCTCTACATTAGCTCAGATACAGATACAGGTCTGTGAGCTGAGGGTAATGCAACATCTTAGAAATACGCTTTCTAACAGACGCCATCAATCAACACACAATCAATCAGCTATTAAGAGGTGAAAGAGTAGCATTACCTGACGGTGTGGACTCTATCAAAGAGCCTTATCAGCCCCTTTTTGTGTGTGTGTGGACAAACCACCTTTATATCAGCTCCTTTTATCTCCACATAATTGTCAAAGTGGAAGGTTTACAGCGTGTCAGTTTCTCCCTGTATCTTGACTAATGATGCACTAAAACTAATCAAGATGAGCACCGATGATATCATTCTCTTATACAGCAACTCCTGTGCACTCCATATCTTATCTTGTTACTTAAGAGTTGTATTTGTATTTCTTATTCTCTTGATTTTTATTGTTTAGACTATTTTTATTATTTATTATTGTTATTATTTTTTCCTGTACTCTGGCACAACAATTTCCTTTGGGATCAATAAAGTTGTTCGTATTCGTATTCGTATATCATAAGTTCAGGTCAGAGTTTAAACAGAGGAGAGAAAAGGAGTATGGTGGACAAACGGTTTCAATCTGTTTCTGGTTAAATGCTATCCATCCAGATAGTTTAGATTTTGTTTAATTCAGCGTCTCTTTCAAGTATCAGTGTACAAAACAATGGAGGTGAACAAGAAGATCTGCTTGTAACCTAAGGGTGTTACATTTGTCCTTGATGTGGTACGAACTGAAGTACTGCCCGATTTGATAATGATGGCATCAAATTTTGTTTCAGATTTATTATTAGGAAATTCAGAGACAAGTGTGCAGTGGTGCGTTGTGAAATGCTACGTTATATTACCCCTTTAAAGCTCCCAATCAGCAGCTACTGTCGTTGTTATCACCTTCTACTACTACTCCCCCTACAGCTAAGACTCCCATTATAAGTAGAGTGCAACAGAGAGGACATACAGTCACTCTTTCTACAGTGTCACCTGTCAGAGCTGACAGTAGAAAACAAATATGAGATTTCTTTTCGGTGCGAGGACATTTCTAAAGTTCCCTAGATTCTTGTGATTCATCTGGTGCAAACTGTGATTATGAAATTAGCATTGCAGAGTCCACACCACTCCACTGAACTCATACAGAGTCAGTTTTTTTCCATGCAGCCTTCACACGCAGCGATTATGGTCTGATGTTACTAGTGGAAGAATGCTGAGACCTTTAAATTGTCACACTGAACAAAGGCTCCTGTGGTGCTAGTATCTATTTATTTATACATCATAAACCCAGATAAAGATAAAGATCTTATGTTCTCCTCATAAAAACACGGTTTATTTATGGACACGGGGAAGTGATGGACAAAAGGGAAATTGTCACAGAAAAGCGCACAAGTGTGCCTGGCCTTGCTCAAACAATTTCAGTAGTTCTCCTTCCACTGTCATTTTCACTGTGATGATAGCTTCCACCATCAAAGTTCAGCGCTGCTTCTCTGTTTCCATTTACATGGAAATGCCAGCCTCAATCTGTGACGCCAAGCCAAAGACTGACACAACAAAAGCTGCGTCAATGTAAATTTAAACTTCACCACAGACCACAGCATTTCTTAAACTGCATGTTAGAAGCACAGCGCTTTTGTTTTTATGACTTTGATAGAGCTGAGTCTGTGATGGTGAAGTTAGCTGTACAAAAAAAGCTTGAAACCCATATGAGACTATTCAAACAGCCAGTTAGATTAATTCACTTGAAACAGTGGGGTAATTAAGAGCACACTCTATGTTGCAGGTCTAACAGGGAGATTCGTCTCCAAGGATTTAACCTACAGCCGGATAATCCCCTGCAGACACAAAAGAGATGACTGGGTCAGGCAGTGGGTCTAAGGTCACCCAGTGAGCACACACTAAGGAGGATGTGGACAGGAATGTCCGGTTTTACCGCGGGGTCTCGTAGTCGCCTGCTACTCAGTTTGACAAACTATCACAGCACCGAAGCCGCTAAAAAGCCGCCACGCCTCTTCACCTTTATCTTTCCCTTTCTTTCCCGACACAGAAACAAGTGCGGTGTGGGAGTGGATCTGTTGCCAAGGAGATGTCTGCTTCCAGCTGTCAAAGCTTCGCCTCACTTCAAATCACTAACAGTAACAGAAACAGAAAGAGGCAGAGCCAGACTTCAGCGTTGACACTTGTGTTTCAGCACAGCACTGCACTCGAGGGGATTTCTATTCATGCGATACAATAGCACTCCTGTCAAGTACCTGCTCATGAACTGACTGTCAGATCCAGCTCCCCAACGCACATCCTCAACTTCCTGTCCACTCTGCCACTCCTTGTCTGTGTTAATTACACACCAGAAGTATTCCTGAGCGGTCCAGAGAGCTGCAGACAAACACTCTGCTGGTTTCTCAATGTCGCCATGAAATATTTCCAGTTTATTGTTGGGATCAGGGGAATGTGCGTTCCTGAAATAGTTCTTTATCACATCCAGCAGCACTGCAAGAATACACACAGAGCAGGAGATGAACTGACAGGTTGTGACCCAAAAGCCAGGAAGAGCCTGAGGCTACAAGGCAGCGTCTCATTAGGAGACAGAGGAGTCATGTGGAGAGCTGACCTGTAGTGGTGTGTGTGTGTTTCAGAAATCATGCAGTATGACATCTGAAACAAGCTGATTAAAGCCAAAAATGCTGGAGGCAAACAGCTGACAGCTAATTGCTTGTCACACGTTGGGTCCCTTTGCCGGCTAATGAGAGCGAACATTCTTGCATACTGCTTTATGACCTCCTGGTATTTAAAGGTGCCCATCCCCGTGTTAAAAACCCTCTTGGTACACCAACAGATACACACGGTCAGTTTCCCTCAGCGTTCAGTGCCGAGGGAAAATCAGGCCTGAGGGCTATCACATCAAAGCTACACAGCTGACGCCAGGAGCGACCTCACGGGGCTGAGAGGAAGCTTTTAGTTTCATCGGCCGACAGCCCATCGTCCTGCTGAGAGCCTCGTGTCAACAGTCCCGATCACAGGACACACTGAGGCCTCATGGGCTGGACTATAACATCCAACATCCAAGTATTAGTCAATATATAGTTTCATCAACATGGATATGTACACTCAGAGTGGCAGTGATTTGTCGTCTAATTGATCAATCAACTGCCAACTTCTTTTCGATTAATGGCTAAAGTTTTTTGTAGTAGTAGTTACAGCTTCTAAATTGGTAGGATTTATTGCTTTTCTTCGTCTTATGTGATTAAATATTTTTATGTTTTGAACTGTTGGTCAGGCTCTCTGTGGACCAAACAATCAATTCATCCAGAAAAAAATTAGATATACCTAACTTAAAAGATGAGATCACATAATGAGTACAATGTCAAAGTACTCACAATACAAAGGTATTATCAGTAAAATGAAGTGTCAAACATAATAGCACACATGATACAGACTAATATTATTGATTCATAAATATGTCAGCGGCATGTTGTAGTAGCTAATTGAAGTGGAGTCAGTGTGATCAACTGTATGATCAGCAAAGCAAACAGCAATCTACTGACTATAGCTGTCTGATAAATGTAGTAAAAAGTACAGTGTTTCTCTCTGAAATGTAGCAGAGTTGAAGTATAGAATATCAGTTAATGGAAATACCCAAGTTACAGTGACTACAAGTATTCATCTAGTATTGAAAACTTCATATCTGTTGAATTAATTTTCTGTAGAAAAATGCCTTATTTTATCATGTAGACTACAAGCTGTAGACTGTGCTAACAATAAATGGAAAGTATCAATTGAAGACTTTCTCTAGTCTCCCTATAATATTAATAAGTAATTTATTATATAATAACTAAAGATGTGGTCATGGATTTTTTAGGAAATCTTTACAACTGGGAGTTTCAGGCATGAATCAATGAGATTATCTAGTCTATAAACGCAGGGATAACGGTGTATATTATTAACAGATGGGTAATAAAGATAATGTTAATAATTCATTTGTTAATTGTAATGAAGCAAACATAAAGCCCTTTGAAAGTCTTTGTCCTCACGAGACTGTGTTCTCTTCCATCTGGACCGTCAACTTCATCTTGGCCGGGGACCGCGGCTCTTCCTGCTGCTGACACACACATGTGCAGCCCAACACACACACACACATATCTCATTCCACGGTAGTTTCACAAGAGCTGTTGCACAAGGACACACTGAAAAGCAGACAATAAAAAAAAAACTGATCGAGAATCTAATCTCAGTCTGTATTTATTCTGGCTGATTATGTCATGCCGTAGGTCCTTCTCTTTTGTTCCTCTCTCATTAGACAGTCTGTAATTTAAACGTCCTAAATAGAGGGAGGCAGACGGATATGAGCTCTCTGTATCTGAGCTCTTATACTGTAACTCGGCAGTAACAGATGGCTCCCTGGGGCAGGGCTCACTTGCAGGGCCTCTGCACATATCATATCCAATTAAAGCTCCGCCAGCACATGCTTTCCAATTACAGGGTGAGATTTACTGCCTTGGAGCAGGTCTAATCCAACAGGATACAGGAGGCAGGACGCAACGACGGAGTGAGGAGAAAAGACGAGGGGAAGAAAATGGCAGAGAAAAACAACAGCAACAAGTGCACACAAGAAAAAAAAAAGGCGTGTAAAAAATGAGACGTGTCAGCCAGGTGAGAGCGCGTCATATGAGGAAGACGACGTTTATCAATATTAAACAGAGACAAAGAGAGGAGGAACTAAGTCAAGCACAAACAATACAGGCATTTACTGAAAACAGTTATACTTCTCCCACAGATAAGATAAAATAATTGCTAGAAATAAGGGCTGTGTCAGTGCATGAGTCAAAGGCTGCACCCGTCAATTAGAAGATTAATTGATTAGCTGACTGAAAACCTATCAACAACTATTTTGATAAATGATTAATGGTTTGACTTATTTTGCAAAAGAAATAGGTCAAACCTACAAATGTAAAATTATTTTTTTTTCTGTGGTTGCAGGTTCTCAAGTGTAATGACTTGCAGTTTTTCATTGTTCATTCAATAGTGAAAACAATATTCTGAATCTTGTCACGTTCCCACCACAGCCCACTAACTCCTGAGCAGACCTTGCATGCTCTGCTAATGACCTCACGGTGACAGGCCTGCAAAACACGACACATGTTTTCGGGGGAGACGTGATGTGTTGTGAGAGAGGAAGCAGTAGCACAGACAGAGAAGAGAGTTAGGGAGGCGGGCGTTTAACGTGCTCTGTTCCTCTCTCTGGAAGATTTCTAATAGAGGGGGCAGGAGAAAATGTGGCGCCAGACTCAGAGGAGGAGGATCACGAGCCTCAGGAGGTCTTTTCATCTGGACCTCTTTACTGCTACTTCAGTCATGACCCAAACTGGAGCCTCCATCACCCTCCTGCCCCCCAAAAAATCTTCCACTATGTCCGTGCGACTCTGTGTTTCTATACAAGTAAACACGTGATAGGATGGGCCTGCAGGCTCGCGGTGAGGCTCCGGCACATGACGGTGACTGACTCCCAGCCTTCATATGGGAACTTTGAGTCACAGAGATGCACCTCACAGCCGACCAAAATGATACCAAGGGTGACCAATGGATTTAGCTGCAGCTGAGCTTAGCGAGGCTGCACTGGGGAAGGAGGGGTGGAGCTCATCAGGATTCCTCCGGGCGGCTTCGCCACACTGTCGAGGGGGTCACACAGAGTAAACTTTGTGTGTGGAGTGTGCTGCGCTTCAGGGAGCCGGCTGTTGTTTGACCGATGCCTCCTCCACGCTGGCATCTGTCCACCCCCGGAGAGCTTTGAGTCACAGCGAAGCAGCAGTGAGTCAGGGTTTAAGACTATTTGGGGAAACCCCCCATGAACGCATTGAAAGAAAGGAGAAGAGGAAAAGATGTCGTTTTCTTTTAAAATCTTCAATGAATGGAATAAACTCCCCTCTTCGACTAAGTTGGAGTTCCGCATTTAAGGCAAAGCTCACTCAACAGCTATGAGACAGTTTTCACTAATTAATGATTTAATGTGTTTTTATGGTTTACTTATGAACCAGTCAACAGTTCACACAACTTTTTTGTTTGTGTCTAGGATACTTTTTGTCTGCGTTCTGAAAAAAGGAATAATTATTTGAACACGTTTCAATTTTCAAGGTCTTCACTCCAAATTTTCTAATACATATTAATGCCAGACTTGTCTTAAGGTTGTTGGATTCTGAAAACACTGATAATAAGTCCAGAGCTCATATATACAGTATACTGTACATTAAAGTGTGCCAATAAACCAAACCAAAAAAAGTTAAAGGATGTCACAATCACAGCTTTGTGTGTATTTGTGTATAAAATACCAAAAAAAAATGTAGGTTCTTGGATTATTTTCAATTATAAAAAAGATATTATCCACTGAGGTGTGATTTCCTATCATTAACTACAGTATAACAGATAATAAAGAAGCCCCAACCACACACATACATATAAAAAAAAGATAGCACAACAAGATTTTTCCCAGTGAAGAACGTTTTAGTAAAAAAAGTAAATCAGTTATAATTATATGGGTATATTATTGGCATTTAAACACATTTTTTATCATCATGGGCTATGATTAAAGATGTACCTTAAAACTTACCCCCCTAAAAAGGTAAAAAAAAAAAAAAACCCATCAGATTAAACTACCAAACAGTGAAAATGTCTGTTAAAATGAGGTCCACCTCAATTATATAAATGCCACTTTATGAGCCAGTATGAATATCCATTAATACAAAATAAATTCTTACCATTACCACCATGACAATACTTTTACTTCAGTAGACTTTTCACTGCATGACTTTGAATATTTCTTTACTGTGGGATTAAACCTGTGCTGAGTGCTGGTAAGTGACGGTGCATTTGCAGGTTTCAGTCCATTTTCAAAGTGCGTGGCCTGTCCGCAGAAATCCACAGTAACACACAGTCTGACTGAGAGTTTGGAGGTAAACTTCACTCACCTGAGGCTGCAGCGCTCAGCAGGAGCAGGACGGACAGGTGGCTCACAGACATACTTTCAGCTCTTCAGGCTCTGATGTCCGCGCTGTTTAACGGTGAATCTAACGGGGCTGCTGCACACACACACACGCACACACACTCTCTGTCCGCTACAGGTGGCTCAATCCGAAGAGCTGCAGCCTCCCACTGCATTAAAGCCTTTGCTCCCTCCTCTGATTGGCCGCCTCCAGCTGCCAGTCATCATTACTGTACCCGGATCTCCGCCTCATCCGGTGCTCCAGCTGTAAAGCCATCAACAAATGCAGAAGAAAGACACTGTTCAATAAGAGGCTATTTTCAGCTGCTTGTTGACACAGAGTGGGACAAAGTGCATTACCTCTCTCAAGAAACAACTTGGCCGTGGCACCACAAAAATAAAGATATTACAGCAAAGACAAATTTGACCATCATAAAATAATTCACGGTGAGAATATAGTACTTGACATGTGATGCAGCTACACTTACTTTGGCAGTCCTGTAAGAGGGACTGTAACTATTTCAGCACATTAGTTTGTAGCTAAACGAGAAGCCCGACATGCTGATGTTTGGCAGGTATAGTTCATTTATGATTTTGACACCATCAGTAAGTCAATTGGTTCACTGGGTACGATCTTCTGGGAACATGAATGATTGAATATGGCATCCGAAACAGGAAAAGGACAGCACTTTTGTTTCCTCATGTTTTCTCCATGTCTCAAAATACCATAAAGAATGACATCACCATGAACTTATTGAAACCTCTATTGTAAAGTAAAATATGTCCTTCTGCTGTGCACACCAAAGGAAATTCCAGTCATATTTGAACAGTTTTATCATATTTACATTGTCTATTTGTAGTTTGGGCGATGGACGTCACACAATGACCTATCCAAAATCCAAATAACACAAAGTTTTATCAAATACAGTCAAGAAAACCCTTTCAAATATCCAGTTTAATTTTCACAAAGCCCATACACCTGATTTGCCCACCAAAACACTATTTATTTTAATTCACAATACACTATCTCAATTACCCAGAATTCCCAGGATAATTACTGTAACATTCATTTACTTCTTTTTGATTTGTCATACTTTTAATTACGCCCTCCTCTGCTGGTTTGTATTAAAGTCTGGCTTTCTAACAACGTCATCAAGCACCAGGTCACCTTGACTTTGAAATGAATTTGATTTCTATGCAGTTAAAATTCAACTTAATGAGTTATGTAATATATGTTTGATATTCAAACAAGTGATGTGAAACAAACAAATGCTTATTAATAAGGTATAATGTGGTTATTAGTGGTGTATTCATTTGTTTGGTTGACATAGCTTTGAGAATACACAGGTTTATCAAAGAATGCCATCAGCGTTCCCTGTATGAGATTTTTTTTCTGGATTCAGGATTCATATCATCCAAAAATGGGAACACAAGAGTACAAACTCCTTCAGAACGAAAACATAATAAACCCTCGATAATGTCATCCATTTCCTTCATGCTTTTATTATGGACTTCTAAATGGGCTTGACCATTTCAGGTTAAATAGGCTTTGTTAGGAAATACAGCTCCTTAAAAAAAACATTTTGTTGTATTTTCAGTGGATATGCAACCTCTGAGACAATCTTATGAAAAAAACATGCAGCTACTGACAGACCCTTGTTATGAGCTCCACTTGAATTGGGTGCTTAAAAGTTCAGTTTGTCCAATACAGAAACTTTTTTTCCCCACTTAAACCTTGATAGAAGGTAGAAGGTAGAAGTCCTACATGTACTGTAGTTTTGATTTTATTTGAGGTTTTGAGAGCACCTCCGCTGACACAGTTTGTAATACAAAAAGGGTACAAAACATTACATTTGGAAAAGTCAAACTCAGTAGAATCTGATCTTTATAAGGCCTACAAACTGTAACATCGCAACTAAGTCAGTGACATTTGTCTTTATGAAAAACTACATCCACAAAACTTAGGATAATACACTGACGTCTGAAAATCATGAATGAAACTATGAAAACAATAATAATATCAATGAAAAACTACTATTTCAATTCTCCTCTTTGCAGATGATGCAATAATTTTGGGAAATTGAGAAGAAACCGATTGAGTCTTCATAGTATGTCTAGCATATATTTGTCAAAATATTTAGATTGTTATTCAATAAAATCTTCATCAACCATTTAGCAGTCGATGAAATAACATGCTAGAATTCGTAAAAGTATGGCCACGGCTGACATTGGTGGGCCTACTAAGGACCAAAATATTATGCAAAATCCAGGTGTGCCAGGTGATTCGACTTCTTGAGGTTTACAAGGGTACTGGAAAATTTGCATCTTTTAACATCTTTTAAGTTAGTAAGGTCATCTCCATGCTATAGCGTCACTATTAACGAGTGATGAAGACAGTAAACATGTTATAACTCTAATCCTGTACTTGTTCATTAGAAAAAAATGAGTAAGAGGAAATTTGTTTTTAATAACTGTACAGAAGGGTGACTTAAAGCGTTAGTAGGTCATCAGTCGATAAGCTTGTCCTCCTACAAGAACACGTTAATAAAGAGCTGTCACAAGCTCTCCAAACCTGTACCAACTTTTGATGACTAAAATAGCTGTGGTCAAAGATCCTGGTTCGACTCTTGTGTTCAGACCAGCATAATCGTATCATATCTGAGCTACTATCTGTTTTTCACACCTCAGATCACCACAGAATTATGATTAAAGCCCTCATACATTTATATAGGGGTCATTTATGTCCTGTTTTTGCACCCTTATCTATCTCTTTCATGTGTGTTGTTCTCCTCCTGTCTTTTCCTTAGAATTTTTCTTTCTTTGGAATTTTTTTGATAACGTTTTATTACACACCGCATTTTATTACATTTGTAGGCAATGCACGTCAAACGGTAAAATAGTAAACAGTAAAAATGTTTAATACGTGATCAAATGAAGCCTGAGACTCTGTGGCATTATCACTTTGGAAACAGTATTGATGAAGGCCCAGCAGGTATCTTTGAACTAGGTCAGCCAACATAAAAAATCCTGATTGATTATGATGGAAGTATTTTCTCTGAAGCTGAGACATACGGGCGATTATTGTTTGACTAAGTGGATTAGTCAATGTGTAGTGTTCAGCAGACACACACTTCAAACACACTGTATACACACACTGAAAGTGCTTGTACTTGAATAAATAACGTCCTCATTAACACAATAAAACTCATGATACTTGACATCACGACAAATTTGATGCATTGTTTTTCAGCTCTTAAAATCTCACATTTGACACGTTTTTTTTTTATTTTTAATATGTTTCATGATATATGTTGTATGTACTCTTAACCGTGCATGCTTAAGAGTGTACAGTGCAGTAAAATGCTACTATTAACTACAGTAATAACATGGCAAGAAGAATTTATAAATGTAAAATATTACCAAACTTGACACACTATCAAGGAAGTATTTTTCCCTGAAGTCTGTATGAATCCTGACAGGTTGTGTTATTGTTTAACCAAGGAGTGGACTATCTGAGCATAAACACACACACACACACACTCTGCCAGCCTCGTTCTTATCTCATGCAAATACTTGGGAACGCTGCAACATTTTTCAATACCTTGTGTTGATTTTCAGCCTGGCAACCACCAGGAATAATTCCAGGGGCCTTTCGGTGTTGACACAAGTGTGTCTTATTTCAGGGCTGGATTCTGGGAAAAAAGTTTGTCACTTTTAATATTGTGCAAGGTCATTTTTATTACCATTAACTTTTATTTTCTCGTGTTGAAAGATTACTTTATCATCAGCTGTCACTTAAAGCAAATAAATTTGAGGAGATGATGCTTTTTTGAACTAAAGTCAAAAAAGTCATGAATCATTAACTGTTTCTGTATGTGTTAACCATGTTTACACGTGCCAATATGCTCACAGTGGCGATGTTAACAATTGTTGAGCAGGTATAATGTTTGCCATGCTTAATGTCTTGCATGTGAACATTTATTAGTTAGACATTAACACAAAGTACAGCTGAGGTTGTTGGGAACATCATTAACTTTACAGGGATTTTGTCGTAAACTTAATACATTCAAATCCTGGTGGTGCAAGTTGAAAAAAAAAAGATTCATCAGAGCTGTTTTAGAGAAATTATCTTAAGAGATGTGAGTGTCTAAATTTTGTGGCAATCCATTTAATAGCTCTCCTCAAAACCACAAATATGAACTTCACTTGGCACCAGAGGAAACGTCAGTAGGATTCATCTGTGCAGAATTTCATCGCAATCCATCAAAGGGACATACTGACCCACCAATGGACACAAAAATACTTATTTGCATTCTTTATTCAATTCATCTAACGAATGACTAACGTTACAGCATCATTAAAACTCACTCCCCTTTTTTATTGCTGTCTTCCCCATTCACTATCTCCCTGCGCACACAACCCAGCATGCAGCCTCTTCCCAGCTTTGAAGATAAGAACATCATGCACGTCACTCTCACATCCACTCTGTCAACAGACCTGCGACCTCAGGAAGGAGACAGAGGCGGCCGAGGACCAGAAAGTCCACTAACTGGCTGTTTGGCAGGTCTCCCGCAGGGTTAACTCAGTGTCTGTTGTGGTGAGTCCAGCCAAAAAAAAAAAAAAAAAAAAAAAAACTCCTTGACATTCAGCTCAGGGAATACAGAGTACTGTTTTACGGCCTCCATTTGAGCAACACAGCTCCTTGGTCACTTAATAAAATCACGTCACATTCCTCCCAATCACACCCTTTTATGGCCTGATTCCTCATCTTCCACTGTACAATGTGCTTATCGATACTGACTCACGACTGACTAAATATGTAGAAAGAGGTCTAACTCATAGAAAATCATAGAAAAGTCATTTATTAACTATATGAGACAGGATGGGCAGCAGACGCACAGAGTGTTTTGGGCGTGCACCAAAGTATGTGAAGATTTTCAAATTCAAAATGACATGCAGGTTTTATTCGGCGGTGACAGGAAGACAACTCACTTCTCTTTCTGGTTTAAGGAAGCAAATTAATTCCCCAGAGTGATACGCAGAAGGAAATGAGAGGAGAGAAAAGTCACCTGTGCGTGCAACGAAGTCAGAGGTTAAACTCATTTGGACACGTGGCAGCGCTCGTTGAAGCTTTCTCTGGTTGGGTGGTGGGGACTGATGTTTCTCTGATGGTCATCTTGTAATATTCAGTCACTTCTTTATATATTTACTTAACTCTGATGCCCTATGGTCTTTGAAGTATCTATATTTATCTGGGATGTTTTCTCTTAATTTGTAAGCCTAAGCATAAAAACATAATGAATTAAGCTAGGAATATAGCAGTCAAATATTTATTATATTTTATATTGTCTTGGTGTGTATGCATTTAATGAAGTCTTGTTTATCCAATGTTGATGTCATATTAAGTCGCAGAACAGGTCTTTAAATTCACCTAACACCAAACATTCAGACAACTTAATGTATCATAAAGGACGTGGCCCAAATAAACAGTACGCTGGTGGGGGAAAAAAAATGACTTTTAGATATTAGAAAGTGGATGAAAATGGAGAAGCCAACATTTGAGGGTTTGGTAAATAACATGGAGACAGTATTTGCAGAAAAAAAAGTGACTTTTAGGTCAAAAGTTTGTTGCAATCTGGGTTCAAAGTGGATCATCACTAGAATAAACTAGGAATGACTAACTGAGACTCAGCAGAAATTAATAATATATGCATTAACTTACTTTTCCAGTGGTGCTTACATAAGTTTTGTTTTCATCACTACTGACACTCAGAGTTCATCTTCAGGGAGATCACTGAAAGGAAACATGATGTAAAATGTGTGTTCTTAAAAACACAGAAATTGGGGAATGTGTACTGAACTGACCCATTATTTAAAAAAAAAAAAATGTAAAAGATTTTTAAACTGGAACAAAGAAAGACTCATTTGAAGGTAAAGTTTAAGAATTTGTGCTGCATCCTGAAACACTGGCTCTCAGGTCAGTTTTTTATGAGGTGTGATGTGATTTAATAGGAGTGAACGTAAACCACCCGGTCCATTAAGCCCTTGTCTTAAAAAAGAAAAAAAGAAAGATTTGCTCCATTTCTCTTAACCCCAGACCTCTTGAATGAGACAACGATCTGTAAGGCCGGCCTCAATCAGAAAAAAGAAACTTGTCATAAATTCAAGCCAAGATGAAGTTGAAGTTGATGTTTGATCAATAAAATGTAAAGACAAAGCTGCACAACCATTAAAACAGAGTCATAATTACTTGATAAGCATTAAAGCACACTTGATCTACATTAGCTGTTTGATACCGCCAAAGCTAAAAGGCCGACAGCATCTGGGTTGTAGAGAAACGTCACCACCCAGTGGTGGAAGAAAATACAGCAACATTAAGCTTTAGTAAGCCTCTTATGTGCTGCCAAACACTAACATGCATGGTTACATTATGAACGACAAATCACATGCAGTAAAACGATAAACTACCAGCTCTGATAACATGACACTGTAAACACACAAATGCCTTTGTCTAATGCATCAACATGTTTAACACCACTTCCTACATAAAGTAAGACAGTAAGAGCTTTTGATAAGTTTTTTTTTATTGTTTTCTCCCTAATCAGTTTTAAATTCATTGGACAAGTAGAGTCTTGTGAGACACGTCACAAGAACCTGAAAGAACATAAAAATTGGAAGATATCATCAGCTACAAAATTTGGCGGTGATAAAAAAAAAAAAAAAAAGGGGGGGGAATGAGGGGGAGTAGTAAAATAAAATGTATAAAGGGGGTCAAAATTCAGTAAAGTAAGATTTAGTGTTCTGTACATTTTCTTTGTAAACAACAAGCATATTGAAACAATATGGCAAATCAGATGTGGCTAAACCGAAGAAACTGAACACTGGTTGGCATGACAGAGTTACAGAAACCCTTAACTGACATCTTAATAGGTCTCGTAAATGTCATGTACACAAATGTTTCAAAAATAGTCGCGCAGAAACATGACATTTGTTTTTACATATAACAGCATCTCTGCTACATATAATCAAACCTTCACTCCTTTGTCCCTGGTTTACTGTGATATGAGGTATATGCGAGGCAAATTCCTTTTTATGCCTCCACCGTTACAACATGGCAACGTATTATTTAAGATATTACAGCATTGCATCCACTCTGCCACGTTTAATGATTGCTTAAAACAACAGGCCATCGGGGGCGTAAAGGGTATAAAGACTCATTCTGCAGAGTAATATCACTTCCAGCACTCAAGGCCAGTTGTAGCAATGGAAGACAGCGCAATTATTGTTGTCTTTACAATAAAAAAACAAAAACAAAAACAAAACAAAAAAAACGTACAGCATAAATACATTTAAAAAAATCAGCATGAATTTACATTTAACATTTACTAGACAATATCTTCTTGCACCCGTACTTCTCAGGAATAGGCACCCAATTATTTCTAACGGGACATATATGCTTGGTACTGCCAGCACACATGAGACATCTATTTTTTTTTGGGTCAGCCTTTTTTTTTTTTTTTTGCTTGTAACGCATACGGCTGCCACGGTAACAGCTCAGGAAAACACTAACACGTTTGTCATCAAATTCGATAAGAAAGCTGCTAAGTTGGGTAACAAGTTAAACTAAAACTAGGGGTTTGAATTACATTTACATTATCCCGATTAAACGTTACTTTAAAAGCCGCACCCTCCCTCCCTCCCTCACATCCTAAACCCTTCCTAAAAGTATGGAGAAAGAGAAAATGTTAATGAAAAATCCCAATTTCACGTCACCCGACTCTCCCACCCTCCCCTCGTCACCCACCAGCCCCTATAAACCATGCTACCCAAACAAAGGGTACCACCCCCCCACCCCAAATCATACATCCAGAAAATGTTCAACCCAGAAACCCATCTGCATATGCCCAAACAACACATCTCTGCCAAAAAGCCAGTCCATTCCTGACGTTTGAGCGTCGATGATCCGACGGGGACTTTACTCGATGTAAGAAAACGGCTCAAAGTGCTAATTGGATTCTTTTAAAGAAAATAGGAGAACTGAGGAAGAAGTGGGGGGCGGGAAAAAGGGGGAGGCCATTCTATCGCTGTCCAATAGCAACCTCTATTGGCCAAAGAAAAGCCCTAACATCACTTTTGTTCTCCGAAAATATACCAAGGACAACATTTTACCCCCCCGAACCAGCCCCCATTCTTCCTCTACTTCAACTGGTGGTTCCCCAGAATGATTAAATCTGTTATTTTACATTAATATATATTCTTATAAATATATATAGATATATATATGGCCCTTATTGAAGAAAACATGAGTTTCACATTGACACGAAAGTACCATAATCTCTATTTAGCCAAGTAGAAAGTGTTTTCAGTGCTCAAGTGAGCTGGCAGCAGTCTGTTTATGTCACACTCATTCAACAAGTAATAAAACATAAGAAAAATCCTCTTTGAAATCGCAAACTTAAAAACTTCTGAAGGGTGCTCACTGCACCTCGCAGGCTTCTCATTTTCCACGTTTTCCTGAGTAATACTTTCAGCCATGTAACAGACAACATTTTTTTTTTTTTTTTTTGCTATTTCAATTCTGGGCTATTCCCTGCCATCGTGGTTATTTTCATTATTATTTTACAAATGAAAGTTGATTGCTCAAACACTTCATCCTTGGAAGAGAAATAAGTCCGGTGCTACTCTACGCTTACTTAAAAAGTACTTTTAATTCATGATTAATGACCAGACCTAGTGTCACTAATATGACAAGAATAAACAGTTAATACATATTTAACTTAAAAATAACAGATACTTGCAAAAAAAAAAAAAAATGCATTTGCAGGAAGCCTCGCAGGCTTATTGTGGGGAGAGAAGTGGGCACAGTATCAGTATAATTAAAAGAAAGATGTCACTTAAAAAAATAATAATAACAATAATAACAATAATAATAATAAAATAGGAGCACTAAAAAATTAAAATCAGAACATCAACGTTAACAACAGAGTGTTCTGTCCCTCTCATGCTCTCATCTGTAGCTTTGGCTTGTTGTAGTTTTGGAACCTGTACTTACTGGCTCATTGACATCAGATAACAAACTACTATACCCTGAGAATTCAGACACAGGCGTCCGTATCCTGTGATCCACCTCCCCGCCAGAGTCAGTGCCATAAGACAAGCCACGGCCGTCTGACTTGAACTGGGAGCCAAAGGCCTGGGCAAAGTTTTCTATCTGGTAGGAAGGCTTGGAGGAGTCCAGAGAGGCCAGGTCCTGCGAGGGGGCCAGAGGGTAGACCGCCGTGCCGTTCTTGACCGGCGGGTGGTCCTTCTGGCTGCTCAGCTCAGATGGGCTGATCTGGTAGGAGGAAGGGGGGGTGGAGGAGTGCTGCTTTTCCATCTGGTCGGTGAGCTCCTGAGAAGGGGTGAGTTGCTGGTGCGTGGAGGCCTCCAGGCCGCTCAGGTGGAAGCTGTGCTGTGGTGAGGAGCCCGTCAGCATCGCAAAGTGAGACTTTGGCACAGAGGAGGGCAGCGAAGGCGAGGCCACCGACTGGCCAAACCCACACTCCAGTGGGGACGTAGTATAGATGTTCTTGTCGGCATAGAGGGGATTCCCCTGGTGGGAACTGGTATATGGTCCTGAGGCAGGAGGCCCGGGGCCCAGGGGAAAGCTGGCACTGTGGCTGGTGCGCTCTAAAGCCTGCAGCAGAAAGCGAGAGTATTCGTGCATCATGACAGTCTTGTCTCCAGATGGGCTGGGGGTGTTGGTGTGGTGGACGATGTCCGGGCCATTGGTGGAGGCGGAGTGCAGCTCCACGTGCTGGTCGCTCATGTCGAAGTGGACGTCGTGGTGTGAGCCCTCAGGTTTCTGGGCGTAATGGTCGAGGAGGCTCTGCAGCACCTCATCTGGGATCCCGGACTTGTCAAGACTCAGAGGCGCGTCGCTGTCCATCACGCCGGAAACGACACCCTGGATGACGGACTGCTGGGAAGACAAGTGACCAATGCCGACATCGTACTCGCCGCTGGTTCCTCCCACCGCCACCGGCCCTGATGAGTTTGCATTGTTTGCTGCATGAAGGTAGCGTCTCTTCTTAAGGAACTGCATGGCGTCGTCATAGTTGCTGCTGGGGGGCCCTACTTTAGTCCTCCCGTTACCCTGCATGAGGCCGAGGCCATCCATGCCCCCGCCCTGCTCCAGAGAGCCTTTGTCTTGCCCCAGACCCGCTTTGTCCAGGCTCTTACGATTGGCCTTTTTGAACGCCATCTTTGGGGCTCGGCCGTGTTGGCCCTGCTGCATGCTGGGTCCTGGCTCAGTAGAGGAAGATACTGTTTGATTCTCCATCGAATACTCGTGGATGCTGTAGCCTCCAGATACAGCCTCGTGAATGTGCGGCACCCTCGTCCCTCCTCCGTCGCCCTTCTTCTTCTTGCGCTCGCCTCCCTCTCCAGAGTTTTTGGACCTCCCCTTCTTCCTCCCATTACTCCCAGCATTTCCCTGAGTGATTCCATAGCTGCCATGTCCCATGTCCACACAACCCAAGTCCATCATCCCGGGATCCAGCCCCTTCTTTATGGCATCTCCGCAGGTTCGCTTGTGCTTAAGCAGTCGGTCTGTCCTAGAAAAATACTGAAGGGAACAAACAACACGTGTTGTATTTAGAGTCATTTTAAAGTTCTTCATATTTTGGTATCAAATAAGATCGTCTGAGCAGCTCACTCACCTGTTGGCAGGTCTCACATCTGTACGGCTTTTCTCCGCTGTGCGTCCTCTTGTGTCTCTCCATGTGGTACTTCTGAATGAAACGCATGTTACACTGGTCACAGCTGAATGGCTTCTCTCCTGACACACAAAAACAACAGCGCTCTCGGTTAGTCGATATTAGAAGCACACGATGACTTGCAGGTTGAATCGGGCTCTTTGGTGATATATATTTGGTCTCGTGTCACTCACCACTGTGGATTTTCTCGTGTCGCTGGAGAAGGTACTTCTGAATGAAACTCATGTTGCACTGACTGCATCTGAAGGGCCTCTCACCTGAAATGAAACCCCAGAGATTTATAACAGTTATAATGGTGCATCCCTAGATGGTTTATTACCCTTCTGTGATAAGATTCACTCATTTATGAAATCATACAAGTACCTGTACAATATAATGAAATCCAATGCAGTGATTTTTGTGATTTCACAAGTGTTGATTTGTCATCATCATGATCATGATTCTTCAGGCTGTAGTCAAACCAGCACTTCACAAACTCTTCGACAAAAGCACTGGGTGTTGCAGTGGACTGCATTGTATTTCACAGGTGTATGCCATCATGTTCATTCCTGTTCTTGTGTTTTAATGCTGGACTGGTGAATAAAAACTAAAATTAAATCTCTGAATCCATAAGAGGTCTGAACTTAGAGAACCTTTTTCTTATCACATAATTAAATTTAATAGCTATAAATGTGTTTTTATAATATAAATATATTAATATTTATCAAGATGTGAAAAGAGCACAAACTAAAATGGACCATACAACAGATGCTTCATCAATCTGGAAGCCATAAAAACCTAAATAATAAAGAACCAAATCGTGCCTGACCTCTAGCTGATGTTCAGTTATGATAAATCTATTTTTTATATCACTGAACCTTTGGTTTTCTGACAAACGCAATCATCATGTGACAGCTAATCATCCTTCACACACACACTAAAGAGAATAAATACAGAATACAAAAGTGATTCTCAAACTGTGTGGAGTAAGGCCAAGGAAGGACTTACAATTTGGCACAAATTAAATAACACTCAGCAGTACATCAATGTAGGTCCTTCTGAAACTTTTTTTTTATCCTCCCTGGTAGTTAATAGCCAACACACATACTTTGTCTCAGGTGGTACACTTGACTAGGACAGCACAAAAACATATCCATAGATGTTTGTTTTTTATAAACACCTCTTTTCCGTCACTACACCTCACTCTAGAAATATTTATTTACTCCTCAGTACAATTACAGCTCCAAGAGCAGCAACCTCTCACTAGATTCTTGTAACAACTTGCGTTAGTCTCATGTTTTACCTAAAAAAACTCACGTTTCAATGCCTTTGTTCATCATCTGTGACGTTAAAAAAAAAAATCACTTTTCCACACAAATGTGCGTTCAGGTGAAAGTTCAGTTATAAAATTCTAGCACACAACAGACCGTCCCTCCAGGGCTGAGAGCATATGGGCAGCGAAGAGAAACGAGTCATGCTGATTCAGTCATAGTTTGACCACAAGACGTGGTATGTAAAAGTTTACATCTTGCCATGTTGCTATCCTGTGCTACTCTGTACAGTAATGCAGCAAAGCAAGGCAGTGGTTCGACTCAGGGGTTCCTCGACTGATGATTCAAATCGATGTTTAGGATTTAGCCCTACATCTGAAGACGTGAAACAAGACTCACCCATTTTCTCTTGTGATACCGATTCTGATTGTGATACCGTGCAAAAAAACAAAACGTAATACAATTCCACATGGAGATGCACACGTAGGATAAAAAAATATGAGCGTCACAGTGAAAGTTTGCACAGCACAGTACCTGTGTGAATGAGGACATGTCTGCGCAGGTGATAGGAGCTTCTGAAGGATGCAGTGCAGTGCTCACAGATGTGAGGCTTGGTTCCCGGCGACAGGCTGCCTCCATCTGCATCCAGCATCATCGATTGCTGGAGAACAACAGAGAAACACGGGGGTAAGATTCAGACAGCTGTCATCAATATCATCTGAATACATTTAAAGGATCAGTTCATACAGGTCATGAGTAGACGTTTAATGACATTTCTTTCTACCAATGTAAAAATTATTTTCTCAGGCAATTACTAATGCATTCAGTTTTTATTGACAAAAAAACAGATTATTTATTTTGAGCATAAAAAAAAAAAAAACATTGATATACTTTTCTTCACTTGTTTGTGTTCATAAGTCATTTCCTGTGTGCATGAATGGTTCTTTGGTAAGGACTTAAAATAGCAAAATAATATTAATATATGACAAACCTTTGCCTCACTTCGCTTCTTTCTTGGTTTACCCTCCTGTCCATCACCATTTGACCTTCGACCTTTTCTCCCAGTGGGCTCCTTTCCTAACTGACTCGGCAGCTGTGAGGATGACAAAGGGAGATGGAGCGGGCCGTGAGAGCGAGCCACGACAAGGAAGGCACTTGATTGAGGGTTAAGGGCCTTTGGTCTGTAACTATCACGCAAACAAGTCTGTGTTTGTTGTTAATGCAAACAAACAAAACACTTGGAGGATGTCTGGTGATTGTCTGTTAGAAATTCACTGTGCACAGTGTGGTTCTGCTGGGTTAAACAACAATGTTTTAAATTTACAGCCCCCCTATGTATTAGCAGCCTGTAATTCACTGTGAGAGCCTCTCATCTACTGTTCCAACCAAAGAAATGGACAAAGTGCGCCCCTCAAATGTTCAACCTAACATTCATAAGTGTTAGTCTTCACTTCATCACAAACCGTCTAAGGTATCAATTCAAGAAGGAAGAAAATAGGTTCCCGATTCCCCTCTTTCATCTTCATGTTTACAATCCCGCACTGCCGTTTCTCTCTCAGATAACATGCTGCACTTCAGTGCCATATGGAGACGGGGTAAATATGGGTGCACCTGCTGTTCTCAAAATCAGCCCTTTTCCAGGGCCGGGTGGATGAAGGAAAAAAAAAAAAAAAAAAGCCTGCATGTGTTGTGTTAAGATAAAATCCTCAACATGAAATTGTCCTTGAGTAGGTAATAACAAAAAACTGGCACAGTGAAGACTATAATTCATTCTGGTTTTTAACAAAGTTGCATCTAGAGGCCTGATGACCTCCGATTCCCAGCTATTGTTAGAAGTGTGTGGTTGTGTGCATTTCTATTTGAATGAGCACAAAAGACGTCTGAAATGAAGTGCAAGCTCAAACAAGACAGCTGTGTCCTTGCCATGACGTTTTCATTCACGCTGAGGCTGGATGACATCATCCTTCTACCCAGAAAGAGAAACAGAGGGAGGGGAGGGGGGGGCTTTTATATTTTGCATCTTGGGCCATCAGTAGATTTATGTCACCACAGCCAGTTTCTCACAAGCCTCTCTGGCTCCTCCCTCTCAGGCTTTTAAAATATGAGCTGCTTGAAAACACAGGAGGGCTGCTTTTTTACGGGACAAACCAACCTAAAATAATTAGAAATTTAATATTTATATATTTTTTAACTAAACCTGGTGTCTTTCGCAAATGTCTGATTCAACTTTGATAATGTCAACAAAGACAGAAACCTTTAAGCTAATCACAAAATAATGCAGAAATTGTTTTCTAGCTGGATCTCCTGCAGAAAAGTGTTTAAAACCAAAGCCACTCTATCAATGATGCGTTGCATTTATCGATATATTGAATGCAATAGTATGTGTCTAAAAGAAATGAGATAAAGGTGCTGGGAGAGGGTGTACCTATGGAGGGCTCCTTACTTTGAAAGGAAATTTAAACTGGCGGTGACATATTATCTGATATGTCGATTTTTTACATTTAACCCTCTCTGCGTTAGGGTTGCATTTGTTTAATAAATAAATAAATAAATAAATACACCATACACCATAAATGTCATAATGACAAAACACCACATTGAATCCAGTGACGTGATAATGATTTTTCATTAAAAAAATTCTAAATCACTGCAAAATGTTTGTGTTTATAGTAATTTGTCGCTATTCAGCATATGTGTAAATGTTTGATTGTGAGTATTGAGGCAGGTGCTCCTAAGAGAGAAACATGACCTAAACCGCTAACAGGACATCACTTGTAAACTCCCTTAGAGCTGCGGAGAGAAATCAAACATTTTCATTTTCTCTAAACAATGCCAGACGATAGTAAAAAAAGAAAATAGAAAAGATATTAAGTCTTAGTAATATGAAGTCGAGAGAAGCAGCAGATCCTCACACTGACGAAGCTGCAGCCTAAGAAAGTCTGTAGTTTTTACATGAAAATGAACTTAATTGACAAATCAGTTATGAAATCTATTATCTGCCGCTTGTTTCAGCTACAGACTTGGTTAATAGGTGAAATGTAATTTAAAGGAATTATCCACACTTGACAGCACAGCCATTTATTCAGATATAAACTCTCCATCACACTCTGATTTCCCATCAGTGGTACTTACGGCGCCCATGTTGAGGTCGTGGACCATCAGGCTCTGGTTGTTGCTGACTGTCACCTCCAGCAGCTCTGTGCTCTTCCCCAGTTGCCCTCCTGGGTAAAGTGGCAGGCGATAATCATGCTCCGACAACTTCTCCTGCTTGATACCCATGGTGTGAACGTAGTCTCCCACCCCCACACACCCCATACGACCCCCCTGGGAGCCCATGCTGCAGTCGGGCGAGTCGCGCTCCTTCTTGAGGATCATTTCTTGCGGAGGAAGATCCTGCATGACGGAGTGGGCGGCCAGCCGGGTGAAGCTGGTCACCGGGGGGAGGTGGCTGAACATAATCATGCTGGAGCCGAAATTGGAGTCCATGCTCCCGTTGGAGCGCAGGAATTCATTGCCTAGTTTGTCTTGAATGATGCTCATGGTGGATGCCGGCGGGCAGGAAAACTACGGGGTGGCAATCAGTCTCATCCTGTGAGGGACAAAAAAACCAACACAAGTCGATGTTATAACGCGCTGTTTTATGGAAGATGTATGACTGGCGATGAAACTATGAGGATCCAGATTGATTGCAAGTTATGGAAACACAAATAATAGCCAACAGACAACAATAATGGACGCAGTTGAGCTCGGTCTTCAGGAATCAGTGTCACGGTCCCTGATCGCATAACTGATCGCTAAGTCGGATTAAAAAGGATGGTTTGTGGGTCAACAAAGGGCTACAGTCTGGCACGCTGACAAATGGAAACAAGCAAAACACTGGAGCGACACCGTCAGAGTCTCTCTGGTGGGCGGCGGCGAGCGCGTTCAGTATTTTACGGGGCACCAAAGGTCACCGCAGCTACAGAGCTAGACACAACACGAGATGAGGACGGGAGAGAGAGGATTGAAGTTGTTCGTTAATCTGTTTGATGGGCCTGTCTGACCCAGTCATCCTATTTGCATGAGCTTATCTGCCAATGAGAGTGCACACAGACTGCATTAGAAAGACTGCTGGTGTAATTATGCGAGGGCCGCTGCATAAACAGATCAAGTGTTTTGTAATAACTCTGAATTAGACAGAGCTGGTCGCAATGTGGTGATGTTTTGCGACCAAATGCAATACATGGATGTAGGTAAATGCAAGAAAGGCGTCTCTTTAAAGCTCAATTCCACTTTTTTGTCATTAAAGTTGCATTAAAATAATATTCAGATGCCCTGCAATGATCTTTTGTAGGAATGAATTCAGCTCATGAGTGCCCTCAGCTCAGATGGGATGGTGTGCTAACCCTTCCTTAGCTGACACAAAGACAACTTTAAAAAACAAAAAGGCACAAAACAAGACCTCAGCAGAGTTAAGCTTTCTATAAAAACTAGTTTAAAAAAAGCAGATCTGCAGCTCGGTGTGTGCACGTACACTCTCAAAATAAACCCCCTCACCAGGCTCGATCTTCGTTGTGTGCAATTAGCCACCAAAGCTAACCATCAGGCTAACCACTCTTGTGCGGGGCCCTTCTTCTTTGTGATGCAGGATCAGGCAATAATTAATACGGCCATGCAATAACAGCGGATCTGAGGCTGACGAGCAGCAAAGCGAGCGGCGTGACCGAGAGCCAAACGCGTGTGGGGGGGGCTCGGTGCCTCCTTTTATCACCCAAATCTATTTCAAAACGACCCAGCAGAGCGAGTTTTTGCACTTTTGGATGAATTTAAAGCGTTCAGAGGCTTTTTGGATGTCACCACACGCACATACGTCACACAAGACATGAGCAAAATCTGGAGCAGCAAAAAAAAACACATCCAAGGACGAACAAAACCCGAACAAAACCACCTCTCTTTCTCCTCTCTTCGGGGGTTATTCCGTCCTCTTTCTCAGCCGGTGTTTGGCTTCGTTTCCCGGACACTGGAGCCGGCTGTCGACACAAGCATGACCCCAAAACAAACGGCCCACGCAACTCCTGCGAACAATGATGCTCCTCCGGTTAGCCGAGTCGGCTAACTCGGTGAGCTAGCTAGCAGCGGCGCTTTGTCCGTCCCGTGCGCGCAGTTTCCACCCGCTGAAGTTTTATTTATTTCTTTTTTTAAAGCTGGGGGTTTGTTTTATTTTTTTGTTGAAGTGGTCTTACCGGTGCAGGACCATGACCCGCTGCTCTGGCTCGCCTAGTTCACCCTCGGGCCGTCCGCGTCGTTATTTAGAGCCAAAACATTGTTCTCCCGCAGCTGCTGGGCTCTTCCATCTTGGCTCGGCGCAGAGGATTCTGGGTCCCGCAGCCGGACGCGTCCTGAGCACAGACGCAATTAAAAAAAAAAAAAAATCGTCGTCATCATTATTATTATTCATGATTAGTAATATTATTTCTCATTTATTCAGATTGTTTACTAAAATATGCATAATTATAATATTTATTCTCTGCAATCCTGAAACACATATATCAATGTATGTATAGTAAATAGATGCATCAGAATCAGGTTTATTGTTCGGTCTCACACGAAGGATTTGCATCAAAAGTCAAGTCAAAGCATGGAAAAATAAAAGAGCAAAGCAAGCATGGACTGTGCAAAAGTTACAGGATAAAGTGTAAAGAATATGTGCAATGTGAATTATTATTATTCACGATTTGTGATATTCTATATCACGTATTTAGGTTGTTTATTAAAAGAATACTTATTTTCTGCAATCCTGAAACCCCGATTATGGATATATTTATGCATCAGAATCAGGTTTATTGTTTTTTCTCATACAATGTTTTTGCATCAAAAGTCAAATCCCTCCCATTATTATGTTCCATAATAAAAAAAGAAAGAAAATAAAAGTGCAAATCAAACATGGAGTGTGCAAAGTTTACAGCATACAGTGAAAAGAATATGTGCAATGTGCATTATTATTGTTTATGAGTAGTAATATTCTTTATCATGTATTCAAGTTGTTTATTGAGAATATATGTATTCTTTGCAAATCTGGAACGCAGAAATGGATGTAGTTATAGTAAATACATGCATCAGAATCAGGTTTATTTTGTTTTCTCATATGCAGTGTTGACTTTTGCTGCATCATAATAAAAATAGCGTGGGAAAATAAAAGCACAAAGCAAGGACACATTGTGCAAAATTTTCACCTAGTGAGTGTGCAAAAGGTCACAGCATAAAATGTCAAGAATATTAGCAATGTGCATTATTATTCATAATTAGTAATATTCTTTATCATGTATTCATGCTATTTGTTTAAAGTATATTTATTCTCTGTAATCCTGAAACACAGATATGAATGTAGTTGTACTAAATATATGCATCAGAAACAGGTTTATTGTGTTTTTCATACAAGGGATTTAACTTGGTGTTTTGGTGCACCATAATGAAAATAGCATGGGAAAATAAAAGCACAAAGCAAGGATGGGATGTGATGTGCAAATTGTTGACCTGTGAGTGTGCAAAAAGCCACAGGACAAAGTGTAAAGAATATGTGCACTATATCATTATCATTCATGATTAATAACACATGAAACACACATGAAAGCACATCCACTCTGTTATCATTGATATACATTCTCTCTGTACTTCATACTGGGAAATTTAGCATATTTCATGATCAGTATTTTTCACATTACTGCACAAACTGCACAGCTCTTTCATTTCATTAAAAAAAACAGATATACTGTACATATTTAATATTTTTTTCCATAGTTTTATTGTCATTTCTATATATTTTAAAGTTTCTTGGCTTTTGCAGTTCTTGCTATTGTACCGTACTTTCAATTTTTTATACTCTTACTATGTTTATTATTATGTACCAAAGCACAAAGTATTACCATTTTCTTAATGGACCTTATTTGTTTATATTTTAGTACAATATTTACTCTGAAATGTAGTTTAGAGTAGTAGAATATGTAACATCTTAAGTACAATACTTAAAATAGTAAATATTCTTAATTGCTTAAGTTAGAGCTTAGCTTAGAGTTTGCAGTATAGATCATACCAGTGTTGTTTCAGTCAGTAATGAAAGGAAGAAAAAACCCACCTTGAATGGCAGAAGTGAATAAAGATTTCTAACATTCAAATGGCTGTGGCTGATTTCTCCAACTACCAGGAGTCCCAGACCAGCCATTCAGATGATCGTGACAGATGTATTTAGAATTGAAGCTCTCAGATCTGCCGGATGAATGACTATGTATACATCTAAAAGCACATCAGAGTCAGCCCTCGCACCCCCCACTCCTAATTGCCTTTACTAATGAACCAATTAATTCAGAGAGCAGAGCATAATTGAAATGCAGACAGTGGAGTAATGCAAAAAAGGTCAGGGAGGGCATTTTTGATGTGTTCCTTTCATATCTCCCCGATGACGACCCACGGAGCTGACAGCGAGATCTTTAAACTCACTCTCATCTTGGAGTGCTTAAATATGTATGATGGCGTGATGATGGTTGCCTGATGAACTGAGTCTCGAGGAAAATCGGTGATTAGAATTTGAGGATATGAATGTTAAAACCAGGAAAATAAAGGTCATCATCTTACAGTTTGAATGAAACCAAGAAACGGATACTAATCAAGTCATGTTTAGCATCTCTATGGAGGATTTGGGATAAGAATACTGCCTAAATGATTAAGAAATGAATAATGTAATAACATTTGAAAGGAATAATCACCTTGATTGTTTGTAGACTTCAGGCTGACTGAGGACAATGACGTTATGCGTATGTTTTCTTTGGGAATTTAGGTGTTTTAACATCCTGGCAGACTTTCCTCTTTTAATCAAGGAAACACAAACACATAGCATGAAACAGCCCAGCCATGCATGGTTTATAAAACTAAATAAAGATGTTAATGTGAGCAGGTAATTGACATACAGTCACCTATTTACACACCTGGGAGACACAAACCACCATTAGCATTAATACAGAGTTGTGTGTGTGTCCATCTATTAAATGTTTATCCATATTCATAGTCACTCTGGTTTTTGTCTCCACCAACTTCTGAGGGAAATATCTGTCTCTAAGTGCGGCACTATGTCCACCAGCAAGACATTAAATGTGTTTATCTGAAAAAATGGCAACATTATTGGCTGTAAAACCAAAGAAATGAGCTGAAAGATGCTAAAAGAGCACAAAGAGGAACTGCAAAGTCAAGTGACGGCTCCTTGTGTTTTTTGTTTTTTTTTAATTGTCACTGCGACTGACGCACTTTCACATGTAAGTAGACACCTAAGTGATAAATATTAATTATGGCTGCTTGAAGGGAGAAAAGCACATCATCATCACCCATCACCCGATAACAGCAGGAAGAGATCTCAGCTTCTTTCATGTCACTTCAGACCTGTAGCGAAATCCTTTCAAGCTCGAGCACTAATACACGTCAAAGCACATCTCAAGTCACACATAATACAAAGAGAGGACATCCTGTTAGTGGTGTTATTTGAATGTCATGCTCTGAGTCTTATATGTCAGTCTCAGCTAAGGTTAGGAAATGTCACTGTGCGGTTCAAGTTTCCGTCAGTCCCCTCTATCAGCCGGGGTGTTTGGCACATTAAGGTCAGAGACATTACGACTCCCTCATTTTGAGTCACGCCATAACGCAGGAAGGAAAGAAAAAAAAAAACAGTCTGATATATCCACGTCTGGAATCTGTGGTGATTTGTGTGATCATATGACACAGATGGTTATCAACTCGAACTCATTAATAATTCAGCTTGTGCAGCATGTCTTTGTTCCCTCTCCCTCCTCCCCTGAATCCATCTCAATCTCACACACAAACACACACAACACACAGCACAAAAAAAAATATGGATGTGAACGTCGAGTTTCCTTCCTCAACTAACAACGGAGGCCAAGAAAACTGTGAAGAGCGGAGAGCCAAGGTTCGGTGATTGCCCGCGTTCACAGTGCTGATTTGGATTCCTTTGCTGGGGAAAGCCTGATGCCTACACACAACAGATGGCGTTCCTGGCTGTCTACGCTCTAATCCTCAATTGTTAGGAGGATCACAGCTATATACACGTTCCCTCTCTTGAGACAGAAGTCCCTCTTCTGTCTGGGACTGGGTTGGTGGGGCAGTTACAACATTACAGCCTTCTCTATATACACTTCACCTATTAGCTCATAAAGTCTGATAAGGAACGGGGCTCACTGATTGTGTGATTCGGTTTGGAAATGTTGTTCCTATATTTTGTATAAATAAGAATATTTATTTAAACACAGTACATGGAAAAGGAGATTGATTGCAGCTAATGCAAAAAAAAAGCCCAGAAAGCTTGAAAGCATTAGTTTGACATCTTGGTAAATACGCTTATCTGTTTTTGTTTTGCCGAGAGGTAGATAAAATAAAGAGTCCAGGAAGTTGCTACGCCCTGCCAGGAAACAGTCTGGGTACATACCCCACCCTGTAAACCACAACATATTCTGTACAAATTAAACAAACAAGATATATAAATGCTGAGCTTTTTAACTGCTGATAGGTGGGTTTGTTGCCTTTGCACAGAGCCGGGCTAGCTTTTCCCCTCTGTTTCCAGTCTTTGTGCTAAGCTAAGCTAAATGGCTGCTGGATCACTAAAGAAAGGAAGCATGTGAGAGTATTTCCCAAAATGTCAAACTATCCCTTTAATAAGTCCTGTAACATCAGCTTTGAACCAGAGAGGGCACTAAAACAGTGCTTTTCAACCTGGTTTCAAGTTACTGTTTAAACAATACTGCTTTTTCACCAGACTGTAATTGGGTTGATGTAACTTATTTTAAAAAGGCAAACTAACATTAAATATATCAGACAGTATGTGACATTTCTAGTCAGCTGTGTGCTATGAATTGCTTGTAGATCAGGGGCCATTTGAACTGATGTAAACTTCAGTCAGCTCAATGCAGGTTGAATTTCTCCTCGTATTTAATGAAAATATCTTTCTTAGAGACACGAGTAATTTGCTGGTGTTTGTCTGTTTTCCTGTTAAACAGCCACAAAATGCACACTGCACCTGTGATTCCCCTCGCAACCTTCCCTTTCTCTGCATTCAGATATCTGTGATGCAAATGTTACTTTCTGATTGACTAATTAATCATTTGCACCTTTCATTTTGCCTTTCAAAATAAATGTTAGATCAGCCTGATAGTTACGGTTCAAATGCCATTTTGTCGTTTGATGTCAGCTTTATCACGTGCAGCTGGGGTGAGTGAAATATCAGTCTGTCTGGTGATTCACTTAAATAACATAAGAGACAATTAAATGACTCGATGAATCTGATAAAGCTCATTGGAGCTTCGGGAAATACCCCACAGCCTCATGAAAATTACACCCCTTTTTCATCTTTTGTGTCTAAAGCTGCTGTCTCTCTGAGCGCCATCTTCCTCTTTCATTTCTGCTTCTTGTCTGGTTAAATGTAGGTAACTTATTAGAAAAATGAGTTTCAGTCATATTTTCCAGAACTTGTCACTGTGTCCTGACAGATAATCTGTATACAATACTGATGCAAAACAAACAGCATCTTATTCAGTATTGATTGACTGGAGTTAACGGACACATTGTTACAGACATGTTGATAAAAGAGCATCTTCATTCACAGAAAATCCCCTGACCTCACATGTGTACAACATTTAGAGAAAGTGCAGAGAGGCCAAAACACACCAGGATCCAAAATCAGTTAATTACATCATTTATTGATTAAGTGCTCAAAATACCTTAAAATATCTACTTAATCAATAAATGATGTAATGAACAGATTTTTGATCTTGTTTTTTAAAGTAAGCCGACCTCTTTCATATCAGGAACACTCCTGGGCCTCAGCACAAATTAAAGCCCCGAACAAAACCTATTTGAGATGAGGGTCATCTGATTAGATCAGTCAAGGGCATCTTTATTCCACCTGTGTGATCTTGAATTGTAATTATGCATTAATTAATAATAGTAACACTTACATGCAACGCAGACCTTTGTGTTCTGCCTGATTAGAACAACGGCCATGAGGAGGCAAGGACGAAGCATCCTTTTTAAAGACCGTCCTTCGGGAGGTTTCTACTCCAGGAAATCCTCCACTGTAGTTGTCATCTGATGTCTAAATCAATAAGATGTCTTTGCAGGAAAGAAGAGAAGAACATATCTAATTGCAGACTTAAAAGGAAAGCGAAAAACATCTGGACATCATGGTAATAAAGCTGAATTTATTTAAAGCAGGAAGTCCAGAAAATGGGAAGATTTCTAAGATATCTAAAATTGAAATGGGCACTATATATTTTCTGTTATTGTTAATTGACTTGACATTATTACTTTGATTTAATAAGCCTCAGCAATTTGGCACAGGTTAACAGAGGGACAGAGAATCACTCCAGCCTATCTGCAATTCAATTAGTCAGTGTGGCCGATGTTGCCCCCTGTTAGACCAAATCATTAGCTCGAAATGCACACAGGCCGTCTTTCCAGTAGATGGCACAGTTTAATTTAAAAGATCCTCCAACCTCATCACTTCGGATCTCCACGCTGCTCATCATGAAATCATTCAAACGATCATCTTCACTGTGCAGACAGTGGGAGATGTGAGATGAACGCATTAATAAATAACTCAGCTAATTAATTAAAATGTCAATTAAGCAGTCCACTGATCCACTGATTGAACTGACTGACTGACTTAATTAACTACACGGGAGAGTCACATTGTCCGCCTCTCTCACTGCCTCCCTCTCTCTCTCTCTCTCTTACGCACACAAACGCAGTCTTGTGTAACTCCCCCTTCCCTCCCTCTCCTCGCACCTCTTCCTCACACACACGCACACACTTGGCATCATCCTTTACAGTCCACCAGGAGCTGTGAATGGTAGACAGCTCCTCGTATTTCGCTCCGCTGGTGAGCGCCGCGCCAGTCAGTCAGTCAGAGTGGAGGCAGAGCAGAGCGCACAGCCACTGCGACCTTCTGATGCCACGCAGAGTAAACTGGAAGAACAAAGGATTTTTTTCAAATAAACGGATAATACTAGTGCTTTAAATGCACTGACATACACATGATTTTTTTCTTTTTTTTATTTTTTGTTCCCAGGATTTACTGTGTGCGCTGAAGTGGCCATGGCGCATTTTACGCACTGCAGGTAACCAGCGTTTTGGAGGCTCAAACAAACCAAAACATGGATTAAACAGCGAGTAATTCTCCCTTTCACCCCAGGAGAGCACAATGGCTGCACTTCGTAGAAAATTTGGAGAAGACTACCAGGTGGTGAACACAAACCGGGCCACCACCTTCTCTGCTCCGGTGAAGAAGAAACGCCAGCGCTTCGTGGACAAGAACGGCCGCTGCAACGTGCAGCACGGAAACCTCGGCGGGGAGACCAGCAGGTACCTCTCCGACCTGTTCACCACTCTGGTGGACCTGAAGTGGAGGTGGAACCTGCTCATCTTCATCCTCACCTACACGATCGCCTGGCTGGTCATGGCATCCATGTGGTGGATCATCGCGTACATCAGGGGAGACCTGAACCACGGCCACGACTCGTCCTACACCCCGTGCGTGGCCAACGTTTACAACTTCCCCTCGGCTTTCCTCTTCTTCATCGAGACCGAGGCCACGATCGGCTACGGCTACCGGTACATCACGGAGAAGTGTCCGGAGGGCATCATCCTCTTCCTGTTCCAGTCGCTGCTGGGCTCCATCGTGGACGCCTTCCTCATCGGCTGCATGTTCATCAAGATGTCCCAGCCCAAGAAACGCGCAGAGACGCTCATGTTCAGCCAGGACGCGGTGATTTCTCAGCGCGACGGCAAACTGTGCCTCATGTTCCGGGTGGGAAACCTGCGGAACAGCCACATGGTGTCCGCTCAGATCAGGTGCAAACTCATAAAGGTAAGCCCCATGGTGATGAGAGCTCCCCGAGAACTCACTCAAACCCTGATGTTAAAGTTGAGCCTTTCACCTTCTTTAACCACTAAAGCAGTATAATAAAGTCACATGAAAAATAAAGATTCAGTATTATTAACTTTACATAACTTCTAAGACTCCCTGCTGCTGAATTTGGTGTCACTGTCTCCTCTTAGCTCTGTGGAACCACTTTAAAAATCAAAGTACAGTGTAGAAGTATGCAAATAGTAGAAGCTTTTTGAAAGAAAAAGAAATCCAACCATCTCTTTTTTGCACAATGACTGCGCTCTTGATTGACAGCCAGTATCTCTGAAGAATCTTTATTCCCTTTACTTTCCTCTCATCTGAGCCCACAAGGAAAATGATCGGTTGCACAGTGCACATCAGTGATTAAAATTGACCTCTTTTTTTAAAATTCAAAGCTTAAATGTAAGCAGGTCTCACTACACAATATATGCCTTGTTAAACAAAACCGGCTTAAGGTAGCATTACTATAATCCTTCAGCTGCAGGATGGTGCGGCTGAGTGGCAGCCAGGTGCATCTCAAACGCCTGAGATAACAGAGCGAGGGCTGCTGGTCTTTGTGCAGTGTAGTCCTGCCTCGGCTGGTGACACCTGGACAGATAGGTGTGTATCAGTAAGTGGACGTGACAGATAGACGGCTCCCCGAGGAGGAAGCTTGGGCTCAGCGAGTCAGTCAGCAGCAAGAAGGCACTTCACACACCGCCACAGATCACTGGAGTCAGTAAAACAGCACTCCTGGGAGAGAGCATGCAGCCATAGTATTTATGTATTAGTATACATAAGTATTTATGGAGATCATAAAGCAATGCATTTAATATATTTTTTTCTTTTCTTTAGGGTGTATCCTTCCCTGAGATATAAAATGTGTTACAAAGCACGTCAGTGTTTTAAGAGGGCTCAGTAAAAGGACAAAAAACTCAATTGTTCTGGTCACAGTTTTGTAGGTTTGAATCCTCAACATTGTGCCATGTTGGTTATCAGCTATTGAAGAACTCTGAACAGATTTTTTGGGGGAATATGGCTAATGAACCCCGCTCTGTGAAAACAAGCAACAATGCAGAAAATTACCACAAAGTGGCGGCAAGGTCGACTGGCTCCTCTTTTAATTATCGCAATAGAGCTCCTTTCAGCCACATCCATGTTCAATGTGCAAAATGGGCCATAAAGAAGACAAACAGCATTAGCGAGGTGCTTGGAGCTTGTTTATGTCCGTGTTCCCTCCCCACACAGCCACATCGAGCCCAGCGTCGGTCAGCTTAATGATGCATGCAGGCGGCAGGGAGAGGGAGGCAGGGAGCTATTCCACTGTTACAAGCGTGGAGGAGGCGAGCAGCCCCATAGGCACAAAGTACAATTACACACGTTTGTGCCAATTTCACTATTATATGGTGAATCTCAGTTTCTCAGCACACTTGAGATCATAGTCATGTATAGTCCATCTTAAAAGTGTTAAAACTGAAAGATTTTGTAAAAAAGGAGAATGCACAAATGAAGAAAAATCATCAGGGTCTGTGTTACTTAAAAAAAAAAGTATGTATATCACATCACAAAATAACTGTGGCTCAGGGACTACTGATACTGTAGAGCCACTCTCTCTTTTTATCTTCCCTTCTGGGCTGCGAGAAGTACAAAGGTACAATCAGTATAAATTCCAAGACCTTTCTGCCAACCCTGTATTATTTTTACACTGCTTCTCTCTGTGAAATACAATAAATACAGAATCCAGTGTGTACTCCTTAGTATTTTTTCTTTCTTTCTTTTTTTTCAGTTTTGCTCCAGGGCTTTGTGGTCTAACCTTATTCTTTCGCTTCAAAGACTCCCTCACCGAGACAGAATTTTTGCAGCAGCAGCTCTGAGTACAGAGCACAAAAAAAAAAAAAAAAAAGTGAGTCATTGTTCATGGGCAGAGGCATTGTTTAGGCTGAGCATACCTTTAAAAACCTTCATATAAAAAATACTTAATTAGTCACATGTTATAGTGAATGCTGTCAGTGCAGTCCCCGCGTAGAAGTGTTGGTGGTGCTGTTGAACTGCAGCCCACTTCAAGTCGTGCCTTGTCATATAAAATGCTCACACACTGCTGGCAGAGGAATCATTTTAACTTGGGTGGAAACTCGGTGTGTGTTTATTTGTATTTGTGTGTGAGAGAAAGAGAGCTTGTTTTTTTGTTGTGATGATTCGTTCATCAAGCCACAGAGTAAATGAACAGCTCTCCAACATCAAGTCTAACCAAGAGGCACTCACACTTCTCTGGAAATCAAAACACAACAGTTTCTTTGACCACACCTCACGACATGAAAAGGTTTTTCATTATCCCCTCTGGTTTTTATGATTAAATGCACACTGACTCCAGTTAATTTCTAACACAGAGAATGATATCTTCTCTATCTCGTCTAATGGGACTCTATAGACCACTCGCTCTGCAAATGTGAGTACAGAAGCTTTCAGTGTATAAATGAAGACTGACTTGTTTAACAGTGCGAGGTCTGTGCCTATAAAACATTCCCTATCAGCTGTGGAGTCAAAGAAGAAGGCTCTGGTGCCTCTCATGTACTCAAAGCTAGTGGGCATGTTGAGCGTTGAGAGCATCATTTATATACTCAGCTCTGATTGGGCAGTCATTTCCTGAGTGAGTTGTGTCCAAGCCTTGTTTTCCTCAATGAACTCGTTGACCTTACGTCATAAAGACTTTTACAGGCCATTCAGAGCAACAATCAGCTCTTCCTCTGTTTAGTTTGAAGTATTTTGAGTATTCCCTCGCATTAATGTACATTTGCATCAAGTTCAATATTTCACAAATTCCTAACATCATGCTGCTCGGTGACTTTTGAGATGTTGAGTAATGCTCAATTCACAATTAACAGCATCGTCTTGCATCTCCGGTGTTTGAGTTTGTATGTGTGTAACCACTTTTGGTTTCACACAGGATTTTACCCTCTACTGGAAGATACGAAGGCAAGTTACTCGTCTTTAATTACCACCGCACCAAACTTGACACCTAACCTGTTTAGTTCAGTCAAAACAAACCCAGATGCATTTGCCTGTGTTAGTAAGGTCCATGTGGGCTGTGTTACATGTTACCAAATAATTTACATGATAACACACCTACTGATCACTCAGCAGTAGATTAGCTTGGGAAATTCTGCTGAACTGAACTCTTGACCTCATTCGTGTGGATAAGGATGTGGACATAAAATTGTTTTTAGTGCAATGGAGTAGTGTGTAAGACTATAAAAGCATGTTTCACTTCCCAAATGCTCCTCTGAGTGCAATTCACAGACCCACTGACCTTTGGTTAGAAGTGGGCCTCTGGCTGGCTGCCCATGTCTAGGTATAAAATTTGGGTCTTTCTCTGTAGTGATTCCCAGGAAACCAAGCAGGGTTTAGCTAGGACCACACTGATCACTAAGCACAGTTCTTGGGTTGGTTGGGCAGGAGAGAGCCTCTAGGTGCCTGAGAAAGTAGTGAAAGAAGAAAAAGAAATGCCATCCGAATCTGCACCAAGAGGAATATATAATATGACTGTAGCAACAGAAGAAATGTCATCATTCCTGTATTCTGTGGTGTCCTGGATACCTGCAGCAGCATGCTGAGTGGGAATTCGTGCACATGGCTGAATCAGACAAGGTGACAAAGCTACAGCTCCAAGTATTGATGGAGTCCTGAGATGAAGCCACAGCTCTCATTTTTCCCCAGCATAGGTTGGAACATCATATCTATTTATATGTACTTAACAAAAAGGCATACAGAATGGGGTCAGACAGGCCATTTCATCAGGTCAACCCCAGTGAGGTTGGATGGGCTCATCATTCATTGCACAAACATGCAAAGGTCAGGTTCAGTGATCCTTGAAGACGAGAGCTTAAATCTGCAGAACCCTTTAGATGACAAAAGCGTTTAAACAGGAACCACTTGTTGGTGCTGCTGTGTTTGGACAGTTTGCCGACCTACCGGAGCTCCGCTGAGCTGTTGCGGATGATTACTGGATGACAGCAGAAAGGAGAGAGAGAGACAGACCAGTGGAAGCTGTCACACAGAGGCCTGCCATAAGCAGCCGAAACGTAGCTTTGCAGGGCATCCATGACAGCCTCAGAAGGCATCCTGGTGGAACATCCTAGCTGAAAAAATGACTCTAGTATTACGGAGAGGGTGGGAGGGGGCGAGGGAGTGAAGGAATTGATTGAAAGTGATGGAAAGTGGTGAAGGAGCCGGAGAGAGACTCAGAATAAGAGAGGGGAGACATACAAAGAATCACCAACAGATTTAAAAGATATATTTTCATTGTACAAGTGCTGCCTTCTATTTCAGAAACATATGAGGGAGAGAAATCTTCTTGGGTGCTACATACTCCATAGCCACTAGAACTAGAATTGATTTCCATTTTTTTTCTAATAAGAATAGAGATGCAATTATATTATCAAGTTGTTGAGGGCTGGTGAAAGGCTTGAAGCCCTGCAGTCACTGATTACCGAGTCCAAGAGAGAGAAAACCTTAAGACTCAGAACTGGTAACGCTCCTCACTCCTTGGGATTGCATATTAGAATAATTCAGAATCTAAACATAGGATGTAGGATGTTTTGCTGCAGGAGCATGCAGGAAATGCACAAGCCTGCACACGCACATACATATAGACTAAGTTTTCTCTCTGAGGCATTCAGGAGAGGGCATGCGTGAGGTGCAGCGTGTCTTATTTGTAATGTCTAAGTCATAAATTCACAAGCGCTGAAATATAGCATTATTATTCCCGGATAAACGCTACATCTTTGGGCTCCTGAGGATAATAATGTATGAGCCTTGTTACAGCATTTTCCAAGCCCCGAGTAGAAAATCGGAGGCAGCACAGTCACAACAAAACACATTTTTTTGGCCAAGAACATAGAGACACCATTTCTGGCAACTACCGCCAAAGTCACTGAGTGTCACAGTGAGGATTTAAACACTTCTGAAGAAGAAAATGAAACCAGAGGACATACAAAGTACATCTCAGGCAGAGGCATTTCTTCGCATTTCTAAACTGACTGACCTGATCGTTGCACCAAGATGTCTAATTTTTAATTTTGGTGATGCATAAGCCTGTGCACTCACCAAATCAGTATGACTCCTCACTAGATGTGCACCTTCTTGCATT
Source organism: Scortum barcoo (assembly GCA_023238725.1). Lineage (NCBI taxonomy): Eukaryota > Metazoa > Chordata > Actinopteri > Centrarchiformes > Terapontidae > Scortum > Scortum barcoo. Next base: position 6,191,236 of record CM041547.1, read on the forward strand.
AAAAAAGCAAAATATCAAAATGCAGTTCCAATTTATGGAATAGTATCACCCTTAATATGGCAATACGGGAAATGTGGAGCTCAGAGTGGGGGGACAAGGTTGCAGTTTTTCTGACGTTGATGCCAGAGGGTTGAGTTTGCAACCAATTATTGAGTTAAACTAGTGCGTAATGTACACTTGTTACCCACCCATAATCATATACTAATTGCCACATGTGCATATTGCAGAAATATAAAATCTGTACTGAATGTTTAAAAGAATCGTCACTGAATATAAGCCGCGGTTTTGTGGGATCGTCCACTATCAATCGGATTTCTTGCGAAAAGTTGCTTTGTCCTAAACTTTTGATGGACCAAGCTGTGTCATCTTTGTCAGCCTGCTGAGATCTAAATTTAATGAGCTGGAAATGGGAACAGTAATTGGTCAGTCAAAATTCGGATGGGCCATGATGCAGACATTTTCCCAGCAGAAGAGAGGACGAGATGCGGGCAGAAGACTCAATTATGTGTGTGAACAGCTGTCCCATTAATGCACGCATAAACCTGAGATAAACAGCTAGCAGACATTTTTCAGGGGTTCGTCCACAACTTTACACAGTGTGTAAAATTATAATGAACAACATAAATTCAGTTCAAAGTAAAAGTCACTTCTATACCGAGATGCAATTTCTTTAAGATTGTCCTACCAAAAAAAGGCTTTTCATACATGCTGCCTAAAGTGGATAAATCTGCCAACGCTGGCCTCATGATTACTTTCAAATGGTCTGCCTGCCAGTAAAAGTAAGAGGGCAACTTTCTTTCACTCCAGAGCCTCTTTGTCATCACTTATTTTTAACATCAGTGCAGACAATCACTCAGCGCAGGTGTCACCAACAAACTGTATTTCTCTTTATAATGTCATAAAATAGTGAATTGCTTCCCACCTGGTTAACAAGTAGCTTTCATGAAGTGCAATCAAATCACTGCTTGTTCAGTTTCTGACAAAAGAAACCGCAAACTTTTAACTGATAACAACTAAATAGTGAGTCAGGCTCTATGAAAACACAGTGTAGGTGATTGTGGAGCAAAAGAGAGGATGCAACGGATGTTTAACCAGGTTGTGTCTTTCACACTTATCACAATTAGTGTAGCGCCTGTTTGGGGCGTGGTCGTTGAGAGCAGACCAATCGCTAAGTCCCTCTCTGGAAAAGCAGCCTACAGCATTGTTGAGAGCGACAATGTGGCTGCTTGCAACATTCTCGAGAAACATTTATCCGATCAACTACACAGTCAACACTGCACTCCCCTGGGTCCTCAGCAATACGCCCGCCAAGTGTGAAATCAGTCGGATGAATGGTTCTCAAAATATGCGAAAGACAGTCATGCACACATACATACACAGGCAGAGCCCTTCCTTTATAGTAAGATGATGCTGCTACAGCGCCACCTGTCGGCCAAATGGCACCAACTTTGCCATGCTCACTCAGACATCATATCTACACATACCCATCCCGTGTGGTGGCGATAACACAAAGCATTCAAGACACATTTTTTTGTAATTTAAGCCCTTCCCATAGAGTTTGGGCAGACCAGCTATAGCAATTGGAACTGATCTGTGTGGACCCACCGAATCCAGGAGACTTACACTTCAAAAATTATATTCTATTATAGTCATATTTGACTGTCCAATTTTTCTGACTCTTGATTTGTCTGATTAGCTTTAGTCTCGGCTGAACTGGGCGAAATGTTAAACCAAGCTTTCTAAATGTACCAAGCACAGGCAGATGGTATCTGGCGGTGTGAAAGCCTGCGTGATTTGGCTGCCTTGTCAGTCGACCTGATTGCCTACAAGCTCCTCCATCCCCCTCTCAGGCAACTGATTGATGAAGGCCCAGCAAAGCGTTGAGTGGAGTTGAGTAGGAAGATCAGGCCACTTTAGCTCTAATCAATTTTATTTATCACCTGTCTTTATCCATGAGCCTCATTCACACCACCGAAATGCTTCTTTTGTGAGCATGAAACAAAACCACAAAGCTTTGTAATGATAATGAGCAGCTGGCAGGTTGACGGCAACGGTGAGTAGTCAGACGTGATGGGTAGATTTTGAGGCAAAATGTGTCTATAATATCTCACCCAATGCATTGTAGGGAATGAATAAAAAGGTCTAGATATGTCAGAGTTTGGGGAGAAAAATCTGTTTATTTGTTGCAGTATCAGATTTACAAAGAAAAAAAAAAAAACAAGCGGACAAACTCAACTATCTCTGAATTTTTGTGCTGGGAGAAGAGGCGTAGGAGAGTGCCAGCGGGTCCTGTGTAAGGAGCTTTGCCTGCCAATGTTTGCATATAGTCATCCATCTTTTTAATCTTAAGTGACAAAGACAGAGAGTGAAAGGAGGAATTTCCCCTTAGCTTGCGTGAGATAACCCACATGGAGGAACGATGCCAAACAGCGCTCTTGCTGCCTGTGAGCAGCGGACAGGCGAACAATGCCGCCCTGACATGAAAGTCGTTCTCCTGACATAAACGCGGTAGAGCGTCTCATTGAGAGTCACGGGAGATAGAAATAGAACGCAGTGTTTTCTGGCAACGCAAAGCCTGTTTACTCACACTCCATTCACAGTTTGCGTCTCAGAGGGATAAACTACGGGGCAATGTCACGGGGAGGGCATGATGAAGTTGGCCGGTAGCTGCAGAGGAGAGGTCTGGATGGGCGGATGGGAGAGAAGGGGGAACCAGAGATGTAGTAAACCCACTGCCACCGCTGCTATTATATCCCCAATCAGTGGGTCTGTGCGAGGCCGGAAACAGCGGCCATGTAAACTAATGTGAAATTACAGTTTACTGAAGTCAAAGATGAACCGAGCTTCTATCTTATTATCACCAGCTGACACTGACTGTGCAACAAAGGACTAAAGAGGAAACTGTCTTATTGGGAATAACGTGTCGATTATTTTAGGATTTTGAAACAAGAACAAAAGATCCAGAAATGGCAGAGAGGGTTGTAGAGATGGGGGTGGGACTGTGTGTGTATCTGTGTGGGAGATCATTATGAAGCTGTGTGTGGTGGAGGAATAGTATGTGTGTGTGTGTGTGTGTGTGTGTGTGGGTGGGTGGCTGGTGGCTGACGCATCCCAATTATTGGTTGGAGGTGTAACAATGTAGAAAAAGAGAAAAGAGTGTAAAAAAAAAGTGCTTTTGCCACTAAATTCTGAGAAAATCAACTTGACACTGATTTTCTTTGGTGTTGTTGTATTAATGTTAATTGTTGATTTAAAAAAGAAATTGTATTATTTATTTAATTTATAAAGTTATTCTAAGCGGAAAAGAAAGATACTGTGTCTTAAAAACACAAAATTAAATGTCTTCCTCACCCTCACCACAAATGAATGTAATCTCTTCATTATCTCAAACATGATTATTTGCAAAGATAATCTTAGCCTTTTAAGGTCAGACAGAAATAACTTAAACTTAACTAACTCTGACACACACATACCTGTTATAGCAGGATTCACCATTCTTTCAAGTTTCTATACTGAAATATTTGACATTATTAATATATAAAAGCTTTTGAAAAAGCCACATGCCTCTTTTTTGAGAGCAAGTTGCAAGAAAATGGCTGAAACTTTAAGGGAAAGTGCTGGAAACGGTAAAACAGACTGTTAAGTAAAGGAGGTAAACAGGAAGGGAAAAGGTGAACAGATTGATTAGACAGAAGAAGACAGGAAAGGAGAAAATGCATCCAAGACCTCAGTGCTGTGCTCCAACGTCATCTGGGCAATTAAATGCTTCCGCACCAGTTAACGCTCTGTGGGCAAGTCCTGTCCAAACACTGCTGTCTCATACGTCTGCATGCATGCTCTTATAGAAATCAATGTGAAGTGCTGGGTCTGTGGCCACCGCAAACAGGACACCAGTGGATATTTGAGAAAGAAATATCTTCCATTACCTTTCCAGGAGGATGACTGATAGATAGATAGATAGGTAGATAGATAGATAATCACCCCATCACACCTTTACACTGAAGCAGTGGTGGAAAGTAACCCAGTACATTTACTCGAGAACTGTATTTGAGGTCCGTATACTTAAAAATATTGCATATAATGTCAGGGTAGGTGCAGGGCGAAGTGAAATTTGGACCCAGGATGCAGACGAGGCAGGAGGCAGAGTAGATTGAATGACTCTTTATTACAGGAACACAGGAACACAGGCAAACAGGAGGAACACGTCAGGCAGGACCAAGGCAGGCAGGAAGTAAAGTGCTCAAAAGGTGAGGAGAGGCAAGAATACAAAATAAAACAGGAAGTGCACACAGCCAGACAGAAACAAGAACTAACAGAGAACACAATGAGGGAGACAAACAAGATAACAAAAATACAAGGACAGGGAAACAAGAACGAGATGGACACAAGACAGGATAACACAAGGGGCACAAGAAACAACAGGTAACATGCAAATCACAACATATAAAACAATCGAGAAAAATTTGATTATCTGACTTCACTTTGACTTCACCATTGCACCCAAAGAAGTTCGGTGTCGAGTGTGAAGTTGTTTGGACGGTTGTTTGGTTCTTGTGAAAGCTGCATGCAGCAATACTGGAGGCCAAGCAAACAGAGTGTGATGAACAGGGACTACACTGATAACAGCTATGCTGCTGACACATTGATGCAACAGTATTAACAGTCTATATATGTAATATATGTAATATATCAGTTACAAGTGTCTTTTTTTCTGCAGTGTCAGTACTTTTACCTGTAATACTTCAAGTATATTTTGTGCTACTATTCCTTTACTTTCCATTTGTAATGTCGGACTTGTAATGTACTTGTTATGGAGTATTTTTACAATGATCTATCAGTACTTATTTAAGTAAAAGTATTATTACTTCAGTAAGATTTTCTCTTTTATTATATAAACAAACACAAACTGTGCCAGATCGCAAATCTTTCTTCCTTTGCTTTGTGATAACATGCATCCTAATTCTCTATTTCCTGTGTCTTTCTTCTTCTTTTTTATCTTAACCTCACTTTCTTGGCTCCTCCCTCTCCCTCTCCTGTCTGTGTCCACTTTTTTCTGTCTCTTGTTGTCGACTCTCTTTCAGTCTCGTCAGACACCCGAGGGCGAGTTCCTGCCTCTGGACCAGTGTGAACTGGACGTTGGTTTTGGGACGGGTGCAGACCAGCTCTTCCTGGTGTCCCCTCTCACCATTTGCCACGAAATCAATCCCAAGAGCCCCTTTTTCGACTTGTCCCAGCGCTCTCTCATGAACGAGCAGTTTGAGATTGTTGTTATCCTTGAGGGCATCGTGGAGACCACTGGTGAGGGATTTCTCCTGAATTAAACTTCCCATTACTTCTTTCACTTATTTCCTTTTATGTTTTTTGTGTCCACTTCTACTCCATTCTTCTCTCTCCTCACTCTCAATCTAAATGTAAATTCCCATATTAACATCAACCCACATAACATTCCTGTTCAGCAGATACTCGTAATCTAAAATCTGGGATCTCATTTCCCCTCCTCCCCTCCGGTTTAGCATATTTGAAGAGCACTGGAGCTGAAAAAAAAAAACAGAAAATGAGAACAACACATGAGAATAACACCCTGATTGAATTATGAGGGATATTTTGTCACCGCAGAATCGGTTTATGCTCACCCTATGCATAATAAAAGCCCGTGGTCATAGATGTGTGTGTCACTTTGATGTATGAGCCAGGGTTTTAGTTGAGGTTCCACTCCATTTTTCAGATGACAGCTGAGAGCAGAGGTGATTTTGAGGCTGTGAGACATTGTTATACAGCCACCACTGTAAACTACAGGCGGCCATGCTGGAGTACTCACAGCGACACCCCTGTTCCCCCTGTTGCATATTTAACAGAATGATTCTTCCCCAAAGTCCGATACAAACAAATCCATCTCCCTCTTTTCTTTTTAGCTCTGCCTCTATCCATCCCCCCATAACCCTCACTTTGCCACTGCCGATGAAGAAACCACAGAGCTGAATAGGCTTAGAGCAGGAGGCAGGGATCAGCAGGGAAGCGTAGAGGCGTGGAGGCAACACGGTCTGTGCTCTGTTGATAACGCCATTAAATCAGGGTGCAGCCAGAAGTTTCGCGTCTGTCGCAGTGCTGTGGCACTCAGAGCTGAGGAGTGGAGGAGGGAAGCCCCAGCAGAGTCACCTTCAATGGGCCAAAATATCAGGTCATCCCCACGCTGACACACATCCCATTAACGCGAACACATTAAGGGTTATCTCCCCACATCCTGCTGCTGCCGACACAGCTGCTCAGTTGATTGTCTCTCCTGACTCATTCAAATTATGTTTCAACCAGAATTGACAGATTACCATGCAGTCACTCTAATACTTATGGTTTCGGTTCATGTCTTTCAGGCAGTATTGGTTCTGTTTTCTGTTTTATGTAAAAATCAGAGCAGAATAGAATTTGTGAACATCTGTAAATCACTGAGTATAGGATAGTCAAATGTTAACTCTGTAAATTATACTTTCACTAATATGCAGATGACATACACCTCTCTGCATGCATGTGATTGTGCCCTTCCTAAACAACAATAGTCACATTCAAATAAAGTCTTACAAAAAAGGCAAAGCATCATAATGCACTCTGTAAACAGTGCCAGTGAATGCTATTGCCAGAAATTTTACATAAAGTGTTCTTCAGGGGTGCCCCACTTGCTGTCTGCCCAGTGTTTGCATAGTTGTGCTGAGGGCTTTCATGTTTATGCAAGATGCAGTAAAAATTAGCCAGCTAGTTGAATACCAATATGATAACTGAATGATGACACAAAACCGGCACGCCTGTTAGGCTCTAAACCCAAAAGCGTTCACTGCATCTGCGTTATTGCCGACTTATGTATCTATAGTCAGCAGAAATAAAGCTGGAAAAGTATCCTAGACTAAACCTTGCGATTAAAACCAGGCTTCTGGGTTAATTAATAATAAACATGACCTTTATGTAGATGTAGAACTGGTAAAGGTTTTCTTTGGATGAAGATGAGTCTGGAATAGCTTCAGGCTATGACATAACACTACATCTCTCAGAGGGATCAGATCAGACTCCTACTCTACAGCTAACTGTAGTGTTTTAACAGCAAAGCTCAGGATGTAGCGGAGTCACTGGATCAGAAAAAAATATCGACTAAGTGCCTATTGATCGTGAAGGACCTCCAACAAGGATTCAAATGTCAAGAAAATTATTTTACAGGAGCTGAGGTCAAATGGAAAAAAGACACTTTATGATGCCTACAAACATCCTACATACAGCACACACTCAGGCACCAACATTACTAGAAAATATTTGCTTCTCAATGCGTCATCCTTGAATTCCAGACAAATATGCACACTAATAAACAACCGCCCACAGAGAGAGCCATTCAAGTCAGCACAATTCACAATTAACACTATGTAATACAACAAAAATATGTATAGGCAGTACCCATGGCTCCTGCTATTGATGTACTGATGTGTGAATGGTGCTGGGTGACTGCTAATAAGGTTCTTCAGACTTAAATTGGCAATTACCACAGCAAACACATGCCACATTGAGAAAAGGCACCACTCACCTTTCACCTTTATTAATGACACAAAAACATGGGATTCCCCTAACAAGGAAGGAAGGAAGGATAATGGCTCTGAGGTCCAGGAAGGAATATTTAAAGACATATAAAACCTTCTGAAATAGTACATGAAAATATCCTTTATCTCATTTCATCTCATTGTTATTCCATTTCAGCACATTAGAGATTACATGCTTAGAATATGGAAAGACCTAAAGCAGTAATAAAAGCTCCTCTCATGAAATTGGGGAATGGCAAGAATCATTCCTCGTGGATGTACTGTTGACACAGAATTTAAATCTCCTGTATGTGACTAAGTGGGACTAGATGGCAGATTGCACTGGAAGGAGCATGAAGCAGCGTATACCACAATCAATGAGTAAGAGCAGAGCTGATTAAGACATAACAGGAGGGAATGCTTCCCTTTTGTATTTCTCCTTATCAGCCAATAATTGTTTTGTTGGAGCTAAAGCCCATTTAATTCTTTATTATTACTATGCTATCGCTCTCTCGTAGGTATGACATGCCAGGCACGGACATCATATACAGAGGATGAGGTTTTATGGGGCCATCGCTTCCTGCCGGTGATGTCTCTGGAGGAGGGTTTTTTTAGGGTAGACTACTCTCAGTTCCACAGCACATTCGAGGTGCCAACTCCACCGTACAGTGTCAAGGAGTACGAAGAGAAGAATTCACTGCCCTCGCCTCTATCCACTCCCACCCCCGCACTGACTGAGAGCCACGGCGCCCGGCGTGACCGGGTGTTTTCTGTGGATTGCATCAACACATCAGAGGAAAGGGGCCGTCAGGGAGGGACTGGGGGTCGACTGCCAAGCAAGCTGCAGAGAATGAGTTCGTCTGGGAAGGAGGACCTGCAGAGGAAGGTGCTTCTGCTCAGCTCCCAGCACTCGGAGAAGGCCTGCAGCACAGGAGACCTGCCCCTGAAGCTCCAACGCCTCAGCTCCTCGCAGGGACCCGAGGCAGAGAATCGACTGCAGCTCAAGTCCCTCAAGGTGGGCTTCGAACCGATGACCCAGTCTACCGGAGACCTGTACCAGCACAGCCTACAGCCCACGCTTTCCCCTGCGCCAGTGCCCATGCACAGCCCGCTGCTCTCAGCTGGAGGGAGGCCGGAGGACAACTTGCCTCCAAAGCTACGGAAGATGAACGCTGACCGCTGAAAACCCAGACAGTCCCAGATCACAACAACAGACTCCCTGACCTCTGACCACAGGTAGACTAGAGGAGACAAGCATGGAAACAGATTCAGAGACACACTTTGGAGGCTTTAATAGCAATTTAACTGACGGTTTACTGACAATTTATTGATTTTTTTTTTCTTGAGACACAACCTTTCCTGGAATTACTGTGATTTTTGTGTTTCATAGCAAAGGCATCCATGCAGGCTTTGTTACACACAAAACAACAAGAGCACAGAAACTTCATGCTTAATGCGAACTTGATCATCCTGCAAGAGTTGTGCATGTATGCACTAAATTCATTGTTTCATGTATGCACCACTACACTTAATAGTCAATCTTAGTTTTAAAATTAAATGAAATTATATTAAGATGATAATAAATGCTGTTTGCTCTTTCTCTTCCTTGTGTTTTTATTGTTGTATCACCAGAAAGAAGTTGATGAACTTAGCATGAGTGCAACAGTTTTACCAGATGTCAATAAGTAATCCAACAGTGCAACGCAATGCAGTTTTAATAGGCTGTTGTTAATGCCTTAATTTTGTCCCCCTGACAAGGAGCACTTTTCTCATTGGATAAAGTGCATATAGGAGAGTGTTAGAGGATAATGAGCCACACTGCTGCTGAGAGAGACATATGAAGGGTGTTTGTTGGCGAATGCAGGCTGAGGTGAGTCACTGAGACCGAAGAGGAGTGAGGTAGTCACTGAGACAATGTGTCTGACAAACACACCCAAATTGTGATTTTGTAGCCTTCTTTTTAGTGGTGCTAAACTAACTCCAGGTATAGACACACCACACTGACTGCTGTCATGCTGCAAAAAGCTTCTTCAGCACTACAGGGTCAGCGTATCTGGAGCACCTAAAACACCTAAGCCTTAATTTAACCACTACAGCAGCGCAAAGGCAGAAAAAAATCAATGGAAGAGGGAGATTTTCTCCGCTTTAACTGCACACTTGCAGAGACCTTGCCCCTCTCATTATGTATCTGCAGCTTCGACCACCCACATCGTTTACACAGAGCTTAAACTGCATACTGCTTTATTCCTCTTGTTTGGCCGCGCACAGAGCTTCATGTGTGCGTGTGATTGTACACTTTCTCACTACACACATGGTCTCTCGCTGTTCTCATGCTGCGTATGATTTGCCAAATTACATAACAGTGAAGAGAAATGAGCTCATTACAAGACAGAGACCCTCGGATGAAGTGCAGAGACAGGTAATAATGACACCGAATGTGGTGATTCGAAGGGAAAGCACAAACACACGAGGAGCGCGACCCATTGTTCAACACATCGGAAGTTAATTATTGCTTTAATGACGTGACCCACAAGTTCAATTAATCAATCAGGTTGAAGATGCAAAGTTTTTTTTTTTTGATTTAGGCAATTTCATGTGAACAACCTCTTACTCCTCGACTCCACTGTCAACTGTCAATCACCCATTGCGCTGTTATTATTAAAACTAGGTTGCAGTTCATAGCTTTTCATGTGATTGATGCGTATTCACTGACTAATAAATTAAAACCTTCACAATGGTCCTGCAAATCATTCTGACACTCAAACTGAAATGTCATTTAGCTTCAGTCCATTCATTCGGCCTGAAATCTTGTTCCTGTTAGTCAGTTTCTGTTCGGGAGGGGGAACAGCAGATAATGTCTGTCACACTGATTGAATATATATGGCGGTTTAAGATTTGTTGCTTCAGTACTTACGGCAGCCTGTATAGTACAGCTGCTTCAGTCTCAGATGCGACATTTTAGGCAATTTCTCTGGCACTGTCCTTATTCATTAAGTCACCTACAAAGCCCAAACAACCATAAAACCAGATCTATTATATCAGATAACTTTGGCTTTTAAGACCATTGGTGTCTTTTAATGAAACTGAAGGTACTGACTTACGCTAGCAGTTCAAATGGTTCTGAACAGTAGTCTTGATTTTATTGTGACTTTGACAATAGAAAGATCAGAAAACACATTTTTGTAACCCTGATACGTTTGTGATGGCACTGAAAGCTGCAGAAAAGCACAAAAAATCAGAAAATTCTCCTATCAATGCTTGTTGCATGGTGGCTAACCCTGTGCTACATGGTTGAATTAGGCCATTGATGGCAATGTCGCAAATGAATGATCAGGACTACATTTTGGCATTATTGCATTTGTTTCCCAATTGAATTCCCAGAGAATTTACTATACCATGTATGTCAATATCCCTGTATAAAATTGCAGATATAAATAATGCAGCCATAATGCATCAATAGTCGCCCATGGCTTATTTTTGCCAAGGGTCCTTAAACCGTTTAATGTAGCGATGCTCACAATTACCTTCCAGGTTGTGTGAATAAATCCTTCTTTTATTTTAATTTAAGTGATTAACCACACCTATATGTCAAGTATTACCAGAGGACAAAAAGCTAATCCAATCAGCTAATCCAAATGAACGATGGGTCGTTTGGTACTTTCTTAATAATTTCAGAACCTCACCCTACTTACATCCGAAGAAATTGGCCTCATATATAAGTTGACGACACCCTTCGCCACAGAATTAATGTTATTATTCTCCATGCGGCGATGCAGTTATGAGGCAGAGCCCATTAGTGTGTGACAACAGGAATTAATATTTCCTGTGGAGCCCTCATGGACGATTTGCTCCAGGGGTGGGCTGAGCAGGGCAGGGCAGGAGGAGCCAGAACAAATGTAATTTAGGTCCTAAGAAATTTCCCCCTGAAAACCCAATTATGTCTCTGTAGGGAAGACAGGGTGATAAGGGTCATTTTGTTCTTTCTAATGGAACGACCGAACGGCTGCGTGTAATGATGGGGTCTCTTTTTATTCTCTTGGCTTTCACTCACTGCCCACATCACTGTCACACTTCTCACTTCAACCCCCACCTCTCCACACACACACAGGCCCATAGACTCAGTACAATGCAGCACACTGCAGGAAGAGCATGATTAAAAGTCCTTCAAAAGAGTGTGATTAAAAAGTAAAAGACTTTTCAGTGTCTGAAGATGGATTTCAAATAATGTCTCAGAAAAAAAAAGTTCTCTTGCTTTTGCTGAAGGCTGTGAAGTGAGGAATTGAAAAGTGGGAAACGAGTGGAGTGAAGTTGGGGGGGAGGGGGTGTTCGTTCTCTTTACAGCAGAGCCTCTGATGTCGAAACATGCGCATGTTTGAAAATTGTGCGATCGTATTTCGTCAAAATGCGTGCCTGCATGTGACAAGTACAATTTCACAGAAGAGGTAGCGTCAGACAAACGATTTGTCCGGGGAGCAAAAGTGCTTATCGGGCACAATGTAGCACAGAGAACGCAGGCGTGAAAGGGCAGAAAAAAACCAAAAAGAAATAAACAGATAAGGAGGAAAAAAGGGAGTAAATAGATAAATGGAGCACTGAGGAAAGCCATTACTCTTGATGTTTGAGACTCAGGTTTTCATTTATAAGTGCAAGAGAGGAGAAGAAATGTTCAGTGTAATGCGATGGTGGTGTAGCAGTCCATGGATACACTCCTGACAGGCAGTGTGTGTGTCCATTTGATGTACTGACACACACAGTTTCTTGTCAAGTAGCTCCGTGTTATTCATTTAGCCCTGTGTCCTTTGGCCTAAAAACACCACTGCTGCTCAACTATGAGTGTGAAAGAGCGAGAGGTTAACTGTGCCACTGGGTTTGATTTATTGTGCGCTGCCTAATTGTGGTTTTATGATGATTTTATGATGCTGGTGCCTTGAACTTTTATTAATCAACACGTCCCCGACATTGGCTTTGGAGTCCAAATCCCACATTTGGACTCCAAAGCAGGGATATTATACAGAAATATGAGCCTTTGATTCAACCTAACTTAGCAGGAACTCCAATTTTTTTTGTCCAGTCATTAAGGCTGGTGATAAACAAAAAAAATTTCACTCAAGTAGAAACATTTTCAACTCGTATGGCTGAATTTATATGGAGCTGAGGGAGCAGTGACTCTGAATTTTGGCATGGAAAGTGAAATATGGTATTGAAAACAAAACAACTCAAAACCAGACTAAATCAGGGGGCGAGGTGTCCGAACGTGGCTGCTTATTCAGTCACCTTCATATGCACCTAAAGAATTTCATATATAATGCATAAAAGAGTCTTTACTGGGCATGAATGACAGTAAACAATAAAACATGATATTGCTTACACATACACATTTCACTTAATGATTTAAGAGTGATGCTTAGAAAACGTTGTTGATTTTATAGCTGGTTATTTTGCATTATGTATAAGTAAAAAAGATCTTTTTGGGTCTGAGGGTGTCACATGACCTTTCCCAGACATTCGCATGACACCAAAACCGTTGTAAAGCGCATTGTTAAAGAGTGTCATCTGTAAATATGCCTGTTTCTTGATCCACACCTATATTGGAAAAGTATTCTTATTAACATGATACTGATTATTGAAGCCTCTCTGCTCATTATATTTACATGCACCGTCTCAGATAGTATTTGTACAAAAGAAAGTATCAACACAACAGACAGCGCAGCCTCTGAAGCTGACAGCTCTACAACAGAATACAAATGAGACTGAATATTATGTGATCCCTTACAACCGCACAAACACGCTTTGATCACCACACGCAGGAGGACCGAAACATCCAAAAAAAAAAGAGATCCTGTATGATGGCACCTCTGCATGCCGAGCTGTGACAACGCAGCTAACCGCAACAACGAAAGACGAAAGAGGTAATTGTTCAAATTAAACACACGTCCTGCTGTGTCACAAATGAAACTGCATATCTGTGTGTTTCTGAGAGTCTCTTTCGTGTGTGTTGCTACGATGATCAGAGCTCACAGCGATTGATTTCTCTAGACCGGGGGGTGGAGGGGACATGAGGTCATTGTGCTCTGAGCTACAGAAGGGCCTCCATCTCCCAGTCCTTCCTGACACCAGCTGTCCCCAGGGACTATCCAAGCCACTGTGCATCGGATTGCGTCGCAGGTCATGGGTCGGGTTGCAGCAAGAGAGACAAGTATTGATTGGTCCTTCCATCTTTAGCCTGGTTGCGTTAGGCGGAGCAATGAGAGGGAGGTCCCCAGAGGATGCCCGCTACTACGCGTCCTCTCTGGGATGAACCATTTATACCAGCACTTCAGTCCGGTCTCAGACGCTAGCTTTAAAGAACCAATATTTACACGTTCCCCACCCACGGCCCACAGGCGAGTAATGTATGCATGGAAAAATCAATGCAGTCAGCCATTCATTATTTTCAAAGCATATCAACGGTGGTTCTCTCCGCTGCAAAGCAGACGAGTTAAAATTAAAATGCTACAGAGAGAGATGAGCTCTGATGTTATTTGCTATCTTTCTCTTTCCCACAGGCTCGCTCGGCGTGGATAAGGAGGAATAAATCACGGCACACTTAATATCTGCAGTTTAGATCAGTGGTCCAACTCATGTCTGCGCCTAGATGCGCACACAAATACACAAACACACACTTGTATTTTAAATTTTGTTTGATTTTGCTAAATGAGAGTGGGGGAAAAGAAAACCATTGTGATCTCTCTCTCTCTCTCTCACACACACACACACACACACACAGCTGTATGCGTAGTCCCCACCGCTGCAGGACAAAGAGGATCCCATGTTGCCGTAGTGACAGTGGTGGAAAAAAGATGCTTGTTTTTGAGTGACAGCCGCTGCATCTGTTTGTTGTGTGTGTTTGTGTGCCTGAAGATGCACGTTTGTGTGTGTGTGTGTTTCTCAGTAAGGTGATTCACTCAGGCGCGTTTCCCTTTTAGACACCACAAGTGGGCTAATTAACCATTCATTCACAGTTGGTGCAACAGTACGGCTCACTGTGGATTACAAATGAAGCAGATATATATCAAAACATGCACAAATCTATCTGCTGGGAACGAATGGGAAATTAATGTACTCTGCTGCTTCCTCTTTTTTTTTTTTGACAGATAAGACTGATGTTCTTTATCGTTTAGAACTTTTTCAACTCCCTCACTTTGGAGCTGATATTAACATGTCAGAAGCAGATTTGAGTTGGAGGACAGCGCGGGGAAGTCAGCGAGACGGCCTCCTAATGAACCTCTCTACGCCTCGCCTTGTTTATTAAGTATTCATGTTACAGGTATTTTTAACCTGTGGAGACATCGGTGTCATTATTGCAGAGGCTGAAACTCCTCTGGAAAACATGTCAGACAGGAGCTGCTTCCCTAAAAACCCACGAAAACGGTGTCAGCGAGGTCCGCCGACTCGTTAGTTTAAGCAAACAGAGGAGGCAACAGTGTCTCCAATGTGTCTCTGCCAGGTATCCTATTGAGTGACATTAGGCAAATAGCATTTTCTCAACAACTAAAGTAAGTAATCATTTACTTCAGTTCTCAGTGCTCCCTTACAGGCAATCCCATTTGGTTCTTATGAGACCTTTCAGACACTGAATGAAACTGGGTGCTTTTGTTGTCACTCAGGTGTGAAACAATATTGAACAAACAATCTATATTTTTGTTTTTTTAATGGAAATTTAACAAACTTTATCAAAATGGCATTTGGGTATGAAATGACTCATCAGAATGCAAAACACATGCACATCTTTCATGTCCAGGTGTTGAGATTTGAATCTCCTTTCTATTGTGTTTGTGTATGATTGTATTCCTTTGAATTCCTCAGAAATGTATTCAAATACATATAAATGTACTTTTTTTACCCAAGTCTATGCTTATTCATTGTAATTGTTGCTTTTGTGATAGCTTTTTTCTAATTCCCTGTGTCCATAATGTTAGTTTGCAATACGCTATCGATATTATTTCAAGTTGTTTACAGAAAACTACTTCTCTTGTGGTTGTTGTCACATCCATGGCAGCGTATCAAAAGAGAGTGGTTGATGCATCTTCATTTAATAAAGAGCCAATTTAGACTTCAAACACTGTACTTTCGCTAATGTAATGAAATGAAGTGCTCTGCAGGGTTGCAAATCTTTGGGAGGCAAAAATATAAAATGATTCACCTGGACTGATACAGTTCATACTACCTACATTTAAAATATATATATGATCTTTAAAATAGTATCTCTCTCCTAATAAAAAGTTTTATAAAACTTGTAACACACAAGTTCACAGAATCCATGAAAGCAATCCACCCTGCACCAACAAAACCAGTCTGGACAAAACCAGTTTTGCTGGCAGCACATTTGTTGGGAGCAACTTTGCAGAAGTCTCAGAGGAATCACCCTCCACTTAAGACACATAAATGCTCTTTTGCAGTATTTTAATCCAGGTTTTAGCCGTGAAGAGGTGACACAGCAGGGCGAGCTGCAGACTTGTGAAATGCAGCTTTGTAGAGACAGCTGATGTTTGCAGAGAGTGATAACCTTGCTCGATGGACAGTAATACAATTATTGCAATCTGCACAAGGTAAATATATGTGTGTGTAATTTTAATACTCCACCAATTCCAATAAAGAGGCTCACTTGTTCAGTAAATCTGCTCTTCTCACAATCTCTCTCACCCCGATGTCACAAGTAAGGAGCGGAGTTTAGATCGCCACACCTGACGTTCACCGTCCTCCCTCTGTCTCCTTGGCTTTGATATGTAAAATCTGTCCCCCCGCCCAACCGACCCACTAAACACCGGTTGCACAGCTTGGTCCTAATCTCCATCACACCGTGCCTGCTTTAAAGGCGGCCAAACACAGCAGCCCCCTCCTCCTGTAAGGAGAACGCACACTCAGTTTGAACATCTGCCTGTCTGTCAGCCTGCCAGCTCGCTTGTTAAAAAGGAGCTCCAGACATTTTCAGACATTTCACACCGGCAGATTAATTGAATCTCGCCTGTCTCTTCAAAGTGGGCTGTGCAGCATCAGGACCATGGGTTCTCCACTTTCTGTTTTGGTAAACATGCACAGATTCAGCAGGATGCAACCGCAGTGAGTAATTGTGTTGTTTCCTCAAATAAAAAAGAAAAGGTGCTTTGTTGAAGTTGAAACAAAGAGCTGCCATATTGTCTGAAACTTTCTCTCTTTCTGATGGTCTCTCTCTTAAAAGCTGTCCAAAAGTGGAAGCCATTTTTCTGATAAACAGTACAATTTAGTTAACATAAATCCACAAAAGATAAAGGGAAAATGTATGGCAGCTAAAACAGTTCAACAACCCTTGGAGAAGATATAAAAATCTGTATATTTGCTTGATCAGCAAGTTAAACTGTAACTGCAACTGACTGCCAACGGCTCAATTTACAGATAATTCAACTTTAGACTTAATTTACATCTCGTCTTTATTGACTTCAGACTCAGATTTCCTTATCATGACCGACGAATAATGAGGGTTTATTTGAAAAGATTGGTGATTATGCTCAGTGGAGGAGTATCTGCTCATTTCCACAGCCCATCTCCGAAACGTACGGCACGCCTGCCAGCTTCAGATATGTGCGACTCCAGCGAATCGACAAACAACAACAATGTGTTTTGGACTCTGAGAGGCTTCCACAGGATGGCATACGCTGCAGTGTTTGGAATTAGGGACTTAGGGAAAAACAGCAGAACTGTGTCAAGTTACAAGTAGGCAAAAAAACCCAAAACAAAAGACTCAACCAGCATTGTGCTCCAGAATAGAGACGCACACAGGTCAATGTTTTTAGCTGTTTGCACGAACTTTGCATTGAGATGATGCCACTTACGGTCTTATTTGACTTTATTCAAATCAGATTTTGTTTTTTTTGATGTGTTGGATTGCATTTTAAGGTAAAATATGCAAAACTGGTCTGCTTTGTACTAACTACTTGAAATAATTTCTGTACTGTGTGCAAATATTAATACACTAAGCAGGTTTTAGCTTCTTTAAATCATCATTATATACTCTGCCCCCAGTTTCAGGCCCTGGATGTATTGAGCATGCATCTTTTTAACATATATTATTGATTCTCATCATGCCTTCATTTCACCTGCAGGACACCAGCTCTATTATTTTACCTTCACAGGCTGCTAACAACATGAAAAGTCACATAAATATGATATGATCCAACACAACAGCTCTCCCATGATTTTCGCTTTTATGAAGCTTATAATTTGTCAGCATTTGTTGACACTGTCAGAAAAGTAATAATTCTACTTTATGTTGACTACTGAGGTCGTAATGGGCGGTGTTTGTGTACTTGGTGGTTTGTTTACCCTGTTTAAATACAATGCTCCCCAATACAACACCACCACCTGCTATGACATCAGTAATAAAAAAAAAAAAGTAGAATTATTACCTTTCGGAGAGTCACAACAAATTTACAGCCTTTGCAAAAGTAGTAATCATGTCATGTTAGATCACACATGTTAGATTGTATTTAATGTTTAATGTGACGGATGAAGTATGTATTTGTATGTTAGACTTTAATTGTATCAGTCACTGCAGTCTTTTTCTGGCGATAAAAAGATATACAGAAATATATGTAAAATATGCAGAGGGTTGGCTGTTAAAGAGTTCATGACTTAATAGGATATAATTTATTGATCTAGAAATACCTTTAAGGCTCTTAGCTTTGAAGCTTAAGTCCTGACTTGGATTCAAAC
Source organism: Scortum barcoo (assembly GCA_023238725.1). Classification (NCBI taxonomy): domain Eukaryota; kingdom Metazoa; phylum Chordata; class Actinopteri; order Centrarchiformes; family Terapontidae; genus Scortum; species Scortum barcoo. The sequence goes on from CM041547.1 coordinate 6,209,514, forward strand.
TCAAAGACTTTAAACCTGGATTGCATTTTGAGATTTAGGAACATCTCCGGCTTCTTTTCAGACCCGCCTAATCGTGACTCAGCCTTCAGTCCGGCGATCTGAGACAGAAACCTGCCAACCATTTAGATCGAAGCCACGGCGCTTTAAACCACAGAAATATGGAGTACAGAAAGGGGATGACTGACACGAGAGTCAAAGCACTTTCACGTGTCTCTTTGTCAGTCAGGGTTGTAATCTTTCTGAGTCTGACACCACTGACAAAATACGCCAGCAGCATGTCAGTAAAATATGCCAGCCCGCTCGGTGACACACAGCGTGATGTCAGATACTCTAATTATCCTCCTCTCATACCTTGTGACTTCCTGTCACCAACACCATCTGTGTCATAGTAGACTAGAGAGGGATGACAGAAGACATGCAGCACATTGCACTTTTTCTTTTTTTTCCTCTTTACATGTGCACCTTTTATATCTTTGCTCTCAACTCGGCTTTCATCGCAGCATGTCTGATACAGATTAGGGGCGGGAAAGAATATTATCTGTAAGCACAGCACAGATTCCCACGAGGGGGAGTTTTCCTTGTTATTAGTCGCATTATGTATGAGACATAATTATACAAAACGAAGCAATACAGAGTTGGCCTGAGGTTATAACAGGCCAACCTTTGTTTATTTCACGGTTGTTTATAAGGATTTAAGCATTTTATTCCAACAAAAATCACATTTTTCCATCTTTCTTGGAACTTATTTCAGTATAAACCATTAAATAATAATTCCACATTCTCAGAAAAAAAACGTATTTACATGCACAGCTGATTTCTTGTCTCTTGTCTCTCTCCTGCTCTGCTCTGCGTTGGTCTGTTACCATCTGTGACCATCATCTCCTCCTCTCACTTTTTCTAAATTTTGCCACCACAGCGAAAATAAAATCCCAAAAGAGAAGAAAGCATTCTGCCATCAATCATCCTATACACTTCATCAATACATACACAGTTGCTGCTTTGCAAAGGGTGTGTTACTCTAACGTTTAATATTGCCAGAGCCTGACTCTGTGATTAGTATGACTGCCATGTTACCTTTCCAGATCTGTGGCTCCAAACAGGAGTTAGGTGACCTCTGTCTTCACCTTAATTGACTTTAGCCTGGGTTGTCACTGGTGACTAGACGCTGCTGTAGATTTTTTTTTCTCTTCTGTGACTGCAAACACAACACACGACCTTTCAGTAACTCTGCTGCAGCCTGAGTTCAACCTGATACTTCATGGCTGACCAAAATTATTAACTTCTATTAATACCATGTACTTTTCTCTGGCTGTAGCACCCTACTTTTCTCACAACTGTGGAGACCTGCACAAACCCGCTAAAATACGTCACTTCTACAGGTTATAGGAGGAAATATAAATTGACTTGTTCTGGGATACTGTGAAAAATACTAGGTGTAGCCATGTCTTCACCTTAACATCACCACCGATCTGCAGTCCCAACAATGACAAAGGAAGGGCACACTCTTCTTCTCCTGGATATCCTTAAATTGGCATTATCCTGCTATAATAATAATAATAATGCTAGCTTTAACTCTGTAAAGCCTGAACCATTAAATAATTGGCAGAACATTTTAAATTTTTTTTTGAAACTGGAGTGTTCAACAAACCTTGAGACAAAAAAAAAATAATTAAATATTATTTTGCATAAATGATTTTTAATTTGTATAATTTTTTACTACATCCGGCATTTTTATTTATTTTTTGGTTATTTTGTATTTTCTGGCATTTTGATTGTATACATCACAGGTTTTTCTGGAAAAAATAAATTCACACTGATGATGTAGAGCGTCTCAAAAACTCATGTATCAAATACATACATGATACACTTGACGTTAAAGGATTAAGGGGTGGAGCCTGTACTCGTAGTGTATGCAGCCATATAGCTCATGTTCTCACCTATTGATTTTGAAAGTGCAGTGACCAATGAGGAAACTCCAACATTCGGCAAACCAGTCATGTAACTTCATCACTCACTCACTCAGTACAGACTCAAACATCAAACTCTTCCTTTGACACACATTGTGTTTAATTCATAAGGCACACAATAAAACATTTTGCACATTAATGGCAGCAGACTACTTTTACAAAATAATGCTGCAGGACAAACAAGGTTTAGAGATGCAAAGGTTCACTTCTTTGACATTTGTGGTTTATTGTCTCCGAGCCGAATGAGAAAACAAATGCTGTTAGTGGACAAAGCACTTGCTGATTAAATCCTCACGCTACCCAAAGCAAAAACAAGCAATGAAAGAGAGACAGAAAGAAAGGACGAGAGTGATTTCCGAGTCACTTTAATCTTCCTGGAGCTTCTTTACTTCCTGCGAGTTCGACATCAAAGTGGAAGAAAAAACGACTTTTCTTCTTTCTTCGTTTGAAGGAAAGAGGAAGTAAAAACCTTGGCAGTGTGATGACGGGCTTTGACCTCGCTCGGCTCAGAAAAATAGCCTTTTGATTATTTTTGGTGTTTTACACAGACAAGAAAACATTTGCTATCTGACAGACAGACAGATGGCTCTCCAGATGATTCATTTTTCTCTGCCAAACATGGCCGACGTCTACCAGCGGGGACAAAAACGCACACTCCTATGCACACACACACCTGTCCTGGTATATAATGAGCCCCTGGAAGAATAGGTATTCAAACTGTGTGAAAGTGAAAGTTTTTTTTCGCTTTGTGGCTTTTATTGCACAGGACAGTTGGTTAGAGATAATATCTAGAGTACTGCCGTGGTCCACCTGTGTTTCTGATCAGACTGTGGCTAAACGAATGTGCCGAGAAATCTGATTTTCCATTTTTCCCCTCGCACTAGCTCACCCCCAAACAGTGTTCCTGTCAAAATAATGGAAACAGCAGCGAAGGTGACGTGACAAAAATTGTGTGATTGAGCTCTGTTGTAGCTTGGTAATGGCCTGCCTGAGGATAATATGTTAACCCTGCACTCTTCTAAAACTCCCCTTAAAAAGATGCTTTTATGGGCTTTCTTTGTTTCAAGTGCTGCTCATGAAAATGTGGTGAATTACAGAACACTTCGCTCTCATCTAATTTTTTTGTGCTGCTGTTCATCTGTAGTTCCTCTAAATTGTACTGAGCGTCATGAGATTGATTTTCTTTCCGTTTGTTTCGTCAAGTTATGACATGAGCAGTGTTTGGCTATTACGCTCATCAAACCATTTAGTGACAGCTTTCATCACATAAATGGAAACACTGTGGAGAGAGCAAGTCCCATCAGGATTAACACGCTCCTCTGTTGGAGGCTTGAGAGCAGTCAGAATGGATTTACGTATATATTAGTGTTAATCTTTGCCTCTGATGAGTTGACAGACTCTAATACATGATAAGTAATTAACAAAGAATAAATATGATTGCTGTCAGCTCACATCTGCGGAGGTTAAGTGTCACCAGTGCATTTTGTTTGTTATTGCTGAGCAGAAATTCAAATTCAAATTTATTTATTTAGAGCCCAAAATCACAAACATCGTTTGCCTCTGAGGGCTTTACAATCTGCACAGTTGTGACACCCTCTGTCCTTAGACCCTCGAACCGAGTCAGGAAAAACTTCAAAAAACCCTTTATGGGAAAAAGAAGAAACCTGAGGAAGAGCCACAGATGAGGGATCCCTCTCCCTGGGACGGACAGACGTGCAATAGATGCCACATGTACAGAGAACATCATCAATCATATTATCTGGAATTATACATGAGTCGTAATAAGCTGTAGCTATACTGAGTTCATTGGTTTAGTCCATGTATGAAGATATCACAGGTAATGGAAATGAGTCTGTGAGTCCAGGTGCATCTCTAGATGTCCTCATATGGAGCTCTGGGCCACTCGACCTTCTCTCCACAGCACAGACACAGATCATGTCCCCACCAGGCCAGTGAACCTCAGACAGATGGACCACAACCAGAATCAGTGAGGAACCTGCAAGACTGGAGAGAACAAAGAGGACCGGGGCTCCGGCAGTAACATGCACTTTACAGGACATAAGAGTATTCACATTAACCGTTTTGACACTTTAACCAATTTAACTACTTTAACCAGTTTAGCCACTTTAACCAGTTTCTAAAAGTGACTCCAGTTTGCACTACTACCATAATATGAGTAAAGGAAGCAGAGGAAGAGGGAGAGGTGCCCGATGCATCATGGGAGCCCCCAGGCAGTCTAAACCTATATAGCAGCATAACTAAGGGCGAGCCTGTGCCCACCCTAACTATAAGCTTTATCAAAAAGGAAGGTTTTAAGTCTATTCTTAAACACTGACACTGTGTCTGCCTCTCGGACCCAGACTGGGAGCTGGTTCCAGAGAACAGGGGCCTGATAGCTGAAGGCTCTGCCCCCTAGACTACTTCTGGAAACCCTGGGAACTACAAGTAAGCCTGCGTTTTGGGAGCGCAGCGCTCTAGTCGGTTGATAAGGAGTTATCAATTCATTAAGATATGATGGTGCCAGACCATGCAGAGCCTTATATGTGAGGAGAAGGATTTTAAAATCCACTCTAAATTTTACAGGGAGCCAATGCAGAGAAGCCAAGTACTGGAGTAATATGGTCTCTTTTCCTGGTTTTAGTCAGCACCCGAGCAGCGGCATTCTGGACCAGCTGTAGAGTCTTTAACGACTTGTTTGGGCAGCCTGATAAAAGTGAATTACAATAATCCAGCCTGGAAGAGACAAATGCATGGACTAATTTTTCAGCATCGCTTTGGGACAAAAAGTGCCGAATTTTTGCGATGTTGCGCAGGTGGTAAAAAGCAGACCTTGAAATATGCTTAATATGGGTGTCAAAGGACATATCCTGATCAAATAAAACCCCGAGGTTCCTTACAGTGGTGCCTGGAGGCCCAGTTAATGCCATCCAGCAAGGCTATCATAGGAGAAAGTGTGTTCCTCAGGTGTTTTCGGACCTAATAGGATCACTTCAGTTTTATCTGAGTTCAACAACAGGAAATTTCTTGGTCATCCAAGCCTTTATATCTTTAAGGCAGGCATGGAGTTTCAGGAGCTGATCAGTTTTGTGTGGCTCCACTGATAAATATAATTGGGTGTCATCAGCATAACAATGGAAATCTATGGAGTGCCTCCTGATGATATTGCCAAGGGGCAGCATATACAAAATAAACAGAACTGGACCAAGCACTGAACCTTGTGGAACTCCATGACAGACTTTAGTATGCACAGAGGATTCATTATTAATATGGACAAACTGAGACCGATCTGATAAGTATGATCTGAACCAGTTTAATGCAGACCCTTTAATACCAAGCAGTTTTTCCATTCTCAGCAACAGGATGTGATGGTCAACTGTATCAAAGGCAGCACTAAGGTCTAACAGGACAAGTACAGACAGAAGCCCTCTATCTGATGCTGTCAACAGGTCATTGGTGACTTTCACAAGTGCTGTTTCTGTGCTATGGTGAGCTCTAAATTCCTGACTGAAAAACTTCAAAAAGACTATTACTGTGGAGATAATTACATAACTGGCTGGCAACGGCTTTCTCTAGAATCTTAGACAAAAATGGGAGGTTGGATATTTGGTCTGTAATTAGCTAACACATCTGCATCAAGTGTAGGTTTTTTGATCAATGGTTTAATTACAGCTACTTTAAAAGACTTGGGTACAAAGCCTGACACCAGAGACATATTAATAATATGCAGCAGTGATGTGCCAATAAATGGGAAAACTTCCTTAAGCAGCGTAGTTGGGATGGGGTCTAGGAGACAAGTTGTTGCTTTCGATGATGAAACTAACGAGGATAATTCGGGAAGGCCAATTGGAATAAAACTGTCTAAGCAATTGTCAGGTTTTAATGTATCTGCTCCTAAATTTCCTGAGTCTGAAGGATCGGAGTCTAACGAGGGCAGATCCTGACAAATTTTGTCCCTAATATTCAGAATCAAAATCTTGTCATTAAAGAAGCTCATGAAATCATTACTACTTAAACTTAAGGGAGGGGATGCAGGGTTCAATAGAGCTATGGCTCTGTGTCAGCCTGGCTACAGTGCTGAAAAGAAACCTAGGGCAGTTCTTATTTTTCTCTATTAATTCTGAATAGTAGGCTGCTCTGGCATTACACAGGGCTTTCCTATACGTTTTGAGACTCTCTTTCCAGGCTAGGCGAGAGTCCTCCTCTTTGGTGGAGCGCCATATCCTTTCCAATTGTCGCGTTGTTTGTTTTAACTTGCAAAAATGCAAGCAGACTTAAGCCAGAAAAGATTAATTAGACATTTTGGTTCATTGGCCGTAACTTGACAGGTTGACAAGAGCTTAAACTGTTGGAAAACAGTTAAAAGCAAAATTTAATTTAGAGAACCTGAATTTAAAATAGTATATTAAGAATGAACAATTTCAGTATTGCTCTTAACATCAGTTTACGTACTGTAGTTTTTATTGTTAACCTTTGGCCCATTTAACTGAATGGTTCTACCTCTGCTCATATGATTAGAAACACTTTCATGAAATCAATCTTCAGGGAGGACAAGTGCCACATACATTTGTCATATAGTTAATTAGTGTGACTATTGTTGAGGCCATCATCTACACTTATAATAAAATAATGAAAATTGAAAAATGTGGCCATTTGACTGGCCATTTGTGATATTTCCAAATATATACATTCTTTTTTTGGGGCAATTTTTCATTGGAGGCAGCTGTAAACCAAATATTTGATGAAGTTTATGTGGTAAACATGTTAGGAAACAGTTGCCTATTTACACATCCAGCAGACAGGAAGCAACATTATAATCTCACTGAAGTGATGTTTGCGATATCTTATGATAAAATAAGTCGAAAATTCAAGTCAACTTTGACTTTTTTGTCTCCACCAACTCCTGAAGGCGATATCTCTTCTACTATCTCTTCTGCTAAATGCTTCACTTTCTGTCTTTCTTTCTTCACCAGCTAGCATCTAACCTTGTCTATCGGATGTTTGGTGTGATGTTTGGCAGGTGGAGTACTGTGGGTTTATCAGTGTTCTTACTGGAAAAAAGCTGATAAATAAAGCTGAAAAGTTTGCAGCAGGTGAAAACCAAAGCAATTCTCTTGTATATTTTGAAATAACACTGCCTTATAATATTATCTGGAAGATGAGGCGGCATTGCTTGTTTTGGTAATGTGCTGTGTGTGCATCAGATCACTTCCCTGCATCTGGCATTCAAGTTTGAACTGAACTAATGAAAAGTTTTAGAGCAACTTTACAGAAATATCTAAAAAGTTGCAGCATTATCAGAACCACAAGCAGCTGCCGCTTCCTCTCTGAAGAATAGAGATGCGTGCTCTCTTTGTTTCCTGCACACCTCCGCTGGGTTCAGTGAGTGCACGCTGGAGGATACTCTGAGCTGATTGGAGAGCACGTTTCCAAAGGTCTAAGGGTCTTGACACAAGGCAGGAAACCACGCAGTTTCTATTCTGTCTCAGTCAGGCACCACTGTGAATATCTCAGACTCATTAGCGATTAAAGTGCCTCTTTCCATTCTCCACGGTGACAGATGTGTCTCAGAGGAGAAAAATATGCACCGGCCCAATCTGTTTCCATCAGGTGGATCCATCGCATCAAAACAAGGACAGATTTAATCAGATCTACTTAGCAAAGTGAGACTCAGAGTTTGTCTTAGATAACAAGCGCTGCCTCTGTTTGTGCTGTTCTATTCACTGTACGAGCCAGAGCCTGATTAAAGTAAACAAACTATTCATTTATTGCGAGGAATGTAATTTGGCAGAAGGCTTCCTCGGGGGAACAGAAGCCAAATGCGGCGTTTGAGACGCTGACAAGGCGTCTCACTGCAAAGAAGAGTCTGCTTCCAAATGATCCTGTCAGGTCTGTGTGGAGAGAGGCAAAACCACAGGTCTCCTGCATTTAGCCCCGTCAAACGTAGTTAGCACACTGTGTGCAGACTCCTTCCCCCGCTGCTAACCGGATCGGCCGTCATTTGTTTATTGCTTCAGAAGTGGAAGCTGCGCAGTCACAACAGTGTAAAGGCCAGTTAAGTTGATGTACTACCAGCTGGAGATATGCTATATCATCAGGGGTTTCTGTGCATTTCTTTCTTTTTTCCCCCAAGCATCCACATATAGCTTAATAAGTGAGTGTATTGCTATGTAGATTAAAGTGTTGTGTTAATCACTGGAGAACAACGGGATGCACTTCTCTTTTGCTGCAATTAGAAAATAATACATTATATGTCTCTTTACTTTGGACACAGTGCAGTATGCATCTCTCTAAGCCATGCAACATTCACAGCCTAAGCATTCATTAAAGTTTGACAGGTACAAATGAGGGTGTATGAAGCATGGAGGTACCTTTCACAATTTGGACCACATTAAGAGACAGCGATGAGGAGGAAGAAACTCAAAGTATAGGCATAGGCATCTGTGAATCTGTGAGAGTGGGCGGCAGAGCAGGGAGAGATTTAAAAGCTGCATTTTATTAAACACAGTGCCACACAGCTTTTTATCTCCAGCATATCTCACATACGACTACAGTATACTGTATTTGTTGCTAGCTTTCTTTTGTAATTGGCTTATTTGGCCTCAGGAACAAATAATCATCTCTGACGCCTATTGTGATTTATTTTTAAAGTGCAAAGGGAGGTGGAACGAGCGACTGCGAAATGGACACTAATTAAAGCAGTTTATGAAATACATTTCATCGAGGAAGTTTGTGTTGGACTTTGTGTTGCTGCATTCATGCAACAACAATACTCACTGCAAAGATGGATGACATGACAGCTCCCCAGAGGTGAAGCCAAAACATCTTGGCCGCCCCCTGATGGCTGCAGAAGAGGTCATAAATCCCACCCCCCACCTGTTTCCATTTTAGCAAGTGGAATTTGTGAAATTAAAAGTTTCAGTCAATTAAATTTCTCAAAAACATGATTTCTGTCATTTTGGGTAGTTCTCAAGACTAGAGATATCAAAAACAGATATAGCTTTAACTTTATCAGGTGATTCTTAGCAATTATTTACCAATTATTGATTACATTATTGATTACCGATGGGTGGGTGGATCTCAGTTCAGTGGCTTCATTGCCGATCACCACTGCGCAGGCTCAGACTGGCTCAAGTGGGCAATTATTTCATTCGACCGATGTGGCTCAAGGGGTGACCAGACAGGGCTACTCAAAATGAAGATCTCTGGCTCAAGTGGGATTCGAGATGTGGCTCAAGAGGGGTGAAGATCACTCACCTCTTAAATCACACCCCACTTATGGTGGACGTGGAGACGAAGATGAACACATTAGGAATCTAGGCGAGCAAGCCACTTGTATCTGAATATTAGTTCATGTATGAGCTTCGCCAAAAACCATCTGGGTCATGATCCAGCTAACTGTCGATAAGCCTCCACTTCTGCAGGCTCGGCTTTAAGGACTTGTTGCTCTGGCAGCCGCTCTATATGAATTTTAAACCGGCTTTGAAGAACCGAAAAAACCCTGAATCACTTCAGCTGTCTTATCTGGATAACTTAGTTATCCCATGGATGAAGACCTGGGCCCTGGTGGGCTCAGAGAAATGGGTCACAGTCTCCAATGAGCACCACTGACCTTATTTAACATTAGCAACATGAGAAATGTGAGGCGACCAGTCGTAAAGACAGAGGGGAAAGTCTATAAGCAGGAAGGAAGGCTACACAAGAAGTTCTCAGAGTATTGCATCTCTGTTGTCAATACAGGCTTCAGAGAGAAACCGAGAGACAAAGCGAGAGACAGAGATGTAGAGAGCACCTCAGGCTGAGGGGAGGGAGATAGCTGTAATAACATCAAACGCGTATCATATCTGCAGGGGTTCTTTCTCCTGGCATGATGCTTTTGGTGCATCGTGAACACGGCAGAGGGGAAAAGAAAGGGGGAATATATCCAGAGTGTAAGTTGTGGTTTTTAAACCATACAGCAGTGCAGTCTGTCAGTGCAGAATTGTTGTTGAAACATCCCCGCTGGAAATTCACATCAAAATAACCAAACTTGTCTCAACATGCTTGTCAGCAGGATGACAGATGCATCAACAAGTTAAATATTTATAAGTGTATCTGCTCTTGTTTTAGTTTACGAGTGTGTTTCAGCTTTATTTCATTCACGAATATACAGTCATAAAATACTGAGTCTGGATCAACCATAGACAATTCAAATAAATGTTCTGTTGAAGGAGGGCGGACACGGTGACCCTGAAATGTGTTACTACTAATCAAATGTCCTCTGAGAAAGGCTCGGAGGTTAGAGTTTGGTGAAAATCTTTTTGAAAGTTAAAAAAAAAAAGCTTCACTCTTAGGAGTGTAAGTCAGGAATCAGATTCAAAGGCAAAAACTCACATTCATCCACCTCCTAAAACACAGTGTCAGATGACATCATCCTTCTTTGGCGGGGCAACATGTTTTCCTCACATACGGTTCATCTTTGCATGTTAAGACACCAAACTCACTTCACCAGACTTCAGTCGAGCAGGAGTGGGTGACGCAGGGCTGTATTTGGGTCAGTTTGAGGCAGAGCTGGGTCTGATCTGATCTGCGTCTGTTTAGCTGAGCTAAAAGCTCGAGTCCTTTTATATTTCCAGTTCCTGAACTGGAGCAGAGCAACTGGGAAGCATCACACACACACACACACACACCAGTGTCTTCTGGGCCGCCAATCATTCAGAGAAACCCCACGGCTCTGTTCCGGATACTGAAAAGACACTTCACCCTAAAACTTAGTAGTGATCAGGGGAAAATCCCTCGCAATCATTTATTTTTATTTATTTTGACGTCTGTTTCTCGGCTGCATAATTTATCTGCTATATTTTGAGTCTGGTTTTGTTGATTAATGCATCGGATCTAGTTGTAATGCATTTTATTAAATGTTTTTTCTGGTTTCTTGTTTCTTCAGTTTCAGTTTCCTGGTGGATGGTGTCCACATGAAAACCAAATGAGGCTGAACTGATCTGAGCAAAATGATTTGAATCAGCAAAGCAATCTGAGATTTCCTTCTAGGGCTGGATGTATAAACATTACGTATGCAAACATGGATATGCTTTTTTCTTTTTCATATGAAAAAAAATGGAAAATGTACTGTACTGCACAGCGGGCAGTTTGAAGCAGCTCACTTTGTTGTCCCACAGCTTGACTTCGTCTTCTGTATCGATCTGAGCTAATAAATAAAAATGGAGGACGACTCTGTAATATCTCATATCTGCATTCTGTTTGTGTTTTTTTTTGCTATGAAATATGTTATTGTGTGAGTGTTTGTGTGTGCATACACCTGCATGGGTATCATTAGGTTGCTGGTCCATTTACAGTGATGATGATACGAAGGTTTTGCTTTGTGTTTTATTGGCTTTGCTCACCTGCCCAGAGACTACAGATGAAAATCAGCTAGTAGCTAAAGCCGGTACAAAGCAACTGTCTCTTTTGAGATGATTGTATTTTGCACATGGTCTCTGACACAAATAAATTTAAGAGACTAAACTAAACACACAAGCGATATGACACAATCTATAAAGCTACACTTCTTCTTTGCCCTGACAGCTCTAAAGACTGGTGGAGCAGGCTGAAGTATCGAGGGTGTGCTTAGATCGATTTATGGCTAACTGCGAGGCCTCCAGCTCGGCGGTGCGGTTGAGAGTTACAAAAACAGCACACATGACTTCATAAAGTCTGGACACACATTTCTATCTTTGAATTGATTTTTATGCATCTGGCTCATGATTTTCACAAACTGGACTCTGATGAAAGGAGAGGATAAATGGTTCTTTTCATTTCTATTAGCGTTTTCTTTTTCCTGACAGGACTCATAATAGGACTAACTCTGAGCTTTAATGTGAAGTCACTGAGGTATTGTACAGTTAAAGGCTAAACAAAGAGCTCCATGCGATTAACCGGCCTGACAGCTTTTTGTTTGTTTTCTCACAGTCCTGGTAATAGCAAAATGGCTTTGACCGCAACGTATCAGAAGCCGTTTCATTCAATTTTTTTTAGCTGATCTGGGGGATCTCTCCTCTCGGCCCTTTTGTCTGCATGCTCGCTTTGTTAGAGTAATTGCTTCTTTGCAATTTGTAGAAAAATTGAGCAGGTAAAAGCACAGCTAGTTTCTGGGCTGCTCTAAACATCCTTGGCTCACACATGTTAATCATGCATGCATACACACACACACACACACACACACTCCCTTGCTTATCCCTGTCTGTCACACATTCCCCAGACATTATTTTCAAGCGATGCCTGACAAGCAAACAGTAAACAAAGTGGCTAAATAAGCCGGGAAATAAATAAATCCCACACATCTGCCTCAATCAGTCACTTCCTGTCTGCGAGGGACAGGCACTAATGGACAGAGTTAATGTAGCCAGTTATCCTTGATGTGTCTGTGTAGGAGTCACTGATGCCCCCGTGCTCTGCTTACTGTCTGCTCGGCCCTTCCTGTCACACTCCCAACAAGCCTCCAGACAACCTGGAACACGTCGTCCTAGCCTGCAGCCACAAATGGACGCCCTGACCTCACTGCTAAGAATAACAGAGAGGCCATCACCCTTCAAAACTCTGCGTTTCACTTAAAGAAACAGTTTAAATGGGAAAGCTCTTAATTGTGACCTGTGAAGAGGAGGTGAGATTATGATCAAGTGGCTCATTTAACAACAAACATGATCTTTTTCTAATCTTGATCAAATGGTTTTAGTGCACATACATAACCACACTAGTTACTACATGTAAATTTGGTCTAATAAACAAGTGAGTCATCAGTATTTTTCCAGATTCGGTGAAGAAAAACGTGGTTTTATGACTCCCCAGAAATGTGAGCTACAGGAGAGAGGGGTAAAAAAAATCTTTATGCATGCAGGATCAAGATTAGCCTTTATTTTATGCAAAATAAATATATTATTAATGTGCAAATTCAAAAAAACTTTTATAGTTGCTTATTAAAAAACAAACTGAAGCCTGGAAGTCGCATAAAAGATCCACATTCTCAAGTCATAGCTCAGAATAAGTTTCATATAAAAGATTTACATTTTACAGAGATTATCTTGATAATACCTTACGATACCATACCTGATATATATTTTACACCTGAAAACACATGTTAAAATTATACCAGGCTTTTTATCTTATCAAGCTGAGCAGAGGGTAATTTGTGGACTGCTGATGGCCCCTCTGCTGTGACATTAGGGCAGAAATAAAGCACAGAAGTGCCCCATCAGGCGTATTTGGGTTAAATAAAGGTTTCAAAAAGGGTACTTTGGCACATTATTGTATGAGCATAATTCTGGAAATTAAGGTTCATTTAGTAGCAATGGGAAGTACAATTTTTGCTTTTTATGTCGATTTCTTGCAGACACACATCACTGAGATATTTAATAGACCCACATTTCAATCAGACATTACATTAGATATTAAAGAGGACATAAAACCGCCCACTGAATTTCCCAGACTTTGACAGTCAGATGACTGCAAATAGCACAAAAAAGCAGTAATTTGGCCTGAGACTGTATGGATTAATGTAGTGGCATGGATGTGATTCTGACTCATAGATGTACTATAGTCTAACTAAGAATAAAACCTTTTTAAAAAAAAGACTAAATTGAACTTTTGAACTCCCTTTTAAAATGATAAAGCTTAAGTAACATCCCACACTTCTGAACTAGGTCAGTTTTTTACAGCATAATAAAATTATGTACAAATCCCAAACCCACTTATGTGTCCGTGAACAAATGGGTGATAAAAGAGACAAAATGCATTGACACGTCTTTGTTCAATTAGCCAGAAGTGTGTCTGAGCACTTCTGGACGTGATAATCAATCTTTGGTGCTTCTTGGTGATTTTACGCCTGAACTGAACTGACGCTGTGTGGGATTTGTGCTGATTATAATCCAATAATCCAGGATGGATATTAATGCCAGGTGGAGTCACGGCACATTGTCCATCTCTGAGGATGGTGGACGAGGACAGCCGGAGGAATTGGTGCAGTCATACGCTGGGAAAGTCTGTCTACCCTTAACCTCCCTGACAACCGCTATTTTAGCACCCTCTGTCTCTCTGAGCGTCCTACAGAGCGATCAGCTGTCAACACTCCCGCCAGTGACAGCTTTGTAATATGTGTGAGGACTCTTAAAAGCAATCTCTCTCCCCTGACGCCTTCCAGAGCCAACAAATAGCACGACCACCGTCAGAAGAGTGAGATAGTTTCCCTATCAGAGAGCAATGACCAGAGCCCTTCTGCTCTCTCCTGCAACCGAGACGATAAGGAGGTTTTTTACTAATCCAGACGCAGGCAGTTGCAATCATTTCACCAGATGCTGTTTCAACATTGTGTTTGCAAAATGGAGATGGTCCATGTACAGTCTGACTCAATCACAATTTTACCAAAAAAACAGGGTTTTTACATTATACAATGTCAATTTTATATTAGTAGGAGACAACTCAGACTAATGTGAAGAATATTGTTTTGTCATTTCATTTGTGATGTATGATATAATATAACTCATCATTTTCTTTTTTTTTAAAGATGCTTAACAACAGTTTTAAATGTTCACAGCTACAAGGGGTAATGCATTTTCATTGTTCAATATATAAACAGAGAGCAGCTTGTTGTTCTCCTAACATTAAAAATCATGTGAAAGACAATGATGGTGATTCACATATACATTTTATTGTCTTTGCAGATATCTTTCATAGAAGAGGAAAGAAATGCGACACACAAGCATTTCTCACATTAACATAGGCTGACTTAATCCTGAGATCCTTTAACCATTAATAGAAAGAGATGATTCACATTAGATCTCGAGGACCTTGCAGGTGTTTCTTCCTTATAAGAAAATAATGAAGAGGCCACTGTCGGTTCACGTCCTGTAAATTGAAAAGAGCTGCTGCATTAGTTTGAATCAAAGCCTATTTCAGAGGCATTTTACTGCTTCACTGCTTCTTTGCTCTGACATATTCTAAATAAGAAGAGGTCTTTCTTATTTCTTTCTTTTTTGTGATGACATCCAAATCGACTGGAAAGTGCCGCCATCAAGCGAAGCTCGATCCCCAGACTCACAGATCGTTCCCAGGGAGAACTACTTTGAAGGATGCCGGGGCCTCTAGTGAGAAATGGTCCATCTTTCCAATTCACAGCTTCCAGTGACATGAAGAAAAGTAAATGGAAAGAAAAGTGGAGCATCTCCTCTGTGGTGCAAGAGTGAAAACATGTGTTTATGAAGGTGTGGGCTGCATGTGTGTGTGTGTAGCTTTCATCTCTTCTCCGTGTTGGAGGACATATTGGATCGGTGTTATTGGTGCACTCAACAGACAGCAGCCCATGCAGCACTCAGCGGGGTGTCGGGACTTCACACATTTGTAAAGTAGCAAACACTGTGTGAAGGAGGTGACAGTGAGGCACATGAGCTAATGCGATGTGCTGTGCTGCAGCAGCGACGAGAGCTTCTGGACACCGGCCCCTCTCGGCCGCTTTGCCACATCTGGCTGCACAAAATCCACTTTAATGAGAAGCAAAAGGTCAGTTTCGCACATTTTAGCCTGTCAGCAACGCCCCAGGTGACCACTGGTCGTGATATTACGAGCATGCCAAGTTGCCCTGAGGTGTCCACTCAGGCCAGTGTTCCCTCAGGCTCAGTGGGTCTACAGTAAAAGGGTTCCCTCAGAGGTGCCGTGTAGTTGATATTCAAAGCCAACCTTTTGGCCTTGGAAAAATTTGCAGAGCAGCTGAGGTGATTATGGAGTTTTGTTGTAAAGCATATTAAGTGTGACAGAAATATTTAAATGCCGCTCTCCGGCAGTGTGTGCAGTGTAGAGGTGTAACACAAAGCTACTGCTATTTGTATCATCACAATTGTTGTTTTGTTGTTTAGCTGCCAACATAACTTGCAAAATAATGTATTTTAACCGTGCACCTAAATTAAAGTGTTGCTTCACTTGTCTGAGCTGCACTGTACAAAACAATGGATGTGTAGAAGATTTTAAGAGGTAGACGTATGATCGGGATTTTGATTATTTCACAACCTGTTTGGAAGCCAATCACGGTTCAATATGCAACATATGAACTTATTTGCATATTCATAGTTGGATATTTCATTGAGGACTATTATTTCCAGTGTATACCTTAAATAAATACATCTTTTACATATCCTTAAAGACACCCTGATTTGTACTGATTTTTACCTCCAAAATGGTGCAAAACTACTAAAAAATACAAAAAATAGATTAGAGAGATTCAACAGTGGAAAAATAACTACAGGTCACAATTGCACTGACCCAGTTTTCTGTCAAAACTGTAGGTTATGTTTGTGATGGGATGATAAAAATAAAGCTGACAAAGCTATTGACAAACATCTGAAAAGCTCTCTCTGCCATTTAAATGCACTTTAAGGACAGAGCACTTTATCTGCGTCCTGACCTCTGGCAGACAATAGATTAGCCTACGAGCTGCACCTACACTCAAGAAATCCATTAAAACTGAAATGTCTTTTTCTACCCACTATTCTCACGGGCTCCGCTTCCATGTTTCATGCCTGCAAACAGCAAGAGAGTGAAGCCACCTTCCGCACTCGGAGATAAAGAAATGCACAGAACTATATTGCTCACCCTAACATGGCACTGTGCCGTGCCATCCGAGTGCAAGCCAGGAGCTGCAGGAAAGGATGTGGGGCACAAAATCAATTTCCTTTGTTGCCTCACCAGGACCGGCTGCTCCCTTGGACCAAATAAAATTTAATCCTGCCATGACTCCTCAATTAAAGAAAACTCTCAAAAAGTATATTACTCTCTGTGACTTCTCTCTATCCTTTTCAAAAGGAGATTAGCCACGGAAATGACTTCTTGACAATAATAGAAATGTTATTAAAATAGAGGGGAGAGACTATTCGAGACATTTTGGTCTTTCTTCTGTGGCTGGTGGGTGAGCTGCTTGTCACTGACAGGCAGATGGTGAAAGTTGAAAAGATGTTTCAAATTAATTTACTGTGTGTGGTTACAGACTCAATGTATTATCATTATTTAATGAGATTGCCCATTGACAGCCAGGTGGATTTTATTTATCCATCCCCAACAAAGCAACCACTGTAAACGGTATAATTAAATAGCCACAGGCAAAATAAACATAATAAAACAGCTTCGTGCCTTAATAAAGAGAAAGCATGGGGGGAAATGAGGCCAATTTATTTCTTTGTAAACTGTCTCCTTCTGAGATGCAAAATGCATATTTTCAAGGGGACGCGAGCTTGTTTCGGTCCCTCAGGAATGAAAAATTGAGATGAAGTTGAGTGAAGAAGAGGGGAGAAGGTGTAAATGAAAACTCATCAGCCGCGTATAAACCCCTCCTGAATTCTCCCGAAGCTATAGGAGACATCGCTCAACCCCTGACCCCTCTTCGGAGGCTCGAACATGTGGCTCATCTCCGCAGGATGATGGGAGGGGGGTGGGAGATGGCAGCTCTCAGATGTGATTTTGCTTTTTACGCAACTCCTCCACTTACTGAGCGTAAGAAGAAAGGTGGGGGGGGGGACAGGAGAGGTGGATGACCTGTGAAGTATGAAGGAAGGAAACCGAGTGAGAGGCAGCAATATTTTAAGGAGGTCAGAAAAGTAAAGTGAAGGCAATCAGGAAAATAATCATTATGTAAGAGAAAGGCGGCGCTGGCTTCATATTCATAGATTCAAAATACTGAGGTGACAAAAGATCACCAATCCAACAATGGAGGACAATGACTGACATTTAAAATGTAGTTTCACTGTGCAAGTTGGAAATTATTATACCATTCATTTTGTGTGGGTTAGTCTGTTGAATATATCTGTTACGCATAACAAATGTTATTTCTCTTATGATGCCACATCTTTAGTGTACATTTTACACTGATTTCCACTTCTTTTTGCCATACAAGACCAGGCAATGATGGATGAAAGAGACAAATTACAACCAAGCGAGGCAATTTAGTAAACAAATCCAATGTAACGATCATAAATCAATAACTAATGAGGGCAAGACTCAGTGAGCAAGATAAATGAGAACAGCCGCAAAGTGGCTGGGGTCATCTCCAACAACTGACTACGGTAAGTAGATCTGTATTGGGCGATAACATTTGCTCAGTAATAAAGAGGCATCAAAAGCCTTGTTCAGACATCAACGTGAGTCTTGGGCGATCTGATCACAAGTGGACAGCTCTGTGTACGTCAGCTCAGTGTCTCGAAAGACCACTTGTGATCGGATCTTACTTCCTCACTCCAAACAAATAAATCAATCTGTCATTCCTGTTCGCAAAGACCAAATGTTGTCAGGCGGGGTCCATTCCTTAACGCTTTGATCCAAATGGAAATCAAACAGCGTGTTTCATGTGTGCTCCATCAACGAAAATCCATTTTGACAATTATCATTCTTGTTGCCTTTAATATTACGCTACTGAAGAACGTCTGTATTTCCACTTACTTAGAGGACACATCTACACTTATATACATATACATATATACATATACACTACAGGCCAAAAGTTTGGAAGCAAGATCAAATTTGTACAAAAAAAGATCATAGTTTCATTGGTATACTTTGCAACAAAATAAAGAGTAACTTTGTTGAACACCATTAAGTGTTTTGCAATTTCTCTTTCAGTTTATCCTTCTTTCCTCAATGTACAAATCTGTACTCTTGTTTCTTTACTCAGTTGCTTCTTTCTAGCCATTTCTGCGGTAGTTTGTCAGAGATTTGAACGCAGTTGAGATTTATTGGGATTTTTGTATGCAGACTCTCAAAAGCCAAAGAGTTAAAGTGAATAATGCAAACTGTGATTTGTTTTTTTACTTTTGCACTGAAGTTGTGACTCTTGCAAATCTTCTCGACCCTAAAACTAAGCCCTTCTTCCTTTCTTTTGTTTGACATTTATTAAGCAATGGTCTGGTAACATCAATGTATACCTGAAGGTAAATTGAGGAAAATGGTGCATATCAATGTAAAGCAAAGTCTGATCATGCAGTAAATACATCCCAAAATACATATAACTCATGCTGGTTTTTAAGAAAGGCATTGTGAAGCAGAAACTTGAAGTTGCTTCCAAACTTTTGGCCTGTAGTGTACATACACACTGCTAAAAGAGTGTGGCCTGATGCCTCCCAGACCGCCTCTGAATGTGGTTTCACTTCTGTACTTTGAGCTGTCCACTTGTGATTGGATCACTGAAGATGCATGTTAATTCCAGGTCTGAACAGGGCCAAAGTCTGTCTACAGGTGCTGGGGAATATTACTGCATATGCAAAAGAAATCTGATGAATTGCCTCAGTGATGTCACTTGAGTCTGTTGAGGCTTAAGTTTGAAAATGAAAATAATATAAAGGTGAAAAAAGTGAAGTCACCAGACCTCTGTAGTCTACTTTCCTCTTTATTGCTGTAACAAGTAGGCAACAGGACCCAAATGCAACACAACTGGCTACTGGAACACTTAGCAGGATGGTCCAAAACAGGCAGGGTCGGTAACGGGTGATCAGTCCAAAGAGAAATGCTGGAAAGCCTTGCATAGAGATGACAAAGAACAATCTGGCAATGAATGAATGAGGGGAGGGAGCTTAAATGCTGAGTTGATCGGTGAACCAGAGCAGGTGATTGGACCGGGTGATGGGAGTGGGCTGACCGGTGGGAGTGGCTGGCAGGTGAATGGAAAGTTACCTGGAAGGCGGACTGTGACAGCTGCAGCATAGTAGCTCGAGGCTATGTTAGCTGCTACTAGCCTAACATCCTAACAACTCTCAGGGGTGCTGTTGCATTGTGGGTAATGTAGGCACCAAATTTTGACATGGCAGAAGAATGCATGGAATAAAAAAAGAAATTATATAAATTTTGATCCATTTTAAACTTTGCATCATGAGTCTGATAATGTTATAGCAGTGCAGTGCTAACATAATCAAACCAGGACCGGGATAAAGGTTTTAAGTCCTTGTTCGCTGGGTTCAGGCTTTATAATTGAAATTTGATATTAATTATGTATCTGGGCTTGATCGTAAATGATCCATTTTAGTTTTCCTTACCCGCTCAGCATTTCACGCTCTTCGTGCTCCTGTCGGGTACGCTGTTGTGTATTTTTTGTTGAATTACACGTGTGGACCTCTGAGGCACAGTGAGAATGAGTAATCCCCTTCTTGACCTTACACATCTCCCACTGTTTGAACAGCCCCACCTCGCAGCCTCTGGTAAATGTTGGCATTAGCATTTTGGCATTTCCACTGTTTGTGCTCTGTGCATGTGTGATTCGTGCTTCAGCTTCGAGTGCGCGGCTCTGGCTCTGCATTACTGTGGCACTATGAGACATTTTTCACAGTTTTATTCCCCCCCCAAAAAAACTCTTACTGTCATGAATTCTGAAAGACCGTGTCCCGAACAGAAGGAGGGAGGCAAGAGAGCAGAAATCATAGACGTCAAGAACATCCTCAGTAGATATTCTCAACATGCTGCCTGCCCTTTTCAGGGGGTCAAAAGCTCACTTTTCACTGATCTCATTACAGACAGTGGCATTTCATTAGCCGGGATCTATCATAAAGCACCATTATCTCTCCATCTGATGGAGTCTGCTCTTCACAGCCTCCCAGGCCTGCTATAAATGATAGCTAATCTAATCCTGGAGCTCTGTGAGTCCCAAGTGAGGAGACGAGGGAAAAAACAGGGGATGGAGGAAGAGTGAGGGCAAAAAAAGAGAACTTTACGCTTGAAAAATGACAAAGCACAAGAAGGTACAAGCAGACTTATTCCTTATTGTTCATGTTGGTAGCCGTATGAACAGCCTGCAGCAATCAAACATTTAATGAATGCAAGTTTGAATTATTCAATATTTATTAGCAATTGTTTCGACGTGGCTTTAAGGTCAATTCTACAAAGTCAGTCCAATTTTTGGCTTAATTATGTTACACTGTCTGATAAATGTGAGCCAGGCTGGTTTATTCCCCACCCACAAAAACTCTTTCATCCTAAAGTAAAAGGTTTTCAATATGTTGAAAGCAACGCCTATAAGCGGCCCTGTCGTGTAGGTGTGTTTGACCTCTCGGCTCCTCTGTGTGTGTGTGGGAGGCATGTGAACAGTCAGGCTACCATCGGTAATTAACTGAATTACAGTGAACTTTGCTATGGCATTACGTTATAGGCTTTAATTAACAGCGGAAAAGTGACCCAGCCTCCTCCTAATTTATTGGTCCTCGAATATAATAGAGGCTTGATGTATTGATATCACAGATGTATGTTTTCAGCAAGCTGGCGTCATGACATGCTTTCTGTTTGTAATTCACAGTTCAAGAACCATAAAGATGAAAAAAAAAACACAGACATGCATGAATCCATCTGCTTTTCAGCAAGGACTTATTTTTGGGGCGGTTCGTGTGAAATCCTGCCAAAGGCAGCGCCGCTCGGTTGTCGTGTACGCTGCCACAGACGGGCTGAAGTGCTTCTCAGCTGCCGGCTGTCGGCCGAGTGACAGCCGATCTATGAAAGCTTTTGAAGTGTAAAGCACCAGAGCTCTGTTATGTTCAATTAGGTTTAAATGTTCCTGTTGATATGGACACTGCCTGGTGTTACTAATTCAATATTGACTCAACTGGAGGAGAAGAAAAAACCCTGAGGAGTCAAAGTCAACATTTGACTAACCACAAGATGCTTTTGGTGAAAACTATAGTGAAACAGAAAACTGAGCTGTGTCCAAAAAACACAAAAACGAGTGGATAGTTTGGCAGCATTGTCCATGAAACTTAAAACTTAAAGCTGGATATCACTGAGACAGTGAAAAAACACACAGCTAATAATAACAAGCGCCATCATCTCTGTGAGTAAGTTAAACTAATTGTAAAGAAAACCAAACTAAAAAAGTTGCAGACTAGTTTGTGTTTTTATCTTCAGCAGTCACGGTGAAGAAAATGTGATAATTGTTTGGAGCACTTATCTACAAAGTTCAGTTTATTGTGTGAAAAATAAGCCAAGTTGATGTAAGAATTAAAGTCACAGGCATTAAGCATTTCTCACATGTACGGTAATTGTTGTCATTTAGGTGCAGTCGTCAACAGCATCAGTGTTTTCGTCAATATTTACCTCTGTTTTCATCTCGGTTTGGCGTGTTACCATGGCAACACCTGCTGATTGGCACAGCTGAGGCTGATGGAGATGATGGAGATGGCGATGGTGTAAGATGAAAAGTTTAGGGATCAGCAAAGGATTCATCATCCTGAGGATCACGAATACCTGTACAAACCTTCACAGCAATCTACACTGCAGTAGTAGAGATTCTTATATATAAATTTAAGGTATAATCTGGCTTGATTATTCAGTGGTAAAACTAGCAATTGATTAATAATTAGCAACAATAAACATTTTGATCTTATTCATGAGTTTTGGCATCTGGATGTACTTACATCACTGAAAATCACGGATGCACTGGCAGCTAGGTTAGACAGTTTAACAGCTTATAAAAAGGGCACTAAAATGTTTACTTTACAATTTGGCCCAAATAGCAACCAAAAACTGTTTCACACAATCTTTCCACCAAAAACAGAATAATTCAAATCTAATAATACAAACCTTCAGCTACTGTGAAGCTAATAACCCCCAAAAAATTAGACTTTAAAAGTGAGAATCAAACACACTGTTTTTGTGTGTGTTAATGAAAGGAAAAGATGGAGAGGAAAAAGCTCTTTGTGCATCTCTCCTGCTTAATAGAATGGATAATGAGCCCTTAATAGGATTTTCCAGGCAGTACGTGGATACCCATAATTCCCATAATCCCACAGCCCACTAAGACTAAATACAGTTAACCATCAACATGGTAGTTGTTTCACGATCTCCTTCCGCCCACTCGCCACCGCCAGCACCTTTTCTTGTTTAATAGGAGACCTGGATATTAATCCCTCTTTGATATTAGCTTCATCTAGAGTATCAGGATGGGAACACAATGTGATTAACAGAGTGGAGTCGGCTCGCATGAATAAGCCCTGCTCCATCTCCTTTTCACTTCTCGTTTCTCTAAAGATATCTTTTCATAGGTTTTTCCAGGTGACGTGATACTTCACCGTGGATCGCGTTAATCTTGTACGATTATTATTTGGATTCGCGTGAATGTAAACTGCATATACACTCTGCGCACTCGTGATGAGTGAGCTAAAATGTTTTTGCTGAGTCACAGAGCGCTCATTATTTTCTGTTTGGGAGAGCGTTTTTCACCCGACAATTAGAAACTGTAGAGAAAGAGACAGGTTGATGTTTTCCTTTCTGTCGTCTCGCTCCTCTTTGTCATTCATGCTAATAGGATGGAAGTGGTTTGCCAGGAAAAAATCTTGCAGGGGAGTTTCACAGGCCCAGTCTGTGTCGCTTTCCCCTCGAGAATAAGACGATGAAATGATGAAACGATGATGATGAAATTCTACATTTTATTTCATCGTAAGCAAA
This sequence comes from Scortum barcoo, assembly GCA_023238725.1. NCBI lineage: Eukaryota > Metazoa > Chordata > Actinopteri > Centrarchiformes > Terapontidae > Scortum > Scortum barcoo. The sequence continues at coordinate 6,232,904 of CM041547.1, forward strand.
ACCCAGAAACAAATATTAAGAAATATTGTCTGTGTAGCCAAAGCCTGATTTATTTTATTGCTTTTACACAGAGCTCAGCTGTTGTCCAAAAAAACTATCAAAAACAAATCTGTGGGTCACACTGTCTCTGAATGAAACGGTCATCTACGCTGGCATTTCTGCTGTCATAAAAATTCACCACAGCAATACATCTGTACTAATCCGCTGCTGAAAGTAGTCCCTAACAAATGCACTACTTTCTTCAGTTTGGGTAAAGTCCATGGAAAACTATATTGCACAGCTGTTTAAGGAAACAAATTAGCCTTTTTTAAAACATGAAAATACTTTTTATAGATTTTATAGAGGCAATGGTCTTGGCCACAAGTAAAGAAGTTGGAAAGTACTGAGACACGGATTTGTTAGACCAGGAGATTCAACAGTAAGAAAATATAGAGTAACGACACCTTTATACTTAGACAAAAAGACATTTTTTTTCCACAGGAGTTTTGTTTTTGTGCATTACTCCTGTTAATTACATATTTTGCTCGCCAACTTGGTCGCTGAGATCTGGGGACGTGGCCAACACTGCAGCCATCTCTTTCCAGATAATCTGGTTTACAAAAAAAAAAAGTGTGAATTTGTTCGCAACTTGTCTGATCATCTAAACTCTTGCGGTGCTTGCCCCACAGGACGCGGTTGTCGTGTTGGGCCTGATAATAATAAACGCAACACAACACTTATGTAACTTTGTGAAGGGGCTTTGCAGAAAATACAGCTGCACAGACAATAAGTGAGTGACAGCAGAGGATCACAGAGCGGATTGCCAACAACAACAAGTCTGGATGTGCAGCCAGCAGTCAGGTGGGCATGTTGGCAAAAACAGGCAGAAATGAACACTTAGAGCAGCCGTAATGTGCCAAATCACAGATAACCGGTAACAACAACCAGACTGAAGGAAGAGCAGCTCTCGGGTTAGTGTTTCACATCCATGTTAACATAACTGGTATGAAAAAAAAAAAAATCAAGATAAGACAAGATAAGACAAGATAAGTGTTATGAAAACATACACACTTAGAGTATTTTCTCTTTACTATAATTCCCTGTAATGATGTAACACCCGGACACAAATGCAGAAAACACTACAGTCTGTTTGTAAGTGTTGCATCACACTGAAGATAGTTCAGAGGCCGCCGCACAAAGAAACATCAAATGCAGTCAGGTTGTTTCGGGGGGAAACTTAACCGCTCCTATCGGGGTGTCGGTCGACACTGTTCAAAGGGACACGGTTAAAAGACAGAGAACAAAAACTCTTCTCTGCGACTTTATTCTCCTCAGCGAAGCCTGAATTCCTGCGTTTGTTTGAACCAAGCTCCAGCCTTCTTCTTCTTCTTCTTCTTTTCCATTCAGCGAGCCCTCGCCACGGCACTCTAGTTATCACTGACTGGCAATTAGGGACTCCTGATGTTTCCACGCTTCCAGCAAGAGCGAGGGAGGAGATGACAGACATGATTTGGTGATTAGGTCCCAACCTGTAGTTACGGATGCAGGCAGGGCTGTTGTGTATCTAACCTCATCACTGCAATATTAGCATCTGTAGCAGGGGAGAGCCCAGCCACAGGTGAAGCTAATGATGGAAAAGACTCTCTCCGCCAGGATTGTGATTAGTCGAGGGCCTGGGCGGCGTTGTTACTTATTGGGGACATGATGAATAAAACATAAACTGTCAAGTGGTGGTAATGAGAGGCGGGTGTCTATTTTTACAAAAACATACTGTAGAGAGGAACTGGGAAGGCAAGATTGGACGTAACTAGCGAGCGAGATGTGCAAATAAATTGACATCAGATGCACGTTTGCTCATTCGAACCAATTCATGCCTTCAGTGGAATATGGCAACCAAGATCCATTAAGATAGAAATTTTGATGGCGATGTCATTTTGTAAAAGCTGTTTTGTTTAACATTTCTAATAGAAATATTAGGCCAGTGGTCCATCTACGCTCTCAAAGATAAATTGGAGAGGTCATGAGAAAAATAATGATGATAGGAGAGCAGATAGAAAAACTCCACAAAAATATAATTATTTTTCAGAAATTTCTCTTGTCTTAGTATGTATGTATTAGTGGATAAGTTTTAGCTCATCAGGGCTCTAATAATGAGTTAAATAAAACGAGAAAAAACACTTCATGGTTCATTGATGTTGTAGATCATTTTAAGAGACTATAAGCTAAAAACATTGGGGATAACTGTATACTGCCAAATTACTGAGCTGATGTATGGATGATCATCTTTGAAACACAAAAACAGACAATCCATTATGGTTCCTTTATAACCCAAAAACCATGATAGGAGTGGATATTGTATATATATATATATATGTATATATATATTGTATATATATATATATATGTATGTATATCATCATGTAATACATTTTTTAGAATAATAAACTGTTCATGGATAAAATAACCGAATAATGACAGAAATGTAAATCTGAGGTTAAAACATCAATCCTGCTCATTGACTTGAAACAGTGCCTACAATGGTCTAATACACCCAGAAATATTAAAAAGTAGAGATCCTACAGTATACCAGATAACCAGATAGTCTCTGAGGGTTGGCAGATTTAAATCATCTCACCGTGTATCCTGTAAATTATGACGTGTTGCCGTTGCAAAATTAAATTACATTATCCATAATAAAATATTTTACTCGCATCTTTAGGTGTAACAAAAACTTCCTGTAAAGTTGGCAAGGCTGCACACCCCCCCTGCCTGTTCAGTGCCAAGTTGGAGTACAGTAGCAGTGATTCATGCAGAATGATGCACTGTGGGCAGTGTAATTTATCACCGGATGTGTCGGTGGGCAGAGCAGAACAGGCCCCGCTGATAAATGGAGGTGAGGAGAAATGGCCCAATGGAGATTAGAGATCCGAAGAGACAAAGAAGCCACTCTGTGTGCCTGACCCTGAGAAAATATACCGTCCCGTGCTGCACCGAGCCGCCAACTCACCTCCTCTGTATTCATGGGAAACGTGAGCTATGGGCTGCTCCAACAGCATGTCCCACTCCATGAAATGCACAGTTTAGGTCTCTCGTGCTTTGCCAGTGCGATCGTTTGACCTCATTTGGGTTGCGTGCCCGACAGAGATAAGCAAAATAAATAATAAACCTTTTCTCTTCTGCTGCAGTGCCATATGGAGCCTGGCAATATACCGTAGAGGAGAGGAGGACATCCCTGAGGAAAGAGCAGCACAGTTCTCTGGGCAATGAGCCTAGAGTGCAATGTTTTCCAACCACTTCACTGAGTCTCACCAGCGTTATCAAGTAAAGCTCTCATGGACTCTCCTTTTATCTCTCTCTCTCTCTCTCTCTACTGGGCTGAGTACACTAACAACTGCAGCAGTTCATACCCTAACTATCACAGTATCCGTCCACTAGGACTTTACAATTCATACCTACATGCATCACTGCACACACACGATATAAACACACATAGATACAGACTCAGATACAAAGCTGATGCATTTATGCAGGAAGGTGGGGGATGCCTCACACCAATCACTACCACCATCACGTCTTTTTTTCCTTTCCAATCCAGAAAATGAAAAAGGAAGCCACACCAGAAAGAGAAATAAACAGAAACAGATATATTAAAGAGTGACAGCAGATCTCAGATAAAGAGCAAAACAAAGCTACAAAGCCCCAAATCTGCACTATATACTATCACTATGAGGCACATATAATGTTTTTTGTTCTACACCATGTCAATTGTTTATATAAAAAAATGTATTTTACTGTTTTGATTTGCAGAAAATGAGCAGAAGGACGTAAATCAAACTATTTGATTAAAGATTTTTTCTGTAAAGCGAAGGGGAGCTGCAGGTAATAATTCTCTGAAGATTTGTTATTATGAGCAACATCTCTCACATTGTCTTAAGAATATCAATCATAGCGGCTTTAAACAAAACATTAAAATTGGCAAAATTACAGTCTGTATCACAGAAAACTAGCAAACATGAGTAAAGATGACAACAATGGACTGAAATATCTCCGAGTTTGTGTCTGTGCAGAGACATTTCTACATTTCTTTGGTCACCAGTCTTATCAGTTTTGATAACATTGTACTCAAAGTAATTACTGAGATGCAGGAACATGGCGACGTCACTAAAAATAAGCTTGAAACGTGAGCAGTCAAATGATCAGACAGGCTGTAAACAAACCTCCAGGTAAGATGAAAGCTGTGCACACGCCGTGTCCCGTGCAGCTTCAGCAATTACTTTAGTGACAGAAACTTATAAGAACAATATATGATAAAGTGAAATTACGCTTTAAGGAGCTGGATTGGGAGCCTATAGAGTCACACTGTGTTGATCACATCAAAGCAAGAATCACGGTGGATGATCAGACTGTCAAAAACAGAAGGTAGGAGAGAAAAAGGTGAGAAAAAAGTGGCTACGCTCATATGCAGAGGCGAGGTGAATGTGGGGCAGAGAGGAAAAGTGATGTCAAGATTGAAATTGAAATAGGTGGGAGTGTCATCGGAGGCGAGCGGGAGTGTGAAAAGTGGGCGCGAACCAGAGACATGATTACAGATTGAAGGTGAGAATGAATCGGGGCCGGGGAGAGGGCACCGAGAGGCAGTCGATCCCCGGACTGGTTGGACGGATGTGTGAACGGACGATTGATTAGCAGATGTCATTGCGCTGTCTCAGGCCTGCGTTGACACGATATCTGACTGAGACAATTAAAAGGTCTGTCACGGCGGCTGCAGGAGGAGGAGGAGAGGGAGGCAGAGGATGTCTGTGGAATCACTCCACTCCATTTAAAGCCCTGCTGCAACTGGGAGGAAGTGCCCTCTGATTGCAACAATCAGCAATGTCACCTATAATTTATTCTTCAGGAGTTTTACTGAGACATAAAAAGAAAACCTCCGGAGTGAGTCACAGCCACTGCATGTGAGAACAACAATCGGACCTGAGCTGACATCTTTATAACGTCAGCGTAATAATGTGTTGTGTCAGGTTGTGCTGCAGGTTGTCTCTGCTCATTTAAGAAGAGGTGCAGAAGCTTCAGAAGTCGTCCCAAAATCTCCTCTGAGCTGTCCTCAACTTGGACCATCTTACAGGTCAGGTATCGTCTTTGTATCAATTGATGATGGGACTTTTTTCTTGTGTTTATTTGAGAGCATGACATTGATTTCACTGTCAGATTTTGTAATTATTTCCCTCAAAACCCTGCCCTCGTACTCCTGCTTGTACTTAGATCTGCTCTGCCTCTGCCCTCAGATTTCTTTTTTGTGCAATAACTCATTAAAACTAACCAATAGAGTGACAGGGGCAGTGATGATCAATGAAATGCTTCCTGCCTCATTTCAGGCGTGTTGGCTTCGCTTCTTCGAGCGTCCCGTACAGGCCGTTACTCTTTAACCCAGGTCATCCACTCCCGCCCTGCATGGCTTTAATTTAAGTGCTTCTCTTGCTTTCTTTACAACTTTTATAATAAAAGGATAGTTATTATATATATGAACACCCACAGTTTTTCTTTCACTATTTTAGTTCTGTAATGGGTCATGAAGGTTTTCCCCTCTTCATGACTCAGTCCAAAGTGAAGGACCTCTTTCTTAATTTAATGGTGTTTTAATAATTCATCTCACATTACCTCTTTACATGTTGAGTCTCATTTAAGGTGATGTGAAATGATCAAAATCAAAGGTAAAACAACTGAATAGGTCTGTACTTCAGTACAATATCATCATACTTGTATTTTACTTGATTATTACCATTTGATGCTGCTTTATTCTTCTACTCCACTACATTATTTTGTAGATGACAAAAAACAAAAAATAGGATATATAATTAAAGGTTGGGCTTTCTAGCAGTATACAAGGTCATTAAAATGATCCCCGACTTTACCTGTTCTTTTACTTTTGGTACTTTATGTCAGTTTTGTACTAAACCTTTCTTTCAGTAACAGTTTGAATGCATGCCTTTTAATTGAAACTGAGCATTTCTACGCTCTTTTAAGTGAAAGATCTGAATATTTCCACCACAGTTTACAGCCAAAATATTGAATTGCTGACATATGGCCACCTGCAGATATATTAAAAAAAATGTAGCTTATAAATGTCAAAATTAACTGATGAAATATATTCACTGTGTTTTTATTGCTGTTGTTTGTGGATTTGTATCTACATATCTGTTTTGTTCCACTTTTTGTGTCAACAACCTTTTTGTGTGACAACAAAATCAAACAAAAATTATCAATGGAAATCAAATTTATTAACCCATGGAGGTCTGGATTTGGAGTCACACTCAAAATTAAAGTGGAAAAACACACTACAGGCTGATCCAACTTTGATGTAATGTCCTTAAAACAAGTCAAAATGAGGCTCAGTAGTGTGTGTGGCCTCCCTACAATGCCTGGACATGCTCCTGATGAGGTGGCGGATGGTCTCCTGAGGGATCTCCTCTCAGACCTGGTACTAAAGCATCCGCCAACTCCTGGACACTCTGTGGTGCAACGTGGCGTGGCGTGGCGTTGGTGGATGGAGCGAGACATGATGTCCCAGATGTGCTCAATTGGATTCAGGTCTGGGGAACGGGCGGGCCAGTCCATAGCATCAATGCCTTCGTCTTGCAGGAACTGCTGACACACTCCAGCCACATGAGGTCTAGCATTGTCTTGCATTAGGAGGAACCCAGGGCCAACCGCACCAGCATATGGTCTCACAAGGGGTCTGAGGATCTCATCTCGGTACCTAATGGCAGTCAGGCTACCTCTGGCGAGCACATGGAGGGCTGTGCGGCCCCCCAAAGAAATGCCACCCCACACCATTACTGACCCACTGCCAAACCGGTCATGCTGGAGGATGTTGCAGGCAGCAGAACGTTCTCCACGGCGTCTCCAGACTCTGTCTGTGCTCAGTGTGAACCTGCTTTCATCTGTGAAGAGCACACAGGGCGCCAGTGGCGAAAATTTGCCAAATTTGCCAGTCTTGGTGTTCTCTGGCAAATGCCAAACGTCCTGCACGTTGTTGGGCTGTAAGCACAACCCCCACCTGTGGACGTCGGGCCCTCATACCACCCTCATGGAGTCTGTTTCTGACCGTTTGAGCAGACACATGCACATTTGTGGCCTGCTGGAGGTCATTTTGCAGGGCTCTGGCAGTGTTCCTCCTGTTCCTCCTTGCACAAAGAGGAGGTAGAGGTCCTGCTTCCTAAGTGGACAGTTTGATTTCACAGAAGTGTGATTGACTTGGAGTTACATTGTGTTGTTTAAGTGTTCCCTTTAATTTTTTTGAGCAGTGTATATTCACCCAATGCTGATGTGTGGATGATTACATTTAATATTCAGAATACAAGCTGTAATTTTAGGGAAATTATAGTGATCCTTTAGCTGAATTGTCCTTTGGAATTACACTGATAATCCATAAAAATCACATTACAGGCTACACTCGAACTGAGTTCACAGGATGAAGCCACCGTTCCCCTCTGAATGCAGATCATCTTCCTCTAGATAATCATCAAGTGAGTTTTTTTTTCTTGCTAAAACCGAACCCTGGCTTTGGCTTTACTCAACATTTCGCCCAGGCCATATCTTTCCTGGAGTGCACAATAACAAGAGATGTGGTGATGATGGGGACCAAGATCCCAGTGGGAGCTATAAGGGGAAAAGCCAATAAGGGTCATGAGGGGGACAACACATAAAGATACACCATAACAATGCATGTGTGTGTGTGTGTGTGTGTGTGTGAGTGAAAGCAGGAGCAAGTGAGCAAAATGCATAATGTTAGCATCAACTCAAACTGGCTATTTGCTAATTCCACACAAGCTCCGCCAGAATAAACCTGTTTACTTATTAAAGCTGTTTCCTCACGTGTGGGACGCACATTAAACAACTGTTATATCAGCACAGCGGTGGTAAGGATACAACACAGACACGCATGCATAAATAAAAACAACACACAAGCAAATTGACATGCTCAGCGGTGCCTTATTTAAATTAACTTTCCCTTCCGCTGATGTCATTTTCATTAAACTGGCGTAAGGAGAAGGGAATTGAGGAAAAAATACTAATTAGTGTTTTTGAATGAGGGATTGATTGTTCATATTGAACCACTGTGGTGCTCAGCGATGCAGGGGCTGGCCTGCTTTCATGTACAGTTCACTGGTTAACATGGGAATGGGGCTCGACTAATTGAATTGCCATGTTGTGCGCTGTAACAGATCTTAATCAGGTGAGAGCATCAGCGCACAGACAGCAGGCTCATACGTCTCCTGACATCTGATCGCTGGAAGAAGAATTTATAAAGTCAAGCACGGGGCAGCGACACCGGTTGAGTTGGTGCAAACCTGCAGCCAATAAAAGAGTCCTTCCACTCTCGTAGCGTTCAAGATTTCCCGCTTCCTGCTCATTTGCAAGCTAAATATGCCAATCAGGACTTGAGGGGTTGTTCAGGCCCAATCAAGGAGAGGTGCCTTTCAAGAAAAACAGCAGTTAAGTGTTTATATGATACTTTGGACCACTTCAGGGTGGACGTACTCTGCATATAAATGCTGTTCAACAAGGCGAGGTGCATGTGCGTATGTGTGTGTCTGTCTTTACTGAATGATAAATTAATGTGCAGATGTCATTTGGTGTCTTTGTAGTTATTAGCTAGTGAATTACTATTTAAGTCAGAATTTATCATGAAAATTCAGTAAAATATAAAAGTAAGGGATTCATTCATGAAGCATATTGTGCCCTTTAGAGTGCTGTATTATTATGTTGTGATGTAATGTACTGGATTATTATTACTGGTGTATAAAAGCAAGGTGAAGTGGCAGTAATTTTACATGATTTAAATACCTCTGAATTATTTAATCTGAAACATGGCATTGCCTTTTAAAAATGAAACTAAAAAGTTACTACAATGTAAGTAGCTACCATTTCTGTAAAATAATTATAGCGGAGTAAAAAATGTATATGTATAATATTTCCCTTTGATATGTTATGCGGGGAAAAAAGCAGCGTTCCCAGATTTTTTCTCAGGAAGGTGAATATGCGATGGATTTCATTCAATCCTCGACTCCCTGCTGCTGATCCTGAGGAGGCACCACAGCAGGAACACCATTACTCTGCTTTTTATCACCAAACTCTTCACTCACTCCGGCCTCTGCCTGCTCTGAAAACAGCCCCTGCTATCCATCCATCTCTGGCTGGATTTAAAATTGCCTGTGCTATCTATCTTATACCGGTGTGTAAATAGTATTCACAGTGCAGCTTCGGTGAGACCGAGTAAAATGGTCCTCACCCGCCCATTGCAAAATCCCTGACAATAACAAAACACCCGCTGTGTTAGCTGCACTGATGAGAGGAACGGGACCATTCAGCGCTGTGCATGAGTAGCCATGGCTCTGTGGAAGCTGTATTTTTGCTGAAGCCTTTTGAATGCAGACATAAAAAAAAAAAATCCTTTGTGCTGCTGAATCTCCATGTGAAATGTAGGATGTATTCGTTGAGGTGTTGGTGTCCCTGGCAATGGAGGGCTCCATATGTTCCACATTTGTTTACCCAGTCATTACAGGACTCTCCACCCTGTGTTTCTACACTGTTGTCTTAGCGGGAGCTGCGCTGTCACCCACCCCCACCCCCCCTCCTTCTTTCTCTTCTTCATCTCCATCGTCACGGGAACAGCAGCCACAGGGGAGAGCCGGTCCACAGGAAATTAGGAGTGTGACAAGATAAGACCTAGCGTTCATCTGATACTGTTCCCTGGCAACCAGTAAGAGCAGCGGAGAATGACAAAAAAACAGAACAATGTGTAGGAAAAGGTACATGCTGATATGAGCGTAATGGGCACACTGTAACATCAGCTTGTCCCATTAAATTCATCTATAGACTGTAAACCATTTAAGACAATCTGGGTGACCAACACACTTTCTTTCCAAGAACTAATATATAAGTAACACCATCTATCTTTCCTGTTGCCTGCGGTGCAGATTGCGTGCCATTCTTCGACAACACTGACAGGAAGATGTGAGACTGCAGCCCTTTCTCACATTTATGGGTTTCCACATCAGCATGTGCTGATAAAGTGTTATCAAAGCAGCTGTCCAAGCCACGGGAGTCACATCGAAACTCATAAAAACTTCCTCAGTTACACGAAATCTCTCAGTTCTAATCTCATGGAGGATAATGAAAAAGTGTCAAATGCAAAATGAAGTTCAAATGAATTCCCTGTCTGATGAAGAGCACATTGTAAGCTGGACTGCAGCAGCTTGTGTTGTGGCTCCACAGATGTCAGCAGGTTGCAGTTTCTGTGTCTGCCATCTTATCTCATCCAATCTAAATTGTCCTGATGTGATAAAGCCCGCTCATTCAACCTTCGCGACAGATCAAAATGAATGCAGTTTTCATCCATTGATTGTTCACTGACAAATGGAAAATGTTTTCATTCATGTGATGATTTCACTGCTTACATAAACTTCCGTCTTTGTTGTTTGTACTCGTACTTCAGTTTGGTGAGAGCCACGGCCAAACTCCAGTCCAGAAACACATCAGCCCATCAAAAAGATTATCCCAACCCATGCAGTGTGCATGCATCCCCCTCACTCTCAGCCTCAGTACACACCACGCACACAGTGATGAGAATAAGGTGATGTGTGGAGGAAACAGGCGCCTGGTTATATGTTTTTGGGGAGCAAACAAAGATGGAAAGATACAAAATTGGCAGAGCATCTGGGAAAAAACAAATTTAAACAACAAATTTCATGCATTTTCTGCAGCACCTAACCTGCCAAACTGTGCTAGCTCCCTGATGTTACCAAAAGATAATTGCCAGCAAAAACCTTGAATTAATAATGCAATTTTCACAAATATCTCTTCATCACCAACTATGCCTTAACTTCGGGTAAATTGTTTGATTCCCACATTAAAGTTGGCCACTTTGTATTTTGTTTCTTTCATCATTCCCGTGTCTTCCAAGTTGATAGTGATAGATAGTTGATGGTAGCTGTGGTGACTGGATGGAAAACATGCTGGATAAGGGATTTGTGCTCTAAATGAGGTTTGGCAAACACTATTCAAGGTCAGCCTGCTGTTATGTGGGGTGAGGGACCGAGCACGGCAGCACATTAACCCTCGATATTAACAGTAATTGGACAAAATCACAGGGGGGATGTCGTGCTAAACTGTAAATGTCCGCCGGCTAAACTGTCCTCTGTTAAAGCAGCAGTAGGTAACTTATTCAAAAATTGACTTTTAGTCACATTTCGCCAAAACTGTCACTATGTCCTGAAAGTTATATATGAGACAGATGATCTGTTTAAAATAAAAAAAATAAATAAATCAGGCTCCTCTGGCTCCACCTGCTGCCTCTAATACTAACTAACAAGGATCCACTGCGCCAGGCTGAGCTCCACTGTGCATGTGCTGACTTGGAGTGGATGTAATGGTGAATAAACAACGAGTTGTGAAGAAAGAAAAAGTGGGGTTTTTTTATATTAAATCATCACCTGGTTGCAGGAACTGTGTGATGTATTTATAGAAAGAGAAAAATGGGGTGACGTTTAACATATTTGCTCCATTGCTCAGGTGCCTATAGTGGAGGATAGCACGAATTAATATGGTTCATGTTCAGCAGGTAAAGATGAGGCATCTATAATAATTCACTTAATTCCCTTAATAAATCTTCTAAGCTAACTGAAAAAAAACATTGTTATATTTTTAAGATCTCACGAATTTTAACTTAACTTCTTTGAACTCTCATTGTGTTCAGACTGAAGTTAATTTTGCAGGTGGTGTGATTGACTATAAAGTTGAAACCGAACTCAAATGTCACAGTGCGAGCTGAAAAGTTTCACGTACATTTGCTGCTTGGAGTCAGTGTGCAAACAGTGCGAGGAGAAACTCTTACCACAGCTCCTGAGGCTTTTTTGTTGGCTAGTCAAACATTTGTTAGGTGGGCTGAGTCACTATGTGGTGGCCGGCAGTGTTTTTAAGTCCTGGCTGCAGCCCTGAATGCAAACAGAGCTGAAGAACAGGCCTTTTTGAATGCTCACTACTTTTTACCCACTTTACACTGAAAAATACCTTGATTTTATTAAAATGACATGACTGTTTGCTTTAAACTGATTTTATAACCCCACACAACCACAAGCTTTTGTTTCCTGCAACAATATTAATGTATTTTACAGTAACATAATGGTCAAACTTTTATTTTCTAGCTTAGATTATGTTAGGAACAGTGTGAGCTGTAGACTGAATAAAGAATGAATGTGTTATGTTTTTTTGCTATGACCAAAAAAATAGCAACATAAAATAACTTCCACAAAAATGTCAACAAGTGTGTATGAGATTGACGCAGGTAACCTGGTTATTGTAACTCATCTTACTGAAATATGAACTCTTGAATTAGCATATTTCCTCCGTTGATGTTTCTGTGTCATCTAAAAAAAAAACACAACAACCCGATAATGAGTCACTCTCGGCAAGTAAAAATGATTTTTAATGCAATTTTTATATAAAAGTTTAACTCAACTTAACTCAACAGCTAAATATTTATGGATTTTTGTCATAAAAACCTCAATAATGGGCTTCTTCCTGTTCGTACAATCAGTCAGGTTCAGCAGCAATACATCCCACGCAGAAACAATAAGCCATTTAACTCATCACTCACTCGTGTGGTCTCGGTTTGTTCGCTCCACTCTGATAATGGTGGAACATCAGCGTGAGGTTATCGTGCCCCCACACACACACACATACACACATACACACACACTCTGAAACACCTCCGTCCTGTAGCTGAGCCATCAATCTGCTCTCCATCACAGCTTCAGAATCAGCGATCCACCTGGTCACCTACACCATTACTGCGGGGGTCAGATCTCATCTCCACAGTCTCACTGACATCATTAGATGTAATGCTCTCGCACATATAATTCATTCACTTACTGCCTCTCTATCGGAGAATTAAGAGCAGAACCTTTTCTGATTGCGTGAGACCATTTTCAGACACTTTTGGACACGTGTGTGAGGCAGAATTGGTTTTTGCTGCATTTGGTAGAACAGAGTCGGCGTTTCAGTCATGTGGAAATCCTGTGGCCACTAAAAGCAACCTGGAGGGTGATGCAAATTAGTGTGTCTCAGCCAGGCCAAGGCGCAGAGATTAATATGTCTCCTTATTTAGCAGAGGTGGCTGAAAAGCAACCAGAACCAGATCACCAGCATGTGTAAAAAATCTGCGCCAGGTGTCATTTTTAATTACGACACGACAACAACAAGCTTTCGGGCTGAAAGGCAGCGAGATAAATCGCTCTGACGGGTGATTTTTCAAGTCAGTGGACATGCTGGAGAAAGTGAGCATCTGTTCACGTACATGGGCTGCCATAAATGAGTCTATTCTGGGTGTATGTTTTCACATGTGCAAGGTGAAGAAAGTAGGACATCACTACGTTTATCAAAGAATGAGCTATATGCACTGCAGTTAATGTTGGTGTTGTTCAGTGGAGGGATGTGAAGTATATTTACTCTACTCAAGTACTGTGCCTTCACACAAATTTGAGGTACTTGCACTTTACTTCATTATTTTAATTCTATGCAGCTTTGTACTTTGACTTCTTTTTCTTCGTTACTTTTCATATTCTAATTTTTCATACGCTTCTTCATACCACATATTAAAATTTATGTGATAAACAATAAAAATAAAGTGTTCCTTTATATGATGAAGAAAATTCTCCTCCTTTACTTCAGTAAGGTTTCGAATGCAGGACTTGGAGTGGAGAATTTTCACAGTGAGTTATTAGTTCTTTTACTTAAAGTCATTTTGTTGTTTCACAGTACTTAAAGTGATGATGGTGGTAATTGCAGGTGTGTTTTTTTTCTTCAGAGGCCAGAAAATAAACAGTATGCCACTTGACACACAGGTGAATTGAAGGGCAAATATCTTGTGTTAAAAGCCTTTTAAGACTAATTGTGCACCACCGTGGAGGCTTTGAATGTGGCCAGTTTGGATTTCATGTCTCCGACCTCCCACAGGATGCACAAGAATTTTTTTTTAAAAGTTAAAGACCTCATGGACAGAGGCCTCAGCCAGACATTCTCAGTTCAGCCGTACTACATTTTTGGGTTTACCGGGTCTGATCCATGTCTCCACCAGGTGGTGATCAGTTTACAGCTCTTCACCCGAGCGTCCAAGGCATACAGCCAGCGATCTGATAATACAACCACAAAGTCGATCACTGACCTTTAGCTTAAGATGATCTGGTACCAGCTATGCTTATGAGCCACCCGATGTTCGAACATGGTGTTTGCTATGGCCAATCCACGACTAACATAGACGTCCAATAACAAAGTACCACTCAGGTTAAGATCAGGCAGACTGTTCTTCCCATTCGCCCCCCTCCAGGTTTCATCATCACTGCCCACATGAGCGTTGAAATCCCCAAGCAGAACTATAGAATTCCTATATGAGACCCTTTCCAGGACGTCACCCAGCAACTCCGAAAAGGCCGGGCACTCTGACCTCCTGTTTGGTGCATTTTCACAAACAACTGTCAGAGATTTCGCCTCTCACCCTGAGCAACTCCAGAAAAGAAAATACTCCAGATCCTCCCCAGGAGTTTGGTTCCAGAGCTAGTACGGTATGTTTTGCCAGACTATACCTAGTTGGTATTGCTGCACCTCCCGCCCTAAATCCGCTTCCTTCCCCACCAGCGTCATCACCAGTGATGCTCCACATCCTTAGGGCTGGTGCACAAGGTTACATTGCACCCAACCTAAGTCTATCCCTACGGTTGGTGGTGGGCCCACATGATGGCGGCTCCATGTTTTTAATTTGGGCTGTGCCTGGCCCCATGGATTACAGCCTCACTTGGCCAATGAGTTTCCCCCTGGTTCTGGCTCTGTGGGAGTGCCCTGAGAGGTTCTTTTCCTCCTAGACCGGTTCTTCAGGGTTTGTGAATAGTTTTTTGTCTGGACCCTGGGACCACTTTTCCTTGAGAGACTCTCCCACAGCTCCCTGGGTCACAGGGACAAGCAAACATCTTCATCACTTTAAGGTGGCGACTCTTGGAGGAGGTTGCATCATTCAGCGATAGATAATGACTTCAGAGGCATTTATTTAAATGAAAATCTTTGAGATTGTATCTTTAAGTGAAGCATCAGAATATTTCTTCCATCACTGGTATGATTAATAATAAAGGAAAAGTTGTGCAGCCAATTGTTTTTATCAATTTCTTTTAAAACAGGAAGAGGTTGACATGCATCTTTGTGTTTTGAACCTTTTTTTTGCCATCTTTGTCCTTTTAATTGGACACTCAAAATGTTTTTGACAATTTAATTGATCAGCAGTGAGGTCGCAGCAGGAGATCCTCTTAGTGGAGAGGGCGAGACGGACATTGTAGGTGCACTTAGAAAAAAGGACACGCAGGGGAAAAATACATCACAAACGCACTCTAACTCGAACAGAAGCGCCGACCTTCAGCGCTCCTCTCAGACAACAGAGCCTCACAGCTGGGAACCAATAAGGAACATGTGACAAACAGGCCATGGCTTCAAAGAGACATTTAGATTTTACATTTAACATTTCCTGTCAGCGTCGCGGTGGCAGCAGGAGCATTTATGAAAGCCGCTGCCAATTTCTGGTGCCATTCAAAGTTCAACAGCTTTTATGTGCAGTTTAGATTGCAGCTAACACCAGCTATCTTCCTTAATGTCGACATCAAAACAAAACAAATCTAGGCATGAAAAGAGGTGTGAGGGACTCATTCAGATGCTTTTACGCAGCATGCTGTCACAAAATATCGAAACAATTCAAAAGAAAATGACATAAATACAGCTGAATCAGAGCAGTCAAAAATAAATCAATACAAAAATAAATACAATACAAATTATTGGCTGATGAAGATGTAGCTGAATGCATCTATTGATGCATTTAATGTCAGAAAGCACACACATCAAGTTAGTAAGTATTTATTACATAACTTATATAAGCTGAAATACAATGAAGAACAACAACAAGGGAAGTTTTAATTAGTTCTGTTAACTTCTACAAGAATAAATTATATGTCACACTTTGCCATTGATAGCTATGTGTGTCAAATTCTTTATTTGGATTTAACAAAATGTCCCTAAAGTGATTTATCAGGTTTGACTAAACTGAGGAAGGCCTAATGAATCTGTCAAATAACCTGCATTGAGAAATTTCACGGACACGGCTTTGTGAGACAGGATATGGACGATTATTTTCTCGCCATATTTTTAATACTAGGATCAACAGGATGGATCCATTTCAACCTCTTATGAACTGAAATTTAATAAAAATTCTCCTCAAGATCCCAAAAATGTCAAATTTTCTGTGGAGGCAGAAAAGGGGATAGATACATGATTAAATGTGTGCTCCTAAAAATAAAAAAAGACCTGAGATCAAGAATAAAATGAGCTTGTGAAGAATTACCAGTTGTAATTGTTATTTATGTATTCAGTTATATCTTTGACTTGTCTCTTAACCTGTTTTGTCAGTTTTTGGACTCACGTGGCACAAAGAAGCAGATAAAGAAAGTTATATGAGACACTTATATAAACCGCATATGATGGCCTTAGTACACATTTTAAAAGCAAGACAACATTACGCGGAGCAGGGAAAGCGATAAGTGCTGACTGAGTTTTGGTCATGACGAAGATGATAGTGACAGGCCCCCATCGTCCGCCTCTGCCAGCCCAGTTTCAGTCGCTCAAACCAGGCGTCTCATGTTCAGCAGGGTGTCAGGCTCACCGATGGGTGCTGCCACTGCCGCGCTATCACATAAGAGCTACGTGTCACGCCGCATCACGGATTAGATCTTCATCTCCACATGAAGCCCCCCTCTTTCTGTCCAAACATTTCTTCTCCACTCCTATCATTCCTTCGGTGTTCAAGCTCTTGTTTGAGCCTAGTTATATATCCAAGTGCACAGCCCTCAAGCAAGGCACTGTGCACTACGCCGGCCCCGTTGTTAGACAGAATGTCAATAATAAACAATTAATTCATATGTTTTTTATTAGTAGTATTTAAAGTAATTTATTTCTACATTAAATGCATGCACATAGCAACTACAGGTTAGAGAAAGAGCTTGGCTATGACAAACAATCTATGGTTAAAGTATCGTAAGAATAAGACAAATAGACAACTTAAAGGTTTACAAGATGGTGAAATCAACAGAAAATGTAGCTCTGTGACAGGATGCAGACTCTTTCCTCACACACAAACTACTCCAGTGAAGGGTTCATTTTTTACCTTGGAACCAAAGCATGGAAATTTACTTTGTCCTATAGAGACTCCAGCTCATAAATGCATAATAAATCACAGAAATAATACTCGCTTTGCATTTTTACCCATTAGAGGCACCAACAATCAGAATCAGCTTTATCGGCTAATTAAATGTGCACATACAAGGCATTTGACTCCAGATTTTTCATTGCTCTCAATGTACTTTCACAGATATAGATATTGCAACTAAGAACAAGGCCAACAAAGCAGAACGAATCAGATAAAAACTTGGTGTGTTTTATATATATATAAAAAAAGAAATTTGTGATATTGGGTAATATAAAAAAATGACTTCAATCTTCCACTGTCAAAACACTCTTTGGAGGTTTTCAGCTTTAATATGGAAGAACCTGCTCTCCTCTCTCTCATACTGAGGGGGCTTAGTATTCAGGTGTCATATCAGTTTATTGCTTTTAAAGCTTTCATTACAGCCTTCCATCCACACACCTCGCTGTTTTTTTTTTCTTTTTTCGTAAAAAACATAAAAATATTCATTTATATATTTACAGTTCAGTTTGACTGAGGTTTGGGAGCTATGACTCTTGGCTGCAGAGGGCCTGAATCTGACTCAACGTGACAGCCCACCGACATCACTCACTTTGCGGCCACGTCAAGGAGGGGTCTTGAGCAACGCCTGTCAGACATCAGGGAGGTTGGCACGCGATGCACATGAAAGGGGGATAAAGATTTGTGGAAAAACAGCTCCTGTCATCCAAACTGTGCCGCGGATCATTCACGTTTCCTGAAGACGATGGGCTGAATATTAATATGAAATGAATATGAATAATATTATGCACATGTTGTATACATGGAGAGTTTATGCGTGCAGGCTTGCACATCATATCACTGCTCACTCCAGCAGTCACATGTTGCACGCTTTCGCATGACCCCTGACCTTAATATTAGTATGTGAAAGTCAATACATTTAGCATGTCCGCAGGCAGTCAGACAGCCTGTCAGCTCCCATCAGCTGCTGTTCATCTGTGATTCAGCAGCTGGATGTGGATGCAGGGGGATAAGAAGAAAGTGGGGTTGGGGTGGGAAGGGGAGACAATGTTGTGGGTTATGATGTTGGGTACTTGCAGGGGTTGGCCCTCTGTCAATCTAACTCATCCAGAGCTTTTTTTCTGGGCTCCCCACCGGCCTTGGAGTCGCGCAGCACGTCAACATGGCAGTGACGGGAGGACAAGGAGAAATAAAGTCGCAGGCAAACAGGTTAATGGAAGCCCGGATTCAACGGGAAAGCTCAGTCACCTCCCCGTTGGACCCCGCTGACTTTTACAAATCACCAAAAGTCGCTCATTCATCGCCCGATTCTGCAGCGCCATCATCGCAACACCTTCTGAGGCTACAATAAAGCGTGTGTCTATGTGGTATGTGTAGTTATGACTCCAGGCAGCGTGATTAAACCCTTTACTCTGCCTCTCCTTTCCATTTGACAAGGTTTTGCTCTGACATCTGAGGTCCTGTGACTCACGCCGGAGCCTGCTGAATTGATGGCACGAACGGATGTACTGTAAGCTTATGGTCCATCAAAAATTAGGGTTTCCTCTCTGTGGAGGAGGTGGTGACGTCATGCAACATGTACTATGTTTTAGGAAGTATCTCTTTCAGTTTTTGATAAAGTGTAGGCCTTCACGTGGACGAGAAAGGGGGCGACACATGGCGGTTTTATGAACCCACGAAAATGAAAGCTCCTAAATTCTATTTATAGTGACAGCAACATGACTGCCAGTTACGGCTGCCTTTCTCTGCCCTTCTCTCTGCTCTCTTTTGTTTGCCAGTCTGTCTGTTCTGTCAGTTCGTCATCCATGCAAACATAGATTTAACTTCAGTATGACAGACAGCTTCCTCTGTTCTGCAGAAGCAACTTGTGGTGGTCAGATGCTGTCCTCCTTTCAACTATTTTATCCTTAATTTATTTATTTTTTATATATAATTTAAAGGTTTTGCTTATTTTGTTTTGGAGGAAATGTGTATGCTGCATGGATTATATTAAATGGCAATGTTTTTTTGGCAGCCATGAACTGGGATGTTTGCATGTTGTTTGCTGTTGTTCTGCATCCCACTGGTCCTTTGGATTAGGCTACCAAAACACTTTGGTTACAGGTAGGGAAAGATTGTAGTTTAAGTTAAATACATATTCAAAAGAAATCACAGTTGGTGTCATGTCACTTTTGGCTTTGAGATTCAATAATTAATTAGTGTATCATATTTGAGTTTTTGAGACCTCTACATCATTTTTTTTCCTGAAAAACCTGATGCATACAATCAAAATGCCAGAAAATACAAAATAAGAAAAAAAAAAAAAAAGCCAAATGTAGCAAAAATGATACAAATTAAAAATCATATATATATAATTTGTCAAAAAGTTCAATAAACACTCTGATTTGAAAAAAAAAAGAATTTTCTTGCAATTATTTCATGGTTCAGACTTTACAGGGTTAACAAAGATGACAATATCTCCCTAAACTTACGCAGGTCCTTAGAGTTACTTAACTATTAACACAGATGTTAATCATGCTAAACATGCAAAACATATTTGTCATTTCAAATTACTTGAAAATAAATGTCATTTCTGACAGCTAATCCAAGTAATATCAATGTGAAAACAAGTCACTGCTCCTGGTAACCTCCACTGCAGTATAGAAGGGAAATACGTTACTCTCTCTACTGATCGGGGAAAACACAAGATGTTTGTCATGAATGCAATGTCAGAATGAAAAATAAAGTGAAACAAACGGCAATTCAGTCAGATTATCAGGCTGAAAAATATCATTTTAGTGAAGTATATGACAGTAAAATAGATATCTTCACAATATTTAGCCAGCTGTTTGTTCAAAATGACACAAAAGAACGAACCAGATGAACCAATAACAGCTCAGAAATATTACAGCATGTGTAGGACATTAAAACAGCTCATTTGCATGCAGAACTGAGAGCACCCTCTCATATCTGACTGCTACAACCCATGACGAATCTGTGCTCGAACGTGAAATGTGTAAATAAGGTTACTGTAACACACACAAACACACAAAGCCTGAAGGATCATCTCTGAGCTAATCAAGGAGCAGTGAAGCTAGAGCAGAGTTTAGTGTTGTCAGAGCAGCACTCATTGGCAAAGTTCGGAAGTTCATCATCTTCTGTCGGACCGATAGATATTTGCTCTTTGTTCTGCATGAGGTGAGGGGAGGCCTTCATAAAGGACTCGACAGAGCCCAGAAGAAATGGGAAGAAATTACTCTTTTGTAAGAAGAGGGAAAGAAAAGAAATGTAGAGAAAAAAACTGAAGCAAGAAATATCCCTTTACAAACGTCTCGGTACGCTCAGCTCACGCATGCTAATAATCTGAATTAGAGAGAAAGGGAATCCCTAGTGAGGCGACTTCTTGGAATCCAAAACTTTAACCCCTACAGTTTCCCTTTTATTTCCACTTAGGTAGCTTTAAAGCTGCAAAAATGAATATTTTTATACTGATAATGGATAAAGTTACTGCTTCTGATGTGAACAACTAACTATTTTCAATGAATTTTAGCTCATTGTTTTGTTTTTTTCTAAATTTCACCATTGTGGCTCTCATTAGACTTCTTTCCAGCAGCAGGTGTTCTCAGTGTAAAATCTTTTAAATAAAAATCGACTACCTGCTTGTTGCCAAACAGCAGAGAAACAAAGTTATCGACGACCTGCTGAACGCAGAGGAGCGTTTAGCAGCTAAATAGAGAGATATGCCTCTCAGGAAAAAAAAAAAGGAGAGGAAATATTGGATTTACATTTGCAGGTGGCCAGAAATACGACTGCAAATGAATGATAATGTTGCTCCATGTCTGCCGGGTGTGTAAATAGCAACCCCGTCTCCAAGGTCACATCCTGAGTCGTGTCTGTCGCTTTGTTTAGGCGGCAACAGCACTTTGCTTAAAGTTAGTGAAAGATTGTGGATTCACTACATAATAACCTAAATATAACCATAAAGAGTATAATAACATCATTACAGGTAGATATTGTATTGCAAGATTGGATATTTTTGGTTGGTAGGAAACATTTTCACTTTACCAGATACATTAATTAACACTTACACCTTTCATTAATAGAAAATCTGGTCAGAATTACATTTTTTTCCAAATGTATTTGCTGTGAAGGTAACTGGTTGGTAAAATTGCTGACAAGTTTGCAATATCAATGTTAAGGTGATAATGTGTCTTTTTGTTTTCTGTGCTGACCAAAAATCCAGCAATGCAGGTTTGAATTACTATAATAAAATAAAATAAAAATGAATTATAATAAAGACATAATCTTTTTCCACAGCGGCTGACAGTATCACATATAGTGTATATTCTGTACTAGCTTTTTACAGTCTACACTAAATGAAATACTCAAATAATCTCAATGTCTTGTGTATCATTTAGCCACATTTCCCCAGTACATTTGGTTGCTGGGATTTCCACTTGAATATAAAATAAAATTCTGCACATTTCAACATTGTTTGGTGGCACAACATGAGTTTGTTATGACTGACTCACCAGCAGCCCACTGCTCTGATGAAATTACCAAACAGCCCGATCACATACGGGAAGCACATACAGAAAAGATGTTACCTGGAAACTGCACATGACATGACATTAAGCAGACGCCCTTTACATAACTCTGCCTTAATGTGGTGCAAAGTGTCTCGATAAACCCCATAAAAGTGGCCAATAAGGTCTTTAGTGGTCAGCCTGTCTGAGATGAGAGGGGATGCGTCTGTTGCCACGTAGGTAAAACTGACACGCCGCACTCATCCACAGTGGATGTCTCTCGCTCCCCTGCTGGTTTAATTATTGCAACCCCAAGGATTATTTGTGTGGTGGAGGACAAATTTACACTCCACAGGGAGTTTGAACGAGATTAATCCCCGACAGAGTTCCCCAAAAATCGGTCTGATGTAGAAGGGTGTTGTGATCAATCGTGGAGGCGATGTAATGAACGTTTCTGATCATTTTTGCAGAGTGTGACTCACCACCTGAAGTACAGAAGGAATGATAAGTGTCCTCTTTTAAATGCATGTCAAATGTCAGACTGCTTAGCTCAGACGTTTCCTCGGCTGTCATCATATGGAGCATTAACCAGGGGCTCATGCACGTGAAATCCTCAGCAGAGGAGAAAACTCCACGTGTGACGCCCATTAAAGCACATTCATTCTCATGCCACCAGGCCACATGAAAGAGATTCTAATATTGACTTTAAGATTCAGACTCTCAGTCACAGCTCCTCCTGTATTAGCATAAACATCGCAGAGGGCGTACGCGTTTCATCCTGCAGAACTCAATGAGACGGTTCTCCGAGAAATCCAAGAAAACGTGACACCGTCGCCTTCGAGGATATTTAGAAATTCACAGAGAGGCTTTAAAGCAAGGTCGTGCTTAGAGTAAAATGAGTAATAAAGAGTCAGTGGTATTCTCACAAAGACAGGTTTTAATCCACAGATGGAATCTGAAATATTCCCAAGATGCTCCAGAAAGTGTCCTGGTAAAGTTTCATTTAAAGAAAATTTTTAATTTTGGGGGAAATACACATTTTGCAAAGAGTTAAATGAGATGGTGAAACTACAGACAGTAGCAGGTTATCTCAGCTTAGCATGAAGACGGGAACTCACTTTTTTGTTGTATAGGTTGTTTGTTTAATCTTTACAAAAGCTGAGCTGTAAGAACACCCTTTTACATGTTACATGAAAGAGCTGCAGGCAGAACCAGCCTGGCTGATGGCTTCTGGCTCCAGCTACAAATCTACTGTTCATGCTTGAGAGTGGTATTGATCTCCTCATCTAATTTTCCCAAAATGTCAGACTCCCCCTTTTCCAAATCCAAGTTTATGCCGTGATTGGTTTGGTGATAAATAAGTAATAGCTTGAAAAACTGTAAGAAAAATAATTTGCTGTAATAGCAGTCCTGTTAAATTCTGCCTGGTTTATTTTTATTTTACAGAATAAACTCAGTACAAGAACAGTCATGTCACATTCACTTCTATTGTTAGGTACAGTTTGTAACAGAAATATTGATTTGATCTTTTCTTTGATGATATTACACTGCTGTTAATAAAACATATTTCTTGCACATATTTCACAATAAAAGTCGAACATGAGATGAATGCGCAGAAACATACACGTGATCTCCACCAGAATCTCATGGAGTTTGACAGTACTGACTAAGACTAATACTGAGTCAACAGTGTGCAGAGAAGTGAAGTCAGAACAGCTTGAATGCAGTTTAAAGCTGTGTGTGTAAAGTGTGTGTGTGTGTGTGTGTGTGTGTCACCTGGCACCTCAGGAGCTCAAGGGTGCACTGAGGCTAAATGGTGATTGGGCATATATTAACTCTATGTAATCATGCCTTTTAGTGCCTGTCTACAATCACCTGGAGAATTTGAGAGTCTGCCTCATCACCGTGCACACACACACACACACACACACACACACACACACACACTTCCTCCATTTTTCCAGCTACCGAAAGCGAGAACATTTAATTTATGCGACAATCTGAATGGGAGTGAGAACAATGAAGTGGCGGTTAAGCTTTTAAGCCTTGTCTTCATTTGTCAACATCGACTCTGCTCTGAGAACACGATCAAATAATTTATTCATTGCACATACGCAGCATGTCCCTCTTTCCTTCTTTCTGCCACTCTGTTTTTTTGTTGTTTAATCTATCCGTCTTCATCCCATTCCCATCCTGCTCGCCGTTTATCTCACATTTCTTCACCTGAGTCAGCTCTGTCAAAGGCTGCTCTACTACAATACTAATATTGAGTGCAACAAAGTCAATACTTTATTTTTGTCTTTCGAAAACTCACAAGATACACTTCCTGGGAAGCATCAGAGCAGTGACTGAAAAAAAAAACTCTATGTAATTGATTTGAATCCTGAAACCTAAGGCGTTAGCATCTAGTGCAGCTTCACAGAGCCTCTGGCACGGCTGCACTCCATGAGAGGTGCTTGTGGGACATTTGAAAAGCTTCAGAAACACCTTCACCTTTTTGTGAAAATTTGGAAATCTGGGCAGTTTGTGCAACATGGTCAGACGGCCGACCAGCTCTTTTCCAGTGTGCAGCAACCTCTGGGAGCTGTGTGCACAAATTTAATGTTATTTGACCTCGACAAATAACATCAGAGACATTTACTGCTCCAGTTTAATGAAACTGCAGAGAATTTGCTGTTTTCCTTGAAAGAGAACGTCATTATACCACAGGACTGGTATTGTGACTGTGCTGAGTTTGGGGAGGCAGCGGACCTGAGAACAGAAACCAAAAGCTGCACTTCACATAAGACAAAGCAGGACAGCAGAAAAACAAACTGACCCAACCCCGTCAGAGGGAGTTGCAGACCTTTGGCTGCCTCGTCTGACCCATGCATTCTGACAACAGCCTGCATGGAGATTATCCATGCGCCACATGATGGGACAAGAAAAGGTCAGCAACTATGATTAGTTTCTCACACTTCTTCTCCAAAGCACCTGCCAGTGATGAGGCTGGACATGTGAGTCTGCGCACACAAGCACACACTCATGGGGTCTCTGGACTACTGTTAAATCTTCTACAACCAGACAGCCTTTGTTTGGAGTAAATATACTGAACATCAAACGTGAAGCGAATAAAAGGTAAGGGCCTCACAGGGATTTGAATGTGGTTTAGTAAGTTAGACAAAGTTACTTTTTAAAAAATTGCATGTAAAAAATCTTGGCTCAAGATGGTGCAATTAGCTCTTCAATTTTTATGTGAGTTTCCTTTGAAACCGCCGTCCTCTCCTGAGCTCCTCTCTATCTCTGCCTCGTAGAGCTCTTCTTTGGTGAGTCATCCAGCATGGAAGGCCAGACATCAATACTTGATCAGGGTCCAAGGCAGCCCGCAGCTACCCAGCTCCACCAGCTGGTCAGGGCAGCTTCACCGTGCAGCGGGAGAAAAGACGGCAGGATGGAAAAGACCGGAACGGGCACTGCTCGCGGGCTCCCGTGGGCTCGCCGTGGCTGAAGAGCCAGCAGGAAACACTCTTCAGTACACAGTCAGCCTCAGGTGGCACCGGGAGGACGCGACAGGGATCCATCTTAAAATATCCCAAACAAAAAGTTAAACACGCTGCCCATCGAGCAGCTGAGGGATGTGTTTGTGTGTTTGCAGAGAGGGTGTTGTTTGTTTGTCGAGTCCCACGGGGTCCTAAATGTGTTAAGTCCCATGTGAGACAATATGAGACAGCCCAGCATCTGCCCGCAAAATTGCCTCCTCCATTTTTCTCTGTCTCACCACAGAGTGAAGCCACGGTTCATCTCAGAGGAGACACTCAGACCCATCACACTGTCCCGTCCTCAGAGAGCTTTGTCTCGAGGCAGCAGCCAGATGAAACTCTGAGGACGGCCTCCATTCTCATGCTAATAATAATGCCATTTAAATATTATATCATGAATAGATTTAATCATCATCCATCAGTGACAAGATAAAGAATTGCAAAACTCAGAGATAAGACAGAGGGCGAGCAATGTTTGTTGCGCAATTGTGGCAAAGATTCATTTTAATTTAGAGAGCTATGAGTGTGCCTGCAAAACAATAAACCGCTTCAAATTGAAAATGTTTATTGGAACCGCTGAAGGAAGAAGCACTGAGATTCATTAGTGAAGCAAAACAAATACAACAATGTGAAATTTTTTTCTTTTGAAGCAAAAATGTGTTGAAAGCAAAATTTTAAACATTGCTTTCAAGGTGTTGTGTCGTCACGCTCTTCATGGAGTTTGCTTATCGCAACACTGTGAGACGCAGCTGAAATTTCTGCAAAATGTTGGAAAATGGACCTTGAGTTGAACACTCATTGGTACATACAACGATAAATACTATTTGTTGGTGGAGATGGAGTTTCGGAGGAAAAAAGGCATTTGACTCTCGATAAGCAAAGCTATGTTGTGTACAAATGATACATGTCTGTAATATTTAAATGTTTTATTGAGGCTTAGAAATGTATCTGAAGCTTGTAAATCTCTGTGGACTCACCAACTACACAGAGAGAAATGTAAACAAACCCAGTGGACACCCTACTTGAATGTGCATACTTCAAATGTATCTAATTGAGGTGTAATGCTGAGCTTTGAGTGTGTTTATATGGACATGAGTGTATCATCTGCCTGCGAGGATTCAGCGTCGTATAAACCTGATTCCTGGAAGAAAATCAGATAATTGCTGTGAAAATTGAAACAGCAAGCTAATGCTTGTCTGTGCTGCCAGCCCAGTCAGTGCTTTGTGATTGTGACAGGCATTTTTCTATGAAACATTTGCAAAACCCATCTTGACGACAGCGTCCCGTCGAGAGTCATTTGCAGCACAGTTGGACGGGCGGGGGGGTGGGTGGCGAATCCCTTATCCCTTCTGGCCGGCGGACTCATGAGAGCAAAACACCAGTACGAGTTGTTTGGAGGGATCCAACTCATTGTCATATTTATAGTTCACCAGTCAACAAAGCAGTCCACCAGCACATGCATGTCCAAGTCCAATTAGTCCTGCAGTGTGGTGAATTTCTCCCCCTCATAAACAGCATCCAAATTTGAAGAGAGTGACAGTCTTGGCAGAGCCGAGCAGTGTTTGTGCAGCGAACACCCAAATGTGCGATCGTCAAAGGCTTTATACGGAGCGCAGATCTGAGGATTCGACTTGGAGCTGAGCTTTAAGCTACGGTGAGCAGACTGTTTGGACGGCAGACATAAGAAGCGTCAGTGTGTCAGTGTTACACGGAGGAACGAAAGGAGAGACCGAGCCAAAAATGTAACGATAACTTTTAATCATCCGCAGAGCCAGGGGAAATATTCATCCACAAAACCCCCATAATATTTGTTTCGTTGGTGTTTATGTTGGACCAGCTCTGAGCTCTGTCTTTTTCTTTCTTCCTCTGAAACAAAATATATTCAAAGATACAAACCCTCCTCTATTCAGTGTTAATACACTCTTTAAAAAGTTCAGTTCATCCAACATCATAAAAACATGTTTCTCACTCATCTCTACACGGACATGCAGTTGCTCCTGGTTTTATGTGCCCACGTTCTGAGATTTTGGCCCCCAGTAAATAACATAGTACAATGGAGATGTAGTGTTCACAGCATTGAAAAACAAATACATATAAAAAATTTGCAGCGACATGCCTTTCCAGAAACCAATGTACTGGTTACTCTGGATTAAATTCAGAATTCAAGACAAGATCCTTTCAACATTTTCAAGTTACTAAAACTACAATAACTCAATAATTTCTGATCACCTTTTGTTAGATGAGGAGCCACAAACAGAACAGAAAGACAACAGTTTTTAGTAGCTGCCTAACTAATGTCCAAAACCTGATAATGAGATGACCAGCAGAAATTTTAATGAACTGGGAGAAGTGTGAGATGATCTCTGGTTATTTCTCAAGAGAAGCTATGTTAGCTCCAGATGAACACACACACAGTCAGTCTTTGACACCAGCTGATCTAATCTGAAACTATTGACAACACCATTTTGACGGCGAGACAGTGAAATCAGATGTCTGCTACCTGCAAGGTTCAAAATTCACCCCTCCTCTGGATAATATTTCCTACCTTTCTCCTGAGGAAACATCCCCTATAGATATTGTTCACAGTGACATCTGTGAGTGTGTCATCTGTGTGAGTGAGAGTGCTGTTGCATTTTTTAGCAGTAATTTCACCTCCATTGTATTGGAGGGACAGCAGAAGTCAGATATCTCAAAATCTGAGCAAATACAACAACTACTATCTGCATGGCAAGTAAATAAAACAATGGATTTTTTTGTAATTTGGGGTAAACAAAGCCTTTTTGCAGATATTGTTCAGAGGGAGGTCTCCTTGTTTTATTCATGACCCCTTCCTTTAGAAGCTGTCTTGAACACTACATTATGTGATGGACCCTTGGGAGACCACGATCCCATGAGTCCCTGGGCTCAGCTTGCGAGATCAATCCACTGTCAGTGCAGGACTCCCCTGAGAAACATCCTCCTGACTGGGGCAGTTTACTTATGAGTGAACTATCCAGTGTTAAACTGAACATGGAGTCGCTTTTACGCGGCATCGCCACAACAAAAAGCACTTACGACTGACAATGAACAGTGCAGGTGCTGTCGCTTACGGCCTTGGAAGCGAGCGTTTCCCTGCAGCAAACCGTACAGTTTAGGAAATGCGGCCACACATCCACTCAAACACACAGGCAGAGAGAGAAAACGCCTGTCAAAGTGACACACGGGCTGAGCTGCTCTCTGCTTCACTGGACGCCGCACACCTGAGTCTCTCTCTCTCGCCTGGATGCTTCTCGCGGAGAGATGGATCTTTCAGGAAAAAGCTGCGGTGAAAATCAGATCGCTCATTCTTCCGAGGGGGGAATAAGGTCTGATCTGCTTTTTATTACCTCCCTGACGCTGCCCACTGACAGTATGGACAGCAACAAACAAGATACAGCGACCCTGTCATGCGCGCTCTCATCCAAAAACCACTGCCCTCCTGCGGGCTTCCTCTCGACAATGCACTACAGTCAGATCAGTGTTTTTGATGCCCGCTCTAACCGAGACACATCATGGGAGAAGGGCAGAGATGATGCAGATTAAAGGAACAGCACGGCGGAGTGTGTGCTTAAACCCTGTTCCCCCGTCATGACATTTAATATGACTGCCAGCTTGTGTCTTCAGGTGCGTGTCACAACCGCTTAGCTCCCACCAAGAGAAGCATTAAGTTGCAGGGCTTAAACATCCGCGCTGAGCAGAATGTGGAGCAGAGGAAGAGAGCGGGAGCCCGAGGACGGCTGAGAGGCCCGTACGCTTTTCTCTTCCTGTTTATGTGGCATCTCGCTCATTACCGCGGCGGGCATGAGTCACCGTGAATGGCTCAAATCACTGAGGGAATAAGCAGTACATTATGTATTTGTCTATTAAGCATGTGTGGATGTATTTTGTGAAGAGAAATTGCAATAATATGAAAAGGGGAAGGCTGCTGGTGTATATAGATTTTTTCTGGAACTGAATCGCAGCGGACGAATAAACTAGAAAAGTCATTATGACAAAAATCATTTCATGCGCATCAATATGTGTGTTTGCTTGTCTGTGCCAGCCATCCCTGAAACCTGCAGAGAATACATAATACACAGAAACTGCTTCTAACGGGTCGACTTGTTTTGCTACACCGATACTTTGAATGAGGCCTACATGTGAACCAATCAGTGTATCTTGCTGGAGATCAACATATCAATAATGTTGATTATTGTGGAAGAAAATCATGCATCATATGTGATTGAAGTTGTTATGGCAAATTCAAGCAAAATGTGCACATCGAGTATGTCAAGGGTTCAGTATTGTTATTGAAAATAGTTGCCTATGTTATAAATTATTCGTAGTAGTTCAGGTTTTTGTAAATAATTCATATTTTAGGTTTTGACCCATGACGCCTATGAGGACAGAAATATTGGTGATGTTTCTTTATTGGAGTAAAAGCTGAGTAAAAGTGGCTTTTACTTAAGTTGAAAGGTATCCTGTTTAGATTTTAACCATTAGGAGCACTGTGGAGCACGAGCTAATCTCCATTTTCTTCACATGCATGAGGATATCCATGCTGGCTGGCATATTTCACATTACCTCACTGTTGGTGGAGGTAATTTAGCAAAACAGCATCAAAGGCAAGAACTTAAGAAGATACTGCTGGCAGGAAACGTGGACGTAAATAATGTAGGTTTTATATTCTTCCAAAAATTTACTCTGCAAATATGACGAAGAAATCCAACATGTTTGTGAGGCCTGAAGAACAAACACAGGGTACATTAAAGTTGTATTGTGTAATTCTGATGAGCCCTGATTGATCAAAACTCCTTTCAGAAAACAACATTTTCTGCTCGTGGTCTTGCAGACAGACCTGTCAGAGCATGAATTCAGATCTTAAACAAGTCGGCATCAGATATTTCAATGTCCTTTTGATCCATGATTGAGATTAAATGACAGCAAAATCTGTTCCTTTTGGGATCATACAGTTGCAGTAAACCAGATTAATTCAGATGACGTGTGACTTGCTAGATGCAGTGAATATTTATCACCACTGATGCTGATTAACAGGGTTCACAGCGGACATGCCGCTCCAATCGAAACATGTTTAAATGCACAGTGGGGTAAAGATTCTACAGATTATTTTTATAACATCTTAGTTCTGACAGCAAGTTTGTTAAATTGCTTTAATATCTGTGTTTGAAAAACCAATCGCCCTACCAAATTAATCGCTGTGTCTTGCACACCTGACATAGTCTTGAGATCCAAGTAACGCCCTTCTACCTTTGGGAAACACTGTCCGTTTACAGGTCTTGGGGAGTCTGTTTGACATGTGTGAAAAAAAGTTGAAGAAAGGCTTCTGCGGGTCCAGAGGGGGCCAGGTGAAGACGAATAAAATGTCTCAAGCGATGTCACTTGTCAGTTGAAGAAGTTTCAAAATGAAAAAAAAAAGAGGGGTGTGGAGAAAGAAAGCACTCTCCACATCTCTGCAACATTAGCCACCACTAACATAACATACACTCATCTCTGTTTTAGACTGTGGACAACGTCAGAGGCAGCTTTTGACAAGACAGAAGATTTTGAATTTAATAAATGTATTTTCTGGGCAACAAAAACAGTATAATCCTTTATACAAGATCAGTGCAATTATTTTAAAAGTAATTTCTTCATTTTCAAATAGATGGTGGTTCAGAAAAAGAAAATTGCACTAGCTAAGAGGAGACTGTGAGAGGCAGATGAAGTGTTACAGCCGACCGCACTGGGACGCATGTGGACGATGTTTGTCCACCTCGCTCTGCTGTCTCTCTCCATGCAGAGCAGCAGATGTAAACCGCAGTCGACATGTGTGCAGCGCTGTTGGAGGTCTGATAATTGACATGAGAAAACGTGCTCATGCAAATGGCATCAGATGGGTTTAAGCTCCATGGAGGTAAACGTCCGGATTAGCACCCTGCCTCAGAGGAAACGCTGCAGCCTGTCTGTCACGAACTGTTTCCCTCACTGTCTTAAACTTATTCCACATCCTCGTATTTCTTTATTTCTGCCGAGATTAATATGAATTCAGCTGGCTTCTATTTCTCCAGAGACACTATCATTTTACACTTAGACAAGCAGCAATCACAATCTCATATCAGGAAAAAGGATTACTGAATGCGAGCCATATGGTCACCTAACTAATTCAGCACATTGTATGAGGCAGCTCACGGTAATAAGCATGATTCCTATAGGGTAAATAATATTCAGCCCCCACTCTGTTTCCGCACCAGGTCAGATTTCATCTGATATCAGCTGGGTTTCCAGGAAAGATGAATAAATTATTTTGTATATATAAACAGCCCAGGTCAAGGCCCCAGATGTGGAAAATAGAGTTAGAGTTCAGCTGAATACACAAGGGAAACAACATCCGAGATCACATCATGTAACCCTGTGGGCTTTTTTTAAACATTAACACATACAGTGTGCTTTATGTATTGTTTCTGTAACCCGTTCAAAATATTTAAAATATCATTTTAGTCATCTTCAGCAATGTAGAGATGTCTACAAGGTGAAGGAAGCAAGAATAACTAACATGACCATAAATGGTTATAATTCAGTTAAACTGGTCAACATAAGAAAAAAAGATAAATTGAGTCGATGTTTTATTGATCTAATCCTGGATTCCTCTGTGAATCAATAAACTTTCCGTTGCTGTCGTTTCGCAGGTTAAACCCCAGGCTACCGCTGTGAAAACTGAAATTTTGGTTTTATCTGTCTGGCCAGGCTGCAGCCTATGTATGTGAAATGCTCTTTATATTAAGCCAACAGCATTAAATCACTCTGCAGAAAAGCCAACATAAGATGTTATGTTATGTCAGGTGACAGGTGTATTTGAGTAATGTCCACAGTGAACCAACATTATCCCTCCATGGACTGTAAAACCACGTCACTCAGTGTAATTCACAAAGAAATTAGACATATTACATACCTGTCTAAGAGGGAGAGGATCCATCCAGGTTCAGTTTTGCATCCTTCGAAATAATTTTTTATTCACAATCTGCTGATCCTCTCCCAGTGAAATGTAAACACAGGCTGTTCCTGCCTGCGTGCCATAAATCACCTCATCTGATTTTGTGGAAGACGCAGACCCAGTGGCGTGCATTAAGAATAACAACCAGAAACTAATATACGGCCAATCATCTCGCTGTTGGCCTCGTTTGCTTGTGTAGAGGCATCAGTCCTAAATTGGGACTGTTTCATAACCAGTTAAAAACTCCATGTGGTACTTTAAAATGAACAAATTTCAGGAGATTTTTGGAGTTACAGTAGCTGTCCGTGTCCCAAAAGTTACGAGACCACAAGGCAAAAATACGCAGCTCGAGCCTGTATTTATGCAACTGCAACAGATGGATAATATGTGCTGCATCTGAGTGGGAACAACCTTTCAAACCTTTAATTTTTTTTCCCAATAAGCTGTGTAGAGCTCACTTTTGCTGTGATTATTATTTTCACATTTTACAAGTACACAACGAGCCTGTTATCTGTAATTTTATCCAAATTAGAAGGAAGGAGAGTCTCCTGAAATGCCAGAAATGTTTCTTCGTAATGAATAAACGACCTATAATATGAACGGTCTAACAAAAGCTTCCAGTCATACTTTTATGTCACGATTCTCCAATTCATGATTAGATATTCTGAAGATAATAACTAGCGTTTGTGAGGAAAAATTACCAAGCGCTCAGTGATCAGGGGAGCGGCCCTGCAGCAGGCGTGGGTGTATAATAATCACTCCATTTTTAATTAAAGTGGGTTTCAACGACAGGATTTTACCATCTCCTCCGTCTCCGTCTCCTCCGTGTCTGACTCTGAATGTTAGGTAATGCCGAGAAGTTGTTTCTCTTAGTTGTGGAGGAAACAGTGAGCACTCTGGGGAGGACGAGGGGAGGGAGTCTTTTAATTATCACGGCTGAGTGCGCAGCACAAATAACAGCACTACACAGTCACTGTGAAGGATACGATGCACTCCATTTTACACTGAACATCTTCGCCGCCTCTCTGGTTACATATCCGTTTATTTTGGCTATGCAGCGTTCACAGGACCCTAAAACTTTAATAGAAATCAAGAAGTTCCAGTTTTGGTTCCTCCAATCTGACAATTTGCAGATTTTCTGTGATTTTCTGGTTTACTTCATTGTTTAAATATCATATCAACTCAATATATTTGAGTTCTGGACTGCATGTCAGACAAAAACAAGACATTTGAAGCCATTTTACACAGTTTTTTTGACATTCAGTAAACATTGAATTAAAAAGGTAGTTGCATCTCATCTTTCTCTTTCATGTTTCTCTGCCTCTCCTGTGCTGATTCTAGATTGAATATTCCTTGCTGTCATTTTAACATTTGGCCGAGCTCATTTACGGCGATGCTAATCAACGCTGTCCTCGTACAAAATGTATGAAAGAACTAAAATAAAGGAGCGAGCACAGAGGCTCACCTGTTAGCACAAACAGCCGGGCTCTTTGTCGGCCGGCCTGATTAGAGATTCGATGCACGGCGGCGCCATTAGAGAGTTCAGACACATTTAACTCTCATGGGCCCGCGAGAGCCTCGGGCACAGTGCCCCCTCTAGCATCTGCACACTCCCTCCCTCTCTCTTTATCTTTCAAAAAGATTATTTTTTTTAATTATATTTTATGGTGACAAGTGTTTGCTTCACAATTAATGTGACACCACAGGCGGGTAATTCTGGTAATTGAGGCGTTCTGGCCCAGGGAGCCCTGCAGTATGGTAATTAAGCTGTGGCTTTAACACCAGCCAATACCACATCCAGAGCATCAGCGAACACGGAGGATGCAGGACCAGGACATCCAGAGAAACCCAGGCCTCCTTGGTGGCATCTTCAGAGATGATATTAAATAGTTTCCCAGTGAGGTCACGAGTCGGCGTCATTAAACAGGTGTTAGATTGAACCAGGAAGTGTCTCCGCTGTGGTGAGGTGTTTAATGCATATAGTGTGGGGCGCATAAAACACACACCATGTCTATATTTGGCTGATCACATGTGGAAAAGGGTGAAAAGAAACTCCCGGTATCCCTGAGGTACTTTCATGTTGTCACTCCCCTCCACTTGTAATATTTGGATGATTGTCAATATGAGAACAACAGTTACATAATCCTCTGCGATGCTCCATCTGTTCACCTCAGCCACTGCTCTGTGTAAAGAGATGAAACTCCTAATGCGCACACCTTAAAGGCAGCTACAGTGGCTTCCTGTCTGCGAAGAGACAAAACAAACAGAAGAGAACTGAGGGAGAGGAGGGAGAGGAGGAAGGGTTCGGAGTCTAAGTCTCAATTTTCCGCCTCT
Source organism: Scortum barcoo (assembly GCA_023238725.1). NCBI lineage: Eukaryota > Metazoa > Chordata > Actinopteri > Centrarchiformes > Terapontidae > Scortum > Scortum barcoo. The sequence goes on from CM041547.1 coordinate 6,267,518, forward strand.
CTTCCTTCCTCTTTTATCAGGTCTTCTTCCCTCACCACTTGGTCACGCTACGGTTCAGGCATCAGACTCACGTCTCCAGAACAGATGTGATTTATCAGGGCGCATTTCTCTCCAGCAGCCCACCCACCCACCTCCGTGCCCCCTCCCCAACAGCAACACCTCTGTCTAAGCCGAACTTCAAACCGCATCAATACGGCAACCCCGGCGCCTGCACCGCACGCTCGAATCTGACACATTCAGAGTTATCCTATAATCATTCCCTTCAAAGCACAAAATACTTTCTCTCATTTTCTTTCTGTTATGTAACCGCTGTTTTGTTAAGACGCCACAAACAGCGGTGAGGCGAAGCAACCATCAGCTTGGTTGAAGTTTTAGGATAGAGATTCATCAGATAAATAGCATAGCCCACCTTTTATTTCAGCCTGGTAGAAACAAAAGTGACTGGAGGCGATGAGAGGCGCAACATAACTGTACAACATGCTCCTGTCCACATCAGATATGATCAATACGGTACAGCAAACCAACTAGATTTACTGTACTGTACTTTATTTATTTCCATTTCTATGCTGCTTTCCATTTCCACTTTGCTATGAGGAAATATTGCACTTTTTACTCCATTTAATTAACAGTCATAGATGGATTCAGATTTTACATGTAAAACATATGATCATCTTATAATCGATGATGCACTACGAGATTAAACTATGTAGCAGTAGAAAAAAACTGTTAAAATTGAACTTAACTCTTGAAAAGACTGAAATGTTAGTTATATGTGGGTATATCAGTAACAATAATCAAAGAATATATAGTAAATTTAACACTCTGAATGGTGCCACTTTGCATAAGAAGTACTGTATTTACTAAAGATGTTGATACTTGTACATGTTTAAGTCAAATACTAAATGTAAAATAAGTAAAATATCTCAATAGCTTCGCCATCGATGGATAAATAAATGACCATTTAATAAACAAAACAACATTTTATCTGCTGCTTTCTTTAGTGGTTAATGCCTGCTGTCACTCCATGTAATGAATCCTGAAGAGCGAGTGTGGATCACCTGAGGAAGTGGAGGAGGAACATCATTCATTTTGGTGGCATTGTTGTCACCTCTTAAAGAAAAAGAACAAACTCTCAAGAATGAGGTTACTTTTTGTTGCATTCAGGGAAGGAAAGAGAAAGGTTGAGTGACAGACAGACAGACTGCATACTGTTAAAACATGTATAAAAGGAACCCTACCAAATATTTAATACAAGGTTTTTTGCAGCTGGGATAATTACGTGAATAAACATTGAATATAAAAGCCTTTTATTCTGCTCTGAACAAAGAGCAAGGGCTCGTGTGATGCTGGGAGCTAATCGCCCTTGTGCTGCAGCCTTCATTAGTTTCTCTGGGAATCAATGAGCACAGGCTCCCGACAAATTAAACCTCTTCTGCTTTTAGCCAAGAATCGGGGCTTTTTTGTTTTAAATGCATCACCGAAATCCTGCAGTGAATGGAGACCACAGAGCCACAAAGTGAGAAAGTGGAGATTGAATTTTTTACATAAAACTACAGAAAGAATTAAAGTTTAATTTCAGAGTGTTGCCCTCAGATAAATGCTCCTCTTATAATTTACCTCTAAAAACTCTCTCTCTAGAAACAACAACATTTAAATGATGTATTAAATCAAACTACATGACCAATAATCCAATAATATATACAGCTCATGAAATATACCTTTAAGAAATGATGATACATTTACTTAAATTGTGCCCTGTGAAGTTGAACAAAGTCATCTTTACATTCAAGCTTTCTCACCACACTGCACTGTGTGAATTGTTTACAACCATGTTTGCATTTTTCTTCTTCCCACTCGTCGTTGCAGCATTTCAGTGATTCTTTATGTGACACCGCCAACAACTGTCCATCAGTGGAAGAGCATGAAGTCAGCAACACAAATGTACACAACTCACTAATGCATTTGCATCTTTGTGTGTGTGCAACTACTACAAACAAAATGGGGAGGCCCTTATAAAAACATCTAGTCTTTAGTGATTCTAGTGGTCAGATACCCTACAGAGCATCTTAAAAGTTCAACCAAAGTCTGAATTCACTTCACTTTTTGTGTAGGGGTGAAAAGAAAAATTTTCTGCCCTTTTAAACCATATAAGTACATTCAAGTCAAATAAAACTCTGTGTGTGTTGAAATAGTGCGTTATGTCAGTATTCAAAAGAGTAGATGTGACAGGAGACAGCTGAGACTATGAACATTTTTTTCACGCCTGCGAATGTCCAGTCTCATATCTAATTACCATGACGGGGAAATGAACTGTTGCTCACAGTAGCATAAAGTCAGATTATAGTCAAGATTTGAGTCGCTCTCGGATCTCATTATTCCTACCTGGACCTGTGTGAGACGACACCGCCACAGATCCCCGGCCCCTTCACAAACAACTAATCAGGGTTCATACACATACGGCGCGCAGACTTATTTCCCTTGAGGACGCCTGCGTTACCTTTGAGAGCTTTATATTCACGTTTCTATTTGCAGAAGAGAGAAGTCATTACTGTCCTGTGTTCTCGAACAAGCCTCTTGTGTAACAAAGCCAGAGGTGGTATTTTATTCAACTGAGTCATGAGGATGAACGCAGCGGTGTGGTGATGTCGGCCCGGGGCGGCTTCTCGCACATAATGTATGCACACGCAGGCATATTCATCACGTAAACAAGCACATGTGCTACATGGCATGTCAGCGGAGGAACATGCAAATAAATAACTGCACACCCTCAGCGGTGGAAGTACATTAAAAATGACGTCTATCTCTCGTACATCCACACACAGGAGAACAAAGCGTGGGCTCTGGCCTGTGCTGGCAAAGCCCGAGTGGAACGGTGTGTCTGAACTTTTCCCCCACTCCATCGTCGGAGTGGGCGAGGAGCATGGGTGATGCAAGCTCAGGCAGAGGCAAATTCTCATTTCCCTGCTTCAAAAAGCCAGCAGCCCTGTAGTGTTTCATGTCCTGGCAGCCGAGGCTTTCCCTGTGCTCCGCCGGTGAATGCAACCTGACCCAGAATCCACTGCGGGGGAGCTGCGAGCACCGACTGCGGGGATCGCCTTCTGTTCAGTCTCTGCTTTCGTGTGGAAGTGAGAGCGTCGTGGGCATTTGTCTGTGGCGGTAGCTGAGTGGGTGTAGGGTTTCAATGTGATACTCGTTACAAGTGCAATTACAGCAGCAGGATGATTAGGCTGACAAAAGCCTTTTCCTTCCCATTTTACGTCTCTCTGCCTGTTTCACCCCTCTTTATTCTCTCCACTTAATTTCTTTTCTTCTTTGCAGCTATTTAGGCTCTCCCTCTTCGCCCTCCTCACCTCGCTTGTCATCGCTGTGAGAGCTCCACCCTGGTGACCCATTGTTCACCATTAGCCACTGACTGGACCTGCCTCCGATCAGCACTAATTGAAGAATACAGCTATAATTAACAACGAGCCCTAATTGACATCTCTTAATGGCCCCCACTTATGAAGTCAGGGGATTTTCCACAGCGTGTGCAATGTTCCTCAGGTGATTAACTCTTCATTTGCCCGCTGCTGTCACCTCTCACACACACATCGATTTGGCTAAATCCTGTGCAATTAACTCCGTAATTTACGTTTACGGTCATGAGGAAGGACACGACACAAGGATCGACACCCCACGTGCTCCTGTTGGAGAGATTTGGTACATATGGGGTCAGAAATTAATATTTACGATGTACAGTATATCTGACCTTTCCAAGATCAGAGAGAATATGATTTCTGTAGAGAAGAAAGTGCAAGAATTCACCTATCTCAGAATTTCATTTTTGTTTTGATTAATAATTTATAACTTTAACTTAAAAGTCAAGCATTTAAATATATTATTGTAATCAGGACCTACAAAGTAAATGTTTTGACTTTAGAATAGAAAGACAAACTCTTGACTGCAAGTCTTTTTAGACTTTTATCAGTGTATTTATTTGTTTTAGGTTTTTTTTGTCTATTGATCTGTGATCAAATTCTTATTCCACATTGAAACAAACAGAAATAATGATTTAGCCACATAAAAAAATTTAGTTGACTTTATTTACTGTACATCTGCTCAATAAGATGATGATAGGTCCTCGGTTAAATTCATTGTCTGGTTCTATTCAGGTTCATTAACTGCAAAATTTCTTCCAGCATTGAAGGATAACACTCCGGACATATTGTCAATTCATATTCATACCTAACTTCATCTGACCTGCTGTTAATAAAGCAATCTATCAGTGGATATTCAACTGGATAATGAAATAAAGGATTAGGATTAGGATTAAGATTTAAAGGATTTTAAAAGTACAAACTAGGTCAATTAAAAGTGGGTTAATTAATACAAAAATAATGGAGTATCATCAGTACAGTTTCAAAAGAAGGAAAAAAGAGTTACAATCACAAATGAGTTCCAATCAACCCGTTTGATTCCTTTTGATATAAATGAAATGATTTATTTTATATTTAATGTTTTGGCCAAATGTTACTAATCAGTGCTGTAATTTAATAAGACTGATGTGACAGGTGTGTATTCATTTTCTAAGATCAAGCAAACCTTGATGCCCTTGTCTTTGTTTGGTCTTTTTTGGAGGTATAATTACTCAAAAAGAACAAAATCATTGTTTGTCTTATTTGCAAAGGTAAAGGCAGAGAAACATGAGTACTAAATGAGGAAAAAGCTGGGGCAGCACACACCACTGTTTCCTAGCATTGCTTCTCGGTGCCTCATAAACACGTTTGAAAAGATGCAGCGAGAAGAAAGAGTTTATGTTCTGCAGCCTGCGAGAGTGTTTGTCACATCGCAGAGCTAATTGGGTTTTGCTACAGCAAAACTAAGATGAGAGATAAAGATGAAAGGTAAAACAACTGTCTGATTTTCACCTTTTTTTAAAAAGGCCCTGGGTTTATTTGAATATATGAATAATGTTAAATATGAGCAGTGACATTTTGGCCACAATACATTATTAACAGCAAGCATCCCCCTGATTTATGGCTTCGGATTCAGGGATAATTGAACAACCACAGCCTCTAAATGAAGTGTATGTATTTTACATCTGAAGGATTTGTGCTGCTGCCGCTGCAGAACAAGAGGTCTTGTTACAGTCTGCACAGGGGCAGCCTGCAATAAGCCCACCGAGGACGAAGAGGTGCCTCGCAACAAGGCGATCAGTAATAACCGCAGATAGATACGTAGGTGCATAAGAACGTCCGCAGTATCAGCTTCTTTTCTCACCCTGTGTATCTGTGTGTCTGGTACAGTGACTCACTGGGACCTGGGTGGCCCCCGTCAGGCCTCTTTTCCTGCAGCTGACTGAATGCTCCTGGTTCTGTAACCATAGACAAATGTGCCTTACAGGAGCGCCTGCCGCCCTGCAGCTCCCCCATGCCTCAAACTAATGAATTTTTAAAGACGGCATCAATCAAACCGCAGGCCAGATCAATAGACCACAGAGTGGATTTCATCAGCGCTGCAGAGTGAGGTTTCGGTACACACATCGCTTCCACCCAGGCGTCTTGTCAGTCCAACTAGGTTTCACGTTGCCTTTGGTTGGGCAGTCGACCAAGAGCAGAGCAACATAATCAAGGCAGGTCTGCCCTGTAATAAAATCTAATTATAGAGATTAGGGAGCGTTTATGACGTCGGCATGTCCTCTACACAGGACTGACTGACACGGTTGATTAGGACATCTGTTAGCCAGTCAATCAAGCACCACCTCACATCATTGATTTGAATCATTTTATAAAATTCAGAGGTCACTGTGGACATTGATACTCATCAGAAACATGCCTGTAACTATCCACAAGTGCCATTATACAACAATGTGATGTGATTTTTTCAAGGAAGCCACAAGGGAACACACACACACACACACACACACACACACACACACACACACACACACACTTACTTACTTGGCTTTATCTGCCCATTGATGGTGGAAAGATACATACAGCGAGGGCAGGGGGCAGGGGGAGGAGTTGCCATCCGACAAACCCTCCAGGCCGATTTGGTTGCACGTCTCTAACTGAGCCACCAGGACACACACAGACACATTTTCATCATTTTCCTTTCCCACTTGACAGATGGCAGACTGTAGTTTTAAGTACACAGACATTTGCACAGAGACAGAATAGAAACTGAATGTAGTTTGAATAAATCTCAAGGGAGAGAGGCACAGAAAGTGTTTTTAAAATTTGAATGACAAAGAAGCAACTTGGGTCAAAACATAATATATATATATATATATATATATATATATATATATATGAAAAGTAAAATTCAATGACTTATTTTGTTTATTTATCACACATGACATCCCAAAATGCCAGCAGGCTCCATAACTCCCTTACCTGCATAAATATCGAACACGGGGTAATGTTGTTAAATGGAACGTGAAATGCCATGCAAGACTAAGGCTCGGGCAGAGCTAGTTAGCTGCACTAGAGACGCTGTATAGTTTAAATAAGGGCATAATGGCACATATTTTCAGCTGGCCTCTCTGGGAAGGACTGTCGGTTTCGGTGAGTTACAGAAAAGGTCAGACAAGCCCTCTCTAATCCGATGTCTGAAAGGTGTGGGAGGAGGGAGTTTCCTGAGCTATCTGAGGATGCGACAAGTGCTTTGCAAAAGCATACTGGCCTGCTTAACTCTCTAACCTTGATATTTGGATTTCTTAGTACAACTGCTTTTTATTTCCAACTTAGCTCCCCCTGTTCTTAGCCCCTGACATTTCATTACGCTTTCTCAGTCAGGAAAAAAAATCATGGTTATTATTGCTCCCCTCTCTGCCCTCAAGAAATATCCGCGCTATTAAGACTAGAGTCTGAAGATCTATTTTAAAAGGAGGGTGACGGGCTCAGGTTAACTCTGCATTGTGTTAAATCTGTATAATTCAGCCGTCTATGTGAGAGTGCCATCCACTCCACCCCTGTATGAATGGCTTCACAGCAGCAGTGGATCCGTCAATTTACCTGCGACAAAGATAAAATTGCTGGCTCTCTTCTCACTCTCCCTTCAGCTTTTGGAAGCAAGAAATTGCATAAAGATTAGGCACAAAATCTAAGGAGGAAGCAGTTTTTCAGCTCTACGGTGCAGATAAGAAATCAAGAGAGTAATCCCCTTAAATCAACTTTGATTCAATTACATTAAGCTGGAAATGTTGGTAGGAATACAAAATAGAGGCAATACCATCAGCAATGATAAGTGGACAGAGAAATACAGTTAGAAGGCAAAGAGAAATGCATCTTCTCCACAGAGGGAAGTGGAGGATATTCATTTGTCATTTGAGTCGGTTCCCAGGTGAGCTTCACTGTCTGACATGATGGCAAAAGAAAGCTTTTAAAAGGAGTTGAAACATGCAAAATCTAATAATCCTATAATTTTATATTTTAATAAAAATATATGTATGATATTCCAGGGATGTGGTCTCTTGGTTGGGACACTGATCTCAAAACCAAATCTTGACAGTTTTGCCTCAGGCTCACAGAAAGCGTGTGCTCCATTTTAATGTTGAAGTGAAGCTTCGGTGAAAGTCAGTTGGGATTCACAATTTCATCTTTAAAGAAATGTTGTCTTTGACTCCTGTGCTTAATTTCCACTAAAGAGAGGATGCACTTTAATCACGCATGTGCTTAACATATATTTACCACTCATGAAATTACCTTAACGCGGCAATAATCTATTTCTGCAACAACAAAAAAAAGTCTATAATGAAGTGATAAGGTGATAAGGTGATAATACGTCGGTGTTGTGTTTACAGCTTTACGGGTAATGCAGATTTAAAGAAATGTTTAGTCAAGGGGTTATTTTTCACCGGAGAGCACAGGAAAACGCACACAGCTCCTTGAATGCATTTATGCATTTAAAAATGTGCAATCATCTTTGAAGCCTCGTGTTGGATCAAACACAAGTATGTCATTAAAGTATAAATTCCCTGCACTTACACGTAGAGGAAATAAGGCCCAAGTACAACAGACGCTGAGGTTGGGCGCTTACAGTGTTTTTAAGTAACATTACTGATTACTGAAGTGTCATGAACACATGAAGAGACTTAATTTGCCATCTAAACAGAAAGGAAAAGATAAAAAAAAACATGATTTAAGTTGTTTGAGTTTATGTACCAAAAGCATTATTAAAGCTAAAGTTCTGATAATGATTATTGTCTTCAGCAAATTAAAAGAAATTCAAACTGTGTAGAAAGATTACAGTGATTAAAAATTATCACATGGACTGGAAATATCACCACAAATACTTGTACATACCAAAAACATACAGATGTAATCAATATCAGGGTAATATAATCATACTCTCACTAAACGTCATTATGTAAGAAATGACAATCCTAAATTTTCGTATTGTGACTATATTTACTATACTCAGATATTTGTATTTCTAAATGAACTATGCACATAATCCACAAATACTTGCATACATACAGGGATGCTGTACTGGCCTGTGCCCATCCTGTAATCTGCAGCAAAAGCAACAAAAGAAAAATGTTTGCTGTTTTCTCTGTTTGCCTGCCAAGAATGGGATTTCTCCAAAGAGACAAGGACAAGCAAAATAAAGAAGCAGAGCCGTTTGGCTAAAAGCCTCACGGATTCTTTGATTCTCAAGGACATTTCTATGTCCTATACTCCACTGAGTCCCGCTACCCTTTATCTGAGCCCACCCCACTCAGCCCCATTGTATCGCTCTCAGTGGCAGACAGCTCCCTGCAATTCCAACTCAGCTGCTTATAAAACAGGAAGCCATGTAAGCCTTTGGAGCCGCAGGGATTGGAGATCCCTGAAGTAAAGCTGGGAACATTGAGAAAAAAAAAAAAAACTCTCTAGTTTTGCTTTTGGACTATTTTTTTCTGAGCTCCATTCTGAAAGTCAAGAGATTTTTAAGTCGCTCTTCACAGAAAATTGGCTTTTTAAAAAGTTGAAAGACCAGAGAGCCTTGTGAGCAGTGCAGGTCTTAAAAATCAGGGTCATTAAAAGCACACCATATCCTAAGTGGCACTTAGGACTGAAAATATTCTATATGTACAGAGGGCATCATCAAGTGCGGCTGATCTATTCAGACATATCCGTTTATGATATATGCCGAAGATTCAGTCCTACCTACATCAGAGTTTACGTCATGAGCTCAAACGTCATTTATGATATTATCAGCAAAAACCATTCTGCTTGCTGAGCAGATCACTGAATCGCATTTAATAACTTCACACACCCTCTGCACCCATTAAAAGCTTTACAATGCATCATTTCATCAAGGGAATACAAAAGACTGGAATAAAGACTGCCTTAGACTGTCCCCTTTCTAAGAATTTAAAGAAAGTCATCTGGACTAGCTTGAGGTTCTTGAAGATGTTTCACCACTCATCTGAAAGGGTTCGTCATTCCTGAAGTTGTTTTTTTTTCTAACTCTTAGAAATGACCATGACCTGGATGACTCCTTCACAGACATTGGATGAATCCTCAGATCATAATGGCAGTCCTCTTCCTCTCCATTTAGTGCCAAACAGTCTTTAGGTATACCCAGATTAAACACGCTCAGTGAGGCTGCCTTTCTATCAAAACCTGCAAATACTTCGTGAGCATGACAGCATCACGAGTCCTCCTGGTGGCCCCTGAGCAACCACCTTTGAAGTAATTTAACTATTTGTCGATTGACTTATTTTCTTGCGGTGCAAAACAGCCCCCAAAACATCAGCTGGGATGACAACTCAAGAGCTCTGTAACAGATTTGTGGATTATGAAATCCAACTGAATTTGGGTGATATGCTAAATAACAAATGCAGTTGGAGTCACTGTCACAAATTTAGGACATTTTGGAAACATTTGTGGTTAGAACACACCATTTTAAAGCTAAATTACTTAAAATTTAGAAATTGAATTTGAATTGAATTGAATACAAATTTGGGTTATCTAACCAATTTGAGGGTACCCAAAAGAGTCTTATTTCATGTGGCATATTATACCTCGTGTTTCTAACACTCTTTTGCATGCTGATCCCTATCTAGCTCCGGGTCACAGTGTCCGCAGGCAGAACAACACTGTCCACCTCTTCATGAGATGAAACTAAGATGTTCCCAGGTCATGCATAATACATACATAACCCCTCCAGTCTGCTTTGGGTCCATCCCAGGGTCTCCTCCCAGTTGGAAACCTCCATAGCAAGAGGTCAAGGAGGCATCCTGATTATATGCTGCTTATTGAGAAGAAATAGATGAGCAAATTTTTCAGTCATTACGCTTGTATGTTGACAATCGAAACCACATAGGACTCTTGTGAACCAGCCGGACTCTTGTGAACCAGCCTTACTTTTTACACCACACATCGTTTGAATCAATTCTTATTGGATTATCAAGAAAATTAATAATAGCGCAACCATCTGCGGCAGCTGATGGCTGATGTTTGTTTCAAGCCACGAGTGCTCATTCAAGATTAATGCAGCCACAGAAAATCAATGTACAATATGCACAGTGCACAATAAAATTGTGCACGTGAGAACACTTGGTATGCAGAATACGGGAACTGATCTCACATAACAAACCACTCCAAGCCACTTCAGGTCACCATGGTGGCGTCTGAGTTTAGGTCTAAAATAAACATGAAAAGATTTTTTATAACCATTTCTGTTTAATGGAGGCTGGACCACATCTTTTGGAATTAAAGCCTCTTTACTAACGTTTATGAGTCGTCTTTGTGCTTCTCCTGCATCGCTGATACAGATGGTGTTGTAACGGTTTGCCTCCAGCTTCAGAGTGCTGATAAAACAGAGAAAACAAAACATCTTTTTTCTTTTTTTTTTAAGTCTGGGAAGCATTACCACCCCCGCAAAACACATAAGATGGGCATAGAGAATACAATAGGGGTATATGGGCTTCAACAAGAACTCTCCCTGCAGACTGGCCAGTAATATTTTCCACTATGTTGTTGGAGATAGCAACAATTTCTCCAGCTTTATTGTCAAGCAAACATATTCTTATTTTACAGCATCAGCTCTGATGAAGTAACCCATGCAGTAAAATATGAGGGAGTGAATGAAGTCAACTGAGGTAAGCAACCTGATTACATCTGGGTGCTAAAAACACTTCTTTAATATATAGCTGTTTATAAGGGCACAGAATTGAGTCAGAATCATAGTCATCAAAAAAAGAAAATGAAATAACACAGCAAGAAATTGCCAAAGTTGATTGATTATTCCGCCTAACGACCACACCTGCCAGCGAGGGGAAATAAATCTGTGTAGCCCGCCACTCTGTCAACAACAGGCGTCAAACACAAAGACTATTGTCAGGCGCTGACAGTGAAGACTTGTTTCTGATTAAGACACCATAAGCAATAGATAAATTATCAGAGTGCTGCTCCAGACCCACAGCTCCTCAAAGGCCACCCTCGGCCATCTGTTAAAGAAAGACCCCCTTACACACACACTCGCTGCCCCTCCCCTGCTGCCTGCAGAGCTGCACAGGGCCACAGATGTCATGAAAGGCCATGGGGAGTGTAAACAAACCCGCTTCCTCCCTCCACATCGATCAGTTAAAGGCAGGCAGTCCAAAGCACCGCTGATGAGCCACTACTCCAATGACTCCAAGTGAAGGAGTGACGGTGATTTCTGTTTAGTGATTAAGAACAAAACCAGAGACGTCGACTAACTTAGGCTGCCTACGTTGTCGTGAATCCATCCATGCTGTGAGAAGCACACTGGGGATAATGAGAAATGAAACAAAGAGGAGTTGCAGGGAAACTGTGCATCATTTGCTGTCAGCTGCAGGTCTGAGCAGCTGGCGCACCAGTTTGTCCATCTCAGTTTCTGGAGGAGACGACAGGTGGAGATTTCTGTTACGATACAACCCATTGGCTCTAATTATGGATGATGGGCAAACCTGCCAACATATTGATGGCAAAGCGATGACTGCTTGAAGATTCAAGCAGTGACTTGAGAAAACCACCTGTTTCTTAGCCAGAAGCCAACTGGTTAGAAAACTGCTCCTTCCTCATTTACAAAGAAATGTTTCTTGGGACGCTGTAACTTGCATATTACTGCCACTCAGTGGCGAGACAATGTAGTGAAGAAAAATAAATGTGCACACACATTTCATGTTTACAAGTGTGGCTGCGCCTGACAGCTTCCTCCATTCTTGATCAGTCTGCCAATTCATTAATCATTTGGTGTGTAAAACATCAGTAAACACAGAAATTTCTCCATTATTCATCACAAAGGCCAGGAAGCCATCACAGTCTTCATTTTACCAAGACCCCAAAAACATTCCCTTTACTATCACATTACACAAAGAAAAGCAGCTGGAAAACAGAGCTTTTTTTGGAACTTATGTAAGGTCAAAATAGCTGAAAAAAAATCTGCTTGCTGTGTTGATTTATTAAATTAGCTGTGCTGATTAATATGATAATGGATTCTGAGGATGTGCTAAAAGCAAGCAACAGCATTTTGATGGGTTTTTTTTTGTTTTTTCTTTGTAATCCATCTCTCTGTTAGTTATATACTGTCTCCTTTTCAGTCAGAGCTTTGGTTTCTAACTTATGTTGTTTCTCCCCTGATGTTTCTTTCCAGGCCGCTTTAGCTGTTTACTTGTGCTAATTATCAACTTCTTACAGTTGCTCTTCTGGACAATTGCTGCTGTCTGAAGTGTAAAACACATAATTTCCTGATCATTTCCAGTCGACTTCATGAAAAAAATGCTTTTACGAACCTAAAATCTGCTGATTCAGGCCTCGATCCTCTACACCTTCTACAATCTCGGTAATGAAAGAGAAAATGAGCTGCTATTTTGAAAGAAAATCATCAGGGCAGTTTGACTAACCCACCCCATGAATAAACAGTTTCTCCTTCAGTAAACTCAGTGTAAAATTCCTGCACAACTCCTGGCAGCCACCTCTGCAGCATCGAGGACAGCTAATAGTTCAATTACAGCTTGGTGAGATCACTCTCAGGGGGAATCGGCCATTACCAGTTGATTAGCTCTGAGGCTGCTCAATACACCGACTGGATAACACTCACCTGCTTGTTAGCTGGGACCAGTGTGCGGCCCGCTGGCTGGTGATGCACAATAAGAGCTACAAGGGCGAGCAGAGACTTAGAAAGGCTTCCTTTAAAGATAAATATGTCGGAGCACTCCTACATGAGAGGAAAGATAACTACCTAGCCTCAGGCGAGGCGGATGAGAAGGGTGAATGTTTGTGTTTGTGTGAGCGACTGAGACTGAGAAGTCATTTCATAACAGTCACATTGCAGTTATTTAAGCGAATGCAAGAACTGGTATTTTCCTTCTCAATCCATCAATTCTGTTAAATAAATATATATAGCTTCAATATCTGAGCGTAGGCCCAGGCGGCTCTTCCATTCTTGTGCACAGTCGAACTTCAAAGACGTGCGCCTGTGCCAGAGCGCTGCACAGACACACCTAATGATGCATTTGTGACTGACAGGACATGCTCAAACAATAACCAGCTTTTACCGGCTTCTGCACTGAGGTACCCTGCTTTAATGCCGGATGCTGGCTCCGACTGAAGAAGGGGATAATTATTTCTGCTGGTGGTATGGATCTACTCCAGCAAAGTGGAGCACGCGGGCATTAATGTATGAGAAAGAGCACCAAACTGCGGCGTAACAGAAGAGGCGGATTAGCCCTGACAACAAAGGGGATGCTGCAGCTTTACACTCTGACATGGTTTTAATGAGTCGACACAGTCTACACAGAGTGAAAAAAGCCGGTCGTACCTCTTTAAAGTTGCATTCTGTCGATACTCCCGTCCTGTTTTGTGATGCCCTCAGCGCTTCGCCCATGACTGATGGCTCAAATCTCTGCAAAGGTTGCAAGAACATCATATTAACACCAGGCTGATAGCACGTACTGGAACAGCACTCGCACTCCAACCAAATCCCATTCAATTCGTTTCATACTTACCCCTTTCTAATGCCTGTAAAGTGCTTTTCTGTTAGGGACTGCACTGCACAGAGGAATATAGATGGTAAAACAGAGGTCCATTTAGTGGCTGTTCTGGAGCTTTTGATCATATCACCATCAGCAGATGTAATTTGATTGGAACATTTCCATTTTTCTCCTGAGCACTTAAACAGCCTTATATCCATGCTGACTGAAAAGTTGAGATTTATAGTTCATTCTTAACGTTGGAAACAGCAACCTCACCTCAGAGCCCATTTAGTGGCTTCTCTGGAGCTTTCAAAAATGTCACACGAGCTTTATAAATTGATGCCCGAGCTCCAGGAAAGCTGCTAACAGAGTGCTCCGAGAAAAATGGACGTGAAGAATTTCATGACAAACTGAAACTCCAAATGCTGCTGAAGATCACACAACGTGAAAGCTTTGAGCTGTCTTGTTTGTTCGTCAACTACATTTGCAACAAGGTCATAAATGGATACATAAACCTAATATCTGCAGTAAGTGGTTGCCATTTTGAAGATAAAACTATGCATAACGTTTTATAATGGTGATTTTGACTATGCGAGTGACCATAACTTTTAAATTGGAGCATTGCTGGATCAGCCATGTTTTTTTTGTACATCATGCAGGAAAAGTTCAGGTAGATTTAAGTACTACTGTCAAATAATCTATTTTTACTACTTTATATATGGTTGTGCAGTCTTACTGGGAGAAACTGGATCATGTAAGCAGATCATAAGAGTCGATTCACCATAACGTCTGTGCCTAAATGTGCTGACATGTCATGGCAGGAGAGGCACAGGTGGATTGGATTATATTAGTTCTGGCTGCGTTTCAGGTGCCTGTTCCAGCTCCAGGTGCCTAGCGATGGTGAGCGTTTGCCATTGGGACGCTTAAATGGAATGGAGCCATCAGTAATTCAGAAGTGCTATTACTTACACCTGTGCTTTCCCAGCTTTAACAAGTCACTACACTCTGACACAGCTGCAAGAGGGAACTTTAATTTAATCCAAGATAAGCTGAGCCTTTATTTTATCCCCACGGGAGAAACATGCAGGTGTTGCAGCAGCACAAGTACAGAAAGTACAAATGGAGAGAGAAAATGAAAGAAGGATGTGAAATAAGAATAAAAATAGAAAGTATAAAAGAGCAGTATTTATAGAGCAGGTAATATATAAACACAGCAGGCTTACACATTGCGCACACCTCCACCTGTGACCTCAGTACGTGACAGACACGCACTATGGCGGTGAACGTACGCCACCTAGCGTTAACTGTACCGACCTCTGTGTAATATTCACCCCACTGTAGTCCCCCCCATCCAAACATTAAAACGCTGCAGCGAGCGCGCACTTTACGCACGGAGCTCTCCAAAGACGCGCGGACAAAAGTTACAGTCTGGTTGGTTTGTTTCGAGGGGAAAAGAAAAGAAAAGAAAAGACTAATCATCAGTCAACTCCCCTAAAGTTCAGGCCCCACGCAGCTCGGTGGGGTGAGGGGGCAGGGGGTGGTGGTGGTGGGGGGCAGCTTTGGTGCGCGTTCACGGCTCAGATTTGGAGATGTCGGTGCCGTCTCCGCGCGCCTGGTGGCGGAGAGGAAAGTATTTTGTCTCCTAAAAGGGATCCAACGTAAAAGGACTAAAATGTTTCGGTAAGTGATCAACACTTTATTAGTATCGTTCAAGGCAAAAGTTTAAACGTAACTTTAAACACAGTTTCAGTGGACTTTTGTTAATCTGATTTCTGAAACTGGTTTAATGACTGAGATGTGAAAGTGTCGGAAAAACTGGGAAAACTTTTCTTCAGCTGTTTTTGGTGTGTGCTGCAGTGAGTGCCCGCCTGTGTGTGTGTTTCTATTGATCTGTCAGCTGAGGGACAATAATGAACACGGTGACACACAACTTTTAATTGGTGCCTGTTTTGTTGATCCACATGGCTCATCTGTTCAGGCAGGACATAAATGTTTTCATGGTCCTCAAACTAAGATCCGGACCCCCCTTTTCAGTCAGCTTTTGTGTGTGGGAGACCCTCGCAATTACAAAGGTGGATTTATTGTACATGCAAAAACACACACTCAAGTTAAACCAACCAAAAGGATTGTTTTAGTGTGGCTTTGACTTTTTTTCCTTTTGTTTTGTTCTGTTTAGAAACTATTGTGTTCAGTAGAGGCGGGATAAGTACTCAGGTCCTTCAGTAAAAGTAGTAATACCACAGGAAAGAGACTTGTATATTAAGAGAAAAAGTCAGGCTGCTAAATTTCTTAGGTAAAAATACATCAGTATGATCAGTTAAATCTATTTTACTACTATAACTACTTTTTTATTACTACTATAATCAGATTTTCTTACTTAAGCAGATCGTAAAGGTTTTTCATGTCACATCTGACCTCAATATGTGATAACTGTAGCTATCAAATAAATGTAGTGGAGCATTTTAACATTTAAAGCTTATATATGTTGTTTTTATGGAAAAGCTTGGTTTTAAAACTAATATAATAAATGTAGCAGTAGTAAAAAGTAAAAAAAGGAGTAAAAAGTAAAACATTTCTCTCCAAAATATGGTGGGGTAGAAGTATAAAGTTGCGGAAAATGGAAATACTCAAGAAAAATGACTCAAAACTGCACTTAGGTTGTACTTAAGAAAATCAATTTTGTTCTCAGTCTTCAGTAAAATCACTGTGAGGCTTTAGGGAAAAGGTCGATCTTCTATAAAAGCAAACTATATTTAATTTTCAATACAGAAAGTTTGGTTTAAATGCCACTGAGCAGAACTGACTTAAAGGATGAGCTGTCTGGATGTGCTGTGGTTTTGCTCTTTAATCATCACAGCTGGCACTGAGGAATGTGGGAGAAACATTTTGACTGATAAAGAAGTCTGAGAGGAGTTTTTCTGCACCCTAAAATACCTCCAATCACTCGGCTTACCTTTTAGTCTGTGGCTTGTTTCAGCAGGGGGGCTATTCAGACACAAAAGTAGAAAGAAAAGGAGTCAGAAAGAAAGAAAAAAAAGCTCTGGGGAGAGGGAGAGACTGGAGAAAGCTCTGTATGATACAGCGAGTGTAACACAAATTAATCTGATTAAAGAATTACAGCATTCCTTGGCTTGAACCTCACATAATCATACGGGGAAAAAATGCAGGTTTGCAGTGTTGTTATGTTGAAGGTTCAGCCTCCCTCTGTGGTCGTTTGTGCTTAACAGATGTCATGCCTAATTGCAAATCAATTCTATCGTATACCTATAGAGCTGTGTGGGCAGCCGGTGACAGATTTCCTCCAGAGGGTTTACACGCAGCCTCATAAGCGATCAGGTGGGGCAGGACGGGTTAATGAGTGACTAAACTGGGCAGAAGGGCAGCTACACTTTACATTTACAGAGAGAGAGAGAGAGAGAGAGAGAGAGAGAGAGGCTAAATGTGGGAACATGCTGCCTAAATTAAACTGCAGATAATCCAGAAATACTTCTGAAAACATCAGAAGGTAAGAGGTCAAAGTTCATGAGGGTTTTGTTCTTTGTTGAGGTTTTGGCTGCAGGTTTAGATGTGTGTGTGTGTGTGTATCACTGGAGTTGAGTCAAAACTATTTGTGTTCACTCAGCTTTTGAAGTAGATACCTTTACGGCTGCTCAACAGAATTATCATGTTTGTTGTCGCCCAAAATTAGCAAAAAAAAAAGTCTGTATATTATAAACTCTGTTGTCATTTTGCCGCTTTAAGCACAAACAAAGGCCAAGAGCACTTTAGCTTTTTATGTACTCAGATAGAGATCAGCTCTGTGTGTGCATTGTAGGTGTGCCACATTTAGAAACAGACAAAACACTGCTGATTGTAATTCACCGTGGGCTCCGAGGTGCTTTGTGTTTCAACAAACATGGAGATTTCTCGCGGAACTGTCCTCGAGTGCAGCAATAATGTCACTCTTCCCTGGTTTGATGTCACCCAATCAGGCCGAAAACCACCAATTATTCTCTCTTCAACAGATGAGTGCCCGTCCATAATCGAGCTCAGACAATCAGCCCGACCCTGATTGGACTCTCTTCTTCCTCCGAACGAGTCGCTGCCTGCAGCCGCCGTGGGAGCCGGAGTCGCCATGGAGACAGTGGTGATCGTGGCCATCGGGGTGCTGGCCACCATTTTCCTGGCCTCCTTCATTGCCCTGGTGGTGGTGTGCAGACACCGCTACTGCCACCCGCACGACCTGCTGCACCAATTCGACTCCAAGTCAGTGAATCAGTGCGAAGTCTTTCAATCTGGATCAGACAGAGTTTTGATTCTGGGTTTATCAGAATCTAGGGTCATTAAAATTATTAGTAAAGCCTAAAATATTGGTTTTGTTGGTCTTAGTTTACCTTTCTAAATCTGTACAGCCTATGTACAGTTTAATACTAAGAGTATTTCACCTATCTATATACTTTTTAAATTTACTGTTGGACATCTGATGCATTTATTAATCAGCTATAGTGGAGAGATGCTGGAAAACAAAGGAGAAAGAGATGCAACATGGCTATTTGCCTATTTTTTTCATCCTACCGTTGTCCTTTATGCTTTGAGTTTGTTTTCTTGAATTGTTTTAAAACCTAAATTCAGTTCCAGGTAGCAGAAACAAAAATGACAGAAATCAACTTAGATATTGATTTCCACAGCCTCCAGTTTAAGTTCCTCTTTTGTAAAGTACTTTCAAATTCACCATTTAGCTTCCCTTACTCTCATAAATATTTGCTGTTGCACCTCCAAATTCACTTAAGAGGTCTACATGACACCTCCATGAGTGTTGCTAAAAAAACTAGCAACAGCTATTTTTCCTCTGAATTTTTGCCTTTACGTCTGGTAAAACATGTAAAATCCTGAATTAAAAGGTCATTTTTAGGAAAGGTTAAGCATAAATTAAGTAAAAAAATCAACTGGCAACTTGCTCTTTAAGCTTTCACCAGTAAAACCTGATTTAATGGTGCAAATTCTCCCCACAATTCTCACAGCCAATTTTAAATGAAATGAAACTGTGACTTTTGGGGGCCCCTGGAGGTCTGTCTGGTAACCCAGCCTTGTTTCCTCTGCTTCCCCTGCTCTGTTTCACAGGCCCACCGTGGATCTGATCGGAGCCATGGAGACCCAGAGCGAGCCGTCGGAGCTGGAGCTGGACGACGTGGTCATCACCAACCCTCACATTGAAGCCATCCTGGAGAATGAGGACTGGATAGAGGACGCCTCGTACGTCTCACTGATGGCACAACATAAGTTTAGAGTTGTGGATGTTTAAGTTACGCCTCTCAATACCACTACTCAACTTTATTAGTGTCATATATTTGCCACTAATTCTGTGAATTTCTTCCCACAGTGGACTAGTCTCTCACTGCATCTCCATCTTAAAGGTACCTGAATCTCTCACCTGCTCCTTTAGTCCATTTTTCATGTATATATTTATTAACTGATCCACTGATACTAACACATGATACATAAACGTCCAGATCTGCCACACCTTGACTGAAAAGCTGGTTGCCATGACAATGGGTTCAGGGGCAAAGGTCAAAGCCCCGGCCAGCCTGAGCGACATCATCACAGTGGCCAAGCGCATCAGCCCAAGGTAACGCACGGCGATCAATTCGCCAAAACACACCGACACATCACGGGCTCAGGCTAAGCCGCCTCCTCACATGCTCTCTGTCTCGCCTCGCAGGGTGGATGACGTGGTCAGATCCATGTACCCTCCTCTGGATCCGATCCTCCTGGACGCCAGGTAATCACACTTGTTTGCCCATCATTTTAAAAGAGCTTTTTATTTTAACAGGTTAATGCAAAGAACAGCTAATGTGATTGATTGGGAGCGACACCACTTGATTTATCCATAATGTAATGATCGTTGAAGTATACAGAGACAGGGGCAGTAATACAAATGCTCAGTGTTTTCAAAGTGTTTTTGATCATTTAATCAAACTGGATTTACACAGTGCTTTATTTGTTGTGTTATAAGCCTGCTCTGCCAGACAGATCCTGCTTAATTTGAGAAAGCTGTCTTTTTTAGAAATAAGTGCTTTCCATCCAGCAGCGGCCAAAAAAAAAAAAAAAAAAACGAGTTAAAATCGATTTTCCCTTTTCCTCCTTCTCAGGGCCACTGCTCTCCTGCTTTCAGTCAGCCACCTGGTGCTGGTCACCATACGCAACGCCTGTCACATGTCCGGCAGTATGGACTGGATCGACCAGTCGCTCCACGCGGCCGAGGATCACATGGTGGTTTTGCGCGAGGCGGCTCTGGCCTCCGAGCCGGAACGAAGCATACCTGGGGTTGACGTGCAGAGAGAGCAGGCCATCTAGAGCAAACACACAAAGAAACAGCAGCTACAGGGAAAGAAATTATGTCCATTTTATCCATGAGCTGTATGTTTTTGTTTCTCAAAAGTCTGCGCTCAGTTGATATGTAACAGGCACATATTCTGCCAGACAGTATTGAAAAGTTACACTTCCCAATCTCATCATCCAGTCCAAATTCAAAAGGACACTTCTGAGCAGTAAATAGGCTGCTCTGATGGATGCAGGGACTTGACTCTGTCCAGCATTTTCTCGTCTCTCATAAAAAAAAAAAAACTTTATCATATTTGCACCAAAAAGTGCTGCAGCTACACAGTAAGAGCTGTAAAGCAGAAACCCTTAGAGTTGGTCTGTTTAAAAAAGGTCTGTAATTTAAAGGCCTTTAGGAAATTTCATCTCGAGTGCGCCATCGCCCAGCAGTGGGCCTAAATCCAATCTCGCCTGTGCTGCACAGTCACATGGAGGCTTAGTCAGCTAATCCATTCTGAGGAAAATAACACCCAGTTAGTCAGTGAACCCAAAGGGGCTCCAACTCAGCGGACCAATGGAAGACTAACCTGACTTTTTGTGAGGTCAGCGTGCCTCGTGGAACATCCCTCAGACTCTCTTGCGCTATTAGAAATCACTGTTGTGTGTGAGTTTTCTGAGAGCAACAGCTTGTAGTTTCAGCCACATCAGCAGCAGAGTAAAGGTTTTCTTGTAGAGTAATGTTTTCTTGTTAGGCTGAGTAATGCTCTTTTGGCCCATTGTACTACGCCATCTGGGTATGGCAATGGCCTTTAATGCCTTTATGTCAGTCCAGCACTTTGACGCGCACTGAAATATCCTATACAATTACTCGGTGGATTGGTGCAAAAATCTGCTACGCCATTTGATATTCATGTACCCCACAGGATGCAGTTTAAGTTTAATTTCCAATTTGTTGGTTTATCTAACCACATTTCCTGCTGGGGACCGCCATTATTTCCGACGGATATTCATGTCCAACACCCCACAGTAGTCCACAAAATGTCCCATTGGACTGAAAGCCCATCTGTCCCACAGCCCGTTATGCTGAAAATGCACATTTCCAATTTGTTGGTTTATCTAACCACATTTAGAAACTGGGGACCGCCATTATTCCGACTACATCGCCCATTAGTCCAACATCCCAGTAGTCCACAAAATGTCCCATTGGACTGAAAGCCCATCTGTCCCACAGCCCGTTATGCTGAAAATGCACACTCGCCCCGCAGTTAGAAAGGACTTACCGAGACTACATCGCTCCCTACTCCAAACAATCACCCACGTGCATCCCTGAGGAAAATCGGTTAGGGTTAGTTTCTCATACAAACAAAAGCACATGGATAATTATTATGCAAAACGGCATTAAACTGCAGCAGATATAAAATGGCAGTGATGACTGAAAGAGGACAGGAAGGAGGACAAGGGAGTGTGTATTTTGGGCTGTTGGAGCCGTTGGGTTTTCAACATAACGGCTCTCAGTGCAATGAGAGATATTGTTTGTACTATCGAGATATCAAGGTTAATTGACCATTAGCCCGTTCTTTGTATTTAGCAATAATTAGCATATGTTTCCATGCTGATCCCTTAAACTAAATAAATGGTAAACATTATACCTGCTAAACATCAGCATGTTAGCCGTGTCTTTGTTTTGGCCCTGTTTAATTTCTAAAGGTCAGTGTCAGGTCAAGGTCAGCTGCTTCTATCTCCGGGCCCGGGATAAGCACACAAATATCAAAGTAGACCGAGGCGTTTGACCATTAGCTGTTAAAAGTGTTACATGTTATCCGTTACCATTTATTTTTTTTCCATCAGAAACGCTGAGGTTTCACGCACACTATCGGGCGACGCAGCGTGTCTTTGTGTACCGTCGTGTCGTGAGGAGGTTCTGAACGACGTGTTGATTGAGGTGAAGCAGAATTAGCGTGCTGTTTTGGGCCGGAGGGACGTTACTGGAGCATGTCTGCCCTGCTCCCCCATGCATAGCTAATGGCGAATCCCAGAGGAGTCCTAATAAGGAATTACCCACAGACACAGCGAACACATGGGGTTAGGCGACAATACACATGGCACAGAGCAGCGTACACACGGGCCTGCCAGGCAAATGAACACATCAGTGCATCACGTGACACACAACTCCCAAATACAACATCACAGATTATGGGGTCAAACGCACGTGTTTTGTTTGTGGTGACAATCACTAAAGAAAATCAGCAGTTTTTAAGCCTGTTAAATGAAGCCAAACCTGGCAAAAAAAAAACTGTCGCTGTGAGCATGCTGAGATGTTCTGATGGAAAGGCATCGATCGAGGAGGAAACATTTAGACAGTGGTTAGCCTTTTTTTTTTCTCGTTTACATTGTTTATTAGCATTGATCATTTTTGTAAGCACTCCTTTGTTTTTCTCATCCTTTTCCCACAGTTTTACTGATTCCCTTCCCTCATTCCCACACAACTTTTTTCTTTTTTTTCTTTTTTTTATCATTCATTGATTTGTACAGATAAAATGAAGTGTCATAGGAAAATGCGTTTTTGTCTTTCGCTCTGAACAATAGCTACGGAGAAACCTATGTCTTGATAAAAAGTCCACACACTCGTACTAATTTGACATAAATAAAAGTGAATTTCTTTCCTCTTTTTATTACGTTGTGAGCAGTCCTTTGTGCAGCAACATGGTGCAAATATCCCCCTCCGCGGCGGAGGAGGAAGCCCCTGCTGCAGGAGCATCTGTCAGCCTCCACTCGTCTTCGCCGTCTAGCAAAACAGGCCTTTGCTTTTCTTCAGATCAATTTGCTTCCAGCTCGGGAGGGAGGCGTATTCATCTCTCTTCATTTCCAAAACAGTCTGAAACATAATTGTGGTGATTTATTCGCGGAGGAAACAATGTAAAAATCAATCTAGATAATGAAATATAAGTGGTAAAGTTTAGATCTCCTCTTGGGATTTAGAATGAGATCATAAACGTGAGGGCGTCTTGTTTTCGTTTGGTGAATGCTGCATCCTGCTGGTTGAAAGAAATCACTGCACGCTGCTCCGTCACGTTACCTGGAAGTCTTGATCGGACAGGTAGACCTCCAGGCGCTGGGGGTCCACTCCTTCGGGTAAGGGGCTTCGCAGCAACTCCTCCAGAGGGTACTGGGTCTTCATGAGCTGGGCCAGGGCGTCCTGCACCAAGGTCAGCTTCACCTGCCCGGCATTGCCCTGACACACACATCAAACACAAGGAAAGAGACGGAGATGAAGCTATGACAGCTGGCCACAGGCTGTATTAATAATTGCACTGAAAAATAAGCAATATTAGATGTTTGTTGTAGATTTGCACAGTGCTTGTCATGGTGACTTCAGGACAGTCAGTCAGGGGTAAGATATTTAATTACTCCGATTTGTTCCCCCCCAGTGTCTTGCATTAATTAGAAAAGTATCCTCATGGAATTTAAATGAGATAACCAAACCACATGAGGTTTCGACTGCTTGCTAATATTTGGTATTGATATTCCAAAATTCTAATTGGGCTTTGGCGCCTGAAAATAAATCTGAAAATATTGGCATGTCACTTACCATATGAAAATTCACTGACAGTAATTACAGTTAAAATTTCAAAGGGATGACACCAAAACATAACAGATATCTTGTGAAGACTTTCAAAACTAAAAAATGCTCCATTACAAATTCTCAATCTTATTCAGTCCTCAGCTTGATCATTTTAATCTAATGAGATTCTCTCAAGGACACAAGCCTTTTTAAAAGAGAGTAACGCTGTTCCCCTATACAGTAATAAGGACACTTCTGAGATACATGTTCCTGCATTTAGAGGAAGAATTACTTCACAAAAAACAAAATTGATGAGCCACTAAACAGAGTGAAAGGAAGAAAAATCGTTGCGTTTTTTTATAGATTATATTTATGATAATGTAGCAGCGGCCAACGAGGAACTTCTATCATGTTGACACGGCGGGCAGATACTAATAAAATAGTGGCAGAAGAATATATCTGAGGAGAAAGTGGCCCCGGGACACTCAAACACCTTTCATACATATTAATACATAATACATTGAAAAGAAAGATTTCTTCGGATTTCTCCAGGTCAGACATGACTTTAAAGAAACTAAACAACTAAACTAAACAAACACTAAATAAAATGTGAACTAACTCAGTCAATATATTCACTGATGCAAGATTAAAGATTAAAGATAACAAAAATCTAAATATTGCAAATGTACAAGAATACAAGAATAAAAAACTACACTGCTGTCAAACTTAAACGAGAGAAAAAAATCTGGCCTGAAGATATCAGACGATGATATTTGGGAAAGAAACCAACTCAACATCGTCAAGTTCTGTTGAGTTTTCCATTTCTTTCTTTATTTATTTATTTATTTTGCGACTCCTAAATTGAAATGTATTCAAAGGGAGTTCTCAGGGCCAGGATGAATTCTGGAGGCAGTGTGGTCAGAAAATGACTCACCATTTTAATTTTTTTTTCCCATATTGGCAAGCGATTGCTAAAGAAATGATGAAACTTTTCTTGGACTAGAACTTGATTGTTGTTTTGTTGCACTGCACCTGGACAAAATCCCAGACAAACTCGCGGCTCGGGGCAAAGACGTCTTTGAAACAGTCCTGGCTGCTAGCGAGACGTGCAGAAATGACTGCAGCCAGGATGAATGGGCTAAAATTGTCAACAAAATAAACTGCATGGAGAAACTGACCTTTACTTTATTACTACAATATGATGTATGCATGTAAAACACTGGAAAAATGTCCCAAAAAGATATAACCCGCTACATATGTCACTGACAGACCCTTAGAAAGTATTTAAGTATGTAAACATCTGGCCTCGTTTTCACATGATAACCTGATCTTATATTCATGGAGTTTGTACCTGTGTGAGGAGTGCAGGGCTCTTCTCCCAGCGGGGGAACACATTAGTGAAGGTGAGAGGTTCTGACCCCTCGAAGATGAGGTAGGCCTGCGGTGGGCGTCTCGGGTTCATCTCTGGGACGCAGGGAAAAATCATCGCATTGTTTTTTTAAGCCACTTCGACAACTGGCATCCCTTTCATTTCTGAGCCACCCCCTCATCGGACAGCTCCCTCCTACCTTTGCAGTACTGCAGCGCCGTCTGCATGGCGCACCGCCTCTCGTTGTGCCAGCGGCTCCAGGCCGACTCCGAGCTCTCCGTCTGCTCCGGCTGGCCCCTCTGCCACAGGTAGACCTCCAGACGGTTGTCGAGCAGGAACAAGGCTGGCAGACGGAAAGATTGGGGATGTATTAGACTAGAAAGTGGAATTAGATTAGATGGATATTAAATTAAATTCGACTTTGATGCCCCTGTGGGATGTTTGCAAGGGAAAAAAGTGACACAGAAGAAAAGAAAAGAACAGAGCAAAGTAATTCTGTGTATATTTAATCATCTCTACATGTATTTTGTATTGTTTAATATTTGGAACATGTGGTAATAACTGAGTATACTCCATTTGCTGATGAAGGCGGCCAGGTTGTGGTTACTAGTGGGCCTTGAGCTTACCATTTTATGTCAAGTGAAACAATCAAGCTCCAAACTCAAAATTAATTTATCATTTATAGGATATTTTCATCCTAAAAACACAACAAAAATAATAAAGTGAAAATATAATCAAAACTAGCAATATATGTGTATTGTATGTATTTTTTCTTGAATCTTGTTTTCAAAAGACGTACTTGGGGGTTAAAAAGTTGGATTTAAAGAGAAAAAGAGCGTATGTGTGTATTGTGTGACGTTGTTGAGCGTGCTCTCACCCGGCTGCAGTGCTGAGTATAGGCTCTCCTGGACGAAAGGCATCGCCATCACGAGCCCCGGCAGCCGCGTTGGACTCTGCAGCTCTTCAGCCTGGAAAGTCCCAGAGGAGGCGCTCAGGTGGAAGAGGCGAGGTGTGAAGTTATACTTCCCTGGGTCTGACATTAGACAGTATTTTTTACTGAAATTCTATATTTTACAGGGCTGAGAGAGGTGGAGAGAAGCAGTAGAAGTATTGATTTCTACCTTGCAACATGCAGTCGTAGGCCTTTCTGTCCATCTGCCCCAGTACTGTCCAGAAGTCTGCAGGCTCTGAACCTTCCTCCACAACCTGCACCATCACAGGGCTGCTTTTGCTCAAACCCAACTCTGGCGGACACCTAATAAACAACAAGAATAAACACAAAAATCACAAGCTGGAAAGTTATTTCAACCTTCAGTGTTAAAAGCATCACTGGATCATAAAATCTTCCACAGCTCCACAGAGTGTATGTGACTTACGTCTGAGTGAGACGCTCCACAGCCCTTTTGCTGACCTCTCTGGAGCTGCTGTGAGCTTTACAGCCTGTCCAGTGATACAGCACCCCCTGCTGGCTGTTGAGCAGCACAACAGAGCCCCTGGACCTCAGACCTGCACAGCAGCAGTCCACCTCCAACAGAGAGGCCTCCTCTGGGAGCTCCCCTCGCACACAGAACAGACGCCACCCTGCTACAACAGACCAGAGTATTTCTTTAAAGTCACTTGACAAAGGAAAGAAAACAGATGCAGTAAGGCCGAAATACGCCCTTGATGTACCTGCATCAGTGGAGGTCTCCTCTCGCTTGCCCTTGTGAATGACCAGGCCACCCTTGAAAAGTTGAAGAAAACAGGGAGGCTCCTTTCCCTGAGGCACCACCACCTTAAGAGAACAACCAACAAACACAAAGGCTGTAAACAAACATACTGCTGAAAATGTAAGAAAACACAACCTTGTGGCTTCTATAACGCACTACTAGGAAAAACATTAAAATGTATTTTATCTGTCATGATAGAAGTATAAATACAAGCTCTGTATAGATGCATCTGCAGTAAAAGTATACTGAAATGAAAGTAGCAAAAGTCCCTCTCAATTTTTATGATTTTAACTATATTATTGTTAAATTAACCTGCAAGAACTGGTGGTTCTGCTGGTTAATGCAGTTCTGGTATTGTACCTTTCAAAATACAGGAATATTGAGAGAGGAAACATAAAAATCATGCTTCTTGCTTTCATCCATAATATACTGAATGAAGAAGCCAAACATCAATATCAAATAAGATATAATCACAACTGAACAGACTTTAAAAAAAAATATTTTCTGTATAATTTTGTACATATTATTCTACATATTATTTACCTGTGATTGCCGTAAGAGCAAAAAAAAAACATTTAATGAAACACATTTGTATCTGTCAAAGTGCACTATGTGTGTATTTTACATGTTGTCTTGCCATTTATCTGCAACTACAAAGTAAAATAAATGAAAAATGTGGTGAAATAAAAGCTTAAAGCCTCAAAAACAAAGTATGGAAGGCAAACTTTGATACAGCACTTCTTCCCTTTAGGTTGTAGTCATGTATATGATTGGATGATCTGTTCATACCTGTGACTCTTCCTGGTTGTTCATCCCAATGGACAGGAAAGCAGCAGTGTCCCGCCCACTGACACTGGAATGGCGGCCCCTCCAGAGGAATAAGGCTGTGTTTTCTTTTCGTGCAGGGCCTCGGTTAAACTCATCGGGGCTGTTTGTCTTATCTACAGCAGAAAAAACATGGATCATCATGAGACTGAATGAATGAACATCTAAATATAAGGCATCTTTGTGGTTGATGCTCGAATTACAGTAACTAAAAATTCAGATTAAGCATCAGTTCTAAATGCAAAAATTACAAAAAAAAGTAAGAAGGTATTTTATGATGGATCTCACTGACCAAGAGTGCTGATGCTGTACGTCCAGCGGATGACGTAGGAGTCTCCTTCATGAAGCTGCCCGGTGCTCTCCACAGGATTTTCGCTGTCGTCAAACTCCTGGACGTGCCAGGTGTCCACGGCGACCGTTTCCAGCTCCATCTGACGCCCCTCCTCCAACATGATGACCCCGTGGCCCCTCTGGACGTCGAACCCGGCCAACACGCTGTGGACCATCCCGTCCCCTTCCGGCGGCTGACCCGACACCAGAGCCTTGGCGTCACAGGCGCTCAGGAGTTTTGATGGCGAGGACGCGGACTGAGAAGACTGAACCGGGTCGGACTGTGAATATATGAAGAAAGGGAATTTTTAAAATCCAGATGTTTCCAAACTGTTATTTATCCGGTATCAATCAACAACCCAGAGAACTGAGTGTGACTTAAGCTGACCGTTGTTTCGTCGCTCACTGGAGCAGCTTCCTCTCTGCCTCCGCTCCGGCCCGTCCAGTCCAGGAACTTCTCTTTGAACAGAGCTGTCTCGTTGTGCTCCGAGACGCAGCCGAACAACGCCCAGCTGGGACGCCCTTCCCCCCTCCTGAGGACAGAATGAAAGCACCAAATTCAGAGTGAACACAACACATTATGCCCTTATTGCCAAGGAGTGTAACGCACAATAGATATAGACTTTAAACCTTAACAAACAGTGGAAATCATTACTTTGTCACACCTGATTAGTTTTAATGCCCCTAAATTATGATAAACTATTACATTATTATTTTGTATTTGCACATTTAGATGCATACTAGGACTTTGGAGTTTATGTTTATGTATACACTATATGGCCAGCCTACCCTTTTGATTTTGTGTACTTTTTTTATGGTCCCCTAATTCCAACTAACATACAGCTACAGCCTATAATGATATTTCAGATATAAGTGTGCCTCCAACTTCATGGCAATAGTTTGGGGAGCCCTTTTCTGTTTCAGCATGACAATGTGCTTATGCCAAAAAAAGGCAGCTCCATAAAGAAATGTGTTTTTTCCCCCAGTTTGGTGTGAAAGAACTTGACTGGCCTGCACAGAGTCCTGAACTCAACTCCATCCAGGACCTCTGGGATGAACTGAAACGCGATTGTGAGTCGGACCTTATCGCCCAACATCAGCGCTTCACTTCACTACTGCTGTCGGTGCTGAATGGGAGCAAATCCCTGCAGAAAACCTTCCCAAGAAGAGCGGAGGCTGTTATATCAGCAGATTGATGCCCCTCATTTTGGAATT
This sequence comes from Scortum barcoo, assembly GCA_023238725.1. NCBI lineage: Eukaryota > Metazoa > Chordata > Actinopteri > Centrarchiformes > Terapontidae > Scortum > Scortum barcoo. Next base: position 6,296,737 of record CM041547.1, read on the forward strand.
ACACGTTCAACAATCCAGTGAAATGTGTGAATGTCCACTTACTTAGTTCAGCCATGTATTAGAGATGTAGTGTATAAGGTAGCAGAGTTGACTCTCAGCGTGCGCTAAACTGGGGCATCTGTGCACTTTGAATTTCCAAACAACTGTCTTCTGCCAGCTGCGGCATGTCAGCGTGTCGCGGGGACTTACAAGAGCATGCTGGGATTTTTACAGCCATGTCATGTGGATATAACGCTGTATTCCCGGGTTTCTCCATGTGCGGTCTGGAATTGCAAGCCATTTGCTTTAGTTTTACAGCGTGCACTAAAGACCTGCTGCAGACCTCCGGGGTGTTGCTGCATGCACACCAAACTTAATTCTGTGTGTGCTGTGGAATTACATCCATCCCTTTTATTGCGCGCTCCACAATCTATGATACGTGTAGTAAATACTGACAGCTATACTCCAGTGTTTCTGTTATGTGTCCTAATATTGATATGTTATTGTTACTGTTATTTTTGTTGTGAAGTTTGGACTGAAAACCTTTACCGCCTGCAGTAAGAGCTCACCGCTGTATGCTGGGGTTGCACTGTGTGGGATCCAGTGGATTGACTCGACAGTTGCTGTAGTCATAAGCTCCAGCCCACACTTGGTGAGTCAGCTGGAGAGCAACAGTCCTCCTGCTGTGGGAAACATCCTGTCCATGCCACAGGTACACCTCACTGCCAAAATCAAGCACCAGGGCCTGCGCACACACATGCACACACACATTATCAGCCTTGTAAAGACCTGAAAACAAATTAGAAAAAATGCACAAGGGCGACTGAGCAACAGGAGGATCCAGAAGAGACTTCAGACCTCAGTGGAGCCCAGCAGGAAGATGCTGGGGATTGAAGCCCAGGCCTGTTCGAGAGGCACCAGTCTGTTCTCCACCAGCCTGTACACACAGTTGGACTCCACCACACCTCGCTCATAGAGCTCGTCCTCCTCTTCTGCACTGGCTCCTGCGGGGAGAAGCAAATAGAAAGACATGCGGTACAGTCCATATTGGCACAAATCCAACACATTTTTAGATCTTTAAACAAGGTGTTCATATAACAATCTGCTCTGGGAGAAACATACAAAGTAAACATGTTGACCTCTGACCTCTGTATTGCGTCCTCCCTCCTAGAAGCCTCCAGAAGTCCGCAGCCTGGCCGCTGTCACAGTTCAGCCCCTCCTCCAGGCGAATGACCTGGGAGGCCTGACAGCCGAGATCTCCCCGACTCTGGATGACTGAGGCCAGCTCAGAGGCCTGAAAAGCAAAATGATCAGTTTTTAACAGCAGAACCAGCACATGCAATTGGGCAGTAACTTGAAAACCATGTTATTAAAAAGAAATTGAGTTTTGCAACATCAAATTCTCTCTGGCTGTGTTGATGCTGTGACCCAAATATATAAATAAGCTATACTGCTACTGCAAATGTTTCTGTAATTATTCATTTTGACTGCAGCTGTTACTAAAAAGGTGTCATTGTGGTGTTAAGAAAGGTTCACAAAGTTTGAAAGGTGTGATAGTAGTAAATGACCGTCTTTTCTACAAATTCTCCTTCAAATGTGATTTTTTTAAACACCCAGAATGATAGCTTTCACCAGCATCTGAAAGGATATTTCATGGCATCTGGGCATATGAAAATTAGGTTTTCGAGTGAACCGCGCATTTTTACACATTTTCATCAAACTTAGATTTCATGGGACATAATATTTTACACCATGAACACCTATTATACGCTGGGGCCCTGATTAATGGCGTAGAAAATTAAAACATTACAGCATGTAACTGTCCTCAGTGGTACCTTCGCTTTCTCTTGTTCGTTGGCAAACTCTCCGCTCCACAGGATGCAATGTTCCCGAGTAACCAGCAGGAAGCAGTCTCCGCTGTTCAACGACCTCACAGAGGGCTCCACCAGACGCACCTGGATATGCCGCCTACCTGTCACCACAGACGCTGGTTAATATAAAAACCTGAGCACAAAGACGTCATCATGACAACACTCATGCGCGCGGACAAACCAGATCTTTTCTGACCTTTGATGTGAACGAGCATCAGGCTGCTAAAGGGAGGATAAGTCGCAGCGTCTGAGGAAGAGTTGAAGTCTTCTGACCTGGCCAGGTGTGAATCTGTCGAGTTCTTGGACTCTGTTAGGAGCAAAGAAAAGACAATAAAGGAGGTGAATAAGAAAAATAAAATGAAAGGAAAGTATGACAAGAGGAGATTTTTTTTTTCCGAACTCACTCTTGGTCTCAGCTTGGATCCTCTCCTCAGAAGCTGCGCTGACTCTTTCCCCCATGTAGTCCTGCGTGATGTCCTCCCTGGCAGCCAGAGCCCTCAGAGGGTTTCTGGAGCCCTGAGTCCGACGGGACGGACGCACCGACCGCCTGTGCTCTGCCACCGCTGAAGTCAGTCTGCACCGCACACACAGACAGCACAGATAGTCTGTGAGGTGATCGTGTTTAATAATTAATAAATAAAAGCAAAAGACATTATTTTGATCAGGTATCTTTGGTCTCCAGTACAAAAAAATGGTGTTTGCTCCTATTCTAGGAATTGAATTTAATTGTTTTTGACACATTTTTTCATTTCACCCTATTTGGAGTCACCAGCAGATGGCTGTATTACATGCAAAGAGGTATATAAGCCCACACTTTCAACAAAGACAGAACAAAGATTTTTTTTATTCATAAGTCAAATTTCAGAACCACTTTTAAGAACATTTATTGGAAGTTTTGTACATATTGGCCCTGAGGTCTGTCAGTTAGCTGTATAATTATAATTAGGGATGTGGTGCAATTTACCTTTATAAAGTCATTTTTAGGGACCATAACATACAACAGAATATGGTTAGATAACTAAGAATTTATCCCAAAAAATAAAAAAACAGCAGATGGGTGCAGCTTCTCTCCATCACATCCCCATATATTTAATATATTCATACTACAGTAAGGGTAAGAATCCATTAATAGCCATTAATCTTACAATCTTTAGTAAAAATCAGGCTCACATGGGTGTGTTGGTCTGACAGAGGACGTCCAGGTCCTGCTCGTTCTCTGTGGCAGCAGCGTCTCCACAGGATGGGGGTGCGCAGGTGGAGGGAGGTGACCGATCTCTGTAGTAACCTCCGTCCAACGTGTTCGCTTTGTCCACAGGCGCCTCCTCCTTCGCCTCATGCGGAGCCACTGAGGGACAGAGCAAGAAATGTGAACTTAAAATACCTGAGATTTTAACAGTTTATATCAATGAGCCTCCACACGTTTTTACTTTCAAACTGCATCACAGACTGTACTGAGATTTCTGTTCAAATAGAGCAAACAGTTTAGAGAGAAACAAGCAAGAAAAGTGCTGCTCTAACCTTCATATGTGCATGTTGGAGCCTCGGTGGAGTGTCTCTTGTTATGACAGGCATCATTTCCATCTGATTCTGGAGATCCAAGACCTAAAAGAAGTGACAGAGTCAGATAAACAAACCTACATAGGTTTAGTTTAGGGTGAGAAAACAAGTAAACTCACCCCTCTTGGCCAAACGTCCAGCCTCCTGTTCATGTCTTTCCTGCTGTGTATTCATTTCCTCGGCTTCGTCCATCTGAAGCTCATCCTCAGCCCCCTGATCATACAGCCAGAGAAACTGATGTGTTAATGTGAAGTTTAAACCTAAAAAACATTAAAAGGTTTAAAGAAACTCCGGCCTGCCTCACCTTCTGTCTCCACTGAGGCTGAACCGGGTTCTTGGTGGGAGAGGAGACTTCTTGTGCCTCGAAGGACAGATTCGTCTGAGGACAAAGTGAAAACAGAACAACACGGCTTAAAAACAGGTGAGTCCTTTAGCGTAGGAGAGTCTCTGGGGACGTGCAGCACCAGGGGAAAAAGATACGACGCAGAATGAAAACTGAATGACTCTTATTAATCTGGGAAAAATGAGCAAAAAAGAACAATCAGAAGCCGGCAAGGCCGTCAAGATACAAAATGTATTCAGGCGATAAAACAACACATAAAGTCAAGATGTTTATTGAGGAAATGAAGATTAATAAGATTCATCCTATTGGTTGATAAAATTAGACTTAATGTCTTATTATTTATTATTATTTGATGCTGCTCTGCATGACTTATATGTGCTAAATGTAGTTATTAACAGTGTTGCTCATGCATGTGTGTGATATATTCATATCACTGATTATGCTGCTGTGGTCATTTTAGTGTCTTTGCAGATGACTTGCATTGATTACTGTCTTTATAAATCAAGAAAATTGGGGTGAAAAGGAAAACGTGCTTAACAAGGAAACACACCGGTGAGATCCAAAATATGACAAGTTGCTTTCGAGTTTACTGTCAATATAGCAGGACAGACTTATTATGTTTAACGTTTCTCTTCATTTAACTATTAGTAGGAGCAACAGAACCAAATTATTTTTTTAATTAAACTAGTTTCTGCTATATTGTTTCAGCTTGTTAAAAAAGTCAGATGCCAGTGAATGACATTTTTTATTTCAGAAAATGGGGAATGACAGAAAAAAAGGTTTAGAAACATAAAAGTGGAGAGGAACTTGGAGAACAAGACGACGTAATTGACAAAAACAACGAGTAAACTGCGAAGTCTGAGCTGCGATGTATCACTTCAGAAAGGGGATCATTTTCACACACACACACACACAAAAACACTGCATGCAGGTGACAGAGTCGACTCATTAGCGTGAGTGAAACCTCGCACATCATCTCGTGTGACTGCAAAACTTTTCACTGCATACAAAAAAAAAAAAACACTGCAAAACCAACAGGCGGCGACTGATCTGCCATGCAGCGGCTCAGACTATTACCTGATTGAAACACATGATATATTGGGGCGTACTGCAAGAATAGACAGAGGCAAAGACAGGTTCCTGGGAGAGAAGAGGAATTAGAAGAGAGAGGGGCAGGCTGACGCTGTTGTAAAATTAGTGATGGAGACAATAATGGAGATTTAGAGGGATCAATGCATTTTAAAGCATTAGTTGAGGACTTACCCAGCACTGAGGGTTCTCCACATCAAGGTTGTCTTCCTACAGGCAGCATAAATGACAATGGGGGGGTAAACAACAAAAAATAACAAGAAACTAATTAAATGTTGCTTAAAGTATAAAATTACAAAGGAAATTATAAGAACAGATTAAAATTTATACATGCACGCATACATCCTGTCACCACGTTGCCCCCTGAGATCATGAGGTCGACATTTAACCAGCAGAATTTACAGTTTACATGCCTCGCCCTGTTCAGAGACACACAATCCCACCTCAGTGCATTAACGCTAACCGGTCCGCATATATTCCACAGTAACTTCAGTCTAATTTTGAGACATTTCACACCCACTGAATCCAGGGAGCCGTTGCTAAGAGATGCTATATCTGGTTTCACTGGAATGACAAATACAACAATCTCACCGCCGCCTTCCTCTCCTTCTGGATTTAAGGATGGCAGGAGGAGTGAACCCAACAACCTTAATATGCCATTTTTTTCCCCCACAGAGCCAGGCTGCTTCTCCACAAAGTGAAGACCAAAATATTGCAAAAAAAATTGTAATATGTTTTATTTTTATTTGTATTATTTAAAAATAATAAGGCAAGTGGAAGTCACAGGAGAATAGCTATATGAGAAACAGCACAAAGAAGTGCATGTTAGTTGATCATAACTCTAGTTCACTGGCATATGCTTGTGTGATCAATAAACTAACTTCACCACATACTCTGCCAGTTTCCAGATTCTCATTTTCTGAGAATCAGACCATCCACACTGTTTTTGATTAAATCTTGGCAAGACAGTTTGGTCCTTTTTTCTCCAGCAGTGTAGCTGTGCGTAATTTTCTTGATGCAAGTGGAGTGAGCTGCCTTATGTTCTCCTAAAGATAAAACATCACTGAGGCAAAGGCAGAGAGAGAAAGTCATTTTTAGTCATCAGAGCTCTGTTTTGCTTGAAATGTATTTACTTACGTATTCATGTATCAATTCAATGTTAACTTTGAGGCATAGAAATCATATCTGTCTGGTCTTGCAGTCTCTATTCCAGGTCACTTATTCATTCAATCATTCAGACAACTGTGACTGCACCAAAATCACATGTCAAGGGTTTCTCTTTTTTATGACATGACATGATAGCAGCCTGTGTTTTATACAATCTGCAAGGTGACAGTGTACCTGAAATAAGCCCGAAACGGCCCTGAAGGTAGAGGTAATAGTGACAAAATCCTCTATTTAAAAGAAACAGAAAGTGAGAACTCGAAGTAGAAAAGCAACTTGGAAATTTCAGACTAAACAAACAACACTAAAATCCTCAATACTGATACTGCAAAGAATTTGTCTCCCATTTCACAACTGAAAGTGCTAATGTAATTCCTGCACAACTTGTAAAATCAAATGTATGTTTGGTTTAATATATGTGTATCATACTTATTCTTTCACTCAACAATGGTAGCAGTAACAGTAACAGAGTAGTTTGCACTAATTTTACAGTTTTAAGTAATTCAAAAATAACCTGCAACAATCAAAAAGAGGGGTAGAGCAGAAGCCTGAGAGGTGAAACTGAGGGAAAGAAGTCAGCCAATCAGTCACTGGTGCTTGTAAATCTTAATTACTGACCTAGTTTAACACATCAACATCTGTCCTCTCACCTCTGGATTTTAACGCTTGACAGTTAGATGATTCTGTTCAGATAGATTTTAGTGAGTAAATCAGACTGAAACCTTCAAAGTGAGGAGGACAGAAATGAAATGCCCTCGCATAAAACGTTGGAGCCAACTGAGCTGAGTGACCTGAAAGACTGCAGACTAAAGCCACCGCTGACTCAGCCATTGCAGACTTGAGGCTGCATGACTTGTATAAGATGGAAGCTCCTTCATGTGTCGACTCTGCGCAGTACTTTATCCCTCCCTGCTGACAGTCTGAAGCCCGCTGGCTCCAAACTATACCCCCCCAGAGGATTAGAGATCATAGAGGGGATGGCAAATGCAACCAGGAGCCCCTTTAAAGACAAGAGCAGCCGCTGACTCTGCAGCTCTGGTCGGTGCACAGTCGAGACATCTCAGTGTGATGTGTTTCTTACCTTACTTCTGCTGGTGTTGGTGGTCTCCTGAAGTTTAATGGTGTCACCCATCAATGTGACCTGAACGTGCCCCCCGGCTGGGGTTTCTTCATTCGTCTTGCTCAGACTCTCTTCCTCATTCTGTTGCCTTTTGGACAAATCGCATAGAATATAAAACATGATCAAAAATACTTTATTACAATTTAATCAGCGTCCTAAAAGTGAATTTCATTTTTTTTGCCCATTTTTTCTCTTCACATTATGATAATAAAAAGCACATTCATGCATACTTCAAAATGTCACACTAGAATCAGAGAAAGACCTTTCCGATTTAAAATCTTTACTGATGGTGCCTGTGTGATAATGTATCAGCCTGTCCACCTTCAGATACTTACTGAACTCTCCCAGCAGTGTCTGAGCTGAGTCCCACAGAGGAAACGAGCTGCTCCTGTGGCGTGGTCTGGCAGGGCCTCTCCTCCTGAGGCGCATCCTGCTCTGAAAAGGCTCTCATTGGTGTGCAGGCGATGGTTTCCCTCCTGGTTCGAGCCCTCTGCCTCCAGGGAGTGGCAGTCAGCGAGCCTCCCTCCACGCCTGAAGCCTGGCGTCTCTCTCTCCGCGGTGGCACAAAAATATCTGCGCTCTCCGTCCTCCCTCGCACCCCCGCTTCTTCACAACAACTTCCGCCATTCTGTTCGTGGCTGAGCGGCGCGTCCGTGTGGCCGCCCTCCGTCCTGCTCCACTCTGAGCCTCCAGAGCAGCTCTTCTTCAGGATCCCTCTCAAGCCCGGCTCTGAGGCGTGGCGCTGCAGGCCCTGCTGCTGGGTGGGGCCGCTGGGCTCCGCGGGCTCAGGGCCGGCGTCAGGTCTTGGCTGAGAGAGGAGCACCTCGCTGGGTTTAAGGTTGACAGACGAGGCCTGCTGTCTGTCGGACAGATGAGGGGACAAACTGAAGACAGGAAGCTGCACGGGGCCTTTCTGGAGCTGAGGAGACATTAAAAACAAGGGTAAGACACAGGTATGGATACTTGTTTAAGATCTATTTGACTCAGAAACACACTTTATATACAGGGAGATGTATATTACCTTTTTTTAACCGACTGTGAAGTTTGAAAGCATCATTTCCTTTCTTGCTTTGTCTTTAAATCATAGTTTCTGATATTTTTGTATAAACACACTGAAGTTTTAAGTGTATGAAACATTTATTATCAGTATAGTTTCCCAAGATTATATTGTTTTGGCTTGTTTACTCACCAGGCTGACCTCCTCCACAGTGATGGGCTGTGTGCGGTACCGAGCCCCCTTCTGCCGTCGTCTCTCTGGGGGCCCCTCAGCAGGGCTGCCCTCCTGCTTCCCTGGCAGGGACAGTTTGTTGAAGAGGGCCAGCTTCTCGCTCATGCTCAGCTTGCAGCTCTCGTCGCTGTCCTCCACTGACTCGGCCTGCGGAGACTGGGACTCCGCTGGTGGTGCTGGTTTGGGGCCGCTGCAGGGACATATGAGTGGAGGTGATATAAAACAGGCTCATCGTAAGATCCTGCTCTATCTATCTAAGAAACTATTAAAAACACATCAGTGAGTCACGTTGTTGTGCTGGGTGACAGATTCCTTCATCATCATGAACACATAAGCTTTAGTTTATTGTGAGTAAATCATAAATCCACTGACCTGCTGATGGAAATACTCATTAGAGCACAAAATGAGTATTTATCCACAGCTGACTGTTGTCCCTAATTGTCCCTAACAAATGCACTATTTTTTGAGGAATGTTTGTTTATAACTTTAGTGCTCAGCTGTTTCAGGACATTGATGAGTTGTTTCAATAATTACTCCCAACCTTTTTACCTATGTGACCTGATAATAAGAAGCAATAAATGCTACATGTATCAAAGAGTCGTGAACACTTCCACCAAATAGTGATTTTCTTTTTAAAATAGACATTTTTTAGCCTTTTTTGGAAGATAAACCATCCAGTGTTTCATAAAAAGAATCAAAGTGAGACTTTTTGAATGAATCTTAAGTATATCTATATATTTTCTTCTTTCTTATCCTGTTAAGCATCCTGTGAACCCACAAATTTACAATACTATACAGTATATCTAATAATTTAATATATATAATGTTAGGTTTACCTTTTGATAGATGTCTAAAGTAGTGTCATGCCAATATTAGTTTGTGCTGTGCATGAAAGTGTTAAGCTGACCAAACCATATGCCCATGAATGATGTTTCTACACATGCATTCATTTCTCTGGAGCTAAAAATCCTCCACATGGCCACTAAGCTTCCCCACCTGATTGCCACAATTTCCTCACAGGTGATTGGCTGAGTTAGGAAGCGATGGTCGTTGCCACGGCGCAACCTGCGCTCGTGACAGACGCTGCCCGAGCGAGGCTTCAGGAAGGCCGAGGCCTCGGGGGCGGCAGACTTCTCCAGCTCCTACAGAGGAGGCAGAGAACATGTTAATATTGACACGTGAATATTGAACGGTGAATTTCTCCAACAGGTGGACCCCAACGTTCAGGCCTCAATCAACAGCCTCCATCTGGTTAATAAGTAATAACACTGACCACAAAAATGGCAGTGAAAACCCCCTCTCCTGATGTCTCCTGTTCTATTTGTACGGACAGATGGAGGGAGGGGAAGCGGGTCGGATAGCCGGTGAATAAAGCAGCTAGCTGTAAGGTGGAGCATCTTGGCTTCATGGACAGGATGCCACCCCAACAGGTCACGGTGTAACCAGAGCTGTGCCGGCTTCGGTTACCTCCCCGCCTGCCTCCGCAGAGAAGCAGGCTAATTATAACGCAGCTGCTGTGGTTGTTAATGGTAATATAGTGTCTGCCACATTTTCACCTGATGCTTCATGACTAAAACTGTGAGGAGGTGAAATGTGGGAATGAAAATTATAGCTGTAGAGGAGAAAATCCCCACAATGTGTTTTTATCTTAGAGACAAAAAACTCTTCCTGTTTTGGATGTGTCTTTATCACACTATACATTTAGTCTTTCTTTTAAAGACAGACTGTGACATCAAACTGGAGTGTGGTGATCCAGGGGCAGCACCTGTTTGACCATTCATATCCCTCAACATGATCAGGTTGTGTTCTGCATGCTCAGCACCGTCATGTGCCATGCGTCCCACACTGTAAGGTGAGCAGCTGAGGTGACTGTCGATGACAGACGGCGCTTTCTCTTTGGCTGTTCAATATATTTATCGACAATTTAGCTATCACCAGCCCAGATTAAACTACCCAGCAGTATGTAAAGCAGTTCAAAGGAGCTCGACCTGGAACACCTACAGCAGTAAAATGCAACTTACACTTTAATGCAGCAGTGATATTAATCCGAAAACTGACAGGGAACATTTTACTATGCACTATGAGTACTTTTACTAATAATACATAATGTAAACTTTGCTGACATCGTGATAACAACTCAACCATCACGAGTAAACTCACGAGGAAAAAGCGTTCAGCCATGACTGTAAATAAATGCATGTCTCCGCCACATTTGATGTAAAAGGGGGGAAATTGCCACGGACTGACCTCTGTGACGTCTATACAGGATCATTTTTAGCAGCAGGCATCAGAAAGGACAGCACACAACAGAGAAACTAAAGCAGGTCATGAGCAGCAATAAAGATCCTATTTCAGTGCTGAGACTCACTTTAAACAAAGACATCTTGGCTGCCACACTCATTTTGGCTCTGTCGTCTGTTTTCACATCAGCTGTGAGAGAAAAGGACATAAATCATCATCAAATCATACAAATTTGCAAATAAATCATTTTTATTTTTTACAAAAACAGCTTGTGAGAACTCTAGACACTATCAGACAGACAATCAGCAGTAAAGAAGTCTTTAAAAAGTCTTTAAAAATTAACAATCAATACCAGGAAGTAATTTCTGCTGACCTGAGTACAGCGGCTGTTATTTTGACTCACATAAGTTGAGTATTTCTGCTGCTGCTTCAGACTTCTAATTCACAATATTTCAGCTGAAAATGTTCTACTTTTTGCTTCAGTTAATTTATCTGACGGCTGTAATGACCACTTTCACTTTGCATTAGGAATGTATATTCCAACTACTATAATACTGAAAACCATTTTAGTCTGTGGCCACCGGTGTTCAGTCTTAGATGAGTTGTTAACAAGTTCCCTCCATACACTTTTTGGATGGTTTAATTTAAAAACCTTTTTGAGTCACAGCAGAGATTAGAGAAAAGCTTTTGCAAAACTTTTTTTTCTCATCACTCATTAATCCCTCAGATTTATCATGTGACCTTTTGGAGGGGGCCCGACCCCTAAGTTGGGAAGCACTAACAAAACCACCTGTCTGTTTAAAATGTGGTTAAAACAAGCTCAACTCAAAGTCAAGTCAGATGCGACTACAATGCTTCACATCACTAAAACCACAGTGCTTTAACCTTTGAGGTACATTTAGCTGATAATACTTCTGCACTCTGTACCTAAGGCCGGACTTTTATTTGCACTGGAGTATTTTCATACTGTGGTGCTGGTGGATTTATTTAAGCAAATGATTTGAGGACTTTGCCACCCACAGACAGTTGTTAGGAATCATTTCTGCACCTCATTTTGAAATGTGGATTTCTAGTCATAAATACTGATAGCTATTAATTTAAACGTGGTGATAACTGCAGCTACCCACCTGTGAAGTGGATTAAAATGTAACACGCCATCTCGGGATGACACCTTATATCCCACATTTTTACATATCTTTATATATTTGAATGCTGTGTGCACTTTAGCCTAATCGTGTAACAGGCTGAGGAGGCAGAGCTGTAGTGAAACTGCACATAGAGCGGGCACTTATCAGCACCGGGGCCCGAGGGTGATCTCACACCTGGCATTCAGAAACACCTCACTAATATCTCTGATCTGGAGAAGCTAAACTATCAGCCTGTTAGAAGATTATCAACATATCTAATCTCTATGTGGCACATTTGAGGACATCCAGGCTTAATTTATGCTGTATTTGTTGTGGAGTTAATATATGGTAAAGTTTGCATTAAAACTTTATGGCACATGTCCTCAAATTAGTCTAAAAAGCAATAAAAACTCAATTTCATCGGCCTTGTGTTTCTGCAGTTGCGGTGTAAATTCTCGGTAAGTCAATCTTTGCGAAGACTTGCTTGTAATCTTTTTATGGTGGGGTCGAGAGTGGGACCGGCTTCGCAGCGCTCCACCGCTCACGTGGTTCTGTGAGACGTAAATCTGTCATCACCGAAGAGATTAACCATTGTGAGCCTAAAAATATAACCTGATTTATTTCATGAGCTATTAAATGAGTTTATGGAGGCAACTGCGCGAGCTGGATGCACTACTGCTAATACTTGTTGTGCAAACTACGTGTGGAAAGAACGTTATATATTTTTCCTGATGTCTCTGTTCCTTTTATAGCTCATTAATATCGCACGTAAGACGAAGATGAAGTATTTTCCCTCCTGCAGTCAGTCTCATCGTGTTCGCGTCATTATGTTGTCAAGTTGTTTGCCTCTAAACACTCAAACAAACAGCATGATCCAGCTTTACCTTTACAGTTCTCTTCTTCCTCTGCGTCCAACAGCCTAGAAGAAAAAAAAGAGGCAGAACACGAGGTCACCAGGTGAGACACGAACAGAGAGACGCGATGTGGACTTAAACCATCTTGTGTGTTTCTCTTTCCGATCCGAGCTTACAAGACACGACTTTGTGCCTCAGCATGTGGCTCCAACAATCAAGATACTGTGTCATATTTGCATGCTCTTTAAAGCAGCGCTGTGGAGTTTGTGGAGAAGGACAAACACATGCAAACCACACCACCCGTTGGCATGTATGCAAAGGTGCTGCTCCTGCCACACCTCAGTTCGAGTTTGGCTGCGTGTTCATGAGCGTGCAGTAAAATATCACACACAAACCATCAATTTGAAAGCCATACAACACATTATTCAAAGTTACTGAATATAAGTGCTTCTTTAAAATAATAATAAAAAAAACACTACAAAAAAACACTGCAAAAAGCATCCTCTTTGGGAAAAACCAAACCAGGTGTCTCATCTGCAGAGCTTGCACCCTGATCACAGCACACAGCCCCTACCCGCTGCTCTCCTCCATCTCATTGGCTGTGATCGGCTGCGTCCTGAAGCGTTCACTGGTCTTGCGACCGCCACCCGACCCACCAGGCAGGTAACGCCGGGTGCGTCGCCGGCCCCCCTCGGAGCCCGGCTTCACAGCCAGATCCAGGGAGGACGTCGCTCGCCCAGCATCCGGGCAACTGGTGTCCACGCGAAGAGAGCAGGAGGAGGAGGAAAAGGGGGAGAAGATGTTGAGGCAATACTGTCACAGAGGAACACAGGCTGATAGTGACAGTCTGGATCACACACATGCAGGTGACCCTACACTTTCTGGGGCTGCGCTCCGCTCCCCGTCTGCTGCAGAAGGGCACTTCTCAACTGGCCCACCGACACCCGAGTGTGGAGCTGTGGGCCGTCGAGTCCAAGAGGGACGGGGTACCCCTCCCTACTCAGCATGCTGGCAGAGTCCTGGCAACCCTGCCTGGAGGGGGGCGGGAGTGAGGGGAAGGTGGTGAGGATGCAGGAGCAGGGGGGAGCTTGGGGTGAGGAACGCTCTCAGAAACAAAAGTGCAATCTTGAACCTTTCCATCAAGAGCTGCCAAAAAAAATTGTGCTGCCCCGATAATGAAAGATGCAACGGTGACGGTGAAAAGATTGCCAGTTTCTGGCTTCAAGAAAAAGGCGCCCAGACCACATGATGGGGAAAGTATCGGGCTTGGAGAGAACCAAACAAGAAGAATCAGACTGGCTTTAAAACTCCCTGCTGGGACCCACTGATTTAGACCTCTCAGTTTTAATTAGTAACAAAGGCCACAGAGCAACTGGTGCAGTCAAGAATCTGGAGCTGCAGAGAGGTCACTTGTAAAAAGGAACAGCAAAGTTCACAAACTGGCTGCTTAAATTACTAAATGAGCAGGGATTTGCATTGTAAATGTCAAAATTTTCAAGTTTCAAGTCACAAGCAAAATAAAAATGACTATTAAATGTTTTAACCTTACTAACTTCTCATATTTATATTCTGAAATCAAGACTTATTTGAGCTCTAATTTGACCCACATGTGGTGCAAAACTAAAGAGAATACAAAAGAAAAACAAAGAGAAGTGCTTTTGAGAGCGTGACTCCCTCATATGTATATTATGCATCATTTATATATATATAAAACACAGTTATGTCCCACTTTTATTGTTGTATATAGAGACTTTACATTACACAAATCTCTGTGGTTACGCTACCCTTCTCCTCAGTGATGATATTAATATGATGCTTTAATCAGCAGTTACCAAAATACTGTGCTATTTTAGGACAACACGAGTTTGTACTGATGTCAAGGTGGACATGGTTGAAGCAGGTGACAGGTGTCATCAGGGTCAGAAAGCGGACATGTTGCTTTATTGGTGTTTGGACAAATTGAGCCCAAGACACCTGTTGTCCTCCACATCCAGACTCAGGACCTGGACATATACACCGTGACGTATCTACCCGACACAAAACCTCTGAGGAATGTTATTTACAGATTTTACCACCTGTGTCCTGAAGGCCACGCCGTACATTTTTTTTAATAGTTTAAAAAGATGTTTATGTCCACTGCAACCACAATTGTTGTGTTTCCAGCTGGAAGGAGACAGTCATCACTGTCAGCAAAGAGAGATGAATTCATATATATATATATATATATATATATATATATATATATATATATATATATATATATATATATATATAAACATATATATATATATATATATATATATATAAATCTTAAGTAAAATCAGTATCGGATTTCTGGGTCACTCTGCTGGTTTACAAACTCATCCCTCCCTCCAAACATGACTCACCTTCTCAAGTGGTTGGACTCAGCAGGAGCTTCTGCCTCTAATCCGTTTGTAACCTCTCGTGTCCTTCCGTTAACTCTCTCGCCGAGGCCACCTGAGTTCGGAGTCCCCCTGTGGACTTGGGTCGCCGGGTCGTGCGCCTCTTTCCCGTCCCTCCTCACCCACTTGGAAGGAAGCTCCTCCATGTTCCCGTAGCGTTCGGCCAGCTCTCGCCGCCTCTCAGCTTTGTAACGGGCGATCCGCTCCGATCTGGGCTCCAGGACTGGGTTCTCCACGGCATCCATGTCCCCTCAGAAGGATTCAGTCGATTCTCCTCAATTAATTGCAAAGCACTTAGGAGCAGAAAGAAGGTGGGTAAGTCCCCTACCACTTTTCAGCGAAGGTGCAACGTGGGAGCCAAACTTTCCTCCATTGGACCTAAAGACTTTCTTAGCTGAGGGTCCACCAGTCAGAGGTTGGAGAACAGTCTGCCCCTTGGTGGATGAGACATAGCTCCTGATGAATAAGTGGAAAAAAAACAGGTAAGAGACTTGTATTTCTTCGTAACACTGCACATAGACGTCACTTATTCAGCAGTCTGTGAACACCTTCCAAGAAGAGTAATTGATGACCTGCTGCCTTCATCATATATTAACTATTTTTCTAGAGGTGCATCCTTCATTTAAGTCTCTTCTCTCCTCTTGCCCGAGTCCATGTAAGATGACCTGCACCAGCCTGCAGTGCCATGCAGGAATCTCCCCTTGCACTGAAACTCAACACCCCAGCAGCTCAGCCCCACTCTTGTCCGGGCCTCTATGGCACCAAGTCTGCAGGCCTGCTGGTCTTTTCTACAAATCCTGGATCCAACGTAAGCCAAACAAGTCACTGTTTTCTGGTGCAAATGTTATCTAACAAGCTGCACAGCCAGCTGAATGTCTATACAGAGTGTGTTACCTGTCAAAAACAGATTAGCTATCATTTCAAATACAGTTATAATGACCTGCCTGACTTATAACGTCTTCAGAGGCAATGTGCACACGTAGATGAGCTATAAAAGTCCCTGCTGGCTACATGGTTGCCTGGAACTGAATAAACAACAGGCTGTAAACCACATATAAATAGCACTGATATGACACACTTGCATTTAAAGACAGCAGCTAACCATCAGCTGGGGTTCACAAACGTGCAGCTGTGTGCGCTCACAGATATGTACAGGCATAAATGTGTGTTAGCATATGTGTCTGTGAGTGTTTTCCAAAACTGTGGATGTCAGCATTCCCGATGCAGGAAGCACAATGGAGCCAGAACAAAGAGGCATGAGCCGCGGACTTAGCGCACCAGATGCATCTGCAGCAGGGCTGAATGAATCCGGTGGGAACAGAGTTCACAAAGTAAAAGATGCAAATCCTAAGTTTATTTTATCACCTTTGCTGCTCATCTTAGACCGCTGGAAGGAAGCGTGGAAGCCTTTCATCTGTCAGAAACACCCAAAACATACATATAATGTCATGTTGAATAAACTGAAGGCCACATTGTCAGCAGGAGAGTGAAGATCCAAAATGACTGCAGCGCCACAGAGAGCTTTAATGAGCTGAACTGTGAGGTTCACTGATTTCTGACATGAGACAACAATCTGTCCTGCGTATCTGTGTCGGCACTTTAAAACACGTGTACATGTGATTTAGACAAAAACAGTCCTCCAAGCAGAACAGGCTAACTCACCTCCCTGCCCAGACCCAGAGAGAGCAAGCAACAAGCCTCAGTCCCGCTGATGCCACGCTCCTTTATGTTTTTGCTAGCAGATCGTGAGTAAGAGTTGAGAGTGGCCACGCTTGTTTAAAGAGCAAGAGTCATGTGACAAGCCGGAGGATTGTCGATTGGAGAGGGGAGAATGCCATCGAGGCTCAACGGGGATCATGAGCTTCTAATCCAGCAACACTGGTTGACTCTAGCTCTGAAATAAAGCCAGTGGATGAGCAAACAGGACCCATTCTCTCCCTACTGACACGGAGAAACTTCAGCAGTGGTATAATATTCAAAAATTTAAATGTGCAGAGGGTAAAACAAAAGGCTATTAGGGCTGAACTAAGGTTATAAATCTAAATCTTCACATAGTTTAACAGATGAATTTCTCAGAAACGCCAACATTCCTTTCATCACACATTTTTCAACCTTTGCTGGGTTTGGTTTTACAGATTAAGGCTGATTTTACTCAAAGTGCAGACACGTTTGATGTTACATCACAAAGAACTCTGTGTCCAGCAGCAGCACAGTAAACCAGATTAAAAGGCTGGACAAGAATAAGCCTCCAATCAATTACACCTGTCCTGACTGGGATACCTGGACGAAAGCCCCACCATGGAGCACCCATAATACACAAGGACACACTCACAGAGGCCTTTCCACTGAATATTTTGCGTAAACATAAAGTATGCAGCAGTATAAATGATGTATCTGTGCACTGTCCAGAATGTCCAACATTGACATGATCAATGTTATGCCTCTGTCTGATCTCTCCATTACAAAGCTTTCTTCTCATGCAACCATAGTCCACTTGTTGGCTCTCAGCAGGATGTGGCACATTAACAGTTTTTTTTACATTACATACATAATTTAGATTGAATTGTCCAACAAATACAAAATGATAAACTCCTGATATTTCAAATGGATCATAATGCCCAAACACATGGTCATCTGCAGTACTCAAACGTTTTAAGAATACTTGATGATGGGTTCATTTAACTTGACTGTAATTTATGGAGAACAGAAATAAACTATTCAACCAAAAAGCAAACCCCATAATTAAGTCGTTTGGAAAATAATAAAACTAACACACTTTCACAAACATTAGGTATTGAGATTAAAGTTTCATTCATGCGTAATTCGTGCGTAAATTGTGCGTAAAACATGTTCTGGCACCGAAAAACATTAGACTGACTGCTGTTGTCATTGCCTTTAAATCATTTTTAGACAATACGACGTAAAACTCACGAAGTAACTGAACACCACGACTTCACGTCCAATGCACAGCCCGAAGTTCAGCAGCTCAGACAGAACAAACGCCAGCAGATGAGTAATGCGATAAAATATTCACGACTCGGTCCTAGCTGGCTCCTCGTCAGACTTTAGACTGTAAACTGGTTAGAAGAGACAAATAATGGTAGAATAAAGTCACATGTGTACTTACACATGAGCGGCGCCGCTGCCCTCCCTCAGCCCGGCGGTCCCTCCCCACTGACCCCTCTCTGCTGGGACTGTCGCTCCAAATGTAGTCACAGTCGCAGCTGTGGATGGGCTCTCCGCGTTAAGGGAGGGGGGGAGCGTATAAATAGATGGACGAACCGCGGGACGAACCCCTCCACTGTCCAGGAATCAGCTGAGAGACGCAGCTTTACTCCTCCAGCACCGAAACACTGGTTGGTTTCTGCAGTCTGATGTGTGCGCAGTGTCCCATCATGTGTGCAATCAATGAATTTGTATTAAATTGATGTGAAATAGAGTATTGCATTGATTATGTGCTTATTACTAATTACATTTTGTTATTGTGTCTATAAAGGATGAACTAATAAGTGAAATTTTAAAGACTTTTAAATATTTTACAAATATTATAGTCAGACGTCACAACAGCTGAGTGCACATAAATGTTTGTAATTTTGATAAACTGACTGTGTATTCCTTACGTATTGTTATGTTTAATATTTGAGGTTTTGAGGTACTTGCAACATAAGTTTATTATGGATCCTGCAAGTGGCTGCTGCACTTTCCTAAACTGTTTCAGCACTGCCCCCTTCTGTTCACACTCTGCAGTTGCAAGTGGAAAAGATACCGGTGCTGTGTTTATTCATCTAAATTACCTATTATATATAAAGCATCAAATGTGGCTATTTAAGAAACTGTTCATACCAGAAAACTTTAAAAAAAGGGTCTTTGCTAAATATCACGTATCAAGTGAATCATTAATGTCAGTGATGGTGTCACATTCATATGCAGAGACGGGTTTGTGAGACAGTCATTTATAGAAAGGCTTCTTGAATGAACAGTGTTGAATGAACTTGTGTACAAAAATATTTTGTATAATTTGTCAATGCAAACATAAATACAGGTGTAATCTATTTCCCTGATTACACCATAAATATCTTCATGAGAATAAAAAAACAAAACCATTTCCTTCAATTTCCACAAGTCAAGAACAACGTAAACATCAACATAAACCAACTCATCAACTTAAAGGTGCTCATAATAGTGTTGCCAGCAGCTTACAGTGAAACACAATCTCTATTTTTAATAGGAACAATCAACAACAACAACAAAGAACAGACTTTTACTCTGAAGGCAGGTGAAATTTAGAAACTTATACAATAAAACGGTTACCAAATACATATTTTGTAGTTTTGTCACAGTCTACATTAGCGTGTTATTTATTTTGTGTCACAGCCACTTTCTATAAGTCAGGCATAAAGTGTTTTTATTTACTGATGTTGAAAAGGTATTTTAAACCTGACCAGAGGTTCTCATGATGCTGGTGACCTGCTGTTAAAAGCTGTCCAAAGCAGCCCACAAGACACAAGAGAAGTTAGTGTAGCCGATGGCAAGGCGGGGAGGGAGAGGAAAACACAAGGAGCTAAGGTTTTTCTTCTTCCACTCATCGTTCGACTGAAGTCTTCAGTGCTTCATGAAGAAAGGATGAGCCAGGGCTTTGGCGGCTGAGATGCGGCGGCTCGGTCTGAATGCCAAACATTGCTGCAGGTAAGGAGATGTCACGCTGTTCAAACGACTTGGACAACAGAGCTGTTTCAAAGTCTCATCAAAGTGCATCTATGATCCTTCACACAATTATTTTAACACTACTGTATAAACTCTCCAATACACACATCTAAAACTTACATACTGAGTCTGACCATCAGCCAAAATCACAAAAAAAAAAACCATTTATAACGCTCTGAAATACATAAAGCAAGAAGAATTTGTGAAGCTGTAACTGACAAGTGTTTGCTATTTTTAGCCGTGCTGGCAGCACGGCTCCGGGGGTATCAGTGCTGCTCAGTCCACACTTTGGTGCAGACTGAAATATCTCAGCAACTACAGGACGGATCGCTGAAAACTCTGTACAACATTCAAGGACCCCAGAGGAGAAGTTTCACTGACTTAGGTGATTCCCCGCCACAAGAAGGGGGGCAATTTTGTTTTTTGGTAAGTATTATCTCATCAGCTATTGGATTAACATGAATAGACATTTTATACAAACAGTTGTGTATCTCTTAGAATGAATTAATGTTTTCGGTGATGATCCTCTGACTTTTCATTCTGTAACATCATCAGGTAAAAACAAATTTGTCTAACACTATACCATACAACAGATAATAATCAATAGATAGAAAAAAACATATTTTGAGGCCACATTTAACTACACTGAGCGCTTGAAATGTCATTGCGTGCGTGTACAGGAGACACAAGTCATTTGCACGTTTCGTTTGGACAAATTAATTAAACAAAATGAAATTGAACAAAATTAAAATTAAACTTTGGTTTATGACCAAAAACCTGCAAAACTAACAACATTCCCATCAGCCTCAGCTGCCCTTTGCTTCTAATGCTTATTAGCAAATGTGCAAATGCTAAGAGGCTAAGCTAAGATGGTGAACATTGTTAAACGTTCGTTAATATTTGCAATATTTGAAAAACAAAGAAGATCGTTTAAAAACACCGACCACATCAATTACTCTCAATGTTTTGTCTATCTAAGTATGAGTGTAAAACCTCAGGTGTGAAATGAGAAGTGAGACAACGTGGAAACAGAAACAGGGGTCTGCTCACAGATAGCAGGTCGTTCTCGTCGGGGCCCAGGTTGTGCAGCAGCTTGGTGCAGGACCCTTCTGGTCCCCAGTTGACTGAGTACGAGATCGGGCTGTCCTCGGGCCAATCCTCCTCGCTGGGCAAACCAATCACCCTGATAAATATACAATAGAGCAAAGGACTGAGCAAAAGCAACAAGGTGCTGATAATAAGGTTTGTTCATTTATTTGCTCATTCCCTTACAGGAAAAAGCAGATATCTTGCAGATTATAATTAAACTGTGCTAATTGTGCTTTCTTATAATAACTGACTTTAGCAAGATAAAAGGCTTAAACTCAGGTGCTGTACAATCCCTGCCTGATCAATTCGCAACTTGGAGCAAACAGGCAGATCACTGTAATGTTGATCCTCATTATATACAGAGAAACAAAGAAATACTCACTCAAAGATCTTCTGCAGTTGCTGCACCTCTGTGTATCCCTGAAACAGTGGTCTGTAGAAGAACAAACATCATGTGGCAACTGAATCTCCCATTTTCACAACTGTGGAGAGTGATTTTCCTCTTAAATTTCACTCTCTGGTGCCACATATTTCTCTCCCAACCAGACTCGGCTCTTCTCACCTCAGGAGGAAGAGCTCGGCGAAGATACAGCCGGCGCTCCACATGTCCACCGAGGACATGTAAACAGAGTTCAGCAGCACCTCGGGGGCTCTGTACCACAGCGTCACCACCTGAGCAGAGAAGAGAGAGAGTAACGATACATGACACACAACTGGAGGCAGAAGTGACAAAAGGACATTTTATACCTGAGAATGCAGCTCTATATAGGAATAACAGACTCCAACATGCCTTTGGAGAAAATTACTGCAGGAACAAGTCTTTTCTCTTCTCTTATCTTATCAGTAAATGAGCCATATATATATATATAAAAGGTTGCCTCACTTACACCTGGAGTGAGAGCGATATTGAAAGTGTAGATTCGTGCCAGTCCAAAGTCTGCGATCTTGACTTCTCCGCGGCTGCTGACCAGGATGTTTTCTGGTTTTAAGTCACGGTGCAGCACCATGTTTGTGTGTAAGAAGTCCAATCCTCGCAGCAGCTGCTGCATCACATCCTGCACGGAGAGAAAACAGCACTGCAGCTCTTACTGCTGTGTCCAAATCCAGACGTGGTGTTCAGGGGATTCACATCAACTTATGAAATCAGGGGACATTATATGACAGGATATTTACCAGATATTAACATTCAGGTTGTCATCAGTTATAAATTAATGATATCACATCATCTGGACCAATGTAAACGCTGCTACAAGGTGTAATAATACAACTAGACACTTTGTTCTTGTAGGTGGCCTGGACATTTTCTAAATCAATACACACTTTGTTTCTACTAATTATAATGTCAGAAAACAATAACATGGAAATTAATCATTAAAACTTCCCTGAGTTGACTTCAGATATTTAATCAATTGTCATCTGTATGAGGCAACAGTGGGAAAAGTGCTCAGATCCTTCATTTAAGTAAAAGTAAAAACATGTAAAAACAGATCCTGCATTCAAATTGTTACTTTAGTAAAAGTACAATAAAGTATTATCAGAAAAGCAGAACGGTTCCTTTCAAAGTGTTATGTTATTACACAATATTACATTATTGTGTTTTTAACAAATACCATAAGAGCATTTGAATGTTGTAGTTCTTCCACTTGGATCAATTTTAGATACTTTGATCATTGCTGAGAGGATTAGTAGTATAGTATTGTATCATTTCTTATAAGCATATCATATGTTTTATAAATGAAAAGTAACTACAACTGTTCAAATAAATGGAGTAGTATTTCTTATGAAAGAACTAAAGTAAAGTACAAGTATGTTGGAATATGTAGCAGCAGTTACATTTCACCACTAGTTTTAAGGTCAGCATTACACTGGTAAAACTGGAAATTCCAGCTTTACAGGTTACAGTGAGGAACACCCAAATGCACCATTAGCTTTGGGCCCGCGAGGCAAAGCTGTGACCTATCAGTTATATCACAGATGCCTCCATTTCTTTTGGAAAAGGGACACATGTTCAGCCCACAGTACACTGAACACACCCTCATCCATGATCAGAGTCACTGATCTGGAAGGTTTCTTACATCAGACGGCTGATCGGATGAATCACTTGAGTGTAAAAATCGAATTAATCTGTAGCGTGAGCGTCCGTCTTGGTCTACAGGCTGATAATTCAAATGTAATTCTTGTATTTCTCAGGATGTTTAAACGCACTTTACTTCAGTATAAATAAATACACGCAGCTTTACTGTGATGAGTCAGGCGGTTCAGTTCACACCTTGATGCGGTCGCAGCTCAGTCCAGAGGGAGGGACCTTGGAGAGGTAGGTGGACAGGTCCTGGTCGATGTACTCCAGCACCAGAGTGAGGTCCAAACTCCTCCCGCCCGCAGGAATGGCAGACGCATCCAACAGCCTGGACGTTTAGATCAGCGACAAGAAAATGTGTGCAGCTCTGTTATTGTGACAAACAGCTTTATTATATATGACATGAATGGAGACGGTAACGTATGTAGAAATAGAGAAGTCCAGACACGTCTCCACTTCCTCCCACTGTACAGATATTAAGCCAAAAGAGTATTAACTGTTAACTAACGATCACCTGCTAAAGTTACTCTTGATGTTTCTACTCTACAAACAATTAGTGAAAAGACATCTGCAAGTACTTCACTGTGTCAGATAACTACTTCAATTCAAATGCATCAGAAAAACAAACACTTGAACAAACACCAGCATGATAAGAACGGATTTAAATGAAGAAACTATGTTTGGGTTGTAGTTTGGTCCATGCGGGCGATGTTTATGACCTGTACTGCAGCCAGCCACCGAGGGGGCGATCCAGATGTTTTAGCTTCACTTTTTAGGAGCTGTCATGTCGTCCTACTTATATACAGTTTACGGGCACACCTACTTCACTGTGACTGACAGCTGTGAATCATGACGTTTCACCCCCCTTTTTTCTAACATGAAATAATTTAATAACAATAATCAAAACCAAACTTATCAGTAAAAACAAACATTTGAACAAACATCATCGTGATAAGAACTACATAAAATGACAGACATCATCTTTGGGAAAAATATATCTGACTTTGATTTTTTTTTTTTAAGTTTGGTCCACATCTCAGCTGCTAACATTTACTGCAACAACCAGCCACCAGGGGGCGATCCAGATGTTTTGAATTCACTTTTGTGCTTTTATACACAGCCTATACATAATTATACCTAATATTTTATAATTCTACACATAATAAACTGCAAACGTGGACTTACGTGACTATGTTGGGGTGGTTGAAGTACTTCATCTTCTGCAGCAGCGCCACCTCGCGGATCATGAACGCGGGGATGCCGCCGTCCGCCGCATCATCGCCGCGGATGTTGAACTTCTTCACCGCCAGGAGGCGCCGTTTCTCCCCGACCTCTCTGGCTTTGTACACTTTCCCATAGGAGCCCTCTCCCACCTCTGCCAGCAGCTCGTAGCTCAAAGGTTTCACCTCCATGCTCCTCCACAGAAAGATGCTTTGACCTCAACTTCACAGATAAATGTTCATTTTTAGGAGATAATGAGAAAAGTCGTGGCAGAGTAAGCTAGCTAAAGTGTGAATCTGCAGGTTGGCTCTCAGGTAATAATCACCTGTGCCTCAAAACACCTGTTATAACAACATTTTGGTGCATGCAAACGGTGAATTTCACTTTTTCTCTGCAGTATTAAAGGTTTTTCTTTACCTCAGACTGCTCTCTCTCCTCTCCCCTCCATGCCGCCGCCTGCAAGAAAGTGTCGTGGCAAGAAAAAAAGAAAAAAAAAACTGCATCCGAAGAATTAGCCGGAAAAAAAAAAAAAATTGCACATCCCCTTTTATTCCCCAGCTAATCAGAAAGCTCAATTTTGGCCCATTTGCAGAGCCCACCTCTCCAACACGTGTTCCCCTGCTGCTGTAAATACATGAT
Source organism: Scortum barcoo (assembly GCA_023238725.1). Taxonomy (NCBI): domain Eukaryota; kingdom Metazoa; phylum Chordata; class Actinopteri; order Centrarchiformes; family Terapontidae; genus Scortum; species Scortum barcoo. The sequence goes on from CM041547.1 coordinate 6,321,463, forward strand.
GCGTTCAGGTGCACCCAGCCCCATACAAACAACGCCAATGAGTAAACAACGCGAATAAACAAATGGACATGAAAGAAGTTTAGGAAGAGGACGCTTTTATCAGATGAAACACACAAGATTCATATTAAACACAGTACTAGCTGAGTTTGTAGTAAAAATTTACAAATTTAGAGTTAGTTTATACTGAAATGGGATGTTTTAGGAATAAACATATTGTATTATTATTATTATTATTATTACTACTGTAGATATCCTTGAGGTACAGAGATGTAACCTTCAGGTGATGCCACAAAAAAAAATAATAATAATAATAATAAGAGTTAGAAATTAAAACCCTGTTGATGACCCTGTTGATAACATTTTGTGCAACATCTGAACACCAAACTGAAACTGAACCATTTCATTGTTTAGACACTTTTAATAAAAAATAAAGATTTTTTAAAAATCAAATAAAAAAAATAAAAAAATAAAAAGATTTCAAAAAAGTGAGAAAGCTTTGTAAACCTGTTACAAATAAAAAAACTGCAAACCAAGCGCATCACAGGCACAGAGTCAGGAGCGAAGGCAGCTGAGAACAAAACGGTGCATTGGGTTGCATCTGAATTCCAACATGGTGGATGGTTTACAAAAACATCAAGAGTTACAATCGCGTTTGCTCAAAGCCTCGTTATCAAGACGTGGCACTGATCCCACATGTTGCATTACGTTTGCACAAATCAACAAGATTAGCTTGCTCAACACAGTTACTCACACGTGGCACATCCCACGAATGTTGCATTAAGCACAAATCTGAAGATTATTGCACAGACACAGCGAATGATTTGTTGTGGAGAGTTCACCTTTGCACTTCATTTTAGCAAAAAGCGTTACATGTGCTGGGGGCACTTTAAGCCTCCATAAACAGTTTTTTTTTGTGAGTTTAATGTGCTGTAAAAGAGCTGATTAATTACATTATAAAGACAGCCACTTCAATGCTTCCAGGCTGTTACTCCCCTTTCAATTTGGCGTTCATATATCTAGTCTTCTTTGCCAGGGCGATGGCGTCCAGATGGAGGTTGCGGTTGAGGATCACTGAGCCGCAGGTGAGAGCTCCGGCGATAGCGCCAGCGAAGCCGCTTTACAAAAACACGTCCTGACCTGCAAAACGAAATGTACAGAGAATATTTCACGCTGCCGGGAGTAAGAAGCAAACTCTGGATGATCTGATGCTGCAGAGGCGGACCAACCTGTCAGATAGAGGTTCTTCAGTGGAGTCTGAGGTCTCACTGTGGCGTGGAGCTCAGGGCTGAAACGGGCAATGCCGTGATCCGCTCCGTAGATTTCACCTTTGGGGGCTCCGATGTAGTGCGTGTTTGTGATGGGGGTACCAGCGTCGATGTACTCAATCTACACAAACACACACAAAAAAATGAAATGTACTGATTTTTATTAAACCTGGAAAGCTGGCCTGGTTTCAGGCCTCTGCATCACCTCCCACACTTGATCAGAAATTTAAATATGAATGATGAGAAAAAACGAATGCAATTTGGTCCGATAGTGGGGCAATTTTACCTTAAATTAAAACTTAATAGCAACAATAATGGTGAGTTTTAAACAGCATAAAATCACTACCCCAAAATAATGTCACAAAATCAGATGTGATTTAAAAACCATGAATAATATTAATAGTAAAACTTGTAAAAAATAAATAAATAAAAAGATCTAGAAACAGTCTAAAATGGCCCCATTAAATAATTACGACCAGTCTATTACGATCAAACAATTTAAAAACATCTATTCTCCAGATACCTCCAAACATCAGCAGCCGCTGGGAGAATATCTGCAGAATTTTCTGCAGCGCAGCGCTGATTTAAATTCACGACGAGGGATGATATTCTGCAGCTTTAAATTTTAAGCAGTGAAAGTAGCACACATAAAATCTCCTCTATCAAGTTCAGCTCGACCTTTAGAAAGTGTCAATAAAAATTGGGCGTGGGAACAAAAGGTCAAAGTGTTTTGGTGAATTTATATAGATGAGCTGGTTGTAACTGTAAAAACACACAATGGGAGTCAACCTACAAAGACTTAAAGAGGACTGTAAATACTCTTTGTTTACAGTTTTACATAACAGCTTTCTAAACTACAGAGCAGTGTGAGGACAGCAGATAGACTGAGAAGTGTTACCTTGTCTCTGGTTATCTTAGGGAAGACCCCCATGACCACCTCCAGAGCCGAGTCAATGAATGTCTGTTTCAGATCTTTGTAGTCGGGTCCTCTGTTTTTCACTTTGCCGTCCTTCCACTCCTCAAACCACTTGTAGTTCGCAAAGCTGACTAGACTCAAGGTCAAGGTCGCCCACTTCCCTGAGAGAAAAAAACTAAAAATGAGAAAAAAAAAAAAAAAAAAAAACAGTTGTTACGGCTCACGTCACGCTTTGACCTTCAGTGTGAATAAAACAGATTTTCTGCATCTCATCACGTGTTTCTGTACCAGGAGATCTCTCCTCCCAGGTCGGGTCTTTAGCTGACGGAGAGGCGACAAACAGCAGAGGTACGTTTTTAGCAGACTCTTCTCTCTTTCCCTTCAGGTAGTTCTCCACCCTGGAAATGAAAAACACGCATTTCTGTTGAATTCACATACACATTAGAGATATATAATAGATATATTCTGTTCCGAGTCTGTTCTGTGTCTAAATGAACATATCTTCTATTAAAATACTGGACAAATCACAATGCATGATTCAGTTAACGTCAGTATAACGTCACATTTCCATTTGAATTTATCTGCTCTGTCGACATAAAGATTTAACTACTTTATATACATTCACTGTTTTTATAGTGCAGTTCATGTGCATCTTCATGTTTCCTTTAGACACACTGCATTGTATAAGAGCGACCTTACATCCGTATAAAAGTATAGAAAGTATATAAACTGTATAAACTTTCCTATTCATGCAGTTTATGCTTGTTCGTGTATAATTCCACATCAGGCAATTTGTGATTTGCATGCTAAGTTTAAGTCACCAGAATGTCATAAAAACAGATAAAAATTGATCTTATAAACTACATAAAGTCTTTTTTTAGTAGCCAGGTGACCCCAATGTGAATTGTAACAAACGTACAGCTCGTCCAGATTGTTCTCGGTGAAGATCCAGTAGTTGTCTGCTTTCAGGCCCAGATCCTCCTTGGTCCCAGTCAGACCAATAAAGATGCTCAGACCACCTTCACCATTCTTCATCATGCTCAGCTGCTTCTGGATCTCTGTACGACAGGAGAGTCACATCACACAAAGCAACTTGACCAACAGCTCACAGATAAAAGCACCAGGAAAACTTGTGTGTGAGTGTGAAGATTTGCTGCTTTTCCCTTTTATATGTGATTGTAAATTAAATATCTTTGGGTTGTTGGTCGGACAAAACCAAAAAAAAAAAAAAAAGCCAAGTCATCTGGGTATCTTTCCTTATATTTTCTGGACTACAGGGTTAATTGAGTAATTAAAAATAAACAAAAATGAATAACAGAATCACTATCTGCAGCACTTATTCCTTACCTGGCATGGCCTGGAGCTCTTTGGGCAGCAGCTTCTGGTAGGTGTTGAAGATGCCAGCATTAGAGATCACCATCGGTGCACGGATGTGCACTTCCTCTTGTCCTTTCATGACGCTCACACCTGAAACCATGACAACAAACAGTCATGAGTCTCATCTCTGTGGAAACTGAACAACGCATGTTGGAAATAAGTGAGGAAAATGGTGCCCACCGCACGCTTCCTTGGCCTCATTGAACAGGATACGGTTGACTGGAGCTCGCACCAGAACAGCACCGCCGGCCTTCTCAATGATGGGGATCATGTGGTAGGCAATTTCGCTGGCTCCGCCCTTCGGGTACCAGGCACCGTTGAGGTAGTGGGTGACCAGCAAGCTGTGCATGGAGAAACTGGCGTCTTTTGGCATGTTACCTGCACATCAGAGGAGGAAACAAAAAAACATGAGCAGAGCACTGAAGAAATGAGCACACCTGCATTGCTGCAGCTCGGCCTACCGTAGGTGCCAAAGATGTAGGTGAAGACGGCCCTGAGGTCCTTGTTCTCCGTCAGCCCATTGACCACTTCTTCTGTCAGGCTGCGGGAGGCCATCTTGAAGAAGAAGGACAGGCGCCTGGCCAGGCCGGTGTAGACCATCAACTTGGCAATGGGGACAGGGCAGAGCTTCAGCAAAACGAGGAACCAAGTGTTACGTCCGACTTTCTGAAGAGGAAACACACGAGACGCACAGATGATTGCTGTACACCTGTAGATTTGTTATAAACAAACAAACAAAGCGCTTGTACTGACAGGTAACAAGGCTTTAATAGATGGATAAAGATTCTTGAAAGTTTTGTTTCTATAATGATTTACCAGAGCAAGCGCTGCTATTGGTGTAGTATATTGATCCTACAAATCAAATAAATCAATTGTTAGATGTCCTTTGACTGTTTCATTGACATTTACATGGTCTAACATTTGTAAATTAACTCTGAATAAATGCACAATTGTTACTAAATAATCTTTTTGTAACAGTGAGGAAAAGTATAACTGGACTCTGAGTGAGGATGCACCTTCCACAGGAGAGTGGACAAACAGACAAAAGTAAATAAAGAAAGATGGGAAAAAAAAAAACACCTGATAAAAGACACTTAGAAATAATGTGTTGTGTTTTTGTGTCTGCTTGCTTTTGTTTTATTCCTGCAGCTGCATCTGTAAGTTCAGTTCTACAGCGTCAAAAGACAAATACCAAGCTGAAAGAAAGAAACAAACAGTTATTTTTTATCTGTGCGCTGTTGCAACTCAGTCTGGGTTAAATTGTGTACTAATATCCCTAATAAGAGGCCTTGCCAATTTGCCTAACCTTTGAATTACCAACCCTTGAGCCCTTGAAGAATATCAGTGACAACACCAGCAAAAAATCTGGATAATGCAGACCTCTTTGTGCTGCAGTACAGTTTATAAACACAGTTCACTGGGAGAAAAGGCATTTTGCAATTCTGACCATTTCAATAAGTAGTTATTTTATCAGTGAAAAGTTTTTGTCCCGATACTTTAAACCACCTGATCCCAAAAAGATCCCACCTTGACCAGCCTCATGTACTCGTCGATGGCTTTCTCCTCTCCGGGGAAGCACTTCTTCAGCTCCTCGGGGAAGCGGGTCCGGCCGCTGTAGATGGGATACTGGCGGCGGTTCTCCGGCGGTCCCAGCACCACCTGGTCAAATGGATTCTCCAGAGGCTCCCACTGCAGCTGTCCGTTAGTCAAGCTGTCCAGCATGCAGCGGAACGGCTTGTGGTCCTGCAGGTCGCCGATGTAGTGGATTCCTGAGAGAGGAAGGCAGAAAACATGTGGACTGAGCAGGGGTTTATGTGGGACAAGACTTGTATGTTTGAAGTTCATTTTTACAGTGAAAGATAATATTATATAATTTCATCAGGCTATGTCCCAAAGAGAAGACTTTCACACAGAAGATGATCTTTGACCGACCACAACTGAGACATATTTGCACAACTTTTATGTGTCCAAATTCTAAAGTTGGGTAAAAAAAACAAAACAAACAAACAAACAAAAAAAAAAAAACACATGAAACCCTTAAAACCACAAATTAAATGAAACCTTCATGGCATTTTCTTCATTTAAGAAGGAACAAGAGCCATCCTTCTCACCGTCAAACGTCAAACTCAAAGCCCTTCTCGGTGAACGTGTGGCAGCATCCTCCAGCCCGATCGTGCTGCTCCAGGACGAGGACTTTCTTTCCGACTTTCCAGGACCGAGGACTTTCTTTCCGAGCCTTTAGCCTAGCAGCACCGCAAGCCCGAGCCCTCCGATCCCACTGCCGATGATGATGGCGTCCAAGTTTTCAGGTACTTTACCGGCCACGAAACCTAAAGACGAGGCAGCAAAACGTAACTGTGGTACAGATGTTTACTGTAGAACCAATTTACATTACATGAATTAATTAAAACCCTGATTGGTTCTAGCAAATGTGAGAATTTACTACTGTTTTATGTTTGCTTAAACTGAATACATTTCGATTTTCTTTGTTTTTTTTATTTATTTATTTATTTATTTATTTATATTTAGTATATAATATTTTTAACTTTAATCTAGTTTTAAAGATATATTTGGATGAAGAAGATCATGTAGTGAATGAAGACTGCCACCAATGATTGTTTTAACTATTGATCACCTTTTTTTTTTTATTTATAGGGAAATTTAGTTTGGATATTTTATTTATATTTTATTTTACTTTAATACTCAAATATACTTCATTTACAACAAAATAAAAAAGAAATCTCTCTTATGGAAACCTGGAACCAGATTTCTTCTTTATTATTATTTTTGCTGGCAAGAAAGCAGTTTATTTTGAAGTACAAGTAACATTTTCACAGTGTTACTGTGAAAGCAAAAATATATGAAACAATGTGCCTCAAAAAGACATTTAATACAAACTAAATTTGGTTTTACAAGAATATTTTAGCCTTTAGCTAAATCAGAAGTATCTTTAAAATACTGGTTTCAAGGGAGAGATCCATTTTAGACCTCAAAATATAATCATTTCTATCGATTTAAGACATACATGTGTTCAATATTAACGTCCTTGGAGGTTTAACTCACCTTGTTTGAGAATTTTTTTTTTCTCTTTCCGGTCGTGCACCATCTTTTTCAGCGGCTCACGAGTGTCCTTCTCAAAAGGGTTCGGCCCGGAGCTGCCGTACACATATTTAATGAGAAATAAGACCAAACAGACACAAATGATCGCCGCGCTGATCCACATGGTGCAGCTTTGATCGATCAGCTGGATGGAAATCACAGCGCGCACTGTGCGTCCACTTCCGCGATATAAACGCTAAAGTACCGCCCACGATAGTGACAGGCGATGATACGGGCCAATCGGAGCCTTCGTTTAGGGAGCGTCAGGACGCCTCCACCAATCAGCGTCGAGTTCAGCAGTAGAGCGACGCCCCCGATGGGTTTCACAATACACAGTGAGTGCACTTGACCTCCATGTTCCTCAAGAGGAATCAAAATGAACATAAACAACTTAATTATTCTTCTGAATCTATATTTAAGATAAAAAAGAAACAACACTAACAAATATATGTTTTATTACATGATGTCTTTATGATAATCTTTTATTTAGATCTATTTAAAAAAAAAAAAAAGAATGCCTGGTTAAGTTTTTTTCTATTTATCCATCTCACTTTATAATGCCAATAATAAAGTTTTATTTTGTACTTTAAAAAGACTGATTTTACTCCATCAAAATCCTGAAATGTCTTGATCATGATAACGATCAATCCTGTATTATTATTGTTAGTTTTAGTAGTAGTCATAATAATAGTACTATACAAACAGGAAACTAGCAATAGCTGTTTGTTGTGTACTGTTACATATCTTTAAACCAGCACCTAAAGTTTAGAGATGTTGATGCATCTGATAAAGAAGTCGAGTGCCTTTTCCAAACACCTTCTGAGTTAATGATCAAGCAAACGGTTTCATTCAACATTCATTACCATGTTTGTAGTATTTTAACAAAGAAAATCTCAACTCAACATCCACTAGTTTTTTTTCTGCAGCTTTCCTCAGGAGAAAGAGGATGACCATGAGATCTGGTTTAAATCTCAAAGGGAAATATTTGCCAGCTTTATTTGAATGGCTATTTAATTTGATATCTCTTTAGCGAAGAAAAATATGCAAAAACCTCACAGCAACTTCTAGATTTTATTTTTTTGCTCAAAAAAAAAAAAAAAGAAAAAAATCACCTGCATCTTCACAGTCTTTTCCTGCATCATAAAACCAAGAGACCAACTGTTCTTTTACATCTGCTTGCAAGTAGAATCAACATTTTACATAAGAAACACTTTTAGCGGGGTGCTTCCCCAGCTGTCACCACCCGCCCGACCTGCACAACGTCCAGGAAGTCCAGACTGGTGTTCGTGGGCCCAGTTTCAACATCCACCCTGAAATCCTCACAGACCTGATGTCACCTCCAGTGTCGAGCTCTAGATGCTGAACTGAGGTCAAATGCTACCTGCGAAGCTCTTATTTCATATTATGCGAGTTAATACTATTGTCTTTGAAGTCACTTTCTAATAAAGCTGATAAAAGCACAATATTAGTGATCTTATTTCATCAGATGAAACAAAAAACAAACCACAATCATGCCTTTATACAGCAAAGAACTAAATACAGTATGTGCGATGTGCATGTAAACTTGCTGCCAAATCTTACAGATTTTCTTGTTTTTTTTGGTATTTTTTTTAAATTACTTTCTATAGCTATTGCTATATCTTTAAGACTTCTTGTGTGATTCCTTCAATTAAGTTCTGCAAAATGAGCTCAAAAACTTTGACCTAAGCCCTTGCAAGACTTTTGGAGTCTGAGAACTCATGAGGGTGGACACTGAAAGTGGCGCACAGTTAAATTAAGAGGTGTCATTACAAATCTGATCCCTGCTGATAAGTGTGTCGAGTAAATCCCCATCAGAATGGCTTCAACCTCCGTGCGGAAGTCCAACCTTGTCCATAACAAGCGTTTTTTTCCTCTGACAGAGCTCAGCCATTGTTATCAGTCTGTCTCGGGGCTTCTTCTGTTAGTGCAGTAAGCTGGAGAGAAGGGAGCGGGGGGGGGTTTATGATAGTTAATACAGATGAGAAGAACTCCAGAAGACGAAAGCCAACTCTGGCATCAATATCTTCTTCAAGCATTCAAGCAGTGCTGAAACAACTCCATAATGACTGGTGGAATAGAGGGTTTGATGAGAAAAAAAAAAAAAAAAAGACACAGGGTCAAGCATGACAAGAGAAATCTTAACAGAAGCCCTTAAGCCCTTATCTGGTGTCCACTTTTGGTATTTATTACCTCAACTTTTTGAGCCTTTTCCTCTTTAAAATATTTTTTGATCATTGATTTTTTTTTTTTTTATCTCTAAAACTGAATGATGACTGAAAGATTTATTTTAATTGCAAAAAGCACTTCCAACATTTAGGAATAAAATAAAATAAAACAGTAGGTTCTAGTCTGTATGTGTTAGAGCATCATCGGCTGTAATGTTTGATATTATTTACATGTACTGTATGTCCTGTAGGTATGCCAGCAGTAAGTGTTTGGTACTGTACAGTAGATCTGGTATCAGTTTGGTGCACTGTTTCAAATTGTGTCCTGCAGGTGGTGCAGTGTGTGTGTTGTGTGTACAGATGACTGCAAATGTGTGTGCAAACTGTGTGTGTGTGTGTGTGTGTGTGTGTGTGTGTGTGTGTGTGTGTGTGTGTGTGTGTTTGGTACAATCAAGACAGCTCTCAGATGAAATACAGTTGTTTTGGGATGGTAACTTCTACAATGGCTTAAGGTCCATGTGATCGAGGGAGGAGGAAGAGCAGGATAACTCTTCCTGCCTCCCTGCCTGGCAGCGGTAGTGCAGGTCAAAGTTCAAAAGGTCAAAAAGTAAAAATGGGCGGTGGGTTTTCCTTTCCTGAAGCAGGAAGTCATCAGTCCATCTGTCGGGTGGTCAGTGCGATGGTGCGGTCTCTCTCTGGCCTGTTGGTGACACTATGGCGTAAAGGGATGTCACTGCAGTACCAACCCAACCTGAGAAAAGAAGAAGCAGAGTTCTTAGGAACAAAGTTATTTTTGGGAAACTTAGTTAGACTGAGTTAAACTGAGTTAAATTTAAGGTGTTTTAAGACTGTTTTAATATCAGACTGTAAATTAATACTTTAGTGGTGTCAACCTGGTCAGAGCATGAAAGTACTACTGAAAACCAGCATAGAATTTTTTTATTGTGTCACATTTTTTCAGTACTTCTTGGCATATTAAATATAAATATAAATATAAAATATATTATAATAATTCCTAATGACATAATAAATTTAAGTAACCCACCCTGGACACGTATAAGCGTACAAAATAAATGGATGGATTACCCAATAAAAAAATTATTCATTAATTCAAGTAAGTCATACAAGTTTTTGCTAAAACTGATACTTGCCCTTTATGCCTTTGTTGTGCGTAACAGTGCATATAACTAACATTATAAACCTACTGCAGGCCAAATTAACTATTCAAGACTTTTGTATATGAAAGTGAAGACTTGTATGGTCTTTTCTTGAGCACACTAAATTCAGTGCTGACCTGCAGATACCATGAGGTTATGGTATTACCATTATAAAAAGAAGTCTACTTAGAAAATGTACCTTTTCCGACCCCATGCTGGGACACTTCCAATTGTACAGATAATACTGTAGGTTCCCATCCCCGATGCCAAACTTAAGCTTCTCCAAGAAAGTCTTGTTTTCCATTAGATCCAGTGCATTGAAGACGTCGAACCCTTTCTGGATAGAGAGATGAGAGAAAAAAAAACAAACATCAGTTCTGTGGGAGTAAAAATTTCAGAAAACACACACATTGATCAATAGGGAACACACACCGATTTGGCCAGGATGAGGGCATCAGACATCAGGTCGAGCAGGGGGGTGGTAGTGTGCACGTTGTAGAAGGAGTAAGCTGCTTTAAGACTGCGGTGCACAGGGTGGTTCATAATGGTAGAGGGCAGTGTGTAGAAACTCAGGAAATCCGTCACCTTGCCATCGTTCTGTCAAGAGAGCAACATACATTTTTATTAAATCTTTTAAATTTGTTCATCTCAAGGATGGATTCAAGACAAAAATGTCTCTGGAATACTTTTTATTACCTCCACCAGGTAAGTGTCAATAATATTCTCCCGGGGCAGCAACCAGTGTTCTACCTCATCCTGGTTCATGGCAGGCACCAGGTTGAACTGGCTCAGGTACTCACGGAGAAGGCGGTGCACAACCTGGCACATCCTTCTTGGTCATCGGCCGCAGACCTGCAGTCTTAGGAGCCTGAAGGATGACAGAATAAAAAAAACTCTAAAGAAACTTTGCAGAATAAAGACAGCAGAGGGGGAATGAGGGCGTGGCAGAGGAATGTAGTCTATTTGTGTTTGTCAAATTTCAGCATTTTTCACCAACCTCAGGCAGACGGTACAACTTCATGGTGCGCTGCATAGTCATGTTCCTGCTCAGGTGGGAGAACTTAACCTCGATTAGTTTGCGTGGGTTCAAAGAGCGATGCCAGTACCTGTGCAAAGAAAAAAGGATTTCTAAGCACTCAGTGACAAAGCAAAAAAAAAAAAAACCCAAACAAAAAAAAACAAACGAGAGCAGGTGTGTGTGTGCATTCAGCATGATGATAGCGATTCTGTCAGACCCACCTGCATGTGCCCACAGGTTTGGGCAGTACTACTCCTGCAGTGTAAACCGCCTGAAAGATTCCCTGCAGGTTGACCCGTCTGGTGATTTCTCTTATCAGAACTGGAGCAACTCGTTTAGAGCGAAGCTTCTTGTGGACGCAGAGGAAGTTGATCTCAACCATTTTCTTTTCTCTAAACACAAAGAAAATAATTAATTATGTGAGCAACTCTGCATAATAAAACACTTTTGGTTTATTATGGCACTAATGTAATAGTAATGAATACTATTTATCACAATTACAAATCTATTCACTCCAGTAGGTTTTTACACTGCACTGTTGTGTTCACTTACATGTCGTAGATACGGATGGTAGCAGGAATGGCACTGATGAAGCCCACCAGCTTCTGATTGGAGTTAACCCTCACCCCACAATGCCACTGAGGCAACCAGCCGGGAGGCCGCAGGGCCCTGAGAAGGAGAGGAGTGTTGTTAAATGCAACAGATTACTGCAGTACCATCATGTGTACATGTGTTTTTTCAAGTTCATTCAGTTACTAAATATAATATGGTTCAGTATTTACAGTTAACATCCTTGCAACGTGTACAATTAGATGAATAGCAGTTCTGAAAAGACTTACCAGAGCAAAAACTCGGGGGAGTAGTCAAATCGGAACATGTTGTCATCATCTTCAACATAATTCTCATTGAGAAGCGTGTAAAGCTCCTTGAGCTGGTTTTACAGGAAATGACAGAATTAGACATCAAGGCATGACCTTTACAAACAAGGTACAAATGTTGAAAAAAAAAAACAAACAAAAAGACCCACATGATCTGGATTAGAATGTTCAGTTCTTTAAAAAGACAAAAGGCAAATAAACATTTACCACAAAATAAACAATCATTCAGTACACATAACTTACAAAAGTGTATGTGCTGATGTGCATATGTAGCACTTAGAAATGTTTGAAATATAAATGCTAATGTTCTGCCAACCCCTCCTGTTATTTTACCTTTTAAACATTTCTAGCAATACACATGATATCATAAACATAAAATTCAATAGGTCAAAATTTCCCTTTGTTTCCTTTCTGACTTTAATTTTTCATAGTTAAGAAAAGTTTGTAGGTCTCATCATTAAAAAGTCCAGCTACACTCTGACAAAACAGATGCATTTTATTACAGTAACCTTTCGACAATGAATGAAGGACAATGTTTTTAAAGCAAAGAGCACTGAGAATCCAGGAAATTGTCGCTAAAAGATTCATGTGCATTGCTGCTTTGAGTGTGTGTGTTTGTACTCTCTTACCACAGCAGGATTCCCCAAATCGAGGGTGTCCCAGCTGAAGCCCTGTGGGAGGCTGTAGGGCTCCTCACGAATGTGGTCTTTGTCAGGTTCAATGGAGCCATGTGATGTCACAGTTTCACCTGAGGGAAAACAAAGCATTTCCTGACATGGGGCACAGAAACCCACAATACGTGACATTCACTTGTCTGTGGTTTGTCAGAGCTGAACTAAAAGCCCTGATAAATGTCATACCTAGCTTGGGCACAGGCACAGGCTGTGTGTCCCAAAACTGGTAACTCCTCCGAGTTGCCTCCTCCATCGTTTTGGCAGGGCCTTGGCCTACAGAGAACAGTTCAATGGCCTTTTGGATCTCCTGTAGCTTATCAGCTGGCAAAGAATTTACCTGTTGGGGAAGTGCAGATGAATTAAATCTGAGTAGAAATCACCACTTTAGCCAAATAAATCTTTAGTTTCTAAACAGTTTTAGAATTAATGTGAAAGTCATGGTAGATAAGATGTCTAATGAAGTGGATGTAAACACAGTCTAATCACCAGAGTGCTACGCTTTACAGCATGCTTATACTCAATTAAGCCATTAGCACGACAACACACAGCCATACATCAGTGAGAAATTGAACTAAGCAAAGATAGACGCAGTTAAGTGTGTGTATATTGTGTTTTAGGAAACAATTGTGATTTTTGTGGGGTTTTTTTATATACATCACAGAGTATGACTAGTAGCAGAGCTGTAGAGCAATGTTTGGAACTGTAGCTCCAAACATTGCCTTTCACACTTGAACTGGATCATTTTTGTTTTCTTTGTGAATTTCATGTGCTCTGGCCCTTCACTTCTAAACATGTTACTTCAAAAAGTGCAGGAATTCGTGCCTTGGCAAGGGGGTCCTGAACTGCTTCTGGGGCACCAGATTTCTTCTTCTTTTTCTGCTTCTTTTTCTTCTTCTTGGCGCCAGTGTCGTCCCCCAGACCCCTGTCACTGAATCAGGACGGAAATAGAAGACATCCACATTAGTCCACGATCCCCAAGGAAAGCCACGTTCTGGTCAAAATGAGTTATTTTAAATCTCTACCTGGGACATGCTTACAACACAACAGTCAGGACTAACAAAGCTTCATTGTAGTCACTTCTGTGTTAACATACAAACACATACACCCTGAGACAAAGTCCTAATAAATGACAATTGATCTCTTGGTATTTATTTAGTACACATTTAAGGAGTGAAACAAAGTCACCGTTTGCTGGAAAAGATTAATCTGGACTCACTCGGAAGCGGAAGAATAACATGGTTGTTTGTTTACGCTGAAGGTGTAGCTCTCGGAAACAAAAACAACCTCACTTGTCGATCAGCAGGAAAACAAACAACATTAACCCTCAGGAGTCTTGGGCTATTTAGGATTGTGAATGCATTTGATTTTGCCTTTAAAATTGCTTACCATGCCAATGTTTGGTACTTTGTTTTTCCAGCACAACAACCTATATGACCTGACAATTGTTTTTTCACTTTGACATACTGTACAGGAAAAGCTGGAATATCTGAGCAGGG